>JAYESA010000009.1:5686262-6968762 GCA_036927795.1 Iris macrosiphon
CCCATTCTAGAGTGGAAGTGGGAACACATTACTATGGATTTTGTGTCCGGACTTCCATGATCTCCAGGAGAGAAAGACGCAATTTGGGTCATTGTTGATAGATTGACCAAGTCGGCCCACTTTTTGCCTTTCAAAGTGGGTTTGTCTACGGAGAAGCTGACAGAGATGTATTTGAGGCAGATCGTTAGGATACACGAGTTCCCGTCAGCATAGTCTCAGATCGAGATAGTCGTTTCACTTCTCATTTCTGGAGGAGTTTGCAGGAGAGTTTGGGCACTCAGCTCAAGTTCAGTACTGCATATCATCCCCAGACAGATGGACAGTCAGAGAGGACTATCCAGACTCTCGAGGATATGTTGCGCACTTGTGTACTAGATTTCGGGGGTTCTTGGGAGGACCATCTCCATTTGGTAGAGTTTGCTTACAACAACAGTTACCAGGCCAGTATAGAGATGTCACCTTTTGAAGCTCTATATGGTCGGAGGTGTCGTACTCCTTTGTCTTGGGATGATATTGGAGAGAGAATTTTGCTTGGGCCAGAGATGGTTGTGGATGCAGCAAAGAAGGTTCATTTGATCAGAGACAGACTTCGAGTGGCGCAGGACAGACAGCGGCATTGGGCCGATAGCCATCGGAGACCTTTGGAGTTTGAGGTATAGTTTAGATTTTGTTTGTGCTTGTTCTTGTTTGTTATAGATTAAGTTCTTAAGATGGTGTTTTATTCTAGGTGGGTGGTTTGGTTTTTCTGAGGATTTCTCCGACACGAGGCACGATTCGCTTCGGTGAAGGCGGAAAGCTTAGTCCGCGATTCATCGGACCTTTCACTATTCTAGAGAGGGTCGATGCAGTTGCTTATAGACTAGACTTGCCACCTGCATTGGAGGGAGTGCACAACGTGTTTCATGTGTCACAGTTGAGACGATACGTGGCAGATCCTAGTCATGTATTGGATCACTCGGAGATAGAGGTGGGCCCTACTCTTAGCTATCCAGAGCAGCCAGTTGAGATTCTGGATCGGAGAGAGAAGGTGCTGAGGAACCAGACTATTCCTTTGGTGCGCATCGCATGGAGGCATCACTCTCCGGGGGAGTCTACCTGGGAGAGAGAGGATGACATGCGAGAGCGTTATCCATATTTGTTTGTACCTTGAGGTATGTTATTTCTAGTTATGTTCTGTTCATTGTTATGTTCTGTTCATTAGTTAGTTGTGATTCTTTAGTTCTGTTCTGTGTTTTTCTAGGGGTAGTTTTTGTCTTTAAATTTCGAGGACAAAATTATTTTAAGGAGGGTAGACTTGTCACTACCACATTTTAGGAAAAATGGTATTTTAGTAATTTCCTATTTAAATAAATATTGTGCATGGTAAATAATTTTTGTTGTATTATTTAATTATTTTTGGATGTTATTTAATTATTTTGGACTTATTTTAGTGGACCCAACTAGTGTAGTTTGGACCCATGGACCAACATGAATTAAATAGTTAGATTTGGCCCATTTAGAAAGCCCATAGTTAAGGAGATGGATTAAATTAATTAAGTGATTAGACTAGAAGCTTCCTTCCTTAATTATTTCTTCATGAGAGGCCCCAAGGGGTACATTGGACATTTTACAATTGCTTGGGAGAAGGGCAAGGCCGGCCTATTAAAAGAGGGGGGAAATTTCTCTCTCCTCTCATTCTCATTCCAAATCTAGATCTAGAATTTCCCACTCCAAAATTCCCTCCATTCCCATTCTAATTTCCTACCAAATTCATTCCAAATTCTTCCCAATTCACCATTAGAGAAGGAGAAAGCAAGGATCTAGAAGAAGGAAGCAAGGATCTACAAAGAGGAGCAAGGATCTACAATTTGGAAGCAAGTTCTTCTCAATTGGAGGTTTCATTGGGAATCCATCTCCCAATAGGTATAATTCAGATTTTCCCATTTAAATAGCTTCTAAATCTGAGATTTAATCATGTAAAATTAACCTATATGTATGTACTACCCATAGGACTTTGTTTTGTGTTCATAGAAGACCCATGGAGAAAGTTATGGTGCTTTTTGTATTAATTTTGTTGGAATTCCGAATTTATATTTTGTTGTGTGTATCAATTGATCCTATAGATCAATTGGACATGAGCTTATGTGTTTGGGGCTAGTATCGTGTTCATAATTTGGTACATGTGGTTCGTATCCCAACTATTTGGTGATACGTGTCATTTTTGGGGGTTTTCCTCCGATACGGAGCTTTGAACATGTCGTATTTTGACACGGACACATAGATCTACTTTTGACACTTTGATTTATTCATAAATATTATTTGTGATTTGTTTGTATCCTTCAGGGTGCAATTGGTTGTGTGTTGGACTCGTGTCACATGCGTATCCTAGATCTAGTGGGATACGGTGTGATACTCTCCAATTGTGTGGATTTTTGAATAGATCTAATTATGTATGGTTTAAATTCTTCAATTATAATTAGTAAATATATATAGATATTATATATTTATTTTGTGTATTTATTATAGTAATTATTGTAGCATAGATCTATATATTTTTGTGTGTGCTAATATGATGTACAAATATAATATGTAGCTTTCTTGCATGTAATTATATATGTACTTATGTTAATAGTATAAATTATACATAAATGTTTTATAAAATATATTTATGTGTTTAATTGTGTAATTATATTATTTATAATTATTTGTATATTAATGTATATATTTTAGGTGTGCTTCTAGCCATGTAAAATATGAACATTAATATGTGCATGTGTTGTAACTATTAGTATTTAATTATAAGTTTATATGTGCATATATATATAAGTATATAATTATTTATTTATATATATATATATTGTGATTATTATTGCATATATATATATATATATATATATATATATATATATTTTTATATTTTTATTTGTTTTGGTGACAGTGGTTTCTATGACAGTGAAACTGTCATTATTTGGTCTGAATAGCAGCCGCTGTACAGTGGTCAGCATTAATGACAGATCTGTCATTAATGCTGCGGCAGTTTTGAGCGACAACCTTTCAGCGACGTTTTTTTTGTGACAGTTTGAAACTGTCAGCAAACTGTGACAGCAGCGGTTTTATATATGGAGTTTCTGCGACGAATTTTCAGTGACAGTCAAGACTGTCACTATTAAACCTGTTTTTATTTTATCTTGTTTTGTTCACTGTTTTCAGTGACGCTTTGACAGTTTTAAATTATATTTGATATATTATTATTGTATATATATATATATATGTGTATATATATGTGTTTTGTATAATATTTGTAATAATATATTATGTTATTTGTATACATATTGGTTTGTATATATATTATTTTAGGGTATATATTATTTGTATTAGTAGTATACTTTGTGTGAGTATGATTTGGGATCTAATTTTTATTCCTAAATTATTGTATTTTATTTCTATATTATTTATATAGATTTCTTCAGAGGTTGACCTTGGTTTGACTTTAGTTGACTTTAGAGTTGACCATAGTTGACTTTTGACTTAGAATTTATTTATTGACCTAGGAGTTGACTAGTTTGACTTGTTCTCTTTCTGGGACCTTGTTTTAATGTGGTATTCCATATCTAGGTCTTCGAGGCACCGAGTCAGACATCTGTGAGACTGTTCTTTGGATTTCAGGCGAGTACATTCTCTGATAGTTTCTCATTTATGATATCCTCTATGTTCACTGTATCTAGTGTAGATATCCATGTTCTTTTGACACTATAGTTACACGGATTGGTATATCCGGATCTCATCATGAGATGTTATTCCTTGGTATATGGTGTATATGGTGCAAGTATTATTTCATTGGTTATCTTGTACATGTACAGACACCGATTCTCGGGGAGACTAGCTATCTTCTTGGGGAATCTAGTGCAATAGCATACCGTGGTTGGATCTATTATACCAGTCGGGGGTGGGGAGTATTAGTATAGATATGTGATCAAATCCCTATTGAATAAAGTACTGGTAAGCGAATAGTGTTGATCATGCACCGCACGTATGATTAGCCAGGCCGCATTGCATCTTGTCCAAGCCGATCACATGTTAAGCTAGTACTCACACACTTAGTCATTAGTATTATTGTTTTATTGGCATATTGTTCCTTATTGTAATTATTTCCAGTATTTTCTTATTGTCTATATATCTCTCCTGTCTATTGTGCATCTTGTTTATCCATAGCTTTTTACTGTTACATAGTTTTTATCATTAATTAGAACTGCTGTTAGAGATGTACTCTGCTTCTTTCCTGACTGGATATATTTTTCCAGATGACACTGAGGAGTACCCTACCTATTATGGATCCCAGGATGTTGTGGGTTTAGATTCGGAGACCCTGGCTCAAGAGGAACTTATCCCAACTGAGACAGTTGACCCTGGAGTGTAGCTTGTAGTATGATAGTATTCTTTTGTACTTGATTTGTCTCCAGCTTATTTTTGTTACTCTTTAGACTCATTGATGTATTGTTTTAAACTCATGAGTTGATGACTATTCTATTCTTTATCTGATTCGTGCTCATTTCTATCTTAGTTCTGTGATTGAGTATTCTATCATTATTGGTGGTTCATTACATTAGATAGACTATCTAGACAGCGTTCTACCGCCGATTCTGCGGCGTAGGCTGGGCGTTGTTTCCGACTAGTACCCTTACACCGGGTGCGGGTCGTGACACATTTTTGGTGGTGGCCCATGCAGGTCTAGCTTCACAAGTATGTGATGTCGTGGTAGTGCGACAACTTAGTTGTACTACTGCGAGCCTGCAATAGGATATAGGATATAGGATGAGATACTCAATCACATCTAGGAAAATTCTTTTGATTCAACTATTCTCCTTTGATATTGATACTTGATCTCTTAAACTGTCCTTTCCTTGATGTCTTACATCTTGTGCCATATTGATTCTTTTTTTTGCTTTGTCTCAGGATGCCGCCTAAGACTAGATCACAGCAGGGGAGAGCAGCTTCTGAGAGGTCTGCGACACCCCGAGGGCCTGCACCAGTCACTTCTCCAGTGATTGGAGTGTCAGCTGCTTTCGGAGGTCCACCATCTACTCAGAGGACTATGCCAGCTATATTTGAGGGGCTTCCACCTCCACCTCCTGTGCCAGCAGAGGCGTCACAGATGTTTACACTGTTTCGTGAGATGCTCGAGGCACAGAGGGCTCAGTCAGAGGCACATCAGAGGCAGATCGACGTTCTACGGCAGGGCATCGAAAGTGCTCATCAGCTTGCTCGTGCTGTAGTTAAGAGAGGAGTTCCGATCCAGCAGCAGGTTGTTCCTCAAGTTGCTCAGCTTCGGCCAGGCAACATTCAGGACTTCAAGAAACTGGAGCCTAGGGTTTTCAAATGGACGGAGGGCATCGTCTATGCTGATGATTGGCTCGAGGACATTGAGCGTCTTATGAGGGTGTCCCGTTTTTCTGAAGATCTGAAGGTTGAGGCAGTAGGACTTCAACTGTTCGACGTTGCTCGCACTTGGTTCAGGAATGAGCCGGTTCTAGTTGACGCAGGACAATCTTGGGAGGTATTCAAGGACCTTTTCAAGAAGAAGTTTTTCGCTCGGATAGACAGGCTTGACTTGGGGAGACAATTTGAGAGTCTCATTCAGGGAAGCATGTCTGTGGAGGAATATGCTGCGGAGTTCGGTAGGTTGAGCCGATTTGCAGAGTACTTGGTGAGGGAGCCGGAGGTTCGAGCTATTCGTTTTCGAGAGGGTCTAAACTGGGAGGTGAAGATTCTTATTCCGTCTTTTTATGAGACATACTCGAAGATACTTGCGGAGGCACGCAAGGTTGAGCGGGATCTGGGTTTGAAGACCAAGAGAGACCGTGATTCTTTTTTGGGGACCAACGGCAGTGCAGTATCTGCCAAACGTCCTCATTTCCAGTCCAGACCTTTCCAGCAGCCACAGCAGAACCAGACTCCAGCTAGAGCGCCTTTTCACCAGGCACCTCAGCAGCAGAGGCAGTTACAGCAGGCCCCATGCAACTTCTGCAAGAAACCCGGCCACATCTGGGAAGTTTACAGGAGGAGGCTAGGAGTTTGTTTGTATTGTGGTACTGAAGGGCATCAATCGAGGGAGTGTCCTCGTCGTGCAGTTCAAGGAGCAGCTCCAGCTCCGAGGACACAGACGAGACCACCTGCAGCACAGCCGAGGGGACCGCTTCCGACACAGCAGCAGCGTTTTGTCCAGCATCAACAGCAGGAAGGTGCTCGACAGGGACAAGCGTTTGCTATGACCGTCGAAGAGGAGAAACCCACCGGAGATGTTATCGCAGGTTCTATTCCTCTTGATTCCATTCCAGCTTTAGCTTTGTTTGATAGTGGTGCTTCCCATATTTTTGTATCTGTTTCTTTTGCTCTGAAGCATGGTTTGGTAGCTGAGTCTTTGCTTAGGACTTGCAAGATCATGACCGGGGGAGGCATTATCCTGGTTAATGATATTTGTAAGGATCGGAGAGTTACTCTGGGAGGCCGGGAGTTGAGTACGTGTCTACTTGTAATGCCACTTCCAAGCTATGACATTGTACTTGGGATGGATTGGTTGAGTAGGCACCGTGCTAGCATAGACTGTAGAGGAGGTAGAGTTTTGTTTGGTCCGCCAGGAGAGCCAGAGTTCGAGTTTACTAGAGGAGCTGTGGAGCAGGGAGAAGGCATTATTTGTGGAGCTATGGTAGAAGACAAGGAGTTGCCGCATCCGCTGATAGCAGAATTTTTGGATGTGTTTCCTGAGGAATTGCCAGGATTGCCGCCAGATCGAGATGTTGAATTTTTTATAGACTTGGTGCCAGGTGCAGAACTAATTTCGCAGCATGTCTATAGCGTAAACAACAGCGAGCTGGTCGAGTTGAAGAAGCAGGTGGACGAATTGCAGGATAAGGGATTTATCAGATCGAGTTCTTCACCATGGGGAGCCCCGGTATTGTTTGTACCGAAGAAGGATGGATCGTTGCGTATGTGCATTGATTACAGGGCTTTGAATAATCTCACTATCAAGAATAAGTATCCTTTGCCATGGATTGATGATCTGTTTGATCAGTTGAGTGGTGCGAAGGTATTTTCTAAGATAGATTTAAGATCAGGCTACCATCAGGTGAAGGTGAAGCCGGAGGACATACCGAAGACTGCTTTTAGAACTCGGTATGGTCAGTTCGAGTTTATGGTGATGCCGTTTGGTTTGATTAATGCACCGGCGGTATTTATGAACTTGAGGAACAAGGTGTTTCACCAGTACCTTGACAAGTTCGTGGTGGTGTTCATCGACGACATACTCATATACTCGAGGACACCGGAGGAGCATGAGGAGCATTTGAGGATTGTGTTGGATGTGCTGAGGAAGGAGAAGCTGTATGGGAAGTTGTCCAAATGTGAGTTTTTCTTGGACAAAGTAGAATTCTTGGGGCATGTTGTGACTGATGATGGTATTTCAGTGGATCCGAAGAAGATTTCAGCAGTGGAATCTTGGAAGACTCCGAGTTCAGTAGCAGAGATCAGGAGTTTCTTGGGATTGGCAGGCTATTACAGGAAGTTTGTGCAAGATTTTTCGAGGATTGCCGAGCCGATGACCAGACTCACAAGGAAGGATGTGGAGTTTGTTTGGACGGAGGATTGTCAGGTTGATTTTGAGGAGTTGAAGAAGAGGTTGACGTCTGCTCCTATTTTGACGTTGCCATCAGGGTCCGGAGGTTTCACTATTTATAGTGATGATCGGGGAAGGGTTTAGGTTGTGTTCTTCAGCAGCATGGAAAAGTGATTGCCTATGCATCCAGGCAATTGCGTCCTCATGAAAAGAACTATCCTACCCATGATTTGGAGTTGGCAGCTGTCATATTCGCTCTGAAGTTGTGAAAACATTATTTGTACGGAGAGCGTGTGGAGATCTTCACAGACCACAAAAGCTTGAAGTACGTTTTCACGCAGAAGGAGTTGAACATGAGGCAGCGTCGGTGGTTGGAATTGATGAAGGATTTTGATATCTCTTTGCAATATCATCCTGGAAAAGCCAATGTAGTTGTCGATGCTTTGAGCAGGTATCCGGTAGCTATGTTCTTGACGCAGGATCGATATCTGTTGGAGGACTTGGAGAGCTTGGGCATTGAGGTGATTGTTCCTGGGTGTGCTATGCAGATGTGGGGATTGCAGATACACTCAGATTTGATGGACAGGATCAAGGCAGCACAGTATGATGATGTATCTTTGAGGAGTATCAGAGCTCAGGTGAGAGCAGGATTGGAGGATGATTTCACTATTGCAGAGGATGGATCCTTGAGGCATGGAGTTAGATTGTGTGTGCCTAGTGGGGAGTTGCGCGAGGAGGTGTTGCAGGAAGCGCATCGCTCTCAGTATTCCATACATCCAGGTGCTAACAAGATGTATCGGGATATGCGAGAGAATGTGTGGTGGTATGGCATGAAGAGGAAAGTGGCACAGTTTGTATCCAGATGCTTAGTGTGCCAGCAGGTGAAAGCCGAGAGGCAGAGGCCAGGAGGGTTACTTCAGCCATTACCCATTCCAGAGTGGAAGTGGGAACACATTACTATGGATTTTGTGTCCGGACTTCCATGATCTCCAGGAGGGAAAGACGCGATTTGGGTCATTGTTGATAGATTGACCAAGTCGGCCCACTTTTTGCCTTTCAAAGTGGGTTTGTCTACGGAGAAGCTGGCAGAGATGTATTTGAGGCAGATCATTAGGATACACAGAGTTCCCGTCAGCATAGTCTCAGATCGAGATAGTCGTTTCACTTCTCATTTCTGGAGGAGTTTGCAGGAGAGTTTGGGCACTCAGCTCAAGTTCAGTACTGCATATCATCCCCAGACAGATGGACAGTCAGAGAGGACTATCCAGACTCTCGAGGATATGTTGCACACTTGTGTACTAGATTTCGGGGGTTCTTGGGAGGACCATCTCCATTTGGTAGAGTTTGCTTACAACAACAGTTACCAGGCCAGTATAGAGATGTCACCTTTTGAAGCTCTATATGGTCGGAGGTGTCGTACTCCTTTGTCTTGGGACGATATTGGAGAGAGAATTTTGCTTGGGCCAGAGATGGTTGTGGATGCAGCGAAGAAGGTTCATTTGATCAGAGACAGACTTCGAGTGGCGCAGAACAGACAGCGGCATTGGGCCGATAGCCATCGGAGACCTTTGGAGTTTGAGGTATAGTTTAGATTTTGTTTGTGCTTGTTCTTGTTTGTTATAGATTAAGTTCTTAAGATGGTGTTTTGTTCTAGGTGGGTGGTTTGGTTTTTCTGAGGATTTCTCCGACACGAGGCACGATTCGCTTCGGTGAAGGGGGAAAGCTTAGTCCGCGATTCATCGGACCTTTCACTATTCTAGAGAGGGTCGGTGCAGTTGCTTATAGACTAGACTTGCCACCTGCATTGGAGGGAGTGCACAACGTGTTTCATGTGTCGCAGTTGAGATGATACATGGCAGATCCTAGTCATGTATTGGATCACTCGGAGATAGAGGTGGGCCCTACTCTTAGCTATCCAGAGCAGCCAGTTGAGATTCTGGATCGGAGAGAGAAGGTGCTGAGGAACCAGACTATTCCTTTGGTGCGCATCGCATGGAGGCATCACTCTCCGGGGGAGTCTACCTGGGAGAGAGAGGATGACATGCGAGAGCGTTATCCATATTTGTTTGTACCTTGAGGTATGTTATTTCTAGTTATGTTCTGTTCATTGTTATGTTCTGTTCATTAGTTAGTTGTGATTCTTTAGTTCTGTTCTGTGTTTTTCTGGGGGTAGTTTTCGTCTTTAAATTTCGAGGACGAAATTATTTTAAGGAGGGTAGACTTGTCACTACCACATTTTAGGAAAAAGGGTATTTTAGTAATTTCCTATTTAAATAAATATTGTGCATGGTAAATAATTTTTGTTGTATTATTTAATTATTATTGGATGTTATTTAATTATTTTGGACTTATTTTAGTAGACCCAACTAGTGTAGTTTGGACCCATGGACCAACATAAATTAAATAGTTAGATTTGGCCCATTTAGAAAGCCCCCATAGTTAAGGAGATGGATTAAATTAATTAAGTGATTAGACTAGAAGCTTCCTTCCTTAATTATTTCTTCATGAGAGGCCCCAAGGGGTACATTGGATATTTTACAATTGCTTGGGAGAGGGGCAAGGCCGGCCTATTAAAAGAGGGGGGAAATTTCTCTCTCCTCTCATTCTCATTCCAAATCTAGATCTAGAATTTCCCACTCCAAAATTCCCTCCATTCCCATTCCAATTCCCTACCAAATTCATTCCAAATTCTTCCCAATTCACCATTAGAGAAGGAGGAAGCAAGGATCTAGAAGAAGGAAGCAAGGATCTACAAAGAGGAGCAAGGATCTACAATTTGGAAGTAAGTTCTTCTCAATTGAAGGTTTCATTGGGAATCCATCTCCCAATAGGTATAATTCAGATTTTCCCATTTAAATAGCTTCTAAATCTGAGATTTAATCATATAAAATCAACCTATATGTATGTACTACCCATAGGACTTTGTTTTGTGTTCATAGGAGACCCTTGGAGAAAGTTATGGTGCTTTTTGTGTTAATTTTGTTGGAATTCTGAATTTATATTTTGTTGTGTGTATCAATTGATCCTATAGATCAATTGGACATGAGCTTATGTGTTTGGGGCTAGTGTCGTGTCCATAATTTGGTACATGTGGTTCGTATTCCAACTATTTGGTAATACGTGTCATTTTGGGGGTTTTCCCTCCGACACGGGGCTTTGAACATATCGTATTTTGACACGGACACATAGATCTACTTTTGACACTTTAATTTATTCATAAATATTATTTGTGATTTGTTTGTATCCTTCGGGGTGTAATTGGTTGTGTGTTGGACTCGTGTCACATGCGTATCCTAGATCTAGTGGGATACGGTGTGATACTCTCCAATTGTGTGGATTTTTGAATAGATCTAATTATGTATGGTTTAAATTCTTCAATTATAATTAGTAAATATATATATATATTATATATATTTATTTTGTGTATTTATTATAGTAATTATTGTAGCATAGATCTATATATTTTTGTGTGTGCTAATATGATGTGCAAATATAATATGTAGCTTTCTTGCATGTAATTATATATGTACTTATGTTAATAGTATAAATTATACATAAATGTTTTATAAAATATATTTATGTGTTTAATTGTGTAATTATATTATTTATAATTATTATGTAATTATTTGTATATTAATGTATATATTTTAGGTGTGCTTCTAGCCATGTAAAATATGAACATTAATATGTGCATGTGTTGTAACTATTAGTATTTAATTATAAGTTTATATGTGCATATATATATAAGTATATAATTATTTATTTATATATATGTATTGTGATTATTATTGCATATATATATATATATATATATATATATATATATATATATATATATATATATATATATATATATATATATATATTTATATTTTTATTTGTTTTGGTGACAGTGGTTTCTATGACAGTGAAACTGTCATTATTTGGTCTGAACAGCAGCCGCTGTACAGTGGTCAGCATTAATGACAGATCTGTCATTAATGCTGCGGCAGTTTTGAGCGGCAACCTTTCAGCGATATTTTTTTGTGACAGTTTGAAACTGTCAGCAAACTGTGACAGCAGCGGTTTTGTATATGGAGTTTCTGCGACGAATTTTCAGTGACAGTCAAGATTGTCACTATTAAACCTGTTTTTATTTTATCTTGTTTTGTTCACTGTTTTCAGTGACGCTTTGATAGTTTTAAATTATATTTTATATATTATTATTATATATATATATATGTGTATATATATGTGTTTTGTATAATATTTGTAATAATATATTATGTTATTTGTATACATATTGGTTTGTATATATATTATTTTAGGGTATATATTATTTGTATTAGTAGTATACTTTGTTTGAGTATGATTTGGGATCTAATTTTTATTCCTAAATTGTTGTATTTTATTTCTATATTATTTATATAGATTTTTTGTGAGGTTGACATTGGTTTGACTTTAGTTAACTTTAGAGTTGACCATAGTTGACTTTTGACTTAGAATTTATTTATTGACCTAGGAGTTGACTAGTTTGACTTGTTCTCTTTCCGGAACCTTATTTTAATGTGGTATTCCATATCTAGGTCTTCGAGGCACCGAGTCAGACATCTGTGAGACTGTTCTTTGGATTTCAGGCGAGTACATTCTCTGATAGTTTCTCATTTATGATATCCTCTATGTTCACTGTATCTAGTGTAGATATCCATGTTCTTTTGACACTATGGTTACACGGATTGGTATATCCGGATCTCGTCATGAGATGTTATTCCTTGGTATATGGTGTATATGGTGCAAGTATTATTTCATTGGTTATCTTGTACATGTACAGACACCGATTCTCGGGGAGACTGGCTATCTTCTTGGGGAATCTAGTGCCATAGCATACCGTGGTTGGATCTATTATACCAGTCGGGGGTGGGGAGTATTAGTATAGATATGTGATCAAATCCCTATTGAATAAAGTACTGGTAAGCGAATAGTGTTGATCATGCACCGCACGTATGATTAGCTAGGCCGCATTGCATCTTGCCCAAGCCGATCACATGTTAAGCTAGTACTCACACACTTAGTCATTAGTATTATTGTTTCATTGGCATATTGTTCCTTATTGTAATTATTTCCAGTATTTCCTTATTGTCTATATACCTCTCCTGTGTATCTTGTTTATCCATAACTTTTTACTGTTACATAGTTTTTATCATTAATTAGAACTGCTGTTAGAGATGTACTCTGCTTCTTTCCTGACTGGATATATTTTTCCAGATGACACCGAGGAGTACCCTACCTATTATGGACCCCAGGATGTTGTGGGTTTAGATTCGGAGACCCTGGCTCAAGAGGGACTTATCCCAACTGAGACAGTTGACCCTGGAGTGTAGCTTGTAGTATGATAGTATTCTTTTGTACTGGATTTGTCTCCAGCTTATTTTTGTTACTCTTCAGACTCATTGATGTATTATTTTAAACTCATGAATTGATGACTATTCTATTCTTTATCTGATTCGTGCTCATTTCTATCTTAGTTCTGTGATTGAGTATTCTATCATTATTGGTGGTTCATTACATTAGATAGACTATCTAGACAGCGTTCTACCGCCGATTCTGCGGCGTAGGCTGGGCGTTGTTTCCGACTAGTACCCTTACACCGGGTGCGGGTCGTGACAGGGCCCGCTTGGTTTGGGGTGTTTTGGTTTGGTTTGGTTTGGTTTGATTTGGTTTATTTTATGAGTTTTTTTAATTAGTTATATTTTGGATTTTTTTATTTAGTTTTTTTCTATTTACTTTAGTTTTGGATTTTGATTTTTTTATTTAGTTTAGTTTTGGATTTTGGTTTAATTTTTATTTGGGTTTGAAATTTGATCTGGGTCTATGGATTGGTGTTGGTTCAGGAGTTGGTTTATGTCCAACGGCTATTGTTTCGGTTTGGTTTAACGAGGAAGGAGCTAATGTTCTTCGGTTTGGTTTAACGAGGAAGAGACAAGAAAGACTACACAACAAAAGTAATGAGAGACAAGAGACTTGACAAAAAAAAAGAAGAAAAGACTTGACAAGAAAAAAGAAGAAGAGACATGCGAGAGTAAAGATAAGGAGTCAGAGACATGTCTCATAGAGGAAGGAAGTAAAAGAGAGGAGTAATGAAATAAAGAGGAGAAGTTGGTAGGATGAGTGAGTTATAAGAAGAGGAGGAAGAAGAAGAACATAGTGCACTAAGAAGTAAGATACAACAGTCATTGTGAGCACATAGCAGCAATTCGAGTAGAATTCATCTTCTCTCCTTTGCAAGTAGAAACAACAGTCTTTGTGAGCACACACAATCCTTATTGTTGAAGGTCTCTATTCTATTCTCCTTCATTTATACTCTCATTTGTATATGCAATAATTTTATGTTAGTTTTTATTTTTTAAATGTTAGGATACTAGTGTTTATTTAGTGAATTTAAGTTATGTAACGTGCAAAATGACGGGCAGCCAAAATATGTGTTTTGACAACCATAATTGTACATATATGCAGTCAAAACGATGGATGTATTCTTGTAGGGCCTACTACGGATTTAATAATCCAACAACGTGCGAAACATATATCTAGTTTGATATTTTATGGGAAGGTACAATAAAATTTATTTGTGTAAATAAATATGAATGATATTTTGTACATGTCTACTAATAACATCGTCTTTCATATATAGCAATATGATTATACTAATGATGAACGGTGCCGAGAGCATGTCTCGTGGCGTCACGATAGCAGACTTGGGTATTGGAGGTTCAGCGACCACCAGGTAGCACTGTTAAAAATATTTGGCTTTTATTATGTTGACAAGATACATTTTATGCAACACGATAGAGACTTAATCTTCAGTTTAGTTGAGCGTTGGTGGCCCGGACGAAATACCTTTCAGCTACCATTCGGAGAGATGAGTATTATTCTAGCAGATGTGACAAATATTTTAGGTTTACCTATTATGGGTTAACATATAATATTTGATAAATCAATTTTCGCCGACACTATGATTACGAAGTACCTAGGTGTGGAGGTACCGCGTAATAAACTTAGTAAAAATCTTGTGACGTTTACGTGGCTCCGTCATAACTTTTTGCACCTAGATCGTATTGGTGATCAAGTTATCTCAGTGGATGATGATCGGGTAAGTATAATTTTTTTTGCAACTTATGTTATTATTTACGTAATATATTTTTAATTTAATTTAACGCATATTATTTTTTCATCATTTGTTCAGGTCATTGCTTGCACCAGAGCCTACTTGCTAGGTTTATTAAGCGGAATATTATTTCCAGACTCATCAGATTTAGTTGATTATATTTTCTACCTTTTTTGGTAGACCTAGTGGCACCTGTCACCCTCACATTTTCATTTAAGGGTAGTTTGATAATTGACATAGGTAATATTTATTTTTAGAATTTATTTGTATTTAATATTGTACATGTGTATTAATTAATTGTTGTATTATTTATTGATTGTTAGTTATAGTATTTATTATTGGACTTGTGTAATGGAGCTAACCCATTTATTAGTTGCATGTACCCAACATTTAGATTAGTTTAGATTGAGCCCATTAAATTAAGCCCATGAATTAGGAAGTTGGATTAATTAGTGAAACCATTAGACTAGAACCTCCCCTCTTAATTAATTTCTTCATGAGAGGCCCCAATGGATGTTTTGGATATTTCATATTGCTTGGGAGAGATTTATAACCAGCCATTAGAGAAGGAGAGAGAATGTCTCTCATTTTATTTTTTTTATTTTCAAATAGATCTAGATTTTTTTCCCTTTCCAAATTCCTTCATTCTCTCACCATTCATCACCAAATTTTCACCCAAATTTCTTCCCTATTCATCAATTAAGGCTACTAAAACAATGACCTACAAGAAGAAAATAAGGATCTAGAAGGAGGAGGCCAAGATCTAGAAAGAGGAGCTATTTTCCATTTTGGGGATTTTTTTTATTGAAAATCCATCTCCCAATAGGTACATTTCAGTTTTTTTTTCTTCTAGTAGACTCTAAATCTGAGATTTAACCATGAGAAATTAACCCACATTCATAGGCTACCCATAGGAATTGGTTTTAGGTTCATAGGACACCTATGGTGGAAGTTATGTGCATTTTGGTGCCAATTTTGAGGAAATTCCGAGATTGACACATGTAGTGGTTGTCATTGGGTATAATAGATCTAATTGATATTTGATTGCTTGTTTGTGACCAGTCTCGTATCCACAATTGGATACGTGTAGGCCGTATCTCGTCAATTGACAAAATAGGTTAATTTTTGGGGTTTTCCTCCGACACGGGGCCTTGTGCATATCATATTGTGACACGGACACGTAGATACTTTAATTATTATACGTATTATTCATAATTATTGTATTAGACTTTCTCGTGTCCTCCGGGATGCGTTTGGTTGTGTGTTGGAGCCGTATCGCAAGCGTATCATAGAACTAGTGTGATACGGGTACGGTACACTCCACGTGTTTGTTGTTTTGTCCTCTTCCCTATACGTACATGTGTATTTATATATCTAGATGATATTTATGTATATATATATGTATATATTGGTATATATAATTAAGTGTATATGTGTGTGTCTATATGTGTGTGTGTATATATATATATATATATATATATATATATATATATATATATATATGTATGTATGTATGTATGTATGTATGTATGTATGTATGTATGTTATATATATATATATATATATATATATATATATATATATATATATATATATATATATATATATATATACTTGTATCTATGTATTGTATGCATTGTTAGTGTTAAATAGATTAGTAGCTATATGTTAGTATTTAGTTAGAGATCATAACTAGTTAGTTAGGTATTAGTATTAGTTACTATTAGTTCTAATTATCTTGAAGTATTAGCAAGGTATTAAGTTTAGAATACTAAGGTATTAGAACACATGTTAAGGTAATATTGGGTATCAAGATACTCGATATTAATAGAAGGGTATATGGTAAGTAGCTATATGTAGTATTATATATATATATATATATATATATATTGTTAGTATTAGGTATTTAGTAGTATGTAATAGTTTAGTATGTTAGTTATAGTGTTGGATAGTGAGCTATATATTATATTTGAATTACCTTGGGATACCAAGGTAATGTCAAGGTATTGAGGGATACTCAAGGTATTGGATAATGGATTGGTTTAGTCTAGTTGGTTACTATAGTAGTTAGTTAGTTAGATATGTTTGATTATGTAGATAGTTAGATATATAAACTAGTATATATATATGTTATGATTGATAGTTAGTCTCAAATACTAATAGGTAGTGTATCATGATAGTTAGTTGTATTAGCTATACATATCTATGTATGTTAGTATTATAGTTAGTTCTATGTTATATTGAGATATATATATTAGTGTTAGTTATAGCTAGTATTAGTTTGGAGTTTTATATATCTATTGGTATTAGTTATATGTTAGAGTTGGGTTACCTCGGGATACCAAGGTATTACCAAGGTATTGGGTCGATACCCAAGGTATTGAGTTTGGGTATCGAGATAGGTGCGATACACATTGGTGTAAGGCCAAGGTATCATAAATTTCTTATTTTAATATAGTATTAAGTATAATAACTTGTATATATATCTAAAATACTATTTTTATATAAATGAACTTGCGTATCTTAGGATACGGCTTTTTGAATGCCTTTTGGTATCTTAGCTTGGATTGTATAGCATAGTTTCATAGTGTTTCGACTTAGTGACTTAGTTTTAGACTCTTGCAACCTAGATTTTATCGGTTTGACCTAAAAATGACTTTATGACTTAGAATTGCATCAACTTAACTTATTCCATTTTAGAACCTTGTATTGATGCAACATACCATATATAGGTTGTGTGACACCAGCTTGGGCATCGAGAGACACATCTTGCTTAGGACTTCAAGCGAGTACATTTCTCTGATTGTTTTCAATTCATAATATTGTATATATGCATGTTCTAGAATTGCATACATTGATCCCGATACAGTAATTTTACGGACTGGTGCTATATGGATCCCGTCATGAGATATTATCCCCTACCGTGTTCAGCGGGTACTCATGTACATTGTATCTCATCGTATATATTGGGTATTGATTATATTTTGTTTTCACACACTGCTCGTGTTCAGTGTACTTATTCGTGTACACCCATCGCTCGTGTTCGGTGGTTATGATATTCGTGTACACCCACTGCTCGTGACAGTGGTTATATTTTCGTGTTCGTAGAATGTCGTGATTGGATCCATCAGTATTAGTTGGGGGTGGAAAAGTAGGAGTTGATTATGTGATCAAAGCCATTGTTATAAATCGTGTACATCTGGTTACATATCTCACTTGTAATCCGTCTTACCTGATCATGTTCACCCAACCCGATCACATAATGAACTTGTATTCTGAGGCACATTAGCTAGTTTAGATTGCAGTTATTTTATCATATTGTTGATATTCATATTGTTGAACTATATTCTCGTACATTACTTGTATATATATTGTTCATCATTCATATGTTTAGTTATCTTGTATTTCATTTCTATATTCGTTTATATGCTCGATTATGCTATTAAAACTACTTTCAGAGGTATGTACTTCACTCCAATCCTGACAGTATATATTTTTCCAGATGATTGGCTTATAGAGCAGTATCCCATATTCTACGATCCACAGGACGATGTATCTTTATAGGATCCTTTGGTAGACTAGGAGGACTTAGTTGCAGAGCTCGAGGAGGTCTAGTTTATTTGTGTTGGACTTGTATTATATTATATTATTGAGATTCTTTGGATTTTATATTATTTTAGATTGTGGTTTATATCTCATTCTTTCCTTCACTATTCCATTCATGCTTATCTTCCTTAGTATGTATTGTGATTGAGTTTAGTTATATTGTGAGATACTATTTTGTTCCTCCGTTTGGAGTTGAGATGATTGACAGGTACCATATTGTTGAGATGTTAGATAGTTAGAAATGACCCAGACAGCGTTCTACCGCCGATTCTGCGGCGTAGGCTGGACGTACCCACGTACTCGTGCCCGAATATCCGGGTGCGGGTCATGACAGCACCTACGCGCCACGCTTGGGGAGCGTCAATGTTGGCATATTTATATAGTTCTATGACAGATTTTTTATAATTTGAAGACATGGATGCAACGAAGGTAAATTTAAGTGATTGTGCGACATTAATACATGTATGAAAATATGTGCACTTATATCATATGCAAAGTTTTACTTAATTTCATTTACATTAAAAATATGTGCACTTTTATCATATGCGACATTAATACATGTATGAAAATATGTGCACTTATATCAACAGCATCTTGTGGTGTACTCAAAGGAATTTTATCTCCAATTCTTGGATCCATCTTTCTGCATCCAAAATAAACTTTATGAGAACGTCCAGTAGAATCAAAGCAGGATGCAAATCAAGTACTTAATTCGAATTCAATTTAGAGTTCAAAAACGATTCATCCGATGGATGAGATCCTATAACTTATCCTATCCTTTTACAGGTTTGTTCGGTCCCTAAGTTGAAACCAAATAATTTTATTGTAGGACCTGCATGGGCCACCACAAAAACTATGTCACGCCCCAGTCCCAAAATACCAAGGGACTAGACACGTGGCAATGGCCAGCAGCACGAACCAATGGACTACCCAATTTAATGGATCCATCGTGGCATACTTAAGCTGTAATATAGGTGTCACGCCCCAGTCCCAAAATATCGAGGGACTGGACACGTGACAATGGCCAGCAGCACGCACCGATGGTCAACCCAATTTAATGGAACCATCAGGGCGCACTTAAGCTGTAAAGAAGGTCTACTACAACAAGTCACACTAATCTCATCCATAAAAGATAAATAAATAAACTGCATAAGAAAATGGAAATAAGTAGCAACAAATCTCAACAAGTCGGTCGGAGAAATAATCCGACATATGTCTGAATACACTGGCTCAATAGGCCAGGAACAAAAGAGATAAACATAAAGTAAATACTGAGTACGGGATCAGGTACTCCGGAGAAGTCTTCGGCAGTCACCTCGTCTTCAGGGTTCAGTTCTGCTCCAGTATCAAGTCCAGTAATAGCTTCAGCTCCTGTCCCGTATATCTCGGGGTACTGCTCCTTAGCTAAACCTGGGGACATAATCCATTCCAGGTCCTCAGGGGACATAGCAAGGTACAGAAAATACAAGCCAAATAAATAAGCAGTGCAGTAATAAGTAAATAATTGGGTAAACTATGTAACCAGGTAAGTGATATGCAATATGAGAGCAGTACTAGAACTCAGGCTGAGACCGCTACAAGCTCTGTGTCGGGGAGCCGGTAGCAGTAATAACAGGTAAAGGGTCTAGCTCTGCTGGAGAGTCTACAACCTCACAATAGTTGTGGATATATATATGAAACAGCCTGTAGCCTGTGTGTCTCTCCCCACCCAATGTAATTACGCATA
This sequence comes from Iris macrosiphon, assembly GCA_036927795.1. Taxonomy (NCBI): domain Eukaryota; kingdom Viridiplantae; phylum Streptophyta; class Magnoliopsida; order Asparagales; family Iridaceae; genus Iris; species Iris macrosiphon. The sequence goes on from JAYESA010000009.1 coordinate 5,706,324, forward strand.
TCATGACCATAACGTCTCATGTCCATGTCAGCAGGATTATAGCTAATGCAATAAGTCATATTGTCTATAAATAAAATATCTCTGTCAAGTCCTGTATCCTATACAGAATCACCACGAATATCTCGGGAAGATCCTGTCTCATGAATAGTGTCAAGTGTCCTGGGTTATGATGTACTTGATAAGACAAGTACGAGAAAGTAAAGGGTCCGAAATGTCCATCTCTAGGTGACGTACCCAACACCGCGTACGGGGTTGGCACCCGACTGATAATCGGACGCTAAGTACGTCACACGGTCCTAGGTTAAGCATGTACAACAGTTATAAATAAAATAAAGAAATATGCAACAAGACTGTAAAGTTGGCAAGGTATACTTGCCCTCTGATGTATAACTAAGCCAAAAAATATTTAGCAAAGACTGCAAGTTTTGGCGAGGTACACTTGCCTGATGTTTGGATTCCAATTACGGTCCTGTTCTCGGGAAATTTCTAGAATTGTCTCCGAATGCTGAAATAAACATTATCATCATGCTCAGAAGGTGTCAATTAGCTAGAAACGCCTGTCCTTGAGTCCAATTTGAAGACAAGGGCAAAAACGGCAATTTCGAGTCAAAACGGGGTCCACCGGTGGGCCCGCTTTGCACCGAAAAACGTGTCGGGGTCAACGATCTCCAAATTCACCAAACTTAGTGTCAACAGGTCAGGAACGATGATACGAACCCGACAGAACTTTCAGAATTGAATTCCGATGAGCCGATCATAAAATCGCCCGTCGAGTGGGGCCTATGGAGCCCACGACACGCAATTTCGTCAACGTTCTCAGAATCGAACCAAACTTGGGTCACAGGACCAGCGTATCGCTACGAGTCCGATGGCGTAAGTTTCGTTTCGATCCGACGTGTGTACACAAAGTTAGGGCAAGATTCAGTAAAGTCGGATACGGGGCGATGTTCGCGGATACGCGTTGATTTCGATATGCACGCACATCCAAATCAACTTCTGCGAAATCCCACACGTCTGTATCAACGACGCGCACGTATCTGTGAAGACCGCGCGCGACCAAGTCGTCCCGTTTGGCGGAGCGTACCCAGTTCTGGGATAAAATAGGGCGTTATTTTTCCTGTTTTTGGATCGCGGTGTGCGATCACCACAGGACGCGATGCCCCGAGTGGTTTGTCCAGACACCGAGAGGGTCATACAGGCTACGCATTGTAATTTACGGAATCGAAATCAGAGCTACGAGGTGTGAGATACGAGTACCTGAACGGGGCTCCTCCAGACTGGGTTTTCGTGTCCGACACGTGCCTCTGTGTCCTGGACGTGTCCACGCCGTGTCCACTGTGCCCGTGTCCGACAGCGAGTTGTGTCCGGCCTAGGGTGCTTCTGACGGACCCGGCGGAGGTGGCCAGGGACTGAGTTGGCCGGCGGCGGGTCGTCGGATCACCGGCGGAGGCGGGGAGAGTGGAGGAGGAGTAGGTGGAGAGGGGTGACCCGGCGGAGGAGCTCGAGGCGAGGTCGTCGGGTTCTGGAAGCGGCGGGAAGGAGGAGGCGAGGGGCGGCTGTAGGGCGGAGCTAGGCGCTGGGGCTGGCTGCGAGGGGGGGTCGAGGTGGTGGCTGCACGGCGGGGATAGGCGGAGCTAGGGGAGGCCGGCGTTAGGGTTCTGGAAGGGGAAAAGTTGAGGGAGGAGGAGAAGTTGAAGGAGGGTTTTATAGGGAGGCTCGGGGGAGGGTCATGGCGGAGTAGGCGGTGCTGAGGGGGACGTGAGGTTGTGGAGCAGGGCGCAGGCGGTTCTCCGGCGACGTGGCCGGAGAACGCGGTGGGTTTCTCGGGCACAGGCGTGGGGAGGGAGATGGGGAGTCCGGGTCGGGTCGGGCGGCGGGTTCCTGGTTGGGCGGACCCGCCCGACCCGCAAAGCTAGGGCTGGGCTGGGCTTCGGCCCACTGGGCCGGGCCGGAAATCAAATAACAATAATAATAACAATAATAATAATAATAATAAATTAATTAATTTAAATAGTTTTTAGGTAATTTAAATTAGGTCTGGGCCCAATAAATTCCAGAAAAATTACCCTAAGTCCGGTTTTCTATTTTACACCATAAAATCATATTTTCATTACATTTTAATATTAGTTATTAGCAACTAAAAATTATATAATCACCTAAGCACTTATGTTAATTCTTGAAAAGTGCAAAAAAAATCCCAAAAATTGATTTTATCAAAATAAAAATTTTAGGGTGATTACAATAGGTCTACAACAACAAGTAAAAACTAATCTCATCCATACACAAATAATAAGAACAACAGCAAATAAGGAAAGTACATCAATGTCCAGTCTCATCAAAGTATGTCGGGGAACAACCCGATAAAAGTCTAAAACACTGGTTCATCAGACCAGAACAAAGGAGTCCAAAATAAAGTATCTGATGAGTACAAATAACATAAACTCAAGAAAAGTCTTCAGCCATCACCTCTACTTCTAAGTTTGGTTCAGCTTCAGCAACAGCTTCTGGTACAGCTTCAGCTCCTGTCCCGTAAACCTCGGAATAATGCTCTTCTGCTAAACCTGGGGACATCATCCGGATCCAGGTCCTCAGGGGACATAACAAGGTACAAATAATACAAGACAAAATAATACAGAGGAATAGTAAATGAAATAAGCAGGGTAACTACATAACCATCTATGTGAAAATGCAACTGAGAGCATCACTAGTACTCAGGCTGAGACTGCTACAAGCTCTGTGTCGGGGAGCCGGTAGCAGTAATAACAAGTAATGGGTCTAGCTCTGCTCGAGAGTCTACAACCTCATAATAGTAGTAGATATATATATAGAACAGCCTGTAGCCTGTGTGTCTCTCCCCACCCAATGTAACCACACGTCTCATGTCCATAACGTCTCATGTCCATGTCACGTGAGATCAGAGCTAATGCAACAAGTCATAATCTAAGAATATAATGTCTATGTCCATCCTGTATCCTATACAGAATCACCATAAATATCTCAGGAAGATTCTGTCACATGTATGGTGTCAAGTGTCCTAGGTTATAATGTACTTGATAAAACAAGTACGAGAATGTAAAGGGTCACGCATGTCCATCTCTAAATGACGTACCCAACTCCGCGTACGGGGTTGGCACCCGACTATTAATCGGACGCTAAGTAGGTCATACGGTCCTAGGGTTAAGCATAATCAACAATGTAAATAAGCAAAAAAATAAATATAAAAACTACATAATTTGGCAAGGTACACTTGCCTGGGTTTGGAATACCAGTAGCGGTCCCTGTATCAGTGGGTTCCGTAATTACTCCTCCAAAAGCTGAAATAAACATTACCAACAGTCTCAAAACAAATGAAATAGCTAGAAACGCCTGTCCTTAAGTCCAGTTTGGACACAAGGGCAAAAACAACAATTCTGGGCCAAAGCGGGGTCCATATGTGGGCCGCTTTGCACCGAAAAATGCATCAGGCTCAAAGGTCTCCAAAATAGTCCAACTTAGTGTCAACAGGTCAGGAACGATGATACGAACCCAACGGAACTTCCGGAATTGGATTTCGATGAGCCGTTCTCAGAATTGCCCGTCGAGTGGAGCCTGTGGGGCCAACGATACGCGATTTTGTCAACGTTCTCAGAATCGAACCAAACTTGGCTCACAGGACCAGCGTATTGCTACGAGTCCGATGGCGCAAGTTTTGTCTCGATCCGACGTGTATACACTAAGTTACAGCAAAATACAGAAAAGTCGGATATGGGGCGTTGTTCGCGGATACGCACTGATTTCGGTGTGCACGCACATCCGAATCAGCTTCTGCGAAATTTCATACGTCCGTATCAACGACGCGCACGTATCGGTGAAGACCGCACGTGACCAAGTCTTCCCGTTTGGCGGGGCGTACTCAGTTCCGGGGTGAAACAGGGCGTTGGTTTTCCTGTTTTTGGATCGCGGTTCGCGATCACCACAGGACGCGATACACCGAGCGGGTTGCACGGGCACCGAGGGGGTCACGTAGGGTTCACGATGCAACAGACGGAACGAAAAACAGAGTTACGAGGAGAGAGAAAAGAATACATGAACAGGGCTCTGTAAACTAGGTTTCTCGTGTCCTCGCATGTCTGCGTCGCGTCTAGAATTAGGGTTGTGTCCGTGTCCTTCCTAGGGCATCTGCTTGCTGGGTGTCGGCGGAGTCGGCTGGCCACGGCAGGGCGAGCTGCTCGGCGAGGGCTCGCGGAGGGAAGGGTGGCCGGGCGGCGAGGTCCGGAGGCTGGGGCGAGGTAAGGAGGTGCCGGAGTCGAGTTCTGGAGGTGCGGGGTCTGGGGAGCCGACGAGGTCGAGGGCGGCCAGGTTCTGGTGCTGGGCACGGGCGTCAGGGTTCTGGCGGTGCGGCGGAGGTGGCTCCGGGAAACTGGACGACTGAGCAGAGGGGAGGTCCGGCGTCGGGGTTCAGGTGTTCACCGGAGAAGAAAGAACAGCAGGGTTTTCCGGCGGAAGCCTCGGGTTCTTATAGAGAGTTAGGGGAGTTGGACGGCCGGAGGTTGGCCGGTAGACGAAGGGGAAGAGGCGCCAGGTCGGGGAAGATGAAGTGGGGGTCCCTCCGGCGGCCACGGTGGCGGAAACGGCCGCCGGCAGTGGAATCGACGGAGCCGCATTGAATTTGGGGGTTAGGATTAGTCCGGGTCGGGCCGGGTTCTGGCGGGTCGGGTCTGACCCGGATTCGACCCGTTAAGGGTTTGGGCCGGTTCGGTCAGACCGGTCGGTCCGGTCCGGTTCAGACTTTGGGTTCGGTTCGGTTCGATTTTATTTTATTGGTTTAATTAATTTAGTTAAATTAATCAATAGTTTTTAATGCTTTAAAAATTCATCCGGGATCCAATAAATTCTCGGAAAATTATCCCATGTCCGGTTTTTAATTTTACACTAGAAAATATAATTTTCATCACATTTTAATATTATATAATATCTTTTAAAAATTTATTTCAAATTAGACTACCTTATTTTATTGGTTTAAAATTACAGAAAAATACTAATTAATTCCAGAAAATTTAATTTTAAAATACTAAAATTTTCAGATGATTATAATTTACCCCCCTTAAGAAAATTGCGTCCTCGCAATTAAAGATTAATCTACTAATAGAACAACACTATAGGATTTACAAAAATTACTTAGGATATACCTGCATCCTCAAATAAATGGGATATCGCTGGCGCATGATATCCTCCCTCTCCCAGGTAGATTCACCAGGTGAGTACTGCTTCCAAGCCACACGAACCAGTTTAATTGTCTGCCCTTGCAGTGTCTTCTCACTGGTGTCGAGTATACCCACTGGTTGTTCTTCATATCTCAGGCTTGGGTCTACTGCGATCTCAGAATGATCAACTATGTGACTTGGGTCAGTCACATACCTTCTCAACTGTGAGACATGGAATATATCATGCACTCCCTCTAAAGATGGAGGTAATGCAAGACGATAAGCCACCTCACCAATGCGCTCCAGAATATCAAAGGGCCCAATGTACCTTGGACTCAACTTGCCTCTGCTCCCAAAGCGAATTGTACCTCGAGTAGGTGAAATCCTCAAGAATATATGTTCTCCTTCCTTGAACTCCAGGGGACGTCGGTGTTTATCAGTCCAATGCTTCTGTCTGTCCTGAGCTGCACGAAGATGATTCTGGATTTGTTTCACCTTCTCCACTGTTTGCATTACCTACTCTGGACCCAAAATTTGTCGCTCTCCAATGTCACTCCAACATATCAGCGATCTGCACTTCCTACCATACAACGCCTCGAAAGGTGCCATCTGAATGCTTGCTTAATAACTGTTATTGTATGAGAACTCTACCAAATGCAAATGATCTTCCCAAGACCCTCCAAAGTCTAACATACATGATCGCAGCATATCCTCCAAGATCTGGATTGTACGTTCTGATTGACCATCTGTCTGTGGATGATAGGCAGTGCTGAATTTGAGTCTGGTGCCAAGACTCTCTTGCATGCTTCGCCAGAAATGGGATGTAAATCTTGAGTCTCGATCTGATACAATACTAACCGACACTCCATGCAATCTTACGATTTGTCGCATATACATGTCGGCTAGTACCTCTGTGGACTGTCCAACTCTAAACGGCAAGAAATGTGCCGATTTAGTGAGTCGATCCACGATAACCCATACCGTATCTCTTCCGCTGGGGCTTCTTGGAAATCCTGTGACAAAGTCTATGGTGATATGTTCCCACTTCCATTCTGGTATGGGAAGCGGCTGCAACATTCCTGCAGTCCTCTGATGCTTTGCTTTCACTTGTTGGCAGACTAAATATTTAGCTACAAATCTTGCAATCTCCCTCTTCATTCTATGCCACCAATAATACTGCCTTAGATCTCGGTACATCTTTGTTCCTCCTGGATGAACAGAGTACATGGAGCTATGTACTTCAGTCATTAACTCCTGTCTCAATTCTCCATTTGGAACATATAAGCGATCTTCGCACCTTAATGTCCCATCCCCATGTATGTGAAGTCCCGTCTGCATGCCTGCTTCTGTCTTCTCCTTGAGTCTTCGAAATCTAGCATCAGTAGGCAAAGCTTCTTTAATCCTTTCCACAAGCGATGACTTCACTTCCAGATTAGCCAGCAAGCCACTCTGTCTTGGTAGAATAACCTCTATCTGGAGCTCCTGTAAATCTTTTAATAGCTCAGGCTGCATCGTCAAGAAATAAGCCGTAGGCTTCCTACTGAGTGCGTCTGCTACTACATTTGCCTTCCCTGGGTGGTACTGCAGATCTATATCAAAGTCCACCATCAACTCAAGCCAGCGTCTTTGCCTCATGTTAAGCTCCTTCTGAGTATATACATACTTCATACTTTTGTGATCAGTGAAGATTTCCACCTTCTCATCAAAAAGATAATGCCTCCAAATCTTCAGTGCAAATATTACCGCAGCTAACTCCAGATCATGCGTTGGGTAGTTCTTCTTATGAACCTTTAACTGTCTTGATGCATAAGCAATAACTTTGCCATGTTGCATCAAAACACATCCTATGTAACACCCCGTTCCGCTCAAGCGGACTGCCGTCTCAATCGGCAATCGTGCAGCTGTCCCGACCCGCTTTGCCTCGATCAAGAAGCAAAGGATATCCAGACTTGTCCCTAAAGGAATTCGGCTTGGACTTTCAGAGGCTCGCTCAGACGTATCGCTCTACCGAGGCGAATTATCGCTAAGGTGGGTGGCTACGGTGAACTTGTCTTTGCTTAGCCAGTACACATAAAATCTGGAATGTTTATGCTAGTCGCTAGGTGAATCACCCCCTGCATGCTAATAAATCCAACGCACCTAGCTAAGGGAATAATCCCAACTCATATTGCTTGCTAGAACATGGAAAAGGAAATACTGCTTATATTCAGACCCTCGCATGCTAAGTCCCTTAACGATTTTATCTCTCGGACTACCTTCGGGCCCGAGCAACGTGCCTGCTTATGTTCCTAGAAACGCATGCTTGTCTGCTTGATAGTTACCGTGTTTTCATCCAAACTCCGGGAGACTACTCAGTAGTCGTTCCGTGTATGATTGACCCTGCAAGTATCCAGGACCGTTAGGTCACCAGGCAGCCCCGAACCAGGGGAATGCATCAAGACAAGATATTCACTGTACAGAATCATGATTCAAGTATCCCGTGTACTCGTGTACTCGTGTTCCCGTGCACTCGTGTTCTCGTGTTCTCTTGTTCTAGTGCACGTGTGTTCTCGTGTTCTCGTGTATCTCGTGATAATTGGAAAGACCCAATGCTTGTATGTCGCGGACAACTCGGACCCGAGGTAAGTTCCACGGACGGTCACCGGGGCACTGGGGCCGATCCGATCCGGAAGGAGCTCGTGTGTAGTCTTCGTGTTCGGGACTGGGTAGCTTGCAGCTCATCGTGTACTATTGTAGCAAGCTATCCTTGTCCCCGGCTACGTCCATAATGGCTTTGCCAGCGACCATGTTCATATAGATAAGTCATCCTCGCTTAGCGGCTATCCGCGTGCGAGTCACTGCATCACATCAAGAACAACTAAACACCTGAACGATCATGTTAAAACAACCCTCCTGTTTGCATATGCTTGTCTCCTGAATGTCTATACATGCCTCTGCTCGAATTTATACTGTTTGCCTCAATGTTTGCCTTGGACAGGGAAGGAGATGGTAAGTTGGTAAGTCTCGCCGTGTTTCCTCTAACATCGTACGGCGCACTGTCCGACACGTTAGGCTATTCAATGTTTGCATGAAACTGATCCTAAGGCAACTAGAAAGACAACTTAATAGTTGTGCACGGAACCTGTATTATGTGTTTGGATTTGTCGAACGGGCGAGTAGCTTCCCCACCAGTGCATTCAATGTACTGATAATCCACCAGTTTGATATGCAGGGTGCGGGAGAACCTCGTGCGGTGCGAACGCCTCCTTCGTGCGTGCTAAGGCCAGGAGTTCCCTCTGAAGCCTTGCAACGGTGCGTCCGGGACTGAAGCGCTTATACAAGACATAAGTTGTGAACATCGCCTGACCATCGCCTGTACAAATCATTCCACAGTTGTAGCCACTTGGCACACTTTTACTGTTTCAGAGAGAGAGGCTTGAGCGACTTGTAATCTCGGCTATACGCCGCCTGTAACACTTGTTCATATCAATAAAGAGATTACTTTACTTTGTTTCAATGCTTCCGCTATATTGTCGACTCAGTGAACCTGTTACCGATCGCTATGCGTTCCTAAACTCCGCTGCACTCGGACAATCTGTGTGACTCTGTGGCTTAGAACTCTTGCCGCCAGCCAATGAACCATGGCCTTGCACGGGCGTGGATCACGCTCGTGCGGCATCACGCCCGGATGGGTTAAGCGATCGTTCCGCGGGAGCGCTGGCGAGGGTGATTCCCGCCTAGCGGGAACGGCCGATTTGCCTGCGGGAGATCGGGGCGTGACATCCTAGGCCACTACCTGACGCATCGCTATAAACAACAAAACCGCCTGACCCTGAAGGAAGAGTCAAGACTGGTGCTGTTGTTAGACGTCTCTTTAATTCTTCAAAGGCCTTCTGACATTCTTCTGTCCATGCAAACTCCTGATCTTTCCGTGTCAACTTCGTCATCGGCTCCGCAATCCTTGAGAAATTTTTTACGAACCTTCTGTAATATCCAGCAAGTCCTAGAAAACTTCTCACCTCAGCAACTGATGTTGGTGTAGGCCAAGTCTCAATGGCAGCAACCTTCTCTGGATCAACTGACAGTCCTTCTCCTGAGATAATATGCCCTAAGAATGGCACCTTATCCATACAAAACTCACATTTACTGAGCTTTGCATATAGCTTCTCCTGCCTCAACGTCTCTAGCACAATTCTGAGATGCTCCTCGTGCTCTTCGTAGCTTTTGGAATATACCAAAATGTCATCAATAAACACAACCACAAATTTATCCAAGTACTGATGGAAAACTTGGTTCATCAAGCTCATGAACACAGCAGGCGCGTTGGTTAAACCAAACGGCATTACTAAGAACTCATAGTGTCTATACTTGGTTCTGAAGGCTGTCTTCGGGATATCTTCCTTTCTCACTCTAATCTGGTGATAACCGGATCTAAGGTCAATCTTCGAGAATACCTAGCTCCACTCAATTGATCAAATAAATCATCAATGCGTGGCAAGGGATACCGGTTCTTAATGGTCACGGCGTTTAACGCCCTGTAATCAATACACAGGCGAACTGTTCCATCCTTCTTCGGTACAAAATGTATGGGTGCTCCCCAAGGTAAAATACTGGGCCGGATGAAACCCTTCTCCAGAAGATCATCAACTTGATTCTTCAACTCCACTAACTCCTTAGGTGCTAGCCGATATACCGATGAAGTGATAGGCTCTGCTCCTGGAGTTAAGTCTATTGTGAATTCTATTTCCCGATCAGGTGGTAAACCTGGAAGATTATCGAAAAATACATCCACAAACTCTGATATGACTCTTGGGTAACCTGACTCCCCTTCTACAGATAATACCCTAAGAGTTGGCTGAACACCCTGCTCTACAACTCCCCGAAGAAACTCAAACTCTGAATGTCCAGGTGGTCTAAATATAACCTTTCCAAGCCGACAATCAAGAGTCGCATGATACTGACTTAACCAGTCCATACCAAGTACAACATCATAGTCAGGCATAAAAAAGATCAGAAATTGGGCTCGCATCTCTCTTCCACAGACTACTACTGTAATGCCCCGCAACCGTACGGTGCGTTACGCTGAGTCAGATTGAATGAAACAAATGCTGGTTCCATTTAATTTGTTGGATTTTGAAAATAAGTATTGATTGAGTTGTTTCATGTGCAGATAGCTAGCGGGTTCGATGGAAACCAGGTGTTCGTTCAGAGCAGTACTGAGATAGCTGAGTTGAAATGATAATGCCATCTTCCTTAGTCCGATCGGTCGGATGATTTATAGAGCATGACCTGCTCGCACGGTCATACCAGTTGAGTAGATCGCGCTTGCATCGGACCACGGGTTCAAGGGATTGGCCGTATCGGCAGGACAGGATGCCTAACGGGATCAATCATTGTGAGTGGGCTCTTTCCCTTCTCCTCTACTCCTTCATGCCTAATAATATAGAAAACACGTAAATGGCTTGAACACTTGGGCTGAAACATTGGGAATCACTACACTGAGGCGTGCATAGAGTGTACGCCATTGGCTTGGTAGGATTGTGGCTTGATTTGGTTTGCGCGTTGGATAGTTGGAGCTAGAGTTGGAATATTACATTTGAGGCAGTTGGTTGGATAATTGGGATTATGCTTGGAGAGTTGGAATGATGCATTGAGAGATTGGGAACATTGAGATTTGGGCGAGCGAGCGTACATCCGTGCACGGGTATCACTTGGTCGCTTTGTCTTGCAAAGCGAGCAGTTATGGTTCAAAACCGAACAACTGCATCGGCGAGGGCGTTGTGTCGTTTGATGAGGCATCGTGCCACGAATGTGACATTGTGCCACTGAAACGGCATTGTGCCATGGGTTAGCTTTGAGCATGGGTGTTGCACCATTGGAAATACTGTGTTGAGAAGAGGCATTGTGCCTATGGGAATAACTTGTGAATGGTGCCTTGGGCTATATGTTGGAAGAATGGTTATGGATGTGTTGGTTGGATTATTGGCGGAATGAGTCTAGGATCGCTTGGTGGGGCGAGAATGTTCGATCCTCTCGTCATACCTACTTGGTGTCTGCATGTCACGGACAACCTGTATTGCACAGGATTTGGTCTCCTCGAACGGGTACTCCGGGACACCGGGACCGTTCGGCCATGGAGGAGACAATTGGGTAATGCGTCTTGGGCGCGGTGCCAGCGGTTGGAATCGATCCAGGTGGGTTAGCTACTTAGCGCTGTTTCGAGGAGAACCGCATTTGATCAGTCCGATCAAAGTCCTTTATGGCTTGGCCAGTGACTTCATATAGTATAGTGTTGGCTTGCTTTTCTTTTTTTGGTTTGGCTTTCGTGTAGGCGCGGCCACCTTGCCTCGGCAAGAGTGTGCACTGTGAGATTTGGATTGTAAGTGTTGGTTGAGGATGGATATTGAGGCTTGGTTGATGGTTCGACATGTTATCGTGTTGCTTGGACTTGAGCAGGACGGTTTGCATGCTAGTTTCCCTCGAGTTGCTTATATATTTGCTTGTCGTTTGGTTTGAGTTGAGTGCTTGCATGCTTAAACTGCTTTACAGCTTTCCTTAACATGTCATCCCTATGCCATGAAATGAATATAGGATTCAACTAGAAAGATCACCATATAACTGTTTGCATTCACTATTTTTACTTAGTGTCGGCTTAGGCGAGTGGGTTACCCCGCTCACCAGTACGGTTGTGTACTGACCCACGTTTGTGGGCAATATTTCAGGTACGCAGGCGTAGTGGCGCTGCTTGGATATACGGGACATGATGTATGAACTGTAAGTACCTTTGTGGGCTAGAGAAAAGAGCAAGAATATTTTATCGCCTTCTTGGCATCGCCTTCGTGGCCTTGTCTTCGATGAGGCATTTCATTTGACCCTATCGTGAGCTTCGCTGCGTATTACTCTGATTGTGTGCTTGGTACACAATACTTGACTTCCGCTGCAACTTGGTTGTTTCAATGATAACATTTGGTGTTTGACAACATTGTCTTGTACGAGCGCAACTCCAGGCTCGTACGGCATCACGTCCCGATGAGAACGATGGTCCTGCGGGAGAGCTGTAAACATGGTGATTCACGTTCAGCGGGGACTATCGAGCTTGCGGGAGATTGGGGCGTGACAGATTGGTATCAGAGCGCCTGGTTCATTTTCTCGGACTTGGTCCTTCGCTTCATCACAAACTCTAAATAGCTTTCGCGTGTCGTCTAGCTCTTGACTCTACTCGGTGCCGCATCGGATGTTTCATGCAATAAGTCTATTTATTGCTAGTTGTGGCTGCATATTATTCTTTGTTGGGTTGCCTTGGTTGGTTTTCGTAGGATCGCTTAGTCTCGTTAGGCGTTGTTGCATTTGTGCAACAAGTGTGGGCTTTTATTGGGTTGGCTTGGCTTAGCGTTCGGGAGTTTTTGATTGCCTCAATGGATCAGTTGGTTGGCTAACGAGATTTGGTTATACGGCATGTTTTGAGTAAGAAGCATTCGATGAGAATAAATTGTTGCACGAGTTGCTCGTCTAGCGAATGTGTTGGATAGAAGTTGGAAGTTTGGCTGTGGCGCATCGGTTGAGCATGTTTGAGTTTGGCTCGGGAATATCAGAATAGTTGGCACGAGTTGCTCGTATAACAAATGTGTGGAACCATTGAGTATTGGGTTGGATTACTTGGAAGAGAGATCGTTGCACGGGTTGCTCGTGTTGCGAAAGTATCAGACGGCTTTGAGAATAGCTGGAAGTATTGTGAATGGGATATGGCACGAGTTGCATAGTGAGATTTATGGAAACAGTTGGATAATTCAAGCATTGCCTGAGTTTTTGTGTCAGACTTGAGTTGAGAAAGGCATGATCATGCATGGAGAATGGTTCGAACGGATCTTGGATTCGTGCAGGAAAACGTAATGTGAGTAGTGACTTGATTCGAAGTGGTATATGGGATCAAACGTGTTAAGCAAGGCATTGGAAATATTTTGGTTGGATATCTATGGGAATTGCCTGAACGGACTCGTGAAACGAGAATACAAGTTGGTTGGTGCACGTCGGTTGAGTTGGGAAGAATAAAAATGGAGCAAGCGAATATTGAGTTGAATATATCATGAACGGACTGATGCAAATGAAAGTATCGTTGGGCTTAAGTGATGGACGAGATCGGAACGAACAACTGGGATGCGCTTGAGCGAAGCGATGGGTGAATCGAAGGATAGCGAGCACGGACTACGATTTTGGGCAACACATTTGAGATGTTGGTTGAGCAATGAAACACGATCTTGGTTTGGAGGGACAATGCGATGGACTTGAACGATCTGGAAGGATTTTGGATATTGCTGCTCGAGAAGTTGACTCAGGTTTAGCGGAAGTGGAATTTTGGGCAAGCTAGTGCAACAATGGTAGACGGATTCTCCGGAAGACGTGGACGGATTGAGGCAACAACTAAAGGCAAGAAATTGTGGCGGACAGACTTTTGAAGATAGCTAAACTTGGGAGCAATGTCGGAGCAAATCACTATGCGGTTTGAGCAAGTTGGACGTGCATTGTAGAATGCGGCAAGGGGATAAGAATTGGAGCAAGTCTTGAGTTTCGGAAATCATTGCAGTGGTAGTGCGAGAAGACGAACATGGCAGTTCAGAAAATTTGATGGATTCAGGGCATAACGGCGGATTGATGGAAGACGGTTTCAAATGAGCACAGTTCTCGAATTGTGGCTCGGATAGATAGCAAGACTCTAGGTGGTTAAGCGGCATTGGTTGACAGATCAGCAGAGGTAGTGCATGAGTTCTCGGATTCGGAAGTTCGCTAGGATAGAATGGTTGGATTTTGATTCGGATTTGCAGATGAGATATAGCATGGTTCATAGTAACTGTCCATCGTGATAATTACAATTATCGAGCGTAGCTTCGGGACAGCTGACCCTAGTGACTTGCCCGCAGATCAGAGATTGAATATGGTTGACCCATAGAGAGACCCTTGAGGCGGCGTATTTGGGAATGCGTCGAGGGCAGATGTGAGCAATGTGATTTGGCTTATTGACTGAGAGTTGGATTTGAGAGATCCTTGGGATAGCCTTCAGCTGAAGATGCAGCCGGAAGATCGAAGCGATGGTGGGATTGGCCTAAGTCAACTGATGAGATTCAGAGTCACAGATTTTTGTAGATGGCATCGCCTCTGACTCATCGTGCTCTGGAAGGGAATAGCATTTATATGAATTGACGACTGTGGCGGCTCGTTCAAATCAAATCTTTGCAAATACTGGAAGGGACAGATGTGCCTCAGATTTACAAGATGTCTCGAAACTTAGTCTGGGAAGCGTGCTCATTCGGAAGGCGAAGGTGGTATCCTATGCTTCGAGGCAGTGGAAGCAGCGCGAAGAACTATTCCATGCGCAACCTAGGAATTGTGGCGAGTGTGTCCACGTTGAAATCGTGGCGACACTATCCCTTTGGCGTGGCGGCAAGATCTTCGTGGATCACACAAACCTCAATATAGATGTTCACCCTGTGAGGTATTGAGATTGAGGAAGAGGTGTTGGACTGAGCTGATGAAAGCAAAGTTGATATTTGGGTAAGTCGCCTAGATGGGGTAGTATCTTTTGAGTTGATCGTTCGGTGTATGAGATATATTTGGAGATGTTGCTAGTGCGGATTCGGATTGAGTTGGAACAAGAACTGATTGAGTCGGTAAAAAATTATCATATTGAAAATAGTGCTCAAGCGAATATGTTGGAATGGAAATCAGGTTTGGTTCAATTGGGAGTAAAGCAAATGGATGCCTCGGACATAAAGATACCCTTGTAACTTATCCAAATTCGCTATCGCAAAGCTCGGCTGAAATACATGTATTTTAGGGACGCCTTAAATATGTGTATCGATCCAAAACTAAGCGATACGAGGAATTCGTATTGAGCTGCAAGGAGGATGTGGAAATATAGAATTTGTACGAGCATTCAACAGAGCGAGATGCTGAGTCTGGATCAGGATAATATGAGTTGCATAGAGCAGATCCATGGAATTGGATTATGGTATGTGATAGGAATGAGTACCAGCACGGTTCGTGGACGAACCTGATTCTAAGTGGTATATTATGTAACGCTCCGCAACCGTACGGTACGTTACGCTGAGTCGGATTGAATGAAACAAATGCCGGTTCCATTTAATTTATTGGATTTTGAAAATAAGTATTGATTGAGTTGTTTCATGTGCAGATGGCTAGCGGGTTCGATGAAAATTAGGTGTTCGTTCAGAGCAGTACTGAGATAGCTGAGTTGGAATGATAATGCCATCTTCCTTAGTCCGATCGGTCGGATGATTTGTAGAGCACGGCCTGCTCGCACGGTCATACCAGTTGAGTAGATCGCGCTTGCATCGGACCACGGGTTCAAGGGATTGGCCGTATCGGCAGGACAGGATGCCTAACGGGATCAATCATTGTGAGTGGGCTCTTTCCCTTCTCCTCTACTCCTTCATGCCTAATAATATGGAAAACACGTAAATGTCTTGAACACTTGGGCTGAAACATTGGGAATCACTACACTGAGGCGTGCATAGAGTGTACGCCATTGGCTTGGTAGGATTGTGGCTTGATTTGGTTTGCACGTTGGATAGTTGGAGCTAGAGTTGGAATATTACATTTGAGGCAGTTGGTTGGATAATTGGGATTATGCTTGGACAGTTGAAATGATGCATTGAGAGATTGGGAACATTGAGATTTGGGCGAGCGAGCGTGCATCCGTGCACGGGTATCACTTGGTCGCTTTGTCTTGCAAAGCGAGCAGTTATGGTTCAAAACCGAACAACTGCATCGGCGAGGGCGTTGTGTCATTTGATGAGGCATCGTGCCACGAATGTGATATTGTGCCACTGAAACGGCATTGTGCCATGGGTTAGCTTTGAGCATGGGTGTTGCACCATTGGAAATACTGTGTTGAGAAGAGGCGTTGTGCCTATGGGAATAACTTGTGAATGGTGCCTTGGGCTATATGTTGGAAGAATGGTTATGGATGTGTTGGTTGGATTATTGGCGGAACGAGTCTAGGATCGCTTGGTGGGGCGAGAATGTTCGATCCTCTCGTCATACCTACTTGGTGTCTGCATGTCACGGACAACCTGTATTGTACAGGGTTTGGTCTCCTCGAACGGGTACTCCGGGGCACCGGGACCGTTCGGCCATGGAGGAGACAATTGGGTAACGCGTCTTGGGCGCGGTGCCAGCGGTTGGAATCGATCCAGGTGGGTTAGCTACTTAGCGCTGTTTCGAGGAGAACCGCATTTGATCAGTCCGATCAAAGTCCTTTATGGCTTGGCCAGTGACTTCATATAGTATAGTGTTGGCTTGCTTTTCTTTTTTTGGTTTGGCTTTCGTGTAGGCGCGGCCACCTTGCCTCGGCAAGAGTGTGCACTGTGAGATTTGGATTGTAAGTGTTGGTTGAGGATGGATATTGAGGCTTGGTTGATGGTTCGACATGTTATCGTGTTGCTTGGACTTGAGCAGGACAGTTTGCATGCTAGTTTCCCTCGAGTTGCTTATATATTTGCTTGTCGTTTGGTTTGAGTTGAGTGCTTGCATGCTTAAACTGCTTTACAGCTTTCCTTAACATGTCATCCCTATGCCATGAAATGAATATAGGATTCAACTAGAAAGATCACCATATAACTGTTTGCATTCACTATTTTTACTTAGTGTCGGCTTAGGCGAGTGGGTTACCCCGCTCACCAGTACGGTTGTGTACTGACCCACGTTTGTGGGCAATATTTCAGGTACGCAGGCGTAGTGGCGCTGCTTGGATATACGGGACATGATGTATGAACTGTAAGTACCTTTGTGGGCTAGAGAAAAGAGCAAGAGTATTTTATCGTCTTCGTGGCATCGCCTTCGTGGCCTTGTCTTCGATGAGGCATTTCATTTGACCCTATCGTGAGCTTCGCTGCGTATTACTCTGATTGTGTGCTTGGTACACAATACTTGACTTTCGCTGCAACTTGGTTGTTTCAATGATAACATTTGGTGTTTGACAACATTGCCTTGTACGAGCGCAACTCCAGGCTCGTACGGCATCACGTTCCGATGAGAACGATGGTCCTGCGGGAGAGCTATAAACGTGGTGATTCACGTTCAGCGGGGACTATCGAGCTTGCGGGAGATTAGGGCGTGACAACTACCGAACATGATCTACAAATATCACTAACCGGTATAATTTTACCTCCCGTAAGAATTCTCTTAGTCTTCGGAAGGGGTGCAGTAGCTACTCTATGGGTGGCTACGAAGCTAGCAGCTATAAATGAATGCGATGCTCCAGAATCAAATAAAGCTACAGCAGGTAATGAAGCTACTAAAATAGTACCTGCTATAACTTCTCCAGCAATAGCTTCTTCCTGAACAGCCAATGCAAAGGCCTGACCTCGTCCCTGAGCTGGACCCCTCTGCTGACGAGCCTGCTGGAATAGTGTTGCCTGAGGTAGCAATGGTGGTCTCTGCTGATATCCTCCTGGAGCTGGTGGTCTGACCCCTCCAACTCCTGTCTACTGTGCTCCCACTACTGGATAATCTGGCCTTGGTGCAGGTAAAGCTAGTCGTGGAGCTCCCTCTCTGCATTCAGAGCAGTCCCTGGATAGATGCTGGTTGGATCCACAAACCAGACATAGTCCCAATTTGCATCTGCACTCTTTTTCAATGTGGCCTAACTTGCCGCAGAAATGACAAGTAGGTAGAGTTCTTGGTGCTGCTCTCTGAGATAGATTCTTCTGGAGTCGCTTTGCAGAATCTCCCTGTGATGCCTTGGATGGTACTGAGGAAAATGGTCGCTTCAGACTTGACTCCCTCCTGGTGACGCGCTCCATACGTCATGCTGCGACAAGGACATCGGTGTACGATGTAGGTGCAATAGATTCGATCAACCTCTGAAGCTCGAACCTGAGTCCGTCAAAGAACTTCTCCGCCTTCTCCTCTTCGGTAGGAATTAGAGAAGGGGCAAAACGACTCAAACGAATGAATTCGACATTGTACTCCTCCACCGTCATATTGCCTTGGATGAGTCGGTTGAACTTGTCTCGGAGTTCTGACCGAGCAACAGCTGGGATATACATCTCTTGGAAGAGTCTGGAGAACTCCTCCCAAGTGACTCGGTCATGTCCTAGCCTCCTCTCTTCGGCTAGCCACCAATGGTGCGCATTGTCCGTCAGTTGCATCCTGACAACAGTCATCCATCTCTCCCGCGGAAGTTCAGCTGCTTCCAACTGATGTTGTGTGTTTGTGAGCCACTCGTGCACTTCAGTTGGTCCTTCCTTGCCCGAAAAGGTATGGGGCTTGAGTTGACGAAAATCAGTGATAGATCCCGTCGCTGGTCGCCTAGCTTGCGGGTTTGCCTGCTCCAATGCATTTACTAGGCTGGTTCTCAGGTACTCTGCCTCCTGACGCTGCGCCTCCTGTTGAACTTGCTATTGGGCTTGCATCATGGCGTAAAACATTTGGAACATCTGCTGCCCGTCCATTGCTTGCCCTGGTGGAAAGACAGACATCTGTGGAGTGAACTGCGGCGGAGGTGGGATGTCATCGCGCCTGAACCTCGAGTTATGCTGCTCAGCTTGTCTACTTTGAGAGGATTGCCCTCTGTTCTCTGGTGTAACTCCATCTCCATAGGTAACCACAGCATCTTGTGGTGTACTCAAAGGAATTTCATCTCCAATTCTTGGATCCATCTTTCTGCATCCAAAATAAACTTTATGAGAACGTCCAGTAGAATCAAAGCAGGATGCAAATCAAGTACTTAATTCGAATTCAATTTAGAGTTCAAAAACGATTCAACCGATGGATGAGATCCTATAACTTATCCTATCCTTTTACAGGTTTGTTCGGTCCCTAAGTTGAAACCAAAATTTTTTATTGTAGGACCTGCATGGGCCACCACAAAAACTATGTCACGCCCCAGTCCCAAAATACCAAGGGACTAGACACGTGGCAATGGCCAGCAGCACGCACCAATGGACTACCTAATTTAATGGATCCATCGTGGCATACTTAAGCTGTAATATAGGTTTACAACAACAAGTCAAAACTAATCTCATCCACACACAAATAATAAGAATAACAGCAAATAAGGAAAGTACATCAATGTCCAGTCTCATCAAAGTATGTCGGGGACAACCCGATAAAAGTCTAAAACACTGGTTCATCAGACCAGAACAAAGGAGTCCAAAATAAAGTATCTGATGAGTACAAATAACATAAACTCAAGAAAAGTCTTCAGCCATCACCTCTGCTTCTAAGTTTGGTTCAGCTTCAGCAACAGCTTCTGGTACAACTTCAGCTCCTGTCCCGTAAACCTCGGGATAATGCTCTTCTGCTAAACCTGGGGACATCATCCGGATCCAGGTCCTCAGGGGACATAGCAAGGTACAAATAATACAAGCCAAAATAATGCAGAGGAATAGTAAATGAAATAAGCAGGGTAACTACATAACCATCTATGTGAAAATGCAACTGAGAGCATCACTAGTACTCAGGCTGAGACTGCTACAAGCTCTGTGTCGGGGAGCCGGTAGCAGTAATAACAAGTAATGGGTCTAGCTCTGCTCGAGAGTCTACAACCTCACAATAGTAGTAGATATATATAGAACAGCCTGTAGCTTGTGTGTCTCTCCCCACTCAATGTAACCACACGTTCCATGTCCATAACGTCTCATGTCCATGTCACGTGAGATCAGAGCTAATGCAACAAGTCATAATCTAAGAATATAATGTCTATGTCCATCCTGTATCCTATACAGAATCACCATGAATATCTCAGAAAGATTATGTCACATGTATGGTGTCAAGTGTCCTAGGTTATAATGTACTTGATAAAACAAGTACGAGAATGTAAAGGGTCACGCATGTCCATCTCTAAATGACGTACCCAACTCCGCGTACGGGGTTGGCACCCGACTATTAATCGGACGCTAAGTAGGTCATACGATCCTAGGGTTAAGCATAATCAATAATGTAAATAAGCAAGAAAATAAATATAAAAACTACATAATTTGGCAAGGTACACTTGCCTGGGTTTGGAATACCAGTAGCGGTCCCTGTATCAGTGGGTTCCGTAATTACTCCTCCAAAAGCTGAAATGAACATTACCAACAGTCTCAGAACATATTAAATAGCTAGAAATGCCTGTCCTTAAGTCCAGTTTGGACACAAGGGCAAAAATAACAATTCTGGGCCAAAGCGGGGTCCATATGTGGGCCTCTTTGCACCGAAAAATGCGTCAGGGTCAAAGGTCTCCAAAATAGTCTAACTTAGTGTCAACAGGTCAGGAACGATGATACGAACCCAACGGAACTTCCGAAATTGGATTCCGATGAGCCGTTCTCAAAATCGCCCGTCGAGTGGAGCATGTGGGGCCAACGATACGCGATTTTCTCGACGTTCTCAGAATCGAACCAAACTTGGCTCACAGGACCAGCGTATTGCTACGAGTCCGATGGCGTAAGTTTTGTCTTGATCCGACGTGTATATACTAAGTTACAGCAAAATACAGAAAAGTCGGATACGGGGCGTTGTCCGCGGATATGCACTGATTCTGGTGTGCACGCACATCCGAATCAGCTTCTGCGAAATCCCACACGTCCGTATCAACGACGCGCACATATCGGTGAAGACCGCACGTGACCAAGTCGTCCCGTTTGGCGGGGCATACTCAGTTCCGGGGTGAAACAGGGCATTGGTTTTCCTGTTTTTGGATCACGGTTCGCGATCACCACAGGACACGATGCACCGAGCGGGTTGCACGGGCACCGAGGGGGTCACGCAGGGTTCGCGATGCAATAGACGGAACAAAAAACAGAGTTACAAGGAGAGAGAAAAGAATACCTGAACAGGGCTCCGAAAACTAGGTTTCTCGTGTCCTCGCGTGTCCGTGTCGCGTCTAGAATTAGGGTTGTGTCCGTGTCCTTCCTAGGGCATCTACTTGCTGGGTGTCGTCGGAGTCGGCTGGCCACGGCAGGGCGAGCTGCTCGGCGAGGGCTCACGGAGGGAAGGGTGGCCGGGCGTCGAGGTCCGGAGGCTGGGGCAAGGCGGGGAGGTACCGGAGTCGAGTTCTGGAGGTGCGGGGTCTGGGGAGCCGACGAGGTCGAGGGCGGCCAGGTTCTGGTGCTGGGCACGGGCGTCGGGGTTCTGGCGGTGCGGCGGAGGCGGCTCCGAGAAACTGGACGACTGAGCAGAGGGGAGGTCCGGCGTCGGGGTTCAGGTGTTCACCGGAGAAGAAAGAACAGCAGGGTTTTCCGGCGGAAGCCTCGGGTTCTTATAGAGAGTTAGGGGAGTTGGACGGCCGGAGGTTGGCCGGTAGACAAAGGGAAAGAGGCGCCAGGTCGGGGAAGATGAAGTGGGGGTCCCTCCGGCGGCCACGGCGGCGGAAACGGCCGCCGGCAGTGGAATCGACGGAGCCGCATTGAATTTGGGGGTTAGGGTTAGTCCGGGTCGGGCCGGGTTCTGGCGGGTCGGGTCTGACCCGGATCCGACCCGTTAAGGGTTTGGGCCGGTTCGGTCAGACCGGCCGGTCCGGTCCGGTTCAGACTTTGGGTTCGGTTCGGTTTTATTTTATTGGTTTAATTAATTTAGTTAAATTAATCAATAGTTTTTAATGCTTTAAAAATTCATCCGGGATCCAATAAATTCCCGAAAAATTATTCCATGTCCGGTTTTTAATTTTACACCAGAAAATATAATTTTCATCATATTTTAATATTATATAATATCTTTTAAAAATTTATTTCAAATCAGACTACCTTATTTTATTGGTTTAAAATTACAGAAAAATACTAATTAATTCCAGAAAATTTAATTTTAAAATACTAAAATTTTCAGGTGATTACAGGATGCAGTAGATCCAGTACACCGTGAACATGCTGTTATCTCTTTATACGGAGGAAAATTTGATACACTGAAGTATAACGATGTAAAATATCTGTATTATTATTTTATAAAGCCATTATGACCATTATCTTATAATTTTTTGTTATAAAATAGGTGACATACTGTCTGTACCGGCTTGAACAAAATCATACTGAAATACAAACAACAGCCTATGACCTTAGTGTCCATAGTTGTTTCCTAATATTCGACGGTAAAATCATGTATCATCCAGCTGATCGTGTTATGCGACAATTCTGGGTAAAACAAAAGATTCTCGATGAGATAATTCTGAAAAAGTAGCACGCATGGCATTTATTAATCCTTTCTGTTTATCTGATATAAAAAAAATTTGTATCCCACACATTAAAACTACCTTCAAATGATATTTTCAAACAGTTTAAAAACCAACTCCAAGAATCTGTATTTTTGCTCTCAGCAACAACATAAGCAATTGGATATAATTAATAGTTAGGATCATGAGCACACGCAATAAATAAAATACCTTAAAATTTAGAGAAAAGAAATGTAGCATCAGTACTATTCACAGGTAAACATCTCCTTAAAAAGCCATCAATGCATGCCTTGAAACAAATTAAAATTCTTTGAAACTTATTGTTTTCTGTAGTCTTTATATAACATCTGCTACCTGGATTTGTCTCAATAATTGTAAAGCATACTCTTCAAGACTATTATATGTGTAAACCCCCTGATTTTTCAAGAATTTTTAAATTTGGATTTTTCACAATTTTCTGGAATTTTTTAAAATTTTTCTGTAATTAAAATCAGGGTTATAATAATTAAATAATTTTTAATTGATAATAAATAATATTAAAATATTATAAAAATAATATTTTTGGGTATAAAATAGAAAACCGGACTTAGGATAATTTTTTTGGAATTTATTGGGCCTCGGACCTAATTTTAAATACCTAAAAACTAATTGATTAATTATTATCTATTTATTATTATTATTATTTATTTATTTTAAACCATTTTCCGGCCCGAACCCTGGCCCAGCCCATTGGGCCCAAACCCAGCCCGCAGTTGTTAGCGGGTCGGGTCGGGTCCGCCCAACCCGAACCCGCTCCGACCCGACCCGGGCGACCATCTCCTCCCCACGATCTGCCCAGCCCGAGTCCCCCGCCGCCCTCCGCCACGCCCGGCCACGTCGCCGTTTCCCCCGCGCCACGTCTCCCCTCTCCCCGCCATGTCCGGCTAGCCACCCCGCGCCTCCGCTTTAAAACCCTCCCAGACTCGCCGCCGGAGCCCATCGACCTCGCCTCCTTCCTCCCCTGGCTCCGTCTCGCCGCACCAACCTGCTGTAAACCCCCTGATTTTTCAAAATTTTAAAAACTGGATTTTTCACAATTTTCTGGAATTTTCTGGGATTTTTCTGTAATTTAAAAACAGGGTTTTAATTATTCAATAATTTTTAAATAATAATAAATAATATTAAAATATTATGGAAATAATATTTTTGGATGTAAAATGAAAAACTGGACTTAGGGCAATTTTTCTGGAATTTATTGGGCCTCATACCTATTTTTAAATGCCTAAAAAGTATTTATTTAATTATTTATTTATTTATTAATTAATTACTGATTTTATTATATTTATTATTATTATTATTATTATTAAATAAACCCTAAGCCCGTTGGGCCGGCCCAGCCCGGCCCAACAGACTCCGGCCCAAACCCATTTCCCTAGCGGGTCGGGTCGGATCCTCCAGACCCGCACCCGACCCGACCCAGCCACCCGTCTCCCCCAGTCACCCTGGCCCGCGTCTCGCGGCGGAGACGCCGCCTCCGGCAACTCCGCTCCGCCCGCCTCGCGCCGCGCTGCCCGGCCACGTCCCCGCCTTCTCCGCCCTCTCCGGCCGCTCGAGCTCCCCTCTCTCCTCCCTGTAAGATCCCCCTCCCCGGCCGCCCTAGCCTACCCCGCCACCACCACGCACCGCCGCGCCGGACCTCCCCGCCGCGTCCACCGCCAGCGCCGCAGCTCCCTCCCCCGCCTTCTCATTCTTCCCCAGCGCCGGCCTCCCTCCTCCTCTCCTCGTCGACAAGGCCGCAGCCGAGCAGCAGCAGCCAACGACAGCACCGCTGCGCCGCCTCCGGCTGCTCAGCCCTGCGCCGTGCTCCGCCGACGTCGCCGCCCCTCGCCTGAGCCGCCTCAACCCAGTCGCCCTCCGCCGGAGCTCTGCCCGCGTACCCAAGTCCTAACCCTAACCCTAGCGCAGTATCCCCTGTGTCGGACACGGACACGGGACTCAGTGTCGTGTCGGACATAATTTTGCCCGGTTTTTTGGGTCCCGTTCAGGTGCGTGTATCTTTTTGCTCGTAGCTATGTTTTCGATTTCGTAAATTGTGTTGCGAAGCCTGTATGACCCTCTCGGTGTCCGGACAAACCGCTCGGGGCATCGCGTCCTGTGGTGATCGCGCACCGTGATCCAAAAACAGGAAAACCAGACCCTGTTTCACCCCAGAATCGAGTACACCCCGCCAAACGGGATGACTTGGTCGCGCGCGGTCTTCACAGATACGTGCGCATCGTCGATACAGACGTGTAGGATTTTGCAGAAGCTGATTCGGATGTGCGTGCACACCGGAATCAACGCGTATCCGCAGAAATCGCCCCGTATCCGACTTTTTCTGCAATTCATCCTAACTTTGTGTACACACGTCGGATCGAGACGAAACTTGCGCCATCGGACTCGTAGCGATACGCTGGTCCTGTGAGCCAAGTTTGGTTCAATTCTGAGAACGTTGACGAAATCGCGTGTCGTGGTCCCCACAGGCCCCGCTCGACGGACGATTTTGTGATCGGCTCATCGGAATCCAATTCTGAAAGTTCCGTTGGGTTCGTATCACCGTTCCTGACCTGTTGACACTAAGTTTGGTGAATTTGGAGACCTTTGACCCTGACACATTTTTCGGTGCAAAGCGGGCCTACCTGTGGACCCCGTTCTGGCCCAAAATTGCCGTTTTTGCCCTTGTCTCCAAATTGGACCCAAGGACAGGCATTTCTAGCTGATTGATATTTTCTGGATCTGATGGTGATGTATATTTCAGCAATCGGCGTACCCCCTGCAAATCCCGCTAAAGTCAGAACTGCAAACAGAGCCGGAACCACAGGCAAGTGTACCTTGCCAAACCCTGCAGCTTGCTACTTATTTTCTGGACTTATTATGCATTAATGGGCAAGTAAAGCTTGCCAATTCTCAATAATTCTTGAGATAGTATTTTACTTGATTTTATTAAATGTAACTTGTTTCAAACTGCTTACCCTAGGAAACGGGTGACGTGCTTAGTGTCCGATCATAGTCGAGTGCCAACTCCGTACGCGAAGTTGTGTAACGTCACATAGACATGGATATCGAGACCCGATAATGCTCGTACTTGTCTTATCAAGTACTCCAGAACCCAGGACACTTGACACTATTCATGAGACAGAGTCTTCCTGAGACATTCATGGTGATTCTGTATAGGATACAGGACTTGACAGAGATATTTTATTTATAGACATTATGACTTGTTGCATTAGCTATAATCCCGCTGACATGGACATGAGACATTATGATCATGGTATGCGTGATTACATTGGGTGGGGAGAGACACACAGGCTACATGTTGATTATATTATGCCGGCGTCTTAAGTCTCACTACGAGCTAGACAACTACATGATATCACTGCTACCGGCTCCCCGACACAGAGCTTGTAGTAGTTTCAGCCTGAGTTTCTCGTGCTGCTCTCATGTTGCATATCACTTAGCTGGTTACATAGTTTACCCTATTGCTTATTTATTTCTGCACTGCTTATATTTTGGCTTGTATTATCTGTACCTTGTTATGTCCCCTGAGGACCTGGATGGACTATGTCCCCAGGTATAGCCGAAGAGAACCATCCAGAGATACACCGTACAGGAGCACTTCCAGGAGCTGTACCAGAACCTGAGGATGAGCTAGCACCAGAGGACTTCTCCTGAGCAGTGGCTGTATATAGTCAGTTATCTCTGTTTCTATTTCCAGTTCCTTTATTTCCTGTCTATTTGCTTTGATGTATCTGACATAATCTCGGATTGTTCACCGAGATATTTATTGAGATTTGATAGTTATTCTATTGCATTATTTCTGGCATTTAATATGTGATTATCTGTTGTGGATGAGATTAGAGTAGATTAGTCTGTGACCTATAACAATTGCTCTATTTCCTGTTAGACTACAGCTTAAGCATGCCCTGATGGATCTATTAAATTGGGTTGTCCATCTGTGCGTGCTGCTGGCCATTGCGCACGTGCTCAGTCCCTCGTCATTTTGGGACTGGGGCGTGACACCTTCCCAGCAGCTCCGCCGACGCGCCGACCTTCTCCCGCAGCCGCCTCGCCGCCACCGACCCGCAGTGAGCCGCCCCGAGCCGGCTCCTCCTCCTTCCTCTTTCTTCTCCAGTCGAGCCCGAGCCGTCCCGAGCCTCCGGCGACCCGCTGCCGGCGCCGCCCGCGTCCCGAGCCCCCGACGACGCTGCCCCGGCCGCCTCCGCTGCCAGTGCCGCCCAGCCCGCCTCCGGCCGGCCTCAGCTCCGGTGACAGACCCTAACCCTAACCTAGACACGTGTCGGACACGAAAATCCGGTTTCCGAGGACCCTGTTCAGGTACTCATATCTTCTTGCTCGTAGCTCTGATTTTAATTCTGTAAATTGTGTTGCGAAGCCTGTATGACCCTCTCGGTGCCCGGACAAACCGCTCGGGGCATCGCGTCCTGTAGTGATCGCACACCGCGATCCAAAAACAGGAAAAACAACGACCCGATTCACCCCGGAACTGGGTACGCCCCGCCAAACGGAATGACTTGGTCGCGCGCGGTCTTCACAGATACGTGCGCGTCGTTGATACGGACGTGTGAGATTTCGCAGAAGCTGATTCGGATGTGCGTGCACACCGGGATCAACGCGTATCCGCGGACAACGTCCCGTATCCGACTTTTTTGCATTTTGCCCTAACTTTGTGTACACACGTCGGATTGAAACGAAACTTGTGCCATCGAACTCATAGCGATACGCTGGTCCTGTGACCCAAGTTTAGTTCGATTCTGAGAACGTTGACGAAATCGCGTGTCGTGGGCCCCACAGGCCCCACTCGACGGGCGATTTTGTGATCGGCTCATCGGAATCTAAATCTAGAAGTTCTGTTGAGTTCGTATCAGCGTTCCTGACTTGTTGACACTGAGTTGGACGAATTTGGAGACCTTTGACCCTGGCACATTTTTTGGTGCAAAGCAGGCCCACATGTGGACCCCGTTTTGACCCGAAATTGTCATTTTTGCCCTTGTCTCCAAAGTGGACTCAAAGACAGGCATTTCTAGCTGATTGATACTTTCTGGATCTGATGGTGATGTTTGTTTCAGCAACCGGAGTACCGTCTACAAATCCAACTGAAGTCAGAGCCGCAATCAGAGTCGGAACCGCAGGCAAGTGTACCTCGCCAAAACTTGCAGCTTTGCTACCTATTTCCTGGACTTAGTTATACATCAGTGGGCAAGTGTACCTTGCCAAACCCTGCAGCTTGCTATTTATTTTCTTGGCTTAATTTCGCATCAGTGGACAATTATACTTTGCCAACTCGTAGTAATTCCTGTTATAGTACTTGTCTGAGTTCTTGTGTAAAATATACATAAACTTGTTTAACTGTTCAACCCAGGATCGAGTGACTTTACTTAGCGTCCGATTACCAGTCGGGTGCCAACCCCGTACGCGGAGTTGTGTAACGTCACATAGACATGGATATCGACACCCTTATTTCTCGTACTTGTCTTATCAAGTACATCATAACCCAGGACACCTGACACTATTCATGAGACAGAGTCTTCCTGAGACATTCATGGTGATTCTGTATAGGATACAGGACTTGACATTGACATATGTTCCTAGATACTTTATGACTTGTTGCATTAGCTATGATCCCGCTTGACATGGACATGAGACGTTATGGTCATGATATGCGTGATTACATTGGGTGGGGAGAGACACACAGGCTACAGATTGATTATATTATGCCGGCATCGTAGTCTCCCATCGTGAGCTCGACAACCACATGATATCACTGCTACCGGCTCCCCGACACAGAGCTTGTAGTAGTTTCAGCCTGAGTTCTAGTGCTGCTCTCATATTGCATATCACTTAGCTGGTTACATAGTTTACCCTATTGTTTCATTTATTTTCTGCACTGCATTTATTTTGGCTTGTGTTATCTGTACCTTGTTATGTCCCCTGAGGACCTGGAATGGACTATGTCCCCAGGTATAGCCGAAGAGATCCATCCAGAAATACACCGTACAGGAGCACTTCTAGGAGCTGTACCAGAACCTGGGAACGAGATCGCACCAGAGGACTTCTCCTGAGCATTGGCTGTATATAGTCAGTTATTTCTGTTTCTATTTCCAGTTTCTTTATTTTCTGTCTATTTGCTTTGATGTATCAGACTTGTTCTCGGATTATTCACCGAGACACTTTTATTGAGATTTGATAGTTATTTCTATTTGCATTTATTCTGGCATTTAATCTGTGATTATCCGTTGTGGATGAGATTAGAATAACCTGTGACATGTAATACTTGATCTATTTTATGTTAGACTACAGCTTAAGCATGCCCTGATGGATCCATTAAATTAGGTTGTCCATCGGTGCGTGCTGCTGGCCATTGCCACGTGTCCAGTCCCTCGATATTTTGGGACTGGGGCGTGACATGGTTTTTGTGGTGGCCCATGCAGGTCTACGACTAAATTGTTCGGTTTCAACTTAGGGATCGAACAGGCCTGCAATAAGAATAGGATAAGTTCTAGGATCTCATCCACTTGCTTGAAACGTTCTTGATATCCATATCGAATTCGAATTAATTTCTCGACTTGCATCTTGCCTTGATTCCTGTGTGCCTCTTATTGTTTATTTTGGTTGCAGGGTTATGGATTCACGAGCGAACGACGAGACTCCTGCAAAATCACCACGAGATGCTGTGGTAACCAACGAAGATGAAGTAACACTAGTGGACGGAGGACAATCAGCTCAACAACACAGTCAAGCGAATCAGCATGCCTCGGGAATCCAGCAAAATGATATTCCAACATCGACGCAATTTCCTCCACCAATGCCCGTAATTCCACCAGGGCAGGCCATGGACGGGCATCAGATATTTCAAATGATCTATGCAATAATGCAAGCTCAACAAGAGGCTTTCAGTCGCAGCCTAGTAACCGCACTAGAGCAGGCAGATCTACCAGCACGACGACCAACGACGGGCTCTATTTCTGATTTTCGCCAGCTGAAGCCTCGTACCTTCTCTGGCAAAGAAGAGCCCACAGAAGTTCATGAATGGCTCACCAATACTCAACATCAATTAGAAGCAGTTGAGCTTCCAAAGGAACGTTGGATGACTGCCGTCAGAAAGCAGTTGACGGACAATGCACATCACTGGTGGCTATCCGAGGAGACACGGCTCGGACCAGACCGAGTCAGTTGGGAAGAGTTCTCTAGACTCTTCCAGGAGATGTACATCCCAGCTATCGCTCGATTAGAGCTTCGGGACAAGTTCAATCACCTCACTCAGGATGCTAAGACGGTGGAAGAGTACAACGATGAGTTCATTCGTCTAAGTCGCTTCGCCCCAACATTGATCCCGACGGAAGAAGAGAAGGCCGAGAAGTTCTTCGACGGACTAAACAGTGAGCTACAGAAACTAATTAGATCCGTTGCACCCACTTCGTACTCGGACGTCCTTGCTGCAGCGCGACGCATGGAGCGCGTCATCAGGAGAGAGACCAGTCTGAAGCGGCCATCCACATCAGCACCAGCCGGAGCACCACAAGAAAAAGTTGCAAAAAGACCACACGTACACCAGCCACCAGAAGCATCTCCACAGGCAATACCTGTCTGTCCATATTATCGCAGGCGAGGTCATATAGAGAACGAGTGCAGACGAAAGAAGAGATTATGCATAGTTTACGGATCCGGTCAGCATTTATTAAAGGAATGCCCTGAGCGTCGATACAGAGCACCAAGGGTAAAACAACAAGCGTTACCAATTCCGTGGCCAACCTGTCCAATATTGGGAGCATCGCAAACGGAAGTTCAAAAAGCCCTACCACCAGCTCCAGGAGGGTATCAGCCGAGGCCACCCATGATACCCCAGGAACTACTCTTCCAGCAGGCTCAGCAGCAGAAGAATCGACTGCAAGAACGCGAGCAAGCCCTGACGATGACAGTGGAGAACGCGCAGACTCGTGGAGTAGCTAATGCGCGAAAGTGATTCGTAGTTATCCGCTTCTAGTCTTGTTTTAGCTCGTGCCCGTTGGTTCGTGACCTCAGCCCCAACCTAGTAATTTGCAACTTGTTAATAATAACCTATATTTCTAAAAGTTGTAATTTTCTTGCTTTAACTAGATTTTTCTGGAAAGTGCATAACTTCCATTTTTAGGGAAACAGTATTTCCCTAGGTATCTTGTGATGTGTTTCGACCGTGTCATCTCTGTTGACCGGTTATTCTTTGATTGCGAGGACGCAGTCCTCTTAAGGGGGGTAGATTGTAAACCCCCTGATTTTTCAAGAATTTTTAAATTTGGATTTTTCATAATTTTCTGGAATTTTCTGGAATTTTTCTGTAATTAAAATCAGGGTTATAATAATTAAATAAATTTTAATTGATAATAAATAATATTAAAATATTATAAAAATAATATTTTTGGGTGTAAAATAGAAAACCGGACTTAGGATAATTTTTCTGGAATTTATTGGACCTCGGACCTAATTTTAAATACCTAAAAACTAATTGATTAATTATTATCTATTATTTATTATTATTATTTATTTTTTTAAACCATTTTCCGGCCCGAACCCTGGCCCAGCCCATTGGGCCCAAACCCAGCCCGCAGTTGCTAGCGGGTCGGGTCGGGTCGGGTCCGCCCAACCCGAACCCGCTCCGACCCGACCCGGGCGACCATCTCCTCCCCACGATCTGCCCAGCCCGAGTCCCCCGCCGCCCTCCGCCATGCCCGGCCATGTCGTCGTTTTCCCCGCGCCACGTCTCCCCTCTCCCCGCCATGTCCGGCTAGCCACCCCACGCTTCCCCTTTAAAACCCCCTCCGACTCGCCGCCGGAGCCCGTCGACCTCGCCTCCTTCCTCCCCTGGCTCCGCCTCGCCGCACCAACCTGCCCAGCAGCTCCGCCGACGCGCCGACCTTCTCCCGCAGCCGCCTCGCCGCCACCGACCCGCCGTGAGCCGCCCCGAGCCGGCTCCTCCTCCTTCCTCTTTCTTCTCCAGTCGAGCCCGAGCCGTCCCGAGCCTCTGGCGACCCGCTGCCGGCGCCGCCCGCGTCCCGAGCCCCCGACAATGCTGCCCAAGTGTAACACCCTGTTCCGCTCAAGCGGACTGCCGTCTCAAACGGCAATCGTGCAGCTGTCCCGACCTGCTTTGCCTCGATCAAGAAGCAAAGGATATCCAGACTTGTCCCTACAGGAATCCGGCTTGGACTTTCAGAGGCTCGCTCAGACGTATCGCTCTACCGAGGCGAATCATCGCTAAGGTGGGTGGCTACGGTGAACTTGTCTTTGCTTGGCCAGCACACATAAAATCTGGAATATTCATGCTAGTCGCTAGGTGAATCACCCCTGCATGCTAATAAATCCAACGCACCTAGCTAAGGGAATAATCCCAACTCATATTGCTTGCTAGAACATGGAAAATGAAATACTGCTTATATTCAGACCCTCGCATGCTAAATCCCCTAACGATTTCACTTCTCGGCTTACCTTTGGGTCCGAGCAACGTGCATGCTTACGTTCCTTAGAAACGCATGCTTGTCTGCCTGTATGTTGCCTTGTATTCATCCAAACCCCGAAAGACTACTATGTAGTCGTTCCGTGCCTGAATGAGCCTGCAAGTATCCGGGACCGTTAGGTCACCAAGATAATTCCCGAACCAGGGAATCTGCGCCCTGAATAAATGTATCCCTGAATCACAGCTCGTGGAGCAAACTACTGAATCAATGTTCCTGCCACAACAAGTTCATATATATATATCCTGCTTCGAACTTGTTCCTGTACCTGACCCTGACCTGCATGTCGCGGACAACTTGTTTCAAGTGAGATTCTCCTGATCTCAGTTCCTGCGGACGGTCTCCGGGGCACCGAGCCGATCCGATCCGGACATGAACCCCTGTTAGTCTGCCTGCTTCGGGCAGAATGGTGTGTAGCGCCTGTGAACTTATCCTTCACGCCATTCTTGCTCACAGACTAAGTAGCCGCCTGACTCGGAAGGAATGATCTGTAGCGCTCCTGATCCGTGCGTTGCATTCATTTCCTTTCATGTGCTACACTGGTCCTTTATGGCTATGCCAGCGACTCCTGTTCATATAGATAAGTCATCCTCGCTGAGCGGCTATCCGCATGCGAGTCATTGCATCGCATCGACTAAACGCCTGAACGATAATGTTATAAAATGACCCTCGTGCTTGCATATGCTTGCCTCCTGAATGCTTATACTTGCCCGTGCTTGAATTAACATATTTGCCTCAATGTTTGCCTTGGACAGGGAAGGAAATGGTAAGTTGGTAAGTCTCGCCGTGTTTCCTCTAACATCGCACGGTGCACTACCCGACACGTTAAGCTATTCAATGTTTGCATGAAACTGATCCTAAGACAACTAGAAAGATAACTTAATAGTTGTGCACGGAACCTGTATTACGTGTTTGGATTTGTCGAGCGGGCGAGTAGCTTCCCCACCAGTGCATTCAATGTACTGATAATCCACCAGTTTGTATACAGGGTGCGGGAGAACCTCGTTCGGTGCGGACGCCTCCTTCGTGCGTGCTAAGGCCAGGAGTTCCCTCTGAAGCCTTGCAACGGTGCGTCCGGGACTGAAGCGCTTATACAAGACATAAGTTGTGAACATCGCCTGACCATCGCCTGTACATTCATTCCACAGTTGTAGCCACTTGGCACGCTTTTACTGTTTCAGAGAGAGAGGCTTGAGCGACTTGTAATCTCGGCTATACGTCGCCTGTAATACATGTTTCATATCAATAAAGAGATTACTTTACTTGTTTCAATGCTTCCGCTATATTGTCGACTCAGTGAACCTGTTACCGATCGCTATGCGTTCCTAAACTCCGCTGCACTCGGACAATCTGTGTGACTCTGTGGCTTAGAACTCAAACCGCCAGCCAATGAACCATGGCCTTGCACGGGCATGGCTCACGCTCGTGCGACATCACGCCCGAATGGGTTAAGCGATCGTTCCGCGGGAGCGCTGGCGAGGGTGATTCCCGCCTAGCGGGAACGGCCAATTGCCTGCGGGAGATCGGGGCGTGACACCCGGCCCCCTCCGCCGCCAGCGCCGCCCAGCCCGCCTCCGGCCGGCCTCAGCTCCGGTGACAGACCCTAACCCTAACCTAGACACGTGTCGGACACGAAAACCCGGTTTTCGAGGACCCTGTTCAGGTACTCATATCTTCGTGCTCGTAGCTCTAATTTCGATTCCGTAAATTGCGTTACGAAGCCTGTATGACCCTCTCGGTGCCCGAACAAACCGCTCGGGGCATCGCGTCCTGTAGTGATCGTACACCGCGATCAAAAAACAGAAAAAATAACGACCCGATTCACCCCGGAACTGGGTACGCCCCGCCAAATAGGACGACTTGGTCGCGCGCGGTCTTCACAGATACGTGCGCGTCGTTGATACGGACGTGTGGGATTTTGCAGAAGCTGATTCAGATGTGCGTGCACACCGGGATCAACGCGTATCCGCGGACAACGCCCCGTATCCGACTTTTCTGTATTTCGCCCTAACTTTGTGTACACACGTCGGATTGAAACAAAACTTGGCCATCGGACTCGTAGCAATACGCTGGTCCTGTGACCCAAGTTTGGTTCGATTCTGAGAACGTTGACGAAATCGCGTGTCGTGGGCCCCACAGGCCCCACTCGACGGGCGATTTTGTGATCGGCTCATCGGAATCCAAATCTGGAAGTTCCATTGAGTTCATATCAGCGTTCCTGACTTGTTGACACTGAGTTGGACGAATTTGGAGACCTTTGACCCTGACACATTTTTTGGTGCAAAGCGGGCCCACATGTGGACCCCGTTTTGATCCGAAATTGTCATTTTTGCCCTTGTCTCCAAATTGGACTCAAGGACATGCGTTTCTAGCTGATTGATATTTTTTGGATCTGATGGTGATGTTTGTTTCAGCAACCGGAGTACCGCCTACAAATCCAACTGAAGTCAGAGCCGCAATCAGAGCCGGAACCGCAGGCAAGTGTACCTCGCCAAAACTTGCAGCTTTGCTACCTATTTCCTGGACTTAGTTATACATCAGTGGGCAAGTGTACCTTGCCAAACCCTGCAGCTTGCTATTTATTTCCTTGGCTTAATTTAGCATCAGTGGGCAATTATACTTTGCCAACTCGTAGTAATTCCTGTTATAGTACTTGTCTGAGTTCTTGTGTAAAACATACATAAACTTGTTTAACTGTTCAACCCAGGACCGAGTGACTTTACTTAGCGTCCGATTACAAGTCGGGTGCCAACCCCGTACGCGGAGTTGTGTAACGTCACATAGACATGGATATCGACACCCTTATTTCTCGTACTTGTCTTATCAAGTACATCATAACCCAGGACACCTGACACTATTCATGAGACAGAGTCTTCCTGAGACATTCATGGTGATTCTGTATAGGATACAGGACTTGACATTGACATATGTTCCTAGATACTTTATGACTTGTTGCATTAGCTATGATCCCGCTTGACATGGACATGAGACGTTATGGTCATGATATGCGTGATTACATTGGGTGGGGAGAGACACACAGGCTACAGATTGATTATATTATGCCGGCGTCGTAGTCTCCCATCGTGAGCTCGACAACCACATGATATCACTGCTACCGGCTCCCCGACACAGAGCTTGTAGTAGTTTCAGCCTGAGTTCTAGTGCTGCTCTCATATTGCATATCACTTAGCTGGTTACATAGTTTACCCTATTGTTTCATTTATTTTCTGCACTGCATTTATTTTGGCTTGTGTTATCTGTACCTTGTTATGTCCCCTGAGGACCTGGAATGGACTATGTCCCCAAGTATAGCCGAAGAGATCCATCCAGAAATACACCGTACAGGAGCACTTCCAGGAGCTGTACCAGAACCTGGGAACGAGATCGCACCAGAGGACTTCTCCTGAGCATTGGCTGTATATAGTCAGTTATTTCTGTTTCTATTTCCAGTTCCTTTATTTTCTGTCTATTTGCTTTGATGTATTAGACTTGTTCTCGGATTATTCACCGAGACACTTTTATTGAGATTTGATAGTTATTTCTATTTGCATTTATTCTGGCATTTAATATGTGATTATCCGTTGTGGATGAGATTAGAATAACCTGTGACATGTAATACTTGATCTATTTCATGTTAGACTACAGCTTAAGCATGCCCTGATGGATCCATTAAATTGGGTTGTCCATCGGTGCGTGCTGCTGGCCATGTGCCACATGTCCAGTCCCTCGATATTTTGGGACTGGGGCGTGACAATATGCATCAATATAACTATCATTTATTTCTGATAGAGCAATTTCTCTAGCTTTCCAAGCTTTACAATATTTAATATGTATTCGGTGTTCCCTATAGATATCCTTTATAACATGCGATGGACTATACGATTGATTATTACGAATTTTATCAATAATCTTATTCTTAACCTATATAGTTATCGTTAATGGATGATTTTCCGTTGTAAGTCCACCTAAACAAGAATGTACATTTTCTAGCGTACTAATGATGAATGTTTCGTCGTTGCCAATGGCTTTAGCGTACACTCTCCAATTACAACTAGAAATGTTACATTTATATACAATTCCACTGTCATTGTTTCTAGTAGCCCTGCAATAATTTTTTTTGCAATTGCTATATCACTAATAAAACTTTTAAATGCATGACGATTCATAAATTTTCTTCCAATGAATAAATTGTTTAAACTATCAACATTATTATCAAGTACATCATCTATATTTTTCTATTAAATCATCACTATTTTTATTGTCGGTATTACCATCATCTACTCTATGTTCTTCTTCAGTGAATGAAATAACTTGGTGAGAAGAACTAGGAGCACTACTAATTCTTGGTGGTGGTGGTGGTGGAGTCACAAAAATATTAATATACGGTGATTGTATATTAACTTCAAGAATAATTTTTCATGCTTCCTCAGTAACTAAATTTATATAATTAAATAGATAAATATGTACCAATAAAAATTCATAGTCAATAGAAAAAATTTTAATTATTAGATTACGTAAATTATCAAACGAAATATTTCGATCAATTAAAAGAACTTCAACTAAACCTCCTTCATAAGCTAACCCATTTAGTACACCACAAAGCGAGCATAGTATTGTTATACTTCGATCCATGACAACAAGAAAATGGACTTCAAAGATTGTATATTCTGAGCTTCTCCTGTGTGGAAAGAAAGAAACTTCGTATGGAAAGAAATAAATTTTTTGTTTGCAATATTCGATATGCTGATATTAAACAAATACCACATTTATATAGGTAACTTCGAAACGATCGTTAGACGAACGTTGGATATGAACGTTTAAAAAATAAGAGCCGTTGAAAGAGCGGTTGTGAAATAGCCGTTAGACATAAACCAACTACTAAATCAACACCAATCCATAGATCCAGACCAAATTTCAAACCCAAATAAAAACCAAATCATTCCTCAACCTATTATTTGTCTTTCTTCTTTACTTAGTCTTTTTTTTTTCATATAAAAAAAAAACTAAACCATTAAAATAAACAGAAAATTAGAGAAAAAAATACTAGTTTTTTTTTTCTTAATTTAGTTTTTTTTTTCTTATCAAACATTGCAAAAAGATATTTTTTTTTACAAATTTCTAAAAAAATCACACCGTTTCTTTTAAAATTTTTTTTTCTAAATTTTTCTTTACAATTAATTTATTTAAATTTTATTTCGTTAAAGTAAATTTTCTTAAACAAAATTCCAAAACTAAACTAAATAAAAAAATTAAATAAAAAAATCAAAATAAAATAAAAAAGTAAATAGAAAAAAAACTAAATAAAAAACCAAAACATAACTAATTAAAAAATTTCATAAAACAAACCAAACCAAACCAAACCACCCAACCCAACCCGCGGGTCCCACTGTCTAAATTTTGCCAACTTGGTTGGCCACACAATTTCGGCCAATTCAGTTGGCAAAAATTGAGCAGTGGGTCCAGGTTGGGACCCACGTTTGCCTTTTTGCTGTACACGTTTCGGCTGCATTCTGTTCTCCGCCAACTGTTTCTTTATATATATATATATATATATATATATATATATATATATATATATATATATATATATATATATATATGAGCCATAGACTCATATTCCTTCGCGAGTCAATGTACACGTGGACTAATAGGAATGAAGTGTACTAGTGCACATGGGCACGCGTAGGATGTGAAAGTCCATTTCTATTGGTCCACATGTGTATGATTCAGATAAAAATATGAACCTATGACTCATATCCCGTTTATCCCCCCCCCCCCCCCCCATATATATATATATATATATATATATATATATATATATATATATTTCAAGTAATGTGCACATTTATTAATAATTAAGCGAGGTCTTATAATAGTTCAAGTAATATGCACGTAATTATTTTTGTTAAAATAATTAAATTTAAATTGTTATAGATACCTCAACTTCGAAGAATAGAAGTCATTTGGCCGAAAATAATGTCAATCTTAATCACACGAACTTGAGTGTTTGACTATAATTAAATATAATTAGATAGTTAAATAATTAGTTAAAATTTATTTATTTATTATTTTTTATTAAGAGATAATAAATTTAAATAATATATAACGTAGATGTAACACAAAATTATGTACGTATCGGACATTAAAAAATAAATAAAAAATAATGGAAAGATAGACAGAGATTAGACGAACGAGATTTACGGGGGATAAAACTCCAAACGATCCGAGTATTTGTACTTGTCCAACGTTTTACTGTACCCCAATTCGTTTATATTGAGAAAGAAAATTCTGAATATAGAAAAAGGAACAAATCCAAAACCTCTGCTAACTCTACTCTCCTCTCCCCACTATTCTCCAGGCGGCCTGTAGGTGGAGAGTCCGGTGCTCCGCCCGGTAATGTGACCCCCTCCTCCCTCTGCGCCAACTACTGATCTCACTCAAAATACCCCATGGTGGCCGCGTTCCCGTCCTCCGTCTCCACTCCCGCCCACCGGAACCCTAAAAACCCTCCCGATCTCCGCCAACACCCGGTCCGTCCGCCGCTGATCCCCTCCGAGAAAGACAATGCCAAAGAGATCTCCTCGAGAAGACCAAGAAACAAAGAGATCTCTTCTCGATACCTTTCCTCTCCATCATCATTGTCGTCGTCCTCGTCCTCCTCTTCGAATTCGTATTCTTCTTCGAATTCGTGGAGGTTTCCTTCGCCGCCGCCTCGCCAGTCGACTCCGTCGGCATTGCCGCAGGCGAAGCAGCGGTCGATCTCCGTCGACCGCTCCCGCCCCTCCAACCCCACCAGCTCCTCCGCCAAAACCCTAACCACCACTACCCGCTCCCTCTCCGTCTCCTTCCAGGGGGAGTCCTTCTTCTACCAGACCAGCAGAGCCAAGGCCTCCTCTTCTCCCAGCCCTAACCCTACTCCCAACCGGAAGCCGACTCCGGAGCGCCGGAGGCAGGTCCCTTCCACTCCCGCCTCCTCCGGCGCTCCGCGGGACCATTCGGAGAACGCGAAGCCGTTCGAGCGGTGGCCCGCTGCGCGGGCCGTCGGCCGGCAGCACCCGAACCCACTTTCGAGGAGCCTCGACTGCGCTCTCGACAAGAAGGATCCTTTTCTTGCTACGGTTAGGTTGCTCCAGCAGAGCTCCGTCGTGTTTGAGGACGGGACGAGGAGGATTTCTTTTGACGGAGCTTGTCCGGTCGCGGATTCGGACACGGACAGCGCATCCTCCGGTAGCAATTCGGGGACGAGCGACGCCCACATTCCACCCCGGGCGAAGGTTATTTCGAGAGGAGTTAGCGTCCCCGCTAGATTCTGGCAGGAGAACGGTAGCCGGCTTCGGCGGGTCCCGGAGCCCGGGGGAATGAGCGTAGGGTCGCCGAAGATGAGCTCGGTGAAGCAGAGCTTGATGGACAGCCCTACCTCGTCACCAAGATCGTCGGTCGGCTCACCAATTCGAGGGCCGATCAGGTCCAGCTCGCCGAGCCGGCTCGCGGCTTCTCCGTTGAAAGGGGCGGGGGCTGCCAGCCCGTTGAGGACGAGAGGAAACAGCGGGGGGATGGCGGGTGTGGTTGCTGCTTCACCAGTTGTGCAGCCAGGAAATGCCCCTTCTATCTTAAGCTTCGCGGCGGAGGTGAGGAGGGCGAAGAAGGGGGGAAACAGGATCGAGGAGGCGCACATGCTGAGGCTGTTGCATAACCGACATTTGCAGTGGCGGTGCACGAATGCAAGGGCCGATGCGGCACTTGATGTGCAAAGGCTCGTGGCCGAGGTAATGTTGTTGTTTTTACGTTTGTTGCTTTCAGTGTTGCATTTGATATTTATTGCTCAACATAGTCGATTTATTTGTTGGTTGTCCTTGCATAATTTGGCTTCAATAAACTATTTGCTTATTAGTTAATTTGTTTTCACTTAAGAATTTGATCAGCACTTTTTAGTCACTTCCACTAATAAGGAAAAATGAAGTTTGTAATAGTATAAGAGAACTTTAAGAATATTCCATATTCTGATTTTTTTTATATTAAAGATTTTAATTCTCTCTAATAATATATGGATTCGGCTTGGTGTCTATGTTCATTGTATGTGTCGCACACTGTGAGGTATTAATGTCTCAAAACTGAACAATGATAATTACAAAACTCCATCAAACATTTGTTTTATGCTGGACTAATTTGTATTAGCTGATATGGTTGAATACTAACACCAATAGCGCCTAATTGTTCACGGACTGATATGATGAATAATATAACTTCCAATACTTCATAGCTTTAACTGAATTCTTTGACATCCAGTACTCAAATTACTCTCAGAACTGGTAATTATATTATGGGAATACCATTCCTTTCGATTCTTTGGCTTAATGTGTGAGAGTTGCATGCAATTCCATATATCAAAATGTATCATGTTAGGTCATCTAGGGTTTATGGCTCTGTAAGTCTAGGGGAACTTGCATGATGTTCCTTAGTTGCTTGAGCTTAAACTGCATAGACATAGGTGGGTCATATAGGGTTTATGGCATGAAATACTTATGCTCATGGTTGCTAAGAATTTGACCTCAATATAGACGGTTGATGTCTGGTCGAAAACAACTTTGTTAATTCTTTTATAGATATTTCTTATGCTCCATACCCACCCATTCTGATGGAAGAATGCTTGGATGATGATCTTGATGCTGATGAGTTGGTAAACAGTAGATCTAATGGACACAAGAATGTATTCTACCTTAATTCAGTTAGGTCCTATTGAAACTTATAAACTGTTTAATATACACTCAAACAGTGTTCTAAAACTCGGCCTAGGCGGCCGTCCGCCGTCGCGAAACCCCCTAGCCGGCCCTCCTAGGCGCTAGGCAGCCATAGGCGGCGTAGATTCGTCCTTGAAATTAAAAAAAAAAATCCACCTCGCCGGAGTCCGGCCGGCGGCGGCGGCTCCGGTAGTGTTGGTGGCGGCGTTGTTGTTGGTGGCGACGACGACGACGGTGTTGGTGTTGGTGGTGGCGGTGACAGTGTTGGTGGTGGCGGTGATGGTAGTGGTCGTGGCGGCGACGGTGGGGGTGGCAGTGGTGGTGGTAGTGCTGTGGTGGCGGTGGTGGTGGTAGTGGCTGCGGCGGTGGTGATGTGGCACTGTGGTGGTGGTGGTGGTGATGTGGTGGCGGTGTGGTGGTGGTGATGTGGTGTTGGTGGTGGTGAGGAGAGAGGCAGGAGAGGAGAGGGAAGTGATGGGTTAGGGTTATAGTCGGGTGTTTTATATAGGATAGGGTCGAGTCCGGTCGGGCCCGTCACCCGTTAAATTTTTTTTTTTTTTTTTTGCTTTCAAAGGATTCGAACTCAAGACCTACTATTCCAAACTCAACAACACTTAAACGCACTCCCTAGCCAAATGGTCACATGAACATTTGTGTTAGAATACACAATAATACATTCAAACTAATCTCTATAACAAATTAAAAAAAAATTAGTTCGCCGCCTAGACGGTCTAGGCGCTAGGCAGTCTGTTGGCGCACCGACTCCGCATACCGAAATTTAGAACATTGCACTCAAGCTCATATGATATGATGATATGCTTATTCAAATAAGTCGATCACACTATAAATAACATGCATGATCATTATGGTAGTAAAAGAATATGGCAAGCGTCCAAATATGGTGGGTTTTTTTAAATTTATATATAATACACGCAGTTAGGATACATGTTGGTGACAAATCAGATACTCTTTTTTGAACAAACATGCTGATATTTTGATGGATCCTTGTATTTACACACCTTCCTGTTAGACAAGAATGAATATATATAAACCTAAACATCAGTGGATATAGTCATTATACACCTGTAGATTTTTGGTAACTTTTAAACTTCTATGCTCATTATTTTGACGACGTTTGAGGCAAACAAAATACCACAT
Source organism: Iris macrosiphon (assembly GCA_036927795.1). Lineage (NCBI taxonomy): Eukaryota > Viridiplantae > Streptophyta > Magnoliopsida > Asparagales > Iridaceae > Iris > Iris macrosiphon. The sequence continues at coordinate 5,748,067 of JAYESA010000009.1, forward strand.
GTTTTTATGCTTCCCGTTATTTATCTTCTTGTCATGTTATAGCAGAATTTGTAACATTCTGATTTTGTAGGTTTTTGTATCTAAACTGTTGAGAATGATACATGTTTAAGTAAACTCAGCATTCAAGACTTTTGTTTGGCTTCTAAACTTGAAGTTGATATTCTAATTCTGGCTTCTGTAGACTATATGTTGGTTGTTATTAGATGGAATTCTGTAGAATGTATGTTGGTTGTTATTAGATGGAGTGGGATCGTGTAATTAGATTAGATGTGCATAATGTTGGTTGTACAAAATATGACTTTGATTTCACTATATTAGGAAGTCATAATTAGAAACTGACTTTAGTTACGTGTAACATAAAATTCGGTTAAGAATAGTAAATTGTTAACTTTATATACTCTTATAGTTTGTTATAAACATCCTCAAGTTGGTATATCGTAAGCCAACTCTAGATTAAGTGTCTGTGAAGAAGTTGTCTCCAAAGTCCAGACTATGTTTGTTAATCGAAGAACAAACCTGTGTTCAAAAGAGTGTCTTTAGTACGATGGTGGACTTTGAAAAGTCAGACTTCACCTCACCTTGGGAAAAGGGCCACACTAGTGAGGCTCCCTGTTTTAGGCCACATGCTGGTGTGGCATACCTGCTGCTATATCCCAATTGATTTTTGCATGTGTTACCACTTAACAAGTATGCATAATTTGTTTTTAAATAAGACAGGTAAAAAGCGGAGGCTAAGTCAAGGATTTGTCTGCTTCAAGGGTCTAGTCTCCATAAGTTTACACATGAATGGTGTATATGAGTTTTACTTTCCTAGTTGGTTGACTAATCTATTACTCTTTGTGATTGCACTTGTAAGAACTGATATGGAAAGATCAATATGTTTTTTTATGGATTCAGGCTAGAGATGTTCCTACACAAGTAGGATAAACACAAGGAAAAAGCTCTAACAATTTGGTATTATTAGTCCGAAAACATTCGAGTTCAGGGGTTCATCTATGTATTTTGGAAAACCTATATTTGATAGGTTTTTTGTTGATGCCTTGGGGCTAAGAAGCACACGCACTGACATGGTCATGGTACACAACATGGACACGAGTAAGTGCCTAGGAAAATTTGGTATAGTTTGCACAGTTTGCACAGTTTGCAGTATCGGGCGATACCGATCCGATACGGCCGATACCGATACAGTTTGACATGTCCTGATCCGATAATCGATACTGACCGATACCGACACCGGAGTTCTCTTTTTCGGTCAATTCGGCAAAGAAAATTGAACAAAAAAGACCAATCAACAAGGGTGTAAAAGCATAGTAAGGTTATAAAAGCATGTCAAAGAAAAAAAACTTATCGCATGTAAACCAATCGACAAAGGTGAGTACTTTTTCATTCAATTTCAAAACTACTAAGAAACAACACTGAACATACTTAAAATTATGTCTAAATGTATAAAATATAATTTCTAAAATGTTAATAATTTATTAATAATTATTTGCTTTACGATACAAAAAAATCCGATACTTTGATCAGAAACTGCCGATACTGCTGTTACCACTGATCCCTATACTTATAGGAATGGTCCGATACTGATAGTGCAAACCTTAGTAGAGAACATGAGGACACTTCTAGTACGCACACATAAATATGCATAACTTTAATCAATCTACTATGATACAGTACACATAAAAAAGTCTGATATAAAACCGATACGAGTCAGTAACAAACTCAGTAAATGGGCCGTGTCGAGAGTTCAGAGTGTCTTGGTTAAGACCTGTACACGGTTTTCAAGTTGGAATGTCTCAGGCAAGCTCCTCACAAGTGTTAAGAGACCTTTTTTTTTCTGTCTAAGACCTGGACATGAATTTCAACTGTCTAGTTCTTACACGTGTCAGAGGTATTCTTGAGGAACTTAGTGTCTAACACATGTTGGAAACATATTATAGATTCTCATGCTTCCTGGATATTTGTCAGGCCTAAAGGTCCTATAGTCATTGGCACTTGATAATTTGAGTCACTTAACCAATCCTGATAGATCCTTATGTTGCAAATGATGTTTCACCTAACAACTAGGCTTCCAGATTAGTCTTCTTCCTTACTGTAAAGTCAAAGTCAATAACTTGTTGACATCTCTCACAAATACAGTACAAAAAAATCGGAAGTATTAACTAAAGTTATGGCCACCCAAGGTAGTCAAAGGCGCAAGGCGCACTCGAGGCGCAAAGGGTCCAAATCGCCCGAGGCGCAAGGCGCACTTAAGGCGCGCGCCCGAGCGACACGAGGCGCAAAAATTATATATATATATATATATATATATATATATATATATATATATATATATATATACATCGGATTTCTACATTGATAAACGTGTGCTTCAAATTCTCCCATGTCTAGGTTGCAATCACTTTGAATTGAGTGAGTGGGAGAAAACAGTAAAAAAAAGGTCCTATAGTCATTGGCACTTGATAATTTGAGTCACTTAACCAATCCTGATAGATCCTTATGTTGCAAATGATGTTTCACCTAACAACTAGGCTTCCAGATTAGTCTTCTTCCTTACTGTAAAGTCAAAGTCAATAACTTGTTGACATCTCTCACAAATACAGTACAAAAAAATCGGAAGTATTAACTAAAGTTATGGCCACCCAAGGTAGTCAAAGGCGCAAGGCGCACTCGAGGCGCAAAGGGTCCAAATCGCCCGAGGCGCAAGGCGCACTTAAGGCGCGCGCCCGAGCGACACGAGGCGCAAAAATTATATATATATATATATATATATATATATATATATATATATATACATCGGATTTCTACATTGATAAACGTGTGCTTCAAATTCTCCCATGTCTAGGTTGCAATCACTTTGAATTGAGTGAGTGGGAGAAAACAGTAAAAAAAAGGTCCTATAGTCATTGGCACTTGATAATTTGAGTCACTTAACCAATCCTGATAGATCCTTATGTTGCAAATGATGTTTCACCTAACAACTAGGCTTCCAGATTAGTCTTCTTCCTTACTGTAAAGTCAAAGTCAATAACTTGTTGACATCTCTCACAAATACAGTACAAAAAAATCGGAAGTATTAACTAAAGTTATGGCCACCCAAGGTAGTCAAAGGCGCAAGGCGCACTCGAGGCGTAAAGGGTCCAAATCGCCCGAGGCGCAAGGCGCACTTAATGCGCGCGCCCGAGCGACACGAGGCGCAAAAATATATATATATATATATATATATATATATATATATATATATATATATATATATCGGATTTCTACATTGATAAACGTGTGCTTCAAATTCTCCCATGTCTAGGTTGCAATCACTTTGAATTGAGTGGGAGAAAACAGTAAAAAAAAAGTACATCAGTTCAAAAAATAGTACATCAGTTAAAAAAACAGTCTAAACATGTTATTTTTTTCACAAGATTTTCAAGGTGCGCCTTAGCTATTCCAAGGCGCTCGGAAAAGGCGCGCCTTAGGTGCGCCTTAAGAATTGCGCCCTGCCTGGAGTGCCCTGAGGCGCTACCCCTGCGCCTAGCAGCAAGGCTCGCCTTAGGCGCGCCTTTGACTACACTGGACGCACCAAAATCTGATGGCTCTAAAATCTGCATTTGTTGTTTCTGATGAAAATGGTGAAATTTAAGTGAGATGAATGGTGTTTAAGAAATAAATAAATTCATGTTGGCTGATGCCAATAGTAACAGTTACTGTAGGCAGAAAGATAAGGAGGAAGAGTGTCGAAGGGAGGCCCCAACTTGCATATCTGTCTGTGAGCATATGCAAAGGTTCAACCATAACAAGTTTACAAGTTTATATATGTGGCCAAAGAACTATTTATGTTTCTTATATATGTTCAACAATATAAGTTACAAAGTGTTCATGCGCTAGGAACTACTGATACCAAATATAAAAGTTATCTGTTTGTGTCCTGCTATCCATAGTTTGACAATTACAAAGCAAGTTTTCTCTAGTTCTTATTGCAGAAGTTGCTATAATCTTGTGCACCACGATTACCTTCATTGAAATTTGAAATATAGATTAATCAACTTCAGCATTAATTACAACACATCAATTGTTACACATTGCAGTATATGACCCTTTTTTTTTGCCAAAGTCAAGGTCATTTAGCAAAGGACACGAGTATGAATTTTGGAGTTTCTTCTGCTACTTGAACATTTTAAATGTGGACTTCTAGTTTCAATTGTTTATAAGTTACACAGTGCGTATTAATTACTCCAAAAGGTTCTCTTACCTTCCTTTTCTGGTACGACTTGCTTTCAGACCTTTAAGGTCAGTACACTAATGCTAATCTCTTGCCCTGTTTCAGAAAAACCTTTATAATGCATGGGTAACAGCTTCTGAGTTGCGTGATTATGTCACTCTTAAAAGAATCAAGCTGCAACTACTGACACAAAATCTAAAACTAATGTCCATTCTTAAGGGTCAAGTAAGTTTCTTCTTCTCCCTATTTACATATTCAGTCAATATGTTTGTTTCTTCTTTTCTTTCTCAAATCTATTTTTCATTTGGATATATCACCTCTTCCCTATGGTTGGCATTATATTTGCCTTTTAACAGTAATATTCCGTTATTCCTTATATTTAATGGCTTCCTTATGTCAGCTTGTAATGGTTATTATTAATTATTAGTTTTACCAATTGAGTTGGAAATATTACTGGAGACTGCCTTTTGTTGTTAGTGAACCTCCTGGAAACTTGTTTATGTGATGGTTATTTATGTGGAAGAGAAGCCATAAGTTAGTCTCAACTCTCAAGAGCTATTAGAGTAATCAAGTGATGGAAACAGCCATTAGTCATTTGAGTTAACAGAATATTCTTTTATTTTCTTTGTCAATGTAATGAGGGGTGGATCAAGGGTGAGCAGCTCGACGGTTGAGACCTTGTGGTATGGGAAGGGCAATTCTCGTGTTCGAGATCAGGGAGGAAGCGAGTAACTGTCCCTTAATCTCAAAAAATTATAACCAGGGTTCATCTGTCATCATAACTAATGTTCTTATTAATTTGAGGGATGTGTAATGTAAGCAAAGGATAACATATAGGGGACTTTAAGTCGGAATGGACTAGATTTATTGGACTTGTATCTAATGAAACAATTCAAAATTATTGTAAATAAAAGTTGTATTTTTTTCCGCAAGTTGATTCACATCTTATATTAAGAGCTAATCACCAACAAAAATATTTCTAAACCTTTATAACGAATGTAAATACCACATACACTACATGACCCAAAGTGAGCACAATAGTATCCTACAACTAGACAAGTGCATAGTGTATATACAAGTAATACTAAGCAGGTTCCAAATCAATTTGACAACTAATAAACAAGTTACCCATTAGTACTAAGAAATTATCAAGCATCTAATAGAGAATTATCAATGTTTATAAATAACTAAAAGATAAACACTAGTAAACCCTAAAACAAATGTAGTAAACTCGGTTATTGGTATACATTCAAAATGATATGGCAGTCTAGAATTCATAGTGGCCGCTAGGTGTCCTAATGTAGTAAAAATAGTTCATCTGGATAAGTTCAAAGTGACATAACAGGCAAGAGCCATTATAATGTCTGATAAAGTGCTATTACTTATTCCATCGTCAACTATAACACCACTTGGGCATGTCCTTTGCTGTACCTCAAGTAATTAAGTAGCCTCCTAGTGTGCGCACCACTATGTTTGTGCTATTTGGAGCACTAGTATAAGTAGACATCTCTTCAGCCCAAATTTTTTTCAAACTTAGTCAGAATTTCTAAGTGGAACTCCCTGACATAAAAAGAAACCGTTTGTCTGATAGGATCTTGGTTGTTGCTAAATGACACACGTTTTAGCCGTAAGAAAGGGTTGAATTTTGCCAAGAGTTTTAGTTGTTTTTAGGGACTTGTCATTCATTCACTCACTCTTTGGCTTAATGTGTTATATAGATGAATGCAACACAAAACGACCAATCCTGAAAGATCACTCTTTGGTCTAAGAATGCCCAAGCGCTGCACCGATCATTGGGGTGGGGGATGATAGTTTATCCGGGGTGGATGCCTTCGAAAGAGTAGTGGAGGTGTGCGAAGATAGGCTCAAGCGTTGATTCTGCTCGACAACATAAAGGCAACTCCTAATAGCAAATCGTATCATCTTACCTCTTCGTCTAGTCTTTTTATAGTCTAGAAAATTGGGAGGGTGCTCCTTGTTTGCACGAGCAAATATTGCATTTTTAAAAGGTAGGTCTACCTACATGCTAATTGTCCGCCTAGGTTCTATGGCATGACCATCTCATGCTCACAGTTACCCCGGCTAGGAATTTGGCACCAACATAGAGGTTTGAGGTTAGGTCGACAACCGGTCGTAAAAACTCCGTCAAATCTTTCATAGAGCTTTGTTATGCTCCATAGCCGACCCATTCTAATGGGATAGATCTTGGATGATGATGATAAATATGTTAATTTATTTGTGTCTACAACATCAATTCATCCATTTTGGGATAAAGGCTTTGTTGTGGTACGACACCAATTCATGCTTTTAAGCAATAGGATTGTGAATATGCCATAATTCCTTTGCATTTGATGTGTCCAAGGCGGAATAATTTCAAATTTTAATTTGAAATATAGGTGTTTCTGCAGTATTTGCCAAGTATATGCTAGCATGCTGGTAGCAGTTCTTATGACTCAAATGTTAGTGTTTCTCTCATCTAAAACTATTCTCGTGTGGTTAATGCAGATGACTTATTTAGAAGAGTGGTCGCATATAGACCGAGACCATTCTAGTTCATTATCTGGTTCTATTGAAGCATTAAAGGCTAGCACTCTCCGACTTCCGGTTGTTGGTGGAGCAAAGGTTTGTGCTTCTTGATATCAATGTTTCATAGAAAAGGTGCCATCTGAACATTATACCTACAAAGTTTAACAATTATTCGACGGGCAACAGGCAGACTTACAAGAGGTAAAAGATGCAGTTGGTTCAGCAGTTGATGTGATGCAGGCAATGGGTTCTTCAATATGCTCTTTACTGTCAAAGGTTAGTGTCCCTATGATCCTATTAAATTCTCCGATTACAGGTTCCCCATTTGTTTATCTTAGCTAAACTGTACTATTTTATTTTTCTGGAGCAGACTGGGACTTACATTTATATCCATATCATAGGTTCATGACTTCCTTATTTTTTTTTTTTGTCTTACCATACTAGATTATGGTTATTGGCATGGAAGTTATTTGACGTGTGTGCATGGCAAAAATATTTTTTCTCGCCATGAGCATAGTTCAAGACGTGTATACTGTATAAAACGTATTATACATGCCCGTACTTCCTTGTAACTTTCTTTTGGCCGAATTCTTTTCAGTTTGGATGCATGCCAGATATTTGTTCTTCCTCTCCCTCTTTTAAATGCTGACTTATTTTGATCGCAGACCGGAAACTGCAAAAACATTCTCAACAAGACTGAAGACAAGGCATATGGAGAGAAGTATATGCTGACTCGTACATTAACCACCTAGACACCATCCTCCTTTCCTTCCAGATCAAAACCTTAATCCTACACAGATCTTAGATTCCCTCCTAACCTAACCTTAACCCTAGGACCCAGTTGCTGTCTCCTCTTCTCCCATCAAAAGCAAACCCTAAACCTCAACCTAGATCCCTTCTCCAAATGCCATCATGGTCAATTGATCATCGTCACTTGGCTACTGCACCTTTGGCAACAACCTCACCACTTGCGTAGCAAGAAACAGGATCGTGGTTGCCCGCTCTTTTGCTAAGGTCTAGTACCTGCTCGATTCACATGTTGTTTTCGGACAAACTTAGCTCAAATGCCTTTTTGACGGATCTAGGTGTATCACTTCTTTGAACTCTCCATTGCTAAGGTCTAGTACCTGCTCGATTCACATGTTGTTTTCGGACCAAACTTAGCTCAAATGCCTTTTTGACGGATCTAGGTGTATCACTTCTTTGAACTCTCCATTGTGACAATAAAGCCTCCATCAACATTGTTGAGAATTATGCTTTCCATGAGCGCACTAAATACATTTAGGTGGACTGCTAGTTCATATGGGGCCAGGTCAAGCGTCACAAGCTCGCTCATCTCCATCATGTTCTTGCTACTTGGTTGATATTCTTACCAAGCTCCCCCCTCACCCACTTTCTCTCCAAGATGGTCTTGATTGACATCTATGCTTCATCTTGTTGGGGAGTGCATAGAAAATTTGTTGTCTCTTTCTTGATAGTTCTAGTGATGTCACGAGCGCTCCATCATGCGGGAGAGTGCGTAGAAGAATGTGTTTTCCCTTTCTTGATAGTTCTAGTTATGTCACTAGTAATGCCACCGACTAGAAATTATCTATTTGCCTATTTTTGCCCTTACCAATTTTTTTTATCCTTTTAAGTTTCCTAGAGCCCCAATAAAATTAAATCTATTAAGTTGAGTTATTATCGATCTCAACACATGCACGCACACACACATATACACATATATATCACAAACTTTTTGTTCTGTATGTTTTTGCAATATTCAGTATTTATACATACGCATATCCAAATTTTTACAGTTTGAATTTTTTTATCACCAAACTTTGTGTTATATATTTTCGATAGTCCTTTAGACAATAGACATGAAGAAGTCACATGCCATAATATTCTCGTATGCCAAATGACTAATGGTCATATGCAGACTGCATGCTGACACTAGTCTTGAATCCTATCAGATTAGGAAAGTCGATACTTTACATATTGACTTGGCTCTTTTAGTTATGATCACTCTAGAACTGCATTTGATATAAATTAAGGCGTGCTTGGTGTTGTTGGCTTTTGGAGTTTACAAATTCTCATTTAAATACGTTACAAGAACCTATGCAATCAAGATTACTACATTTTGGTTCGTCTTTTATTATCAAAATGAGAGACTTTGATCAAATACTCCAAAATGTATCTCCAAATAGGATTGCAAGAATACAGCCTATCCAAAGAAATGATCCCAACAAGGCTCTAACACTTTCTATTACAGCCTAGTTATGTCTGATCTGGAACTCAATTAACTGAAGCCCATTTTACTGTCACGTTCCATGAACTGTGACTTATCATTTCATCAATATATCTACAGTTACAAACTTACCTAGTTACCTTCGTTCACTTAGCTGACCTTTGTTCCATGTTGTATGGACACAGGAAAATGGTATCCGTATATGTATAGTGTCCACACCTGTTTCCTTGTTCGTATTCGTGCAATATAGGTAACTATACTGTCTATTTGAAAATATTTGTTTCCCGTATCTATATCTGGCTCTGTATTTGTGCAACATAGCTTGAGTTCCTTTCCTGAGATTCATAGGTCCTAGGCAAAGGTGGCAATGGGTTCGGACCAGAATGGGCCGAGCTCTAGTCAAGTCCATCCATTAACATTGTGTCTGAGCCCAAGCTATCCGAACCAAATGCATAAAAAGTAGCGAGGTTTCATGGAATTGCTGGCCCGGTCCTAAGGCCTTTGAACCTGCCCAAGATTCATTTGACCCACTTGGCCACTTCTTCCTGTTCCACCATGACCTCGACTGTCTCACTATTGAGGATTGAGACTTAGCCATTTGGATTTGTCCGTTCATGAGACGCTTTTGCAAGTTGCAGCTAATGTCCAAAATCAGTAAGACTAGTAGTCAAGAGTCTTTAGACGTCTCCTTTCTCTTTTATAGAATTGAAAGCCCAAAGCACTTGTATATAGACTAGAGTAGACATTGGTGATCCTCTACCAATAGAGAGATTCCAGATGATTGGTTAAGTGAGATAGGATCTTGTGAGTGTGCATATCATCCATATCCATGACTAATAATTCAGATTACCGACTACAAATGAATTTGTAATGAAAGAGGTTATTGAAAACTTTTCTAGTGAACATAAATCCCACAACTAGGACTGCCTATGGGTTGGGTTTGGGTTGGTTTATGTAATATCAAAACCGGACCCTATAAGCTGTTCGGGTGCATATTCGGGTTTGGGTACAATTTGTTTTCTTATAGTCGTATTGGGACCGGTTTTCGGATTTTACGTAGGACATTTGAACTATCATTTTTTTGATGATTTTTTACATATTCAACAAAAATTAAATGGTTTTCCCTCCCTACACATACTTATAAAATATTTTGAGTTTGTTTATAATTTTTTTTTATAGATCACTCATAATTTTCAATAAAATGTATGTTGTAACCTTGATATTTGTCATATGTAAGTCGATTTTGGGTTATGGGGTTCCAGGTTCGGTTGAGGCAATACCAAACACTTACCATTAATGATTTCGGGTTTACTTTTGGAAACCAAACCCTGTAATTCTAAAATAATCGGTTACCATTGACCGCCTTACCCAGAACCCAGAGATTGTCAAGTCTGACCACCCAGACTTGGTTTTATATCAGCAAATGACATGGAATTTGTTCGTGTTAATTGTCAGGAGCAAATCTGTCCAATAGGTTAGTAAAATAAGAGGATAAAGTGGTAATTTGCAGCATCACTACGAGCAATCCGAACGAGAGTCAACAATATCTTATAGGTATTAATGAGATCTCACATATAATATTGTATATAGATATGTGTTCATGTGTGTATATAATCGTATCCACGTTGGACATTTATTCTAAACTTTCTAAAAATGCCATATCCCGAATCCATAACGTGTCTGTATTTATCGTATCCATGTTGGGCATTTATTCTTAACTTTCTAAAAATGCCATATCCCGAATCCATAATGTTGCCATATTGATGTATACATATCTGTGTACATGTCTATGCAATGTACACCCCAACACATCAGAACTTAACATGACTGTTTATATGAGATCTTTGGGTGGTAAGTACTTAAACAATGAGCATATAATGTAAGCCTACATAGGAATCAAACAGTGATCATACATATTTATGTCTAAACCCAGTGTCATAAATCATATTATCAATACAAATTACAATCTCTGTTTGATATTAGCCAACTAGAATGTACTAGCTGGCTGGCTTCAGGTGTGAAGTTTTCATTGTCATTCATGATCATTACCTTAGAGTAGGTTAACTTCCTCAAAACAATGGATTTTCTAGGAACTGTTACAAAATTTAATGCAAGGATGTTTGGTCAATATTTAGGAGGTTCTAGGGATAAAAATACAAAGGGTTTGGCCACAAAATTTCCTGTCCCTCATAAGGGCTTTGCTGAAGTTAGTCAACTAGACAGAATTGCTCGTGTGAACGTCATCTCCAGGGCATAGTTTAAAGTATCGGCCGATACCGATCTGATACGGCCGATACCGATACAGTTTGGCATGTCCCGATCCGATACCGACCGATACCCGATACTGACCAATACCGACATTAGAGGTCTCTTTTCCAGTCAATTCGGCAAAAAAATTTGAATTAAAAAGACCAATTAGAAAGGATGTAAAAGCATAGTAAGGTTGTAAAAACATATAAAAGAGAAAAACTTATCTATCACATATAAATTAATCGACAAGGATGACTACTATTTCATTCAATATCAAAAATACTAAGAAACAATACTAAAAATACTTTAAATTATGCATAAATGTATAAAATATATTCTCTAAAATGTTAATAATTTACTAATAGTTGTTTGCTTTCCGATACCAAAAAATCCGATACTCCGATCCGAAACTGCCGATACTACCGATACCGCCGATCCCGATACTCATAGGAATGGTCCGATACCGATTCCGATACCGATACTTTGAACCTTGCTCCAGGGTTTATGCAGAACCTGGTAGGTGTCTAACGCTTGTCATGATGCCAATCTTGCACATCTAGATGCATTTATGTTGGGCCTTTTTTTTGAGTTTGGGATCCTTCAAGGGCAGAAAGTGTATTTTGCAGAATTGATTAGGATTAGATATCCCTTTAACATGTTAATCTCAACATTTCCTGCTTCTTGGTGTTTTTTTATGGTTAATGATAGACTAAGAACAAATGGATACGACCTTCGAACACGACTCGGGGACAGCAAGACACATGTATACGTATAAACAAGAACTTTTATATATATATATATATATATATATATATATATATATATATATGTTAGAAGAAGGTGAATGCATTTATCAAAAGCCGACTTCTACAAGAATACTAAGAGTATCACCCGAGGCCAAAGGTGGACTTATATATATATATATATATATATATAGAGAGAGAGAGAGAGAGAGAGAGAGAGAGAATTGATGAGAAAATAAGAAATTAACTTGGGACCTTTAGATATAAACCAACGGTCCGAATTTAATAGGAATGCTAACAAGAAAATTATATTATATAAAAGATTTTCAATCTTTCTAAATTGGGAAGTCCAGTCTTCCTATAGGAAGACAGAGCAATGTATACATTAAAAAACAGCATTGCATCTGTCTTACTTACCGCTCTCCAATCTTTGTTGGATTCATTGTTTGTTGCCTTCTCCAACCTTCTACGATTTATATGTGAAAAAAAGTAATATCCATCACACCTGTATTTGCTGTCTCCAATCTTATTTTGCATCAGTGTTACTTGCCTTCTGTATTACTTGGGTTCACTCTCAACTCTCAATAAATAGAACAACCCAATCTCAAGCTGCGGGTTCCACTCTCCCTCAAGCTAGTAATGTCTGCAGTGGTGATAGAATGTCTGTAATATTGTGTATGCAATGCTTTTCTATTCTTGTATGGCATTAGATACGACTAAGCATTTTCTAGTCGGATCAAAAGAATAAAAGACCGATGCTTATTGGCCCTTCGAAGTAGGCCTGAGTATTCGGTTATTTGGGTTATAACCGAACCGAATTTAATAAAACCGAGAAAACCGAATTAAGTCTTAGTCCAACCGAAACCGAACCGAAAATACACATAACCGAAATAAACCGAATAACCCTTCTCGGTTTTTCGGTTTATTCGGTTTATATCGGTTGGGCCGATTATTTGTGAATGGGCCTATTTTTTTACTGGACCAATTTTTTAATGGATTAGTTATCTAGTGGGCCAATTTTTTAATGGACATTTTTAGTTAGTAGAACTACTGCTGTCTGCTGGTTGGATTACTTATAAAAATACAACATTAGAATAACTAAAAAAGTAACAAATATTTCAATGATAACAATTAAACTAGTGGAATTACAAAAATACAAAATTTGAAAAGAACCATAGTAGACACTAGACAATAAAATGCATATACAAAAACTTGGTCCAATTGCCTCAATCAGATAGCTTCTATGTAGTGTGTGAGTCAATGAATTAACAAAAAGTATGGTTTGAAGTATTTACACAGGGAACAACTGTTTTCATTGCTAGCTAGAAGATGTACACTTTATTTTATCTGCATGATGGAGCAACAAAAAGTATGGTTTGAAGTATTTGAAGGCTCAGATAGACATTTTGTGCATCAATAGATGCAGTGTAGTATCTGCCCAATTTTTAATGTCATCTCATCATTGTCCACTTTCTTCATATTTGTTAGCAAGTTCTAATTAAATAAAACAAGTAAACTATATTGCTATAAAGCAAAAGAAAGATACCTGAATTCAAGTTGCAAGTTGCAACCCATAACCGAACCCGAAGCCGACAACCGAATAGTGGATTATTAAGAATCGAAACACGCAATTTTTTCAAGCCTAAACTGAACCCAGATAGTCAAATCAAAAATCTGCATGATGGAGCAAGAGAAAGTATGGTTTGAAGTCTTTGAAGCTCCGATCAGATAGGCAATTGTGCATCAAAAAATGATGCATTGTAGTATCTGTCCACTTACTAATGCCATATCATCATATCATCATTGCAAGTCTTTGAAGCTTAGATAGGCAATTGTGCATCAAAAAATGATGCATTCATTGCATTGTAGTATCTGTCCACTTACTAATGCCATATCATCATTGCAATTTTTTTCACATACTTGTTAGCAACTTATAATGGAATAAAAAAAGTAACTGTGATACACAAACGATTAAGAATACATTTTAGAAATAACATTGGCTAATTGTTACATATAAAGTGCATTGATATACCAATTTACATATAAAGTGCAGTGAAAACCATTTTAACCTTTTCTAGTATGGTGTCACCCTTTGATTGGCAATAGAGTTGATATAGCCACCATTCCAAATATGCAAACTTTTGCCTTGGATCAAAGAGTGGCGCAATGAAGACAACCATATTCATCTTCTCGACGTCCCCCCAATATTTATCATATTTCTCTCTCATTTTATCCGCCATAATAGACAACTCGAAGTCGTCATTACTCTTAGCATTCTTCAAGAGAAAATCAATAGATGCAATCTCTTCAAAAAACTTGTCTGAAGTGACATATAAAGAGCCCGACACACGTAAGATGAATTCATAGAAATGTTCTAAAAACGTACACAACCTTCTCACATTCATCCAATCCTTTTCGGTTGGAAACAAATTCTTACCCTCAAGTTCTCTTTTGAATGAAAGATCTTCGTCTTGGAATCTCTCAAAGGCACTTTGAAACCTTTGGGCCGTATCCAACATCAAATATGTTGAATTCCAACGGGTGCTCACATCTAGACACAATAATTTCTTGCTTTCTATTTTTTCAATTTGAGCACAATATTTAAACTTTTGAAAACGTGAAGGAGATTGTCTACATAGCTAATAGCTCTTCGGACACGAGCAACTGAAGAAGACATCATTTTTAACCCATCTACTACAACAAGATTGATAATATGTGCAATGCAACGCATGTGTAAATACTTGCATTGAAGAATACTATTTTTCCGTTGTGCAAACTTTTTGCTTAGATAAGCAATAGCAACGTCATTAGAGCTAGCATTATCAACGGTGATTGTAAAATTTTTCTCAATGTCCCACTCAATCAAACATGACTCAACTTTCCTCCCAATAGCCTCGCCTTTATGACTTGAAATTGGACAAAAGTTGATAATTCTTTTCTGTAATTTCCAATCTTCATTAATGTAATGTGCCGTAAGACACATATAGTTTATCTTTTGATTAGATGTCCATGTGTCCGTCGTAAGACACCCTTTGATTGGACTCCCTAAAATAAGCCTTTAACTTAGTCCTCTCACTAGTATAAAGATTGTAGCAATCTCGTGCAACGGTCCATCTCGACGGTACACCAAACATCGGACATGCAATAGAAACGAAACGTTTGAAGCCCTCACCCTCGACAAACCGAAATGGAAGCTCATCGACAATTAGCATATAAGACAAGGCCTTCCTTACGGACTCTTGATTAAATTGCCAACTAGTGAGAGTTGACTTGCCTTTCTCAACACATTGTATACTCAATATTGATTGAGAAGGACCTTTGTGCTTTGGATTAAGGGGACATATAAGCCAATAATTTCTAACTGAGGAGGTCCCATTAATTACGGGGTGACAATAATGCTGTTTTTTGCAGTAGTTACACTCTGCTTTTGGGTTCCCATTCTTTTGAAATTGTCTAAATTTTTTCCAATAAACAGTCCTTTTTTTCCAATCCGTTTGTTTTTTGCTTTGAGTTTACAAATAATTGTGTAAGGGTCATTTGTGCCTTGGGAACTTGTTCCCCTCACAACCGGAACCTCAAGCTCAATAGGTTGAGCTTCGCTTGACATCTAAAATAAACATGAAAACAAAAATATATTTCAATTCAAAAGCAAATTCACAAAATGAAACTGAAGATAAGAAAACGCACATTGCATGAGTATGATGTTGATACCATGAACTTGACTTATTTGACGCAATAAATGACCTATTAATTTTTGATAGTAATTTTAGTATAAGAAAGTAATTTTAGTAAATAATATATAAGATTTCAAAATGTGCCAAAAATTTCATTTCATTTCCAGATTAAACAAAGTAACAAAATGTGCCAAAATCTGGCATATATCTATTTCAGATTGTAAACAAAAAATCAATCAATTCACAAAAATTCAAACAATCAAAAAATTCAGATTATAAGCATTTTGGCAAACTGGCCATTGCGCAATGCGACATTTGTGCAAACTGGCACTATAAGTATAGTTGACTAGCCCTGCAAACAAATTTCATTTCCAGCCAACATATATAGTAATTCAGATTTCAGTACATAATTCAGATCATGTTAAAAAATTCAGATCGTGTTAAAAAAATCAGTACATAATTAACAATTAAGTTTTACAAAATTTAGATCTAGTACTTCATGCCATCCAACATTATTTACAAAACGAGATCTAAAAATTTATCAAGATCTAAAAATTACTAACAAATAAGTTTTAAAAAATCTGTGAGAAAACTTATCAAGTTCTAAAAATTACTAACAAGATGGAGAAGAGAGTGAAAAACTTATCAAGACCTGAATACAAGTATACATGTTAAAACAAGTATATATATTCCTGAAATAACTAAATGACAGTTAAAAACTGAAACAAGTATACATGTTCACTGATTTTAAATGACAGACAAGTGTAAGAAAAAACAAAAGTTATATAGTATACTAATTTAACACAGTGTAAGAAAATAAATGACAGACAAGTGATTTTAAATGACAGACAAGTGTAAGAAAATAAATGAAAAAGATCTGTGAGAACTAATTATATAGTATACTAATTTGACACAGTTGATCAAAGAACAATATAACTATTAAACCAAGCTCTATATTAAACATACACAAGTAAGTAGATTAAACCACAACAAGAACATACACAAGTAAGTAGATTAAACCACAACCAAGCTCTATAGATTGGTTAACACTTACATCTATAGAGTCAGAGAGTACAAAAGAGTTACATGAACATATATTAAAGTATTAAGCCACTGCAAGAAAGTAGATTAAACCACAACAAGAACATATATTAAACAACACAACAACCAACTAAATACGTTGAGTGCTAGTGCTTGATGCATTTATAAAAAGTAAAAATATACACAAGTAATCATATAATACTCCAATTTTAGATCTACAAAGACATGTACTAATTTTAAATTACAAACTATATATTTTCTTCCAGATCTAAAAAAATATGAATTTAAAGTATAGATCTACAAATTATAAAATAACCTCTATCTTTATCTTGTATACATGCTCATGAATTAAAAACTGAAAATATTTTATTGTAGATCTAAAAAAACATGAATTAAAAGTGTAGATCTACAAAAAAAAGCTACTAGGTCTTATACAGAAGGAAGCTAGAACTAAGTACCAACTGTAAGAGACAGAGATTTGAAAAAAAATATAACAGAAATTAAAATAAAATAAATTAAAAATACTTACAAAGTGGACTTGGAGATCTGAACAGAGATCGAGATGTAGATCTAGGAGATCTGAGATTTAAACATATAACAGAAATAAAAAGGAGATCTGAGATTCATGTCTAATTATAAAAAATATAACAGAAAAAAAAATACTTACAGGGTGGAGAAGAGACTCGAGAGGCTGAGAAGTAAGAAAATAGGCGTTGACCGGCAGTGAGGTGGAGGAGAGTCAGAGACCTGGAGGCTGGAGATGTGTGAGAGAGAGGGAGAAGAGAGGAGGTGACCGTGAGAGGAGAAGAGAGTCTGAGAAGCAAGAAGGGAGGTGGTGACCGGTGTTGACTGGCGGTGAGAGGCGGAGTTAGGTAGGGTATTAGGGTTCTCGTTTTCCGGTGAGGAGTGAGGAAGGAGCGGAGCGACAGAGAATTAGAGGATGAGAGGAGAGAGAGTGTGGAAAATAGATTATATAGTTAGGTTTAGGGTTGTGGGTATTCTAGTAATTCTACATACTAATTCGGTTTCGGTTTTAAACCGAAACCGAACCCAATAACCTAAACCGAATCCGATAACCGAATAACAGGGTTTTAAGAACCGAATCCGACCCGAAATCTTTTTGAACCGAACCGAATAGCTTATTTGGTTCGGTTCGGTTCGTTTTTCGGTTAAAAACCGAATAATGCTCACCCCTAACGTTGAGGTTCAGAGTGAAACTACTAACCCTCGATAATCAATAATATTGTGTTTGATTATGATATAAATTGTCATAAGCATTTCATGAAAGTCATAAAAACCTTGCACTGAGAGCCGAAACTACTGTAGATTTTTGCAAGGTGTCTTACTGTCTTTGTCATGCTAACAACGAGTATAGACAATAAGTTGAAATTTGCAGATTATCTCCTGCCATGCTGGGGACCGAAAGTAGAATGTCTTCAAGCCAGCTGGGACCTAAAGACGACACTATTTTTAGTTGTCGTATGTTTGCTTTTGATCTCAACGAGAATGTTTCGAAAGATACGAGGACAAATTTAATGGAAAATTTTAGGTGGATCTACTATCCATGACATACCCATGACTATGTATAGATAAAAGCTCGAATCAAGACGTCATTATAGATTCGGTCATCGTTCAAGTCTTGCTACTGAAGAGATGTAAAAGGTAATGCTTTATTATAGGCTATCAGAGGTGTTAAGGACGCGATAGACTCCAATTGGCAATGTAGATTTGAAAACTTGTTCATTCAAAGGTGAATAGCTAGACATGATGAACTTCAAAGATCAAAGATGATTCTTTGCAGTGAACATCTGTGTTGATAGATATTTTTTCAGCTTGGCAGTGACCTAGATTAGATGAGACAATACTTCTTGAAAAATTTAAAGTTGATAGACATCATAAGTAAATCTCATTTTTTCTTTGCCAGGCGGTATATCATGATTGTGTATGTCATTGCTTTTGTATGTCATGATTGTGGATCTTCTGACTGCTAAGACTAGATCGCTGACTTGGAAGAGTCTCTCTTTAACCTTTTTGTTGAAGGCTCTAGTGATACGTTCTTGGTACAACCCAATACGTTATTGAACTTGTAACTATTTTTCATCGAGTGCCTCTACTCTTGCAGGCGCAGTCGATCATTCTCTTCAATAGTCAGCTTGTTAGCCAAAGGTATGCGAAGAGAGAATTTAGATTCTCAACGGAATGACAACTTCACTTCCATATACCATGGAATAAGGCGTATTGCATGTCGGAGTCCGAACTGTGGTACGATAAGCTCATAAACACCCAACGAGCTTCTCGTTCTAGTCTCGTTTGTTTGAAGAGACAAACTTCTTCATCATCTTGATGATTGTTTTGTTGAAAGCTTCTACCAATCCATTTGTTGCTGGATTATATGTTGTTGACGAGATATTCTAGATTCTGAACTTGTCGCAGAATCGGTAGAATCTCTAACTTGCAAACTAAGAACCATTGTAATGGATAATCCATTGGGGAAAACCAAAACGGTGTACGACATGGTGTTTGATGAAGCTGACGACATTAGAAGTCTTTACTTTACCCATTTGGTAAATAATCGGTTACTGCAAGAACGGACTAATAGGGCCAATGATGTCCATATTCCAATCCTTTTCAGTTGCTCGTGTCCGGAGAGCTATTAGCTATGTTAGACAATCTCCTTCACGTTTTCAAAAGTTTAAAGATTGTGCTCAAATTGAAAAAATAGAAAGCAAGAAATTATTGTGTCTAGATGTGAGCACCCGTTGGAATTCAACATATTTGATGTTGGATACGGCCCAAAGGTTTCAAAGTGCCTTTGAGAGATTCCAAGACGAAGATCTTTCATTCAAAAGAGAACTTGAGGGTGATAATTTGTTTCCAACCGAAGAGGATTGGATGAATGTGAGAAGGTTGTGTACGTTTTTAGAACATTTCTATGAATTCACCTTACGTGTGTCGGGCTCTTTATATGTCACTTCAAACAAGTTTTTTGAAGAGATTGCATCTATTGATTTTCTCTTGAAGAATGCTAAGAGTAATGACGACTTCGAGTTGTCTATTATGGCGGATAAAATGAGAGAGAAATATGATAAATATTGGGGGGACGTCGAGAAGATGAATATGGTTGTCTTCATTGCGCCACTCTTTGATCCAAGGCAAAAGTTTGCATATTTGGAATTGTGGCTATATCAACTCTATGGCCAATCAAAGGGTGATACCATACTAGAGAAGGTTAAAATGGTTTTCACTGCACTTTATATGTAAATTGGTACATCAGTGCACTTTATATGTAACAATTAACCAATGTTATTTCTAAAATGTATTCTTAATCGTTTGTGTATTACAGTTACTTTTTTTATTCCATTATAAGTTGCTAACAAGTATGTGAAAAAAATTGCAATGATGATATGGCATTAGTAAGTGGACAGATACTACAATGCAATGAATGCATCATTTTTTGATGCACAATTGCCTATATGAGCTTCAAAGACTTGCAATGATGATATGTCATTAGTAAGTGGACAGATACTACAATGCATCATTTTTTGATGCACAATTGCCTATCTGATCTGAGCTTCAAAGACTTCAAACCATACTTTCTCTTGCTCCATCATGCAGATTTTGGATTTGACTATCTGGGTTCTGTTTAGGCTTGAAAAAATTGAGTGTTTCGATTCTTAATAATTCACTATTCGGTTGTCGGCTTCGGGTTCGGTTATGGGTTGCAACTTGCAACTTGAATTCAGGTATCTTTCTTTTGCTTTATAGCAATATAGTTTACTTGTTTTATTTAATTAGAACTTGCTAACAAATATGAAGAAAGTGGGCAATGATGAGATAACATTAAAAATTGGGCAGATACTACACTGCATCTATTGATGCAAAAAATGTCTATCTGAGCCTTCAAATACTTCAAACCATACTTTTTATTGCTCCATCATGCAGATGAAATAAAGTGTACATCTTCTAGCTAGCATTGAAAACAATTGTTCCCTGTGTAAATACTTCAAACCATACTTTTTGTTAATTCATTGACTTACACACTACATAGAAGCTATCTGATTGAGGCAATTGGACCAAGTGGAGCTCCTTCAGAAAGTGCATTTATATGTTATGGTTCTTTTCAAATTTTGTATGTACATTTTACTGTCTACTATGGTGGTGTACACATGGAAGAAATATGATATCTATCTTGCCAGTGGAGCTCCTTCAGAAAGTGCATTTATATGCTATGATTCTTTTCAAATTTTGTATGTACATTTTACTGTCTACTATGGTGGTGTACACATGGAAGTTTTTGTATATGCATTTAATTGTCTAGTGTCTACTATGGTTCTTTTCAAATTTTGTATTTTTGTAATTCTACTAGTTTAATTGTTATCATTGAAATATTTGTTACTTTTTTGGTTATTCTACTGCTGTATTTTTATAAGTAATCCAATCAGCAGACAACAGTAGTTCTACTAACTAAAAATGTCCATTAAAAAAATTGGCCCACTAGATAACTAACCCATTAAAAAATTGGTCCAGTAAAAAAATGGGCCCATTCACAAATAATCGGCCCAACCGATATAAACCGAAAAACCGAGAAGGGTTATTCAGTTCGGTTTATTTCGGTTATGTGTATTTTCGGTTTGGTTTCGGTTGGACTAAGACTTAATTCGGTTTTCTCGGTTTTATTAAATTCGGTTCGGTTATAACCGAAATAACTGAATACTCAGGCCTACTCCACGTCTAGTTATACTACCTCTGAATGGTTCAAAGTCAACTTTTCTCCCCTCCAGCAATTTAAAAGTATTATCTATTCACCGTCATGTTCAAATACCTCTGAAAGGTTTCATATTAATCTCTAGTAATTAATATTTTGCTCGATTGCTTTCCTTTTTAAGAAACTCAATTTACTGTCTGTACTACGTTGTTAGTATGACCAAGACAGTAAATACATACAAAATTTCCAGCAGTGTTAAGGGATTTGAACCTTTTACTATTTTTCAACAAATGAGTAGAATCTTTCATTGCCATTCATGTCCATTTATAACTTTGAATGGTCAAAAGAGAGTCTACTAATATCTCTAGTTGAGCCTATTGATCTTCACGTCCAATTATTCTCAATATGTCAAAATTTTCCTCTTTCCCTAGGAGAGTCAATTCCACGTACCCCACAGAGTTTTTTACTTTTCACGTCCATATCACTTCTGATTGGTTAATAGGTCAATAGTCTCCTCTTTTCATATCCCGCTATTACATTTCTAGGAGATTAATAGTTTCTACCGTTTGTCCATATTAGCTCTGAACGGTCTCATTTTCAATCTCCTATCTCCTGTAGAGTCATACTTGATTTCTCTTACCATGTCCAGTTATACCATTGAGTAAGTGGATTGAGTATACTCTTCTGATTTTGGTGCCATGTTTATATTACCTCTGAACAATAAACAATTGAGGATGTCAAATTTATTATGTCTGTATTACTTCTAATAGTTTGACTTCATTCCTTAGTAATCATATTCATTATCCATATTCAGTCACGGATATGCCATAGGTAATGGATTTCACCCATTAAATCCCCGCAGTAGAGTTGTCATGTCCATATTACCTCTGAACAATAATGCTCCTGAGATATCGAACCTATCGCATCCACATTACCTCTGATAGTTCAAACTTTTTTCACACAATTGCATCTTCTATATGTATCGTGTCACGGGTACACCATAGATAGTAGATTTACAAAAGGTTTTTCCTCCTCTCTCGCAGCATTGGTCTTCCAGCTGATAGCTCATTTCTAAACTGTAAAGACAATTCAATGCTCATTTCTTATCCTTCTCTAATTCAAAGTATTTTGAAAAAAGTTGCCTTCAAAACTTTAAAGGAGGATTTTTAGAAGAATAAAAATTCACTAAAAACTAGTAACTCGCAAGAGGCTACTTCGCAGGAATAGCCCTTCATGCGAGTATTTTAACAGAGGAAAAAAATTAGAAAGAGAGGATCACGACGAGCGACCATCTCCTCGTCGAGCCTTTGGTTCCACCAAGCAGTCAAATCATATTAAATGCGTCGTATGTCTAGAGTCTGAAGTGATCGCCGTTGTCGATTTGCGTAGAACCGAAGTGAATGCTGATAGTAAATCGTACATAATCCAAAATGACAGGTGACGAACAGTACATCACAGTGAGAACAATTGTCAAAATCGAGACTGTGCCTCATGCAATCTAGGCTTCCTGTAATCCTTGTCTTTTGCAAACTAGGCTTCCTGCAATCTGTGCCCTCTGCAATCTTGGTTTTCTGCATTCTAGCTTCTTTCAACCTTTCCGCAGACTTGCTCCTGCAGCCTATGCCTCACCAGAACGTTGCTTCCTGTGAGGCTGAATATTATGACAGTTCAACATGTCATTGCACAAAGAATGTGGAGAACATTACGAAAATCAGTGCACAAAGACAAATTCCAAGCTAAATGGGAGGATTCCTTCATGGTCGAATCAATGTATTCTAACGGAACATACGAACTTGCAAAGGAAAATGGAGATTTACTTATGATGCCTATCAAAGATAAATTTCTCAAAAAATATTATTTCTCAACTAATCTAGGTCTCTGTCAAGCTGAAGAATCATCTAGCAATGCATATTTCACTGCTAAGAATCATCTTCTATGTTTAAAGTTTATTATGTCCAGCTATTCACCTCCGAATGAACAAGTTTTCATATCTACAGCGTCAAGTGGAGTCTATCACGTCCATATCACCTCTGATGACCTACAATAAAGCATTACATTTTGCATCTCTTCATTGGGAAGACTTGAACGATGCAAGAATCTTTCGTAACATCTTGACTTCAAGTTATACCTAGTATTGGGTATGTCATGGATAGTAGATCCACCTAAAATTCTCCAGTGTAATTGGCTTCAGATCCTTCGAAACGTTCTTGTTGAGATCAAAAGCAAATGCACGCCACTAAAAACAATGTGGTCTTTAGGTCCCATCTGGCTTGAAGACATCCTACTTCCAGTCCCCAGCAGGGCAGGAGGTAATCTGCGAATTTCAACTTACTGTTTGTACTCGTTGTTAGCATGACAAAGACAATACGACTCCATGCAAAAATCTTCACTAGTGTTGGTTCTCAGTGCAAGGCGCTTTCATGACATTCATCTCATGCTTGTGACAATTTCTATCATAATCAAACACGATACTTATGATTACCGAGGTTTAGTAGTTTGAATTTGAACCTTCACGTCCAGTTATACCTCTGACGGTTCAAGTCTTCCCTCCCCCCCCTACCCCAAACAATTTAAAAGTATCATCCATTTATCGTCATATCCAAATACACCTCTGAACGGTTTCATATTAATCCCTAGTGATTAATATTTTGCTCGATCGCTTCCCTGTTTAGAAAACTAAATTTATTGTCTATACTACGTTTTTAGTATGACCAAGACGGTAAATCCACACAAAATCCTTAGCAGTGTCTTAAGGTTTTGTTTTTAAGAAAAATCATCATCAATTTCAAATCCCTCTACTAATTTTTCAGTAAATTGTACTTTCATTGACTTTCATGTCCATTTATACCTCTGAATGGCCAAACGAGAGTACTATTAATTTCCTACCGAATTAATAGGTTCTCTCCAGCTGAGCCTATTAATCTTCACGTCTAATTATACCTATGAATGGTCAATAATTGTCAAAAACCTCCTCTTTTTCCAGGAGAGTTAATTCCATATTCCCGCCAGTCTTTTACCTTTCACGTCTTATATATCACTTCTGATTGGTAAATAGTCTCCTCTTTTCATATCCCGTTATTACATCCCCAAAGGATTAATAGTTTCTACTGTCTTGTCTATATTAGCTCTGAACAATGTCATTTTCAATCTCCAGTAGAGTTATACTTGATTTTTCTTGCCATGTCCAGTTATACCGATGAGTAAATGTATTGAATATACTCTTTCCTGATTTTATTATCATGGCCATATTATCTCTGAACAATAAACAATTGAGGATGTCAAATCTATTACGTTCATATTACCTCTAATAGTTTTGACTTCATTCTCCAGTAGTCATATTCATTATCCATGTCCTCTCACGGATATGCTATATATAATGGATTCATCCATTAAATTCCCATAGTAGAGTTGTTCCGTCCATATTAACTCTGAACAATAATTCTCTAGATATATGGAACCCATCACGCACCTGTACGGTTACTAACAATCGCATCCCCTACCTGTATCCTGTCACGGGTACGCCATAGATAGTAGATCAACAAAAGAAGGTTTTCTCCTCTCCCGCTGCATTTGTCTTCCTGCAGATAGTTCATTTCTAAACTGTAAAATGGGTAAAACAAGTTGTGATCATATGCACACGGGGCACCCATCACGCACCCATACGGCTACTAACAACTAGCGGTATATATGATTTGATCTCGGCATTTTTGAACGTTTTGATCCAATGGTTTATATTTGGTTAGTGACTTTTTGGAAGAGTAGCAATTATATTGTTTGGTGAGTTACATTGTGACTGTTGGAAGGGTTGTACCTATTCACAAAAAGATAAGAGATTTTTCCATAAATACCCAAATCTCTCACATCTATAAAACACAACAAATTAGTACTGATCAAGAGTTTCTAAAGAAGGAATTCATATTTGTTGTTTGCAGTCTTTTGCTCAAGGTTTTATAACAGTGGCGGAGCTTCATTAGGACTGGGGGGGGGGGGGGGGGGGGGGGGTGCATGGCCTCCCAATTTTTTTTGGTTTTTTCCTATAAAAATTCAGATTTGTCCCTCCAAAAGTACGTGTCCCTCTAAAATTTTAACTTGCCGTCCCAAAAAATTGAGTAAAGCTCTGCCAATGGTTTTGTTGTATCCTGAAGAAAGTATTCACTTGAACCCATCAACACTCTCTTTCCATGTAGGAGGCAAATAGCTTTCTAAAAAAGTGTCCATATACTGATGTCTTAAAGCCAATTTGTTCTCTCTCTATATAATTTCCCTACCCGTATCCATAAAATAAGCTGCTAGACAAGGTTATTGTGATAAAAGCCAATAACAATCAGAATATATGGTTAAACCCATGAATGTGTTCTTACATGATCAATTTCGGTAGGTCAATAATCATGGCTCTCTCTTACTAAATGATTCGACTCAAGGCCATGCTACTACTACTTAATGACACCATTTAGAGCATTAATCTTCTGTGGTTACAGGTAGAAGGAACGAGTTCCTTGGTATCTGAAATTGCCAAGGTTGCTGCACAAGAGCGAGATTTGTTGGATCAGTCCAGAGATCTCTTATCCAGCGTGGCAGCAATGCATGTAAGTTGTTGTCCAATCACGTTTTACCTGGTTCTCTATATGCAAGCTTCCAAAGTTTCCTTCATTATTTACGTACGTTGCAATGTTGTCACAAACACCCAAAACAGGTGAAGCAGTGTAGCCTTCAAGGACATTTCTTACAACTAAAATGCAGACCAAGCCGGATCAAAGTGTAGAGCAAGGACTCCGTTAGTACCACTGTGACTACTAACACCACAGCAACCTCTCTTTTTCTTTTCTCTAACTGGGGTTTGCGCCAGTGGTAATAAAGCATGACGGCTTGTTTTTGTTGAGAAGCTCCGTTTTCTAATTCACCGCGGTTTGGTCACACTTGTAGTTTAGCTGATTCATGTATTTGTATTCATATATGTATACAGGACACGGTACTTTTAACTGATCAAAGCCAAGCTCATGTATATATATATCATGTAATGCTTGTCATCTTCCCATTTATTATTATAGGTATCAAAGGAAGCCCTTTTTTTTAATGTTTTAGTGTCATTTGGTTTGTGTTTATTAGTCTTCTACGAGGGTATCTTGACCTAGTCTCCAAATCTTTGGTGTTGAAGTTGCAGTTAATGTATTGGTAGTGTTCTTGTGTAATACATTTCTTTTGTCAGTAAGTTAGTACTGAAAAACTATTTCTCGTCACTGAGGGCTCATCTTGTATTTTTTTTTTACTATTATTTAAAAGAAAATTCTATTTTTTTTTTTTTACAGAAACATTTTATGATTAGTAGTAACATTAATAAAATCCATATTTCTTTAACACTAATAAAATAAAAAATGGGAAGGGAGGGAAAAAGAGAGTTATGATTAGTATATGGAGAAATAAATACAAATAATTCTTAATTTTATTTTGGAGGTGTAATGCCATCTACATGTAACGAAGCTCTCTTACATGATGGCTAAAAGGACCAAATCCTTTCTGGAGATGTTATGGTTTTTTTTATGTATCCGTTCCGAACCCAACTTATAGTTCCAGAAATGGGTGGGGGAGGCCCTGTCCTCGTCTTCTCTTGCACATTGTTAAGTATAATATTATGTTTGTTCGAAAGAAAATTAAATTCCAGTCTCCAATAAAGTGACGAGAAAGTCCTCTCATTTACAAGAAGAATTGGTAAAGAAAAAAAAATTTTATTTGTAGATACCCTCATTACTAATGTTTAATTTAGTTTTCTTCCGATATTAATTAATTTTATTAGTGCTACTTCCACTCCTCAGAGTTAGACATTATTACTAAAAATAAATACAAATAATAATACTGAAAAATAAAAAAAATAAAAAATAATAGTAATAAAACTAATAACGGAAAGTAAATAGAATTAGATATTAGTGACATATAGTAACCAAAATCTGACTATAGTTCTTGTGGTTAGGAAGGAGAGGTATAACTTTCTTGGAACGGTCTCATGATCGAACTGCGGAGAAGATATATGTGTGTATAAAATCTTGTAAGTCCGAAAAAAAACCCAAGAATAACTCAAAACAAATTTCTGTTGGTCCATTCAAATTTAAAAATGTGTAGGGATGTGAGAATAATAAAACAGAAGGCAATTATAATATTCATTTATTTGGCTGTAGGCATGGCATTGAACCGCAGAATCAGACATCATCGTAGCAGCAAGAGCCCATATGATAAATGCGGTAAGAGAAGAGAGAAGGCAGAGAGTCTGAGCAGGCAGTCACGTGACGCTGACATTTCTCGTGTTATTTTGGAGCAAAAGTCAACGATTGCAGACGGCAAGCGAGGCGAGGAGAGGAGGCGTGTTATCTGAAGGGAGGGAGGGAGGGACGGGAGCGGAGCCTGCCCACGTGAAGTTAGGAAGCGCCATCCCCGCGATACTGTCGGTTACGATGTGACCGCTGACTAGATCGTCGATCCAGTTTTCTTCATCGGCACGCCGTTAGCTCTACTCCTGTCCTGTCCTGCCGTCGTTGGGTGGGTCCCCCTGACCAAGGCTTAGGAGATTTCTTCCTGACTCGACACGTGGAGCGGTCCAACCAGATTGAACTACTAACATTTCTCTCTCATTTTTAATAGATTTCCAATCTCCTAAGGATTATTGCAATTTTCTACGGCTGCGTTTATTTGCAAGGTAAAAATATATGAAAAGTAAATTTATTTTATAAAATAATTTTATTAGAATCTTTTTATAAAATTTTAAATTTTTTATGAAAAAAATTAATTTGAATATTTGATTGCCATTATTATTTTTACATAAAATAGTTACTTTCATGAATAATAATATTTTTTATTAATTGGATCAGTTTCATTTTCCATCATAACAGTTTTTTGAAAAATAATTCCATAAAAAATATAAGCTATCAAATACTACAATCGGTAAAAAAAATTATGATAAAAATATTTGTTATTGAAAAAAAAAAAACATGTTCAAACACACCATACATGGTAAATTGTTGAGTTATTTATATTTACTCCCTCAATTGCTAATCATATCTCTGCTATCCCCATTTTAATTTTAATTAGCACCACTCTCCTCTTATTCCTTCGTAACTTATTAATTATAATTGTAGTTAACCCAGAAAAATATTTAATTTTTGAGAATTTGGTGGCTAGTGCTAATTAAAAATATTTGGAGATAGTGAAGATATGATTAATTTTCTACTTACTCTATTCTACTATTTTTTTATTTACTTTTTAAAACAAAGTATAATATACTACTTATTTAAAAAGTTGTTATTTGATTATTTTATCTTTTATTTTAGGCTAAATTTTAACTTGATATGCTCAACTATTTAAGTTTTCAATTTCATACCCTGAACTTTAATATTAGACAACTTAATTATTCAACTATAATTGTACAACTTAATTTTGTAACAATGTTAAAAAAAATTTCTAAATGGCAAAAAAATCTCCTATTCTCTCCCCCCTTCTCAATCACACTCAACAGCTGGATGTCGGCAACGACAACGAAAAGTTGTGTCGGCAACAATCTTCTGGGCGGCTGTGGCTGCTCTCTCTCTCTCTCTCTCTCTCTCTCTCAGGTGTGAAAGAGAGAATGATTGAGATATAATTTGATCAAAAAATTGTTATTTATTTTTGTTGAAATTGAATGGAGTGTATTGATTTCAAATATTCAATATATAGTTGAGAATGGTGATTAATATGATATTAAATTTTAGGGTATCAAGTTAAAATTTTTGAATAGGTAAAGGTATAAACTTAAATTTAAGTCTTTATTTTAGGGTGTTGTTATTAACACTCCTAAAATGTCATCATGTACTTCTCTTTAACTTTATATTATTCAAATTTCAAATATTCTCTACATTAAATCTGACATTAATTTGTGAATGCATGGACAGATGACATTTCAGGAGTGCCAAAATGGCTTCATAGGGTGTGATTATTGACACTCCTAAATGTTATCATGCACTTCTAATATATGAACATATTTTAAATTTTGTTAAAAGTATTAGTGGACTTTAGTCCCACATCAGATAGAATAATAAAGAGAGGAGCTAGCATCTCCTATATATATGTACTCCTTTATTGATAATGAATCATTGTCACGCCCCGCTCCCATAATACTGGGTAAATACGAGAACTGACATGGCCAACCACGCTTTGCAGAATATCGAAGTAAGCAGCAATGTGCTATGGTTGTCTAGAAGATAAATGGGTAGGACTCTATCATGCTATAACGTCAGTCCTAAGGCCGACAAATCCTAGTATCTCAATCCATCAACAACAATTTCAAGAGTATATTATACATGAAAGTAAAGAGGCATCCCAAATTACATGTCACATATGATCATGAAGCTAGTGAATACAAAATACTGCACTAGCAGAGTATAATTATACATGATCAAATATACCAGCCATGGTCTAATATATACATCATATTGACCGTAGTATCAAAAGTATAAGGAGCTAACTCTGCCCCCTTGCTGACACCACAAAACGAAAAATCAAAACGAGGGGTGGAAGAAGAAAACCCACTCGCGAGCTTCGGCCACAGTCCTATGTGTGCGAGCCATCTTGCTGGAAGTACGGGAGATCCTGGTTCTCCTCTGGTAAATCTGGCCGAGCAAAACAGTGAGGTTAGAACCCCAAGCAACAAGTACCACAAATGAGCTCAAGGTGATGGACAAAATCAACCACAATATCATGCACAGAAAAGAGACATAATAATAAATACAAGTCGAGACTTGTACGGTATCAATATACTTGTCTCGAGAATAAAATAACGACATAAATAAAATATTCAAACAAACTAGCTAACATAGAAGGATAAAGTGATAAGCGGCAAAAGGGCATAGGAGCTACGCTGGATCAGGACCACAACCCTTAAATCAAACAAGGACCGGGGTTGCAGCTTTTACCCAAGCAGAACTTAGTGTCACGCCCCAGTCCCAAAAATACGTAGGACTAGGACACGTAAGCATGCCAGCCGCATGGATATGGCAACTCCAATATATGGAAACCAAATCCATACGTACGCTGTAATATGAATATAAAATCCACAAGTGGTATAAAATGAAATACAAGTCACAGGTCAAATCTAAATCTCATCCACCAAAATCATATAGAAATAAATAACCAGTATCTATGAAACTAGATCTCAACAAGAAGAATCTAAGGATGATAGTTGGATGGAAACAAATCCACTACCAACTCAAATAGAAAAAGTAAATACAATATAGATACAACTCACTCAAACAATAAGTACCAGCTACCAATCACGGCTCGAAGAGAAGACATCCACGAAGCATCTATATCCTTCCAAATCTGTGCTCCTGCAAACACTCAAGAACAGGTACACCTGGCAGCGGACCAGGTCCTCAGAGGGACATAACAAGTATACTTAAACACATGCCAATAAAGTACTGAAATAAATATCCAGAGGGGTCGCCTAACCGTCTAAAGTGAATGCAGTTAAGAACAACTTTTCCCACAAGTGAGCTATCTGGCTGAAAACTGGGATTTGGCATGGTTCTCTTTTGAAGAGCCAGGGGCCCAAAGGCACGTCGTCTTTTGAACGGCGGAGGCCCGCCAATGTATATATATGGGTCATCACCACCCGTATCTCCAGCGGAGAATCCGGGCGTCACAGAAAAAGTGCAAAGGAGCTCAAATGCGGTACTTGTTGTCCTCCCCACCCCATGCTCTAAGCATGTCACATCCATGACACGATTTGGTCCATAGCCTATTCTTAGTACCCTAGCCCAATCCTGCAACCAAACAAGTACAAGGATGGGACCACCGTACTATAATAAGCTATGTCCCTGGACCTCTAATAACTGCCAAGTCTACTAGCATGCAAAGTTTCTAACAGCAGTTATCCCTAACGCACGGCCCATACGTACCGATGATCAGTCAATACATGCGTCTGTGATCTATATGAGACTCACAACTCGTGTAAAAATATGTGTCACGGCCAAATGAACCTAATAATACTATATGATAATGGGGTAGTCTCATGTACAGGGTCAATGCAATACATAAGTAAAAACATATCGCGACGTCACCGTCGCGAGCATTTTATATAACAATTAAAATATATGAACTAAGGGCAGAAAATAAAGATGCATGCAACATATGGAATGTAAATAACAGTATAATGGCAAGGTATACTTGCCTGGCAAGAAATTGCAAAATGTCACGTCCAGATGTCCAATACACAGGACCAGAAGCTATGGCCACAGAACAAATATCTCCGGATGCTGAAATAAATATCGCCAACATTTCCGGAATGAGCAAAATAGCTAAAAAGCACATCCCTTTCGTCCAATTTGGACACAGGGGCAAAACGGTAATTTCGGACAAAAGTGGGGTCCACGTGTGGCCTACTTTGCACCGAAAAGCGTGCCGAGGGTAACAGTCTCTAAATGGGACAAACTATGGGTCAAACAACTCTAAATGTCAATACAAACTCAACGGTATGTCCAAATTTGGATTCCGATGAGCCGAACAATATTTGGTCCAAAAAGTCAACTGTGGGCCCGCCAATTGGCGATCTGGTCAACCGTCTCAGAAATGCGTGAAAATTGGGTCACAGGACCAGCGCGTTACCACGAGTCCAGTGGCACAAGTTTCGTCGCATTCTGACATGCGTGCACAAAATACGCGCGAGTTTCACAAAAGTGGCGACACGAGATGTGTCCGCGGATACGGCCTGATTCCGGCGCGCACACGCGTCCGAATCAGTTCCCACAAATTTTCACGTGTCCCGTTATGCTGTGTGCACCATTTGGTACACCTGACACACGGCGGGGCGGTCCCGTTTGGCGGGGCTCGCTCCGATCTCCAACTTTTAGAAAACCGGAAAAAGTGGGTGCGCGCAGTTTTGTGACGAATATAACTATGTCCACAGCAACTATTAGCCTAGGGTTATAATACAGAAAATAAACTAGGTCATGTAATCTACAGGTATCAAAAAGAATCACCGAATTCGGATCTCTGTGGTGGGAGATACGAACTCGGCAATATGGGTGGTCATTCTGGAATTCTGCAATTGCAGAATTCTGTCTGTTCGTCCCGACTTGGGCGCTGTTTTCACCTAGGGGCACACGTTTTCCGAGGTTGACTATAAAACAAATATTGGAGAGGGTTGAGGGAAGATCATACCTATGAAAACGGAACAGCGTTTGGATGAGCGAGTCAACGGAAAAACACGCCGGAGCGAAGGTGCTTCGAGTGGGAAACTGCAGTTCGCGAGGTCGGCGTCGACGGGATGGTTGGATGGTTTGGGGAGGCTTCTCTGGCTGCGGTGACGGCTCTAGATGGGAAGAGGAAGTCTGGAGTTTAGGTTAGGGTTTTTGGAAGCTAACTATAGATATATATATATATATATATATATATAATATATTAGGGGGAGAGAGGGATTGGATGGGTCCGCGGGAGTAAACAAGTTGCTACGGTCTTTATCAATTATTTGCTACAGCCGCCCCATGGTAAGTAGTTGCTAAAGGAATAACGTGGGGTGGCCGGTCCAATCAAATAGCAAGTTGCTAGGAGCAACTTTAGCTAAATCTGGTAGGTGATAGTATTATTACTATTACTATTCTATTATTATTATTAGTATTATACTTAGTATTAGTTAATTACTTATTAATACTTATTTAATTCTTTTCTTTTTCCTTTCTTTCTTTATAAAATATATATACATATATATATATATTTGTATATACATATATATATATATACTCATAAGAAAATTTATATTTTAGGGTATTGCACATCGTTAGGCTAGCAACTGCTCAAGGGGTCTCCTACATGGAATAAATTCCGAAAAATTTCTGATTGTCCCACAAGTCCTCTAAGTGCCCGAACACCTAACATAAAAATTATTAAAAATCTATTTCTCCTATTTGGACCTAATTACTATAATTTAATTAATAATTAATAAATAAAAAAAGGTATTTACGATTTTCTAGGAAGGGGGTTTTACATTCTACCCAACTTATAAAAAATTTGTCCTCGAAATTAAAATTAAGCCACAATAGAATGCAATGATGGTATAAGATTTGCATTGGTTAAATGCAAGGCTAGGCTTAAAGGGGTGGGCGATGTTGCACGTCGCACATCCCGAAAAAATTCATGGATAAATCCATATGAGCGAAAAATAGGTTTCTTCATGTGTCATGTCCAATGGTGTGGACACATAAATGCTCTTTTGCATAAAAGCGTCCAACAATTGGAAAGTTACACAAAGGTGAGAATTGGATGATTGGGCATGTCTAGGATAAGGGTGTAGAATTTGTAGGAAGACAGTGGCTAGTGTAGTGCTCCAATTATCGGAGCACGGTAAGGCGTGTCAAGTGATATCATGTTGTAAACTATATAAAAATACCGTGTTCTATTTCTAAGTGGATTCGTGCTAGCCTCAGTCTCACTATCTAAGCCGAGTAGGTCAAATTCTTAGGTGAGGGGGTTTCACAATTCAGCCAACTTAAGACAATGTCGTCCTCAAAATTGAAATAAAGCAGAATCGGTTAATCCTTTATGTACAATAAGGCAGTCAGTCGCAATCTTCTTGCGATAACTAAAATCCTAATCATATCCATGGCAATCACTTCTAGGTTAAGATGTCCACTGCTCCAATCAAAATTTAACCTATGGTTATCTCTTCTCCCCTTGTTTCAAATTATCCATATCCACATAACATCTCCAAGATTTACATACGCATATAACTTTTACCTCACGATCTCTAACTATCATAATCTCCTTTAGAAGTGGTTTGAGTCCAATATATTCTCATTTTCACTTATAAAAATTTTGTATGCCTCAACTCCTTAATTCCATTCACATCCTCATTATTTCAAATAGGTTGTCCAACCAAAATTTTAATTCTTAACTCAAATCACCAAATTAAAAAAAAATTAAATGCAGTCCACCAATATTTAAGTCTGAAATTCTATATTTATCCTCTAAATTCAAATTGGTGATTCTACCTTCATTGTTCAAAATTTAACTCATGCACTTAAGGTATAAATATTGGGTCCTCAATATCAATTCATTGATCCTCATCATCTTAGTCATTCTTCTAAATTTCTCAAAATTATAATGGCTTGAACCTCTCACAATCTAGTCTTACTCGATCATAATCTAAAGAAATTCCTCCCGAGTTGACAATGCACTACTACCCAACTTATAATTTACCCATCTATCACATAAGGCTATATATATATCCTAAGAAAATATCCCTTACTTTATTTACTCATGTCGTTCAATCCTCGAAACTTCAACGCCGATCATATCACATATGATATGTCCTTAATTACAAAAGAATAATCCTCAAGTATGTGATCGGCCTACGGGGTATATCTAGCACTCTCTGTGTATTAAACTTATACCAAGCACGAGGTTTCGTCTTTCCGAAATAGGGGAAGACGAAGATCAATAAAAAGAGTTCGAGGGCAGCGTAATAGAGTAGAAGTATTGGGATCAAGGCGTTTAAAGAATTCAATTAGGAATTGTCAAAGCAGTTGTGGATTGAAATCCTATTTTGGTAATCCTTTGTTTGCCTGCTCGTATTAGTACAGTTATGTAACTGATACGATATGTCAGACATGCCTAGGGCAAGTATATTCGTCTACTAATCACTACATATCTCAATCCACGTAAAGTAGCGTTACGAAGGGCGAATCGAGCGCACTAAGGTTAGCTAGACCTTCATACACTAATTCTGAAATGTATTATTGTGGGCCTCCCCAATAATACATATGTCATGAACAAGCTCGATAAGGAATAAGCTTGCAAAAACTAGGCTATAATAGCAGCATAATTCAAGGTAGCACAGAAAATATAACGCTGGATTATGATGAGAGAAGTCACAAATAATTCAAGTTGCAAAAACAAAACAACATAAGCAACAATAACAAAAGACTCTACAATCTCTACAGTTATCATATTAATTCCTTGTCTAAGTCGATAGTCGACAAAGTAGGGGTATGAGCCTCTAAGTTCTATAGTCTGAATAAACACTATCATCTTATGTTAGCATACAATTAATGCCATTTAGTTATACTTCATCAATGGATCACAAGGGCTATATAATACTAGGTGGTGAGGTATACTACCCAACTTATAAGAATTAAACTAATACGGTGACAGTCTTAAGAGGGTCCTATAAAATAATCTTGCACATGTAAATAAAACAGAAACTCTTTATTAGGATATATGAGAAAAAATCTTGGTATTTATTAGGGTATCCTATTGCATTATATTGGTAAGGGTCACCTTAAGTCTTAATCATAGCACTTACAAGCAAGTGTCAATGGTAAGGATAGAAGAGTTACTGGCTGTTAAAGGGGAAAGGTCTAACGTATATCGAGGTGAGGGTACAAATTACATAATTTAAAACTAAGGATTAATCATCGGTCACAATCTACAAAACAACTTAAACTTATCAAGTTCTAACTACCAAGCATAAAATTTCACACTCAAGGCTACAACTATAAGCCTAGCAAACTATGAGCCCTTAACAAAGAATAAAATTACTTGGCCTACTATCCGAAGTGTCAGATGGCACGAGTTGAAAGATGAAGAGAAGAAACGTAATTAGCCGTCGCAAAATAGCGAGCGCTATGGTCGCAGGAAAACAATATAAAAATGAAGATATAGGGCTCTAGATAGCATCATGGTTCTCTAAGGGGAGTGGGGCGTTGGTTGCTATGTTCGGGGTATGATCAAGGGAGAAGTGTTGATTACATTCCTCTAGGCTTCCTAGGGTGTTATCTACTAATAACAAGACAATGATATAAGTTTATAGTTCCAATATCATCTAACTATGAAGGTTAGGTTCAGTCCAAATATTCACTTTGGTTTTCTATTGGTTTCTCAATGCTAGGGGCAACCATAATGGTAAACTTCTAACTAACTCTAGTAGTGTCTATATTACTCTCAAGTCCTCAAAATACATCCGGGTAATGGTAAACCAATTATAGGGATAAGGGATTCTAGGGTTCACTGGATTTTCTAAACTTAGTGGTGTATCTATAATCTCGTTGTATTCTAAATAGGTGTGCTACTCTAATTATCATCCTAATAACAGGGGTTCCTATATTCTAGCAGAAGGCTATACTCAAGGAACTATTAGGGAAGCACAGGAATCAAGCAGGATACAATTGTTCAAATAGAACAGATAGGAGGAAGATGAATCATAGTCAATTGTGGATGAGATCCTATATTCTAGTCCTAGGTGCAGGCTTGTTCGGTACAATAATGTAACCGAGACAATATGCTCTGACCTGCATGGGCCACCACAAAAACATGTCACGCCCCAGTCCCAAAAATACGTAGGACTAGGACACGTAAGCATGCCAGCCGCATGGATATGGCAACTCCAATATATGGAAACCAAATCCATACGTACGCTGTAATATGAATATAAAATCCACAAGTGGTATAAAATGAAATACAAGTCACAGGTCAAATCTAAATCTCATCCACCAAAATCATATAGAAATAAATAACCAGTATCTATGAAACTAGATCTCAACAAGAAGAATCTAAGGATGATAGTTGGATGGAAACAAATCCACTACCAACTCAAATGGAAAAAGTAAATACAATATAGATACAACTCACTCAAACAATAAGTACCAGCTACCAATCACGGCTCGAAGAGAAGACATCCACGAAGCATCTATATCCTTCCAAATCTGTGCTCCTGCAAACACTCAAGAACAGGTACACCTGGCAGTGGACCAGGTCCTCAGAGGGACATAACAAGTATACTTAAACACATGCCAATAAAGTACTGAAATAAATATCCAGAGGGGTCGCCTAACCGTCTAAAGTGAATGCAGTTAAGAACAACTTTTCCCACAAGTGAGCTATCTGGCTGAAAACTGGGATTTGGCATGGTTCTCTTTTGAAGAGCCAGGGGCCCAAAGGCACGTCGTCTTTTGAACGGCGGAGGCCCGCCAATGTATATATATGGGTCATCACCACCCGTATCTCCAGCGGAGAATCCGGGCGTCACAGAAAAAGTGCAAAGGAGCTCAAATGCGGTACTTGTTGTCCTTCCCACCCCATGCTCTAAGCATGTCACATCCATGACACGATTTGGTCCATAGCCTATTCTTAGTACCCTAGCCCAATCCTGCAACCAAACAAGTACAAGGATGGGACCACCGTACTATAATAAGCTATGTCCCTGGACCTCTAATAACTGCAAAGTCTACTAGCATGCAAAGTTTCTAACAGCAGTTATCCCTAACGCACGGCCCATACGTACCGATGATCAGTCAATACATGCGTCCGTGATCTATATGAGACTCACAACTCGTGTAAAAATATGTGTCACGGCCAAATGAACCTAATGATACTATATGATAATGGGGTAGTCTCATGTACAGGGTCAATGCAATACATAAGTAAAAACATATCGCGACGTCACCGTCGCGAGCATTTTATATAACAATTAAAATATATGAACTAAGGGCAGAAAATAAAGATGCATGCAACATATGGAATATAAATAACAGTACAATGGCAAGGTATACTTGCCTGGCAAGAAATTGCAAAATGTCACGTCCAGATGTCCAATACACAGGACCAGAAGCTATGGCCACAGAACAAATGTCTCCGGATGCTGAAATAAATATCGCCAACATTTCCGGAATGAGCAAAATAGCTAAAAAGCACATCCCTTTCGTCCAATTTGGACACAGGGGCAAAACGGTAATTTCGGGCAAAAGTGGGGTCCACGTGTGGCCCACTTTGCACCGAAAAGCGTGTCGAGGGTAACAGTCTCTAAATGGGACAAACTATGGGTCAAACAATTCTAAATGTCAATACAAACTCAACGGTATGTCCAAATTTGGATTCCGATGAGCCGAACAATATTTGGTCCAAAAAGTCAACTATGGGCCCGCCAATTGGCGATCTGGTCAACCGTCTCAGAAATGCGTGAAAATTGGGTCACAGGACCAGCGCGTTACCACGAGTCCAGTGGTGCAAGTTTTGTCGTATTCTGACATGCGTGCACAAAATATGCGCGAGTTTCACAAAAGTGGCGACACGAGATGTGTCCGCGGATACGGCCTGATTCCGGCGCGCACACGCGTCCGAATCAGTCCCCACGAATTTTCACGTGTCCCGTTATGCTGTGTGCACCATTTGGTACACCTGGCACACGGCGGGGCGGTCCCGTTTGGCGGGGCTCGCTCCGATCTCCAACTTTTGGAAAACCGAAAAAAGTGGGTGCGCGCAGTTTTGTGACGAATATAACTATGTCCACAGCAACTATTAGCCTTGGGTTATAATACAGAAAATAAACTAGGTCATGTAATCTACAGGTATCAAAAAGAATCACCGAATTCGGATCTCTGTGGTGGGAGATACGAACTCGGCAATATGGGTGGTCATTCTGGAATTCTGCAATTGCAGAATTCTGTCTGTTCGCCCCGACTTGGGCGCTGTTTTCACCTAGGGGCACACGTTTTCCGAGGTTGACTATAAAACAAATATTGGAGAGGGTTGAGGGAAGATCATACCTATGAAAACGGAACAACGTTTGGATGAGCGAGTCAACGGGAAAACATGCCGGAGCGAAGGTGCTTCGAGTGGGAAACTGCAGTTCGCGAGGTCGGCGTCGACGGGATGGTTGGATGGCTTGGGGAGGCTTCTCTGGCTGCGGTGACGGCTCTAGATGGGAAGAGGAAGTCTGGAGTTTAGGTTAGGGTTTTTGGAAGCTAACTATAGATATATATATATATATATATATAATATATTAGAGGGAGAGAGGGATTGGATGGGTCCGCGGGAGTAAACAAGTTGCTACGGTCTTTATCAATTATTTGCTACAGCCGCCCCATGGTAAGTAGTTGCTAAAGGAATAACGTGGGGTGGCCGGTCCAATCAAATAGCAAGTTGCTAGGAGCAACTTTAGCTAAATCTGGTAGGTGATAGTATTATTACTATTACTATTCTATTATTATTATTAGTATTATACTTAGTATTAGTTAATTACTTATTAATACTTATTTAATTCTTTTCTTTTTCCTTTCTTTCTTTATAAAATATATATACATATATATATATATATTTGTATATACATATATATATATACTCATAAGAAAATTTATATTTTAGGGTATTGCACATCGTTAGGCTAGCAACTGCTCAAGGGGTCTCCTACATGGAATAAATTCTGAAAAATTCCTGATGGTCCCACAAGTCCTCTAAGTGCCCGAACACCTAACATAAAAATTATTAAAAATCTATTTCTCCTATTTGGACCTAATTACTACAATTTAATTAATAATTAATAAATAAAAAAAGATATTTACGATTTTCTAGGAAGGGGGTTTTACACTTAGCACCCTAACCACGCGTCGGAAGAATGAGATACAAGGGCAAGCTAGATGAATAGACAAATATTCATTTCATGACCAAATATGCCTACGGCTTGCTATAATTAACTAACTAGGGTTGTCAAAATCCTTCATTACTAAAAGAATACACTGCTAAGAATATTGCTACCATCGGCACTGTAGTCAACCCGGACGACCAATGGTACGATTGTCTAGAAATTTAATGCATATCACAACAATATAACTTGAAATTGACATAAACATGAACTTGTCAGAAAATCACAAATGGTCTAATGACATAAATTGTATATAAAATTGTTTGGAAATTATAACTTGTCTTGAAATCATAAACTCACAAATTGTCTAATGACATAAATTGTATATAAAATTGTTTGGAAATTATTACTGGTATTGTAAGCATAAACTTGTATTGTAAGTGCTAAAGCACGCGTAAACTTGGTTGGTCATAGAGCCCTTGCCTAGCAGGGTTGTCACATGCCTCATAGGACCCTTGGAGATGGGGGTAGCCGGTAGCGCAATATTCTTTCCTCCCAATGATCTAGTCAAATTTTATCTCGTTTAATCATTATTTCAAGTTCTTGAGTCGTGGACACTCGAGAACTTCCTAGAATGACGAGTTACGAGTTATTCACGAGTTATCACTGGTGAACTTATCGTATCCGTGACACATGATACATTGGACAATATTCACACTTGATTGCCCGATGCCAAATGCAATAGGTTAACATGCACAAGCAATCCCACGGTGTCTTGAGGATCTAAATCACGTGTTAGTATGTGAGAGCACAACATCCAACTAGATTCCAATATAATACTAAAAGAACATTCCTAGCAAAATAAAAAGTGCGCATGATTTGACCCGACGCATGGGACTATTGGACGCATGTATGCTTGAAGCATAGGGATTCAGGTGCATAGGAAGAGCTTGTCGCATACTCAAGACAAAAGTCCACTCCTCGGGATATGCACCAACGTGACGTTCATAAAGGCATGTCAGAGAAGTGACTGATGACAAGTGATAGATGTGACAAGCAATAAATTGCCAGAGAAAATACAAAGGCATCAAAGGTCGTGCACGAAAAGACATGCAAGAAAAGATACATAAGTTATTCCTAAGTCGTATGCCAAGCTGGACGCATGAGCTCCTGGCGCATAAACACTTGGCCCTGGGAAATCTCATGCGTTCAGTACTTGTACACTCGGTTAGGAGCGCATGCAGGGGCAGTTATGCGTCTAATAGGATAGGCGTCATGCTAGAAGGGGCGCATACATCTTTGTCTCACATGACTCCTTCTTCTCAAGGCAGCACAAACTCTATGAAAAAAAGCTCCAAAAATTCGAAAACTTATTTTATTCACAAAATCTTCACCTTAACTCCAAATGCCACTCCCACATTTTTAGATGAGGATAATTTAGTCATTTTGTATATATTTAATTTTGGTGAATTATTATTTATTCATATCGTGCCACATATTTAAATTGTGCTTGTGCTAGTTATTATTTGTTAGTGAGCTAGCCTATGTTTATTTGGACTTGTCACTAGTGGACCCATTAGTTAGTCATGATTTACCTATTTAATTAGAGAGGAATGGTTAGTAAACCCTCCCTTTAAATTATTAGAACCTATCTTTAATTAAATTATTTCCTTAAATAAACCTTCATGACTAATTAGAAGGGCTTCTTGGACATTATGCATTTCTCTAGGTTAGAGAATGGTGGCCGGCCATGTATAGGAGTATTTAATCCCTCTTTAATTCATTAGGAAGCCTCCATCTAACCCTAATTAGCTCTCTTCTATTTCCCCCCAATTTGAGAAGAAGTCCCAACCTCTTTTATTTCCAAATCAATCCCCAACCCTCTCAAATTCTCATCCCAAGGAGGCTAGGAGCTTGCAATAGTAAGGAGGTGTCACGCTCCGATCCCGCAGGGGCCGTTCATCTTCGCTTGGGTCCTTGCGGGGCCGATCGTCCTCGCTTGTGCGTAATGCCGTACAAGCCTAAGCTACGCATGCACATGGCCAAATCTTGAACAAGGGCAAGTAAGCTATTCAAGACGGGAGCAGTGTCACAATATTGCAGAAAAGTAAAGAACATAATGGCATAAGAAAATAAGCTCTTTATTGATAATCAAGATGTGTTACAAGTGGCACTTGGCTGTGATTACAATTCGCTCAAGCTCTCTTTCTTTCGATTATAATGACATCGTTTCATACATTACATCCCTTTATACAAAAGCAGCTCAAAGCAATCTCGATACGGCTCAAGGCATCGACTCTAAATTTCTGGGTCCTGGGGATGAGTCTCGGCTATCGCTTCCTAGGACGATCCAACACCTGCGAACAAGCAAACTGTTTGTGGGTCAGTACTTTGGAGAAAGCACTGGTGAGTATAAAATCAATGAACAGAAGCAACATTCACAAAAACCAACACTAAGTATTATGTTATAAAATATTATATTACTAGTGATCTTTCTACTTTTACCTAGGTTCGTTACATGCAGTACAGGAACGGAGTCATATTACTTCTTTTGGAAATATCTTTGAAATCAAAGTTCATGTTCGATTCATTCAAGCAAGCAGGCAAGACACGTAGTTCATATACGATAAGCAAGTTCAATTACTATCTCTGGTGCGCAGTGTGTCTCGTGAGTCATAATATTCTATAAAGACTCTAGCATGCATCTAGTGGACTATCTTCTTAGCATTTCTCTCTTTCTCTTATCAACAAATAATATCTTATTGGGTGAACGAGATAGAAGCATATACGAAAGATAAGACTTCTCTATGAAAGCATTTAATATAAGAGATCATGTTTGATAGCATGAATATCACTTATTCAGTAATTTTTACCCTTTCGCCGAACGGTTATCCCTGTAGCAGACATAAAAGTTAGCAATATTTGCATATATATAAATAATGTTGTCTTTTTTTGTCCGTCTTTGCATCAAACAGTTAGGTAAGCAAGAAGGCTGAATCCTAGCATGCGACCTAACTATGTGATGGCCCATGAGTCTACTTCCTTATGATTAGAAGCGGTAGTATCATGACCCAACACTGCACTAATATACTCTCTCATATACTAGCTGCTTTGACTCGTGAACCAGCTATCTAATAGATATGAATACGCCCCTGATCGCGAGGACTTCATTGCCTCAGGGTATTCCTCTGATCCCCTTAGGACAAACGGTCCCTAGTATCCCGGAAACCGGTCATGGGATTATCCTTGTGCACATGTTGTCTAAAGATCAATGCATGAATGCAACTCTATCAGATAAACTCTATATGGATGCAACAATTTAATAAACAAGCATATAGTCAATCTCTTCTCTTCTATCTCTGTACAGATAGGCCACCATCTCTATCTCTATACGAACTGGCCGCCATCTCTATGATACCGTTCAAGCATTTCAAAAACTTCTATGGAAACATGTAACAGTCTCTATTTAAGCAAGCATGGAAGCAGTTCTCTATCTCTTTTAAGTAAGCATGCAGTTTTACTCTTTCTTTCTTTAGTATACGATAGAAATATATGAACATTCTTTTACTCTTGTTTACATGGCAGTGGTTCGTTCGATAGCGGTGTCCGTGTAACTAAGAATGCAATATTTTATTCTTTAACTTAGCATGGCATTGGTTCTATCTCTATCTCTTTTTAGACAAGCATAGAAGTTATCTAGTTAAGCATGCAGGTTCTCATTCTATCATTCTCAATGCGAACATTATCATATTAAGCAAACAATCATTTTAAAAACTCAGATTCATTATTAAGGCGTGCAAGAATCATAGAATAAAGTTATGTCCACTCACCTAGATCAATTGTCTTGTGTTTCGATCGAAAACTCTCCGATAAAACTTTCACTCGAGTCAGCAAACCGATATCTCTTATACATAGTGTCAACACGGAGTGGAGCACTACAGGAGGAGGCATTGGAAGGAGACTAGCTTGAGGGAGGTGTCCATTCTTGGAAATTGTGTTCTCTTGGTGTGTAACATTGGGAATCCATCTCACAATAGGTAAATTTTTTAATTTTTTTGTCATTTTGATTCTAAATGATGTAATTGACCATTAGGAACCTACCCATAGCTAAAGGCTACCCATAGGAAGAAGAATTAGGTTTATAGGAGGTCTATGGTGGAAGTTATATTGGCTTTGGTGCCCATTTTGGGGGAAATTCGAGATTGGCACACCAAGTGTTTGCTATATGGTCATTTAGGTTTATTTGATACTAATTTGGTTGGGTGAGGCAGGTACGTATCCACAATTGGATACATGGAGGCCGTATCATGACGCGTCATGGTCCTTGTCGGTAGAATAGATTATTTATGTCAATAGTGGTTAATTTCTATTGTATTAATTTTAATTGGTGATAATGGGTGTTTATATATATTATGAGGCTTGGGTGGATGATCTAATCATGAGGGATTTGAGGGTACCACATTGGTGTAGTTATTTGTGATGCGTATCGTGCGTATCAGAGGCGATATGAGTGT
This sequence comes from Iris macrosiphon, assembly GCA_036927795.1. Taxonomy (NCBI): domain Eukaryota; kingdom Viridiplantae; phylum Streptophyta; class Magnoliopsida; order Asparagales; family Iridaceae; genus Iris; species Iris macrosiphon. Next base: position 5,792,333 of record JAYESA010000009.1, read on the forward strand.
GTATTACAAGGGTACGCCAAGTGTTTGGTATTAGGTTTGATGGTGTATTCCTATATATATATATATATATATATATATATATATATATATATATAGTATTTATATATATATATCTAAATATGAGTGACTGGTGTTTTGAGTGTTGATGTGTTAGTATTAGAGGGGAGTTGAAGGGGTGGTGCATCGTGTTGCATGAAGGATTGTGAGATCTTGAGAGTGAGTACTGCAGTCAAGCAGTTGAAGTGTACAGTGTGAGAGCTGTGTGTAGAAGTGCATTGTCTGTGTGTGCTTCCAGATTATGCACAACAGTAATAATAGTGTTTCCACATGTGTGTATGTAATTGATACTGAAATAAGAGCTGCTAAGTCACCTTGTATATATGTTTATGTCTGTATCATGTAGTGGAGAGTTTGGTGCCTTAGGGAAAAGAAGATTTAGTGTGTTTCAGTGTACATGGAACCTGGATCTGCAGTGTGGGTAACAAGGTGTGTGTGTATGGTTGTGTGAGCAAGTAGTAGTAAAGGGGGTTGTTTTGCAGTTGCTTTAGTGTGTGTTGATATTAGAGTTGAGTGTTTTGATTTGGTGAGAGTGTGTGTACCTTTGAATTAATGTGCTCCGAAATTGGAACTTCGTGTACTGTGACATAGAACTTGGTATGCACACAGGTAATACAGTGCATGGAGATGGGTATCAAACATAGGTGTCCTAGTTCAAGTTTCCATAGTGAGGTAGCAGGAAGGAGGGAGGCTTAGGTGATGCGAAGGCCAGAGCAGGATCACCTGCAGTCTTGGAAGTGTCTGCACTCGACCTTGCAGGTCGAACTGGAGTGGGTACACTGCAATCCAGGGTAGTGCATTGAAGAGGGTTCAACTGTAGTTGCAGCGAGGTAACAAGGTCGGGAGGATTGGTTACAGATGAGTCTGCACCAGCACTTGTTGCAGCAGGGAACTAGGCAGTGGGTAGAGTTCTGGTTTTGATTTGCAGTTCAACAGCAGCAATCACTACTAATTCGAGGTGCAGGAAATCGTGGAGATTTATTAGTTTGCACCATTGTGTCTTCGTAAAGAGGAGAGTTTGCACATGGCAATATCTGTGTTGATTGTGTATGAGGATGTGAAGTGAGATGCAAGTGCACAATAAAGAGTTTTGAGTGTCAACTCATGTACCAGTGTAGTGGGTGTGTGAGGATGTCTGCAGTGTGAGTGAGTATTGGGTTACGAAGTGCAAGAGTGTACAACCTGTGCACAAGTGTGCATATGTGAGGATTTGGAGTATATGAGTGAGGGTTCAAATATCAGTTTGGAATCCCCAGTATGTCAAAGTATGGTAGCGATGTATGGGAGAGTAACTGGGATATGCATATATGACAGAGAAGTATTAAGATGTAGTATTAAGTTAGTAGGTGGGGGTTAGTTTTGGATAAGGATGTATCCAAGGTTACAATGGGTAGTGACATTAGGTATCAGTGTAAAGGGTAGGATACCAAGGGTTAACTTGATACTAAGGTATTGGTGAGGGTATTAGTGACTAGGGTAGTGATACCCTAGTATCATGGTATGTAAACCCCCTGATTTTTTTAAATTTTTAAATTTTGAATTTTTCACAATTTTCTGGAATTTTCTGAAAATTTTCTGTAATTAAAAATAGGGTTTTAATTATTAAATGATTTTTAATTAATAATAAACAGTATTAAAATATTATAAAAATAATATTTTTGGGTGTAAAATGAAAAACTGGACTTAGGGTAATTTTTCTGGAATTTATCGGGCCCGGACCTATTTTTAAATCACATGAAAACAGTTAATTATTTATTATCTAATTATTTATTTAATTAAGTATTTTATTTAATTAAATAACCCAAATCCTAAACAGCCCGGCCCAGCCCAAGCCCGCGGCCCAACCCGGCCCAGTCCCCGTCTTAGCGGGTCGGGTCGGACCCGTGCCCGAACCCGACCCGCCCGTGCCCGAACCCGCAACCCCACGATCCCCCGCTGCCCGATTCCCCCACCGCCCACTCGGCCACGCGCAGCGACGCCTGCTCTTCCCGGCCGCCCCGCCCGCTCCGCTCGCTCCACGACCCCGGCCACGTCGCTGCCTTGCCCGGCCCCTTCCCACCGCCCACAGCCCTATTTAAATCCCCCCAATCCTCCTCCTCCGGCCAAACCCTCCGCCATAACCCGAGATCCTCCGTCCGACGCCGCCACCGCTCCGCCCGACGCTGCTCCGCCCGACGCCGCCTCGCCCAGCCCCCTCCTCTTCCTCCTCTTCTCCTCCCTCCTCCTCTCCTCCTCTCCTCGTCGACGAGGCCGCAGCCGCAGCAGCGAGCAACAGCGGCAGCAGCTCCGGCCGCTCCCCGCGCCGCCTCCGTCGCCTCCAGCGCCGCCGCGTCCCCGCGCTGCCCCCGGCCCCTCCGCCTCAGCCAGGCAGCCCTGAGCCGCCGTAGAGCCGCCAGAATCCCAAACCCTAACCCTAATTCCTAATTCGGACACAGGACACAGTGTCCTGTGTCGTGTCGGACACGGTTTTATCCTCGATTTTTTAGTCCAGTTCAGGTACTCATATCTTCTTGCTCGTAGCTCTGATTTCAATTCCGTAAATTGCGTTGCGAAGCCTGTATGACCCTCTCGGTGTCCGGATAAACCGCTTGGGGCATCGCGTCCTGTGGTGATCGCACACCGCGATCCAAAAACAGGAAAAATAATGCCCCGATTCACCCCGGAACTGGGTGCGCCCCGCCAAACGGGACGACTCGGTCGCGCGCGGTCTTCACAGATACGTGCGCGTCGTTGATACGGACGTGCGAGATTTCGCAGAAGCTGATTCGGATGTGCGTGCACACCGAAATCAACGCGTATCCGCGGACATCGCCCCGTATCCGACTTTTCTGCATTTTACCCTAACTTTGTGTACACACGTCGGATTGAAACAAAACTTGCGACATTGGACTCATAGCAATACGCTGGTCCTGTGACCCAAGTTTGGTTCGATTCTGAGAACGTTGACGAAATTGCGTGTCGTGGGCCCCACATGCCCCGCTCGACGGACGATTTTATGATCGGCTCATCGGAATCCAATTCTGGAAGTTCTGTTGGGTTCGTATCATCGTTCCTGACCTGTTGACACTAAGTTTGGTGAATTTGGAGACCGTTGACCCTGACACATTTTTCGGTGCAAAGCGGGCCCACACGTGGATCCCATTTTGACCCGAAACTGCCGTTTCTGCCCTTGTCTCCAAATTGGACTCAAGGACAGGCGTTTCTAGCTGATTGATATTTTCTGGATCTGATGGTGATATTTATTTCAGCAACTGGAGTACCGCCTGCAATCCCAGCAGAAGCCAGAGCTACAATTGGAGCCGGAAACCCAAGCAAGTGTACCTTACCAAACCCTGCAGCTTGCTATTTATTTTTTGGACTTAATTATGCATCAGTAGGCAAGTAAAGCTTGTCAACTCGCAGTAATTCTTGTTATAGTATTTTTATTTCTTGTAGATTCATATGTAAACTTGTTCTAACTGCTCAACCCAGGACCGAGTGGCTTTACTTAGCGTCCGATTACCAGTCGGGTGCCAACCCCGTACGCGGAGTTGTGTAACGTCACATAGAGATGGATATCGATACCCGATAATTCTCGTACTTGTCTTATCAAGTACACCAGAACCCAGGACACTTGTCACTATTTCATGAGACAGAGTCTTCCTGAGACATTCAAGGTGATTCTGTATAGGATACATATTTTTGACCTAGACATTACATTCATAGGCATTGATTCATAGCTATCAGACTTGCTACATTAGTTATAATCGTGCGTGACATGGACATGAGACATCGTGGACATGAGACGTGGGATTATATTGGGTGGGGAGAGACACACAGACTACAGGCTGATATTATATATATAAAACATAGTATATTTTAGAGTATAATTCATAGTTATTGCCGCTACCGGCTCCCCGACACAGAGCTTGTAGTGGCTTCAGCCTGAGTTCTAGTGCTGCTCTCATATTGCATATCACTTAGCTGGTTACATAGGTTACCCTCTTGTTTAATTATCTGCTGTACTGCATTTATTTTGGCTTGTATTTTCTGTACCTTGCTGTCCCATGAGGACCTAGATCCGGATTATGTCCCCAGGTACAGCTGAAGAGAACTACCCCGAGGTGTACGGTACAGGAGCACTCCTTGGAGCAGAACCAGGAACCGAGGACGAGATAGTGGCAGAAGACTTCTCCTGAGTACCGGCTTCATTTGCTCAATATTTCTATTTTCTGTTGATTTATTTCCTGTCTATTTCCTTTAATGTAACAGACTGATTCTCGGATTATTTCCCGAGACACTTATTTGATATTGCTTATTTATTTCCATTTGCAATATTTCTGGCATTAATCTGTGATTATCTTAACTTAAACATGCCCTGATGGATCCATTTAAATTGGGTTGTCCATAGGTGTGTGCTGCTGGCCATTGCCACGTGTCCAGTCCCTCGGCATTTTGGGACTGGGGCGTGACATGGTATCTCATCAGTAAGATACCAAGGTAATAGGTAGTTGTGGTATCAAGTTATTGATCAAGTTATGTGCATATTTATGACTCCAAAATACTATTTTGACTTATAATTCATATAGGTCTTTGAGACACCGAGACGGACACCGTTTGATATTCATTGCTCTGGACCACAGGCGAGTACATTCTCTGATAGTTTTTATTATTTGATAATTACTATAATACAAGTATTTAGTAATATTTTACTTGATTCTTGATACGATGGTACACGGATTGGTATACTTGGATCCTCGTCATGAGATGTTACTCTTCAGTGATTACCTTGATATTTCTCGTAATTATATAGACTGTAATTATCGTGCTTGTATTGTAGACCTTGCATAGTGATTATCGTGTTGTGACGTGTCGTGATATGGATCCATTGTACTAGTCGAGGGCGGGGAAAATGCTAGAAGGATATGTGATCAAACCCTTAAATATTGCATCATGTAGACAACAGCCAGTCATACACCTCATATGTGATTTTGTTACTCTGTAGACAACAGCCAATCTTAAATGATTGTGTTATTGATCGTGTTACTTGTAGACAACAGTCAATCATAATGATCATATGATTGTGTTATAGCCTTGATAGTAGATCTTGATAACCCAAACCGATCACATATCTAACTGGTATTTTAAACACTTAGTGTAGTTAAAGTTTTTCTCTATATTCTAGTTCATTGCCTTTATTCCATTTTATTGTGAGCATTTTATACTTTATTGCTCTAGATTATCTGTCTCATTCCTACCATGGTATGATATTGTTTATTGCCTCTCATCTTGTATTACACTCTATTTCTGTTTATAGTCATTATTAACTAATTGGAACCGCTATTGGCTTATACTTCGCTCTAATTCTGACTGGATATATTTTTTAGATGATTGGTTTGAGAAGATGTGTTCCACCTACTACGGGCCACAGGATGGCGATGCCGTTGAGATTGCACTATAGAGCCTTTTGATATAGTACCACCAGTTGCAGAGTTTTAGATCATTCATTATGATATTGTATTTGATCTTAGATATACTTTATGATATGTACTTTATTTTAGATATTTGAGTTAAGATTAAACTATTAGACTTGGGCTTGTGATGTATTATGACTCATTCTTTTCTTCTATTCCATATCGTGCCATATCTTCCTCTAGCTTTATATTGTGGTTGTGTATTGCTTATCATTATCATATATCATTGTCCTCCATTTGGAGTTGGAATGGCATGACAGGTACCTTATATATATATATATATATATATATATATATATATATATATATATATATATATATATATATATATATATATATATATATATATATATATATATATATATATATATATATATATATATATATATTGTGTGAGTTGTTTAGATAGTATTGTTGACCTAGACAATGTTCTACCACCGATGTTGCGGCGTAGGCTGGACGTACCCACGTACTCGTACCCCTACACCGGGTGCGGGTCCTGACACCAAATTAAGTGAAAGAAAAGTCAAAATTGCACGAAATTTAATTCTTCACAACGTGGAACAATTAAATTTTGAAAACAACTAGTTTTAATAGATCAAAGCCAATAAAACACATGGAACCCACGAAAAACCTAAATCTTAATACTCAGATCTACTCCAAATCATCCATCAAAATCTAAAACTCCAAGAACTAAATTAGATGAGAACATCAAGGCGAACAATTTCTATCAAACAAAATTTAAATTTACACAATATAAATAAAATTCAAAAATTTATGGCTTTATCATTTGAGCAAGATATACTTGCCTGGAGTGACTTCTTAGCCTCTACATCTCATGATCCAAGTGATCACAACCACCTATCCCTAGGGTTAGGTTTTGGTCTTGAGGGAAAGGAGCAAATGAAGAAGAAAGAAGAAAAAAAGTGGAAAGAGTGAAATGGAGAATGAAAGGGATGAGGGAGAAAATACTCACATATATATAAGGGGAGATGGAGATAGTTTAGCCATGGGTTCAACCAAGATAAACCAAACCAAGTGTCCATTCTATATGCGAGTCCTAAACCGGGTCTATGGCAATGCCAATGGGTATTCTACGGGTCTCGGGTAGTCTCTCTAGGCAACATAAATAAATAAAAATGACATAAAGTGTCATGCAAATACAGCAAAAATACATTATCAGAAAATAAATTTTAATAAAAAAATTTCAAGAAATATCAAATCTGGAAACGGGTGTGACAATCATCTAATATATTCTTTTCTACATGGTATCAGAGCTAAAACTCTGAATCCTTTCTCCACATAAAAAAATTCTAATTCCCTCCCCCCCCCCTCTCTCACCTGACCCGCCCTCGCCTCCCTTTGTTCGAGTGGACGCCCCCCCCCCGGTCTCCCTCTGTCCGAGTAGAAGCCCCCCTTGCTGCCGAACTTGTCCTCGTCGTACGTCGGCGTAGACAAGTTGTTTGTTGGGTCGTGGATAATCAGAGATGAACTCTTGTATGATCCTCTGATTTTGATCTCAACGTGGGTTATGAGATTAGAGAGTGTTCGCTATTAAATTCGATAGTCTAGAAGAGCTTGATTTAATCAACAAACTAAAGAAAGTACAATGAGGTCATAGACAGACAATCTAAGTAAATTTTTTTGATCTGGGTAGTGACGATGGATAAAGAGCGCTGTAGCGGCTCCTTTACTCCGTTGATGGTCCGATGAGGGGATGAGGATGCTCTCCTTTCTTCTCTCTTCCGAGCTTGTGTGCACGTATGTAGCTGGCCGAGGGGGGTATGCTCTCTCTCCCTCTGAAACAGAAGAAAAAAAAGTAGACCTTTGGGACTCCAAGTTGCCCCTATTTATACCCATCATACTGATGGATTATAGGTTCCTCATGTGCCTTATTTTGGTGGCCGTAGGGGGCTCATTCAATAGAATATGGTTACAACTATATGCGCATAGTGTGGATGGAATCCAAGGCAAGCTGCCACGTGGACGTTTTGTTGGAATTTTGTTGTTGCTGGAGATATTGTGTGCGTGACTTGTTCAGCTTGACACATGGTCCAAACTTGGTTGGATAGAATTCCTTCAGTTGTAACAGCAAGATTTGGTCTTCAAGGAGTCTGGGACACATGTGGCCAGAGACGCATAGGAAGCATGGAGTCTGGGGCGCATGGGGCCAGAGAAGCATGGAATCTTTATTGTGTTATACAAGTGGTGCTGCACACCCATCAAGAGTAAAGTTTATACTGACGTAAGACTTCTGTCGTTTAGCGTATTTACGTCCTTCGAGGCATTCAGAAAATCCTTTTTATCAGGATTTTATATCAGAGATAATCCTGTTGCCAGGATGCCACGTCGGGTCCATCTGTGGCCAAAGCTACTTCGGCTGATTAGGGACGCATGAGTGTCGCCTTTCTAGGCCGCAGGGTGACTCTGCGGCCTGATCTCTTCTGCACTTTACTTTGGGGCGCATGGTTGTTTGGACGCATGGATCCATATTTTCCATGCTTCTACAAGACCCCCTTCAAAGTTTTTAAACTGACAAGTTTGAAATACTTTGAATAAGAAGCATGGAGGAGATAGTTTTGGGACGCATGGAGGGCGTGCCGCATGGTCGAGTCATTGCTAGACTGTCAAATCTTCATTTAATGTGGGTTTCGGCTTGATCCCTGAGCAAATTTCCAACCGCCTTTTGTGTGCGGATCAACCTTTCAAAAATTCAAACGTCGGTCGCATCCCTCTAAGTTCATCATTCGATGTTTTTCTGAATCGTTTCGGTCACACAAACCATCATTTTTGTCTATATATGTATGTCGCTGTCGGGGTTCCTTTGTGAAACTCCCCCATGTCGTCTCAGAATGGTTCTAGTCGGGAGCCCTGGCCATCCGCCTTACTTCTTCGATGCTCTACTCCGTCTCAATGTTCGGGTACCATGTCACGCCCCGATTTCCGTGGAATCGATAGTCGTCCCCCGGGCGTGACCGCCGTGCGGGCCTAGGTTGCGCACCGCACAAGGCTAAGTATTTTGTTTTGCATAGCGAGCACATATTCAGAGTACGCAGATAATTGAAACACAGATTTGAACATGAAAAAGTTTTTTTTTATTGATAATATGAACATCTATTATAAACTCCTTGAACTGAGACATAAGGATTGCCTCTATGGGCTTACAAAATTGTTGACACAAAATGAGATAGCAGTCCTGTACATTACATCCTTTACTACTACTCAAAATATAAGACCTTGGGTCGGAACGACTGCCTTGCCACGAAGCTGCATGGTTGCTTGGTGGCTAGCTTCTTCTTCAAAAGGCTTCTTCTTCAAAATGCGTCAAAGGTGGCACGGTCGAGGCGTGCCTACAGCTGGACTGGAATGGGGGTTTGTCTCCTGCTCCTCGCTTGGTTCTCCTAGCGCGGGGAACCTGTTTCAACGAGGGTCAGTACATCGAAACGTACTGGTGAAGGCAAGCTAACCCAACTATACGAGTCAACACGTTGTTTTAATGAAGCATGCATATTTACTGTGGGTTTCTATCTTGCCTTAGTTCATTTTACAACAAGACATAGATATAGAATCATTGAAATGACCCGTCACCGTTCGGTGACATTTACCTGTCCGTCTGAACCACCTGCATAATACTTACCTTGCCTTCCCTGTCAAGAAGACACAAGTTAGTTTCAACAGGTTTAAATATACGAGGGGATCACTGGCTTTGATGCCATAATGGACGGTCTTAGTCTCAGGCTAAGGTGACGGAGGCACATGTATCGCTGCACGCCATCTCGCCTATGGGAGAGACTAATCTTGAGGTTCCGTCCGGATCGGATCGGTGCCAGTGCCCCAGCGACCGTCCGCAGGAACCGAGAGGCCTTGTGCACAAGTTGTCCGTGATCAACGGCGTTTGTGTTAAGTTGCCATTTATGTAGCTGAGGCAATGAAATCAGGAGATATGTAGCATTGTGTGATATATTTTGCATAGTCTCCCTGAATAATTGATGCATGGCAAAGGGTGTTCTACATATAGCATATTTATAGAAGAAGGAGTAAACATTCTAACTTGTATATAGGCATATGGTAAACATTTTTGAATAAGCAAGCATGTAGTAAGTAACCGTTCACAAGTTTCAATGACAAGCATACAGATCCAAGTCTATTCCCTTATTATCTTGATATCTTTTAGTTATTACTTGGTATCGTTTGATCGGGGCAAGCATGAACACAAGAATTTGGTGTGAAGACTAGCAAGAAGGGCTAGCTAATCGGGTTGGTAGCCACTCACTTTAGTGGTGGAAAGGAGGAAGGAAGGAAGTGATTTAGGAGTCCGCTTGAGCGACGCCTACTGCTGGATCACCTGTATTGACACGAACAGCTGATCAGTACTTCTTCCTCACTTTCCATTATCGGAATTGAAGTGCAGTCCTAAGAACGAAAGCAACAAAATCATCGAAACCGTTCAAGAAAATCCAAGCAAATCCGAAAACCAACTCAAGGCACGAAAGCAACAAGCGACAGCGAAAACTAGGCAACAAAAGAATGCAGCGGAGAGGTCCCTCCTGACTCTGCCGCTAAGTCGATCCCGGGGGCACGGTCCACTGAATATGGGAATCGATTCCGAAGAAACAAATCCATAACGAGGACGAGTTCTTAATTCAATCTATCCCGATCGAACGATACCGTCTTGTATTTCTTAGCCGCGCTCCCCGAATAGGGGAAACGGGGCACCACATCCTACCCAACTAATTGGAAGTTTCGTCCCGAAACTTAAAGAATAGAACCTACCACTAGGAAATAGTGAGGGGAACCTTTCCCTCATTTCGGATTCAAGCTCCCAAGTAGATTCTTCGACGGAGTGATTCCGCCAAAGCATGCGCACGAGAGGAACCGAGCGAGTCCGAAGCAGCTTTTCTTTTCTATCCAAAATTTGCACAGGCTGTTCTACATACGTCAAGTCGGCTTGAAGGTTCAGTTGGTCCAGGTCTACCACATGGCTCGGGTCGTACACATATTTCCTAAGCTGTGAAACATGGAATATATCGTGTACGTCGGATAGGGATGGTGGTAGAGCAATCTGATACGCAACTGAGGCAACCCGCTTTAGTATTTCGAACGGGCCGACAAATCTTGGACTTAGCTTTCCTCTTGCCCCGAACCTGCTGACTCCTCGCATGGGCGAGACCTTGAGGAATACTCGGTCGCCTACTTGGAACTCTAGCGGTCTTCGATGTGTGTCCGCGTAGCTCTTTTGACGGCTTTGAGCTACCTTTAATTTATCCCGAATCAGCCGGACTTTCTGGACGGTCTGCTCCACGAGCTCAGGGCCAAGTACTTGTCGTTCCCCAACTTCGTCCCAGCAGATAGGAGATCTACACTTCCGCCCATATAACGCCTCATACGACGCCATTTGAATGCTTGATTGATAACTATTGTTGTAAGCAAATTCAGCTAGAGGTAGATGAAGGTCCCAACTCGTCTTCAAGTCCAAGGCGCAGAGTCGCAACATGTCTTCGAGGATCTGGTTGACACGTTTGGTTTGGCCGTCGGTCTGTGGATGGTAGGCGGAGCTAAACTTCAACTTCGTCCCCATTGCTGACTGCAGGCTTCCCCAGAAACGTGATATGAATCGACCATCTCGATCAGAGACTATGGTTACTGGCACGCCATGGAGTCGAACGATTTCGTTGAGATATATCTGAGCCAGGCGGTCGGCACTCCAAGTAGACTTGATAGGCAGGAAGTGAGCTGACTTGGTGAGTCGATCGACGATAACCCAGACTGCATCATGTCCCCGTTGCGTCCTCGGCAAACCAACGATAAAATCCATCGTTATATCATCCCATTTCCACTTCGGAATAGCAAGGCTTTGTAATTCTCCGCCTGGTTTCTGGTGCTCGGCCTTTACTCGTTGACAAGCCATGCAATGCGACACAAAATGCGCCACATCCCTTTTCAAGCCGTGCCACCAAAACGTCGTACGAAGGTCCCGATACATCTTTGTGCTACCCGGATGAGAAGTATAACTAGCATAGTGAGCTTCCGTGAGTATCTCTTCCCTGAGGGCTGCGTCGCTTGGAACGCACAGTCTTTCCTTCACTCGAAGCATCCCATCCGTGCTTACCGCAAAGTTGGACGCCTTCCCTGCTGAGATAAGGGCATGAATCTTTTGCAGGAACGGGTCATCTTTCTGAGCGGTCTTTACTCGTTGTAACAAGTCGGGTTCGAGGCGCAGTTGTGATACTTGCGCCCACTTTGTGTATCTGATTTTTAAGGTAATGCCCAGTGATTCAAGATCTCGGCGCAGCCTATCATCAATAGTCAAACTTCTTGCAAACACTCGACTCAGTGCGTCAGCTACGACGTTTCCCTTACCAGGCGTGTATCTGATCATGAGATCGAAGTCGCTTAGGAGTTCAAGCCATCGCCGCTGCCGAAGATTCAAATCTTTTTGAGTGTACAAATATTTCAAACTTTTGTGGTCCGTATAAATTTCACACGGCACGCCATAAAGATAGTGGCGCCACAGCTTTAATGCAAACACTACCGCGGCAAGCTCGAGGTCATGCGTTGGGTAGTTCTGCTCGTGAGGCTTTAGCTGTCTAGACGCATAGGCTATCACTTTGTCCCGTTGCATCAGGACACACCCTAGTCCCCTTCCTGATGCATCGCTATATATTTTGAAGTCATCTGGTCCGTTTGGCAAAGTAAGGACCGGGGCGGAGATGAGGCGCTGCTTTAACTCCGTAAACGAAGCTTCACAGTCGTCCGTCCAAGTAAACTTCGCGCCCTTCCGTGTGAGCTGCGTCAAGGGCGAAGCAATTCTAGCAAAGTTCTGTATGAACCGACGGTAGTATCCTGCCAGTCCAAGAAAGCTTCGGATGTCGCTAGCTGATTCCGGATGTTTCCACTGTGTGATGGCTTCCACCTTTTTCGGGTCAACTGAGATGTCTTGAGACGAGATAACATGGCCCAAAAAGGATATACTGTCTAGCCAAAACTCATATTTACTCAGTTTGGCGTACAACTTGTTATCTCGAAGGGTTTGCAACACCATCCGCAGGTGTCCTGCGTGCTCGTCCCTAGTCTTCGAGTACACCAAGATGTCATCGATAAAAACCACCACAAATTTATCGATGAAAGGTCTAAATACCCGATTCATAACGTCCATGAATGCTGCAGGCGCATTCATCAGTCCGAACGGCATCACGAAAAACTCGTAATGACCGTACCGGGTTCGGAAAGCAGTTTTGGGGGTATCCTCTGGCCTAATCTTCAGCTGGTGATAGCCCGAGCGAAGATCTATTTTTGAAAATACTGCTGCACCCTGTAGTTGATCGAACAAGTCATCAATCCGTGGCAGAGGATATTTGTTTCTGATTGTGACCTTGTTCAATTCTCTGTAGTCGATGCAGAGGCGTAGAGTTCCGTCCTTCTTCTTCACGAAGAGCACAGGCGCACCCCAAGGAGATACGCTCGGTCGGATGAACCCACGGTCTAGTAATCCTTGGAGTTGGCACTTTAATTCCTTCAGCTCTGCAGGGGCCATTCTGTATGGAGGTTTGGAGATCGGCTGCGTGTTCGGAAATGTGTCAACAGTGAATTCAATCTCTCGATCGGGCGGCATGCCGGGTAGTTCGCTCGGAAACACGTCGGGAAACTCCGCCTCAACGGAATTAGGCTCGACGTTTGCGTAGTCCTGCCGCGCGTCCCGAACTGATGCTAGAAATCCCTCGCAGCCTGTGTAGAGCATTCGCCGAGCAGATTTTGCCGAAATCACCATGCAGGCCTTGGTCGCATCGTTCGCTGGACTACTGGTGTAACAGAACACGGCTTCTCCGGGCAGACGAAAAACGACTCGCTTCTCTGCACACTCAATAATTGCTGCGCATGCGCCTAGCCAGTCCATTCCCAAGATGATATCATAGTCCCTAACATCTAGAACTAAGACATCGAGCAACAGCTTCTTCTCCCCAATACAAATGTAACCACCTAGGCATACTGAACGAACAGGGATTTTTGTACCAGAGGGGGTGCTAACATTTAAATCTAAGTGCAACGGAGTCATTTTTATATTGTTTTCCACGGCAAAATTTGTGGAAATAAAACTATGCGTTGCACCTGAATCAAATAGAACACGAGCAGGTATATTATTGAAAAGTAAAGTACCTGACACGACGGTATCTGAAGCTAGAGCTTCTTCCCGTGTCATGGTATAGACCCGGCCTTGAGCTTGATTTCGCCCTTGCTGAGGCGCAGCTCGGTTGGCCTGGGTTGCAGTATTTTGATTTTGTTGTGGCGGACGACGTTCAGAGTGCTTTGGACAGTTGGGAAGGGCATGATCAGAAGCTCCACAAATGAGGCATAACCCATGCTTTCGACGACATTCACTTTCGACGTGCCCTGGTCTTCTACAGAAGTCACATCGTTGTCCCGAGTTTCCCTTTTTCGAACCGCCATTGTTAGGGCGCTTTACAGCTGTGTTTCCTCTATCGTTGCCTTGGCGTTTGTGATTGGGGGTTTGCACAGCGCCGGTGGCAACGTGAGGATACTGCGGTTCGAGGGAGAGGGCATGGTTTAAAACTTCCCTCATCGTCTGATACTGTGGAACGGATACGTGCCCGTGGATACCAGGACGTAGCCCTCCTTCGAATCGTCTGGCACGACTCGCTGCATCCGGTAGGTAAGCGGTAGCAAATTTGGCCAGTTTGTTGAATTCTGCCGAGTATTGCTTCACCGTCATACTGCCCTGCCGGAGTTGAACGAACTCATTTTCCCGTTGACGTCGTAGAGGTGGTGGTATAAACTCCTCTTCAAATGCGGCACGAAAAGTCGTCCACGCGATCGCCTCCTCTCCATGGCCAAGTTGAAGAGATCGTCGATGCACGTCCCACCAGTCGTGCGTATTGAAGCGAAGCAGTAGTTTGGCACAAGTGACGCGCTTGTCTTCCGGCACATCCAGGAGAGAAAAATGATCTTCAAGCTCGACGAGCCAATCTAGGGCCACGATTGGGTCCTCAGTCCCCTTAAATGGCGTGTTGCAGACCTTCTTGAAGTTTGCAAAGGTGAAGGTAGTCACTTCCCTCGTCCTTGGCACTAGCGGTGTTTCGACTTCAAGTACTGGCTGCTCCACTGGCGTAGCTGTGGTCGCGGCAGAATGGTTGGAGGCCAGGGTCTGAACAAGCTGCTGCAGGGTATCTACCTGCTTTTGTTGGACTGAGAGTCGAGCCTCTAGATTGCTCTCGAACTTGGCTTGGCGGGCATCATCCCTCTGTCTTTGCTCGGTTAACATTTGCACCACTTGTTGAATCGAATCTGTTTGAGACATGTCCCGTTGGCTCCGAGAGCTTCCTGATGTTCCGGAGCTGCTCTCCTGAGTCCGTGTCTCGCCTGGCGCTAGCGCTGATGGCTGCGCTTGCGTCATTCCTTCAAAAGAGGTAATTTAGATCAGGATCATAATGTATTATGGACTTATTGCATGAACATATCTCATTTTGGCCTTAACGAGTTCAGGAGTTCGCATAGGCGAGTTATCGCTAAGGG
Source organism: Iris macrosiphon (assembly GCA_036927795.1). Lineage (NCBI taxonomy): Eukaryota > Viridiplantae > Streptophyta > Magnoliopsida > Asparagales > Iridaceae > Iris > Iris macrosiphon. The sequence goes on from JAYESA010000009.1 coordinate 5,807,371, forward strand.
AACTTTTCCAGTTTATGAATCAAGGAACTTTGAAGCTGTGCTCTGATACCAACATGTCACGTCCCGATTTCCGTGGAATCGATAGTCGTCCCCCGGGCGTGACCGCCGTGCGGGCCTAGGTTGCGCATCGCACAAGGCTAAGTATTTTGTTTTGCATAGCGAGCACATATTCAGAGTACGCAGATAATTGAAACACAGATTTGAACATGAAAAAGTTCTCTTTTATTGATAATATGAACATCTATTACAAACTCCGTGAACTGAGACATAAGGATTGCCTCTATGGGCTTACAAAAGTGTTGACACAAAATGAGATAGCAGTCCTGTACATTACATCCTTTACTACTACTCAAAATATAAGACCTTGGGTCGGAACGACTGCCTTGCCACGAAGCTGCATGGTTGCTTGGTGGCTAGCTTCTTCTTCAAAAGGCTTCTTCTTCAAAATGCGTCAAAGGTGGCACGGTTGAGGCGTGCCTACAGCTGGACTGGAATGGGGGTTTGTCTCCTGCTCCTCGCTTGGTTCTCCTAGCGCGGGGAACCTGTTTCAACGAGGGTCAGTACATCGAAACGTACTGGTGAAGGCAAGCTAACCCAACTATACGAGTCAACACGTTGTTTTAATGAAGCATGCATATTTACTGTGGGTTTCTATCTTGCCTTAGTTCATTTTACAACAAGACATAGATATAGAATCATTGAAATGACCCGTCACCGTTCGGTGACATTTACCTGTCCGTCTGAACCACCTGCATAATACTTACCTTGCCTTCCCTGTCAAGAAGACACAAGTTAGTTTCAACAGGTTTAAATATACGAGGGGATCACTGGCTTTGATACCATAATGGACGGTCTTAGTCTCAGGCTAAGGTGACGGAGGCACATGTATCGCTGCACGCCATCTCGCCTATGGGAGAGACTAATCTTGAGGTTTCGTCCAGATCGGATCGGTGCCAGTGTCCCAGCGACCGTCCGCAGGAACCGAGAGGCCTTGTGCACAAGTTGTCCGTGATCAACGGCATTTGTGTTAAGTTGCCATTTATGTAGTTGAGGCAATGAAATCAGAAGATATGTAGCATTGTGTGATGTATTTTGCATAGTCTCCTTGAATAATTGATGCATGGCAAAGGGTGTTCTACATATAGCATATTTATTGAAGAAGGAGTAAACATTCTAACTTGTATATATGCATATGGTAAACATTTTTGAATAAGCAAGCATGTAGTAAGTAACCGTTCACAAGTTTCAATGACAAGCATACAGATCCAAGTCTATTCCCTTATTATCTTGATATCTTTTAGTTATTACTTGGTATCGTTTGATCGGGGCAAGCACGAACACAAGAATTTGGTGTGAAGACTAGCAAGAAGGGCTAGCTAATCGGGTTGGTAGCCACTCACTTTAGTGGTTGGAAGGAGGAAGGAAGGAAGTGATTTAGGAGTCCGCTTGAGCGACGCCTACTGCTGGATCACCTGTATTGACACGAACAGCTGATCAGTACTTCTTTCTCACTTTCCATTATCGGAATTGAAGTGCAGTCCTAAGAACGAAAGCAACGAAATCATCGAAACCGTTCAAGAAAACCCAAGCAAATCCGAAAACCAACTCAAGGCACGAAAGCAACAAGCGACAGTGAAAACTAGGCAACAAAAGAATGCAGCGGAGAGGTCCCTCCTGACTCTGCCGCTAAGTCGATCCCGGGGGCACGGTCCACTGAATATGGGAATCGATTCCGAAGAAACAAATCCATAACGAGGACGAGTTCTTAATTTAATCTATCCCGATCGAACGATACCGTCTTGTATTTCTTAGCCGCGCTCCCCGAATAGGGGAAACGGGGCACCACATACCAGAGGGCATAGCATCGGTGAGTCTTGTGAGGGACGAGCCATCGGTTCTCCTCCGGGTGTTGTGGTATCTCTTCTTGTAGGGAGAGAACGGGACGAGGACGAGTTGTCTGCTGCTGAGAACTTTCTGTCCGCGCTGGAGTTAACTTTGGAGGCTCTTGCTAGGCCTCTAGAGTCCACTCCAAATTTTTCCTTGCTTCCCCTAACTCTAGAGGAGAGGGAGGAGTTGGAATAAAGGGAAGGAATGCACCGCCAGTTTTATCGCGAGGGCATACGTTCGCTCCAAGAGGTTGCGGTTGTGCTTCAGTTGTTGTTTGTCATATTTTGCGAGATTATTTTATCCATGGAGCAGAATTGTTTCCTACTTGTTCATTACACATTTGAATGCAAGTGATGAGTTCAAAACATGTCTTTCCAGAGGTGGTATGGACGTGAAAAGTTTGGTGGACTTAACCCCTTTGGCGCACTTAAATTTAAGTACAGATGATAAGTTTAGACGACGATCGATATCAGAGGTACTGTGGATGTGATTATTGATAGCCAAATCTGGAAGGTTTGCTCAGAGGTGTGAAGGACATGGTAAACCCTACTGGGGAGGAGGTGAGGACGATAGCTCAGAGGTGGCGTAGACCTGAGCCGATCAATAGTCGTGCCGAGAGGTTAGGTATGATCCCGGTATTTTTGGTAGAAGGAAAAAGGAAGCAAGCCAGAGGTAATATGGACGTGATTGTTTGCTACCATTGAGGATATCCCACTGGAGGATTTTTTGTGGACTTATTACTTCTTGCGCATGAGAGTGCAAGTAATAAGTTCGAGATAAAATCCTATAAAAGATAATATGGACATGATAGGTTTTGTGGACTTAGCACCGCTGGCGTACTTAGGGTGGATTGAGAATTAGGAGAAAATATGGGAGATTGGTTGTGAGAAAGTAATTTCCAAGGTCCTCTTTGGGAATAATTTTGTTTTCCTATAAAAGTTACTTGAATATTTTGTTTGGACAATAACACCCTCACTTTACTTTTAAAATTTTTACTTCTATACCAAACATGTAAATTTAGGTAATAGAAGCATATGAAAGAGTATTTATGGAAAGCTAAATAAATTAAGATTCATTTTTCATAATTCCAACCTAATATAACCAAACATGGCTATGAGAATGTTGAATTCTTTTCCCATGTAAATGGAATAAAAAATAAATTCCTAGGAATACAAAACCTTCATCAAAACGGTACTTTAGTCGGTGTCCGTACTCGAATCAAGGACTGAAAAAAGGGGACTAATTAGAGTTTACATCCTGAATTTTATACCAGCTTAGAGTTTAAGTCCTGACATGTTCAATAAGAGAGTTTAGACCTTGAATTTTTATTTTTTTTGTTTCATTTTTTCCATTCTACTCTCCCTAAGTCTATAAAGAATATTTTATTATCAAGCATGGGAGGGAGGGTATAATGAAAAAAAAAACCAAATAATAAAAATTTAGGATCTAAACTTTCCAATTGGATAAGTCAAGAATCAAAACTCTAAGCTGGTATAAAATCCATGTCTAAGCTCTAATTAGCCCCCAAAAAAAATCCAACTAAGAATCCTACTGTCCTAAGCTGCAAAATCCAAAATGATAGGGGTCCTTGAGCCGAAACCGACCCTCCCTCCTTTTTAAAAACAGAAAGCTCACAAACAAAAAAAAGCAACAACTCTCTCTCTCTCTCTCTCTATATATATATATATATATATATATATATATATATATATAAACCCCCACAATCACCATCACTAGCAGCATGCACAAGCAATCGCTCGGCTCTCCCGACTCCAGAAGCGGCGCCGACGCCGGCGCAGGTGGAGCGACGGAGCCGGCGAGGCTGGCGAAGCTCCGGCAGCCGGGGACGGCTTACAGAAGCTCGAGAGCGTTCGTCCACGCCATCCCGATCGCCACGCTCCTCTGCTTCCTCGTCCTCTACCTCCTCTCCCACGATCCAGCCCTAGGTGAGCCCCCATCCCGATCCCCCGCGCCCGCCACGTGTGCTTCAAGATTCGAGGAAACCCAGGATCCACCGTACTTCCAGTAAGATGGCTCACACTTGTAGGACTGCGGCCGAAGCTCGCGAGTGAGTTTTCTTCCTCCACCCATCGTAGTGTTATTCATTTTTGTGGTGTTTTAGCAGGAGGCAGTGTTAGCCCCTTATTTTGAGATCACTTCTTTGACTACAGTCAACATGATGTATATAAAAGACCATGGCTAGTATATTTGATCATGTATAATTATACTCTACTAGTGCATCATTTTATATTCACTAGTTTCATGATCATATGTGACATGTAATTTGGGACGCCTCTTTACTTTCATGTATGATATACTCTTGTATTGTGTTGTTTGATTGAGATAATAGGATTTGTCGGCCTTAGGACTTACGTCATAACATGCTAGAGTTCACCCATCTGTCTTCTAGACAACCTTAACACATTGCGACTTAGTTCGGTATTCTGCAAGGTGCGGTTGGCTATATCCGTCCCCGTATTTGCCTAGTATTCTGGGAGCGGGACGTGACACGAAGGAAGAAATTATTTGATATTTATGTTACTTTTGTGTAAGAGGATGTGATATTTCCATTTTGGCTTACAAAGCTTTTGGTGATTTTTTTGTGTTTCATAATTACCATTCCTTTAATTATAAAAGAAAGAAAAGAGAAAAAAAAAACCTTATTATTCCTTCTCTTTAGGAGGATGCAAGAAGATTATGATGCATTATGAATACAACGTTTCTATACAAACTGTCGGAGGAGGATCACACGTCGCCTCCCCATTGGAGAAGGGGGAGGCCGTAAATGCAGGAGGGACAGGAGTCCAATAGGGGAGGGATACGTCACTCTCGATCAGGCTTTCGATCCCCCCTCCTACCCCAACTCGATTTGACTATACTTTTCCTTTTGAATATATCTTAATAGTTAGATTACATCGTTCAACAACCTTTTATTTTGTAAATGAGTTAATTATTTGTAATAATGAGTTGGCTTGCTTTTTCAAACCTACAAATGAGTTATTGATAATATTGTGTTAGTTAATCAAAGAAATTACGATCTAGCAATATATGTTGGATTTGTTTTTTGCTTGGCCACTAAAAAGATAGTTCCACCTTGGAAAAAAATTTAAGTGTGTATCTCAATATATAGTTATGTGTTGTATAGACATATGCAGATGGAGTGTGGTGGTCCATGTTGTTGCCATTGTGGGATGTGGTCCATGCGGTTGCCATGTGGTTGTCTTGGTGCAACCCAAGAGCCACACACAAAAACGTGCGAATTGCAAAGTGACATTATTTTATTTTAAAAATAATGACACAGTGTATCTTTATTTTAAAAATAATAAAAATAATAATAATTATGCTTACATCCCTTGTTTTGCTCGCAATAAAGATATTCCGTGTCAATATTTTCAAAATAATGATACCGTGTGTAATAAACGTAAAACAGAATATTAGTGTAATTAATCGTTCCGTCCCCTCTCTCGTCAGATTTAATTTTTTACCTTCATCCCCGTTAAACAATGCACTTTTAATCTCTGTCTCGTTTTCGTCCTGTTAACACTTTTGGGATCAAATTTGTTCGTTCCGATTTTTTATCTTGTCAACAACTTTTTCTGTACATTATAATTTTAAAAAAAATTATTTTCATTCAAAAAAATACACTACAGATTAAAAAATCATAATTTTCATTCAAAAAAATACTACTAAATAGAAAAAATGATAAAATACGACAAAAAAATATAATTTTAATCCAACAAAATATACAAATACTAAATATAAATCTACATTACAAAACAATAAGGGGAGAATATTAACCTCGTAAAAATATATTTCAAATAAAGGTATATAAGTAATGGAAGTCGGATTTATCGGGACAAAAAATATTATATCTTATCGGAAAGGAAAATACTATATCCATATCCTATCTAATTCTGGATCTGATTGTTTTTTTTTTTAATCTTCCGCTCTCGTTTTTATTTTAAATTTTTTTAAATTCCTTACTGTCGAGAAGAAAGAAAAAAAATTAATTTTTATCGGATTCGAAAAAAATTATCACCCCTAATGGGAGGCATAATAGCACGTGACAGGCACGCAAGAAGTTGAGGAGGAGCTGCGGGAGGCCCACCAACACCGAATGCTTTATGCGGCGAGGGTGAATAGAGAGAAAATAGAAATATAAGGGAGCTCTCCTAAAATGAATGGAGGGAGAGAGCATGAAGAGTCTCCACCCACAAGAATTCTAAACGTCTAAGAATAGAATAAATATAATAGAATTATAATTGAGGGCGATAGGAAGGAAAGACGAAGAAAGGTGGTGGTGGTGGTGGTAGGTGGGCCCCACGAACAGACGACGCTGGGCCGTACAAATTGGGCCACACTTTGCTTATCATCTCATGGGAATGGGGAAAGTAGGATAGGATGGGCTGACGTTGACGTATTGCGTTGCATACAACTTGTTTGGAGTGGACCCCACCTCACCTCCAATCTCTTCTCCGGCCTCCTTTCTTTCCCACGCCCATGCCAACGCCATACGTCAGGACCCAATTTAATCTCGGACCTCTTACAACCGTCACGTTACATCCACGTGATGGTCATTTATTAGAAAAAAAAAAAAAAAAGGTGATAGTCACGTTACATCCACGTCATGTGCAGTTGTTTATTAAAAAAAATAGAACCGAAGGTAACTCACGTAGAGAGGGAAGAGATGGTTGTAAGCATTTGGTAGTAAACTTAGCATTATTGTTTAATCTCTCCCTCTTGGGCCTCTTACAGAGTGTGTGTTTTTTTTTTTTTTTTTTTTCTATCCCCCTCCCCCCAACTCAACTCTCGGTTCACAGTTTTTCCGCTTGAATATGTTGTTCAAAGTCTCAGGTACAACACATATTAGCATCTTTCTAACTTTCTTGGGTCTGGGTTCGAAACAATTTTACTTTCAATATCTGGCTCAAAAATAGCTTAAAAACAAGGGCGGAGTCAGAATTTTAGACTACCCCGGACTGAACTTTAAGTATCCTAAAAAAAAAGTTTAGAACACAAAAATTTACTTTCTTTTTCAGCTCAAGGTCAGGCACGAATAGCTGAAGCAATTTAAGCAGAGAATGTATTTTAAAATGGAAGGCACAAATATGAAATGCAGATGATGCAAAGTAGAAATATTAGTTGTCAAAATATGAAATATCTTCAAGCGGAACCAATAAAATTAAAATATCTCAAGAAAAGAAAGAAGTAATGAATCAACATCTGACTAAAAATATATAATATACATTTTTTTTGTTGCCACGGATTATGGCATGCGTAAGGCTTTGAGATATATAGACCGAACAATGTCAGCCATTTTCCATTTCTTAACGTTGTATCATCCAAAATTCTTGGCTTGATGTCCACAGTCTTCGAATTGATTGTCACCTAAAATACATCAAATATATAATTCAGAAATGTATGTTGATAAAGAAAACCAATTACAACACAAAATTTGAGATGAACCATGCTACCCATTGGAACAGTTGAAGTATTCTATAAGATGAATTAAAATTAGCAAATAAATGTCCAGAAATATTTGATCTGGTGCTTAGAAATATTTTGTCAAACAGTTGATGTTCATCTGTCATCTTCCATTCACTACTAAACCTTTTGATCAAAATAGTGTAGGTAACCATAGTCATCATGAACAGATATTTGTAACCATATTCAAGTTCCAGGTAGTCGTAGAGGATAGGGAGCTCGGGAATGGCCGGGCTTCTCTTGATCGGGCTCACATCCAGAAGGGGAGAGGAGAAGAACGAAGTGAAGCTGGAAGGAGGAGGATAAGAGGAACAGTAGTCGTACCTATTACTCGCCTGCAAGTGCTTCCTTTTATCCCAACTTTGACGACATCGATAAAGTCCGCCTCTGCGACAAAGTAGAATTAAAATGGTGAAGGAGAGAGCTGGTTGTGGAAGGTTGGGTGGACTGGAGTGGAGTTTTACCTATATAACAGTACTAAAGTATGGACAGAATTTTACCTAAATATAAAAAAAAAAATTGTTGGCTGGGGTGGTTGGCTGGGCTGAATCCCACCCCAGCCAACCAATAGATCCGCCCTTGCTTAAAATTAATTGTTTAAGTAACTTATAAATATTTTATTAATTATTTTAAAAAATTAAAAAAAATTTAATTATCTAATATGATCTAATTATAGCTAAATATTTTTAACTCAAGTGGTTAAGATAAGAGACATATTTCTTAGATGTTTTAGTTCAATTTCCAGAAACGACAATATTTATATTAAATTTTGTTTTTAAAATTTTTTTTGCTTACGTGCAATGCACGTAACGTTACTAGTTTAAGTCAATTATATTTTATATTTTAAAAGTTGCCAAATAAATATCAGCGTTTGTATATTAAAATATGAACAAAGTGAGAACATGAATAATTTTATAAAATAATAATAATAATAATTATTTTGTTATTTTAATATATTGATAAAATCAATAAGTGTGCAGATTTTAGAATTTTAATAAACTAGTAATCTATTAATAAATTGATAAAGTAATTAATTAATTTTATTATTACATATATTTTATTATTAAGTGATTTATAAAATAAGTAATATTAATATTTTAGTTAACTTTTGACTAGTTGTTATAAAATAATATTAATATTTTATTATATTATATTTTAATTAATATTAAATTTTAATCTTTTAATTATGAATCTTTTTTATAATAAAAAAAAGAGAATAAACTAACTAGTGCTTGCGTTTCAGTTGTTCGACGAGAAGTCTTTAGAGGAAGGCTCAGAAAGAACTCATTTACTTCCTCAAATTCCGACCCAAAAGAAAAAAGATCCATCTTTTATTTCATAACCTGGAATTCTTCGGGCTGGTCCTATTCGCCTTTTGGTTAACCGGGTTTGGATGCATCCAAAGTAAAGAAGAATAGTGGCATACAACTATAAGGCAATAAGAACGCTATGCGGTTGGCTCTTACTTGTATGTAACCTCCTACCACCGTGTACTCTACCTGGTTGTTCAGCGACAATGTTGCTTACTTGTATGTTGCATGTGATTTGTAGGGTCCATTTTTTGTTCACCCATAAATACTAGGATGTTTGTTCATCCTCCAATAGAAAATGACACGTGGTATTTTCAAAGTCAAAACCACCTTGGTTGGTGAACAAAATCACTTGCAAGATTGTTTTGTTTGGATAAAGATGTCACGTGTACGGTGTTGTCACCCAAATATTATTCGGACACTAAGTAATGTCACACGGTCCTAGGTTGAACAGAAATATTACAGTAATAAATCAAGAGAATAGTATAAACAAATGCTGCAAGTATGGCAATGTACACTTGCCTGAGATTCTGCCTCCAACTGCTGCTCTGGTATCAGCGGGATCTGCAGGTACTCCCCCGGTTGCTGAAATAAACGTTACCATCAGGTTCAGAAGACATCAAATAGCTAGAATTGTCTGTCCATAAGTCCAATTTGGACACAGGGGCAAAAGTGACAGTTTCCGGTCAAAGCGGGGTCCACATGTGGCACGCTTCGCATCGAAAAACGTGTCAGAGACAATGTTCTCTAAATTCGGCAAACTTAGTGTCTACAAGTCCAGAACGACGATACGAACCCAACGAAATGTCCAGAACTGGATTCCGTTGAGCCGATCACAAAATTGCCCGTCAAGTGGAGCCGTGGGGCCCACGATACGTAATTTTGTCAACGTTCTCAGAATCGAACCAAACTTGGGTCACAGGACCAGCATATTGCTACGAGTCCGATGGCGCAAGTTTTGTTTCGATACGACGAGCGTACACGAAGTTACAACGCATTCCAGAATAGGGCCGATACGGGATGTTATCGACGGATACGCGTTGATTTCGATGTGCACGCACATCCAAATCAACTTTCGCAAAATTTTACACGTCCGTATTAACGGCACGGACCTTTCGGTGAAGTCCGCACACGACCAAGTCGTCCCGTTTAGCGGGGGGCACCCAGTTTCGAGAAAATTAGGGTATTTATTTTTCTGATTTTCGTCGTAGTTTGCGACCGTCACATGACGCGATACCCCGAACGAGTTGCACGGGTATCGAGGGGGTCATGCAGTCTACGCGTCAAAGCAGACAGTTTGAAAAATAAGACAGCGAGGAGAGGAAAATTCTCACCTGAACAGGACGTCGAAGATGACTAAATTTATGCGTTTTTGTGAGGTGGCGCGACGCTCGGCCGGCGGGGCTTGCTGGCGGCGATGGCGGCGGCTAGGGCTCGGCGGAGGCCGCGCTGGAGTCGTCGGGTGCTCGGGCTCGTGGAGGCGTAGGTGGCGGTGGAGATGGGTGCTCAGCGGAGAGGCACGGTGGCTAGGGTGACCGGAGGGGAGTGGAGGGAGCCAGTGGCCTGCGGGGTGGCGCCGGAGGATGGCGGTGGTGGCTGCAAGGGATGAAGGTGACCAGGGTCGGCGGAGGGGGAGAAGGGTAGTGGTCAGTGGCGGATGGGAGTGGCCGGTTGTCGGATTTTATAAGGAGGGCGGTGATGGCGGTTGCCGGGAGAGGAGAGGTCGGGAGGCAGAGAGGCGGAGGCGTTGGGGAAGAAGAAGAAGGGGCGGCCGCAGCGGGTGAAACGACCGGCGGAGGGGAAGGCGAGCGGCGCAGGGAACGGTCGGGAAGAGGAACGGCCAGCGGAGGAATCGGGTCGTCGGCGGTTTCGTCGGTTACAGAAGAAAGGTAACGGGTCGGGTCGGTCGGTTGCGGGTACGGGTTTGGGTTCAGACCCGACCCGACCCACTAGGGTTTGGGTATTGGTTCAGTTGGGTCGGTCCGGTTTGGGTTGGTTCGGTTCATTAAACCAGATTTATTTTGGGTTTAATAAAAATATTAATTTTTAGGTCTTTAAAAATAGTTCTGGGGCCCAATAAATTCCAAAAAATTACCCTATGTCTAATATTTTATTTTACATCCAAAAATATTATTTTTATAATATTTTAATATTTAATAAAATTATTTAAAATTATTTAATACCAGAATACCTTGACTTTAATTAGTTAAAAATTCTAGAAAAATTCTGAAAATTTGTTTTAAAATTTTTGAAAATTTTGGGGGTTTACACATGTGACGGTATTAGTTTAGTTGTATATTTTTTTAGTGACTTGCATTATAGTACGAGATATCCATGTCATATTTGTGATATGTACATTGGCATTGGACGGTGAGGACAAGTGGTAGGCGTATGAGATGCACACATTAAAATCCGTAGTGTCCAGAGGAGCCACGGATCAAATGACTTCTTTTATTCAGATACCGCATTCTTCGGAGCGATTCGAACGTATATATTTGCAGATACCTCATTCTTCGAAATGATGGACATTGTATGTACAGATACTACGCTCTTCGGAGTGTTGGACGTTATGCCTACACCTACTCATACGTACCAAGGTTGTCCTCACATTGCATTCACTTAGAATGTTAGCACACCCCCTTTATTTATTCAGTATTTATATTTGGCATATATTTTTGTATCTTGTTACGTCCCTCTGAGGACCTGGTTTTCTTCTAGGTTATTTGTGCAGTTTGCATGATGCTTGATCTAGTGGAGTGTGGACATCGTTGCAGGTATCTTTACATTTTTAGCTATTACAGTCACGTACTACTTTTCATTTTTGATTTTGCTTTTATAGCCTAGTGTTTATAGGCATATATTGTTCTTTTGACCTATTCGAACGGATGTATTATTGGACTGCAGACTGATGATGCGTATCGTTCCTTCTTGAGATTTACTTACCATTGATTGAGATTTAATTTAGTTATTGTATGTTAGAATTATATTATTAACTGGATCACTTAACCTTGGACAGCGTAAGTGCACTTCGTCGGGTCCATTAAATTGGAAAGCCCTATGGAGTCGTACCAGCTGGCCATTGTCCCGTGTCTGGTCCCATACGTTTTGAGACTGGGCGTGACAAGGAGTAATTGATATGTTAGGATATATATATATATATATTGATATAAATTGTATGTTAGTAGTTATAGTCTTTAATACCTAGGAGTAGCATATGGTTTAGTATTGGGGGTTAGGCATATATTAGCTATAAGCAATAGGTTTTGGTTTACGTTGGGATACCAAGGTATCACTAAGGTATTTGGCCGATACCCAAGGTATTGAGTTTGGGTATCGAGTTAGGTGCGATACACATTGGTGCAAGGCCAATATATCATATTTAAATTAATATTATAATATTTGACTTGAATATATATATATATATAATCTTATTTTTATATTAGAAACTTGCGTATCTTGGGATACGGCTCTTTGAATGCATTGTTGTGTCTTAGCTTAGCTAGCATAGCATAGTTTCATAGTGTATCGACTTAGTGACTTAACATTAGACTCTTACAACCTAGATTTTATTGGTTTGACCTAGAAATGGCATATTGACTTAGAATTGTATCAACTTAGCTTATTTTTATTCTTAAACCTTGTATTGATGCAACATACCATATATAGGTTGTGAGACACCGGCTTGGGCATCGAGAGACACACCTTGCTTAGGACGTCAGGCGAGTACATTTCTCTGATAGTTTTTAATTCATAATATTGTATATATGCATGTTCTAGAATTGTATACATTGATCCCGACACAGTGATTTCACGGACTGATGCTATATGGATCCCGTCATGAGATGTTATCCCCTACTGTGTTCAGCGGGTACTCGTGTACATTTTATCTCATCGTGTATATTGGGTATTGATTATATTTCGTGTTCACACACTGCTCGTGTTCAGTATGCTTATTCATGTACACCCACTGCTCGTGTTCAGTGATTATATTTTTGTGTTCGTAGCGTATCGTGATTGGATCCATCGGTATTAGTTGGGGTGGGAGAGTAGGAGTTGATTATGTGATCAAAGCCATTATTACATCGTGTACATTCTGGTTACATACCTCACTTGTAATCCGTCTTACCTGATCATGTTTACCCAACCCGATCACATAATGAACTTGTATTCTGAGGCACATTAGCTAGTTTAGATTGCAGTTTTTTTATCATGTTGTTGATATTCATATTGTTGATCTATATTCTCGTACATTACCTGTATATCTATTGTTCATCATTCATATGTTTAGTGATCTTGTATTTCATTTCTATATTTGTTTATATGCTCGATTATGTTATTGGAACTGCTTTCAGAGGTATGTACTTCGCTCCAATCCTGACTGGATATATTTTTTCAGATGACTTGCTTATAGAGCAGTATCCCACATTCTACGGACCGCAGGACGACGTACCTATAGAGGATACTCCTATAGACTAGGAGGACTTAGATGTAAAGCCCGATGAGGTCTAGATTATTTGTGTTGGCATGTATTAGACTATTATTTTGGTGGATTCACATCTTGTATATTATTTCAGGTTGTGGATTGTATCTTTGTTCTTTCCATCGCTATTCCATTCGTGCATTATTCTTCCTTAGTTTGTTTTGTGATTGAGATTAGTAATACTTGTGAGATACCATATTTCTCCTCTGTTCGGAGTTGAGATGATTGACAGGTACCATATTATATTGTTGAGATGTTAGATAGTTAGAAATGACCCAGACATCGTTCTACCATCGATTCTGCGGTGTAGGCTGGGCGTAACCACGTACTCGTGCCCGAATATCCAGGTGCGGGTCGTGACAGTAACGAGTGAGGTGTCAGAGCTTCTGACAGACATCGAAATATGGGTCAGGGGGTCTTATGTGACCGCCCTGCTCTATGGTCGTTCAGACCGCATATGGAAACTGCATGGAGTCGAAGTCGCATGGGGCCAGTGACGTAGGGAACGGATGGAGTCCGGAACGCATTGAGCCAGAGTCGCATGTAACACATGGAGTCTAGGATGCATTGGACGCATTGGGCCAGAGACGCATAGAACACATGGGGTCTGGGCCGCATTGGGCCAGAGAGACGCATGAATCTTTTGTCTTTTTCTGCATTCGTGGCATATGAACAGCTGTATACTGCCAGAAGTAATTATGACGAAGATGTCAGCACATATTATAATCAGCGGTGCAGGATTCGAGGCGGTCAGAATGACTGTCTGTTTTTTCAGAATCATAAATGCTCTGATGTGACTGTAGGAATGATGCGTCACAGGACGATATGCGTCTCGGGATGTCACGTATCTGAGGGCGTCACGCGTCCGCTGCTGTTATGCGTCCGCCACAGTTAAGCGTACCTCGCTTATTTGTTGACTATAAACTGGAACGCATAAAAAATTTTTTATGCTTCTACAATTAATTCTTGGACCTACCAAAAGTAATCGTTTTTTCCTAACGGAACAAAAAAAAGAAAGAAAGAGGTAAAATCTTACAAAATAGAAAGAAAAACAATGTCAATTTTAAGTATTTATTTGGAATTTACTACTGTAAATCAATATCGAAAATATATTTTAAAAATAATAATTTATATAATTTTTAATAATTTAAAGTATGAGCATGGATGCTCTCACAAGAAGGGTTGGTTGAAGATGCACTTCAGCTTACCAGTATCCTTGAACTTTCGTGTTTGTTGGATACGCTCGCTTCCGGCCACGTTACGTGTGGTGACTGGAAGGTCTTGCTTAGGATGGAAATAGGAAGCATGGGCCCCACTCTAATTATAAATTCAGAAAGTTAAGAGAGCTGGTGCAATGCTGCGTCACTGAAACGCGGCGCGGTGCCAAAGAGTGGGTTATGACAGTCTGCTCCTCAAACAAATACGTATTTGCATACGAAACACAACCGCTGAAAAAGGGTAATTTTTATTCATAATCTCCAGAAGATAGTAAGTAATACACTTAGCTCCTCATATAATTGTAAAGATTAGAACGGAACCAGTAATAACCAACAATGTCATCTTCCACAAACAAGGAATCCCATGTCGGAAATCACCGCCAAAATTTACAAAAAAACCTCCCAAGAAATCCTAAGATCTCGATCAAGATGCAGAGAAAATTTGCAAAATAGCAACCCCCCCTTTAAACAAACAAATTGAGCAGCCTAGGCGTCCCATCCACCCCTCCGCTTTCAGCAGCACCAGTAGTATTCGTCACCGACCCCTCCGAGTTCATCGACGGAGTCGTCGGCCGCAGCTTCCTCTCCCCCGCTCTCGGCGTCAGGCACAGGTCCAGATCGCAGTCCTCCGCCGCCTCCGGCGGCGCCGATCCGAACACCTTCCTCTTTTTCATCGCTCCGCTGATGCCGCCGCCGCGGAGCTCGACGGAGTCGAGGTCCGGAAGCGGCTTCAGCGTCCCCCCTCTCAGAACCGTCTCCACCGCCGACTGACACAGGTGCCAGTTCCCGGTCCAGAGCAGCCCCACCGCTCCGTTGACCGGGTTGATCGTCCGCCCGCACGCCTCAAATAGCAACGACTGGAAGAGAGCTGCAAAGAACAATTAAACGTAAGTGTCCTAAATTAGAAATTTCTTGAGAGATTTTGGAAATTTTAGGGTTAGGTTTGATGACGACGATGAATATTGGTTATTTACATGGGCGCTGGGGTTCGGGGACGGCGGAGATGAAGGACATGAGGCCGGCGCGGCCGAAGAACTTGGCGACGAAGACGGTGGCGTGGCCCTGGGAGTCGGCGCCGTCGATCCACTGGAGGCAGGGGCGGAGGACGCAGCTCTCGCTGCAGCCCTTGCGGAGCACTCGGCAACCATTGCAGCTCATTCTCACTTCACTCAACAAAATCTCCGAGCATCAACCACAGGTCAGAATATTTTTTCTTTCTTTTCTTTACTATTTTTGTCAATTGTTACTTGATTGATTTCTTGATGGAGAAGAAAATTGGAAAAGGAGACAGGAAGCGGAGAGTGGGGGCGGTGGGAGAGAAGGGTTAGATATAGAGAGGAGTGTGGGTTGGGTTGGGTTTAGGTTAGGTTAGGTTAACCTAGGGTTAGGGTTAGGGTTACGGTAGTGGTAAGGGGGGAGGTAAGGTTACCGGTGTGAAGTTCCAAGATTTTTGGGGGGTTACTGTGGTTTCGGAAGGGGTACGGTGGGCGGCTCCGTGTTTCCGCAACTGGTCCCCTAGGGGGCCATTCTCCACCGTCAGATTCTGGGATTGGTTCGCTATGAAATAATTATTTGGCCGCTTTAATGGTTTTGTTTTATTACACCCCACGATTTAGGCAATTGTCAATTATGTTCATATCATTTGTGAAACTTAACCATTGCGAGTCAGATGCAATACACCCGATTTGCTCCGTGAGCCACCCATGAAGAACTATGTAATCGATTTAATTGTTGAATAAAATAATTCCAAATCACTTGTGTTTGATTGCATGCATGCGTGGAAAAAAAAAGTATAATCAAAATTTTATGATATTTATAAAAAAATTAGGAAAAAATTAATTTGGATGTTTAATTGTTTATATTTTATAAAAATAATATTTTTATGGGTTGAAAAGAAAATATAGGAAATGATTGTTTATTTTTTAAAATAATTGCACGGAAAATATTAACTATAAAACAATATAATTGGTATAAAAAATGTGAGTAAAATATTTTTTATAAAAAAAAGTCCAATTAAACACAATTTTCGATAAATAGTCAGGGTGTCGTTATTGACGCTCCTAAAATATCAATTTGTATTTTTTTAAATTTTTTTATCGTTCAAATTTCAGCCTGCCACTGCATTAGTAGTGCAGGATAATATTTTCGAAGTGCCAATAAAGATATTCTAGAAATGTCATCATACGTGCATGCACAAATTAATGTCAGATTTAATACATAAATATATTTAAAATTTGAATAATAAAAAATTATATATATATATATATATATATATATATATATAATAATATTTTAAGAATATCAATAACAACATCCTCAATTGATTGTGTTTGTTCCATTAAAAAGAAGTAATTATTGTAACTATTATTTAGCATTTAAAACAGCTGAGTTGCAAGTTAAAATAGAGGATCGTCTTTCCGGTACATACAATGTCCATATTTGTAAGAGAACAGTGACTCGATTCCAGAACGATGAAGCCTTGGCAACAAAGACTTTTGTCCAATGTCTCTGGAAACTCGTGCTCGACTATATTCTAAAACATTTTCTACAAAGACCTCAAAACAACACATAATTGCGCACCCAATAATGTAATAGTGTTCAACTCTTTATTCTGCACGCAGACGCATAGTATATTTTAATTTGCTTGCAGTCCATTACACGGAAATATCTTGCAAGTTGCAACGAATTGTTTTCTAATCTTTCCAGAAGAACGTTACAAAGTACATAAAGGAGTTTGCACATTTACTTTATAAATACAGCTTAGTTATAAATACAAGAAACGTGATAATGGTTTCTCATTCATGTCTGACCAATTCTTCAACAGCCCATCTCAGGCTCGACTATAAGACCAAGTTAACTAATTATCAACTCTGTTTTTCTTTCAGCTGATAAAACATGCACTCCAAATATTAATGAGTGCCCTATGGTCCACCTACATTCTCTACCACCATCCCAATTACGGCGTTTAAGCTCTAGTTTCTAAAGTGGCGTTTGGGCGCAGGTATTCTCAGTAATCTGCTTTTTAATTATTTTTTATGGAAAAGTAATTCAACATTTCCATATGTTTAGTTAGATTGGAGATTTGTAGTCAGGAAAATTCAATTGTTCTATTTTCATGTTTGGTTTAGACAAGTTAATTTGTCGAATTTTCTACAAATATTATTTCATTAATTTTTTTGATGTACCTAAATTTAGTTGGTTTTATTGAGGGTATGTATTCAACCAACGTTTTCAGAAATAATAAAAATATTTTCAAGGGAACCTTGGTTATACTTTTTTTTTCACAACTGAAGTCTTCCATATTCTCTCACAATTTACAATTCCAGATTTACACATGTAAGAAATCCGAAACTAATTCTCAAACCTCTAAAACTTAGAAACAACACATAATAAGTTTTTTGTCGCTCACATGTCAGTGTATAGATAAAGATCTGGCTAAAGTAGGATACGCGGATAGAGAAATATTGCTCTTGGTTACAAAACAAAATGTTGGAGTTGCATCGCACATTACCAATGGCCAAAAGGGAAAGCAAATTCCACCGAGAATCTTTTGGACGAGTTAACATCATTAAAAAATTTACGATAAAGATAACAAATCCTACTTACAGTTGTTGGTCAATTTAGAAAATCCATGTGGGTGGTGCCATGGTGACTATGTTAAAATCAGAATCTATTTTATCATAATAATTTGAGTCATTTTGTGGTGGTTCTATTGTTAGGTCGTCTTCTTTCAACCAAGTTGAGGGAAGGTTAGGCCAATAATTGGGGTCCTTTGATTTCATCACAGATACATGCATACATGATACATACTTATTCATTGACAGAGATTGGCCAAAGTACAGTCATCGCCCCCAACTCTCCTCAATTGTGGAACAATTAATAAAGACGGATGCATCCATTTTAGGACAATGGACTACTTGATCGGATACTTGCTTCTGGTCCTACCCACTTGGATCATGATGGGCAAGGGTTAGCTCACCGTTCAGGTCATTGTGGGACCGCAACAGCAACTATACCCTAAATATCCCAAAGGGTTGGGGGGGGGGGGGGGGGGGGGGGATGTCTTAGGGATGTGGATGGGTTGGACTGTAGATGGATTAATTAAGTAGTTGATCATGAGGACATGTAACATCAATGGAACTCAACTATATATGGTCACAGGGCGCGCCGTACCTGGTAAGTCACCCGTGACCCAGACCTCTTGTAGGGTCATATTGAATCTGAGCAGAGGGAGGTTGCTCAAGCCGGAAGTCTTATCAGATTTAATGTTCCTGTAATTTTTTTCCTTCCACCAACGATGTTACAATAGTATTATCAACACAAAAAAGTCAAAAAATAAAACAATAAATAGTATAAAAAATTACACGGACAAGAATGATGAGAGCGAGTATGCTGAAATTTTGTTCAGAATTTCACCTACAAACATTAAATAGTATAAAAATAAATTTTGCACCTCTAAAATTTTGGGTGAGCCAGCCCTCTCACGAGTCCCGTATCAAGTCCGTCCGAGCCTGATGTAAATTGACTCTCTCATATATATATTTTTTTAAAAACTGTATCATGGTCTTTTTATGGGTATGGATTATCCTTTTTGACTTAACAAGTTAAACGAATAAACCAACAAAGTTCCAAGTGTTGACCAACTAAATAGTAGGAGCTCATGATTTGTCTCTTACACAAGAAACAAGGATCTCAATATGAAGCTTGACCATGCTAGGGAATTTTATGTTTCATCAGTTATTTCTAGCGAAACATATATTATAGGTCTATAATCACTATCATGCCTTAAAGTTATAGTCAAAATGCTTAACAAATTAGTTTGAAATTGTTTTTTCTTTGCTAAGACAATACAAGATTCGAATTTAGTCCCTCAGGTTTCAGTTCTATGCATAGTCAAAGAGTATGTCTTTGATCATGTTGATATAGATGATCCTTTTTGAATAGAACTATTAATATATTTTTATTTCATGGGTAAGAGAATCTATCTTACCTTACTAGCATTTGATGGAAGGTGATCATAAGCAATGATGCACCGTTGAACAGACAGAAATTAAAGGCACAGTATAAGCGGCAATTGACCTATCGGCACAAGTACAAGAAATAAACATGCAAGTTTGACAAATATTAATTTTAGCAATATAATTGATCGATCGATCGTCATCTCCGTTCCATCAGATGTCGTGCTTCAGAACGGAATTCACAAATACTTGAGACTAGATATCAACACTATATGACAAGCTCTGAGTGCAGACTACTGGCACATTAATTATTTGCAAATGGAGTCAGCATACATACATACATACATACATACATACATACATACATTCGTTGGTTCGTTCGCACGCAATCTGCAACTTTACTTACAAGGGTGGACCAATTGTGGGTTGGCATCTTAAATAAAGTGGGAAGCGACGCACATTCCCTGAAACTCCAACAATTGATTGTAAAGAGAGAGAGAGAGAGAGAGAGAATGCCATCCATAATTTGCGTTGGATATATACTTAATTAAATGCAAAGATGATTCATGCATACTTGTCACACTGATAGGTGACGTGAACGATCCATCTTTAATCAACTTTGTTAATAAAGAAATTGCGCTACATGAATGGCTTTACGGGGACCATCCAAAATTTAAGCAAAAGTATGTCTCTCCAAGGAATATTAAAAGTTCCTCTTTTGTCACAAAGCCAGCAATTTATATTTTTATTGGGGATGACAACTTTGTACAAATACTAGGGATATATGGTCTCTATTTCCTGTATATGTGCTTTTGCAAGTTCACTAATTAAAAACAGCTGATATGAGGAAATCAGATCTGATCTCCTAGTTTTCTATATATATATATATATATATATATATATATATATATATATAGTTGAAGCTTTAGGTAGGTTTTAGTTTAGGGCTGTCACAATTATAAGGAGGGTACTACAAAACTCATGATATTTTCTCTTTGCATAGGGGTAGATCAAGATATTTTCTCTTTTTTCTTCTGTTTTTGCTTTCCCTGTCCTTTTCTTTTCTTCCTCTCTCTCTCTCTATCATTATCATTAAAGGTGATACAAATAAGGGTGAAAGAGTTGGAATACAATAAATATTTGGTTTATTTGCAACTGAATACTACAATCTATCCTTCTTAATTTTGTAACTGAACAAATTTTAGAAATTAGCAACTTGCAGCTTTATTTTATGCAACTTAATACCCTAAACTGTCCTACGGTTGCAAAGGGGGTACGGGTGGTTGCGAGTAGGCGAGTGGAGTGGCGATGCAAAACAAAAGGTTGGTTGATAGCTTCTTCAACACAAATCTGAACATGTCAATAAATAGGTTTTCTTCTGTGTCCATGTCCAGCCCAAATACATTATTAATGAAACTTCAGCTTATAGACCATTAGACATGGGCCAAAATTTGTTCATCGGCAAGTTCTTCTAGCAGCCTAGCACTGGCATCAGCAAACTTCATACATATTTTCACTTAGAATACCACGCCATCAGACAGTATGGACCATAGGAATTAAGAAAACACCATATAACATGATTAGTTAATTTGAAAAGGAATCATAATAATTTGGACTAAACCTTGTTACAAGAGTATAAAATATTTTGTTATATATATACTTTTGTAAATTTTGTTATATATATACTTTTGTAAAATTCTGGATATATTTTTTAGATATAAAAAATTAGTTTAAATATATTTTTATTTGAATTTGTTATATATATATATATATATATATATATATATATATATATATATATTTGAATATATGTTTAAGTAATTATAATGATCTTAAGATGTTTCTAAGTAAGGAAAACACACATGTGGGTAGTTAGATTTTTTTAATTATTAATTGCATGAGGATTTATAAACCGTTTAGACTGGTCAATTTTGAGTCATTTTCAAACCTCCTTGTAAAGAGTAGAGATTAGTGTAGATGTTAACCAAACCACTTCCAAAGTGGAATAGTGTGAATGTTCACAAAACCACTCATAGTGTGGATGTTTACCAAAAATCTTTCTAAGAGCATCTCCAGCCCTATTGTCTTGTTATCTATTGTGATTCCTATGTGACATAAAGCAGAAGACAATGTTTTTCTAAGGTGACAAGATTATATCCACACAAGACAATGATATAGAAAAGTTTTCTCCAATGCAAAATTATTGAGAAGACAATAAAAGTACTTTTTTCAACTTCCAAAACAATTTTTTCTGTTCTTCATTTTTTATAAGGATTATTTACACTAACTACTCCTAAGTTTTGGACTTATTACACAGGGTATCCCTATTTTTAAACTAAATACACTGACCACCTCTATGTTTTATGTTTATTACACGGGGTACCCCTACTTTAAGATAAAAATGAAAAGTTATAACATTAACTACCCCTATTTTTAAAAAAATTTCTTCAAATTTCTTCTAAAGAGAGGGTGGTCAGTGTAATTAGTTTAAAAATAGATGTATCCCGTGTAATAATTCTAAAACTTAGGGGTAGTTAGTGTAAATAACCCTTTTTATAAATATTTTTATTCATAATTGATGATGTGGAAGTAAGGTCATTGTGAAGTGCATTGTCTAGAACAAAACAACCAACTTCACAATGTCTTTGCCATGTCATGCCATATCACATTCACAATTTATTTCATATTTGCATTGGAGAGATTTTTTCAATAAAAAACTTGTTATTCCTATGTGGCAAATAACTTTTTTCCTAACTCACATTAGCGTCGGAGATACTCTAAGTGGACTAATATGAATGTTCACAAAACTATTCACAAAAGTGGTTTTAGCTTGAAAAAATTATAACCGCGTGGAAGGGTGATCATCCGCCATAGTTTTGGTGGGTGAACAAAAAAAGACTCATAATAATTTGCTTTTTTATTTTTATTTTTATCTATACATAATTACATAATTTTCCATTTTTTCCTTCTAATATAGCAATTAGCAAATGACTATTGTTTTTTTTATTTTTTATCTCCGCTTCATTTCGTCTCAATCCCCAAAAGTTCCAACTGCCGCCTCTGATCGCCGTCGATGAATCTCTCACTGTTCGATGGTGGTTAGTTTAGAAAATTTAATTTTCGATTATGGCTATTTTTTTTTTTTTTTTGGGTGAGGGGGAGGGGGTTAGTTATTTGGTGTTCGTTTAGTAACAGGTAGCACGGGTCCATGTGAAGAAATTCTCAATCAGTTCTTGATCCAAAATGGGTAAATCGCTACATTACAGATCTACCATAGCTCTGTAAGACAACAGTCTATGATGTATGGACACAGTACAGACACGGCGATACTGACATAACACTGATTTTGGCATTTCCTAATGTATTACATTATAGGGTGTCCATGTCGTGCCTGATACGTGTCCAAAACGACATGACACTCGGACACTGCACTACTTATGGAGTATCTGTGCTTCCTAGACCACA
This sequence comes from Iris macrosiphon, assembly GCA_036927795.1. Classification (NCBI taxonomy): domain Eukaryota; kingdom Viridiplantae; phylum Streptophyta; class Magnoliopsida; order Asparagales; family Iridaceae; genus Iris; species Iris macrosiphon. The sequence goes on from JAYESA010000009.1 coordinate 5,830,172, forward strand.
GCGTCGTGATTCTCACTATTGGATGAAGCAAATTTTACAATCACTAAATTGCACGACTTCAGAGTGCAGTATATTATCTGATCGAAACTGTTATGGGTTGTACATTGCTTATTAAGGTCGGCCCATGTTTTATTGTTTTGCTTTCTTTCTTTCCTTATTTAGTATGCGATATTTGCTGCTTATCAGTATGATGCGGATATGCACCACACCGAAATCACTTCATATGGCGAGAGCTCAACAATCGACGAGTCCGTGTCTAATGTTTGAGGATATGTGCGTAACATGGATTTCAAAGTTTTATATCTGGTTCTTGCAGATTCTGACATGCAAGGCTACATTATCAATTACGGAATGCCTAGCCGTATAGTGTCGGACACGGTGCATATACTCCTATATATATGTGTAGTGACCGTGTAATATTGTGTCGGACACGGTGCATATACTCCTATATACATCAGGGATTCCATTTTATGTCATGCTGTATTTATGTCCATTCACCGTAGCCGAAAGCAAGTTTTGCATTCCATTTCACATATTAAGTTATCAGTGAGGATTGAGTGATAGAAATTACTTCTTTTGTGAACCTCTTACATTATGGTACTTTGAACATCTCATTTATGTAATCCTCATCACACACAAAAAAGATTACAGAATGAGGTAAAACGAATTCTATATCATTGTGTAGTGCCATAAGACCAACTCCATGATGTTCATTAGTCTTCAAACATCGTATTCCATTGCCTCCATCAAAATCATTTGTATTCTTTTGTTTGGTTTTTGTAGCTTTTTTAGTTATAGGCTACTAGCACGAGTGAACATCTTGTAGTGGCCCTAAAATTTAATATCTCGAGTAAATTGCTAGGGAATAATATGCATATGAAATTTTGCTCATGAAATTGAACCATGCCAATGATATTTCCACTTGAACCACCTTATTATAGCAAGATCTGTTAACACCAGTACTTGGTATATTATCACATGAGAAGTAAAATTTCAAAGGGGATACGTGCAATGACACTCATTAAATGGTAATTTTTTGGGGAAGAATATTAATCGGGCATGTTGTAGGACGATGTGGAATAGATGCATTAGGAATTGGCTTGTGTAAATTTATTTTGTTAAAGTGGGGAACTTGGTTACGGAAGCTCACAATATTTTTGCTTAACCTCCTGTAATTAGCAAGTTGTTAGGACATTTTGACATCTATAACTGATTTGGTATTATGGGGAACTAAAAGTATAAGAAGATGAAAATAATGCAGTAATCTAATCAGTGGTTTTTTGGGAAATAAAAAGTTAATGTAATATTCGAATAAGGTGGTGGTCAAAGAGTGACAAGATGAATAACAAATTGTTTCTGTTAATTTTGGTTGTAATAGGTGCAACGGCAGTATGTTGTCTAGTTTAGTATGTTGTCTAGTTTACTATTCAAGTGTAGTTAGTATGTGATTTAGGTTTGAGAAAATTGCCCAGTCCAAGTATTACCATTCGAGAGGAGTATTTTGAGTTTGAGAAAAAAAATTCCCCAGTTAAGAAAAATAGTCAGCTGGTTTAGATCTTGGAAAAACTACGAATACGTAAGTGGTTTATCGATATACTTTTGCTCCTCATTCGATGGAAATTTATTCAGCAAACAGATAAAAGATATGTTCATTGTAAGCAAATTTATAATTCAAACATATTTAACAATCAAACGACTTTGTTTGAAATATATGAATAATGATTTGCCTACTCCTACATCTCAACAAAATGGGGTTGTTGAAAGGAAGAATTGTCATTTACTTGACATTGTATACATTAATGACTCAAATGAAGTTTTTGAGGTACTTTTGCAGTGACGCCATTCTTATTACTTCCCATATGGCTAGTCCTCTTTCTTTCTCAATGGGTAGATCCATATTACTTGTTTTAATGTTGGTCTGGCTCTACTCCATGTTACTCCTCATGTCTTTGGCTGTGCTGTCATTATTCACCAATTGAGTCCGGGTCTTGATAATCTCTCTTCCATGCCTGTCGAGTGTGCTTTTCTTGGATGTTCTTGTACTCATAAAGGATATTGTTTCTACGGTATTGTCACTCGTCATTCCTATGTGTTTGCAATTGTAACTTTCTTTGAGGTCATTTCTTACTTTAAGTCTTTATCCATTTTTTCTACCGAGTCGGTTCCCTTAACTCTACCGATGTTTGGTTTTTCTTATTGTTGTAACTTAGTTGTTACAGATATATTCACGACGTACTTACCACCTAACTTCTACAGTGCTACCATCATCTCCAACCCTTGCCAACAATCATAACATGCTCAACCTTTTGACCTTGATCTTCCCGATTCCATTTAGCAAAGGTAAAACATGCCCATCATCCTTATCTTATGGGTGATTTGTTTCCTTTGTTGTCTTGTCTCTTACTATCGCCAATTTGCCTATCTCTTTCTTTTGTATCTATTTTCAGGACTTATATGGAAGGATGGGAGGTTCCTGTCTGGAAAAATGCCGTGACTGATGAGATGGATGCTGTCTTTTCCCATGGTACATGAGGCTTGGTTTCCATTCCTTATGACAATGATGTAATTCCTAGCCGTTAGGCGTGTGCTGCCAAATATCTACCGGGTAGGTCTAGCTATAATCCCCTTTTTAGTTGCAGAGGGGTTCACTCAGACCTACGGCATCGACTATTTTGAGACCTCATGTGGTTCGTCTCAACTATCAGAATACTCTTCTCCCTAACGGTTAAAAAGGCTTGGCCTATGTTTCATCTTGATGTTAAGAGTGCATTCTTATATGCTTACCTTACGAAGGAAGTCTACATGGAGAAACCTTATCGTTTTGTCGCTCAGGGGGAGATTCAGAATGCAGGTTGAAGAAGGCGATTTGTTCTATTAAGACGGTTTGAATCTTGGTTTCAGAAATTTAGCCAAGTGGTCACAATAGTAGGATTTGGCGCAATTGTACAGATTACTATGTCTGTGTCCAAAACATTGCTTAAATGATGGTTTATATTGATCATATTATTCGGTGCTGTTAAGGGCATGAATGAGCTCAAGGAATCTCTGGAAGGATTTTGTTACCAAAACATGCGACAATAGAATGTGAATACTTGTTGAGGCCGTTTATTTTATGTATCATGCACTTAGGAGGTGCGATCCTTGTTTCACTTATGTGCCATAGGGATGATTGTTATACTCGCTGCAGCAAATTATATCATCTTTTACCTCCACATCTAGACACTTCTATAATCTACTGGACTTGGAGGGTGCATCTTGCTTGCATGAGCTTAAACTATATGACCAAGAAGGTAGGACTGATTATCTATCGACAGCCCTTGTAAGTTTATGACAAGTCCTTTCTTGCTTGTAGCTTCCTTTGCTAGAAATATTGACCAAAACAAAGGGTTGATGTAGGTCTAAGTTGACTGTTTAACATGAAATGTTAGTCATATTCTTGTTTTTTCATAGCTGAACTGTTTTGAAAATAAAGTTTTGATAAGGATGAAGAAACACATAGTACAATATCAAAGTTGATCAAAACTATGAGGTGAATCATATATTACAAAAACTGATCAAACTAAATTTGATTTAGACTGGTCTGGATTTCTGGATTTACTATCAAAGGATAGTGTGTTTATACGTGTTAAATTTATTTAGTAATTGTCATATTTCAAGATAAGGAGTTACAACCTTCCAAATATGAGCTTTATGGTACTTTAATTCTTGACAATCCCTTCAGTACAGTGAAATCGTTAATCTGCATGGTTTATTATGTGCTCATCTGTCGATAGAAGTAGCACTGGCACCGAACAGTTTATCTCTACTCAACATATCCTGCTGCTACTTTGATTTACAATTTTAGGCTGTTTCTTATTCTTTTAATTGTTGCCATACGACTACTCCATTTTAATACTTAGGAAAGGGTACAAAATGCAGATTACTGAACTGTGCTCTCAATGTTGATAGAATCATCTGAGTCCAATGAAAAAGAAGGATTAAAGGCCGAGTCAATGATGTTCCGTATCAAACGCAAGTAGAAGGTAGAAGCAAGCAGTGGACTTGCTCTTCTTGAGGTCATGGAAGCCGAAATTGAGGTCAGAGCTGTAGAGGATATTCCTGAGAATCCAAGGGGGGGTAAGTATCATTTTTTAGATGCTCTGGAAATTGCTCTTGGCCCTCTTCTCATAATCACTGGAAGCCAGAAGGCCTCTTCTAATTATGATAACATGGATGGTTGATGATTACATGACCAGATAAGCCATGATTAACCACTTTACACTGTCATGTAAAGTCTTTTTTAGCCTAGTGCTTACTGCTTATCCTATTTTGCACGTCCATTCTGTATCTTATCAACAACTACTTCAAGTCCCAGAGCCAGTGGCCATTCCTCATCTAGTACATTTGTCTATTTCAGGAGACAAGGAAGGACTACGGAGGTAGAGACAAAGACTTAGATTTGAGTAATCTACATGACCACAACCACCTGGTCTTTGGAAGCGGATGATACGAGGATGTCTTCCAGTAGTTGATGGTCATTCACATGCAGGTTCGTCCAAGAAGGATTGTTATACTATTCCCAATTTATCACACCTCTAGAGCGTAAGACTGTTGATGTTTCTTTCTTAGATTCGAAAAGATGCATGCTTGCTTATGCAGCAGATCAGAGTCTCAGTCAAAGATTTATCTGTGAAAAATCTACAACTTGGCAGTTTTGTGCAGATCATTTTGGGAAGGGTTACCTGTCCTGAGAAAAAAAAACAAAACAATCCGCTATATGTTGTTACTAATGTCTTATACCTTATAGGTGCGAGGATTCAGTTTATTTGGTTTCAACCGAACCAAAATAGTCAAAAACAGAATAAACCGAAAATTTAAAAATCCAAAGCGAACCGAAATTAGGCATAACCAAACCAAACCAAACCAAACCGAACTGAATCTCTTATTCGGTTCTCCGTCCAAAACCGAATAATGTTCACCTCTAATATCTTACTTCTGGTTGCTAATCATATTAAGGAGTTTCTGTGTTAGGTAGCCAACAACCAACTATAACTTTGCTGCATCACTGAGAAGTCCGATCATTCGTGAAAGAAGGCTTACAAAATGCACCTTTAGGAAATGGATGAAGCAGCAGCAAGATGGATGATAAAAAAGGTTGGATTTTGGCTAAGGTGGTCAAAGTAGGTATAGATGTATGATAAAAAAAAAAAAAGTTCTGATTTTGGCTTTGTTGTTGTCCTAAAGAAATAACAAGGTAATTGTTGGTTGTGACATCTTTAACTTCGGGTAAATTAGGGACAAAGTTCTCTTCACTCTGCTATGGTGGTCAAAGTACGTTCTGACTTAGTCTGAATTCTGAAGGTTCACTATTCAGGGAAAGGTCATTTTTAGAAGGGTGGGACCATTTTGTGTAGGAATTTTTACTCTTTGCTTCCTTTCTTCAGTGCTTTTGTCTTTCAAGTTGACTGAGATTTTGCAGTCATAGATTCATCTGCAAGAGCTAGAGTAACTACGCAGTTCTGCACGGGTCATTTTGGGAGGAGTGATCCATATTAAAGAACAATTGCTGAGAATTAGTTTGTTATTAATTACTTCATACAAAAAAATGTAAAATTTACTGCCGAGGACAAATGTAAATTATTTTTATTTTGGATCTCATTATATTCCTGTTGGGAAAAAATAAGACCTTTCCCGTCTTTGTGATAAAATGAGAATATAAAATAGAAATGGAAGAAAAAAAAAGAAGAGAGATACACACACAAGAATTACCGAGGTTCGGCTCAATTTGAGCCTACGTCCTCAGTAAATCTTGTGTGTGTATCTCTCTTTTTTTTTTTTTCTTCCATTTCTATTTTATATTCTCATCTTATCACAAAGACGGAAAAGGTCTTATTTTTTCCCAACAGTGGTATCAGAGCCAGGTTGCTAATCTTCTTGTGTTAAGATGGAGACTCCCATCGGCGGCGTTCGTATGATTAGCTTGAATGGCCGCAATTGGATGATATGGAAGGCGAAGATGATGGACCTTCTCTATTGCAAGGACCTCTATGCACCGGTTGAAGGAGTATCTTCCAAGCCGGAGTCTATGACGGCAGAAGATTGGAAGAAGCTCGACCGGAAGACCATTGGCACCATTCGACAATGGGTGGATGACACCGTATTCCACCATGTGTCAAATGAGACTTCGGCGAATAGCTTGTGGAAGAAACTTGAAGATCTCTACGAGAGGAAGACCGCCGGCAACAAAGCTTTCTTGATTCGGAAGCTTGTCAATCTCAAGTTCAAAGAAGGTGACTCTATATCTGAACATCTAAATGAAATTCAAAGTATTGTGAATCAACTTGTAGCCATGAAGATGGTGTTGGACGACGAGCTTCAAGCCCTTCTCTTGCTTAGCTCGTTGCCAGACAGTTGGGAGACTCTGGTGGTGTCTCTTAGCAACTCAGCACCTGACGGAGTTGTATCCATGAACCAAGTTACAAGCAGCCTCTTGAATGAAGAAATTCGAAGAAAGTCATCCGGATCCTCCTATTCTCATGCTCTTGTTACCGAGAATAGGGGGAGGAGCAAAAGCCGATATCCTCAGAACCGTGACAAGTCAAGAGGGAAATCAAAGGCTAGAAAGGACATCAGTTGCTATCACTGCGGGAAGAGTGGACACATAAAACGGGAATGCCGCAAGCTCAAGCGAGAACAAAAGGAAGGAAGGACCAATGAGAAGCAAGAAAAGACTGAAAGTGCAGCCGTTGCCATTGACAATGAAATTGTACTTTTCTCGGCATGTGAAGAAGACTGTACAAATCTCACTTGCCAAGACTCGGAATGGGTGATTGATTCTGGTGCCTCCTACCATGCTACTCCCCGGAAGGACTACTTCACTTCGCTTCGTGAAGGTAACCTTGGGACGGTAGAAATGGGTAACAAAAACTCTTCTCAAATTCTTGGCATTGGAAATATTTGTGTTACCACTAACATTGGAACAAAGATGGTTCTAAAAGATGTTAGATTTGTGCCCGATCTTCGTCTTAATCTTCTCTCCACCGGCAAGCTTGATGAAGAAGGATACACAAGCAACTTTGATAAAGGATGTTGGAAGCTTACCAAAGGTTCACTTGTACTTGCGAGAGGAAAGAAGTGTTGCACTCTCTACAAAACTCAGTTCCACTTGGAGAATGATGGACTTGGAACAGTGGAAGGTACCTCTATGGATTTGTGGCACAAGCGGCTTGGCCACATGAGCGAGAAAGGACTACAAACTCTCGCAAGGCGGCAACTACTTCCATCCATGCAAGGTATATCATTATCCCACTGTGATCATTGCTTAATTGGAAAACAACATCGGGTAGCTTTTGTTAAAAACTATAACAAAAAGGAAACCGGCATATTGGACTTAGTCTACTCGGACGTATGCAGACCCATAAATGTAAAAACCTTTAGTGGTGCCTCCTACTTTGTGACCTTCATTGATGATGCATCTAGAAAAGTATGGGTGTATGTCCTAAAAGCCAAAGATCAAGTCTTTGAAGTTTTCAAAGATTTTCATACCAAAGTTGAAAGAGAAACCGGAAAGCTCTTGAAGTGTATTCACACGGATAATGGTGGTGAGTATACTTCAAGGATGTTTGAAGACTATTGCTCTAAATATGGCATTAGACACCAAAAGTCTGTCCCACACACACCACAACACAATGGGGTTGCAGAAAGAATGAACCGCACAATTGTGGAAAGAATAAGGAGTATGTTATCCTTAGCTAAATTACCAAAAATATTTTGGGGAGAAGCAGTACGAACAGCCTGCTACTTGATAAATTTGTCCCCCTCAGCTCCTTTGGATGGAGATATTCCTGAAAGGGTTTGGAGTGGAAAGGATATTTCCTATTCCCACTTGCGTGTGTTCGGGTGCAAAGCATTTGTGCATGTACCTAAGGAGAAAAGAACAAAACTTGATGACAAATCCATTCCATGCATCTTCTTGGGATATGGAAATGATGAATTTGGATATAGGTTGTGGGATCCTAAAAACAAGAAAATTGTAAGGAGCAGGGATGTTGTATTTTGTGAAGATAAAACACTTACTGATTTTGAAAAAGAAGAGGAGCCACAAAACACTCACATCGTCCCAGATCCAATCTCCACACCGGTTGTTTTACCTTCTCCTATGTTAGAAAATAATGATTTTCAAGATGTGCAGGAAGAAGAAGAAATTACAGGTTCCCCAGGTTTTGATCAGGGGGAGCATGAACATGCAGAGCCACCTCATATGGATCAGCTACAAGCACCTCAGTTGAGACGGTCGGATAGAGATCGACAACCCTCAACCAGATATCCTACTTCAGAATATACTATGGTGACAGATGCAGGTGAACCAGAAAGTTTCCATGAAGCACAAGTACATGAAGATCATACCAAGTGAAAGAAAGCCATGCAAGAGGAGATGGATTCCTTGCATAAGAACCACACTTATGACTTGGTGGAGCTACCGAAGAACAGAAAAGCCTTGAAGAACAAATGGGTGTTCAAAATCAAGAATGAAGGAAATGACCAAGTCAAGTACAAAGCTCGCCTCGTGGTGAAAGGTTTCAGTCAGAAGCAAGGTATTGATTATGAAGAAATATTTTCTCCTGTTGTAAAGATGTCTTCTATTCGGGTTATTCTTGGTCTTGTCGCTTCTCAAGATCTTGAAGTTGAGCAGTTAGATGTGAAGACTGCATTCCTCCATGGTGATTTGGCAGAGGAAATCTATATGGAGCAGCCAGAGGGTTTCAAGGTAAAAGGCAAAGAACAGTTGGTTTGCAAATTAAAGAAAAGCTTGTACGGGCTCAAGCAGGCACCGCGACTGTGGTATAAAAGGTTTGATTCTTTTATGCTTGACCATGGGTATAAAAGAACATCTGCAGATCATTGTGTTTATATCCAAAAGTTCTCTGATGATGATTTCATTATTCTCTCTCTATATGTTGACGATATGCTTGTTGTTGGAAAATATATGTCTAAAATTGACAGGTTGAAGAAAGAGCTGAGCAAGTCCTTTGACATGAAGGACTTAGGAGCGGCACAACATATATTGGGAATGAAAATCTCTCGGGACAGAAATGCGAAAAAGTTGTGGCTATCGCAAGAAAGATACATTGAACGTGTTCTGGAGAAGTTTAATATGTTTAACTCCAAGCCGGTCAGCACACCGCTAGCAGCTCATTTTAAGCTAAGCTCACAACAAAGTCCTTCAAGAGAGAAGGAGAAGGAGGAGATGAGGAGCATTCCATTTGCCTCAGCCGTCGGAAGCTTGATGTACTCCATGGTTTGTATAAGACCCGACATAGCACATGCAGTTGGTGTGGTAAGCCGTTTTCTTGCCAATCCGGGTAAAGAACATTGGGAAGCAGTAAAATGGATCCTAAGATATCTTAGAGAAACTTCTAAATATTCTTTATGTTTTGGAGATGGCAGACCTATCTTGGAGGGTTTCACTGATTCTGATATGGCAGGTGACTTGGACAAAAGAAAGTCCACATCTGGATACTTATTTATCTTTGCAGGGGGAGCCGTATCATGGCAATCAAAGCTGCAAAAGTGTATCGCTCTATCCACCACAGAAGCTGAATACATCGCTGCCACAGAAGCTAGCAAGGAGCTCTTGTGGATGAAGAACTTCCTAAAGGAGTTATCGCTCAAGCAAGAGAAGTACACTCTTTACTGTGACAGTCAGAGCGCCATCGACTTGAGTAGAAACGCTACATATCACTCAAGGACAAAGCACATCGATGTACGCCATCACTTGATCCGAGATGCTTTGGAGAATCAACTGATGCACATTAAGAAGGTTGATACAAGCCAAAATTCGTCGGACATGATAACGAAGCCTCTACCAAAAGAGAAGCATGACTTCTGCCGAAGGAAGGCAGGTATGACTACTGTTTGAAAACCTCTCTCCTCATGTGGATGGAGGGGGAGATTGATGGGAACGGGGTCCATCCCCATGATGAACCAATATGGATTTGATCCATGAAAATCGGTCACCCCTGGTTGGGTTCGGCCAAGTACTTAACCATTTTTCTGGGTGCAGTTTCTGTGACTAGATACAGTTTTGGGAGCCGTTTTCGGAGCTGTTGCAGGCATAATTAGGCTCGGTCTTCAACGCGAAAGTTGTTTGAAAAAGTTTTCTCTTTCTTTCCAGCTTTGAACCAGATCATTCTGAGGTGTATTGAAGAAGTTATGGCTCTCGAAAGTAGGCTATCTGTTCATATTCTGCATGTATTCATCTTGCATGCAATAATGATGTATTGCCTTTCTCCATGCATTGGAAGATGGAAGGACTAATCTTGGGAGATGAAAGGGCTGCCCTTTGGACTTCTCCATACATAGAGTGGTGTACCCAAGAGGCTTATCCTCCTTATAAATAGAGGGGAGATGGTGAAGGTTTGAAGACACAACTTGTAATCCTCACACTTGTAATTCTTTTCAAGTGAGTTTGAGAGATAGTGATCCTCAAGTGAAGTTGTACCAACTTGAGAGAAGAGCTCTTTGTAATCTTTTATTTGATTATAGTGAAAAAGGCGAAGAAGGAGCGGGTGAGGACGTAGGCTCAAATTGAGCCGAACCTCGGTAAATCTTGTGTGTGTATCTCTTATTTTTTGCTTCTCTTCCATTTCTATTTTATATTCTCATCTCATCACAAAGACGGAAAAGGTCTTTTTTTTCCCAACAATTCCACCATCTTCAAAACTTGCTCTATTTGTGCTCCTCCTGCAACCTTTGTAGCAGTGTCTGCTTGCAAATGGGGACACGAGTCCAATGGTCAAATGCACTGCTGTCAATTTCCAAATTATGGGGATTCTGTAAATTTGCTAATGTAAAACTTTGCTTTTATTTGGATTATACAGGGATTTTGGCTATAGTTTTTCCTGTGACCACTCTCGGATGTGATGATACTAGTCTCTGCCAGGGATGTTTATTTTCGGGTTTTTGGATTTGTCGAAATAGTTATATAGAAAATAGCAACAAACAATTGAATAACTTGTACATGTTTGTGCTCTACAAAGTAAAGTACAATTATCCTTTTGTTTTCTGTTTATTTCTGTTAAAACAGTTATTCTTGTTATTGCTTGGTTAGAGCTTGAATATGCTTTCTTGAGTCAACATTGCCCCTACAAAATTTAGTTGGTGTCGATCAGTATCTGAAAAGCAAAACCTAGTTTCTCTTGTCTGTCCCTTTGTTTTTCTATTTGCTTCTTCCTTTTGTTGTGTTTCTGTTGTTGTTTTTGTTTGGCAATATGGAAACCATTCTGGTTTAGACAACTGGAAGCTAAGAGCATCTCCAACCCTACTGTGACTTTGGAAAAAGATTGTTGCCACGGCAATATTTTATTTTAAATGTCCTTCTACAATGTAATTGTCAAGTAAATTGTTAAGCTTTACATAAAAAAAGTTATAGAAGACATTGTAAAATTTGGTTGTCCTTGACAATATCTTTATCTCAAAATCATCAATTATGAATAAAATATATTTAAAAAAAAAGAAGAAGATGAGAAGTTGTCTTGAAAGGTGAAAAAAGTTTTAATACTTTTGAATTGAAGAAGACTTTTCTACTTCATTGTCTTCTCTAAATATGGTTTTGTATCTAGAATTTTTTTTGTCTTTCGTCTCTTGCCACATAGGAATCACACGTTACAAGACAATAGGGTTGGAGATGCTCTAAAAGTTTGAGCAATGAGCTGACATGCCAACCAAAAACTTAGTGGATGTCACATATGAAACAACAAAAATAATATATTTTTTGTGCAGGTGCGTGTTATGTGCTTGCATAATTTTTTTTGTTGATTATAATTTGGGTCACAATAACATTCAAAAATTTGCGTTTGAATTCCGAAGATGTCTAGCTTAGAATTTGGATCATGAGATAACTGCTGACCTATATTGACTATTTAAAATTTGTTAATAAATAAATTGAATTAAAATTCAAGAAGGACAAGAATGTTTCCGAAACATTAAGTCTAATTAACCCTAAATTATTTACTAACATATTTTGGATGGTCAACACGGGTCAACCATCAGGTTACATAAATGAGATGGTTGCATGAGCCCCAGGCCGCATGGGCACCAGGCCGCATAAGCACCTGGTCGTAGGGCACCAGACCGCAAGAGCACCTAGCTGCATGAGCCCCAGGCCGCATGGCACCAGGCCGCATGATAACCTGACGCATGCGTCCGACGCATAGCGACTGATCATGTGTCCGAGCTAGCAATCGTGCATACAACTTGCGTATAAAAGGAGCGCATGAGCGCCATGCGACGATGCTGACATGCTAAGTACAAAGTGGGTCATCAAAGCGCCACTTTACGTCATTGAGTCCGAGCTCGAGTCTGAGTCACTTGGGGGCTTAGCTCCTAAGGGAAACTTCCCAAAGATGGTGACAAAACAAAGATTTTCATAATGGAGTTCACACTTAATCTCTCTAGGAAAGTCAACCCACATGGGCCACCACTCCCCATGTGCATATGTCAATAAAAAGAATAGTTATATATTGGGATATACACATTGGTGGTTTTCCAATGTGGGACTAAAAGTCCCAAAGCTAAGTGAAAACACCAACAATCCTCCACATATATCACAATATATGGTCTAGCGTTCCTCACAGTGACTGTCCATCATGCATTAAGATAGTTGTCGCCCACGACTTGAATCTTCCCGCATGTGTCAAACAACAGAATGGTACAAGAATGGACTACGCCTTGAATTCTGAACCATAACTGTTATTCTTTCCACTTCCACAATGACATCAGCATTGCCTCCGTTCGCACGTTAAAGGTCCTGTGCTGACCTGGTCTCAGTGTATATATCTTGGGCGTCTACAAGCTTTTCCTCAAGAGACGGCCTACATCTCTATCCATACACTTAGGTGAGTTCTTCCATTATAGAAAGTTTATAACCCGGCATGAATCTTTGTGCTTCTGTGCGGTGCTACGCCGCTATAACATGGTTGTCCAAGGCCGAGGATCCCCCTCTTGTGGTGTCATACCACTGTAGCATGATGACACATGCCTCTTAGTAGTGTCGTTACTACACACAACATGAAGCCTTGCGCCCCTGTGCGGTGCTACGCCGTTGTGACATGGCTCGAAGCCGAGGTTCACTCCCTCAAGTGGTGTCACCCACTGTAGCATGAGGTCACAAGCCTCTTAGTAGTGTTGTACTACATCCCAACATGAAGCCTTGCACTTTCGTGCGATGTTACGCCATTGTGATATGGCTCGAAGGCGAGGTTCACTTCCTCATGTAGTGTCACCTACTATAGCATGAGGTCACATGCATCTTTGTAGTATTGTACTACCACTCTTTATATTCCTTCAGCATTAGTCTACCTGCCTATGTGCGGTGCTCCTGAAGCCGAGGTTCACTTCCTCGTGTGGTGTCACCCCACTATAGCATGGGATACGAGTCCCTTGTAGTGCTGAAACTACACGTGCTTCCTGTAACGCACGTCGGACATTTACTCTGCCCAAGAACTCATTAAGGCGTCAAATCCATCCTCCTACAGGAAATGTTCTGTTCAAGAACAAATAGTAGACTACAATGGTTTTGGGTACGTATCCCACAATGTCCCTGAGGACTACCCACTGTACCTGATATTCTCCTGGTCAATGGTCCTCCCTTGAACCAATAGCTAGATGCCTGGTATATTTTTCTTTGAACCAATAACATAAAACTAAATAGTAGGATTACAGAGACGCAATATCAGAGGTCCTCCAAGCCCATATCTGTTGTGTCCTTGACTATGTCCGGTGTTACTACCGCTGTGACATGGTTTGCAGCCGAGGCTTTACCCTATCGAGTTTTCTCATGGTGGTGTCACCCCACAGTAACATGGAGTACTAAGCTCCTTCATAGTGCTTGACTCTGACTATATGCGGTGCTACTGCTACTGTGGTATGGCCTGAAGCCGAGACTTTACCCTGTCAAGGTACCTCATGGTGGTGTCACCCCAGGGTATCATGGAGTACTACACTCCTTTATAGTTCTTACGATTAGCTGGCACTTGAGGCCTATCATGAACGGATCCGCCAGAATCACCTGACTCCGAACATTTAAACATTGTAATGGTGCCACCCTTGATGCACTCATGTAGCATTTCGAACGAATCTGCTATAATCACCTAGATCCGAACATTATCCGTTACCATGATATCATGCTTGAGGTATTCATGTAGTGTCTTGAACGGATCTGCCAGAATCACCTGGCTCCGATCATTTAACTACTGCAATGATCCACGCTAGCTGCGCTCATTCAGTGGCATGTGTTATACCCACACAGTTCTCTTCTCATTATTGGAGAGATGATTAGATGCCACTGCTGTAGCTTTCTGGTTTTCACGGTATATCGGTATCACCCAAATCTGTGTACCAACCATAGGAAGATCATCTGAGAGATTCCAAAATAATTCTGTTTTATATGCTTCAGCTTGATAGTGCAAAGAACTCTGAGAGTAAAGACTACTTCTTCGAATTTCACGATATAGCAACATCACCCCTGGAGAAGTCATGTCCTCCAGTGAATCTTTCACTCTTCTTTCTTGAGCACTAACTGACATCACTAAAGCCTTCCTTCATATCTGAATAACTGTTGTAGTGCATGATATACCACTGAGTCCACCTGAGAATTTTGATGACTCTCTTCACAGTTTTTAGTGCTCTACAACACACATACTGCTCGTGAACTTGAATCAACATTCCTACAGTAAGAGCTATATCAGGCCTGGTGGTACTTGCAGCTTGAATTATTCATCTGATGATGCTCGAGTACATCAACTGTCTGATACTTTTTCTTGGATTTGGCTTCATCTTCATGTCACACCTGAGGAATATCGTCCCTGATACCCAAAGCATGTGATCAACTATTCATGCAGAGAGCTTGTGACTAAGCAAGCCCACATGTCGTTTGGATTATCTTATATCCTAAGGATGATATCCGCAAACCCATGTCAAGAAATTGGACAAAAATGATATCCTTGTTCTAGTGACACTTCTATATCCGTAGCTGGGACTAGTAAGTCGTCCATATAGATACAAAGGATGACTCCTCCATTATCAGCGAACTTTGTGTACACACACTTGTTTGTCTCGCTGATCCTGCGACAACTTTGACTAGATGACTTGTCAAACTTCTACTGCCACATCCTGGAATTTGCTACAGGCCGTATAGAGATATCACCAACCCGCAGACTGTCCTCAAACCTGAACGACAATAATTATGTCTATTGTCAGTGAATCTCTTATGTTAGTCATTCTTCAAGACTTGATGTCTTCACTTCATCTGATAAACATTAAGCTTGTGAATTATAGCTACGACAATCATCACCCTGATATATGACACCCTGAACGAGGTGCCAAAGTTCTCAATCCCCTATACCTAAGAAAAACCCTAGGCCGCTAGCCTAGACTTGAACTCAACTGTTCTGTCTGCTTTCATCTTTATGTACTTGAAGATCTATGAGCATCTGATAGGTTTAGCTCATTTAGGTAGATTGACCAACATCCAAGTGTTGTTATGGAGTCAATCTTATCATTGACCGCCTCCTCCTAGCAGACTGAGTCCCTGGTCTTTATCGCCTCATCATTGGTAAGTGGCACGACCTTCATATGATAGGTGATAAGGTCATCTTTGGTCCTTCGACTGTCACGCCCCAGTCCCAAAATGCCGAGGGACTGGAGATGCGTAGCAATGGCCAGCAGCACGCACCGATAGATAACCCAATTTAATGGAGCCATCAGGGCGTACTTAAGCTGTAAATAAGGTCTACTATACAAGTCACACTAATCTCATCCATAAAGATAAGGAAATAAACTGCATAATCAAATGGAAATAGTGTATCAACAACATCACAGCAAGTCAGTCGGAGAAACGATCCGACTTAAGTCTGAATAAACTGGCTCTATAGGCCAGGAACAAAAGAGATAAACATGAAATAAATAAATGAGTACTGGGACAGGCACTCAGGAGAAGTCCTCGACAGTCACCTCGTCTTCAGTGTTTGGTTCAGCTCCAGCAATAGCTTCAGCTCCTGTCCCGTATATCTCGGGATACTGCTCCTCAGCTAAACCTGGGGACATAATCCATTCCAGGTCCTCAGTGGACATAGCAAGGCACAAATAATACAAGCCAAAATGAATAAGCAGTGCAATAAATAATGAAACAGCAGGGTAAACTAAGTAACCATCTATGTGATATGCAAATGAGAGCAACACTAGTACTCAGGCTGAGACCGCTACAAGCTCTGTGTCGGGGAGCCGGTAGCAGTAATAACACGTAAAGGGTCTAGCTCTGCTGGAGAGTCTACAACCTCACAATAATAGTAGATATATATATAGAACAGCCTGTAGCCTGTGTGTCTCTCCCCACCCAATGTAATCACGCAAGCCATGACCATAACGTCTCATGTCCATGTTAGCGGGATTATAGCTAATGCAATAAGTCATACTGTCTATAAATAAATAACTCTGTCAAGTCCTGTATCCTATTCAGAATCCCCACGAATAACTCAGGAAGATTCTGTCCATGATAGTGTCAAGTGTCCTGGGTTGTAGGGTACTTGATAGGTCAAGTACAAAGTAAGGGGATCGTAAATCTATCTCTAAATGACGAAACCAACACCGCGTAAGGTGTCAGTACCCGACTATGATCGGGCACTAGGTACGTCGTACGTTTCCTAGGTTTAAGCAGTTTAAAACAGTTTATATGAATTTGCACAAGAAATCCAGCAGAGTATTTTTACAGAAAATAAGAAAATAATGACTGCAAGTTTGGCAATGTGCACTTGCTTGAGGTTTGAATTCCACTTAGGTCCTGGTTTCGGAAATTTCCAGAGATGTCTCCGAAAGCTGAAATAAACAGTACCATCACGCTCAGAAGGTGTCAAATAGCTAGGATCGCCTGTCCTTGGGTCCAATTTGGAGACAAGGGCAAAACGGTAATTTTGGACTAAAACGGGGTCCACCGGTGGGCCCGCTTTGCACCGAAAAACGTGTCAGTGTCAACAGTCTCCAAATTTACCAAACTTAGTGTCAACAGGTCAGGAACGCTGATACGAACCCAACGGAACTTTCAGATTTGAATTTCGATGAGCCGATCACGAAATCGTCCGTCGATCGGGGCCTGTGGGGCCCACAACACGCGATTTCGTCAACGTTCTCAGAATTGGACCAAACTTGACCCACAGGACCAGCGTATCGCTACGAGTCCGATGGCGCAAGTTTTGTCTCGATCTGACGTGTGTGCACGAAGTTAGGGTAAAATGCAAAAAAGGCGGATACGGAGCGATGTCCGCGGATACGCGTTGATTCCGGTGTGCACGCACACCCGAATCAGCTTTCGCGAAATCCCACACGTCCGTATCGACGAGGCGCACGTATCTGTGAAGACCGTACGCGACCAAGTCGTCCCGTTTGGCGGGGCGCACTCAGTTCCCGGGTGAAACAGGGTCTGGTTTTTTCCTGTTTTTGGATCGCGGTGTGCGATCACCACAGGACGCGATGCCCCGAGCGGTTTGTCCGGGCACTGTGAGGGTCATACAGGCTTCGCGTAGAAATTTACGAAAACGAAAACAGAGATCCGAGGTGCAAGTTACGAGTACCTGAAGGGGACCCGAGAAACCGGGGTTTTTTTTCGAGTCCGATACGCGTTCCGTGTCCTGGACGCTGTGTCCGCGTGTCCAACGGCGTGTCCGGCCTAGGGCTGGGGTCTGCTGCACCGTAGTGGCCGGAGAGGGGCTGGGTGGCGTCGCCGGGCTCGGGTGAGGGCGGTGCTGGCCGTCGGTCAACGGCGGGCGGAGGAGTTCGGCCGGCCGCTGGGTGAATAGGTAGGAGGGAGAAAGGGGCTCGGGCCCTGGCGGCTGCGGGAGGAGGTGCTGGAGGGTGGAGATGGGAGGCTCCGGCGGGGTGCTCGGCTGTGCTTCGGCGGAGGACAGCGGCGGGTTGCCGGAGAGGTTAGGGTTCGGGGTTTTGGGGGAGGAAGAGAAAGGAGGGGGAGGTTTTTATAGGGGAGCGCCGGGCGGAGGTGAGGCCGGGGAAGGCGGGTCGAGGAGGAAGACGTGGGGTCGTGGAGCATGGCGCGGGCGGTTCTCCGGCGACGTGGCCGGAGAACGCGGCGGAAACCGCGGGCTCAGGCGTGGGGGAGGGGATGGGCTTCGCGGGTCGGGTCGGGTGCAGGTTCGGGTTGGGCGGACCCGCCCGACCCGATAACATGACGGGCTGGGCTGGGCTTCGGCCCACTGGGCCGGGCCTAAGCTAAAACAATAATAATAATAATAATAATAATAATTAATAATTTAATTAGAAAATAGTTTTTAGGCTCTTAAAAATAGGTCTGATGTCCAATAAAATCCCAGAAAATTACCCTAAGTCCGGTTTTCTATTTTACACCATAAAATCATATTTTCATTTCATTTTAATGTTATTTATTGGCAATTAAAAATTACAAACTCACTACAGGGCCTATGTAAATTCCTGAAAATTTGCATATAAATTTTAAAAATTAATTTAAAAAAATCTGAAAAATTTAGGGTGTTTACAATCTACCCCCCTTAAGAGGATTGCGTCCTCGCAATCGAAGGATAAACTATAAAGACAAAATTTACAGAATTAAAGAATGCTTAGGTTCTACCTGATTCTGTAAATAAATGTGGATAACGCTGGCGCATAACATCTTCTCGCTCCCAGGTCGATTCGCCAGGAGAGTGCTGCTTCCAAGCTACTCGAACCAGCCTGATTGTCTGCCCTCGCAGTGTCTTCTCGCTGGTTTCGAGTATACCCACTGGCTGCTCTTCGTATCTCAGGCTAGGTCCCACTGAAATCTCAGAATGATCAGCTATATGGCTTGGGTCCGTCACATATCTCCTCAATTGTGAGACGTGGAATACGTCATGCACTCCCTCTAAGGATGGAGGTAATGCAAGACGGTAAGCCACCTCTCCAATGCGCTCTAAGATATCAAATGGCCCAATGTACCTTGGGCTTAACTTGCCTCTGCTGCCAAATCTGATAGTACCTCTAGTGGGCGAGATCCTCAAAAATACATGCTCTCCTTCCTTGAACTCCAGGGGTCGTCTGTGTGCATCGGTCCAGTGCTTCTGTCTATCCTGGGCTGCACGGAGATGGTTCTGAATTTGTTTTACTTTCTCCACTGTCTCTGTTACCAACTCTGGACCCAGTATTTGACGTTCGCCAACGTCGCTCCAGCATATTGGAGATCTGCACTTCCTTCCGTACAATGCCTCGAAAGGTGCCATCTGAATGCTTGCCTAATAGCTGTTGTTTGTAGGAGAACTCCACTAAGTGCAGGTGATCTTCCCAAGATCCTCCGAAGTCCAGTATACAAGATCGCAGCATGTCTTCTAGGATCTGAATGGTGCGCTCTGACTGTCCGTAAGTCTGAGGATGATAGGCAGTACTGAACTTGAGCCTGGTGCCGAGACTCTCTTGCAGGCTTCGCCAGAAGTGAGATGTAAGTCTCGAGTCTCGATCTGATACAATACTAACCGGCACTCCATGTAATTTTACGATCTGACGCATATACATGTCGGCTAGTACTTCCGTGGATTGTCCAACTCTGAACGGCAAGAAGTGAGCCGACTTAGTGAGCCGATCCACGATGACCCATACTGCATCCTTACCACTAGGGCTTCTTGGAAATCCAGTGACAAAGTCCATGGTAATATGCTCCCACTTCCATTCAGGGATGGGAAGTGGCTGCAACATACCTGCAGTCCTTTGGTGCTCGGCCTTCACCTGCTGGCAGACTAAGCATTTTGCCACGAAGCGGGCAATTTCTCTTTTCATTCCATGCCACCAGTAATATTGTCTTAGGTCCCGGTACATCTTGGTTCCTCCTGGATGAACCGAGTATATGGAGCTATGGGCTTCTGTCATCAATTCCTGCCTTAATTCTCCATTTGGAACACATAGGCGATTTCCGCACCTTAATGTTCCGTCCTCGTGGATGCGAAGTCCCGTCTGCAAGCCTGCTTCTGTTCTTTCTCTCAGCCTTCGGAATCTGGCATCATTAGGCAAAGCTTCCTTGATTCTCTCCACCAGCGATGACTTCACTTCAAGGTTAGCCAGCAAACCATTTTGTCCAGGTAGAACAACCTCTATCTGAAGATCTTGCAAGTCTTGTAATAGCTGAGGCTGCTCCGTTAAGAAATAAGCCGAGGGTTTTCTGCTGAGGGCGTCGGCTACAACATTTGCTTTCCCCGGGTGGTACTATAGATCGATGTCAAAGTCCACCATCAACTCAAGCCAACGCCGTTGCCTCATGTTGAGCTCCTTCTGTGTATAAACATACTTCAAGCTCTTATGATTAGTGAATATCTCGACCTTTTCTCCATACAGATAATGTCTCCAGATCTTCAATACAAAAATTACTGCAGCTAGCTCCAGGTCATGTGTTGGGTAGTTCTTCTCGTGGACCTTCAGCTGCCTCGATGCATAAGCGATAACCTTGCCATGTTGCATCAAGACACAACCTAGTCCACTACCGGACGCATCACTATATACAACAAAACCTCCTGACCCTGAGGGAAGAGTCAAGACTGGTGCTGTTGTTAGACGCCTCTTCAATTCTTCAAAGGCATGCTGGCATTCTTCCGTCCATATGAACTCCTGATCCTTCCGTGTCAGCTTAGTCATCGGCTCTGCGATTCTTGAAAAATTTTCTACGAACCGCCGGTAATACCCAGCAAGTCCAAGAAAACTTCTCACTTTCGCAACCGAGGTAGGGGTAGGCCAGGTTTCTATAGCAGTGACTTTCTCTGGGTCCACAGACAGTCCTTCACCCGAGATAATATGCCCTAAGAATGGCACCTTGTCCATACAGAACTCACATTTGCTGAGTTTGGCATATAGCTTCTCCCTTCTCAAGGTTTCTAGCACAATTCTAAGGTGTTCCTCGTGCTCTTCGTGGTTCTTGGAGTAGATTAGGATATCATCAATGAACACCACCACGAACTTATCCAAGTACTGATGGAAGACCCCGTTCATCAAACTCATAAATACGGCGGGTGCGTTGGTTAAACCAAACGGCATAACTAGGAACTCATAATGCCCATACTTAGTTCTGAAGGCCGTCTTTGGGATATCTTCCTTCTTCACCCTAATCTGGTGATAACCGGATCTAAGGTCAATCTTTGAGAATACCTTAGCACCACTCAATTGGTCAAACAAATCATCAATGCGTGGTAATGGGTACAGGTTCTTAATAGTTACAGCATTAAGGGCTCTGTAATCAATGCACAGTCGTACAGATCCGTCCTTCTTGGGTACAAAAAGTATAGGTGCTCCCCACGGTGAAACACTGGGCCTGATAAATCCTTTCTCCAGAAGGTCGTCAACTTGTGTTTTCAACTCCACCAACTCCTTTGGTGCTAGCCGATATACCGATGAAGTGATAGGTTCGGCTCCTGGAGTTAGGTCTATTGTGAATTCTATCTCCCGATCAGGTGGTAAACCTGGAAGATCGTCGGGAAACACATCCACAAATTCCGTTATGACTCTTGGGTAACTTGAATCTTCTTCTACAGTCAATACCCTAAGAGTTGGCTGGACCCCTTGTTCTACAGCTCCTCGTAGAAATTCAAACTCAGGAAGGCTAGGGGGTCTAAATATCACTTTTCCAAGCCGGCAATCCAGTGTCGCATGGTACTGACTTAACCAGTCCATACCAAGTACAACATCGTAATCAGGCATAGAAAAGATCTGGAATTGGGCTCGCATCTCTCGGCCACAGACTACTACCGAACATGATATACAAGTATCACTAACCGGGATAATTCTACCTCCCGTTAGTATCCTCTTCATCTTCGAGAGAGGTGCGATAGCTATTCTATGTGTGGCTACGAAGCTAGCAGCAATAAATGAATGCGAAGCTCCAGAATCAAATAATGCTACAGCAGGAATTGAAGCTACTAATATGGTACCTGCTATCACTTCGCCTGCAGTAGCTTCCTCAGTGACTGCTAGTGCATATGCCTGGCCTCGTCCCTGAGCGGGACCCCTTTGCCGACGAGCTTGTTGGAACAATGCTGCCTGAGGTGGTAGAGGTGGCCTGGCTCCTCCAGGCCCTGTCTGAGTTGCTCCCCCAGCTGGAAGAGCTGCAGGTGGAGCTGGTCGATTCGGAACTCCCTCTCGACGTTCCGAGCAGTCCTTTGAGAAGTGTTGTCCAGATCCGCAAACCAGACAGAGTCCCAGCTTGCGTCGACATTCCTTTTCAATATGTCCTACCTTGCTGCAGTAGTGGCAAGTAGGCAGGTTCTTAGTTGCTGCTCTTGGTGGCGGGCTCTTCTGGGGTCGTTTAGCAGATTTCCCTGGTGATGACTTGGACGGTGCTGAGGAGAAGGGACGTTTCAGGCTTGATTCCCTCCGAGTAACGCGCTCCAGCCGACGTGCTGCAGCTAGGACGTCGGTGTAGGAGGTGGGCGCGACCGATCCGATTAACTTCTGAAGCTCGAACCTGAGCCCATCAAAGAATTTCTTCGCCTTCTCCTCTTCGGTAGGAATTAGCGAAGGGGCGAAGCGGCTCAGGCGAATGAATTCGGCGTTATATTCCTCCACCGTCATGTTGTCCTGGATCAGGCGGTTGAATCTGTCTCAGAGTTCTGACCGAGCCACAGCAGGGATGTACATTGCCTGGAAGAGTCTGGAGAACTCCTCCCAGGTAACCTGATCATGTCCGAGCCTTCTTTCTTCGGACAGCCACCAATGATGTGCGTTGTCCGTCAGTTGCATCCTGACGGCAGTCATCCATTTGTCCCTTGGTAGTTCGGCGGCCTCCAACTGATGCTGTGTGTTTGTAAGCCATTCATGTACTTCAGTTGGTCCTTCCTTGCCCGAGAAGGTACGGGGCTTGAGTTGACGGAAATCCGTAATAGATCCCGTCGTTGGCCTCCTATTTGGTAGATTTGCATGCTCCAATGCTGCGACCAGGCTGTTCCTTAGGTTCTCGGCCTCTCGGCGTTGGGTCTCCTGTTGAATCTGTTGTTGTGCCTGCATCATGGCGTAGAACATCTGGAATATTTGTTGACCGTCCATTGCCTGTCCTGGGGGAAAGACAGGCATCGCAGGAGGGAACTGGGGAGGAGGCGGGATGTCATTACGCCTGAACCTGGAACTTGGCTGGCCAGTTTGATTGCTCTGAGAGGATTGTCCTCTGGTATCTGGCGTCATTCCAGCTTTGCAGGTAAACCCTGCTTCAGTCGGTGTTCCCAAGGGGGTCTCGTCACCACGTCTGGGATCCATAACTCTGTATCAAAAGAAAACAATGAGAACGCACAGAGGAATCAAAACAGGATGCAGTTTAAGCAATTTAATTGAATTCGACATAGAGTTCTAAAATGATTAAATCAATGGATGAGATCCTATAACCTATCTTATTGCAGGCCTGTCCGGTCCCTAAGTTGAAACCGAACAATTTAGTTCTGACCTGCATGGGCCACCACAAAAACTATGTCACGCCCCAGTCCCAAAATGCCGAGGGACTGGAGATGCGTAGCAATGGCCAGCAGCACGCACCGATAGATAACCCAATTTAATGGAGCCATCAGGGCGTACTTAAGCTGTAAATAAGGTCTACTATACAAGTCACACTAATCTTATCCATAAAGATAAGGAAATAAACTGCATAATCAAATGGAAATAGTGTATCAACAACATCACAGCAAGTCAGTCGGAGAAACGATCCGACTTAAGTCTGAATAAACTGGCTCTATAGGCCAGGAACAAAAGAGATAAACATGAAATAAATAAATGAGTACTGGGACAGGCACTCAGGAGAAGTCCTCGGCAGTCACCTCGTCTTCAGTGTTTGGTTCAGCTCCAGCAATAGCTTCAGCTCCTGTCCCGTATATCTCGGGATACGGCTCCTCAGCTAAACCTGGGGACATAATCCATTCCAGGTCCTCAGTGGACATAGCAAGGCACAAATAATACAAGCCAAAATGAATAAGCAGTGCAATAAATAATGAAACAGTAGGGTAAACTAAATAACCATCTATGTGATATGCAAATGAGAGCAACACTAGTACTCAGGCTGAGACCGCTACAAGCTCTGTGTCGGGGAGCCGGTAGCAGTAATAACACGTAAAGGGTCTAGCTCTGCTGGAGAGTCTACAACCTCACAATAATAGTAGATATATATATAGAACAGCCTGTAGCCTGTGTGTCTCTCCCCACCCAATGTAATCACGCAAGCCATGACCATAATGTCTCATGTCCATGTTAGCGGGATTATAGCTAATGCAATAAGTCATACTGTCTATAAATAAATAACTCTGTCAAGTCCTGTATCATATTCAGAATCCCCACGAATAACTCAGGAAGATTCTGTCCATGATAGTGTCAAGTGTCCTGGGTTGTAGGGTACTTGATAGGTCAAGTACAAAGTAAGGGGATCGTAAATCCATCTCTAAATGACGAAACCAACACCGCGTAAGGTGTCAGTACCCGACTATGATCGGGCACTAGGTACGTCGTACGTTTCCTAGGTTTAAGCAGTTTAAAACAGTTTATATGAATTTGCACAAGAAATCCAGCAGAGTATTTTTACAGAAAATAAGAAAATAATGACTGCAAGTTTGGCAAGGTGCACTTGCCTGAGGTTTGGATTCCACTTAGGTCCTGGTTTCAGAAATTTTCAGAGATGTCTCCAAAAGCTGAAATAAATAGTACCATCACGCTCAGAAGGTGTCAAATAGCTAGGATCGCCTGTCCTTGGGTCCAATTTGGAGACAAGGGCAAAACGGTAATTTTGGGCTAAAACGGGGTCCACCGGTGGGTCCGCTTTGCACCGAAAAATGTGTCAGGGTCAACAGTCTCCAAATTCACCAAACTTAGTGTCAACAGGTCAGGAACGATGATACGAACCCAACGGAACTTTCAGATTTGAATTTCGATGAGCCGATCACGAAATCGCCCGTCGAGCTGGGCCCGTGGGGCCCACGACACACGATTTTGTCAACGTTCTCAGAATCGGACCAAACTTGACCCACAGGACCAGCGTATCGCTACGAGTCCGATGGCACAAGTTTCGTCTCGATCTGACGTGTGTGCACGAAGTTAGGGTAAAATACAGAAAAGACGGATACGGAGCGATGTCCGCGGATACGCGTTGATTCCGGTATGCACGCACACCCGAATTAGCTTCCGCGAAATCCAACACGTCCGTATCGACGAGGCGCACGTATCTGTGAAGATCGTACGCGACCAAGTCGTCCCGTTTGGTGGGGCACACTCAGTTCCGGGGTGAAACAGGGTCTGATTTTTTCCTGTTTTTGGATCGCGGTGTGCGATCACCACAGGACGCGATGCCCCGAGCGGTTTGTCCGGGCACCGAGAGGGTCATACAGGCTTCGCGTAGAAATTTACGGAAACGAAAACAGAGATCCGAGGTGCAAGTTACGAGTACCTGAAGGGGACCCGAGAAACCGGGGTTTTTTTTCGAGTCCGATACGCGTTCCGTGTCCTGGACGCTGTGTCCGCGTGTCCAGCGGCGTGTCCGGCCTAGGGCTGGGGTCTGCTGCACCGTAGTGGCCGGAGAGGGGCTGGGTGGCGTCGCCGGGCTCGGGTGAGGGCGGTGCTGGCCGTCGGTCAACGGCGGGCGGAGGAGTTCGGCCGGCCGCTGGGTGAATAGGGAGGAGGGAGAAAGGGGCTCGGGCCCTGGCGGCTGCGGGAGGAGGTGCTGGAGGGTGGAGATGGGAGGCTCCGGCAGGGTGCTCGGCTGTGCTTCGGCGGAGGACAGCGGCGGGTTGCCGGGGAGGTTAGGGTTCGGAGTTTTGGGGGAGGAAGAGAAAGGAGGGGGAGGTTTTTATAGGGGAGCGCCGGGCGGAGGTGAGGCCGGGGAAGGCGGGTCAAGGAGGAAGACGTGGGGTCGTGGAGCATGGCGCGGGCGGTTCTCCGGCGACGTGGCCGGAGAACGCGGCGGAAACCGCGGGCTCAGGCGTGGGGGAGGGGATAGGCTTCGCGGGTCGGGTCGGGTGCAGGTTCGGGTTGGCGGACCCGCCCGACCCGATAACATGGCGGTCTGGGCTGGGCTTCGGCCCACTGGGCCGGGCCTAAGCTAAAACAACAACAATAATAATAATAATAATAATAATTAATAATTTAATTAGAAAATAGTTTTTAGGCTCTTAAAAATAGGTCTAATGTCCAATAAAATCCCAGAAAATTACCCTAAGTCCGGTTTTCTATTTTACACCATAAAATCATATTTTTATTTCATTTTAATGTTATTTATTGGCAATTAAAAATTACAAACTCACTACAGGGCCTATGTAAATTCCTGAAAATTTGCATATAAATTTTAAAAAATTAATTTAAAAATATCTGAAAAATTTAGGGTGTTTACATCGACCTCCTGACACTTCTTGCTGACTACTCTACGAGTTCTGGTTCAAATATTGTCTTCTTAAAGACAACTCCTTCCTGGACTACATATTCTTCTACAGAAGTGCCAAATAACTCTGGCCAATAAGGTCCTCCGGAAGCTATTCATATGCTAAAAACCCCTACAATCGAATGATATTCATGTGGATCTGACCTTGAACCAGAGTTACATCAGAAGTAATGAACGATACTTGGAACATGACCGTAAGTGCATTATTCTCCCACAGACAATCTGGAAGACCTTTTGTTCAACAGTATATATATCATTATTACTGTCAATTGATTGTCCTTCCTATCTGCACCTTTAAGGATTAGGAGAGTATGAAGATGTCATTTCATAGTCAATCCCATGCTCTAAACAATACGAATCCAAAGAACTATTCTCGTTCCATAGTCAATTTTATGTTCCAAGCTGAACGATGTGAATCCAAAGAACGAAGCTTATTTCATAGTCAATTCTATGTTCTAAGCTGAACGATACGAATCCAAAGAATGAAGCTTGTTCCATAGTCAATTCTATGTTCTAAGCTGAACGATGTGAATCCAAAGAACGAAGCTTGTTCCATCGTCAATTCCATGTTCTAAGTTGAACGATGCGAATCCAAAGAACGATATACTTCGTCTTGATTACTTCTGAATCTGTTGAATTGTAGACCGGTTCGACGCTCAGCTCCAAACTTGAAGTCTCTGATGTTCTCGAATGCTTCATCATTCGATTATGAGAAGATACTCGAACACATTTCCCAAGAAATCGTCGAAGAAAGAAGTGATAAACGTTCATCCCCGCCTTTTGTGGAAAATAGAAGTTACGGATATCTGAGCGCACCAGCTCCAGAAGATCTGTACTTATAGTCACCCATCTAAACGGCTTTCTGACTACTTTTGTCTAAGCACAGTCATCACAACTCTCTTCCTCCTTACCCCCACATCTTGAAGATATCCCTGGATTAGACATCTTTGTTCGAAAAAGACATGTCTTAGTCAGATGTGTCACAACTCAATAAGAGCAATCCCTTCCTCAAGCCAGAAGTCCAGAATCATAATCCCGATCCCTAGATCTTCTGCTTAACACTTGTTTGCCATAGAGACATTCTTCTAAGATAGTAGTCTTCTTGGTGAACTGCTCTTTCTCAGAGAATGCGTGGTCAGATGCACCAGTGTCTACCCACTAGTCCGCAACCACTCTTGATGACTCAACCTGCTCAATCATAGCAACCAAGTTAACTAATCAAAGGAACCAAGTTTAGCTATACCTTACTATATTGGTTCAGATTGGTTCTGCAGTCAAGCTCCAATTCCAGCCATGTGTCAAGTATTGTCAAGTGCAGAGACTTCATGCGCAAAGACCACCATGCGCCAATCTTGCTATGCGCAGAGACATCCATGCGCATAGACCTCTATGCACGTCCTGCATGCGTAGATACATCATGCGTATGAGACACTATGCGTCCAGCTCTGCTATGCGCCAAGATTTGTCATGCGCTAAGGCCTGCCATGCGCCAAGGCTTGTTATGCGCATAATCTGTAATATTTGTAATCTTTCTTCCATCCTTGGGAATGGTAGGTACTGAAAACTCACCTTCAATATTTGACAAATAACTCATTCCCTCATCCAAATGTTCAAAGTGTATCCCGTCAATCTTCTCAAGTTTGTGAAAACTTGTTGCCAAAAAAATTTGATCTGATGTTCTTCATCTTTCTTCGGATCTTGCTTTAAGATTGTTATTCCCAAGGCATATCAAAGATGGTAGAACACGGGCCATTAGTAGAGCTCCAAACGATACCCGAAAGTTCGCTTTCTACTAGAACCCAAGTTGTCTTCTAGATCAGAGATTCACATAAGAGTTCCTCATCTGATATTTTTGATTCTAACGAAGCACGAACCAAAACAGGTAACAAACTGACTTCGAAGAAAATAAAGATTACAACAAGCAACAAGTAAAATATTCTTCTCTTTACGTTCGAATATGCTACAATGAGAAATAACAAAGCAAAGGAAAAGACAGAAGAAAAGCTCCTTGCTACGGTGGTCAAAATTGTAGTGCCTCAAATCCCGATCCGACCGGGATGTGCACTATATAATTGGGCTTGTGGCTAGTCCGTCTGAGTATGCTTAGATCTTCGGCATCTTCTTGCCACGGACGAAATGCGATGATCTTTTTCAACTCATGGAAAGGCCTCTATTTAAACGAGTCTAATAGTTTTCGTGTTTGGTTGCTTGGTTTTCTTGATTGCCGCTTTAGAATTTGATTTGGTGTTGCTTTCGAGTTGCTTGGTTTTTGCTGCTGGTTTTATTGATTGGAGCTTGAATTTTGGGGAGTTCGGCAAGGAAGGATAGGCAAGAATTCTAACTCGGTGCTCGTGCTGTTGCAGGTCCATATAACTGACGTTTGATCGTCGCTAGGCGGGATTCCTTGTTTCAGTAACTTTTTCCTTAACCAGTGAATGGTTTGGTCCCTTCTTTCCTACTTCTTCATGCCAACATCTCTAATGTTTCAAACGTTCACTCGATGATGCCCGGTTGGACGCCTAGGAAATACTTAGCCACAATGCATGCCAGCCACTAAGAAAGGAACATGAGAATTGTAGACTAATTTTTACTATGTGCTTGCACACCTTATAACTTGAGTTGGTTGTAAAGGAAATTGGCTATTGGTTGCGGCCTGGTGCCTCGGATAGAGTTTGGATCCATGGGATATCAAAATGGAACACCGCATTGAGAAAATATGAACTATTGCATAAGATATATATATTGCTGCTTTACTTCATCTGTTTAATTCGATGCATTGTATGAGATATAAAATGTTCATGCATTTGCATGGTCTGGGATAACTTGTGCACAAGGTTTATCATTTCCTCGAAACGGCTTTCCGGGGCACTGGAACCGTATCGATCCGGAGGGAAATATTGATTCGTGCTAGTCACGATGCATTGCGGGACCTTCAGCAGGGCTTGCTACCCGGGCTGATAGGGCGCGCCGTTAATGCTTGGAATAAGTCCCTAAGGTATCGATCACACCAATGACCGCATAGAATAAAACACATGCTAATTTATTGTCTTGTGCAGATGGTAAGTATACTTGTGTTTCGTTGCAGGAAAGGCGTGCATCGGTTGAGTAAGCAATTGATGCACTGGTTGGATTCAATGCTATTTTCATTCCTATCAAAACATGCAACTGATATGAATTGAATTCACTTGCTTCTCTATAGAAGTCATCTTAATGCATGCTCGCCCCTAATAAGCTAGTGTCGATTTAATCGAGTGGTTTCATCCCGCTCACCAGTACAAGTTGAGTACTGACCCACGTTGTGGACAACTATTTCAGGCACTCAGACGGTGCAACGCTAGTGGATAGACGAAGAGGCGTTAGGAGCACCTCTATTTTGAAGTATAGTTGGAGTCAGATCATTTTGGAGGCTTGGACTTTCAACCTATACGAGGGCGTAATGTATGGACGACGGGGACTATCTGATGGAGCGCGCCCTGCATTTTGAGTTATCTTTTCTAATGTAATTCAAGTAGCTGAGAAGGCGCATCAATGTAGACTCTATGTAAATTACTCTGAATTATCAATGAAAAAGTATATTTTCTTCCTGCACTTGTGTTCAATTATCTGTGAATGTGTTTTCTAAATTGTGTTTCAAAGTGGGTTCCTATAACTGCGAGTTCTTGCCTTGTACGAGCGCAACTCCAGGCTCGTACGGCATCACGCCCCAGCGAGGATGAATCGGTTCCGTGAAGGATCCAGCGAGGACGATTGACCCTTTCGGGATAGGGGCGTGACATATTGGTATCAGAGCTTAGGCTTTACATCCTTGGGATTTCAAAAGATTATAAAGGAGTTTGATGCACCTCTCGGTTGAGTTGCATTCGGCGTCCGCTGCATGAGATGAGTCGCCTATACAATGAGCCCATAGATACAAAAATCTATCGTTTTTGGAGTGTTAACAAGATACTCTCTTTTGTAGCAATGGCTAAGAAAAATACTGCCGCTGCAAGCAGTGCTCAGCCCGTCCAGAACGATCCGGCAAGTTCTGGAGAATTCGGAGGAGCGGGTTCAATGGATATGTCCGAACGGCTTATGCATCTCATGGAGGTGCAGCAACAACAAGCCATTTTTCAACAGGCACAGTTTGCTGCTCAACAAAAGCAGATGGATACCATGATGCAACTGATTGCATCCTTGGTACCCAACAACGGGGGAGCTACAGTGACGCCTGCTACACCGCCGGCAGTGGCGGTAGAGGATGAGTCCGAAGAAACACAGCCTCCAGCAAGGAACACCTACCGTGCCGCAGAGTTCATTAAAATGCATCCACCAACGTTCAACGGGCGAGCAGAACCGGACGTGGTGATGGGATGGATTGCAAAGCTGGAGGGACTCTTCAATCTGGTCGGCATTAGGGGATCCAAAAGAGTGGCCTGTGCATCAGTTCAACTGGAGCTGCGTGCGCATGATTGGTGGGAAGCCACGAAGCAAGGGATCTATGATGCCAATCCCAACTGCAAAATCACCTGGGAAATATTCAAATATGCCTTCATTGAACAATATATTCCCCGGACCGTACGGCAACAAAAAGAAGACGACTTCAGCAATCTGGTGCAAGGAAGTTTGTCTGTGGATGATTACGACTCGGAGTTCGCTAAACTGGCTAAGTTTGCTGGACACTTCTTGCCTAACCAGCAGGCGTGGTGCTACCGTTTCCAGAAGGGTTTGAATGACGATTTGCGTAGGGACGTCATCAACCATAAATGTCAAACCTACAGGGAATGTTATGAAGCTGCCCTGAACAGCGAGCGAATCTTTGGGCGCTATCCACCAAAGGCCGACGTGCAAACCTCCCGTACCAACAATAATAAGCGACCTCAGGAAACGGGAGGGTCTGGAGCACAAAAGCGTCCACACATATCTGAGCATAGGGGCCCATCCCGTGCACCATACTGCAATAGGTGCGGCAGGTTAGGGCATCGAGTGGAGTAATGCCGAGTTACAGGATGTTTTAAATGTGGTCGTCTGGACCACAAACATTTCAACTGTCGTGAGCCAAAACCGAATCAGAACAACGGGAATCATAACAATGGGAATCATAACAATGGGAATCAGCACCACGGAAATCAGAACCACGGAAATCATAACAGGGGGCCTCCAGCAAGTGATGCCAATGCTGTGGCGTTGAACCCACGACGCCAGGGTGCTCAAGGACGAGTCTATGCACTGACTCGGGATGAGGCATCCGTCTCTGAAACTGTCGTGACAGGTACATTACTTTTCAGAGATTTGCCCGCTAGAGTCTTATTCGATTCAGGTGCTACGCATAGTTTCATATCTGCTGATTTTACTATTGAGCATAAATTAGCTTCTACTCTTTTAAATATGAACCTTTGCGTGAGTACACCTTCGGGAGTCGACATGCCCGCCCATGCGATCTGTAAGGATGGTTATATTTGCATCGGAGGAAGAAAGCTTTCCTTAGATGTCATTGTATTAGACATCAAGGATTACGATATTATTCTCGGAATGGACTGGTTGGGTGCTTGCCATGCAACAATCGAGTGCGCGGAGAAGCGAGTCGTATTCCGTCTACCCGGCGAGGCAGACTTTTACTATTCGTGCAGCGCTGCACCGAAGACGGCAATGATGATATCAGCAATTTCGGCTAGGCGTATGTTGCATTCGGGTTGTGAAGGGTACTTAGCTTCTGTTCGAGACACCCGACAGAAAAGTGCAGATGCAGCTCAGGCTGAAATTATAGCAGATTTCCTCGACGTTTTCCCGGACGAGCTGCCTGGAATGCCTCCAGATCGTGAGATCGAATTCAGCATTGACACTTTTTCGAATTTGCGACCGATATCGAAGGCACCTTATCGAATGGCCCCAGCAGAGCTGAAGGAACTTAAGATTCAGTTACAAGATCTGTTGGACCGAGGTTACATTCGTCCAAGCGTTTCTCCGCGGGGCGCTCCGGTGCTGTTCGTGAAGAAAAAGGATAGATCCATGCGGCTGTGTATTGACTACCGAGAACTAAATAAGGCGACCGTGCGGAACCAGTACCCATTGCCAAGGATAGATGACTTGTTTGATCAGCTGCAAGGTGCAACAGTCTTCTCTAAAATTGATCAGGATATCACCAGTTGAAAATCAAATCAGATGATGTTCAAAAATCTGCATTCAGGACCCGATACGGACACTACGAATTTCTTGTGATGTCGTTTGGCTTGACGAACGCCCCTGCAGCTTTCATGGATCTGATGAACCGCGTGTTTCGGCCGTACGTAGACAAGTTTGTGGTCGTGTTCAGCGACGACATTCTAATATATTCCAAGAACGAGGCAGAACACAAGGAACACCTAAATATCGTGCTACAGACATTACGAGAGCATCAGTTGTCCGCTAAGATCAACAAGTGTGAGTTCTGGTTGAACAGCGTGGCATTTCTTGGTCATGTCGTCTCGACAGAAGGCATCGCCGTAGACCCGAAGAAAATAGAGGCGGTGGTGGATTGGAAGCAACCTACATCAGCCAGCGAAGTTCGAAGCTTCTGGGTCTAGCGGGATACTACCGTAGGTTCGTGAAGGATTTTTCTAAACTGGCCTCGCCTTTGACACGCCTTACTCAAAAAGGGATTGTATACAAATAGGGTGATGACTGCGAAGCCAGCTTTCGGGAACTTAAGCAGCGTCTTGTTTCAGCTCCGATTCTTGCTCTTCCAGATGGGGTAGAGGAGTTTCAGATATACAGTGATGCATCAGGACTCGGTTTGGGATGTGTGCTCATGCAGAGGGATAAGGTAATATCGTACGCCTCCAAGCAACTGAAGCCGCACGAGAAAAACTACCCGACGCACGACTTAGAATTGGCGGCAATTGTATTTGCATTGAAGTTATGGAGGCGTTATCTTTATGGTGTTGCTTGCAAAATCTTTACAGATCACAAGAGCCTCAAGTATCTATTCACCCAACGGAAACTGAACCTCCGACAGCGGCGTTGGCTAGAACTGATTAAGGACTATGATTTGACGATCGCTTATACACCGGGCAAGAAAAACGTCGTTGCTGATGCTCTGAGTCGGAAGCACGTGGGCTCGTTATCCATAAACAACCATTTACTTCGAGATCTTGAGGCGATGGGCATCGAGCTTCGGGTTCAGCATCAAGGAGTGCAGCTGGCATCACTCCATCTTGAACCGAGTTTGCGTGAAAGAATCAAATCAGCTCAGGAGGGCGATCAGTTCCTAGCGAAGGCACGCGGACTGATTTCGGCGGAGAAGACGTCTGACTTTGTGGCAGGCGAAGACGGGACCTTACAAATGAAAGGAAGGCTATGCGTTCCTAATGACCCAGAACTCCGAAGGAAAATTATGGCGGAAGCACACTATACGAAGTATTCCTTGCATCCGGGGAGCACTAAGATGTACATAGACTTACGCAGAACCTTCTGGTGGCAAGGTATGAAGCGGGATGTGGCGACCTTTGTGTCACAGTGCATGGCCTGTCAACAGGTGAAAGCTGAACATCAGAGGCCCGACGGAGAGCTGCAGAACCTCGCTATTCCTGAGTGGAAATGGGACAACATCACTATGGATTTCATTGTGGGATTTCCGAAGACGCCACGGGGGCATAATACGATTTGGGTCATAGTTGATCGTTTGACCAAATCAGCCCACTTTCTTCCTATAAAAGTTACTTGGAGCGTCGATCGGTTAGCACAGATTTACATAGACGAGATTGTTCGATTACACGGAGTACCTACCTCAATCGTCTCTGACCGTGACGGACGCTTCTTATCTCATTTTTGGACAAGCCTACAGTCTGCTTTGGGAACCAAGCTACAGTTCAGTACTGCAAATCACCCCCAGACTGATGGCCAGACGGAAAGGACAAATCAGATACTTGAAGATATGTTACGGCTGTGTGCAATCGATTTGAAGACTAGTTGGGACACGCATCTCTCGTTGGCGGAGTTTGCGTACAACAACAACTACCAATCGAGCATCCAGATGGCACCGTACGAAGCACTTTATGGGCGCAAGTGTCGATCTCCAATCTGTTGGGACGAAGTCGGCGAGCGGCAAGTACTCGGGCAAGAGCTGGTAGAGCAGGCAGTTGAGAAAGTTCGCTTGATTCGGGAAAGACTCCGCACAGCGCAGAGCCGACAGAAAAGCTACGCCGATGCTCATCGTAGACCGTTGGAGTTCATGGTCGGGGATCATGTATTCTTGAAAGTGACGCCGATGCGTGGGGTGATGCGTTTCAGCGTGAAGGGCAAACTGAGTCCCAGGTTTGTCGCCCCCTTCGAGATACTGGAACGAGTGGCAGCTGTGGCATACCGGATTGTACTACCTCCCGCCTTGGCTGAAGTGCATGACGTATTCCATGTTTCTCAACTCCGAAAGTATGTGCATGACCCGAGTCATGTGGTTAGCTTCGAACAATTGGAACTGCGCACGGATTTATCATACTCAGAGGAGCCGGTGCAGATTCTGGATCGTAAAAAAAAGTACTTCGCAACCGTACGATGTCCTTGGTTCGCGTGCTGTGGCAGAACCATTCAGTTGGAGAATCAACTTGGGAGATTAAATCGGAGATGAAGGAGAAATATCCTTCGTTGTTCATTCAGTCGGAGGTAGGGCCTTGTTCTTAAGTTTCGGGATGAAACTTTTTCTTAGTGGTGTATTATGTAGTGCCTCAAATCCCGATCCGACTGGGATGTGCACTATATAATTTGGCTTGTGGCTAGTCCGTCCGAGTATGCTTAGATCTTCGGCATCTTCTTGCCACGGACGAAATGCGATGATCTTTTCCAACTCATGGAAAGGCCTCTATTTAAACGAGTCTAATAGTTTTCGTGTTTGGTTGCTTGGTTTTCTTGATTACCGCTTTGGGATTTAATTTGGTGTTGCTTTCGAGTTGCTTGGTTTTCGCTGCTGGTTTTATTGATTGGAGCTTGAATTTTGGGGAGTTCGACAAGGAAGGATAGGCAAGAATTCTAACTCGGTGCTTGTGCTGTTGCAGGTCCGCGTAACTGACGTTTGATCGTCGCTAGGCGAGATTCCTTGTTTCAGCAATTTTTCTCTTAACCAGTGAGTGGTTTGGTCCCTTCTTTTCTACTTCTTCACGCCAACATCTCTAATATTTCAAACGTTCACTCGATGATGCCCGGTTGGACGTCTAGGAAATGCTTAGCCACAATGCATGCCAGCCACTAAGAAAGGAACATGGGAATTGTAGACTAATTTTTACTATGTGCTTGCACACCTTATAACTTGAGTTGGTTGGAAAGGGAATTGGCTGTTGGTTGCGGCCTGGTGCCTCGGATAGAGTTTGAACCCATGGGATATCAAAATCGGAACACCGCATTGAGAAAATATGAACTGTTGCATAAGATATATATTGCTGCTTTACTTCATCTGTTTAATTCGATGCATTGTATGAGATATAAAATGTTCATGCATTTGCATGGTCTGGGACAACTTGTGCACAAGGTTTATCATTTCCTCTAAATGGCTTTCCAGGGCACTGGATCTGTATCGATCCGGAGGGAAATATTGATTCGTGCTAGTCACGATGCATTGCGGGACCTCCAGCAGGGCTTGCTACCAGGGCTGATAGGGCGCGCCGTTAATTCTTGGAATAAGTCCCTAAGGTATCGATCACACCAATGACCGCATAGAATAAAACACATGCTAATTTATTGTCTTGTGCAGATGGTAAGTATACTTGTGTTTCGTTGCAGGGAAGGCGTGCATCGGTTGAGTAAGCAATCGATGCACTGGTTGGATTCAATGCTATTTTTATTCCTATCAAAACATGCAACTGATATGAATTGAATTCACTTGCTTCTCTATAGAAGTCATCTTAATGCATGCTCGCCCCTAATAAGCTAGTATCGATTTAGTCGAGTGGGTTCATCCCGCTCACCAGTACAAGTTGAGTACTGATTCACGTTGTGGGCAACTATTTCAGGCACTCAGACGGTGCAACGCTAGTGGATAGACGAAGAGGCGTTAGGAGCACTTCTATTTTGAAGTATAGTTGGAGTCAGATCATTTTGGAGGCTTGGACTTTCAACCTATACGAGGGCGTAATGTATGGACGACGGGGACTATCTGATGGAGCGCGCCCTGCATTTTGAGTTATCTTTTCTAATGTAATTCAAGTAGCTGAGATGGCGCATCAATGTAGACTCTATGTAAATTACTCTGAATTATCAATAAAAAAGCATGTTTTCTTCCTGCACTTGTGTTCAATTATCTGTGAATGTGTTTTCTAAATTGTGTTTCAAAGTGGGTTCCTATAACTTCGAGTTCTTGCCTTGTACGAGCGCAACTCCAGGCTCGTACGGCATCACGCCCCAGCGAGGACGAATCGGTTCCGTGAAGGATCCAGCGAGGACGATTGACCCTTTCGGGATCGGGGCATGACAAAAACTACCGATGCTCAAAGCAAGATTCGTCGTACAGACGATCTGCCCCCAGAAACCAGCAAGCTCATAAATGAACTTCTGGAATGCTCTTGGTCACCTTCGAAAACACTCAAAAAATACTATGTATGAGAGGTGCTCATTGGGCTGCATGGCTCTAGTGATCTCGGTTTTTTTTCCTCTTCTCATGAATGAGATGAACCTCTATATAAATAGGGGTTTTCAGCACCTATGTGGCCTGAGGAAGCTCAAAGTCGCATATGCGATGATTGACCAGAAGTCTGACCAAATTCCCCAAAATCTGGGTGTCAGAGCCGCATGCGTCGTTTGTACGCTGCACAGCGCCGCCGGACGTCGAAAGCTGCAGCCGCGTGGCACTGATTACCACGCGCCGTACTACACCGCCAACAACAGATCTTGTCCCCTATACGTCAGACTCTCCATATGGCTAATTGCCTCATGTCAACCTGGCCGCAGGGCACCAGGTCGCAAGAGCACCAGGCCGCATGACACCAGGTCGCATGACGACCTGACGCATAGAGACCAAGCTAAGTTCAAAGTGCGTCATCAAAGCGTCACTTTGTGCCCTTGAGCCCTAGTCCGAATCTGAGTCTCGCTTAGCTCCTAAGGAAAACTTTTCAAAGATGGTGACAAAACAAATATTGTCATAATGGAGTTTACACTTAATCTCTCTAAAAAAGTCAATCCATATGGACCACCACATCCTATGTGCATATGTCAATACAAAATATAGGTATATATTGGGATATGCACATCCGTAGTTTTCCAATGGTGGAAAATACCAACATTTTCAAACTTTGCAGAGAAAGACCCTCGTGATACTCTGCTATCTTGATTTTACTTTTTGTTTTCCATATCTTTGGTACGGTCAATATGATGACATGGGTGTGGGTTAGGTTTATTGGATAATGGTTTGAAGAATAAGAAAAGCTTCCAATTCGCCTTTGGATTAGCGAAATTGGAATATGGAGAATTCAAGTCTTCCAAACCAGAATCTGACAAAAGAGATCCCAGAGGAAGAAGATCTTTCCATTGGACCAGAATGGAGAGATGAAGCAGAGGGAAAGTTATAGGAGTTTATTTAGTGTAACTTAGCAAAAGGAAATGCTGAAGGGAAATTAAGGGAGGGTTCCCATTAGGTGTCAATGATACTGGAAGTACAGAACTCAAATAGAGATGTGCCTGGCCATCCTGCGGTGTCAATGATACTAGAAGGTTCCCATTAGGTAGAACAGGAAAGTCAGATGGAATTGGATTGTGAATCTGTCCATCTGGTCCTGAAAGTCTAGGATTCGTTGAGGTTCCTTCTTGAGTCTGATTATTGACTCCAGGGTTTGTGTCACCATCGGTGACAGTACATCCTTTCTGCATATCCATCTCTCTGCAGGTGATGTACACAACGTTTAGAAGAAGTACAGAACTCAAACAGAGATGTAAAATTGTTGGCGTAAATTATGGTCTCAGAAATATCCGCGTAAAACAGAGATGCGTAAGGTTTTAGAGTTATATGCGTAAAAAACAGAGACTCAAAGAAGTCAGCAAAATAGAGCTTCAAAACTGTTCGCGTAAAATAGGGCTTCAGAACTGTCTGGAAAAAAGTCTGCGTAAAAGTTTCCGTGCTTAAAGTCTGACATACGTTGTAGCGTAAAGTTGTTTCGAGAAACTTTTTGTATTTCCTCGGATGAATTTGTCAGTCAATCAGTGATCCTGACATCTGACAAAAGTACTACACGATGATCGAGAGGACGGCTGTGATGATGATTTTGCACAGAGATCCAGGTCGTCGATTAGTAATATTTTTAATACAAAGTTGTTTATACGCTTCCAATGAGGAAGAAAAGTTAGAGCTTTCTGCATACGCTATCTACAGGAATGAGTTTTACGCTCAAGACGAGACAAAATCAGACGCTAAGTCAAAAAGCTGTTTTTCACAGGGCTCGAGGCATATCTCTGTATTTAATGCACGAGATTTGGTTCTTAATTGGTTATGACTGAGAAAGCTAAGTCTGTGCCAAATACGCTCATATCACCATCTTTATACTTTACGCCTGATTGGTTATTCTACGCTGGTTATCTATTTTTTTCAGGAATCATCAGGGACAGTTACCTACGTGATTTGTATAACGTGTTATACGCAGATTAGAAAGACTAAGGGAACATGGTTTAGCATTTGTTTATAATTGCAGAGTAAAGTTGTCATAACTACAGCGTAAAATAGAAAATCTTCTGTAGCTTAAGTAGGTAATCATAGCTTGGCTTTTTACGCTAACAAGACAGTCAGTTGGCTTTTTACGCCAACAGGGATAAAGGATCTTCGGCGTAAAACTTAAGGAAGAATGAGGTTTAATCAAGTGTGGATGAGATCCTTATACTCTATTCCTATACACAGGCTTGTTTGGTACAGTTACGTAACCAAGACAATATATTCTGGACCTGCATGGGCCACCACCAAAAATATGTCACACCCCAGTCCCAAAATACGTAGGACTAGGAATACGTAACATGCCCAACCGTATGTATACGAACTCCAATATCTGGAAACCATATACACACGTACGCTGTATATGAACATTCAATCCATCAGTGGTAATATACTGTCACAACAAGTCTCACAGAATCTATATCTCATCCATAGCACAAATAATCAGTAGGAAATAAGAGCTGAAAATATCATCTGAATACCCAAGTTGTATAGTAAGTCGGATAATCGGGTGGAAACAAATCCACTACAAAATGACTATCCCGAGGTAGCAACAAAATCTCTAAACAGTGACAATAATCACAGATACTCTGAGGGTAAGATCTCCTCATCCTGGTAAGTGGAGTCAGGTCACGGTCCGTACTCCTGTGGGTACTCCTGCTCGTCCATATCTGGAAAGGGACCAGGTCCTCAGAGGGACGTAACAAGATACATAGAAATATGCCAATAAGTACTGAATTATAAACATCCAATGGTTCGCCTAACCGTCTAAGTGAATGCAGTTTGAGAACAACTTTCCACCAAGTGGGCTATCTGGCTAAAATATGGGATTGGCGTGACCCTCTAGGAGAATTAGGGGCCTCAAAGCATGTCGTCTTTTGAACGGCAGAGGCCGCAAGTAATATATAGTGGTCATCATCACCCGTTTCTCCGGTGGAGAATCCGGACGTACAGAAAAAAGTGCAAAGGAGCCCAAATATTTTACTTATTGTTCTCCCCACCCCGTGCTCTAAGCATGCCATATCCATGACATGATTAATCCTCTAAATAACTGTCAGGTCTACTAGCATACAAAGTTTCTATCAGCAGTTACCCCTAACGCACGACACTTACGTACAAGAAGTCAACCCGATACGTAGTCCAAGGTCTATATGAGACTCACAAATCGTGTATCAACTGTGTCACGGCCAATGAACCTACTGATGCTCCCTAAAACTGGGTGGTCTCATAAATAGGTCCAAATTTTACAAAAATAAACATCTATATAGGCAGAATTAAACATGCATATATCAACTGAAATATAAATAATTGTACAGTGGCATGGTATACTTGCCAAGCAAAAGTCCTATATAGTGCAAGCGTTCCAACAGTGTTAAGTTGTAGTAAGAAGAAGTGGGTTAGGGTTTAGAGAGTTGTAATTATATATAGGAAATAGGAGGCGGTGGATTACTTAATGGTTAAGAAACTATTGCCATTGCTGTCTTCCCTTTATTGGTTTAGGTGTGTGGTTGAGAAGATTTTTAAGGAGTGGTGGAATGAGAGACTTACACGTGTGGAAAAGCAAAGCAAAGTAAAGTTGGGTTTTGCTTCTGCTGCTGATATTTTTTCTCTTAATGGTTTATGGTTTGGGTTTTACGCGTAGAGAAAGGAAGAGTTTACGCAGTGTTTTGCTACTGCTGCTGCTGTAGTTTACGCGGGGAGGGTTTTGCTATTGCTGTTGATATTTACGCGCGAAGAAGTATACGCGGTGTGGTGAGCGGTTTGCTGTTGCCTGTTTACGCAGGGTGAGCTGCTGCTGTTATTTCCTTATTTTACGCACGGAAGTATGGTTAACGGGTTGCGGGTTTGATCCAATAGGAAATTCTATTTTCTATTCTTTCTTTTTCTTATTAATTATATATATATATATATATATATATATATATATATATA
Organism: Iris macrosiphon; assembly: GCA_036927795.1. Taxonomy (NCBI): domain Eukaryota; kingdom Viridiplantae; phylum Streptophyta; class Magnoliopsida; order Asparagales; family Iridaceae; genus Iris; species Iris macrosiphon. The sequence goes on from JAYESA010000009.1 coordinate 5,871,145, forward strand.
TATATATATATATATATATATATATATATATTCATTTTTATACATAGAAAAATTTCTACAAAAATTATATTGGTGTATACGGTTAATCTAGCAACTGTCCAACGGGTCTCCTACATGGAATAAATTAGAAAAAATTATAATAGCTTCATAAATCCCTTAGATGTACAATATCTTAAATAGAAATTTAATAAAATATATTTCCTCTATTCATAATTACCACAAATAATTAATTAATACGTTTTTCAGAATTGGGGGTTTACATCATCTACCTCACAATCACGAGAAGGGAGTTGAGTTTCGCTGTTCATAACTTGTCTCAGTTTATGAATCAGCCGAAGGAGGAGCACTGGACAACAGCTTTACGTGTTTTTCGGTATTTGAAGGGGCATCCGGGTCAGGATTTGCATCTCTCAAGTGCAAGCAGTCTCACACTTACGGCCTACTGTGATTCGGACTGGGCTGCCTGCCCTCACACTCGCTGATCTGTGACCGGTTATTTCATTACTCTCGGGCTCTCACATATCTCTTGGAAGACCAAGAAGCAACCCACTGTATCACGGTCATCTGCAGAAGCCGAATACAGGTCTATGGCCAGCGCGTGTTGTGAGATCTTATGGCTTCGATCGCTCCTACGGTCGCTTGGCGTCTCGCATTCTACTCCGGTTATACTCTTTTGCGATAGTCAGGCTGCTCTTCACATTGCTGCGAATCATGTCTTTCATGAGCGCACCAAGCATATTGAGATCGACTGTCACTTAGTTCGTGACTTAGTCCTTGCAGGCACAGTTGCGACTTCTCATCTTCCTCCCGCGGAGCAACCAGCAGACATGTTCACCAAGGTGTTAGGTCGTCAGCCTTTTAGTAATCTCCTTTCCAAGTTGGACATTCTTGATCTCCATGCTCCAACTTGAGGGGGAGTATTGGAGATAATGTTAGTTATTGTTATTGGAGATATTGCTATTGTTAGGATAGGTAGTGAGTATATCTTTTCCATTGTTACTCTTTTTTATCTTTAGTTTTTTGTCATTCTGTATAAAGCTCAGCCATTTGAGACAGAAGGAATACAAGAATAATTTTAATCTTTATCCCATTATTTCAGATGGTGATCAGAGAAAAGAGGAGTCGCAAAAAAAAAAAAAAAAACTCTCACATGCAAGACCGTCAGAAGCAAGAGTTCCAAAAATCTTCATTTCTGTCGAGTTCCTCCCTTTTTTTTGTTGCAAGTGAATTTTGAAAAGAAAGGGGACACTAACTCGATTTTGTCAGAAGATCTCCCGTTTTTCTATCCACTTTCAACCTGTAATTAAACATTGGAACTCTTTTTTTTTTATGTTACATATGCAGCGAAGATGGCAATTTCAAAACACTTTTGGATCACTTATAGATATATAGTTATACCAAACATCTCCCAACTGAATCATCAAAATTGACATTGCAACTGAAACACACCTACCTCCGAACCTCTAAACAAAAATTCCCACATTTTTTGTCCCTATTAGAATCCGAACAACAATATTATGCATAACCGTCTGACCAATTTTATTAGTTGACAAGTAAAATGTAGAGATGTCACATGAGTCATATGATTAATATTAATAATTTGTCACTGGACATACCAATGTTGTTATTTTTCTTTTTTTTTTCTTTTTTTTAAAGAAAAAATCCTACCATCCTTGGAAGCATTACAAACATGGTTGGCTCAGATGGTTTGATTGTACTAGCCGGAACTAAATTTAGTTGTCTCTTGCACTTGAGTCCAAAAAACGATATTAAAAAATTGATGACGAGTGGAGTTGGCAGCGGCGTCGAAAACTTCGATTCTGACGACGACGTGGAGTTCGGATTCTGAATTCTTCTTCTTGAACTACTCGAAATATTTTAAGTAGAAATTCAAAACATGGACATATTGGATTGTTACTTGTTAGTTTAACTGACATAGAAAAATTTAGGTGGATCACGAAGTCTTTATTGATCGGAGAGATTAGGACTTAGAAGTCTTGAGGTCCAAACCCGATGACTTGTTAGACTTATCCCGAATACAAAATATAACCAAGTAAGAACAGATTCAAACTTACTACTGTCAGCCTTCATTTAAAGTTCTACGTTCTTGAGCTTCATAATTATGGAAATAATCCCCATTTATTTATAGCTAATTGATATCACACCCACGTAGTACTCGTGAAATAATTCAGGGTGAGATCCAACGGCAGTGATTCACCGTACAAGCATGCTTTATCCTTACGCACTGGTGGGTCCCTCCCACCCGCAGTAACCAAATCATTGTCACCTGGAAAACGGCTTTCGGCCGCATTCAAAACCCCACCTCTCCTCCCACTTTTCAGTTTCGGCTAACGGTTCGGAACAGTAATTTTCCTCTGCAGGACCAACTTAACCAATTCCGATCCATAACCCCGAACCAATATTAGACTGACACGTGTAAGATAGCACGGATTACACGCCTCTCGGTGTCCGACCACAATCATAAGCGCGCAGCCACGCGCCGCCTGGCGTTCCACGTGTCAGCGAACCGTCGACCCCCCGCGTTTTCCGGCCGGAGGCGGTTCGGTTCGGATCGGATCAGATCAACTCCCCCCCCTCCATTTAAAATAAATGCGACACACGTAGGGCAGATGTCACAAAAAATGATTAGGAAGCGTCGGATCCAACGGCCGAGGAAGCGACGCCTGGCGTGCGCCGCCAAACTGCGTCTCCCCTATTCCGAGGCCATTATTCCAACCCCCTCCTCCTATTTGTGTGGATTCTATAGAGAGAAATAAAGAAGAAGAAAAAATTGGGAACACACCATGAATTGAACTATTTATACTCTCCTCCTTCTCCTCTTCTAATTCATAGAGTTCTCTCTCTCTCTCTCTCTCTCTCTCTCTCTCCATCCACACTAGGTAGTACTAGTAGCACAGAAAAGAAGGAAGAAACAAGTAGCTATACTTGAATTAGCAAAGAATAACAATGAGAAAGGAGACGGAGATGATTAGAATCAGAGAATTCGACCCGGAGACGGACAGAGGCGGAGCGGAGGCGGTGGAGCGGATGTGCGAGGTCGGGCCGAGCGGCACCATGTCGCTCATCACCCACCTCCTCGGCGACCCTGTATGCCGCGTCCGCCATTCTCCCGCCTTCCTCATGCTGGTAATTAGTAGATTCAATCAACAATCAGAGAAACGAATGATTGATTGCTAATGCTTGTTTGTATGACTGTAGGTTGCCGAAACTGTCGATAATGAAATCGTCGGCCTCGTCCGCGGATGCATCAAGACGGTCACCTGCGGCAAGAAGATGTCCCGCGACCGACAGCAGCAGAGCTTCTCGCCTATCTACACCAAGGTCGCCTACATCCTCGGCCTCCGTATATCTCCTTTTTACCGGTAGGTACGCATACTCAAGAATTGCCATGTGTCAAATCACCTCACCACTAATAAAATTAGGTTGGATGTTCACCAAACTATACTATTTTTTTTAATGATTTTAGTTTCGTGACAATCTTTGGTGTATGGACAAAAATGTACTCCATAATCCAATATTCATCACTGATCGATCATTCACTAATATGTTGCAGACGAATGGGAATTGGACTGAAACTTGTGACCGAAATGGAGAAGTGGTTCAAGGATCAGAAGGGAGCCGAGTACTCCTACATGGCGACCGACATCGACAACGAGGCCTCTGTCCGCCTCTTCACGGTCCGGTGCGGCTACTCCAAGTTCCGGACACCGTCCATCTTCGTCCACCCAGTCTACGCCCACCGCCTCCCCACCGCCCGCCGTGTTTCGATCATCTGGCTGTCCCCCGCCGAGTCCGAGCTCCTCTACCGCCGGAAGTTCGCCACCACCGAGTTCTTCCCCAGCGACATCGACTCCATCCTGAAGAACCCGCTCTCTCTCGGAACCTTCCTCGCCTTCCTCTCCGATAACTACCGGTGGGCCGGTGTGGACAGCTTCCTATCGGACCCGCCGGAGTCTTGGGCGGTGACTAGCGTCTGGGACTCGAAATCGGTGTTCCGGCTCGAGGTCAAAGGAGCGGGTCGGATACGGAAAGGGCTAGCGCGGGCGAGCCGGGTGGTCGACCGGGTCCTCCCGTGGTTCCGAATCCCGTCGGTTCCGGACCTTTTCCGCCCTTTCGGGTTTTACTTTCTCTACGGTCTAGGCGGCGAGGGGACCGACCGGGTCGAGCTGGTTCGGTCCCTGTGCCGGCACGCGCACAACATGGCGCGTGCCGGCGGGTGCGGCGTTATCGTTACGGAGCTGGCCAGCTGCGACCCGGTGCGGGAGGGGGTGCCGCATTGGAAGCGGATGTCGTGCGCCGAGGACCTGTGGTGCGTGCGACGCCTCGCCGACGACTACTGTAGCGGGGAGGTCGGCGACTGGACCAAGTCGGAGCCCGGAGAGACCGTCTTCGTGGACCCCAGGGAGTTCTGATCGCCGGGCCCACCGCCCGGACCTTTTTGTATTCTTCTCTTCGCACTTGTACTGTAACGGTGTGTACATGATGATGACGTGGAGGCCCGAGACTGTTCCCTGTATATTTCGTTGTAACGGATTTTTCTTAGATAGGGCGGGGAAAATGGGCCCACGTGTTCTAAGTCAGTTTTTAGTTTTTTTTTTTTTTAACAAAACGAAAAAATAGTGATATCTTTTTCTTTCTGAATCAGGATGTCTTTGTTAATAATTAAAATTGTGTGACAGCTGAAAGTGAGCCCCTGCCATGATTGGAAATTTTGAGAAAATTATTAGAGGGGTGTCCTCCACACTCTTGTGGAGTTCCCATGATTCCCTTTGGTTCTTGATTTGTTCCTTTTTGTCTCTCTCACAACAATTTTAACAAATTTCTAACTTTTACAAGCTAGTATTTATTAGATTTTTTTTTGCAGGTAGTTAAAGTATTATTACGAGCTATTTAATTTTGGACTTTTTTTAGAAGAATTTTATCTTGTGAATGATTATTCAGAAAATTTACTGTACCGATAATAATTTTATATTAATTAAGTATAATGATAGTAGTTAAAAAAAATTTAAAATTTCGATACATATTGCCAACTAGGTTGGCAAAAATTTGGAGAGCTCGATTTTCGTCAACCGAAATTTCGAATTTTGGACGGAAACGCATGATTTTCGCCAACTGGGTCCAAATTTTTGCCAACTGAGTTGGCAAAAATATGCTCCATCCGGTCGGGGGCGGACGGCTGGGTGGGTTTAAGTGAGTGGTTGTGTATTAGTTTGTGTTCGATTTAAATGTGGTTTTAGTCAATGGTCGGTTTAAATGTGGGTAGTTTGTTTAATACGGTGGTTGGTTTAATAAGGTTGGTGGGTGTTGGTGTGTTCTTAGTATAAGGAGATGGAGGGAGGAAGAAATGATGCAGGAAGTCAAGAAGAAGAATAAGCAGAGAAGAGAATGCGGAAGTAAGCAGAGAAGAGAAGAGAAGAGAACGAGAGGAAAGGTTTGTAATATTTTTATTTATAATTGTAATCATGTCATTCTAGTAACGATTACTATTTTAACTATTATAATTGTAATCCTCATGATAGTAGCCATGCTAACACTAAATATTTTATTACATATTTTAACACTAAGTATTAAATATTGCAGATGGGTACCCAAAATGATGGATGTATTCCGGGAGGGCCTACTATAGATATGATTATCCAGCTACGTGAGTCGCACATTTCTAGTTTAGTATTTTCTGGACAGGTATATTAAATTTAAATTTTTTTAGTCAATATAATTTATTTTTTTAGTCAATATAATAATAACATCGTTTATATATCTCATATATAGCAATACGATTATCCTGATACGTTTCGAGCACGAGAGCATGTCTTGCATGGCGTTATGAGGACGACTTTGGGTACTGGATGTTGACTGAAGAACAACATGGTATGGTGAACGTATTTTGTTTTGATCATATTGATCAGATACATTTTCTACGTCACGACAGAGACTTGATCTTCAGTTTTAGTTGAGCGGTGGTGGCCCGGAAGAAAAAACCTTTCAGTTATCGTTCGGAGAAATGACCATTTTGCTAGTAGATGTGGCAAATATCTTAGGATTACCTATTACGGGTGAACCTATAATATTTGAAAATGATGAATCATTTTGCACCAAAACTGTGATTAGGAAGTACTTAGGTGTGGAGCCGCCTACCATATATGCTAAAAGTTTTGTGACGCTTTCGTTGCTCCGTCACAACTTTATGCACCTAGATCGTATTGGTGAGGAATAAATCTTAGTGGATGCGGAACGAGTAAGTATAACATTTAATGTTATTATTTATGTAATATATATTTTTATTTTGTTTAACCGATATCCTTTTTTTTATTATATGTTCAGGTTACTTCTTGCACCAGGGCCTACTTACTAGGTCTAATCAACGGAATTATGTTTCCAAACTCCGGATTTAGGACAAATTTACGTTTTTTACCTTTTCTGAAAAATCTGACAGAACCTACCCGTCATGCATGGGGAGCTTCTGTGTTGGCATATTTGTACAACTCCATGTCAAAATTTATGCATTTTACTTCAGTGGATAAAAGATAGAAAAATTTGAATAGATGCATGACATTATTACAGGTATAAAATTTTCATATAATTTTATTTACTAAAGAAATATGTACACTTACATGATATATTTTTCTACGTTTGGTCCTACGAGCACTTCAGTATCTGTAGGCCAATCTCCCATATTGATATCGAATATGGTGTCTTTCCCATCAGCTTTACGCTGGATGACGGCTGCAGCTGATCCAACTCGATGTGCTCACAAGGATATCACAGTATATCGGGGCCAATTCGATTCACTAAGGTTTAACGAGGTAAAATTTTTATAGTCTCTTATATATATATATATATATATATATATAAGAGACTATAAATTTTTTTTTTCTGTTGGTTGAGTGAGAAATGAGCTTCTAAATACAGTGAGTGGGACTGTGTGAAGTTGCTTCTATTGGTTGAGTGAGAAATGAATAGCAGAAGAAATGATTTTTTTTATAGATATGAGAAAAAAAAAGAACCGTTGTAAAATATAAACGTTACAATATGAACATACCCAGAAAATAAACCAACAAAAAATAACACAAAAAACCAACAATAAAAAATCCAACACAATTCAAACCAACACAAAAAAAACCAAACCAAATCAAACCCTAAACATAAAACCAAAAAATAAACTAAAAAAAACCAACCCCATCACATTTTCGCCAACTCAGTTGGCGAAAATTTGGGCAACCAACTTTTTGCCAACTCGTTTGGCGAAAATCCACCCATTCCCGTCCAAAATTTGACACGTCGGATTACACGTCGATTTTTGTCGGATTTTCGTCAAATGGGTCGGCGAAAATCGAGCACTCCTAATTTTCGCCAACTCAGTTGGCGATATGTATCGGAATTTCAATTTTTTTAAACTTCTATTGCTATACTTAATTAATATAAAATTATTATCGGTACAGTAAATTTTTTGATGATTATTTGGGCAAAATCTCAAATGAATTAACATAATTCATATGTATTTTTTCATTTTTTTACAATGTGTTTAGTTTACTGTTACTATTTTCCTAAAGATTGGAGTTGATGAATAATATTTCTTCTATCATTTCCATCTTTTCATTGTATTCATGGCGGTACATATGGAAAAGTTATTGTAAGAACAGAACATATATCGTACCTACGGTCGACACGTGTTTTACTGTTATTAGTATCTTGTATTTTGTTTTTAGTTTTTTATATCATAAACTATGATTCCATAGGACTGTTATGTGTTTTCGGTTTGACTTCATGCATGTGAGGTTAGTATAGTTAGTGCGACACGTGACAATCATCTAAATCTGTCACTAGAGTTTTTGGTTCCACCGATGATATATAACAAATAAATATTTTGAATTTAATATTGTTTCGATGTCTTATATTATTTTGCGTGTTATTTTCTCTTCATAGAAAGTTGACAAATTTTAAATCGTTTGATGATTTGTGATGAGGTTTCTTACCATCAGATCCTCAAAAAACTTATTTGATCGAATCGATTATTTTTTTTCTCCTCGATTGAGAAATACTTCTCGACCTTGTTCGTATCCTTGTTTTCATGTGTACATAATAAACATGAGAGAGATGAGAATAGCCACTACCAGAAAAAGTAAAATTAGCGACGCCCAAAAACGTCGCTAAAAGACAAAAAAAGTCGTCAATCACATTTAGCGACGTAATTAGCGACGTTTTACAGAAGTCGGTAATGATCACGTCGCTGAAAGGAAAAACGTCGCTAAACGTCGCTATACCGACGTTTTTTAGCGACTTATACGTGTCGCTAATTTAGCGACGTTTAGCGACTCAGAGTCGCTAATTAGCGACGTAATAACACGTCGCTAAATGTCGCTAATTAGCGACTTATATAGCGACGTAACAGCGACGTCTTTAATGACCTGGCAGTACTGCCATGACATCAGTTTGCGACGTACATCGACGTATTTATCGACGTTTAGCGACGTCATTAGCGACGTAAAAACGTCGCTAAGTACGTCGCTAATTTTACAAAAAAAAATACTGAATTGTTCCAAACTATTATTCCTGCAATTTATAAATTTTTAATTAAAAATAGACCCGGAGCAACCCTCCGTTGAATTCTCTGGGTTCGCCGACCCCTTCGGTGGAACACTCAACACCGGTATATTAACATCATTTAATATGAATAAAAGTATCACAGTCATACAATTAATGCACACAAAATATATAAAATATCACAGTCACACAATACACACAAAATAATAGTATCACAGTCACAAAAAATGCATAATATATAAGTATCACAGTCACAAAATGGGCATAATATATAAGTATCACAATCACACAATAAAACATCACAGTATCAATCTCGAGGATATCCAAAAAACTGGGGGCAGATACCAGTCCCTCAGATACTGCGCATAAACATGGTTTATGTTATCAATCTCCGCTATGGGTGCTGGGTGACTGGAACTCCTCGTCTGAGATACAGCCGCTATAGGTGCTGGGTGACTGGAACTCCCCGTCTGAGATACAGCAGGTGGTATCTCTTCCTCCTTAACAGTAGGAGGCATCACCTCCTCCTTAACAGTAGGAGGCATCACTTCCTCCTTAACAGTAGCAGGTGTCGCTCTCTTGGGTGCCATCTGGTAAGATAGATGAAAACAAAGAATATAATTGAAGAATTAGATGACTCACAAAGAATTAGTTGTTTGTTGCAGTATAATAATGATAGTAATAATAAAACTACTTGGAAGAATTAGATGACTCACTTCCTCCTTTTTTTAATATTTCTTTAAATCTTCACCCCATGTCTGTTTAGGTCTAATTCTACTCCTAGCATCTCCCTTTAACTACTATTTTATTCATCTTCCATACCATAATATCTATTGCTCAACATTTTGTCCTAACAATAAAAACACTATGGAATGTTGAATAGCCTTCAATAATGTCTAGAAACTTAGCTAGAGAGAGGCAATATGTTTTTTTTCTTTTTGACATTTAAATATATAAAATGAATGTTTTGGCTTCATTAGCTTATATATATATAATATGCATGGGTCCAAAATTAGTTTATACACTATTTTTAGTAACAAAATCAAACTTATGTAATGAGATTATATAATATTTTGGATTATATATATATATATATATATATATATATATATATATATATATATATATTATATATATATATAATATGCATGGGTCCAAAATTCTGATGAGGTGTCAACTTAATTATAGCATTAGATGATACAACATCTCTCCAAATTCATGAAAATTTTGAAAAAGTTGTGAGAGCCTATCAATTCTAACCCACTTGTTGCCCTCTAGATACCATCTTAGTACACTCCTATCTAACATCTCTAAACATCACTAACCTACATATCTATATATACCCTATTGACACTTGACTTTATACCTTGCCTAGCATCAACTCCTACAATTGCCTGTACTGATACCTCATACAGTCCCTGATACGTATCAGTGTATAACTGATGACTGATACCAAACTGAAACTGAGATGTACTAAGGCATGCCTCTACAGTGCAAATGGACTGTCCCCAAGCCTAACTGACAGGCACCATTTGGGTGCACTGTTGCAGTGCCCCATGCCAGAGCCCCAAGTCTGTAACCAAACTTTCCTCCATATACCAATACTAACAACAGATAATATACTAACTGATGACTCCACATACTAACACTTCTAAAGTGTATCACTTGCAGGTAAGAACCCTACTACAACTGTCACAATCCCTCACATCTCGAGCTCATACATCCACAATACTCATAACACACATAAATCAAACCATCACTAGTGTACAACAACTGGTACTATACCAAGTTGCAGTTGCCTGCATACCCCCATCAACCACACAGTCATCTATTGCCATCATGTGTGATACATCAAAGTGTATCACTCTACTGCTACCATGTTACCTAGCTGATGCTACATGTTATTCTTACATGCCCTTAATGTGAACTGCCCATGACATGAACTGTGAATTTCTCTCTTCGCTGTCACTCGAGCATCCACCACATCCAATACCAATACAGAACTCACTTATACACAGATGACAGTCTATGCATATATATATATATATATAATTGTGGAGAATTATGGATTTTGACATTTGGGTTGAATATGTATCACCTAACCCTAACCCCAACCCTAACCCCATATCGAAAAACCTAACCCTAACCCTAACCCTAACTCTAACCCCATGTCAAAAACCCTAACCCTAACCCTAACCCTATGTCAAAAAACCTAATCCTAACCCTAGGTCCTTATCAGTGTCTGTGTCTGTGTGTGTGTGTGCCGTGTCTGTGTCTGTGTCACTGTCTGTGTGTGTGTGTTATATCTGTATCAGTGTCACATGTGTTCTGAGAGAGAGAGAGAGAGAGAGAGAGAGAGAGAGAGGGTTTACCTAGAGCTCGAGGAAGAGGAGGGGGATGCCGGAGTAGCCGCGGGGGAGAGGCGGTCGACGGAGCAGGCGGTCGACGGAGAGGGGGGGCGGGGGAAATTTTTTTCGTTTCAAAATTTCGACAGATGGGAAAAAATGAAACCGAGCCCTAATTAACCAAATTTTAGCGACGTTTAGCGACGTCAAAAAAAAGACGTCGCTAAATTAAATTATAGCGACGTTAAGGACGTCGCTAAACACGTTGCTAAATATTTTTAATATAAACGTCGCTAAACGTCGCTAATTTAAATATATTAGCGATATTTAGCGACCAAAATTGAACTTATAGCGACTAATCTTATAAAAACTGAATAAAAGTCGCTAAACGTCGCTAAATATCGCCAATTAGCAACGTCTAGCGACGTTTTACATGGAGTCGCTAAATTAGCGACGTTTTACCTGGAGTCGCTAAAAAACATCGCTAATCCCGCTTATTCTAGTAGTGAGCTCCCGAAGTCATTCTGACGCTCAAGTCAGACCAAGATTTGAGGTGATATGTAAATTGATAGAGTTTTAGGGTAAAATGTGATCATGCTTTTGGAGGAGGAGGAACTATAAATTATATGTCTGTGTTTTCTTTTCTTGCTTCCCGAGTTTTAGATTCAATAGAATTAATGAAAGATCTCGTCATCTTTTTCATATATATATATATATATATATATATATATATATGGTAAACGGGATATGGACCATATGTTCATATTCTTACATTAGCCAATGCAAATGTGGACCAATAAAAATGGAATATACTAATGAATTACATGGATGCACATGTTATGTAGGAGTCCATTCCTATTGATCCACATATGCATTACTCATGTAGGAATATGAATGAGCCTATGGCTCATATCTCATTTACCCATATATATATATATATATATATATATATATATATATATATATATATATATATATATATATATACGAAATATGAACAATATTGTTCATATTTCTACATGAGTCACGCACAGAGGCGGATCTATTGGTGGGCTGGGGTGGGCTCCAGCCCACCCAGCCAGCCAACCAACCATTTTTTTTAAATATATATGTAGTTAAGACCAACCCACACAGTACACAGACTTTAGTCCACCCGTCTCCTATTGACGAGGATTTCTAGCAGCTAGCATCTAGGAGCCAGAGTCCGGTCTTGTCTCTTGATGGTTTTAAAGAGGCTTCAAGCAACCTCTCCCTCTCTCTAACCCCACGAGCAGAGGCGGATCTATTGGTGGGCTAGGGTGGGCTCCAGCCAACCCAGCCAACCAACCATTTTTTTAAAATATATATGTAGTTAAGACCAACCCACACAGTACACAGACTTTAGTCCACCCGTCTCCTATTGACGAGGATTTCTAGCAGCTAGCATCTAGGAGCCAGAGTCCGGTCTTGTCTCTTGATGGTTTTAAAGAGGCTTCAAGCAACCTCTCCCTCTCTCTAACCCCACGAGTCATGACAGCTAGGGGCCAGTACTATCTGAGATGTCGAGCTATCACTGACGGAGCCGCGCGGCTGCATCGAATGGATAGTCCAATCCCATCTCTCAGCATCTCTCTATTTATAAGGATGTTCATCTCACCCACCAGAGCTAGGGAGAGTCGCAGTCGCATTCGCATTCGCATTCGCATTCGCAACACTCAGAGCCGGAGTCTCAGAGAAGCACTTGTTCGGTTCCTGCTCAGCAGCTTAGGTAAATCCTTGAATAGTTAAACAATTTTTGAATTGTTCATATCAAAGGTTGAAATGTTGAATAGTTCATAATTTGTTGACTGCTATTTTTTTTTTTTGCTGATACTTGAAGTCTTGAATGGTTAAGATTGTTTGAATGGTTCATTTGAAATTGGTTGGAGAAGCACATATTCATATCAAAGTTTAAGATTTGAACTTCTTCTTTTTTTGTGATACTTGAAAAGTTTCAGTTGTAGGTTATTCAGAAACAAATGTCATCAATATTGTCACGCCCCAGTCCCAAAATACCGAGGGACTAGACACGTGGCAATGGCCAGCAGCACACACCGATGGACAAACCCAATTTAATGGATCCATCGGGACATGCTTAAGCTGTAATATAACAATAAGTAGGTCCAATGATAAATGTCAAGTATCTAGATCTCATCCAACAGAACAGTATAAGAACTAAATATCAAACTGGAATAACTGCTGGAAGTCAAGTTACTGTCGAATATCCAGCAAGAAATAATACTGAGTCGGGTGGAGACAAATCCACTACCGATAAATGAAAAAACAGAGACAAGGAAATATAACTAAAACATGCTAGAAAATAACTAAGTATAAGCAGGGCCATCAACTGCAATCGTACCCTCGTCTGGTGTCGGTCCGTAAAGTTGCGGGTGCTCCTCGTTTGCTAAATCTGGAGAGCAAAACCAGGTCCTCAGAGGGACGTAACAAGATACAAAAGAATACGAGCCAAAAGTACAGTAAATGAACATGCAAGATAGACAGGAAAGTAAACACAAGAAAGCAAACAAGACACGAGAAATCACTGCATCTAAGATGGTGGCGTACCGATGGTGCTATCAAACATGACTACTAACAATCGGGATAACCGCAACTCAATGGGAGATCACGGTCCTATAGAAGGTAGGCCAATGGGGACTCTCAATCTATAGTATAGCTCTTTTGCAGCCCTATGGGAGCTCACGAATGAGGTAGTCAAATGAACAAGTCTCTATCGTAGCACAATGGGTACTCACAGTCGAGAATGCTCAAGTGTAGTCAATGCCTAATAACGATCATCTAGGACGTAAAGAAACCAATCGGATCAACTCAAGGAAGCGTAGAGTAACCATATACCATCACCATATATGTAAGGAACAAATAGTGATCCATGGAAAAGAGCAAATAATGTAATTGCACGTAAAACGAGAAAATAAGACTAGAGCAGCAGGAATAAATCAATATGAACAACGTATCAAGAAACTATATATGACAAGAAATAACAGCTGAAAAGGGAAGCATGCAAAGTAGTGTGCAAGAGTCTTGCACGACAATGTATAAATATGTCAAGGAAATAAGTAGCAAAACTGCAGGGTTTGGCAAGGTATACTTGCCTGATGTTTCGGCTCCAATTGTAACTCTGGCAGCAGTGGGGTTTGCAGGCAGTACTCCGGTTGCTGAAATAAATATCACCATCAGATCCAGAAAATATCAAATAGCTAAAAATGCCTTTCCTTGAGTCCAATTTGAAGACAAGGGCAAAAATGACCATTTCGGGTCGAAGCGGGGTCCGTATGTGGGCCCGCTTCGCATCGAAAAACGTGTCAGGGACAAAGTTCTCCAAATTCGTCAAACTTAATGTCAACAGGTCAGGAATGATGATACGAACCCAACGGAACTTCCAGAATTGGATTCCGATGAGCCGATCACAAAATCGCCCGTCAAGTGGAGCTTGTGGGGCCCACGATACGCGATTTTGTCAACGTTCTCAGAATCGAACCAAACTTGGGTCACAGGACTAGCGTATCGCTACGAGTCCGATGGCATAAGTTTTGTTTCGATCCGACGTGTGTACACAAAGTTAGGACGCGTTCCAGAACTGACGGATACGGGACGGTGTCCGCGGATACGGGTTGATTCCGGTGTGCACGCACATCCGAATCGACTTCTGCGAAATCCCACACGTCCGTATCAACGAAGCGCACGTATCGGTGAAGATCGCACGAGACCAAGTCGTCCCGTTTGGCGGGGCGTACCCAGTTCCGGGGTGAATCAGGGCGTTGTTTTTCCTATTTTTGGATCGCGGTTCACGATCGCCACAGGACGCGATGCCCCGAGCGGGTTGCACGGGCACCGAGAAGGTCACGCAGGGTTCGCGACGCAACAGACGGAATCGAAAACAGAGCTACGAGGAGAAAGATACAGGTACCTGAACAGGGCTCGAGAAACCGAAGTTTCTCGTGTCCGACACGACTCGGCGTGTCCGGATCCGAATCCTAGGGTTAGGGTTTGGGAAACTGGGCGGCGGCCGGAGTTGGGCGGCGCTTCGGCCAGAGGAGGGGTCGCCGGAGGTGGCCGAGAGCGGTGCGGCGTCGCTGGGAGGCGGCGCAGGAGGCGCAGGGCTCGGGCGAGGGAGGCTCGGGGTCGGCTGTGGGCGGAGGTTCTGGCGGCGAGGAGGAGGAAGGGGGAGGAGATGGCGGCGCTGGCGAGGGCTCGGCCAGGGGAGGCCGGGCGGCTGCGCTGCGGTGGTCGGGGGCGGTGGTAGCGTCGGGGCGGAGAGGGTTGGCCGGAGGGGAAGATATCGGGGGAGATTTAAATAGGTGGAGGAGGCCGAGGGGCGGAGCCGAGCAAGGCGGCGGAGGAGGCGGATCGAGGGCCGGGCAGCGCGGTGGGGGCGGCGACGTGGCCGGTCGTGCGGAGCGGCCGGAAGCGCGGGGAGCGGCGGGGGAATCGGGCAGGGGGGAGGAGAGGGTCACGCGGGTTTGCGGGTTTCGGGCGGGTCGGGTTCGGTCGGGCGGACCTGACCCGACCCGCTAGGCGGGTTGGACCGGTCCGGTTCAGCTGGACCGGGTTCAGCCGGTTCAGGCCGGTTTGAACCCGGTTCAGCCCGGTTTAATTGGATATTTTAATTTAATTAATTAAAAATAGTTTTTGAGTCTTTAAAAATATTTTCGGGGTCCAATAAATTCCCAGAAAATTACCCTAAGTCCAGTATTTTATTTTACACCCAAAAATATTATTTTCATAATATTTTAATAGTAATTAACAGCAAATAAAAATTATTTAATTATCAAGAGCCTAGATTTTAATTACAGAAAAATCCCGAAAAATTCCAGAAAATTGTGAAAAGTCCAAATTAATAATTCCTGAAAATCAGGGGGCTTACAAATATTGGGTTCGTATTATGGAAAAATATATACCACGTGCAGATCCTTATTAGTAAGATACATTCTAACTTTCTTTATGGAAAAATAAGCTTCCCATTAAGAGGAGAGTTAGGCAAATTCTATACTTAATGAACTGATATTGATATCATTTTGAATAACTATTGTACTGCGTCTCCAGTATAGAAATGTTATATGGATCAACTATGTACTTAAACATGGTCATCCCTTTTACTTTTATAGGACATAACAATTACCTCTCTGAACTTACATAACAATTACTTGTCCAAATTTGCCAGATTGTCTTTAATGTCAAATACATGCTAGTCTCTTCCACATTGGTCTTTAAATCTTATCCCAGCCTAATTACAACTTAATCTAGAAATTAATTAATTGATGTAAATTAAAACATAGATCAAGAAAGCAAACACAGAGTATTTATATGGTTCAGCCTTTGGCCTACATCTACAAAGAGGAATCATATACAGAATGAAAAAGAGTAGTAAACCATAGTTTTGGATGTGGCAAAATTTTTTTTTTAAATAATTGGGGTTAAACTGGAATTGAAAATATTTTGGGCTGATAATGTAAACCCCCTAATTTTTCAAAATTTTCAAAACTGGATTTTTCACAATTTTCTGGAATTTTCTGGAAATTTTCTGTAATTTAAAAGCAGGGTTTTAATATTTAAATGATTTTTAAATGATATTAAAATATTATGGAAATAATATTTTTGTGTGTAAAATGAAAAACTGGACTTAGGACAATTTTTCTGGAATTTATTGGGCCCCGGACCTATTTTTAAACACCTAAAAATATTATTGATTTATTATTTATTTAATTAATTAATTATTTATTGTTTTTTTATATTGTTTTTATAAACCACCGGCCCAGCCCGCCAGCCCAGCCTGCATACCCGGCCCATTCGGCCTAGCGGGTCGGGTCGGGTCTGCCCAAACCCGCGACCCGCCCGACCCGAACCCGCTGTCCCTCACCCCCACGACCTGTTCCCCCGCGTTTTCCGGCGACGCAGCCGCCGCCCTCCGCCACGCCCGGCCACGTCGCCGCCCCCTCCGCGCTGCCCGGCCCTCGATCCGCCTCCTCCGCCGCCTTGCTCGGCTCCGCCCCTCGGCCTCCTCCACCTATTTAAATCCCCCTTTCTTCTCCCCTCCGGCCACCAGACCCCTCCGCCTCCGCCCACCGCTGCATCGCCGGCCGATCTCCCCTCCGCCTCAGCACCCAGCCACCGCCTCCGCCTACACAGCCTCCTCCCACTTCCCTCCACCGCCTCCTTCTCCTCCTTCCCCGCGCCGCCGCCGCCGGCGAGTCCCCAAGTCGCCGCGCCTCCCTCTGCCGCGTGCCCCGAGCCCGGCGACGCTGCACCGGCCGCCCTCCGCCCTGAGCCTCCGGCGGAAAAGCCCTAACCCTAACCCTAGCCCTAATTCCCTGTGTCCGACACGAGTCGGACACGTGTCGGACACGAATCGACCCCGGTTTTCGGGTCCCCTTCAGGTGCGTGTAACTTTTTGCTCGTAGCTCCGTTTTCGTTTTTGCAAATTGCGTTGTGAAGCCTGTATGACCCTCTCGGTGTCCGGACAAACTGTTCGGGGCATCGCATCCTGTGGTGATCGCACACCGCGATCCAAAAACAGGAAAAATCAGACCCTGTTTCACCCCGGAACTGAGTACGCCCCGCCAAACGGGACGACTTGGTCGCGCACGGTCTTCACAGATACGTGCGCGTCGTCGATACGGACGTGTGGGATTTCGCGGAAGCTGATTCGGGTGTGAGTGCACACCGGAATCAACGCGTATCCGCGGACATCGCCCCGTATCCGTACTTTCTGGAACGCGCCCTAACTTTGTGTACACACGTCGGATCGAGACGAAACTTGCGCCATCGGACTCGTAGCGATACGCTGGTCCTTTGGGTCAAGTTTGGTTCGATTCTGAGAACGTTGACGAAATCGCGTGTCGTGGGCCCCACAGGCCCCGCTCGACGGGCGATTTTGTGATCGGCTCATCGGAATCCAATTCTGGAAGTTCCGTTGGATTCGTATCACCGTTCCTGACCTGTGGACACTAAGTTTGGTGAATTTGGAGACCTTTGACCCAGACACGTTTTTCGGTGCAAAGTGGGCCCACATGTGGACCCCGTTTTGATCCGAAACTGTCGTTTCTGCCCTTGTCTCCAAATTGGACCCAAGGACAGGCATTTCTAGCTGATTGATATTTTCTGGATCTGATGGTGACGTTTGTTTCAGCAACCGGAGTGCCGCCTACAAATCCAACTGAAGTCAGAGCCGAAATCAGAGCCGGAACCACAGGCAAGTGTACCTTGCCAAACTCTGCAGCTTGCTACTATTTTCCTTGACTTGTTTATACATCAGTGGGCAAGTAAAGCTTGCCAAATTTCAGTAATCCTTGTTATAGAACTTGCCTGAATTTAAATGTATATAAACCTGTTTAACTGCTTAACCTAGGAAACGAGTGACGTGCTTAGTGTCCGATCATAGTCGGGTGCCAACTCCGTACGCGGAGTTGTGTAACGTCACATAGACATGGATATCGAGACCCGATAATGTTCGTACTTATCTTATCAAGTACCCCAGAATCCAGGACACTTGACACTATTCATGAGACAGAGTCTTCCTGAGACATTCATGGTGATTCTGTATAGGATACATGACCGACAGAGATATTTTATAGACAGTATGACTTGTTGCATTAGCTATAATCCCGCTGACATGGACATAAGACGTTATGGTCATGATATGCGTGATTACATGGGGTGGGGAGAGACACAAAGGCTACAGGTTGATTTATATTATGCTGGCGTCGTAGTCTCCCATTGAGCTAGACAACTACATGATATCACTGCTACCGGCTCCCTGACACAGAGCTTGTAATAGTTTCAGCCTGAGTTTCATGTACTGCTCTCATACTGCATATCACTTAGCTGGTTATATAGTTCACCCTATTGCTTATTTATTTTTGCACTGCTTATATTTTGGCTTGTATTATCTGTACCTTGCTATGTCCCCTAAGGACCTGGAATGGACTATGTCCCCAGGTATAGCCGAAGAGAACCATCCAGAGATACACCGTACAGGAGCACTTCCAGGAGCTGTACCAGGATCTGAGGACGAGATTGTACCAGAGGACTTCTCATGAGCAGTGGCTGTATGTAGTCAGTTATTTCTATTTCCAGTTGTTTATTTCCTGTCTATTTGCATTGTTGTACCAAACATATTCTCGGATTGTTTCCCGAGATATTTATTGAGATTTGACAGTTATTTTTGTTTGTATTACTCTGTCTTTTAATTTGTGATTATCGGTGTGGATGAGAATAGTATAACCCGTGACTTATAACTATTGCCCTAATTCCTGTTAGACTACAGCTTAAGCATGCCCTGATGGATCCATTAAATTGGGTTGTCCATCGGTGCGTGCTGCTGGCCATTGCTCACGTGTCCAGTCCCTCGATATTTTGGGACTGGGGCGTGACATAGTTTTTGTGGTGGCCCATGCAGGTCTCTACGACTAATTTGTTCAGTTTCAACTCAGGGACCGAACAGGCCTGCAAATAAGATAGGATAAGTTTTTAGGATCTCATCCACTTGCTTGAAACGTTCTTGATATCCATATCGGCTTCGAATTAATTTCTCGACTTGCATCCTGCCTTGATTCCTGTGCGCCTCTTATTGTTTATTTTGGTTGCAGGGTTATGGATTCACGAGCAAATGACGAGACTACCATAACGTCACAGCGAGATACTGAGGTAACCAACGAAGATGAAGTAACACTAATGGATGGAGGACAATCAGCTCAACAATATACCTCGAGAGTCCAGCAAGATGACATTCCACCAACGACGCCAGTTACTCCATCAATGCCCGTAATTCTACCAGGGCAGGCCATGGACGGACAGCAGATGTTTCAAATGGTCTATGCAATAATGCAAACTCAACAAGAGGCTTTGAGTCGCAACCTAATAACTGCACTGGAGCAGGCAGACCTACCAGCACGACGACCAACGACGGGCTCTATTTCTGATTTTCGCCAGCTGAAGCCTCGTACCTTCTCAGGCAAAGAAGAGCCCACTGAAGTTCATGAGTGGCTCACCAACACTCAACATCAATTAGAAGCAGTTGAACTCCCAAGGGAACGTTGGATGACTGCCGTTAGAATACAGTTGACGGACAATGCTCATCACTGGTGGCTATCTGAAGAGACCCGGCTCGGACCAGACCGAGTCACTTGGGAAGAGTTTTCCAGGCTCTTTCAGGAGATGTACATTCCGGCTATCGCACGATCAGAACTTCGAGACAAGTTTAATCACCTCACTCAGGATACTAAGACGGTGGAAGAGTACAACGCTGAGTTCATTCGTCTAAGTCGCTTCGCTCCAACGTTGATCCCGACAGAAGAAGAGAAGGCTGAAAAATTCTTCGACGGACTAAACATTGAGCTACAGAAATTAATTGGATCCGTTGCACCTACCTCATACTCTGACGTCCTTGCTGCAGCACGACGCATTGAGCGCGTCATCAGGAGAGAGACCTGTCTGAAACGGACTTCCACTTCAACACCACAAGAAGAAGTTGCAAAAAGACCTCACGTACACCAGCCACCAGAAGCATCTCCACAGGCAATACCTGTTTGCCCATATTGTCACCGGCGAGGTCATATAGAAAACAAGTGCAGACGGAAAATGAGATTATGTTTTGCTTGTGGATCCAGTCAGCATTTACTGAGGGAATGCCCTGAGCGTCGAGACAGAGCACCAAAGGGTAACCAGCAAGCGTTACCAGAACCGAGGTCAGCCTCTCCAGCATTGGAAGTACCGCAAACGGAAGTTCAAGGAGTCCTACCACCAGCTTCAGCAGGGTATCAGCCGAGGCCACCCTTGATACCCCAGGAACTACTCTTCCAGCAGGCTCAACAGCAGAAGAATCGACTGCAAGGACGAGGACAAGCCTACGCGATGACTGTGGAGGACGCTGATGCGCGTAAGTGATTCGTAGTTATCCGTTTCTAGTCTTGTTGTAGCTCGTGCCTCTTGGTTCGTGACCTCAGCCCCAACCTAGTAATTTGCAACTTGTTAATAACAACCTGGTTTTGATAAAAGTTATAGTTTTAACTAGATTTTCCTGGAAAGTGTAAACTTTCAATTTTTAGGGAAACGGTACTTCCCTAAGTATCTTGTGATGTATTTTCAAACGATGTTGCGACCGCGTCATCTCTGTTGACCGGTTATTCTTTGATTGCGAGGACGCAATCCTCTTAAGGGGGGTAGATTGTAAACCCCCTAATTTTTCAAAATTTTCAAAACTGGATTTTTCACAATTTTCTGGAATTTTCTGGGAATTTTCTGTAATTTAAAAGCAGGGTTTTAATATTTAAATGATTTTTAAATGATAATAAATGATATTAAAATATTATGGAAATAATATTTTTGTGTGTAAAATAAAAAACTGGACTTAGGACAATTTTTCTGGAATTTATTGGGCCCCGGACCTATTTTTAAACACCTAAAAATATTATTGATTTATTATTTATTTAATTAATTATTTATTTATTGTTTTTTTATATTGTTTTTATAAACCACCGGCCCAGCCCGCCAGCCCAGCCTGCATACCCGGCCCATTCGGCCTAGCGGGTCGGGTCGGGTCTGCCCAAACCCGCGACCCGCCCGACCCGAACCCGCTGTCCCTCACCCCCACGACCCGTTCTCCCGTGTTTTCCGGCGACGCAGCCGCCGCCCTCCGCCACGCCCGGCCACGTCGCCGCCCCCTCCGCGCTGCCCGGCCCTCGATCCGCCTCCTCCGCCGCCTTGCTCGGCTCCGCCCCTCGGCCTCCTCCACCTATTTAAATCCCCCTTTCTTCTCCCCTCCGGCCACCAGACCCCTCCGCCTCCGCCCACCGCTGCATCGCCGGCCGATCTCCCTTCCGCCTCAGCACCCAGCCACCGCCTCCGCCTGCACAGCCTCCTCCCACTTCCCTCCACAGCCTCCTTCTCCTCCTTCCCCGCGCCGCCGCCGCCGGCGAGTCCCCAAGCCGCCGCGCCTCCCTCCGCCGCGTGCCCCGAGCCCGGCGACGCTGCACCGGCCCCCCTCCGCCCTGAGCCTCCGGCGGGAAAGCCCTAACCCAAACCCTAGCCCTAATTCCCTGTGTCCGACACGAGTCGGACACGTGTCGGACACGAATCGACCCCGGTTTTAAGGTCCCGTTTAGGTGCGTGTAACTTTTTGCTCGTAGCTCCGTTTTCGTTTCCGCAAATTGCGTTGCGAAGCCTGTATGACCCTCTCAGTGTTCGGACAAACTGTTCGGGGCATCGCGTCCTGTGGTGATCGCACACTGCGATCCAAAAACAGGAAAAATCAGACCCTGTTTCACCCCGGAACTGAGTACGCCCCGCCAAACGGGACGACTTGGTCGCGCACGGTCTTCACAGATACGTGCGCATCGTCGATACGGACGTGTGGGATTTCGCGGAAGCTTATTCGGGTGTGAGTGCACACCGGAATCAACGCGTATCCGCGGACATCGCCCCGTATCCGTACTTTCTGGAACGCGCCCTAACTTTGTGTACACACGTCGGATCGAGACGAAACTTACGCCATCGGACTCGTAGCGATACGCTGGTCCTGTGGGTCAAGTTTGGTTCGATTCTGAGAACGTTGACGAAATCGCGTGTCGTGGGCCCCACAAGCCCCGCTCGACGGGCGATTTTGTGATCGGCTCATCGGAATCCAATTCTGGAAGTTCCGTTGGATTTGTATCACCGTTCCTGACCTGTGGACACTAAGTTTGATGAATTTGGAGACCTTTGACCCGGACACGTTTTTCGGTGCAAAGCGGGCCCACATGTGGACCCCGTTTTGACCCGAAACTGTCGTTTCTGCCCTTGTCTCCAAATTGGACCCAATGACAGGCGTTTCTAGCTGATTGATATTTTCTGGATCTGATGGTGACATTTGTTTCAGCAACCGGAGTGCCGCCTACAAATCCAACTGAAGTCAGAGCCGAAATCAGAGCCGGAACCACAGGCAAGTGTACCTTGCCAAACTCTGCAGCTTGCTACTATTTTCCTTGACTTGTTTATACATCAGTGGGCAAGTAAAGCTTGCCAAATTTCAGTAATCCTTGTTATAGAACTTGCCTGAATTTAAATGCATATAAACCTGTTTAACTGCTTAACCTAGGAAACGAGTGACGTGCTTAGTGTCCGATCATAGTCGGGTGCCAACTCCGTACGCGGAGTTGTGTAACGTCACATAGACATGGATATCGAGACCCGATAATGTTCGTACTTGTCTTATCAAGTACCCCAGAACCCAGGACACTTGGCACTATTCATGAGACAGAGTCTTCCTGAGACATTCATGGTGATTCTGTATAGGATACAGGACCGACAGAGATATTTTATAGACAGTATGACTTGTTGCATTAGCTATAATCCCGCTGACATGGACATGAGACGTTATGGTCATGATATGCGTGATTACATGGGGTGGGGAGAGACACAAAGGCTACAGGTTGATTTATATTATGCTGGCGTCGTAGTCTCCCATTGAGCTAGACAACTACATGATATCACTGCTACCGGCTCCCCGACACAGAGCTTGTAGTAGTTTCAGCCTGAGTTTCCTGTACTGCTCTCATACTGCATATCACTTAGCTGGTTATATAGTTCACCCTATTGCTTATTTATTTCTGCACTGCTTATATTTTGGCTTGTATTATCTGTACCTTGCTATGTCCCCTGAGGACCTGGAATGGACTATGTCCCCAGGTATAGCCGAAGAGAACCATCCAGAGATACACCGTACAGGAGCACTTCCAGGAGCTGTACCAGGATCTGAGGATGAGATCGTACCAGAGGACTTCTCATGAGCAGTGGCTGTATGTAGTCAGTTATTTCTATTTCCAGTTGTTTATTTCCTGTCTATTTGCATTGTTGTACCAAACATATTCTCGGATTGTTTCCCGAGATATTTATTGAGATTTGACAGTTATTTCTGTTTGCATTACTCTGTCTTTTAATTTGTGATTATCGGTGTGGATGAGAATAGAATAACCCGTGACTTATAACTATTGCCCTAATTCCTGTTAGACTACAGCTTAAGCATGCCCTGATGGATCCATTAAATTGGGTTGTCCATCGGTGCGTGCTGCTGGCCATTGCTCACGTGTCCAGTCCCTCGATATTTTGGGACTGGGGCGTGACAGATATGAACATACAAACCTGAACTTCGACCATAATTTTGTTAAAAAATATTCACGACATTTTAAGTCCAGCCCGGGGTAAACTAAAATCCTGGCTCCGCCCTTGGTCACGCATATGTGGACCAATAGAAATAGAATATACTAGTGTACATGGAATGTAGGAGTCTATTGCTATTGGTCAACATGTGTATGACTCATATTCCGTTTACCATATATATATATATATATATATATATATATATATATATATATATATATATATATATATATATATATATTTTTGGATTAATTTAGATAGTTGATGTGTACTTAATGGCCCATGAAGATGTCACGGAGAGCAAATGTGATGCACACAAAGTTGTAAAGTTTTACATAAACTATAACTTGTATAGCACACAAACTCCTATAATAATAATAATAGTAATTGAAATCACGTTTGTTAATACCTTTGTAATTTTATAATTAGTTAGTGTCACTAGAAGAATATGAAAACCTACAATGGATGCTCTAATAATTAGTTAGTTTATACAATGATATCAAAGTAGTCATCTTGGTGTCTTTATTCCATCAAATCTGAATGGAACATTCATGGTGCACCACACCTGTTGCTAGCTTACGGTGATAAAGAATGTGACCTCTTAACACTTTTTCCCTTTTGTGAAAACACACGCGGGGATTACGAGGACCTCAAAGTGATAGATATAGACACTATTGGTTACTAATGAAAATCAGCAAATATCACTACATGATTCTTCCTCGTCAAAATATTTGTTTTGGGACCACCTCAATGTGCTAGCTACTGTACCTCCAAAAAAATCTAGTCTAGTCGAGTCGAGTCGAGTCAAGCCAAGTCGAGTCGAGTTTAACTGATTCAATTCAGTATCTAATAAATACGTCTTAATTGGACCTTCGGACTTGTGGTGCTTTCGGACCGGGATACCTTCGAACTGAAATGGTACCTTCGGATTAGAATAGGGACCTTCGGGCTCGGAATTGTATATATCGACATTCGGACTGGATTGGTTGTAAGTTTTCGGACTAAGTTGTAATCTCTCGAAGGGACATAAATAAAATTTACCTTCTTCGAATATATATACATATATAAAAAAAAAATTCCTTACAAGCAACAACAATGCCAAATCATAGTTATTATTACAATAAATTACCTTATTGACATTTGGAAGTTTTTTTTTCTTTCTATTTTCCATGTAGAACTAAACAATTAAACAAACTTAATATTCCTTTCTAATAAAAAACCAAAACACTACTTTTGTATGTATGTGCAACTAGATTAGACGAAATAGAAAATATTCACTGGACCACCTAGCTACACTTTATCAAGCGTGATGAACAACGTATGTACCACATAATTGGCTTCTCACCAATAAAACATGAAAGCACATAACACTACTCTCAAGTTTTAAACCTTTCTACTTTGGCAAAGAGGGAAGGAATTGAAGCATATGAGAGAAAGTGTGTACTTTCAAACACTTTTGATTTAAGTAGTCGTAAAGAGGATCGCCATCAATTAGAGTTGCCATCTTGGGAAAGGATAAGACAACAAGTAACTCAACTAGTTATAAGCATGCGTGCATTTCCCCCCTTCTAGTTAGTAGTATTTCTTATCAAGGAAATCAAAAGTTATTTTCTTGTAGAGGAAATAAAAAAAATTATACCATTCCCACTATAATAGAATCCAAAGTATATATCATGATCTCCCAAATTATCAATTGAGAAATTGTTTTGAGCTTAGGATAGGCATGGGAGATTTAGGAAGAGATAATATGTTTGATTTGGGATGGGATTCCCAAACCCTTGTTTGATTTGTGACCCACCTAAGTAGGAGTTTAAGAATATGAAAATAAGATTTGATAGAGGAGTTTAAGAATACAAGATAGATTAATTCAACTTAGAAAGAGTTTAGGAAATAAAAAATACAACTAAATATAGACTTAATATGTCTAATTATATGTATTCTTGACTCAATGCGCAACGGTTGATGTTGGAGTGGATGGAATTTTCAACCTATGTGGAGAACATCCCGGAGTGCAACGAGCGCCGTTTGTGGTCAGAGAATTTCGGAGAGGCGATGAGAGTCATTCGAGAGGTCGAAGAAATTTGGGAGGAAGGAGGAGCAGTCTGCTGTACAGGGGGAGACAGAGTTCGGGCCGAACTCGGTCCGAACTAGATCCGAACTCGATCCAAACTCGGTCCGAACTAGATCCGAGTTCGGTGTGGTGTTACAGAACCTCAAAGCCGAAGTCGGACCGAACTCGGTGTGGTGTTCCAGAATCTCAAACCCGAAGTTGGTCCGAGTTTGGTCGACGGACTGGACGAAAATTCAGAAGTGTTTTATACACCGTTGGATCGTATCCTACGGTCCAGAATTAGTTGCGAGATTATGGGGTATATATTAGGTTTTCCTAATGTAAACACCCTAAATTTTCAGATATTTTTAAAATCAATTTTGGGATTAATATGCATTTTTCAAGAATTTACATAGGTCCTGTAGTGAGTTTGTAATTTTTAATTGCTAATAACTAACATTAAAATAAAATAAAAATATGATTTTATGGTGTAAAATAGAAAACCGGACTTAGGGTAATTTTCTGGGATTTTATTGGGCCTCAGACCTATTTTTAAAAGCCTGAAAACTATTTTTAAATTAATTAATTATTATAATTATTATTATTATTATTATTATTGTTGTTATATTTAATATTTTTTTCTGTTTTTGGGCCCGGCCCGGCCCAGTGGGCCGAGCCCGTTAGCACCCAGCCTAGCCCCCTTGGCTTAGCGGGTCGGGCGGGTCCGCTCACCCGGAGCCCACCGTCCGACCCGACCCGCATACCCTTTCTCCCCCACGCCTCAGCCCGCGTCCCCTCCGCGTTTCCCGGCGACGGATCCTGCCACGTCGCCGGCGACCCCCGCGGCCCTCGCGCCACGACCCCTTCGTCCCCGCGTTCTCCGGCCACGCCCCGGCGCCTCCCCCGCCTCTTTCCCCCTATATATACCGACTCCTCCATCCTCCTCTCCCCTAACCCTAACCCTAACCCACCGTCCGACTCCGGCCGACCTTCCCGCCGTGACCTCGATTCCACCTCCTCCCACCCAGCTCCTCCAGCGCCGCCCCGACCCCGCTGCAGCGCCGCCCGGCTGCCCTTCCTCTTCCTCCTCCTCCTCCAGCAAGCAACCCCCAGGAGGAGCCGACCCTCCCCAGGCGGAGCCGACCCCGACCGGCTGTTCAGCCCCTCCGACCGGCCACGGTGCGGCCATCCTCTCCAGCCGGTTCGACAGCCCAGAACCCTAGCCGGACACGGCCCTTCGTGTCGGACACAGTGTCAAATTGACACGATGACACGAGGTAAACCCTAACTTTTCCTACTCTGTTCTGGTACTCGTAATTTCCTCCTCGTAGCTCGGAATTCGATTCCGTAAATTTTTATGCGAAGCCTGTATGACCCTCTCGGTGCCCGGATAAACCGCTCGGGACATCGCGTTCTGTGGTGATCGCACACCGCGATCCAAAAACAGGAAAAACTAGACCCTGTTTCACCCCGGAACTGAGTGCGCCCCGCCAAACGGGACGACTTGGTCGCGTGCGGTCTTCACAGATACGTGCGCCTCGTTGATACGGATGTGTGGGATTTCGCTGAAGCGATTCGGGTGTGCGTGCACACCGGAATCAACGCGTATCCGGGAACATCGCCCCGTATCCGCATTTTCTATAATTTACCCTAACTTCGTGCACATACGTCAGATCGATACAAAACTTGCGCCATCGGACTCGTAGCGATACGCTGGTCCTGTGGGTCAAGTTTGGTTCGATTCCAAGAACGTTGACAAAATCGCGTGTCGTTGGCCCCACGGGCCCCGCTCGACGGGCGATTTTGTGATCGGCTCATCGGAATTCAAATCTGAAAGTTCCGTTGGGTTTGTATTAGCGTTCCTGACCTGTTGACACTAAGTTTGGTGAATTTGGAGACCATTGACCCTGACACATTTTTCGGTGCAAAGCGGGCCCACCGATGGATCCCGTTTTTGCCCGAAATTACCGTTTTTGTCCTTGTCTCTAAATTGGACCCAAGGATAGGCGTTTCTAGCTGTTTGACACCTTCTGAGCGTGATGGTACTGTTTATTTCAGCTTTCAGAGACATCTCTGGAAATTTCCGAAACTAGGACCTAAGTGGAATCCAAACCTCAGGCAAGTGCACCTTGCCAAACTTGCAGTCATTAATTTCATATTTTTCTGTAAAAATACTCTGCTGGATGTCTTGTGCAAATTCATATAAACTGATTTAAACTGCTTAACCTAGGGAACGTATAACGTACCTAGTGTCCGATCATAGTCGGGTGCCGACACCGTACGCGGTGTTGGGTTCGTCATTTAGAGATGGATTTACGATCCCCTTACTTTGTACTTGACCTATCAAGTACCCTACAACCCAGGACACTTGACACTATCATGGACAGAATCCTCCTAAGATATTCGTGGTGATTCTGTATAGGATACAGGACTTGATAGAGACATTTATTTATAGACAGTATGACTTGTTGCATTAGTTATAATCCCGCTGACATGGACATGAGACGTTATGGTCATGGCTTGCGTGATTACATTGGGTGGGGAGAGACACACAGGCTACAGGCTGTTCTACATATATATCTACTATTATTGTGAGGTTGTAGACTCTCCAGCAGAGCTAGACCCTTTACGTGTTATTACTGCTACCGGCTCCCCGACACAGAGCTTGTAGCGGTCTCAGCCTGAGTACTAGTGTTGCTCTCATTTGCATATCACATAGATGGTTACTTAGTTTACCCTGCTGTTCATTAATTTATTGCACTGCTTATTCATTTTGCTTGTTTTATTTTGTGCCTTGCTATGTCCACTGAGGACCTGGAATGGATTATGTCCCCAGGTTTAGCTGAGGAGCAGTATCCCGAGGTATACGGGACAGGAGCTGAAGCTATTGCTGGAATAGAACCGAACACCGAAGACGAGGTGACTGCCGAAGACTTCTCCTGAGTGCCCGTTCCAGTACTCAGTATTTATTTCATGTTTAACTCTTGTTCCTGGCCTATAGAGCCAGTTTATTCAGACTTAAGTCGGGTTGTTTCTCCGACTGACTTGCTGTGATTATTGTTGCTACTTATTTCCATTCCATTATGCAGTTATTTCTTTATCTTTATGGATGGGATTAGTGTGACTTGTTGTAGTAGACCTTATTTACAGCTTAAGTACGCCCTGATGGCTCCATTAAATTGGGTTATCCATCGGTGCGTGCTGCTGGCCATTGCCTCGCATCTCCAGTCCCTCGGCATTTTGGGACTGGGGCGTGACATAGTTTTTGTGGTGGCCCATGCAGGTCGCAACTAAATTGTTCGGTTTCAACTTAGGGACCGGACAGGCCTGCAATAAGATAGGTTATAGGATCTCATCCATTGATTGAATCGTTTTTGAACTCTATGTCGAATTTAATTTAATTGCTTGAATTGCATCCTGTTTTGATTCCTCTGTGCGTTCTCATTGTTTCCTTTTGGTGCAGAGTTATGGATCCCAGAAGTGGTGATGAGACCCCCTTGGGTACACCGACTGAAGCAGGGTTTACCTGTGAAGCTGGAACAACGCCAGATACCAGAGGATAATCCTCCCAGAGCAATCAAACTGGCCAGCCAAGTTCCAGGTTCAGGCGTGATGACATCCCGCCTCCTCCCCAGTTCCCTCCTACGATGCCTGCCTTTCCCCCAGGACAGGCAATGGACGGCCAGCAAAAGTTCCAGATGTTCTACGTAATGATGCAGGCCCAACAGCTGACCCAGCAGGAGGCCCAACGCCGAGAGGCCGAGAACCTAAGGAACAGCCTGGTCGCAGCATTGGAACATGCAAATCCACCAAATAGGCGGCCAGCGACGGGATCCATCACGAATTTCTGCCAACTTAAGCCCCGTACCTTCTCGGGCAAGGAAGGACCAACTGAAGTACATGAATGGCTTACAAACACACAGCATCAGTTGGAGGCCGCCGAACTACCAAGGGACAAATGGATGACTGCCGTCAGGATGCAACTGACGGACAACGCTCATCATTGGTGGCTGTCCGAAGAAAGAAGGCTCGGACATGATCATGTTACCTGGGAGGAGTTCTCCAGACTCTTCCAGGAAATGTACATCCCTGCTGTGGCTCGGTCAGAACTCCGAGACAGATTCAACCGCCTGATCCAGGGCAACATGACGGTGGAGGAATATAACGCCGAATTCATTCGCCTGAGCCGCTTCGCCCCTTCGCTAATTCCCACCGAAGAGGAGAAGACGGAGAAATTCTTTGATGGGCTCAGGTTCGAGCTTCAGAAGTTAATCGGATCGGTCGCGCCCACCTCTTACACCGACGTCCTAGCTGCAGCACGTCGGCTGGAGCGCGTTACTCGGAGGGAATCAAGCCTGAAACGTCCCTTCTCCTCCGCACCGTCCAAGCCATCACCAGGGGAATCTGCTAAACGGCCCCAGAAGAGCCCGCCTCCAAGAGCAGCAACTAAGAACCTGCCTACTTGCCATTACTGCAGCAAGGTAGGACATATTGAAAAGGAATGTCGACGCAAGCTGGGACTCTGCCTGGTTTGCGGATCTGGACAACACTTCTCAAAGGACTGCTCGGAACGTCGAGAGGGAGTTCCGAATCGACCAGCTCCACCTACAGCTCTTCCAGCTGGGGGAGCAACACAGACAGGGCCTGGAGGAGCCAGGCCACCTCTACCACCTCAGGCAGCATTGTTCCAACAAGCTCGTCAGCAAAGGGGTCCCGCTCAGGGACGAGGTCAGGCATATGCACTAGCAGTCACTGAGGAAGCTACTGCAGGCGAAGTGATAGCAGGTACCATATTAGTAGCTTTAATTCCTGCTGTAGCATTATTTGATTCTGGAGCTTCACATTCATTTATTGCTGCTAGCTTCGTAGCCACACATAGAATAGCTACTGTCACTACCACATTTTAGGAAAAAGGGTATTTTAGTAATTTCCTATTTAAATAAATATTGTGCATGGTAAATAATTTTTGTTGTATTATTTAATTATTGTTGGATGTTATTTAATTATTTTGGACTTATTTTAGTGGACCCAACTAGTGTAGTTTGGACCCATGGACCAACATGAATTAAATAGTTAGATTTGGCCCATTTAGAAAGCCCATAGTTAAGGAGATGGATTAAATTAATTAAGTGATTAGACTAGAAGCTTCCTTCCTTAATTATTTCTTCATGAGAGGCCCCAAGGGGTACATTGGACATTTTACAATTGCTTGGGAGAGGGGCAAGGCCAGCCTATTAAAAGAGGGGGGAAATTTCTCTCTCCTCTCATTCTCATTCCAAATCTAGATCTAGAATTTCCCACTCCCAAATTTCCTCCATTCCCATTCCAATTCCCTACCAAATTCATTCCAATTTCTTTCCAATTCACCATTAGAGAAGGAGGAAGCAAGGATCTAGAAGAAGGAAGCAAGGATCTACAAAGAGGAGCAAGGATCTACAATTTGGAAGCAAGTTCTTCTCAATTAGAGGTTTTATTGGGAATCCATCTCCCAATAGGTATAATTCAGATTTTCCCATTTAAATAGCTTCTAAATCTGAGATTTAATCATGTAAAATCAACCTATATGTATGTACTACCCATATGACTTTGTTTTGTGTTCATAGGAGACCCATGGAGAAAGTTATGGTGCTTTTTGTGTTAATTTTGTTGGAATTCCGAATTTACATTTTTTGTGTGTATCAATTGATCCTATAGATCAATTGGACATGAGCTTATGTGTTTGGGGCTAGTGTCGTGTCCATAATTTGGTACATGTGGTTCGTATCCCAACTATTTGGTGATACGTGTCATTTTGGGGGTTTTCCCTCCGACACGGGGCTTTGAACATGTCGTATTTTGACACGGACACATAGATCTACTTTTGACACTTTGATTTATTCATAAATATTATTTGTGATTTGTTTGTTTCCTTCGGGGTGCAATTGGTTGTGTGTTGGACTCGTGTCACATGCGTATCCTAGATCTAGTGGGATACGGTGTAATACTCTCCAATTGTGTGGATTTTTGAATAGATCTAATTATGTATGGTTTAAATTCTTCAATTATAATTAGTAAATATATATAGATATTATATATTTATTTTGTGTATTTATTATAGTAATTATTGTAGCATAGATCTATATATTTTTGTGTGTGCTAATATGATGTACAAATATAATATGTAGCTTTCTTGCATGTAATTATATATGTACTTATGTTAATAGTATAAATTATACATAAATATTTTATAAAATATATTTATGTGTTTAATTGTGTAATTATATTATTTATAATTATTATGTAATTATTTGTATATTAATGTATATATTTTAGGTGTGCTTCTAGCCATGTAAAATATGAACATTAATATGTGCATGTGTTGTAACTATTGGTATTTAATTATAAGTTTATATGTGCATATATATATATAAGTATATAATTATTTATTTATATATATGTATTGTGATTATTATTGCATATATATATTTATATATATATATATATATATATATATATATATATATATATATATATTTATATTTTTATTTGTTTTGGTGACAGTGGTTTCTATGACAGTGAAACTGTCATTATTTGGTCTGAACAGCAGCCGCTGTACAGTGGTCAGCATTAATGACAGATCTGTCATTAATGCTGCGGCAGTTTTGAGCGGCAACCTTTCAGCGACATTTTTTTTGTGACAGTTTGAAACTGTCAGCAAACTGTGACAGCAGCAGTTTTGTATATGGAGTTTCTGCGACGAATTTTCAGTGACAGTCAAGACTGTCACTATTAAACCTGTTTTTATTTTATCTTGTTTTGTTCACTGTTTTCAGTGACGCTTTGACAGTTTTAAATCATATTTTATATATTATTATTGTATATATATATATGTGTATATATATGTGTTTTGTATATATTTGTAATAATATATTATGTTATTTGTATACATATTGGTTTGTATATATATTATTTTAGGGTATATATTATTTGTATTAGTAGTATACTTTGTGTGAGTATGATTTGGGATCTAATTTTTATTCCTAAATTGTTGTATTTATTTTCTATATTATTTTATATAGAGGTTTTGTGAGGTTGACTTTGGTTTGACCATGTTTGACTTTAGTTGACTTTAGAGTTGACCATAGTTGACTTTTAACTTAGAATTGATTTATTTACCTAGGAGTTGACTAGTTTGACTTGTTCTCTTTCCGGAACCTTGTTTTAATGTGGTATTCTATATCTAGGTCTTCGAGGCACCGAGTCAGACATCTGTGAGACTGTTCTTTGGATTTCAGGCGAGTACATTCTCTGATAGTTTCTCATTTATGATATCCTCTATGTTCGTTGTATCTAGTGTAGATTTACATGTTTCTCTCGACACTATGGTTACACGGATTGGTATATCCGGATCTCGTCATGAGATGTTATTCCTTGGTATATGGTGTATATGGTGCAAGTATTGTTTCATTGGTTATCTTGTACATGTACAGACACCGATTCTCGGGGAGACTAGCTATCTTCTTAGGGAATCTAGTGCCATAGCATACCGTGGTTGGATCTATTATACCAGTTGGGGGTGGGGAGTATTAGTATAGATATGTGATCAAATCCCTATTGAATAAAGTATTGGTAAGCGAATAGTGTTGATCATGCACCGCACGTATGATTAGCCAGGCCGCATTGTATCTTGCCCAAGCCGATCACATGTTAAGCTAGTACTCACACACTTAGTCATTAGTATTATTGTTTCATTGGCATATTGTTCATTATTGTATTTCTTTCCAGTATTTCCTTATTGTCTATATATCTCTTGTATCTATTTTGTGCATCTTGTTTATCCACAGCTATTTACTGTTACATAGTTTTTATCATGGATTAGAACTGCTGTTAGAGATGTACTCTGCTCCTTTCCTGACTGGATATATTTTTCCAGATGACACTGAGGAGTACCCTACCTATTATGGACCCCAGGATGTTGTGGGTTTAGATTCGGAGACCCTGGCTCAAGAGGGACTTATCCCAACTGAGACAGTTGACCCTGGAGTGTAGCTTGTAGTATGATAGTATTCTTTTGTACTGGATTTGTCTCCAGCTTATTTTTGTTACTCTTCAGACTCATTGATGTATTATTTTAAAACTCATGAGTTGATGACTATTCTATTCTTATCTGATTCGTGTTCATTCTATCTTAGTTCTGTGTTTGAGTACATTATCCTTTGGTGGTTCATTATATTAGATAGACTTTCTAGACAGCGTTCTACCGCCGATTCTGCGGCGTAGGCTGGGCGTTGTTTCCGACTAGTACCCTTACCCCGGGTGCGGGTCGTGCTTGCCCCGATCAGATGATACCAAGTAATAATAAAAGAAACCAAGATAAAAAGGGAATAGACTTGGATAATACTGCTTGTCAATCAAACTTGTGAACGGTTACTTATTTGCATGCTTGTTCGTTTGGAATGTTCTATATATGCTTCAAGTTTTGCTAGAATGCATCTTCTTCCATAAATTGTGCTAAGTATGGAATACACTTGTTATGAAATAAACTGTCAGGGAGACTATACAAAACGAATCATGCAATATTGCTTATCTCATGTTCATGTTGCCTCGACTGCATCAACGATAACATATCACGAACGATTGATCACGGACAACTTGTTCACAAGGTCGACGGGTGTTACGACCCGATTCCTTGGAATCGTTGGGGCGTCCCCCGAATCGTGATGCCGTGCGGGCCTGGGGTTGCGCCCGCACAAGGCTACAGTATTTTGCATAGCAAGCACATATTCAGAGTACGCAGATAAATTGAAACACAGATTTGAAACATGGAAAAGTTCTCTTTATTGATAATGAACATCTATTACAAACTCCTGAACGAGTCAGCTAATATGCCGAAAGGCTTACAAAAGTGTTGACTTAAAATGAGATAGCAGTCCTGTACATTACATCCCTTTATAAACTCAAAATGATAAGGACCTCCAGGCTGGAGGACGGCTTTGCCACGGAGCTGCATTTTGTGTATGAAGAGTTACAGGCTCCTGACTCCAAAATGCTTCAAGGGGCGCGGTGAAGATGCGCCAACAGTTGGACTGGATCGGGAAGACGACTTCGGCTCCTCGCTCGGTTCGCCTTGGTGCGGAGAACCTGTTTCAACGAGGGTCAGCATATCGAAACATGCTGGTGAAGGCGAGCTAGCCTGACTATACCAATCAACACGTTGTCTTTAATGAAGCATGCATTTGTGGGTTTCTATCTTGCCTTAGTTCATTTACAAGTAAGCAGCATATATAATTTACTGAAAATGAACGTGCCACCGTTCGGTGGATTTTACCTGCCCGTCTGAATTACCTGCACAATACTTACCATGCCTTCCCTGCCACGAAGACACAAGTTAGTATGCAACAGGTTTAAATATACAGAAGATCACTGGCATGATGCCACAAAGGGACGAGTTATAGTCACGGGATAGAAAACGATATGCGACGCAGGTTGCGAGCCCCGCCACATGCCGTTTACTTCCTCAATTCCAATTGACTAATCCATATGTTCCGTCCGGATCGGATTGGTCCCAGCGCCCTAGCGACCGTCCGCGAAACCTCCAAAACCTTGTGCACAAGTTGTCCGTGATCGAAGTGTTCGTTAAGTTTTCCATCAATCCATGCACGTTTCAAGTTAAATTCTAGCACGATACAAGTTCCATACACAACAGTCTTTGCATAGTCTATAAAATCCATCTATGGCAAAGAAAAGTGTGTTCCATATGCATAACAATATTCATAGAAGATATGCATTCTAACTAAACTTAAAGGATATAGTGAACATTCCAAACGAACAAGCATGCATTCAAGTAATCGTTCACAAGTTTGATTGACATGCAGTATTACCAAGTCTATTCTCTTTTATCTTGGTATCTTTTATTATTACTTGGTATCGTTTGATCGGGGCGAAGGAGTGAAGCTTGGAAGCAAGGCTAGCTAATCGGGTTGGTAGCCACTCACTTAGAAGTTGGAAAGAAGAAGGAAAGAGGCACTTCACGACTCCGCTCGCAAGCCGCCTACTGCTCGTTCACCTGCACACGAATAGCTCGATTAATACTTCTTTCTCTCTTTCCAATCTCGGAATAGAAGTGCAAGTCAATGAACGAAAATAATGAAAACCATCGAAACCGTTCAAGGAAAACAAGCAAATCCCAAAACCAACTCAAAGCACGAAAGCAACAAGCGACATCAAAAACCGAGGCAATAAAAGATA
This sequence comes from Iris macrosiphon, assembly GCA_036927795.1. NCBI lineage: Eukaryota > Viridiplantae > Streptophyta > Magnoliopsida > Asparagales > Iridaceae > Iris > Iris macrosiphon. The sequence continues at coordinate 5,907,496 of JAYESA010000009.1, forward strand.
GCAGCGGAGAGGTCCCTCCTGACTCTGCCGCTAAGCCGACCCTTGGGGCGCAGTCCACTGAATATGGGAATCGATTCCAAAGAAACAAATCCATAACGAGGACGAGTTCTTAATTCAATCTATCCCGATCGAACGATACCGTCTTGTGTTTCTTAGCCGCGCTCTCCGCACCGGAAGAACGGGGCGCTACAACGGGTTCCTGCGGACGGTTGCTGGGGCACTGGCACCGATCCGGTCCGGGTGAAACTTCACGTTAGTCTCACGCATCTGGACAAGGATAGTATGCATCTACCAACAAATCTTTGTTGCATTCTATCCTCGTTCAAAGACTATAACTCGTCCAATATGGCATCCTAGCCAGTGATCCCAACGTGTATATTTAAACCTGTTGCAAACTAACTTGTGTCTTCGTGGCAGGGAAGGCATGGTAAGTATTGTGCAGATAGTTCAGACGGACAGGTAAAATCCACCGAATGGTGGCATGTTCATTTCAGCAAAATTCTATATGCTGCTTACTTGTAAATGAATTAAGGCAAGATAGAAACCCACAAAATATACATGCTTCATTAAAACAATGTGTTGATTGGTATAGTTGGGTTAGCTTGCCTTCACCAGTATGTTTCGACATGCTGACCCTCGTTGAAACAGGTTCTCCGCACCAAGGCGAACCGAGCGAGGAGCCAAAGTCGTCTTCCCGATCCAGTCCAGCTGTAGGCGCATCCTCTGATCGCGTCGATTTTGAAGTACTTGAAGAAAAAGCTTGCAACTTTCCATACACAATGCAGCTTCATGGCAAAGCCGTCCTCCAGCCCGGAGGTCTATACATTTTGAAGTTTAGTAAAGGGATGTAATGTACAGGACTGCTATCTCATTTTGAGTCAACACTTTTGTAAGCCCGTGCGGCATATTAGCTGACTCGTTCAAGAGTTTGTAATAGATGTTCATTATCAATAAAGAGAACTTTTCCATGTTTCAAATCTGTGTTTCAATTTATCTGCGTACTCTGAATATGTGCTTGTTATGCAAATCATTAAAGCCTTGTGCGGGCGCAACCCCAGGCCCGCACAGCGGTCACGATTTGGGGGATGCCTCAACGATTCTACGGAATCGGGTCGTGACATAATGGTATCAGAGCACAGATTCAAGTTTCTTAGACTCTCGCATTGGAAAAGTTCCTTTAACGATCAAATTTTTGTGCGAACTCTTGAACTCGCTAGGCCAAAATGAGATACATTCATGCAATAAGTCCATAATACATTATGATTCTAATGTAATTTACCTTCATTTGAAGGAATGGCACCAGCGCAATCTGCAGCGCTAGCACCGAACGAAATACAAGGCAAAAAAAGTAGTTCGGGCACTTCGGGAAGCTCTCAGAGCCAGCGTGGCATATCTCAAGTCGACTCGCTAGAGCGGGTGATACAAATGTTAGAAGCACAACGACAAAGAGATGATGCTCGCCAAGCCAAGTTCGAAAGCAATCTAGAGACCCGATTCTCAGTTCAACAGAAGCAGGTAGATACCCTGCAACAAATCGTTCAGACTTTGGCTGCCAACCATTCCGTCGCAACAACAACGACTCCGGTGGAACAGCCCGTGCTTGAAGTAGAGACGCCACAAATTCCAAGGCCGAGGGACGCGACTGCCTTCGACTTTGGCCACTTCAAGAAAGTTTACAATACCCCATTCAACGGGACTGAGGAACCCATCGTGGCCCTAGATTGGCTGGCCGAAATTGAAGGTCACTTCGCACTGCTAGAGGCCCCCGAAGATAAGTGCGTCGCCTGCGCACAACTTCAGCTCCGCATCAACACGCACGATTGGTGGAACGTGCATCGACGATCTCTCCAGTTTGATCACAGAGAGGAGGCGATCTCGTGGACGACTTTTTGTGCCGCGTTTGAAGAGGAGTTTATACCCCCTCCAGTACAATGTCAGATAGAAAACGAGTTCGTGTAGCTGCGGAAGGGCAGTATGACAGTTAAGAAATATTTCGCCGAATTCAACCGACTCTCCAAATTCGCTAGGGCCTATTTACCTGATGCAGCGAGTCGAGCTAGAAGGTTTGAAGGCGGTTTGCGCCCTGCCATTCACGGAAACGTAGTCGTTCATCAGTACGGGACAATGCGTGAAGTGATAAATTATGCCCTATCTCTTGAACCGCAGTATCCTCACGTTTCCACCGGCGCTGTGCATACCTATAATCACAAATGCCAAGGCAACGATAGAGGAAACACCGCTGCAAAGTGCCCTAACTACGGTGGTCCACGGATAGGAAACCCAGGGCAACCATGTTCTTATTATAAGAAACCAGGGCACACAGCTGAAACGTGCCGCAAAAAACTCGGGCAATGTCTCATTTGTGGTGATTCAAACCATAGGATTCGAGATTGTCCAAATTATTCTGTACAACATCACGTTCCCTAACGGTAAGCACTATTCCTAAGTTTCGGGACAAAACTTTCAATTGGTTGGGTAGGATGTAGCGCCCCGTTCTCCCGGTGCGGAGAGCGCGGCTAAGAAACACAAGACGGTATCGTTCGATCGGGATAGATTGAAACAAGAACTCGTCCTCGTTATGGATTTGTTTTTCGGAATCGATTCCCATATTCAGTGGACCGTGCCCCCGAGATCGACTTAGCGGCAGAGTCAGGAGGGACCTCTCTGCTGCTATCTTTTATTGCCTCGATTTTCGATGTCGCTTGTTGCTTTCGTACTTTGAGTTGGTTTTGGGATTTGCTTGTTTTCCTTGAACGATTTCGATGGTTTTCATTATTTTCGTTCATTGAACTGCACTTCAATTCTGAGATTGGAAAAGTGGAAGAGGTATTGATCGAGCTGTTCGTAATGCAGGTGAACGAGCAGTAGGCGGCTTGCGAGCGGAGTCGTGAAGCGCCTCTTTCCTTCTCCCTTCCAACAATCTAAGTGAGTGGCTACCATCCCGATTAGCTAGCCCTTCTTGCTAGTCTTCACATCTGAATCTTGTATTCGTGCTTGCCCCGATCAGACGATACCAAGTAATAATAAAAGAAACCAAGATAAAAAGAGAATAGACTTGGATAATACTGCTTGTCAATCAAACTTGTGAACGGTTACTTATTTGCATGCTTGTTCATTTGGAATGTTCTATACATGCTTCAAGTTTTGCTAGAATGCATCTTCTTCTATAAATTATGCTAAGTATGGAATACACTTGTTATGAAATAAACTGTCAGGAAGACTATGCAAAATGAATCATGCAATGTTGCTTATCTCATGTTCATGTTGCCTCAACTGCATCAACGATAACGTATCACGAACGATTGATCACGGACAACTTGTGCACAAGGTCGATGGGTTCCTGCGGACGGTTGCTGGGGCACTGGCACCGATCCGGTCCGGGCGGAACTTCACGTTAGTCTCACGCATCTGGACAAGGATAGTCTGCAGCCACCAACGAATCTTTGTTGCATTCTATCCTCGTTCAAAGACTATAACTCGTCCAATATGGCATCCTAGCCAGTGATCCCAACATGTATATTTAAACCTGTTGCAAACTAACTTGTGTCTTCGTGGCAGGGAAGGCATGGTAAGTATTGTGCAGGTAGTTCAGACGGGCAGGTAAAATCCACCGAATGGTGGCATGTTCATTTCAGCAAAATTCTATATGCTGCTTACTTGTAAATGAATTAAGACAAGATAGAAACCCACAAAATATGCATGCTTCATTAAAACAATGTGTTGATTGGTATAGTTGGGTTAGCTCGCCTTCACCAGTATGTTTTGACATGCTGACCCTCGTTGAAACAGGTTCTCCGCACCAAGGCGAACCGAGCGAGGAGCCGAAGTCGTCTTCCCGATCCAGTCCAGCTGTAGGCGCATCCTCTGATCGCGCCGATTTTGAAGTACTTGAAGAAAAAGCTTGCAAGTTTCCATACACAATGCAGCTTCATGGCAAAACCGTCCTCCAGCCCGGAGGTCTATACATTTTGAAGTTTAGTAAAGGGATGTAATGTACAGGACTGCTATCTCATTTTGAGTCAACACTTTTGTAAGCCCGTGCGGCATATTAGCTGACTCGTTCAAGAGTTTGTAATAGATGTTCATTATCAATAAAGAAAACTTTTCCATGTTTCAAATCTGTGTTTTAATTTATCTGCGTACTCTGAATATGTGCTTGTTATGCAAATCATTAAAGCCTTGTGCGGGCGCAACCCCAGGCCAGGACGACGGTCACGATTCGGAGGACGCCTCAACGATTCTACGAAATCGGGTCGTGACAATTAGGACTTGATTTGTCCGTATCATATCTAGGATAGATTATGCGGAATGCCACACTCGGATTCATACAAGAAACTGCTAAAGGTTAAATAACTAGAGATTCATTTAGTACATGGTTAGGAAATTTTTTAGATTGCATGCAGTCACGGTTATTCGTACTGTTATCTTGAGAAGTATCCAGTGGTTTATATTGTGGCATGTCTTGAGGAGTATCCAGTTGGTGCCTCAGCTAGCACAGGGCAGACCAAGGCAACTCGAACCAGTAAAAGCCAACGATTTTGGGTCCTCGCGCCCTCCCTTCTCACTTCGATTATTCAGTATTCGCCTACCATCTTTCGCTTCTTCTTGAAGACTATTTTGAGACTATTCGATGTGGCTTAAAGACATGATAGGAATAGCTAATCCGTAAGGAAATGACAGTGTGTATGGATATTCCGGACGGACTGTAGGAGCATGCGATTAGAAGGAACTCTAGCATCGCGTTGCATTATAGTTGTTAGTAATTAGGATTATGATAACCCTAGTTAGTTAAAAGTATCAAGTCGTACTTATGTGATTTACCGTTATTGATGGTTGATGGTTAGTTTAGGCTTCACATGATCACCTTTACTTTCAGTACTTGTTATTTCCTTATTGATTATCAAATCGAGATATGTCTCATTGCCGGTTTTACAGTATTTATTATCCTGAGATATTTTATATCCAGTCTTTACTTTCCAGTATTTGTATTGCTTGTGTTGTTGGCTTAAGTTCCTAAATTGACTTTCTTTGTGGTACTTGCTATTTGAGGGTCTAACCCCACTGGTTTTCTATGGCCAGATCTAGTAGCAGCACTGGAGGATCTTTCGTACTTTTCTAAGGATGGTGGCGACCGGGAGCACCAGACTACTTGAGTGGATTTTCTTACTTTCTCACTCTGATGTACATTCTATTTTGTGGACGTTTAGCCATCAGGCACGTATTTAGATCGTGTTTTGGTTTGATCAATTAGCCTACAGGCATTAACATGATTGACATATCCTATGGTTGATCATGTATGACTCAGATTATGGCTAGTTTATTTATTCTGTATTTTCTAGCATCATGATCATTTGTATATTATAGTTTGGGACGCTTTACTATTATATTTCAGCTGATCTTACATCTTGTTATTATTCATGTTGTTCTTGTGATTGAGACACTATGGTTTGTTGGACCTATGCTTGACTGTTGGTTTGTAGTAGTGACCCTTCATGTTTTACAGCTTCGTCGTATATACGGAGTACCAGAGTGCTCTAAGTATACGTAGCGGGCCTTGTCTGTCCCGCTTTCCAGTATTCTGGTTATGGGACGTGACACCAAATAATTTTACCATTAAAGTTAGACACTAGTTTTTGTATAGGTTAGTAAGTATTAGGTGGAAGTATTAAGTTTCTTAAATATTAAGTCTCAAATTCCATAACTAAATTGTTCACATTAAAAAGATAAATTAACTAGAGCTAACAATTCATATTTTCATATAAGTTGTTGTTAACCCTTCAAACCTGGAAAGATGAAATAAAGAGGGAGCATGATAATTATCCCTTAACTAGATTAGTGGCCAAATCAGGATTTGATCTAAATAACCAAAATAACATACATGTTTAAAATAAAGTATTATTTGATTGTGTTGTGTTTGTGATCTTACGGGATTATGGAATCCAATTAGATCATAAATCATGGGCGTGGATAACACAATCCGGACTTGTCAACTGCCATATCGCTTGAGGAACGAGACAAGTACCACTACAAGCAAGATATTCTTACATATTGTTATATTGTTTGTTGTAGACTCTGCATGCTAGTTAGTATGTTCTTACCTTGTTACACGTGCACACATGAGAGAGAGAGAGAGAGAGAGAGAGAGAATGTTTGAGAATGTTATTCTCGATTCTATTAGAAGTTTTTTGAAAGCATTTCATTTGCTTATCTTCCATGAAAGTTTCATTTTCTGAGGAAGAAGCAAAACATAATCAAGTTGAATTCGGGGCATCTATTTGAAATCTTAGGAAAAGACTTGATTTGTTATCTCATGTTTGCTTAGAGGATTATTGCTCCGGCCCAGAATAATATTAATCAGACATGAGTCACGTGAGCGCCAAGTAGTTTATCGGACAAATTGATATGTCTAGCATTTCTGTCATACCAAGCGAAATAGGTGGTTGCTTGGTCACGATAAGCTAAAGATAAAGATTCATTAAAGTGTGTTTCCATGGGGTTGAACCTCCGCAGGGAATCTCTTTCCTACCATGCAAAGATTTACTACTGTGGAAAGATTGATTCATTCGAATGGACATGAGGGTCCAACTCTATTGCATTTCCATAATACATGTATATTTAGATGTCTCGTTCTTCCATCAAATATTCTGATTTCCTGGATACTCGGGTTCAAATACCCATAGATTTTTGTTTGTTTACTGGTGAATCGGGATCCTGACTCATATGGATACAAATGGTATAATTGGAGCAAGAATTTTCACAAACATGTGAAATATTTTGTTTCAGAGCAGAAGGGCCAATGCATTTCTTCCTCTGATTCAGAATAAATATGTTTTCGAACTCTCTTTAAAATGAAAAGTGGGCGTTCTGACATGAATCTCATCCCAATTATTTATTTTATGGGCATTTCCATATCTTTTAATGTAATGAGCCTATCCTCTATTTTCTATTCATATTCAAAGATATCGTAACTAAAAGACCAGAATATTAGGAGGAACTCCCATTTTTTGGATCCATCTTACATCAATAACTTGAACTTTCTCTCTCTCTCTCCCTCTCTTTCTCTCTCTCTCTCTCTTTCTCTGGATGGTTTCATATTATAGAACCAATATATGTTACAACCGTTGGATTTAGATTAAAATACTGAGTTTAAAAGGTGGGATTAAAAGATACGGTGTAATCTCGGGCTTACAATCTAAATCCAACGATTGTAACATTGGTAAAATATGTTATAATCAGGCGACATTCTCAAGTATTCCTAAGTACGTATTAACCCTTACCCATAACATGTCTATGTGTGGAAAGTTGTGATTCCATATAAACTTTTGCACTAGATATTAGACGTGCTCTTATCCTCGTGTTTACTTGATTTATGTTGATATATCTTGTTATCATGCTTCGTTGTGCTTTTGCTGCTACATGTTTAGTGCTTCACATGCCATATATTGTACGTTTATTATGTCTGGCTTTAGTTGTACTTGCTCACTTTATGCGTCTCCTTCGGATCTGAAATAAATTAGCAATATTAATTTTATTAATGGATTGATGTAAAAGGTCTTACAACTATATATATATATATATATATATATATATATATATATATATATATATATAGTAGTAGGAGAACGGATACAAATCCGTATAGAAGTAAGAGAAAAATATGTATCCATATAGGAGGAGAAGTAATCTAATCCTATAGCTTACTAATATCTAATCCTAATCTTAACATCCCCCATCAAACTCATGGTGGGTCAAACAACATGAGTTTGCCTAATAGAAACTGAAATCACGTTGTGGGGTGTGACTTTGTAAAAAAAATTGACAACTGATCAACTGAAGTCACATATGTTAGAGAAATAGTGCCTTTCAAAAAATGATGATGGACGAAGTGACAATCAATCTCAATATGCCTTGTTCGTTCATGAAAAACAAGATTATTTGCAATATGTATAGCACTCTTGTTGTCACAGTGAAGCAACGTAGGTCATGTACGTAGGAGCATTGCCCATATCAAAGAGCAGTTTACGTACATGGACGTTCTTCCTGGTGGTGGCTGTCATAGCTATGTACTCTGCCTCGGTAGAAGACTGCAATCCATGTTGGATCATCACTAGTCAAAATTATGCCGTCCACATAGAGTAAAAGAATAACTCGCCCCATCGATAACGATCGCAAAAACAGAGAATCATCCAAAGAACACTGTTGAAAACCTGCCTCACAAATAACACTCTGAAAATACTCAAACCAAGCTCGGAGAGCTTGCTTGAGACCATAGATAGCACGACGAATGCGACAAATATGTCCCGGTGGAGTAGAAAGACCTGGAGGGGGCTCTATATAAACAACCTCGAATGAAGAACCGTGAAGAAAAGCATTATTCACATCCATCTGATAAAGTGACCACTGACGAGCGGCAGCAATAGCTAATAATGTACGAACTGTGGTCATCTGAGCAACAGGTGCATAGGTTTCATCATAATCAATCCCATGTTCCTGTGTAAAATCTCAAACAACAAGGCGAGTCTTGTGTTGCTCAATGGATCCATCAGGTCGATACTTATACCCACTTGCAACTAACAGGCTGGACCCCGTTGGGGAGTGGAACAACATCTCAAGTACATGTCTACTGAAATGCTTGAAACTCTTCTGCCATGACCTCCTGCCACTCAGTGTATTGAATAACCTCTTGATAAGAACTGGGCTATCGTATAATATGTATAGCAATAAGGAAGGAATGGAAATGTGGAGAATATTAGACCAAGGTAGCAAAATCAAACTTGTCTGGTAGACCGGAATAGTCGGGAGTAAAATGAACAAGAGATTGATAAGTACGTTGAGACTAATGGAGAGGTTGTGGTGGAGAAGATGGTGTAGCGGAGGCGGATAGAATTTGTGGAGGATCCTCGTAAGTTTGTGGCGGAGGCATCGTATGAGGAGTTGTACCAGGAGAGCGGAGTAAAGGAGTAGGATCAATGGAAACACTAGATGACGGAACTAGTAGGAACAAAAAAAAAAAAAAATATTCGAAGGTGGGATAGTAAAATATGGAGAGTCCTCTAGAAAGGTGACATGACGAGACATATGAAGACGACGGGCTAAGGGATCATAACAACGATATCCCTTGTGTTTGGAAGTAAAACCAAGTAAGAAGCACTTGGCTGATCAGGCTATCAGCTGCATGTGCTCAGCCTCAAGAAGAAGAGCAAGGGATATCGTTGTTATGAAGAATTGAATCTTTAAATGTGAATGAAGCATAAAACATGTATCCACCGAGTGTCCAGGTTTCTGACAATAAGAACAAAACAGGCTAGACCGCTGACAAGTATAGCAAGTGGTAGCATAATGATCAAGCTTTCAGCAATAAGTACATTGGTATTTTTTTTTTTTTTTTTTTTTTTTTTTGAGATGCAAGGAGCGTTATTGCTGGCTCAAAGCTAGAAATTACTACTGTTGTGAGAACAAATTTCTTCTTCCGAATTTGGCTGGAAACTAAAAAGCACCATTTTTCTTTTGGAAAGTGCTTGCTACTCTTTCAACATGGACAATAGAACTAAGTATCTTGGAAAAGTTCCCAATAAAACTAAGTATCAACATGGACAAGAAGCATGTCCAATAGAACTGCAAACAAGCGGGAAGGAAGAGTTGTTGCTAGAGAGCGGGTATTGGTCATGACGCCTACGCGGCTACATGCGGTCGATGGCACACCTGTGCATCGTGGTCGAGATCGGATGATTGTTTCCCAGCACAGTGGCGAGGAAAAAAAAAAAAAATTAGCGGCCGAACTTCGAAGGAGCAGAGAAACAGAGAAAAAAAAAATTATGAATATAATATCATGAAATAAATCAACAATATTAATTTTATTAATAAACTTACTACTAAAAAAAAAAATCTAATCCTAAATCTAACTAATATCTAATTCTAATCTGAACAGGATCATCGGAGTTGTTGCAGCGCCGTCTCGCGTTGTGCGTCTCCTTTGGATCGTCGGAGCTCTGATACAACAATGGTTAAGGGAGGATGTTGGAGATGATCACTTCCAACCACCACTTTTGTGTTGTTTTTTTCTTATAAGATTACGATTAGATTAGTTGTTGATTTTTAAGTTGTTGTCTTAGATTTTATTGTTATTATATGTTATTATCTTTTCACGTCATAGGTCTCTAGTTTAAATAGATGTCCACATAGTTCATAAATGTATGAAAAGATTAGACTTCCTCTTCCAATGTAATAAAATTATTCATTTTTCACCATCAATGTCAGGATATGGAATGCCAACTTATTATAAAACTTATTATAAAAATAAACAATTTAGTTGTATCCCACTTTATTTATCTATATTCAAGATGTACACTACACGATTACCATATTGTATGGCACGTCACACTTTTAACGAAAACTAACAGTCAACTGCTTTGACCGTTAATTTTTGACCGAAATATCATTTCCCTTTTCCCAGACCGTCCCCCTCCTCTCCCGTGTACGAAAGGAAATATTTTTGTCCAAAAAATTTGGTTAAAGGAGTTGACCGTTAATTGTAGACGATTTCCGTCAAAAGTGGAATGTGTCATACATTATGGTAATCGTGGAAAATCCCCTCTGTTTGCAAGGACAACGATTCTGAAACCCGAAAGCATTGATTGAATGTCTATTCATGGCTAGATCGAAGGGTTGATGCGATACGGTTCCAAACAACAGTCGTATTTCAAAATCTTTGACTGGACGTAATAAACGCGATTCGGAACAGAAGGCCGCCGAATCTTACATTCGAATGATTTGGAACAATCCGAATGAGTTTGATCAGATGACGTTAGTCCGGATCGTTCGGATCAAGCAGTAAGTCTATCCTTCCTACAAGACTACCTTATTGGAATTTGAGTCTGGTGACCTTGTATATGAATCGAGGGAAGGGCGGCTACTCTTTCCCTCTACTCCAGGCTGGCAAGCAACTATCTCTCGATAGCTTGATTCCCTCATCTTTCAGCGGATAGGCTGATATGCCCATATGCGGACGACTTGACCATAAGGTCGGATGTTTCCGTGAGCAGTTAGCTGCGTATCTCCCCCTTTTTGGGGGAAAGCTAGTGGCCCTTTTGGCGTGTTAATTCTTTCGACGGGGCGACCTGATTCGTTCGGTAGATCTAGTCGAGGTGGTTTTCGTTTACCAGCGCGTAGGTGGGTACATCTTCAATACGGATAAATAAAGTGGAATGCAATTTAAATTTTCTCTATTATAAATGATCTGTTGTTGTTTTCCCATTGGAGAAGAAAAAGAAAAAATGAATTGAAAAGGCCCTTTGATAAATTATATTTGAAAATAATAATTAGATGATTCTTACAAAAGAATTGATCTCTTAATTTTAAAGATGAAAAAATCTATTAAAAAAAGTTTATAATTAAAGAAGTTATCATACAAATAAGTTTTACTAAAATAGAATTACTTAATAGAAGTAATAACCAAATATGAGTCCTATTAAATATAAAATTGCCACTTATATAGGAAAATTTTCCACTAATGAAAATCAAAGTAATTTGGTTACTTCTCCTCCATATCCTACATCAAGAACTTGGCAATCATCCGTACTTACGAGAGAATATAAATTCATGATAAAACAAAACGAGAAGAAACTAGAGTTGGCCCAATTCAATATAATAGGCCGGTCCATGAGATCAATTTCCTTTTCTGACTCTTTTCGCAATTTTGAAGCTCCAATCTTTCTATTCAGAGCTAACTTCTTCAACATTTAGGACTAGCCCCCTTCTTCCACGGAAACTTCAACTGTCGAGATGGTGACATGCCTATTGACAGAGAGAACTTATGAAGGAGATATGTTGACACGTTGTTACCTCTTCCACTAGAACTGCAGAATGAAACTCTTATGTTATAGACCGAGGCCGGCATACATTATATCAGCGTAGAACAATGCTCGAGAAATTAAAATCTGATCACATTTTACTGAACACATGATGTGACGTTCTCAAACAACAAACACAAGTATTTAATGTATTTAATGTTGATATGGTATGTTGGGTGTCATATTTAAGTATAGTATAAGCACATGGGAATATCCTGAGGACATATTTGGGATGCCAGAATATGTCACATGATATTCCATTATGATATTATTATCATAATGATTGAGATCATTGTATTAATGACTGTAAGGCTATATAATGCCAATGAGACAATCAATAAAATCATCAACTAATTTCAACATGGTATCAGAGCCAAGTTTCCACAAACCCTAGCCGTCACCAAGCTTCCACAAACCCACAGGAGGATTTCCTAGATCTCCTCCACCGAACTCTTCCACGCCCCCCCTTCTTCCCTTCTCCGCCCTTCGCAGGCCGCCATTCGCTGTTGCTGCCCCGTCCCGCTACTGCTGCGGCTGCTGCGATTGCTGTTGCTGCTGCTGCGACGGCGGCTGTGACCTGCGTGCTGCCGCCTCCTCCGCACTAGCACGAGACAACGCCTAATAGGGATGCCTAGATCTGAAAAAATGAGGGACATGTTCGGATCTAGGAGCGGACGACGAGGACGAGCGTGAGTCGTGTAGCGGACGTGACGTGATTGGATAGACGACGCATCGATGGAGGAGATCATCAAGAAGCTAGATTCTGCAGAGGTGGCGACGTTGATGAAGTTGTTGATGATGTCGGCTGGTGAGAACACGACACGAACGTCGCCGGAGTTAAAGCTTCCCTCCATCGATCTGAAATTAGATGGACCAGCCACCTATCTGAGTTGGTCACGGCGGGTGAGAAGAACCCTCGCAGGAAAAAATATGGAGGGGTTCCTGACGGACGAGACGACAGAGCCGGACGAGGGCTCGACAGGACGCGATGAGTGAAAGTCCACTCATATGGTGATCTACATCTGGCTTCTCAACTCCTTAGTCCAGTCTATTGCCGCCACAGTAGACGGTATTGAGATGGTGAAAGATGTGTGGGAGAAGTTGAGAAGGACCTATGATGGTGTGGGGAACAACTTACGGGTCTTCTAGATAAAGGGGGGGATTGATGACACCGTACAGGGAGAGAAGACGGTGCAGGATTATGCCACGGAGTTGGAGCGTCTGTGGTTGGATTATGATCACTCCTCAGATCGGGCGAGCTGCGGGGACCCTAAGTGTAAGGAGAGACAGGTGTGTCTGCGGGAGAGGACGATGAAGTTCCTCAAAGGGCTGACTGCAGCTTTCGCACAGAGGACGACCCTACTTCTAGCCCAACCAAAGATCCCTAGCCTTGAGGAGGCTATCTCAGCCATGATCCAGGAGGAGACACGCATCAGGCTGCAAGCCGGGACAGGTGGTCCCCCCGAAGCAAAGTCAGCACTAGCGATCACCAGCTCAGGTAACACAGGATCTAAAGGAGAGCCCTGGCAGCATAACCGGCAGTGCTACAACTGTGGGGAGATGGATCATCATCGGTATGCTTGTACCAAACCACCTAGGGAGGAAGATTCAGGTGGTGGACGAGGACCGTTCGGCGAACGAGGATATAATGGAGGACGTGGTCGTGGTCGAAGGGGTAGACGAGGCGGCCGAGGAGGTTATCGGACGAACCTCCTGATATCGGAAGGGAACGGAGAAGCTGATGGCACCTTTACTGTGGAGGACCAGGCACTGGGAGACATGAGGAGTATAACAGAGGAGGCGTACACCTCATTCTTTGTTAGGGGCAACGCTGCCATGTATGTCCATCCATCAAAAGGTACTGACGAATCACTTGCCATTGCGTCTATCTCTTCCCTTAAATCATCAGACTGGATTATCGACTCGGGAGCATCTCGGCATGTGACGGGAAATGCTAGTGAGTTTTCTTCCTACACTCACCTAGCATCAGCAGACAGCATTCAGACAGCTAATGGCACTTTCCAGCCAGTGGTCGGTAAGGGTACTGTTAATTGTACAGGTTCAGTAAGATTATCCAATGTTTTACATGCTCCATCCTTTCCAGTCAGTCTCTTGTCCATTAGTTCTATAATCCTCCAACTTAAATGCATTGTTTCCTTTGATATTCCTAAGGTAACCTTCCAGGAGAAAGGGACAGGACGAAGACTTGGGACTGGCACTTGGCATGAGGGACTGTGGTACCTAGATCGAGAAGGACTGGACTCAGTATTGGTATCTATGGCAGAGAAGGCTGGCATGGAAGGACTGCAGCAGAGGACTGAGGATACCTTGATACTCCATCATCGGATGATGGGACATTCTTCCTTTGATACTCTAAGTTGTATCCAGAGATTTATGCAAAAACAAATAAAGAGAAATTAGTATGTGATGCGTGCGAGTTAGAAAAACTTACTATGAGCTCATATGTTGGCACGGGTCATATGAGCACTTTTGCTTTTGAGGTAGTACATTCTGATGTCTGGGGTCCATATGCTACTAACACTATGAATGGTTATAAGTACTTTGTTTCTTTCATTGAGTGTGCCTCTCGTGTTACCTGGTTATATTTGATAAAAAATAAGAATGATGTACCTGCTTGTTTTCGGGATTTTCATAAGCATGTCCAGACTCAGTACAAAGCAGTTGTGAAGGTACTGAGGTCTGACAATGGAATGAAGTATACCAACAGGACGCTTGCAGAATACTTGTCAGCACACGAAATACAGCATCAGACCACATGTGCATACACACCAGCACAAAATGGAGTTGCAGAAAGGAAAAACAGACACCTTCTGGAGGTCGCAAGAAGTATGATGATCGACATGAATGTCCCACAGAGTCTGTGGGGACATGCAGTGTTGACAGCAGCTCAACTCATCAACAGGATGCCCTCGAAGGTCCTCGGATGGAAGTCCCCATGTGAGGTATTGCAAGACAATAATAGTGGGATACTCCCACTGAAGGTGTTTGGGTGTGTGTGTTTTGTGAAGGACAACAGGCCATCAGTTGGGAAACTTGACCCTAGAGTGGTCAAATGCATCTTCGTAGGCTACTCGGCGACCCAGAAGGGGTATGTGTGCTGGAGTCCAGTAGAGAAGAAGGAAATCCTCCAAACAGATATGGTTGGAATATTGCTCAGTTTGTTTCTTATGACCATATCCCTTCTTCTCATGGAGCATTTATAGCATCTTTGGATAGTATTACTGTACCTAACAATTGGCAGGTTGCCAAAAATGATCCAAAGTGGAAAGCGGCAATGCACGAGGAGTTGGAAGCTCTGGAGAAGAACCACACTTGGGAGCTTGTGAGACTGCCAGAGGGAAAGAGAGCAGTTGGATGCAAGTGGGTCTTTACCGTTAAGCAGAACCCAGATGGACAGGTTGAGCGCTACAAAGCTCGACTAGTAGCCAAAGGATACAGTCAGACGTACGGCATCGACTATGACGAGACCTTTGCACCAGTTGCAAAGATGAGCACTGTCAGGACTCTGATTTCTCTGGGAGCGAATGGTGGATGGAAGCTACACCAACTGGATGTGAATAATGTGTTTCTTCATAGAGATCTAGTGGAGGAGGTGTACATGGAGATACCACCAGGATTTGGTTCTCTCTCCTGTGTTCTTCCGTCGGAGTGGAGGCCACATCACCATGCTTGCGGTGTATGTGGACGATATGATTATCACAGGAGATGATGAGCAGGAGATCGCCCAACTCAAAGGAAAGCTTGGCAAGGAATTCGAGGTGAAGGATCTCGGCCTTCTTCGGTACTTCCTTGGGATTGAGAGGGGATTGTTCTCTCTCAAAGGAAGTATGCACTGGACCTTCTCACATAAACTGGGATGTTGGGGTGCAAACCTGCAGCGACACCAATAGATCAGAGGTTCAAGATTGATGCTGAGGCTGGAGAACCAGTTGATCGGGACAGATACCAGAGACTGGTTGGCAAGTTGATCTATTTGAGCCACACACGTCCTGATATCTGCTTTACAGTAAGTGTGGTGAGCCGCTACATGCATGACCCACGGAAGGGTCATATGGATGCAGTGTACCAGATTCTGAGGTACTTGAAAGCTGCTCCCGGAAAGGGACTAATATTCAGGAAGAACAATCACCTGAGCATCGAGGGCTACTGTGATTCTGACTGGGCTAGTTGTGCTGATGACAGGAGTCTACCTCGGGATATTGCATATTTGTAGGAGGTAACTTGGTTTCCTGGAGGAGTAAGAAGCAGTCTGTGGTGGCCAGATCGACAGCTGAAGCAGAGTACAGAGCTATGACCTTGGGAGTTGCAGAGCTACTATGGTTGAAGAATATGCTGGTGGAGCTGAAGCTGGATCAATGAGCCAAGATGAAGCTGTGGTGTGACAATCAGTCAGCTATTAGTATCGCCAACAATCCAGTACAACATGACAGGACCAAACACATCGAGATTGATAGATTCTTCATCAAAGAGAAGCTGGATAGTGGATTACTGGAGCTTGGCCATGTTCCAACCAAGGATCAAGTAGCAGATGGACTAACCAAGGGACTCGCCTCAGTGAGCATGATTAGAGGATGTGACAAGATGGGCTTAGTGAATATCTTTCACCCATCTTGAGAAGGAGTGTTGATATGGTATATTGGGTGTCATATTTAAGTATAGTATAAGCACATGGGAATATCCTGAGGACATATTTGGGATGCCAGAATATGTCACAGGATATTCCATTATAAAATTATTGTCATAATGATTGAGATCATTGTATTAATGACTGTAAGGCTATATAATGCCAATGGGACAATCAATAAAATCATCAACTAATTTCAACATTTAAAAGTAGCCAATCAAGAAAAACTTTCAGATTGCATGCTTAGGTTTGTTTCAAGTACACTACTACTAATACTAGTTCCATTTTTCTCTAATCACTTGTACAATCAGAGACGAAAGGTAGTTGGAGAATTATAACATATTTGAAGTCAGCATAAACACCCTACAATAACAGCTCCTAACCAAACCAAACTAATTCTTCCTTTCTTTATAGTACAGGCAAAAATTCAAGACCCATATATGAAAGAAACTATCTAATTAAGAGTCTCCTGGTGTGTGTCACTAGAAATCTTCAATCATGCTTTTACGACTACGAAACCAAACGTCTGGTGTTCCTCGACGGGGTACACTTGTGCTCCTCCTGGTTCGCCGAGACTGGGCTTCCGGATGATGTATCAGACGAGTTGTTCTCCCCACAGCCGCCGCCGCCACCACCACCACCACCATGTCCTTTGTTCGGTAGCAATTTACCAAAGATCTTCTTCGGCATCATAGTCCCTCTAACCTTAGCATTTGCCTTCTCTTCGCTCCCGTTGTTCTTGTTGGCATCACCGTTGCTGCTGCTATCGCTTCCCCTGGCTCCATTAACCAGCTTCATGGACTTGAGGGACTTGAGATCTTTGCCTGTCGGGTGGGTGGCGGAATCCCAGTTATCCTCTGTGGTGGTGTTTGTTGTAGCGACGGATCTGGAGCTCCCGTATGACCCACCACTGCTGTTATCTGCCCCGCCGCTGGCAGCAGATGCCCGTGCTTGCTCAAAGAAGAGGACTTGCACTACGACACGCAGAGGGAGGCGTTCATTCTGCACGGCGTGCGAGCAGGCATCAGCCGACAGCTTCCTGCAGTCCATCAGACAGCATAGCTTCTTTCTCTCACTCTTGGATAGATCTGGGTGCTCCTGCTCCAAACAAAGATTAATATACTAGAGTACAGATTTTGATTGATTTTATAGAACACGTTTTATCAAACCTTGTTATGCTCAAACATTATTTGCTTGGAAGATAATGAGTAAATTGAAAATTCTAGTAAAACACGTAATTTAGTAACCGTATGGAAACTTGTTGGTCTATCAGGCTTCCTTAAAGAGTAATGCTATTAATCTCTCCAAAGTATCCCTCCAAACAATTCTTCCTTATATGGCAGCTAATGTGACATGTTAAATAACATTACGTCACATCTAATGGCAGCTGACATGACAAATTTTAACTCAAAAAATTAATCACCTAATTTTTTTAATGTTAATTTTAATATTAATGTTGATGTTAATTTAATATTTGTCATATCATCTGCCACGTTAACCGCCACGTTGGCTGGCGCATAAGGATTGATAGTTTAGAGGGACACTTTGGAGGGATTAATAGCATTATTCTTCCTTAAAAGCTACTATTTAATTTAAAGAAATCGCCTTAAGCAATTTGAAATAGTTACAATATCGTATTTGTACATTATAAGCTATGTGATAAGAAAAGGCAGGATCATACTTACAGGACACAAACTCGAACAAGTTTAATGGCTTTAGAATAAGATAAATATATGATCCTACTAAAATCATCAAGATGTGGCCAACATACTACTGAAGTTATACATGTTTATAACCACCATATTTCTCATGAAAATAAGTGGCAGAAATTATATACTAGACCTTTATAAGTGTGAAATAAATGTAATAGATTTCGAGAATTTACCTTCAGATACATGTCAACAGCACGGTAGATCCCATCATGTACCGGCCTCGAGTCTCCTGGTACCATTTCAGCAAGTTCAAGAAACTTGGAAAGAGATAAATTCTTGTCTTTTGCAATTTCAGCAAGATATCCATCCAACAGCTTTGCTACAGCCATCTTTGAGCCATTCAAGACCGAAACCGGGCTCACAAAATCCTGAATCTCTTCTGCGACCTTTGGGTTGGCTCCATCTCTCTCCTGCATCACAAACTCTTCCACTATACTCAGAACCATGTCAATGTCATATACAGTGATCTCTCCTGCTGGAGCTGGCATCAACAGATCCTGAACCGATGCTTCTTCCAGCTGCCTACCAATTCTCTTGGCCAACTCTCTCTTACATGTCATGCTGCAATCCAAAATGTTCGCAGTTCTCAGTAGCTTCAACATAAAGTTGCAAGAAACCGAGCTCTTTTCCTCTGGTAATAACCTGACAACAGTCTCCAATAGTGTCCCACTTCTCATTATGTCACCTTTCTCGACAGCACCCCCTTTGCCTAAGCCTGGGAGCCTTCTATAAGTGTAAGCTTTCAAGGCTTCTCCCATAACCTCTCCGGAGACCCTTCCCTTCGCTTTGATGGCCACAATGACTCGCTTGTAGAAATCCAATTCGAGCTCACACAAATCCTCAACCCACCAGTCCTTGGGCACCAACTGTTTCTTTCTAACCCCATTCCAATCTGTATCGAGCCCGTTCTCACCTGGGAGTTTCCTTCGGTTGTAAGTGTAAGACCAGTCGACCTTTGAAGCTTCAACAGAAGCCTTCACAGCTATGGAGTCGATGCAGTGGCTGACAAGCTTTAAATCCTCAGACCAAGGTAAAAGAGATTTTGTTGTCTGGAGGACTATAATGGAGTCTTTCCAGCTGCGAAATATGCTGGAGGTGAGGAAAACTTCAATCTTGTAGATAAGGTTACCTTTCTCGGTGGCTTCACTCATTTCAAGATACTCTGCAGCACAACGAGCTGCAATTACATTGTAGGCATTGAGGGTGACAGTCATGCCATAACAAAATTTTGCACATATCTCAAAGGCTTCTGCTCCGCCAGGGATATCAGAAATGTCGATCTCGTCACGAGCTTCATCATTAGTGGTGGTCACTAACTTCTGCAACAAAGAACTCTTGGACAGAAGGGGAAACTACACGAGGAATGAGGAAGAGGTTGAGGTTAAGCAGATAATTAGTCAGGACTCGGTTTAACATGTAAAAAAAAAAAAACTTTTATCTCAAGACTCCTTTTGGTGTATATGAAGTAAGCAGCAAAAATTAACAAAGAAGGATAGGATATGCTATGAATGATATAAAAATGGCATGACAACGACCTAATCCTACTGAAGTAGAATGTCTATACAACTTCAATAGAGCCAATATATAGCGTCTTTATTTTTGTAGTTTTAACGAGTAATATTTTATTTATTTGCTGTATGTTAGTATAAAATGTTGAAGCTAAACAGCATTCATCAACTGAGTCCCACAAACAGTTGCGACTCATACATTTGCATATCTATGCATCCCTTTCAAGTTGTAGCTGAACTCTTACGGTATACTTTTGGAGCTTCATATTCAAACAAGGAATCGTGCTCAAAACTATTTTGAAACTGTAAATACATTACATTCACAAGTGATATAAATTATATAAGCATGATTTACCATTCCCTAGCATAAACTGATTGAAACAATAAAGCAAATATTAATTTAGGGACGTGGGAGTGAGATGGATTAGACCGAGATTAAATCCATCAAAACCTGGATCACATGTTTACCGATATTGAAACTACAGAATCTTACGACATTAGTTACTCGTAAGTAGGCCTTCTACTCATCAAAGTTGGTTAGGGTTCCACTAGACCCTACGATAGATCCAGATCTGCCAAAGGTCTAGATAAACGGTTAAACTAAGACCTACTTGTAAGCTTTCTCTGAATAGAGACCCATACCAATGCAATTTCAACACCACTTTCTAACTGGGCCAGTTTTAAACCCATTTATAGTAAATATCAGCAGAATACCACATTACCTCAAATAACTAAATATGATTTATTGTGCATTCGATCAAGGTATAAATTTTGTAGGCTAAGATCTATGCAGACTTGGTTTTGAACTGGATGAAGTCTAAAGTTTAATATCAACATGAACCATTTAACGTTCAGGAAAGACTGGTGGATCAGAGTGTTGGACAATTAAAAAAAACAAGTATCTGATATGAGAATGTTGGGATGGATGACTGGGAATACGTTGAAAGATGGAATAAGAAATGAGAGTACTTGGAGGTAGTTGGAAGGTGGCACCAATTGAGTTATAAGATGAAGACAATCGTCTCATGTGGTTTGAAAATATGCAACGTAGACCAATAAGTGCACCTATTAGGAACGATAGGATATTAGTCAAAGGAGGTGCTAAAACTAGGGATAGACCTAAAGAAACTTGGATTGAAGCCATAACAAAGGATATGATTTTTGTTAAAGTTACAAAGGAGATGGACCTTAATACAGCCAAATGAAGGAAAAGGACTAAGTGTAGCCTTCCCTAAAACTTTGGGATAAGGCTTTGTTGTTGATGGTATGAACTAGTGGAAAAGTATCAAAATGAGTGTCAAAAATAAACAAGGAAACCAATTCCCCAAGAATTACACCAAGGACGAACAAACAACGACAACGACAAAGTGGTGGCCGGCTTTTGCATAGAAAATAAAGATGCGTCGAACCCACAGTCACGGCGACATATTGGTGGCCAGCCAGTTTTTTGGCTTTGGCACAGAAGATAAGATCAAAATACAAAACGCAAAGACAAAGATACTGTGTGAAATTCGTAAAACCACCAGGAGAGCTAGATCACTACTAAAGCAAGGTCACAAGGCTTACAAGATTGCAACAACTTCGCAACAAGCATAATCTAGTAGCATGTCACGAACCTTATACATGAAAACCCAATCCTAAGTAATCATGACATAAGTTTCCTTATTGGAAACTTAATATGAGTCATAATTGGACTAGGACCAAGTCTTATTCTTGTTAGGATTGGCCAATATAAGATAAAATCCCAACAAAGAACATGTTTGACTTATTCGAACTGAAATTCTAGAAACTGAAAATCCACGATATCGAACGGTTAATAAAGTTTTGATTGCATAAATTGAGGAATCCCTAGACTATAGTTACACCGGTATGGAAACAAAAATATGAACTAACCCATGACATAACTGTCATGTAACCTCTTAAAATCAATTGCAATTGTATAGACAACTAAAACTAAGAAAACATGGAAGGAATTGGAACACAATGAATTGCAGAATGCCAATCAAACACATTTAATTGGTAATGCTAGTCCATGATTCTCTGCTTCATGAATTGATACTATCAAAGTCTGGGATTCCAATTCATAATACCAAACAGACCCTAATTCAACTTGAATTTATATAGCCAAGTTTCATAGAAAGAAAAAACATCACATTCAAATCACTTTTGCCATGTCAAATTATGTTTACTTACCTTAATTTACATGCTTTACATTTACACCTGACACCCAAATTTTTTTTAGCATCTTTATGAAGTACTAAAATAAGTGGATGACTTGACATGGGCAAGCAAGTTCCTGAAGTAAAAATAGCATGCAAAGTAGATCCCCTACCTTATGTAGATAAAACTTCACATCTCCAACCCTAACAATAATATCAGTTGCCAATTCCGTTGCCACAAACCTGCTAAGAAGAATATTTTTATTATCACCTTTCTGTAAAATGAATATTGATAGGTAAACAATGAAATAAGAAATGAAAACAAAAAACGTTATGAAATTATGACAGTAGAAAGTCACAAAGGTAGTAAGGCTTTCACCAGATTAACTTCAAAGGTTAAAAACAGAAATGTAGTGTGAAGATAAATACCAGAACAAGAATGTTTTGCAGAATAATAATTAAAATTTGTAGTACACAACCAAAGAGCACAATAGAAGTATGATGAGCAATATAGGAGATTAAGGAGAGATATAGTGGGGGGAAAAGAACTGATGAGCAATTTGAACTGAATCTTCAAGAGTTGAAGAATTGAAGTTCAGAGATTGGCTGTGCCCTAATGTGCAATGATCACCACAGGCTTAGGTTAGTTCGATTTGAGCACAGAAATGCCCAAATCACAACAAACTTAAGGAAACCAAGAGAATACCGTAACCTTGTATATGGAACCTATCAAGGAAATTAGGATTGGTTTCAAGGATATCAAGATTATATATATAACATTGGTGTTAATTTTTCTTTTAAAATAAGACTAAATTAGAGTCCACCTTTCTTCTCCTCCATCTAACCTAACCTAAAACATAACCTTAACCCTAACCCACATGGCTATGGCATACACTATGGCCGGGGATATGCACAACGACAACCATGGTCAACCGCACTAGCAGCGACAATCATGACCGGTTGTGCACACAAAACCACATTGGCCGATAGCATGTGCAGCAACCGCCATGGCTGCTGCTTCTCGGCACCGTTTGACTTGGCAATTGTCGCGCTAGATGTCGTCAATGGCCACATTTGTGCGCGTTGCCAACCATGACGCTACTGCTGACGGCTGACCATGGTCATGTGGGCTAGGTTTTAGATCGAGGGGAATAGAATTTTGTTTTTGTTTTTTATTTTTGAAAAAATGCAACTCCAGATTGGACGATGGCATAATAACATGGGGCTAACTGATGGAAGAAAAAAACATTAGGGAGGCTTCCTAAGGTTTAGCCAAACATTAGGGTTTACTGATGTTTATCCTTTAGTTACAAGCCTGAAAAAGGAAGCAGAATTCAACTACACATAACTTTGCATGGGTAATCAATATGATACACTATTTTCTTCCAGGCAATGTTGCAACATACTTGTAGAAGGACTCAAATCTGCTTTAGTACAACAAAAACAAAGCCCTGTTACAAAAGGTTTCGGATTGGCTCATATCTACTTCGATTTGTATATTTATTTCTGTATATATCTTGTGGACAGATTCATGACAACCTCAAACAAATTACACGAAACCAGTAAGATGAATAAGTTGCAAATTAGTACGATATACTTGATAAAAAACAAACACTACAAACATGTTACATGTATATTGCAGTCCAAAACTCGGATATACTCCCAAGTAAACAACTAACTCCAATAGAAGGGATAGACAAAACTGATAAACCAAGTAAAAACGTGAGCATAATAAAAAGAAATCTAGACTACTTTAACAATGAATAAACTTCATGGATATACTTTAAGAAACTTCACCTCACTTCGTCGCCATTCGTCTGAAAGGAATCAGGCTTCGATCCAAGCTTCATAAACTTCATGGTTAACCAGAATGAAAACAACCTTCACTACTCCACTACTATGACTTCCAGGACTCCTTTATACCATCATCCAACATGTAAACACCAGTAGCAACTTCGAGAAGGAGAACTTAGAGAGGGAGATTCACTTCCCCCAACAAAGAAGAAGAAAGGAATGGGCCTCTCAACCTTCAACTTGAAAGAAGGATGATGTAGTCGAGAGAAAAGGGAGACAAGGCAACAGAGACTCTCTGGATTAGTAAACAATTCAAGGAGCTCAGAGAAACACACCACAAACACAAGGCTGACACCAACAGCTCTCCACCTATTACTTAAATGATTTTAAATCCATTTTTGCTTGGCTTCAAAGATATCTAAGATCTGGTGCTTGATCACTGGTTAAAGTACCAAACCCCAACAGTCCACATTCCTCCCTAGTCACTCCCAAGAGCAAAAACTCCTGCAAAAGAGAAAACAGCTCCTCCAAGTGAGAAGATGGTGAGCACTGAAACTACAGACAAGGAGCATCTCATTTTTAATAACAACAAGGGGAAGAGAGTTGTGTTGAGAGATCAAAGCTACTGCTGTGCCTGTAGGAATCTTATCAAGTTGATAGATAATTCACCACATGCCAACATTGCATACAAACCATATTAAATAGCAAACAAATGAAGTCAAAGAATATGTAAAAAAATCACAACTACATGCACTTGATGAAATATTGGTGAAACAAATTTAAGACTTTTGGGCCTAGTATAAAACAAGAGATCTTTTTTTTAAATAAAAAAAAAACACCAAACCATTTTAAATAGAAGTATTGAAATCCAAGAATACGTGATATTACAAGCAGTTGCTGTAAAATAAAACAGAAACATTAAAACTGGCCAAGGTAGAGTAAATTCTTAAAATATTGGTGAGTCGAATATACTTAAACATAAAACAAGAAATATTTCAAAAACTGACTAAAATAATAACAAAAATCTACCAATAAAAAAACTAAATACCAAAGAAAGAACATTATGAAGATTGAGTAAATGCATGATATCATTTTACCTACCAACCTAATGAACCTTGTTGAAAAAGAAGACAGAATGAATGTACAATCACAGAGAAATTACAAGAAATGGTACCCAAAAAAAAGAGAGACAAGAAATTAAGAAAAGTATCAAATATCAAGAAACAACAAAGGACCCACCTCAACTCAACCCAACCACAACCAAGAAACAAGTGAGGAGAGCATATGCATCAGTCTGAGAAGTAGAACCAACACCAACAACCACCAAACATATAAAAGGGGAAATGCCCATAAAGCAGGTTAACAAATGCAACAAGACACTTGATAAAAGAAAAGAAGGTACATATATGCATCATCATATATATGCTTAGAAGATGGGAAAGAAAGAGATGATGGACAAAAACAAACCCAACCCAAAGCACCTCAAAAAGTCATGTGCCCTTTCATGAGAGGAAGCCACACACACACACTCCATAGAGCAGTGGCAGAGGACCCATCATGCCCCCTCCCCATGCCCACAAACAATAATCCCTCTGCTCTCCTTGTCAGCCTTCTCAAGACCACACACACCCCCACAAACACACATACACTCTGAAAAAGGGAAAAAGAACAATCTGAAAATCTCTGCTCTCAAACTCAAAGCAAAGCACGATGACTACAACAGTCCAAGAAGAGCCAGCCTCTGTTGTGTGTGTGTGTGTGTTTTGTTTGTTTGGTTTTTCTTTTCGCTTTTGATTTTTTTTTTTTTTGGGGGTTGCTCTGAGAAATGGAACAGTGAGAAGAGGAGTGATGAATGACTGAGAAGCATCAACGACTCTCTTCCTTTTTCTTTCTCCTTTCACTGCTTTTTAGTGCTACTGGTATTAATTATGGCCTTTCTTTTCTTGCATGCAAGTCCCTTGAATCTACCCTATTTAATATTAACTCTTTTTTTGTAAATAAAACTTTCGGCTTTGAAGTTTTCATCTTTGTTCGCCAACAAAATTCAAAAAGGATTACCAACAAAACATATAAAAGATAATTTTTATACAAATTTCTCTAAGGATCTGGTTGACAATTGTGGAAGTAGCGGTTATGAAGTGTTATTACATATTTAATTAGCTATTAGAAGTATCATGAGTATTACATGCTCATTCAGTTACTACTTAACCTCTGTTCTTTGCTTAGTTGGTTAGTGGGTGCATAGTGAGCATTATATTCATTAGTATTAGTTGAGAAGGCTAGTCAGCATTAGTGGTTCTCCAGCTGGCATCACAGTCAGCAAGGTGCACCAATGAAGGCTCGAGTTTCTTCAATTATATTTTAACCATTATAGCAAACTAATAAAAACTAAAAGAATAGTAAAAATCTTGGTTATATTGTGAAGAAGTTCCTTCAATTATATTTTAAAACTAATTAATGAGTTGGTAGAAAATTGGACATGAACGATGTTACTTGGACTGAATTTCTGAACTGTTTCCGAACAGTTTTTCGGCCAACTTATGGTCCATTTTTTGATCAAACCGAGGTGCCTAAATTTGTTCCACTTGAAGAAAATTCTAGAGGTTACGTTGTGAATATACCCGCGAAGACGGAATGCAAATCGGACGAGAGAGGAGGGCAGAGGTTGTGCACGAAGGAGGGGTCGTACGACTATGCGTGTAAGCGCGCGCGCGCGCGCGGGGGGGGGGGGGGGTGTTGGGGGGGGGGGGACGCGCTGCTCCGGCATTGCGGCGCGACGGCGCGGTGGTGCGAGCAGCGGCGATGCGGGCGATCGTCGGGGTAAAGGCGTGGGTCTAGTGTAGGTGGAGGTGGGATTAGGGTTAGGATTTTGGGTTTGTAGTTATAGTTGCATATATATATATATATATATATATATATATATATATATATATATATATATATATATAGGAGGGGGGGAGGGTGGTTCCTGTACGCGCGAGGAAGGGGTTGATTTTATAGTTTAGGTTTTGGGTTTGGGTAGGGTTAATGGGTTAATAGGTTTAGGTTTAACTCTTTTATTCTTTTTCTTTTCTTTTCGATGTGTGTGTGTGTGTGTGTCCATTAAAAATAGTTTTAGACCTCAATAAATTTCAGAAAAATTATACAATACACTAATAATAGTTGTACACCCAAAAATATATTTTTATACAATATTAATAATTAATTAATTACACATAATTATAAATCAATGAATATTATATATTATAATTAGCTACAAATAAATAAATAAAATTCCTTAATCACAAAAAATTTAGAATACCAAAAAATATTAAATTCTAAAAATCAGGGTGCTTACACCCCCTCCCCAATCAATACTCATGGATCCAATCATGACACGTTATGTACATGAATACGCTATAGTCGCACTAGCACACGAAATAGTGGATGCACATGAAGCAAATTAAAATTAATACCTGATGCACATGATGAAATACATGTAAAAGAGTACCCGCTGAACACGGTAAGGGATAACATCTCCTGACATGATCCATATAGTACCAGTCTGTGTAACCAAATGTCAGTATTAAGTACGCAGTTCTAGAATAAGTGATATATACACTATCATGAAATAAAAATTAACAAATAGGTATACTCGCCTCTAGTCCGGAGCAAAAAGGGTAACCCGGTGTCCGAGTTGGTGTCACTCAACCATATAGAAAATATCAAGTTAATTTGGTGTAACAAATGATAAATGAGTAAAATGTATGCTTCTAGGCTATTCTAGCTCAATTTCTAGTTAACTAATACTAATATCTAAGTATACTTGATACACAAAATACCTTAACTCAAGTGTTATAATACCTTGGTAATATCTCAAGGTAACTAGAACCCAACATCTAACAATATAACTAGCCAACCATCTAATTAGATAACTGACTAATAATAGACATTTATATACTAACATACAACAATAACTAACATCTATTAATACTAGAGCTAATTATCTAAATTAACATGTAAATACTATCA
Organism: Iris macrosiphon; assembly: GCA_036927795.1. NCBI lineage: Eukaryota > Viridiplantae > Streptophyta > Magnoliopsida > Asparagales > Iridaceae > Iris > Iris macrosiphon. The sequence continues at coordinate 5,935,174 of JAYESA010000009.1, forward strand.
TCAACCCTGTCTTAACTTAATACTTGGACTTTACACTAAATCTTACCAATGTAGATACCCTTAACTGGTACTTCATAATGCAACTGATACAAACTGACAATATAGATAACATGACTAAAACTAACCCTCCAGTTGATATCTAATACTAATATACTAACTGGACACTAAGCTAAGATTCTAACAACTGATACTCACTAAAAACTAATCTACAACTTTTAATATACAATTGACATACTAATACACTGATGCAACTGAACCATAGTCCTAGATATCAATATACCTCTCCCCCCTTTATATAGCATGCAGCTAGCACTCTGATCCCAACTCTACCAATGTTCGAACCAACCCAGGCAATGCATTCACCTGCACTGCAAGGTTGGCCTTAACTTCATGTAGCTACTGTAGCTACTGAACTATCACTCAGGTACTACACAACACTATACAAACCGAACCACCGCAGTCACACACTACATAACAGTAACCACTCCCTCCACAGCTACTAAACATCTTTACCTGCAACTGAAACTGAGACGCACTAGTGTATCAGTGCATACAATCAAACAACCCCCAAAACAGACATACAAACATATACGAGACACTTTAATTATATGATACACACTATAATGTATTTCCCCACCTAGCATCCAGGCACCTGACCTACTCTACACAACCAAAATCTCCCTACATGGAGTGCCCAGGCCAATCCTACATGTCTGCACACCTACAGTATTACTAAAATAGCTTTGTAAAGCCTACAGTTTCCTCCTCAACCTCATCATAGTCAAACTCTGAGCTCAACATTGTCATGCCCCGATCTTCCGTGGGTTAAATCGGCCGTCCCCGCTTGTCACGTCCCAGTCCCAAAATACGTAGGACCAGGACACGTAAGCATGCCAGCCGCCTGTATATATGGCAACTCCAATATATGGAAACCATATATACGAGCGTACGTTGTATAATGAACAGTGATTCATAAGTGGTAAAACTAATCACAAGTCACAGGGTAATATCTAAATCTCATCCACAGAAATCACATAAACATATGAATAACTAATAACCATATAACTAGATCTCAATACAGATATCTAAGAATGGCAGTCAGATGGAACGAATCTACTGCCGAAATAGAATATAAAAGGAACCAGAATACACACCATAAAAGAACAACATCTGACAGTCACGAGGCTCGAAGAGAAGACCTCCTCGGAATAAGCGTAACATGTCCGGATCTGTACTCCTGCGAATACTCAAGAAAATATACACCTGGCAGGGGACCAGGTCCTCAGAGGGACATAGCAAGATACATAAAAATGATATGCCATAATGTAAATACTGAATAAATAAAGGGGTGTGCTAACCATCTAAGTGAATGCAATTTAAAGACCTTGTAGTACGCATGGGAAAGTGTAGGCTAGACATATGCTGACGTAATTCACCAATCGTCATGACTGGCTAGTATATGTACCATATGCCCCCGATCACACGGGTAACTCTGCAATCGTCCATCCCTGCAGAGCATGGAACGAAGGATCATACCCCATCCTCCTCGGAGCATGGTAATGGGAACAAGAAAACCAATACCCATCTCCGAGCAGCATGGTAACTCGCTATATATACCGTAATCCCCATCTCCGAAGAGCATGGTAACTTGAGTATATATCAGTGGAGGGGGTGTCCCGTACGCCTACTAGATGTTTTTCCCGCCCAATATAGATGTACAAGTCGTGAAAACGACGTGGACACCTCCTACTATGATGCAAGTCTCAATAAAATAAACAACTGAGCTAAATACCTCTACACGTGTTGCTCACACTGATGACCAGTCGCGCATGAGGCACGCGTCCCTACATGTACTCACTCGGTGATGTGTAATGATACGTGTCAAGGCCTGGGAAGTTATATCAATAACTTCACAATTTTAGGTGGGTCTACTAGGCACTAGGTCAGACACAAGTCCTAACGTCAACGCCTTCGTTGACTGCACCCGAGTCTGCTCGGACGCGCACATTTATATAATATTAAAATAAATAAACATGTAACTAGCAATAACTGAATTTAAACAGTACAACAAGGCAAGGTATACTTGCCTGGCAAGAGAGCTGCAAATATGTAACGTCCCGATGTCAAGTACCAAGTGTCAGAAACTCTGATCTCAGAATGAATGTCTCCGGATACTGAAATAAACATCACTAACAGTCTCAGAAAATATCAAATAGCTAGAAACGTCTGTCCTTTCGTCCAATTTGGACACAGGGGCAAAAATGACAGTTTCTGGTCAAAGCGGGGTCCACATGTGGGCCGCTTTGCACCGAAAAACGTGCCAGGGTCAAAGGTCTCCAAATTCGCCAAACTTAGTGTCAACAAGTCAGGAACGATGATACGAACCCAACGGAACTTCCCGAATTGGATTTCGATGAGCCGGTCACAAAATTGCCCGTCAAGTGGAGCCTGTGGGGCCCACGATACGCGATTTTGTCAACGTTCTCAGAATCGAACCAAACTTGGCTCACAGGACCAGCGTATCGCTACGAGTCCGATGGCACAAGTTTCGTCTCGATCCGACGTGTGTACACAAAGTTGCAGTGTGTTCCAGAACTGACGGATACGGGGCGGTGTCGGCGGATACGCGTTGATTCCGGTGTGCACGCACATCCAAATCAACTTCTCCGAATTCCTACACGTCCGTATCAACGTCGCGCACGTTTCGGTAAAGACCGCGTGCGACCAAGTCGTCCCGTTTGGCGGGGCGTACTCAGTTCCGGGGTGAATCGGGTCATTGTTTTTCCTGTTTTTGGATCGCGCTTTGCGATAGCCACAGGACGCGATGCTCCGAGCGGGTTGCACGGGCACCGAGGTGGTTATATAGTCTACACGACGCAACTGACGGAATTGAAAACAGGGTTACGAGGAGAGAGATATCGTTACCTGAACAGGGCTCCAGAAACGACGTTTCTCGTGTCCGACACGTGTCCAAGGGCTGTGTCCGTGTCTGCGTGGAATCCCGCTGCTCTCGTCCAGGTCGAGGGCTCCGGGGTTGTCTGCTTGTCGACGGAGGAGCTGGATCAGGGGAGGGTGCTGCCGACCGGACGGGGAAGCCTCGGTCTAGAGAGTCTCTGGCCATGGGGGGTGTGGTTCATGGTGAGGAGTCGGAGTGGCTGTCGAGGCCGGCGGGGGGGGGGGGGGGTCTGATGCGGGGTTGGGTGGCGGAGGAGGTGGAGTGGAGGTCGATGTGGAGGAGTGGCGGGGTAGGGGAGGCGCTGGAGGTGGAGGAGGAGCTGGGGAGGAGTCGGGTCCGCCGCGGGGTCGGGGAGGGCGGAGCCGGCAGCGGGAGGAGAAGGAGTTGGAGGAGTGGCGGCTGGGAGGGGGTCGGGTCCGCCGCGGAGGGGAGCTCCAGCGAGCCAGCGGGCCGGCGGGGGACGCAGCGGTCGGGGGGGGACTTGGTCGGGGTCGCTGGGAGAGGGGAAAGAGAGGAGGGGCGGAGGAGAGAGGGAGCGGGGAGGGAGGCCAGCGGTGGGGGGGCTCCGGGCGAGGCGGGCAGCCCCGGCGGCCGGGGGGGCGAAAACTCGCCGCCGGCGGATGGGGGGGGGCTGCGGGCTTGGGTAGTTTAGGATTTCTGATTTATTATTATTATTTTCTTTTTCTTTTATTATATAGAAAATTATATTAATTAAATATGTAAAATATCTAAAGATATTTATAAGATATTTTTAGGATATTTTCGAGATATTTTCGGGATCTTTTCGGGTGGGTCCCGTGTCCAAAATGGACGGTGCTGGTTCACCGGCCAATGAGGGGGTGACACCTCGCACTGCAATTTGCAGGAAAGTCCCTGTAATTTCATAAATTGCGGAATTGTCCTATGTTTGGGAAATTGCGCAATTACGAAATTGTCTGGGAAAACACCCGATTCCTGAAAATGCTAAAAATTCACAGAATTGAAGGGTAAAGCGGTGTGAAGGTTCTGGGAGAAATGGGGGTGAGTCTGGGCAGGGGTTGGACCTGGTTTCTGGGTGATACGGGTCACCGTATTTATTAATTAATAAATACTGCGCACGGTGTTCTCTAATTATTTAGAGGCAGATAGGGTCATAATTTTTCTACGGTGTCAATACACTAAATGTAGTATACTCAGTGTAGAAAATTAACATATTTTTGTCTGGGCAAAACAGGTGCACGTTGGCCTCAAATCTCTAGGGATACAGAGATGGGTACAGGTCTGGGGATTTAAATACGTACGTTGGGTAACGATATTTGTGCGTCTCAAACGAGGCTCATTTTAGCACATCTGTGAGTTGCACAAAATTCAGAAAAATAGTCTGGTATGTCTAGGACAGGTATGTGAACTTTGTTCGGGGATAACAGTCAAGCTAAAGCTCCAAATAATTAGGAGATGGACAGGTGCACAAGTCAACAGGTTATGTAGAAATATTAATTAAAATATTGCCATAAATCCTAAATTGTTAAAATAATCCTAGAAATACTGAAATCTGGTCGAGGGGGTTTATACCGCTAGACGAGAATTACCGCGCCAGCGCTCCCGCGGAACGATCGCTTTATGATCCATCCGGGCGTGATGCCGCACGAGCGTGAGTCACGCCCATGCAAGGCTGAGGTTCATTGGCTAGCGGTAAGAGTTCTAAGCCACAGAGTCGTACAGATTGTCCGAGTGCAGCGGAGTCATAAACGCATAGCGATTTGGTAACAGGTTCACTGAGTCGACAATATAGCGGAAGCATTGAAACATAAGTTGAAGTAAAGCAACTCTTTTATTGATATAAAAGTATGTTACAGGCGGCGTATAGCCGAGATTACAAGTCGCTCAAGCCTCTCTCTCTGAAACAGTAAAAGCGTGCCAAGTGGCTACAATTGTGGAATAATTGTACAGGTGATGTTCAGGCGATGTTCACAACATTATGTCTTCTATATGTGCTTCAGTTCCGGATGCACCGCTGCTTCAGAGTGATCTTCACACCTTAGCACGCACGAAGGAGGCATCCACACCGAACGAGGTTCTCCCGCACTCTGCATACAAACTGGTGGATTATCAGTACATTGAATGCACTGGTGGGGGAAGCTACTCGCCCGCTCGACAAATCCAAACACGTAATATAAGTTCCGTGCACCAACTATTAAGTTATCTTTCTAGTTGCCTTAGGATCAGTTTCATGCAAGTATTGAATAGCCCAACTCGTGTGGCAGTGCGTCGTGCAACATGAGAGGAAACACGGCGAGACTTACCATTTAGCCTTCCCTGTCTAAGGCAAACATTATAAATTCATGCACGGGCAAGTATAAACATTCAGGAGACATAGCATATGCAACACGAGATTCATTGAATCGGACAATATTTGGAGTGCTCAATTGTTCTTTGATGCGATGCAATGACTCGCACGCGGATAGCCGCTAAGCGATGATGACTTATCTATATGAACATGAGTCGCTGGCATAGCCATAAAGGACTAATCCCAGACGAGAATGGAACGCAACGAGAGCACATGATGCGCTACGAACCATTTCGCCCGAACACGAGGGATTGTACATGAAGTGGTCCAAGGCCAAGATGGAATGCAACGAAAGTACACGATGCGCTACAAACCATCTCGCCCACACACAATGGACTAAACATGATGTGGTCCCAGGCCAAGTGGAATGCAACGAAAGTACAAGAGGTGCTACAAATCACTCGCCCGAACACGAGGGACCACACGTGAAGTTTCATCCAGATCGGATCGGCCCTAGTGCCCCGGAGACCGTCCGTGGAACCATACCTCGTTTTTGAGTTGTCCGCGACATGCAATTATTGGATCTTTCAATTATCACGGGATACACGAGAACACGAGAACATGCGTGCACTAGAACACGAGAACACGAGTGCACGGGAACACGAGTACACGAGTACACGGGATACTTGAATCTTGGTTCTGTACAGTGAATAACTTTGCCTTGATGCATTCCCCTGGTTCGGGGCTGCCTGGTGACCCAACGGTCCGGATACTTGCAGGTTCAATCATGCACGGGACGACTACTTAGTAGTCTCCCGGGGTTGGATAAAAATAAGGCATCATTCAAGCAGACAAGCATGCGTTTCTAAGGAACATAAGTAAACATGTTTGCTCGGACCCGAAGGTAAGCCGAGAGATGTAACCGTTAGGGACTCAGCATGCGAGGGTCTGAATATAAGCAGTATTTCAATTTTCATGTTCTAGCACAAGCAAATACAAGTTAGGATTATTCCCTTAGCTAGGTGCGTTGATTTCTTATTAGCATGCAGGGGGTGATTCACCTAGCGACTAGCATGAACATTCCACATTTTATGTGTGCTGGCTAAGCAAAGACAAGTTCACCGTAGCCACCCACCTTAGCGATAATTCGCCTCGGTAGAGCGATACGCCAAGCTAGTCTCTGAAAGTCTTAAGCTGAATTCCTGTAGGGCAAGTCTGGATATCCTTTGCTTCTTGTTTGAGGCAAAGCGGGTCGGAATAGTTACACTTTTGCCGTTTGAGTCGGCAGTCCGCTAGAACGCAACGGGGTGTTACAAACATCCCCTCCACTGAGAATAACTTGCCTAATTGCAGTTGCCTTTACCCCCCATTCAATTACACAAAGACTGAAATTCAATCTTCAAATATTAACACCTGCACACAGTTTATAACTCCCATACAGCACATATGAGTGTCACAGCACACTCCCACACTCCATTACATACACACAATGGATTTATAGATATATAAGTATAGTATAGACTAGTATATACATATCTATGTATACTTACATCACACATATACATTATATACCTATATAAATATATTCTAGTGTCAATTGATCAAACACTTAGAGTGTGTACTTGTGATATTCATGGTACGTGTCCAAGTGAAGGGCCAAAATCCAAATTCTTTATCAATAATCATACAAACACAATAAACACTTTATAATATGACCAAAGTAACTTGCTACAAGGAGAATTGAAGAGTAATTACACAAAACACCTAAAATTGATCTATGTATCACACCGCATCACATCGTATCGTAATACGGCCTAATCGCATCTAATTGTGGACACATAGCTAGTATCCATACCCCGATCTAAGTTTATTATGACTAAATTAGTCTCATGACATATACTTGATGTGTCAATCTCGTAATTCTCCCAAAATACATTAAAAAACCTATGTAGAAGACATAATACACAATCAATTGGCCTAGAACTTGTTCCTATAGGTAGTCATATGCCACTGGGATGTCCTAAAGGTCCAATGTATGATTTAGAAGCTACAATGAAGATAAATTCAGATCTATACCTATTAGGAGATGGATTTCCAATAAAATATTTCCACGAACACAATCTTCTTGCCAAAGCTCCTTCTCCTAGTGCTCCTTGCAACTCCAAGCTCCAAAGCTCTCCAAGTGATGGGAATGAGAGAGAATGAAGGAATTTGGGTTAAATTTGGGGAAGGGATAAAGTGAATTGGGAATCTAATGAATTGGGAATCTAAAATGGGTATAAAATGAAGAGGAGAGAGACAGAGAGTAGCTCTTCCTATAGGGGCCGACCCGGTTTCCCCCTTCCCAAGCATCCTCACATGACCAAAATACCCCCCCCCCCCAATTTGCTATAGATGATAAATAATTATGGAGGACTATGTTGAAAAGTCTCTAACTAATCCAAATTAACTCTAATTCTCCTAATTAGCTTAGAGGGGATGGGTCTGGTTGGGCCTTGTCCAAGTTGGCTCAAATATTGTCATGACAAATCTAATTTAGGTTCACTAGTGTCAAGTTTAAGTAATAGGCTAGCACACTAACTCTAAATAAATAATATTATATATAATAATTAGCACAAAATATAATACAATTTAATATCACACTAAATTAATTACTAATTACTATAAATAACTAAATAAGAATTGAAATGACTAAAATACCCTCAACCGAAAAAGTGAGGGTGACAAGGAGCACCCGAGGACATGAGTGGGTTTCTTCTTCCTAACCCACTTGATCTTGTACATTATTCTTTTGAGGTATTTTAGCCACCGAGCACGTGTTTAGCTCGTATTTTGGGACTTGACATTCTAGCATGCGGGCCTACATGTAAAACATATTCTAGACTATAGCTAGAGCTGATCATGTAATATTTTATTCTTGCTAGTTCTTCATTTTGGTACTAACTTCATGATCATCTAGATATGTATAGTTTGGGATGCCTTACTATTATATGTTGGTGATCATACATATTGTAAAATTTGTTGCTTGCTTGAAATTGAGACACCTAGGTTTTTTGACCCAGGATTGCTTGATGGATTGTAGAGTAAAATTCTCACATGTCTAGACAGTCGTGACCGTATCTCGGGTATAGAGTACTCAGGTTATATACGTAGCTGGCTTTGTCTGCCACCGCTCTCTAGTATTATGGTTCTGGAACGTGACAACATTCATCAGTATTAGTTGAGAAGGCTAGTCAGCATTAGTGGTTCTCCAGCTGGCAGAACAGTCAGCAAGGTGTACCAATGAAGACTCGAGTTTCTTCCTCTGATACATTTATTGATACTCAGCTGAGTGATATTGTAACTACCTATAAATAAGTGAGAAGAGTGAAAAGAGGCATGAGATTACCATTGTATTATTTTCTCTTTCAGTTTTCTACTTCCAATTGTGTTTTCAACTTTCCCGTTTCTTTTCCATTTCAAATAAAATCCCTACTTCATACCCAAATTCTCTTCTAATTCAATTTTCACTTATAATTCATGTCAAATACTGCAAGATCTCCTCCAATTACTAGATCTCATGGAAGAGGTCTTAGTAGGTTATGAGGGATCCGATTTTGAGTGATTTTAAGTAGCGGTTTTTAAACCAATCCAATCAATGCTTGGTAACGAACGGTTCTTAAAGGTTTTTACAAGAGTAAATAAAATAAAATAATAAAATTCCTTAAAATTCACCGATTTTGGGTGTTTATAAAGCCACCCAAAATTATATTACACCGATTTTAGAGGAGTTTTGAGCCGACTAAAACCAGTGCCTCATAAAAATTACCAAGCATATGTTTTCATAAACGGTCGGTTTAAAAATACCCCAAAATCGATGAAAACATCATTACCAAATAGACCCTAATAATAATAAGGCCATCTCTAATGAAGGTTTCTATCTCTCATGATAATTATTATTGGATCTCACACCATTAAATTCATAATTTTATTTTGTGACACCTAGGATATAAATGGGGAACCATTGGAGAGTATTTTTTTTGTTTGTACAATTTTTATGTAAAAACTCTACCAACTATGTTAGAAATTTACTAAAAGTACAATGCCAAGTAGCATAGAAACTCAATTTTAGAAATTTTTATTGTAAATGGCCTAAATATGTGTTGTCAATACATCCAACATCCCAAGAATTAAACCGACCCTTAAATTAGTAACATAAAATTGTTGTATTTTTCATGTGCTTCGTCTTGCCCTTTCTTTCTCCCTTTTCCCAAATTACAATTTTTTTTTATGTTTTAGTCGACCAAATATTTTTATTCTTTATATATTAATAGAATGATTCATAATTTAATTTTTATTAGGTTTGAGATTGCTTATGATGATAGCTTTTGCTCATTTTTTAAAAAAAACAAATTGTATTTGGTACTAACAATTCATCAAAAATAAATTTAAAATTTTAGTTTAACTTTAAAAGAGATTTTTTTAAATGAAAATTTATTTTGAAAAGCTACTTTTTGAAAAGCAAGAATAATTGTAAATCTGGCTTTAGTAATTTGAAAGAATTCCAACAAACAATAAGATTTGAAAATTTTGTTTACAAATGTGATAACTTAAGTCTCGATAGTAAAAGTATTTTTTTGAAAACAATCTCTTACATAATTTTTAAAATTGTTCCAAAATAGAACTAACATTTATAATAAAAAATGTTAAGAGCTCTAATGAGTTTAATAAAGGACGACACACAAATAATTAAAAAAAAAATTATCAAAATATTCTTGAAAATTTGTTAGCATGCAACACAACTAAAGTATAAAATGTAAAAAAATGTCTTCCTCTTTCTTTCTAAATCTTTAATTCTTAATCTATATTTTTTGCATAGTTTATTACTTACATAGTCTTATTTTGATTATTTTTGAAGTTTCGAACTTCACTAATGAAATTTTGAAGCTTAAAATCGAAACAGTCATGTTTGGGATGACGGAGAAATGACATTTTTTTTGTCATTTCAGAACCCTATAATAAGTTCAAAACTTCATCTAGTGGGGTTTTAAAGTCTCATTTTCAGTATCTACTACAAGGTTAGGGTTGGAGGAAGAAGAGGGGTAAGGGTCGGATTGGAGGAAGAATAAGGGTATTGTGTTAGGGAATAAGAAAAAGAGTGATGTGTTCCCTATCAATTTTTGATGTACCATTTAAAAAAAAAATTGACTTAAGTGTGTTGTCCCATATTCTTTGTCACCCCTAACAAATTACCTAGTGCTCTTAACATTGACCTTACAATAACAAATTGTGTAGTGCCCTTGACATTAGTCTTACAATAATTTTTATGAGTTATTATTGGCCAACAAACTTTTATAAAATATATTTTAAAACTAAACAGAAACAACCTCGATAACAATTCTAAAGACAACTCTCAAAACTAACAATCAACTTCTTTGACTGTTATTTTTTGACCGAAATACCCCTCGAAAACGTGCAGCGGAGGAGAGATGGGGAAGAAAACGAAAGGATATTTGTGTCCAAAAAATTTGGTCAAAACAACTAACCGTAAGTTGGAGACGATTTCCGTCAAAAGTGAAAATATTTCTACATTATTGTAAAACAGTATGATAAAAAAAAAATATGGTACAACTCAAATTTTATCAACTTATAATTATATCATTACATTTTAGGATCTGCGTGGAACCACGAAAGTGATGGGAGGCTATACAAATAGGAGATGTGCTTCCATGAACTAAGATAACACAATGACTTTTATAATTTACACATATGAAAAATATTTAGGCAAATAATAACATTTGCAAGTCTGACTTACTTAGGGTGTCATATGCAAAAACAAATAATTATAAAACAGGCCCTAGGGCCTGGGTTGCTGAATGCTGGCTATGAGAAAACGATGTATTTCGCTATCATAGGATACCCACAGGTACTTGATTGCAGAGGAAATTAATATACATATTTTGATTTTATGTGTGTTGTTTAGTTCAATTCAATTCAATTCAAGCAAACGCAGTCAATAAAGAATGTCAACTGCTTTTCTTTTATGAATTATTATGACTGTGCTTCCGAGTCCCAACACACTTGTCATTGATTAATATCCTAAGGCTGTGGGATTCGCCATAATTTTCCATCATTTCTAATTGTTACTTCACTTCCCAACATGTGCCATGCTTTGTACCAGTGAAAATAAAGTCTATTTCTTTTCACCCGTAAAAACTATGTTAGATATTTGTCTTTCCATTCACGAATTATCACATATTATTTTTATCTAATCGAAAACAACTTTAGAAATAATTTTATAAATATCCACACTAGTTTTGATTATCTAATCTAAAATTACTTTTGAAGTAGTTTTGTAAACATCTATAACAATTTTGACCACTGATTTGACACATGACAATTCTTGAGTGAAATGGTTAATATCTATCATAGCTTTGGTGAGTGAACAAAAATTGACTCAAGAAAAATATATTTTGGTGAACATCTATCTAAAAAATGAATTCGTCATCTCCATCCCCCTCTTCCTCCTCTATTGTCGCCTAGACCGCCGAGCTTGCCTGTCGCTGTTATCGTGCCTCGTCTTCTCCGGTGAGCTCCTCCTCTTTCCTCTTGCCGCATTGAGACCTCGTCGACGTCGAGCTCGTCGAGCACAGCTCAAGCGCCACTGGCTGAGTGTCTCTACCCTTTGTCTCTCTCTACAACAGCTCTTGTCGGCGACGAGCTAGCCAGCCCTTGGCTCGAGCCCGCCAGCAGACATGTCTGTCTTTCCCCGCTCGCCGAGTGCCAACCGATCTAAATCGAATAAACCGAATAACCGAACAAAATATTTCGGTTCGGTTTATACCGATTTTAGATATTTTTGATTCGATTTCGGTTTGAATAAATTTGAATTCAATTTTTTTGGTTCTTCAAAATTTGGTTCAGTTGAAACTGAATTAACCGAATACTCAACTCTACCCATGATATATTAATTCCAAGTATATTTAGAATAAATTTATATTTTACAACCTCGGCTAAGGTAATATTTGGTTTGCTGGAAAGAAAAGTCATTCTTTTTTGTATTTGTATGTCAAAAGAAGGTGCATGAAAGGAAAATAATTTTCAAACAAAAGGAACATAAGAGGGAAATGGTTCCTCCACCCACCAAAGATTCACTTTCTCACCCAATGATTCACTTTTCTTTCAAATATTTTTGGAATTTTCAATCATAAGAAAGAAAATATGATATAAATTGTAATTTTCTTAAAAAAAAAAAAAAAGAACAAATAGTTAATTTTCTTCCATTTTCTTTGAGGCAAACTAAACAATGCCAAAAAAACTTACTTATTTACACAAATTCTTATCTTATGATATCAATGAATCCATGTCACGTTTAGTTCTCGGAAGGAAAATCAATTCCCTTATCTTTTTCACGGGGATGAAAAATTAAAATTCATGATTGATTTACTTTCTTGTGTTTGGTAGAACAAGAAAAAACATTTAATAAAGATCATTTAATTTTCCTTCTAGTGTTTAGTTGGTGTAGAAAAGAATTAAAAAATCATGTTTCAATAATTTCATTGCATTTTAAACTAAATATAACATCATAAAACTCCAAAGGTAATAGAAGAGTAGAACTATTGTGGTCCTAAAAATTTTCAATAAATGATGAAAAATAAGATGAAAATATTAATACTCTGGGTTCCGAGAGCAACCATCTTTTTCCTCATGTTATTTTTTGAGTAATTGCTATGCATTTATAGATTCTATCGAACAACACGACACATTGATTGCATTGAACCCCAATTCAATTGTTTGGGATATATATGTTGGTGTTTTCCACTTAGCTTTAGGAGTTTTAGTCCCACATTAGAAAACCACCAATGTGTATATCTCAATATATAGTTATGCTTAGTATTGGTATATACACATGGGGTGGAGGCCCATGTGGGTTGACTTTTCTAGAGGGATTAAGTGTGAACTCCATTATGACAATCTTTGTTTTATGACCACCTTTGGAAAGTTTTCCTTAGGAGCACAGCCTCGCAGGGCTTAGCGACTCGGAATCGGGCTCAATGGCTCAAAGTGGCACTTTATTGGCGCACCTAGCATCGTCGCATGGAGCTCATGCGCTCTTTTCTTGCGCGAGTTTCATGCACGGTTGCTAGCTCAAACACATGCTTCGTGGCTAATGCTTCGTGGCGCATGCGTCATGGCGCTTTGCGTCCAGGTGCTATGCGGCTAGGGGCTATGCGGCCAGGTGCCCATGCGGCCAGGTGCTCATGCGGCTCAGTGCCCATGCAGCCTGGTGCCATGAGGCCAGGTGCCCATGCGGCCAGGTGCTCATGCGGCTCGGTGCCCATGCGACCTAGTGCCATTAGGCCAGGAGCGCATGCGGCCTGGTGCTCATGCAGCTCGGTGCCCATGCGACCTGTGCTCATGCGGCCAGGGCCTTGCGCCTGGTCGACATGAGGCAAGGTGCTATGTGGAGAGTCTTCTATGGAGGGGACAGGGTCTGCCACAGGCGGCACATACGGCGTTGTTTGCTCTGTGCAGTACAGCGCATAGGCGGCACAGGCGACGCGTGGCTCTCTGTGCCACGCGGCTGGAGCTTTCGGCTCCTGATGGCACTGTCTGCTCTGTGCAGTACAACAAGCAGGCGACACGGACGGCGCCTGCGGATTTGACTCCCAAATTTTTGGGGATCTGGTCGTTCAGCCCTTATGCGGCCTGGAGTTTTCTTAGGCCGCATAGGTGTTATTTTCTTCTATATAGAGAGAGGACCTCTTCTTTCATTTGAGGAAAGAGAAAAACAGATAAAAAACTGAGTATACCAGATCATATGCGTCCCAGAGTGCACCCCTCTCTCATGGTATTTTCGAGTATTTTTTATAGTGACATTGAGCGTTCCAAAAGTTCATTTGTGAACTTGCTGGTTCCTGAGACAGATCGTCTGTACGGCGAATCTTGCTTTGAGCAACGGTGGTTTTGACTACCCCAGTAAGGAGCTTCTCTTTAGTTTTTTTCTTTGCTTCATTCTTTCTCATTGTAGCGTCTGCGAACGTAAAGAAAAGAATGTTTTATTGTTGCTTGTTGTAATCTTTCTTTTCTTCAGAGCCAGTTTGTAACATGTTCTTGGTTCGTGCTTCGTTGGAATCGAGATATATCAGATGAGGAACTCTTGTGTTAATCTCGGATCTCAACGACAATTTGGGTTCCAGTAGAGAGCGGACCTTCGAGTCTCGCTAGCAGCTCTGCTATGGCCCGCGTTCTACCATCTTTGATCCGACGAGGGACTAACAATCTCAAAGCAAGATCCGAAGAAAAATGTAGAATATCCGATCAAATCTTCTCGGTAACAAGTTTTCACAAACTTGAGAAGATTGACGGGATACACTTCGAACATTTGGATGAGGGAAGAAGTCATTTTTCAAATGTTGAACGTGAGTTGTCAGAACCTACCATTTTCCATGATGGAGGAGTTAGCGTTTGAAGGACGCAAATTCTAGTTGGAAGGAAGATTATAAGTTGACCAAGGATTGTAGAGCATGCGTATAACGAGACTTAGCGCATGACAGTTCTTGGCAGTTGGCAAGACTTGGCCGCATAGCAATCTCTTACCGCATGAAATCTCTTGACGCATGAAGACTCTTGCCGCATAGAAGACTCATGTCGCATGACAAAGCTGACCGCATACTGTCTTAGGCGCATGTAGGACGCATGGAGGCTCATGTGCATGCAGGACGCATGAAGGCTTATGCGCATGGCATGACTTGGCGCATGGTGGGCTTTGCGCATGAAGGTCACTGCTCTGGACATGACTTGACGCATGGATGGAATTGGAACTTGAAAGCAGAACAAATTCGAACAAATATAGCAAGGTATAGATAAAACTTGGTTCATATAATTACTTAACTTGGTTGCTATGATTGTGCAGGTTGATTCATCAAGCGTGGTTACTGACTGGTGGATAAACACTGGTGCATCTGACCACGCATATTCACCAAAGCCGAGAACTATCTCAGAAGAAGGTCTCTATGATGAACAAGTGCCAAGCAGAAGATCTAGGGATCATGATGATGATTATGGACTTCCGACTTGAGGAGGAGATTGCTCTTATTGAGTTGTGGCGCATCTGACTAAGACATGTCTTTTTCAACAAAGATGTCTAAGTTCAGGGATATCTCCAAGATATGGGGGTAAGGAGGTGGAGAGACGTGATTTTTATGTTTAGACATAGGTAGTCAGGAAATTGTTTAGAAGGATGACTACAAGTACAGATCCTATGGAGCTGGTGCGCTCAGATATATGTGACTTCTATTCTCCACAAGGGGTCGGGGTGAAGTTTATCACTTCTTTCTTTGACGATTTCTCGGAAAACTCATTCGCGTATCTTCTCATAATCGAAGGATAAAGCATTCGAAAACCTCAGGGACTTCAAGTTTGGAGCTGAGTGTCATACCGGTCTATAACTCAATAGACTTAGAAGTTATCAAGACGAAGGACATCATTCTTTGGATTTGCATTGTTCAACTTTGAACATAGAATTGACTATGGAACATGCATTATTCTTTGGATTCACATCGTTCAGCCTAGAACATAGAATTAACTATGGAACGACATCCTCGTACTCTTCCAGTCCTTTGAAGGTGAAGATAGGAAGGACCAATAGTTGACAATAATGATAATTTCTATATTATTGTACAAAGGGTCTTCCATATTGTCTGTGGGAGAAGGTTGCACTTACGGTCATGTCCTAAGTACCGTTCGTCACTTTTGAAGTAACTCTGGTTCAAAGTCAGATCCACATAAATTTTGTTCGATTGTGGGAGTTTTCAGGAGAAACGTATCAACAAGAGTTGTTGGCACTTCTGTAGTAGAAGACGTAGTCCAAAAAGGAGTTATCTTTTAAGAGACAACATTTGAACCATAACTCGAAGAGCAGTCAGCTAGAAGAGTCAGGAGGTCGAAGGACCAAATATGATCTTATCACCTGTCATATGGAGGTCGTGCCACTTACCTATGATGAGGCGATAAAGACCAGAGACTTAGTCTGCTAAGAGGAGGCAGTCCAAGGAGAGATTGACCCCATATCAACACTTGAATGTTGATCAATCTGCCTGAAGGAGCTAAACTTTTCAGATGCTTATATATCTTCAGTAGAAGAGAATGGAAGCAGCCAGAACAGTTGAGTTCAAGAATAGGCTTGTAGCCTAGGAGTTTTCTCAGATAACAGGGGATTGAGTTCTTAGGCACCTCGTTAAGGGTGTCATATATCAGGATGATGATTGTAGTAGCTGCTATTCATAAGCTGATTGTTTATCAGATGGAGGAAGACAGTCATGAGAGATTCACGGACAACAGTCAAAATCATTGTCATTCAGGTTTGAAGACAGTCTGCGGGTTGGTGATATCTCAATACGGTCTGAAGCAAATTTCAGGATGTGGCAGCAGAAGTTTGATAAGTTATCTAGCCAAAATTGTCGCAGGATCAGAAAGACAGACAAGTGTGTGTACACAAAGTTTACTGATAAGAAAGGAATCATCTTTTGTATCTATGTGGACGACTAGCTAATCCCAACTATGGATATAGAAGTGTCACTATAACAAATATATCCTTTTGTCCAGACTCAGGACATGGGATTGTGGATATCATCCTTAAGGATATAAGTCAATCCGGATACCAGGTGGGCTTGCTCAGACACAAGTTCTCTGCAGAAGATAAGTGGTCACACGCTTTAGGTATTAGACAGTTGGTGTACTCAAGCATGGTTAGGTGCATGATTCAAGCTGCAAGTACCACCAGGTCTGATATAGCTCTTGTTGTAGGGAAGCTGAGTCAGTTCACGAGCAGAATGCGTGTTGTTGATCATTGGAAGCTGTGAAGACAGTCGTCAGAATTCTCAAATGGAGTCAGTGGTATATCCTACACTACAGCAGTTATCCAGATATGATGAAAGACTTCAGTGATGTCAGTTGGTGCTCAGGAAAGAAGAGTAAAAGATCCACAAGAGGACGTGACTTCTCCAGGAGTGGTACTGCTATATCATGGAAGTCGAAGAAGCAGTCTTTACTCTCAGACTTCTTTGCACTATCAGCTGCAGCATATAAAGCAGAATGGCTCTGGAAGCTCTCAGATGATCTTTCTATGGCTAGTACACAGATTCGGGTGATACCGACATACTGTGAAAACCAGAAAGCTGCAGCAGTGGTATCTATTTATCTCTTCAAAGGTTTGAAGAGAATTGTGTGGATAAAACATAGAACACTGAATGAGCGCAGCTAGCGTGGATCATTACTGTGGTTAATGTTCGGAGCCAGGTAATTCTGGCTGATCCGTTCATAATAGGCCTCAAGGGCTAGTACAGAACTATGAATGAGCGCAGCTAGCGTGGATCATTACAGTGCTTAATGTTCGGAGCCAGGTAATTCTGGCGGATTCGTTCATGATTGGCCTCAAGCGCCAGCCGATCGTAAGAACTATAAAGGAGCGTAGTACTCCATGATACCGTGGGGTGACACCACCATGAGGTACCTCGACAGGGTAAAGCCTCAGCTTTGGACCATGTCACAGCGGCAGTAGCACCGCATATAGTCAGAGTCAAGCACTATAAAGGAGCGTAGTACTCCATGTTACTATGGGGTGACATCACTATGAGGTACCTTGACAGGGTAAAGCCTCGGCTGCAGGCCATGTCACAGCGGCTGTAAGACCGCACATAGTCAAGGATATAGCAGATATGGGCTAAGAGGACCACTGATATTGCGTCTCTGCAATCCTACCATTTACTTTTATGCTATTGGTTCAAAGAGAAATCTACCAAGCATCTAGCCATCGGTTCAAGGGAGGAACATTGACCAGGAGAATATCAGATACATAGGGTAGTCCTCAGGGACATTATGGGATACGTATCCGGAACCACTGTGGTTTACTATTTTTTCTTGATCAGAACATTTCCTGTGGGAGGATGACTTGGACGCCTTAATGAGTTCTTGGGCAGAGTGAATGTCCGGCGTGCGTTACAAGAAGCACGAGTAGTTTCAGCACTACAAAGGACTTGTATCCCATGCTACAGTGGCGTGACACCATACGAGGGAGTGAACCTCGGCTTCGGACCATGTTACAGCGGCAATAGCACCGCACAAAGGCAGGTAGCCTAATGCTGAAAGGAGGTAGAGAGTGGTAGCACAGCACTACAAAGAGGCATGTGACCTCATGCTACAGTGGGTGACACCACATGAGGGAGTGAACCTCAGTTTGGAGCCATGTCACAGCAGCGTAGCACCGCACGGAAGCACAAGGCTTCATGCTGGGAGGTAGTACAACGCTACTAAGAGGCCTGTGACCTCATGCTACAGTGGGTGACACCACATGAGGGAGTAAACCTCAGCTTTTAGCCATGTCACGGCGACGTAGCACCGCATATGAGCGCCAGGCTCCATGTTGTGTGTAGTAACGACACTACTAAGAGGGGAATCCTCGGCCTTGGGCCGCCATGTCATAGCGGCGTAGCACCGCATAGAAGCGCAAAGCTTCATGCCGGATAATAAACTCTCTATAGTGAAAGAACTCATCTAAGTGTATGGATAGAGATATAGGCTGTCTCTTGAGGAAAAGCTTGTAGACGTCCAAAATACATACACTGAGACCAGGTCAGCACAAGGCCTTTAACGTACGACCGAAAGGCACAACTGAGGTCATTGTGTGAGTGGAGAGAATAGCATATATGGTGCAGAATTCAAGGCCTAGTTCATTCTTGTATCGTACTGTTGTTTGACCGATGCGGAAAGATTCAAGTCATCGGCGACATATATCACAATGCATGATGGAAGTCACTGTGAGGAACGCTCAACCATATATTGTGATATATGTGGGGGACTGTTGGTGTTTTCCACTTAGCTTTGGGATTTTTAGTCCCATATTAGAAAACCACAAATGTGTATATCTTAATATATAGTTATGCTTAGTATTGGTATATGCACATGGGGTGGAGGCCCATGTGGGTTCACTTTCCTAGAGGGATTAAGTGTGAACTCCATTATGACAATCTTTGTTTTGTCACCACATTTGAAAAGTTTTCCTTAGGAGCTAAGTCCCGCAGGGGCTTATCGACTCAGATTTGGGCTCAGGATCGTGCTCAAGAGCGCAAAGTGGCACTTTATTGACGCACTTTGCACTTAGAACGTCAGCATCGTCGCATGACGCTCATGCGCTCTTTTCTTGCGCGAGTTTCATGCATGATTGCTAGCTCGGACGTATGCTTCGTGGCGCATGTGGCCTGACGCTTTGCGTCCAGGCGTTATGGGGCTAGGTGTTATGTGGCCAGGAGTGCATGCGGCCAGGTGCTCATGTGGCTCGGTGCCCATGCGGCCTGGTGCCACGCGGCCAGGAGCGCATGCGGCTAGGTGATCATGCTGCTTGGTGCCCATGCGGCCTGGTGCCATGAGGCCAGTTGCCATGCGGCCAGGAGCGCATGCGGCCTATGCTCATACGGCCAGGGCCTTACGGCCTGGTCGACATGAGGCAAGGTGCTATGTGAAGAGTCTGCTATGGAGGGGACAGGGTCTGCCACAGGCGGCGCATGCGACGCTGTCTACTCTGTGAAGTACATCGCGTAGGCGGCGCAGGCGGCACGGTCAGCGTAGGCGGCGCAGGCGGCGCGGTCAGCGCAGGCGGCGCGTGGCTCACTGTGCCACGCGGCTACAGCTTTCGGCGCCTGGCGGGGCTGTCTGCTCTATGCAGTACAATGCGCAGGTGACGCATGCGGCACGGACGGCGCCTGCGGATTTGACTCCCAGATTTTGGGGGATCTGGTCGGTCAGCGCTTATGCGACCTGGAGTTTTCTTAGGCTGCATAGGTGTTGTTTTCTTCTATATATATAAAGGACCTCCTCTTTCATTTGAGGGGAGAGAAAAATAGATGGAAAACCAAGTATACCAGATCATATGCGGCCCAGAGTGCCCCCTCTCTCATGGTATTTTCGAGTGTTTTCGATTGTGACATTGAGCGTTCCAGAAGTTCATTTGTGAAGTTGCTGGTTCCTGAGGACAGATCATCTGTACGGCGAATCTTGCTTTGAGCAACGGTGGTTTTGACCACCCTAACAAGGAGCTTCTCTTCAGTTTTTTCTTTGCTTCGTTCTTTCTCATTGTAGCGTCTGCGAACGTAAAGAGAAAAACGTTTTACTTGTTGTTTGTTGTAATCTTCATTTTCTTCGGAGCCAGTTTGTAACATGTTCTTGGTTCGTACTTCGTTAGAATCGAGATATATCAGATGAAGAACTCTTGTGTGAATCTCTGATCTCAACAACAACTTGGGTTTCCGTAGAGAGCGGACCTTCAGGTCTCGCTAGCAACTCTGATATGGCTCGTGTTCTACCATCTTTAATCCGACGAGGACTAACAATATAATCCACCATATATATCATCCTAAATCTATGAAAATCTTCCAAATGGGAGGGATGATCCTCAGCGTATCTCACTTTCTTGATTAATAATTGCTAGGTTGGTAATGGTCAAGAGCACACGCAATACATTACTGATATCGTATGAATCAACACTTGTGGTCGCATATCTTCAAAAGCCAAACACTTAAAATTTGGTGGCATAGAAAGAGAGAAGATGATGGATATGTAGTCTATTAATTTTGCACAAGATACACGAGACAATTATTTTTTTTGCTAACCAATACAACATGCAATCATTAGAAGATGAGTATATATTGCCTTCGATGAACTATATGGCCAAGGTTAATTCCTCTTGATTCCTCTAAGGCCTCGTTTGCTTAAAGAAAAAGAAAAAAAAATTTTATTTATTTATTTTCACTTTAAAATTTTATAATTTTTATTAATTTTTTTTTAGTGTTTAAAAATGTCAAAAAAATTGAAAACATTTAAGGTAGAAAAGTGAATCCTTGAATGGATAGAGTTCCCTCTTGATTCCTTTAAGACCTCCATTTGGTTTGCGAAAAGAAAACGAAAGAAAATTAATTTATTATCTTTGAAAAATTATAACTTTTATTAAAAAAAAAAATCGTGTTTGAAAATGCCAAAAAAAATAAAGAAAAAGTTAATATTTAATGTGAAAAATTGAATCCTTAGTTGGATAGAGGGAACCATTTTTTTTCTATATTATTTTTTTTTCATTGAAAATTATTCTTATTTCTTCCTCTATTTCTTTGACATTCAAATATAGAAAATAAATGACTTCTCAACGATATAATTCCACGAAC
The DNA here is from genome assembly GCA_036927795.1 of Iris macrosiphon. Lineage (NCBI taxonomy): Eukaryota > Viridiplantae > Streptophyta > Magnoliopsida > Asparagales > Iridaceae > Iris > Iris macrosiphon. The sequence goes on from JAYESA010000009.1 coordinate 5,956,586, forward strand.
CAAACGAGACCTAAAAACTATTATCCAAGTAATCACATTTCTATATATGCCATCTCACCGTAATAGAATTTTCTCATTCCATGTAAATACTCAACCCTCAATCAACATCAGAGACGGTGCACAGTGATAATCAAAATCCTATCATAAAAAGGATAACTATGCAAAGCCAAGACAGATCACAATAAACGACAATTTCCCACACTAATGCAACATGAAATTGGGATAATATATACTCATAACCGTTGTTGTTGTTGTTGTTGTTTTTAATATATAGTGATGAACTTTGTGCTCAACTGACTTTAACTGTCCTTTTTATTGGAACCTTTATGTAAATGGCAGGCAGACACCAAAATCCAGTTAGGATGAGGATTTGATATGCCACCCTATAGGTAATATTTATGAATACAAAGTTATGAATATAATTTAATTTAATAGTTGAATAGCCATCCATCAAAGTTGATCCCATGTGCTTAATTATATATATTTTATGCTAAGTGTGTTTGCTTAATGATGCTAAGCAGTGCGACATGTCGTTGCAAGCGCCTCGTAGCACGTGGGCCGATGGCGAGTTCTATTTCTTGTCGACAACACCATCGAAAGGATTCACCTCTTTCTCTTGTGTCGGGTACAGGAGGAGGAGGAGGAGAAGAGGAAAGTTGGAATTTCAACCTAGCTATTTGAAGAATCCAACCCATCCTCGTGTTAAACTAAGAAAGGACAATTTAGATGTGAGCATTCGATTAATTCGGTTCCAACCGAATCGAATAATCGAAAATCGAATTGGATCTAAAATCGAATAAGCAAAATCGAAACCGAATCGAAATGGTCCATAACCGAACTAAACCAAACATAATTAAATCGATTTGGTTTTCAGTTTATTCGATTTTTTGGTTTGTTTGTACTTTTTTTTGTTAATATATATAGTAACTAACTAACTAACTACATATATATATATATATATATATATATATATATATATATATATGAGAACGGATTCGAAGTTCCGTTCGTAAAACCCTCCTAGCGGAGCCCCGCGGGAGCCCCGTCGCTCCCCACCATTGGATTGCGCAGGCCCCACACGGGTCCCGCGATTCGATGGTACAGGAGGACGAGGCTTCGACGGGACTCCTGAGACGGATCTTTTGATATGCTATATATATATATATATATATATATATATATATATATATATATAAAAACTAAAATTTCTTATTCGGTTTTTTATTTTGAACCGAAATCGAAACTGAAAAAGAAAAATTAGTATTTTCAAAATCGAAACCGAACCGAATCTCTTATTCGATTCGGTTCGATTTTCGGTGCAAAACCGAAATAAATATATGATAATTTTCTAGAGGATAAAAAATGAAATGCAACCCAACTACACTGAAGAAAATGATAGAAAATATGGAACATCCACTTTTAGTATTGATTCTTACAAGTGTCGCCATTTTGCACACAACCTTCAAATTTTATGTAGTTGTTCTTCTCATCTTTTCAAGAAATGAATCAATTTTGTGCTTGATTATTCGAATTAGTCTAGTTCTTTCTCAAATTCACGGCCAATTATGCTAGATCTCCACCAGTTCCTAATCAAATGGGAATAGGAGCTAACAATCATGGAGTTCTGCAACGAGCATGGCTCTTGGTAAGAAACTCCTACAGAACTAGTACCTACAGATGAGAGAAGGTTCTTGGCATTAATGGAAGGTAAACTCATCAACCTCAATGATAAGTTTGATAGGTGAATGCAGGAGTTAGCTTGATCCATAAGGGTTCCTGAGTTTCCACAATTTGCCCAAGCCATGACAATACATCCCCCATGTGCCCAATGTTCTTGGCATGGCCACTTAACTGCCAACATTTGTGCATACAACCACACCACTACACACCCAAACCTTTATCAAACAGCACAAGTTCCTCATCAAAATCCTATGAAAGCAAGGCCTGGTTCTCCTTGTGTATAGAACCCTAGGCCAACACAATGATTTCAATCAATTCCTGCACAGTCAATTTCCAAATCCTCGTTACTTTTCATACACCCACATTTCCAACTCATTCACACATGGATGCACAATATGGTATGCCATCACAAACACCTAATGGAGATTCTTGGACCCAATCAACCCCAAGGTTAAAGATTCCATATTATGATGGAGAGCTAAATGTAGAAGAATGGTTGCTCGGAGTCAACCATAACTAAAATTACTATAATGTTCCAGACTGGGGCATGCTCAGTCCAACTGAAAGAAACATTCGCAGGCCGGTGCGGTGCAAACCTTCGGACCAGGATGTATGGGACCATCGGACCGAGTTTGTAGTCCTTCGAACCAGGAGACTGTAACACAATTACCATATAACCATGTGGAGGGAAGTTCCTTACAAAAGTTCTAACATTCTTATTTATAACTGGCCCAAGTCCTATATAGAGTCACTGTAAAAAAAAGGTTTTACATTAACAGGGGTCGAGTAACAATGTACACAAACAAACTAAAAGTAATCAACCGTAAACAAATTTAACCCGAGGAAAACTAAGCCACAACCATGATCCAGGGCTTCTCAATACGACAACTTAAGAGTTCTTACTCTCAAAATAAAACCGTGCATGACCTATTTTTAAGCAATGTTCAGTAATTGATCCGTGACGTAAATGAGAAGAATTGCATGTAAGAGTGGCATTGCAGATAAAGTAATTCCAGCAGATACAACATACCTTGAGAACCAAGCTCATGCAATAGGAGTGGCAATGCACATACATGGAATCCCAGTCATATCGTAGTTCAAACTTCAAAGAATCAGATAAACAACAATGTTAACCAAGTGACCTGCAATTAACACTGCAGCAGAGAATAAAAACCTGTTCAGTAAGCTCAGACACACATGACAGTATCTCATGCTCCATAATATGATCAAGATGCATGCAATCTTCTTCAAGTTTCATATAAATACTCAAGTTTACAATTATCCTCTGCCATGCAAGCATCAAGCTTTGCCTTGTCACCCGCACAATTCCATCTCCAGAATTCCTATTAGTCATCTAGCAACAATAAACCAGGGCCCTAATTCCATCACCATAATGCACTTAAAAATCCCTTCAGTGATATCATATACAGAATTCAGAATTATCCCTGTTATTTTGTTTACATCGCCACTGCTTGACAATATTTTATGACCTCTAAAACAATAATAAAAGAGGAGAGTCCCAACACATCATGCCTCGTCTGAAAAAACAAGGCTTCATGAGTTGCTTCTCTTTTCCTTGCCCCAAAAAGATCTATATACTATTACATGGGATGGAGGACAATAACTAAAGATGTCCAAAATCTAAAAACCCATTAGGCACAAGGAATCACTGTTCAGGTAATGCATTAAGCATCACTTTTCACTGTTTAGACCAGAACTTCTTGGTTAATACTAGCTAGATTATAAAACCATTTGAGGCTTAATGGGCAGATTCTTTCTGAATGTCAATAGATTAAAAGACAGGTGCTCATGCTGCCAAGTAGCAATATAATCAACACAACGTCGTCCTTTCATCTGTGTGTTCTTATGAAAGGATTTCAGCCTTCGCATTGGGAGAAGGCGCACCAGGCAATGCTTTGGGCTTGGGCTTGACTTCAATTTCGTTGACATTGCGAATAAAGATAGCATCAGGTTCACAGCTGCAACACAATGACATTGGACGAACAAAATTAGATGAATCGGTTATACTTTTGAAGCATAAAGCCAAGACAGTACGGCACTTACGGAATGTCACCCTCTTCAAATGTGTAACTGGACGCCACAGCAAGCAAAAGGCCATCTTTGCTGAAGGACATTGCTGCTATGCTACTTGGGTATTTGGAATACTGGAAAAAGAAAACAGAAACAACGATCATTGGTAGTTCTATAGTTTTCGGATACGGAACATGTGGCAGTAGATATTTTACCTGATATAGTCTCTTCTTATTGTTCCCATCCCAAACATTCACATATCCATCACAGCCACCGGTGGCAAATGTCCCATAGCTGCAACAAAATGAGGGGTAAATCAAATGTTCAATGTGAACTATATATATATATATATATATATATATATATATATATATATCCTCACATGTTCTCCGAAATAACAATCGTTAGATAGTTTTTTTGACGATTCAGATAAGATCCTTAAACAATCAAATTTCTTGCTAGATTTTGATCATCTGTTCTCAAAGGCGCCGCTTCAGTGCTAGGCGTCTTGTGCCCGCCCGATGGCTGCCTAGTCCCTCTCGATGTCCGACTATGCCTGTTTTGGGGTTTTATGGACTTTTTTACAATTTTCAGTAAGTTTTTGGATTTTTTTTTAATACTTGTCAACCTCCTAGATCTAGGCTTCTCTGTCCACTGGTTTTGGAAATGGTCAATCCATTGACTTTTCCAGCGTCTCAGCGCAGTTCCTAAATGAAATAGGAAGATTTGGGATTCATTTTCAAATATGATACCAATCTGCCACAATACGTATGTCAGTCCTTGAAACGAAGGAACTGAGTCACAACCCCCTTCGCCCCTTGATGAGTAAGCTCCATAAGCCTGCTCTTCGTTGGTTGACCTGCCCTCGGTTAAATGAATGGCAGGTTCTCCCCTCACCGAAATCTTATCACCGCTAGCAAAAGCCATTGGAATTTTTATTTTATATATCGGAATAATCTGTTTTGTTATTAAGCAACCGGAGAATAAAAGGGAATTTCTGAAAAGAAAGTTTACCCTACGCGATAGAAGCAGAGCTGGTTGGAACCGATTGATTCATCGATCGATGTAGCAAGCCGGGGACGGATTATGGATGGAATCAAATATGCAGTATTTACAAAAAAAAAGTATTTGGTTATTGGGGAACAATCAATATATTTCTAATGTCGAATCAGGATCAACTAAGACAGAAATAAAGCATTGGGTCGAACTCTTCTTTGGTGTCAAGGTAATAGCTATGAATCGCCGCCTAGATCTAGGCGGTGGGTGCTCGTCCGACTAGCACATAGCACTTTTTCACAAGCTTGTTTTGATCTAATCTAAACTGTCAAAAAAGACAATTCAATGGTTGCTATTACAGAGATTATGCGGGGATACTTAAGTATGGGTATCTCGATCCCTCATATATATATATATATATATATATATATATATATATGGGCGGAATATTGAACCAATCTTATTGCATCAATATTGTACCAAACAATTTCAACCATACATTTTTTTGAATCACGTGGTTATAAAACATCCCATAAAGTTATTGCCATGTTAGCATGCTTTATAACCACATAATTCAAAAAAATGTGTGGCTGAAATTGTTTGGTGTAATATCCCATATATATATATATATATATATATATATATATATATATATATATATATAGCCAATGACCTCTAGCTCAAGTGTGGTGGCATAAGACCCGAGTGGGCGGTGTTCGAATCGCGGTGGGAGCGCGATCATGGATAATTACCTGATCATGAGCCATACACATGTGGACCAATAGGAATAGACTCTTTATCACATGTGCACTATTACACTCTATTCTATTGGTCCACATGATTTATGTAGGAATATGAGCACTATGACTCATCCTGTTACCCTATATATATATATATATATATATATATATATATATATATATAAAGAGAGAGAGGGGGGGGGGAGAGGGTTCCGTATCCCCCATTTTTTGGATCCCCATGTTAGCAATCATTGGATCTTGTTTAAGTCATATAATCTTAACCATTGATTTGAATGGTTTAAATCAACGGTTAAGATTAGATGACATAAACAAGATCCAACGGTTGTAAACATGAAGATGCTTGGGGAATCATAATAGGAGGAGATGTGGATCTCTCCTCATATATATATATATATATATATATATATATATATATAAAGAGAGAGAGAGAGAGAGAGAGAGAGAGAGAGAGAGAGAACTTACATGGGATGGAATGCAATTGCATTTACAGGATATACAGTATCCCTACCAGCCTCGGATTTTCTATGGCACTTGAATGCATACCTGAATGGAACATGACTAGGTTAAAAGAATGAAAGATCAATATAGAATTATAATGCAAGAGAAACCGTAAAAAAAATTTGCTATTTCGTCAATTAGGTACCGAAAACCCAAGTATCAAAATGGATATTCATTGCTTCTGATTATATTCAAACGTGTTTCTGTTTAATTTAAAATTCATCAAAGCATACAACTGCTAGGTGACAAAGTAATGAGCACATCAAGCCCCTGTACCAAGCGAGCAGACGATAAATGCACATAGGAACATTACTTCCATTCCCAGCATAGTGGTAGGAACACTAAATGTTAGAGAAAAACACAAATTTTAGTTATAAAACTAAGATATTAAATTATCAAAAATAATCTCCACACTTAATTAAAACAATAAAATATACAGAGCACATCAAACTCTGACTTTCCACAGAACTAAAAGCGAAACCTGAATCAAGTAGAAACATAAGTCACACAAAAGGTTAGCGTTGAAGTTACAAACAATACATGTTAGAGAAAAACACAGACTTCAGTTATATATAAAAAAAACTTCTTCAAGACATTAATTAGGTTAGCAAAAATAATCTCCACATTTAGTTAAAATAAATAAATATAGGAACTAACATTACTTATCCAAGTTATAACACTAATATTAATTGCTGTTCTAAAATAAAATCACAATACTTCTTAGCTTGGCCAGACTCTGATAAATCAAAGAACTCCATAGCAACTCGGCCCTCCACAGAACTAAGAGCATAACCTGAATCATGTGGCAACATAAGTAACACAGAAGGTTAACCTCAAAAGATAAGTCACACAAAAGATGGAATGTCATATAGTAAAATGCACAGAGAAAGCTCCACAAAAGTGAAATGGATATATGCATTAGAAAGCTCAAAAAAAGATTACCAGAACCATGGACACTCCAAATATGTGGGCCATGTCATGTCAGACACGTATCGGACACTTGTCAGATACTCCAAAAATACACTAGGACATACCAAAATAGTTGTCATGTTTGTGTCGCCGTGTCCTTACCATGTTGTGTTGCATCCGTGTCCGTGCAACATAATCCTCATCTTACCAAATCCTGTGAGCTTTCAAGCTTGAATGTATTTTACAATTTTGTTTTCTTGCTTATATTTGGGTCTAGCTAAAGTTGTGTCACAACCTGGTTCCAAATTTGGTTGGATCCTGAGGTCACAAGTCGCAACTACTGTAGATTATCAATTGCAAAAGGAAAATAATCAATTATGATCCCACCAAGATTACCGTGTCATCAATAGAACACCACATTGATCCACTCACATAAAGAAATTTATGGTACATGAGTCCAGGGTTTCTAGACATGCATACTATTAACATAGACATGAAATTTCAACCTCTTCAAATTAGGAAGGAAGTCAGTTTTATTCTATAAAATTACAAAGATAAAGCAAGAACAACATTAGCGAGAATAATACAATCATGTGCAAAAGCATCCAATCAATTATGGCATGCAGAAAAGAGATATTTCTGAGGTGCATAAAAGCAGACGCACTCCTGGACGCAAAAGAAAAAAGTCACATAAGTAGGGGGTCTATAAGATGCACACATCCAAGAGTGCGTAAGTTTGAAGCGTGTAGAAAAATATAAGATAAGTGTGTCAATGTAGGATGTAAATCTACTGCTTAGAGTTCATAAAATGTTTACCAGTTCCATTGGGATAGCAACGAACACATCTAGTTTGATATTTTAGAGAAGATTCCCTTCGTTGTTCAGGTTGAGACATATTTCGCAAATCATAAACGTTTACATGCCTCCCTGCAGTAGCCACTACTAAACGGTTGCCAACCAAAGAAAGAGAGTATACACGTTCAGGTTGTGGGTATGTCCCAACAAGTGTTTTGTCTGGCCCACTTGCTCCTCTTGGATCCCAAGACTTTACTGTTTTGTCCCAACTGCCAGTAATCACTTGGCCTACAATAGAAAATTTTAGATCAGAATTCCAAACACGAAACAATCCAATTTCTAAAGTCTAATTTCTAAAGTCTCGGTGCAATAAGGATTTCAAACAGTAATATATAAAACAAGAAACAAAATTGGTAAGCACACCAAATCATAAACTAAGCAGTACATACAATCTACATTTTTTGAGACTAACCATTCCTTTCGGGTATCCATTCAACTTCATGAAAAATAATATTTATAACATGAAATTTATGATTGATGCAACATAATTGGATCTTCAATGTCATCATCATCCAAAGATGTCAAGCAAATAGCCACCAAGACTGTACAGGATAAATAATCACACAACTACTGTACATCATTGCCTTCCTAAAATATTTGGCATGCCATACACAAAGTCGAGAATTACTATTCCTACATTCCATAACCAACTGATCCTAAATGCCATTAATTAATAAATCCTACAACATTATTTTCCACTTTGTATACGTCCCAATTTGCTTTTTACATGAATCACATTCAGTTGGTGGCCAAATCATGAAAACAATGCAACTATAGTAATGCATCTGGCATTAACCCTAGAATATGAACGTAATTGGATCCAGGAAAAGGTTCAGCTCCATATCCTAAGTATGAACCTAGTACCTTTGGACAATGTTATACTAAGCAGTTTTCATTACTTGCTCCGAGTTGCTCGGTCCATGAGCAATTACCTACTAATCGGATGGTGATTTATAGCAATTATGTTGCCTCATGGATTTTTTTTTTTCTTAATTGGCCACCCATATCCTAAGTATGAACCTAGTAGTTTGTTTTTTTATTAATCGCTGATTAATCCTTTTTTAGAACCCTGCCTTTAGAGTGTGATGAGAGCCATGCTAGTCTTGGACTAGATGCAAACTACTTGACCTGGTATCAGATATATACTATGTTCGTATAACCACTCACAAAAGAAAGATGAGAACAAAAAAGATAACTTACTGTTTCTAGATTTAATCATATGTCAATTCTCAGGAATATGCAGAAATCATGTCTTGATGAGTATATTTTCTGATAAGAAAATATATGTGCTCCTTATTTTATCCTGTGCATAAGAATTCATCCTGTTGATGTATGTGGATATACAACAGCTTTACTGATTCTTTTCAGATTATTGTCTCTTATCTTATACCCAACAAACTACACCAACTTCTCACAAATCCACTGACACATAACGAAGACGCCGATCGCTGAAAATCAACGACTCAAGATAACAAGGACTAAAATCCCAATTATCTAACACGAGAATCACACGAGAAAATTCTCAATATTAATCAAAATCATAAGAATGAACTTGTCTCTACTATTTTACGAAGTTCTTTATAAGAAAACATTACTTAAACCCTAAGAAAGACTCCTAACAAACTAAGAAAAAGAAATACAAAAAATAGCAGTGTTCTAAGTGGTGGTCCAAGCGGCCGCCTAGGCGGTGCCTAGGTGTGAGGTGGACACTCTCCACACCGTTTTTCCGTTGGCGGTGGAGTAGGCGGCGGGGCGGAGGCGGTGTAGGCGGGCATCTAGGCGGAGCAATACTTGAGTAGATGTTTTGGCTAAACAATTTTGCAAGCATTATGGACCTATGGTTCACTTTTTCAAGTTTGAAACTTCATAAATATTTGTTCTACAAATTAATTATGCATAAAATACCCTAAAAATATATATATTATACAAAAAATGGGGTAAAATAGTAAAAAATGTCCAAAATGTATCAGCGCCTAAACGGGACGCAGACAATCTCTGCGGTGCACCCTTCTAATGCCATTTAGAATCTTCAAAAAAGACAAAAATCCGTCCAAAATAAAGGCTCAAAAATAGGCCATTTGTCTCGAACTGACATACCATTGGTATGATGCAAGTATGCTCCAAAACCACAATTCATTCCAGCAACTTTTCACCCAAAAATCAGTCACATCAAGTATGCAGGCAGCATACGACATTCAGAGGCCCAAAATTGGGTCCGGCCCAATTATAATGTCCACATCATCCACTCATTTCTTATCTTATCTTTAATGATCGTCATCCATCCATCCTATCATCCCCATTTCAGCTACACACTTATTTTTTGTACACCCTGCTATTAGTCTATACATAGATATAACTTTACTTGTTATCCAAATAACAAAGTGGGTGCAATTTTGCTAATCTGAGGTGGTTAACGGAGTAAGGTTGTTGTAGTATGGAGTAATTAAGTTGACAAAAACAAGGTGTCAAATACCATCTTGCCTATAAAAAGAGGTAAACACTTCCCAAATCAAATATAAGGCATAAGCCCTATTTCGTCTGTTGCTTACAGAATAAGCTCCAAGACATCAAAATTACTTGAAACAAAGTGGAGTAGAACAAGTTCAAATTTAATATGTAAAGTGATATCCAGATCCAAAATGCTATTAAGGTTCTCCTCTTTCCATCGTGCAATTTGAAGGCTTATTTTTGAGTTTCCACAATTGTGGTAGGACTTTCAATTGTTAGGTAGTATATTTATCTAGGGTCTCATTTGAAGGGTCTTCATTCTTTGTAATCCTTGTATTTAGAAATTAGAACTACTAGGAAAGGGATGCCTGTTTTAGCTTCCAGAGTATTTTGACTGGTTGATATCAAAATAAAGGAGCATAAGTGTATGTCTTTTTTTGCAGGAGAGAATTTTCAATTTTAGACTCAATCTTCCATTGAGACTAGGCAATACTTCAAGAAAGCCTTAAGAAGAAAACATAGAATAGGTGATATGATGCCAATGACGTCAAATAATCTAATGATTTGTTGCACTTGTAGTTCTTATTTCACTCACTTCTCATGGCATACGGTACAAGACGAGCAGCGCAAGGTTTGCCTAGAGCCATAGTTTAAAGTATCGGCCGATACCGATCCGATACGGCCGATACCGATACAGTTTGGCATGTCCCGATCCGATACCGACCGATACCCGATACTGACCGATACCGACATTAGAGGTCTCTTTTCCAGTCAATTCGGCAAAAAAAATTGAATTAAAAAGACCAATTAGAAAGGATGTAAAAGCATAATAAGGTTGTAAAAACATATAAAAGAGGAAAACTTATCTATCGCATATAAATCAATCGACAAGGATGACTACTATTTCATTCAATATCAAAAATACTAAGAAACAATACTGAAAATACTTTAAATTATGCATAATTGTATAAAATATATTATCTAAAATTTTAATAATTTACTAATAGTTGTTTGTTTTCCGATACCAAAAAATCCGATACTCCGATCCGAAACCGCCGATACTACCGATACCGCCGATCCCGATACTCATAGGAATGGTCCGATACCGATTCCGATACCGATACTTTGAACCTTGCCTAGAGCCTGAGGTGCGAAGCGTGCACTTTATTGAAGGGAGGCACATTTTTTTTTTCACAAAATTAAAAGAACCATTAAAATGTTAAATAACTATTTTAAGTATATAAACACGTGAAATCAATTGCCAAATATCAAAAGTCCAAAGGATAATGTTGCAGTGACAAAATAGCAAAACACAATTATCAAATAATATATTTCTATTAGCATATATAAAAAAAATCAGTATCAACCTAAATTGCATAGATAGAAATACATTAGTACAATCTGATACAGATATGAAATTGCCCATTTTGAAAGGTAGGATATGAGATGCTGGAGGACTTTCAACTTTCAAGCTTCTAATTGATGAACCTATTACTTACATAACACATTATACACAATATTGGGAAGATATAATTCCAAATGAAAAGCAACCATCAAAAAAAGTGTGAACTATATTAACTAATATGCTTGTAACAAGAAAGATCGAGGTGTCCAACTATTTAAGTGGTTCTCCTATTTGATGTTTCCCTTAGGTACAAGATAAACATTGATAACTCTCAAAAGCATTTTTTTTTGTAGACAGCATTTCTAGGTTCAAGCATAGTGATGTTGCATCTTTCCCTCACCCACAGACACAAAACAGTTATAATGGTGAGGACTCTCTCTGGCCTAAACTGTACAAGAGTTTACAAACTATGAGAATACTAAATGCATGTTTTTGGCATTTGGAAACTTAGTTCAACAACTAGTGGAAACTAGGAAAACATTGGAAACTGCTCCTAGTTTCCAGATATTTATGTTCGAAACTTAATCTGCAACGTAGTGGGCCCCATATCTCAAATGGGATTTTTCATCGGATCTAGTTTCATTTAACCGTGATAGTTTGATACTAGTTAAAGAATACGAGCATATGCTTCTTCCATTTACTTAGGGCTGTGTGATAGAATAAAGCTGTAGTTTACATCAAAAAACAAAATTTTCAAGTGGAAACTAAGTTTCTCCTGGTTTTGGAAAACCAAAAGAAACTAAAGTTTTCTAGTTTCAGAATAGTTTCGGCACCAAACACAGTGCAGCAAAACAACCAACCTTGCTGCCGCCAGAAAATCTTATCATAAATCTAAATGTCTAGTGAGATAGGGCAACTCAAAACTTAGGGATTCAAGTATGTTGAACATAACATAAAACCATAACTGTGTACGAACTTGTTAATTGGGCACTTTATAACAATCCCAGCAGTCAACATAAAAATAAACAAAAACATATCTTCCCATCTGATCTTAAACAAGACATAAGAATCTAGTTTTATGCGCCGCCCAGTTAACTATTGACCAAGTCAAGAATCTAGTTCTACGGTTCTACCCATGAAAAGTACCCACCCTAAAAATTCATAAATCTACAACTAAAAGTACTTTTTGACAATAACAACCAAGGACTAAGAAAAAAGCAGCAAAAGACTCAAAGGGAAATCATAACTTAAAGGGCACGTAAAGACTCAAAGGGAAATCATAACTTAAATGGGCACGTAAAGACTCAAAGGGAAATCATAACTTAGAAACAAAAACAAAAAATAATCAAATTTTAGGCAGCAACCAACCTGCAGCATAGGAGTACTCAACACAGCGCACAGGAGCATCATGCCATCCTAAGATGTCCTCCTTGCCTGAACTGAAGACATATCTGTAATAAAGACAATATAAGTAAGACTAACGTTTCTAAAGTTTCAAGTAGTATGCCAATTAAAAGCTCAAATCAGTGTGTATAAACTGTACACACATGCACACATGTGAGTCTGTGTGTAGTGCTTGAATGTATGTTAGCAAGATGAAAATAAGTCATGAAGTGCTCCAATTATTCAAGAGGGAGAAACATAAGATACAAACTGGGAAGGAGCGAGCTTAACTATCTCACTTTAATATTTTTTTTAGAGTATTCATTTTAATATTTTAAAGTCCCTACAGCTTATATGCAAGAAAATTAACTTTTATAAATATGTATAGGAAGAAAGCTAACTCAAGAAATATAAACAACATTATTCATAATCAAACAGAAAAACAAATTCGCTTATATAATAAAAGTGCATAACAATTTCTCTCAAGAAAAATGCTAACACATTTCCACAACTGATCAGATTTTCCCCTGACAAAACAATGTGTAACTAAAAGTAATTTTAAATGACCATGTCAACAGAATGATAAGAGTATCCTATTAAATGACAGTGAATTGTGACAACACATCATACAGATAAAAAAATGAGAAACCTTGGTAATCATATGCTGAAGGGGACAAGGTGTGCACGGATCCTTATTGTTTATTCGTTTCTGCTAAGACCAATCTCCTTTGTAACATGAGCAAATGTCATTATACCTATTGTTTCTACCCTCATAATCACTTCAGAATGTTAATGTACTGCTAGGGATTTCATAACAGTATCAGAGCAGCAAAAGTCTATGCCCAGGGGTTGGAATCTGTCATTTAACTTGGTTTCTACATCTTTCATCTAAATGATATGTACATTGTCAACCATGTTTGAGGGGATGTCGAAAATAGCTTCATTCAAACAACATTCCAGTCAACCAAGTTGTCAAGACCTCAACCAAAATAATATAGTAGTAAAAAGTATAATAAAGGTGTTTGTTTCCAATATAAAAACAAAAAAAAACCTCCACCATGCCCTCATGTTCAATATGTAATAAAAGGGGCTGCCAACACCAACCATGTATATAAAGAATATGTTAATTGTTTAAATTGAGAATATTATCTTCCCATCTAGGCTTCCTAAGAAATGGTTTCCTCCTGATCGCAAAATGCTGAGTGCAAAAGTAAATAAAATGTAGTATCTCGTACCCACATCTCAGATCTATTTGAATCTTCGATAGTTAAGTGTAAAGCTAGAACATAATATATTTGTCACTTAACAATAGGGATGCAACTGAAGTCAGGTCTGGCGGAGCTCCCTCCGATCAGACCTGACCTGGGGGGGGTATTTAGAGGAAGCTGGGTGGAAGTGAAGAGTCTGAAGACGGAAACAGAGGTAAGCTCCAAAGTCTGAATCAGAGTCTGGGGTGGAAGCGGATGCGAGGTGACACTTGCGTCCGCCTCCAAACCCAACTCCTTTGGAGATTTCTATTAGTTTAAGTAAACATTTCCTAAGACTTCATCCATGACGTGTTTACGCAGAGGTGGAGGTGGAGGTGAAGATGAAGGCGAAAGCAGAGGTGGAGGTGGAGACAGAGGCGGATATCTGGACCTCCAATGGAGGTGGAGCTGGAGTCGATAACTCTCCCAGCCACAGTAGGAGGCTGATAAGGAGGCGGAGGTTTCAAACTCCAACCCATTTACATCCTACTTAACAAGGCCTTTGGATAAATTCCTTTTACTTCATATGGCATCCCCACCAAACTAAACAGTCAGTTGACATTTCACCAAGAAAAAACAACTCATCTACTCTACCAAGTAAAATACAACAAAGAACCTGAACATGTCCCTACACCTAATAGAGCACTTGTATACCATGAACAACAATCTTCCGCTCACTGGAGCAGGTATTTTCACAAACAGATAGGACCCAGAGTGAACATTAACAATCTAGGAAGCACAAATACGCCAAAAATTGATTTCAATTCTGAATCAGTAGTGTCAGGACCGTATTGGACATGACATAGAGCTCCAAAGTACACTATGACAAGTCAAATTAGATGCCCTGTCTTGCAAATGTCTCCGTGCAAACAAGTTAACAATTTGTTCAAACTTAACAAAAAAAAAAAAAATTATTCCCATCTATTGTCGTTCCAAGAAAGATTAAACCCTAATTTCCTGACTATGCAATCCCGACTATATCATAAAATTCCAAAAGTCAACAATAAGCTTTCCTTCTTTGGAGAGGCATTTCCACGAATAGATTGGACACAAAGCCATCATTAACTATCCATTACAAAGCAAAAACTATTCCAAGATACTGCCACTCCAATCCTAACAATATAAAAGGAAAACAAAACCCTAACCTCCTGACCGAGCAATCCGCACTGGCGCTGAACCCGGAGGAGTCGTCGTGGAAGCAGCAATCGAGGACAGGGCCCCCGTGCATGAACTCCCCCTTCAGCACGTTCTTGCTTGCGTCGTAGAGCCGGACATTCTGACAAACGAAACAAAGAAGGAAAATTTAAGCGACGACAGAGAAAATTAGGGTTTTCATACGAGGGAGTTGCTACGTGGTGACCTTGTCCCAGGAGGAGACGAGGAGATGGTCGCTGTGGTTGGAGAAGCGGAGGTTGGAGATGCCATCGGAGGGAGGGTTCGAGAGCTCCCTCCCGCTCCCAGAAGGAAGAGCTGCGCTCATGGCGACCGGTAGACGACGAATTAGGGTTTCGTAGGAAAAACTTAGGGTTTCGACGGAGGAGAAGAAGAAGAGGAAGAAGAGCTGGCGGAGTGTATTTCAAAAATCTGGAATTTGAAATGTTGGTGAGATTTACTCTTTTTTTTGTTCTTCCCGTTTGCTTTTGATCTTTCCTTTTTGGGGCTTTTTGATATGAGTCACTTCAAACTTCCATATTTATAGCTAGATACCCAAAAAATTGTAGAAAAAATTTGAGTTGCACACCACTTTATTTACCATTTTTCAATGTGCATCCCACGGTTTTACCATAAAGCATGAAATTCTCTACTTTTGACATAAATCATCCACGACTGAATGTTAACTGCTTTCACCGATTTTTTTTAACGAAAATACCATTTTTCTAATTTTTTTTCTTCCCAAACCCCTCAACCCTCTTGCGCACCCCCCCCCCCCACCACCTCCACCTGGCCTCCCTCTCCGCCTCTGCACCCACCCCCCCCCCCTTCCCCTTCCCACCACCACCACCGTCACCGTGCACCACCCTGACAGCGGCAGCAGATCCGGCAGAGGCGACAACAGCAGCGCACAGAGGGCTGTGCGCGGCGGTGAGACACGACGGGACTGCGGGAGCCGGCGGGGTGGGGGAGGGGTTTGGAAAAAGAATATTTTCGTCCAAAAAAATTGGTGAAAGCAGTTGGCCATCAGTCGTTGACGATTTTCGTCAAAAGTGAAAGATTTCATGCTTAATGGTAAAGTAGTTTGGTGCACATTGAAATATGCTAAATAAAATAGGCTGCAACTTAAATTTTATCAAAATTATAATTACAAAAAGTTTGTTAACTTGAGTATGTGGTAGGAGCATCTCCAACCCTAGGTCCCTAGTGACTTTGGAAGAAAAAAAAAATGTTGCCACACTTGCATGAGGAAATTTTATTTTAAAAAAATTCTCCAATCAAATTGTCAAGTAAATTGCGATATTTGGATAAAAAAAATACTTAGAAAAAAGAGAGAAGAAGTTGTTTTGAAAGTTAGAAAATATATATATATCAATACGTTTTCTATCGGAAAAAAAATTCTACTCCATTGTTTTTATTGAATGTAATCTTGCTGTCACGCCTCAGTCCCAAAATATCGAGGGACTAGACACGTGGCAATGGCCAGCAGCACACACCGATGGGCAAACCCAATTTAATGGACCCATCAAGGTGTACTTAAGCTGTAATACAACAATAAAGTCTAAATAACATGTCACAATCTAATCTCATCCACAGAAATAAATACAAACAATATCAGAAATATAAATCAACAACAAGTCTCAATAAAATATAACTCGGGGAACAACCCGATAATGAGTTTGATACAATGGTTCACTAGACAAGAAATAAAGAGTATAACAACAACAAATACTGAGTATGGATAAAGCATATACTCAGAGAAAATCCTCGACGATCACCTCGTCTTCTGGATCTGGTACTGCTCCAGTGCCTGCTCTTGTTCCGTACACCTCGGGGTAGATCTCTTCTGCTAAACCTGGGGACATAATCCGGATCCAGGTCCTTAGGGCACATAGAAAGGTACAAGAATAACTCAAGCCATAATAAATGTAGTGCAATAATAAATAAATCCATAGGGTAAACTATATAACCAGCTAAGTGATATGCAAGATGAGAGCATCACTAGAACTCAGGCTGAGACCACTACAAGCTCGGTGTCGGGGAGCCAGTAGCAGTGATATCATGTAGTTGTCTAGCTCGGAGAGAGGCTACGACACCGTCATAATATAATCAACCTGTAGCTTGTGTGTCTCTTTTCATCCAATGTAATCACACGTCTCATGTCCATGACACGCAAGATCATGACCTCTAACTGATGCAGTGAGTCATAATGATAGCTAAGCATATGAATAAAGAATATATCATGAAACCTGTAACCTATACAGAATCACCATGAATATCTCAGGAAGATTCTGTCTCATGAATAGTGTCAGGTGCCCTGTGGTATGACGTACTTGATAAGGCAAGCACGAGAATGCATAGGATCTCGATATCCATCTCTAGGTGACGTTACACAACTCCGCGTACGGGGTTGACACCCGAATCTTGTTCGAACGTTAAGTAATATCACACGGTCCTAGATTAAGCAGCTACAATATGTAAATAAATCAAGATAACAAAATGAAGCAGGTACTGCAAGTTTGACAAGGTATACTTGCCTGGGGTTCTGGCTCCAACTCCTGCTCTAGTATCAGCGGGATTTGCAGGTACTCCTCCGGTTGCTGAAATAAATATTACCATCAGATTCAGAAGACATCAAATAGCTAGAATTGTATGTCCATAAGTCCAATTTGGACACAAGGGCAAAAGTGACAGTTTCTGGTCAAAGCGGGGTCCACATATGGCCCGCTTTGCACCGAGAAACGTACCAGAGACAATGTTCTCCAAATTCGTCAAACTTAGTGTCTATGAGTCCAGAACGACGATACGAACCCAACGGAATGTCCAGAACTGGATTCTGGTTAGCCGATTACAAAATTGCCCGTCAAGTAGAGCCGTGGGACCCACGATACGTAATTTTGTCAACGTTCTCAGAATAGAACCAAACTTGGGTCACAGGACCAACGTATTGCTACGAGTCTGATGGCACAAGTTTTATTTCGATACGACGTGCGTACACGAAGTTATAATAAGTTCCAAAACAGGGCCGATACGGGGTGTTGTCGACGGATACGCGTTGATTCCGGTGTGCACGCACATCCAAATCAACTTCTGCGAAATCCCACACGTCTGTATTAACGGCGTGCACCTTTCGGTGAAGTCCGCACACGACCAAGTTGTCCCGTTTAGCGGGGCGCACCCAGTTCCGGGGAAAATTAGGGTATTTATTTTCCTGATTTTGCGTCGCAGTTTGCGATCTCCACAGGACGCGATACCCCGAACAAATTGCACGGGGTTCGAGAGGGTCACGCAGTATACGCGTCATAGCAGACGGTTCAAAAAATGAGACAGCAAGGAGAGA
Organism: Iris macrosiphon; assembly: GCA_036927795.1. Lineage (NCBI taxonomy): Eukaryota > Viridiplantae > Streptophyta > Magnoliopsida > Asparagales > Iridaceae > Iris > Iris macrosiphon. The sequence goes on from JAYESA010000009.1 coordinate 5,975,231, forward strand.
GAAATCCTCACCTGAAAGATGACTGAAATACGCGTTTCCACGAGGTGGCGCGACGCGGCACGGCCGGCTGTTAGGGTTTCTGCGGGCCGCTGCTGGGGTCGTCGGGGAGGCTCGGCGGAGGCGGCGCTGGAGTCGTCATGGCGGCGCTGTGCTCGACGGAGCTGGTGGCGGCTCCGGGGAAGTTTGTCGGCGGAGGGGAGCTAGGTCTAGGTCGAGCTGGAGAGGAGGAGGGACGGTGGTGGCTGTGGAGGTGTTGGTGGTCGAGGGATGATGGCAGTGAGGCGATCGGGTTGGCTGGATCGGCGGAGGACGATGTGGTGATGAGTGGTGGTGGAAGAGGAGTGGCCGAGCTGGGTCGAGGGGTTCGTCGGCCATGGTGGATGAAGGTGGCGGTGGATGAGAAGGGTTCCGGGAGGGGTTTTATAGGGTGGCGGTGATGGCGGTTGCCGGGAGAGGAGAGGTCGGGAGGCGGAGAGGCGGAGGCGGGAAGACAACGATGGCCGGTGAGGGAGGTGTAACGGTGCGGGAGCGGGGGAGACGCGGCTGCGACAGGCGACGGTTTCGAAACCGTCGGAGGGGAACGGTCGGGGTCGGGGCGGTTAGGGATTGCTAAAGTTACTGTAGCAACGGGTTAACGGGTCGGGTTGATGGGTCGGGTTCAGACCCGACCCGACCCGCAGGGTTGGTTTAGGGGTTCGGTTCAGGGTCGGTTCAGTATGGTTCGGTTTGGTTCATTAAACCGGGTTTATTTTGGGTTTAATAAAAATATTAATTTTTAGGTCTTTAAAAATAGTTTTAGGGCCCAATAAATTCCAGAAAAATTACCCTATGTCTAATATTTTATTTTACACCCAAAAATATTATTTTTATAATATTTTAATAGTTAATAAAAACATTTAAAATTATTTAATACCATAATACCTTGATTTTAATTAGTTAAAAATTTCAGAAAAATTTTGAAAATTTGTTTTTAAAAATCCTGAAAAATCTGGGGGTTTACAATCTACCCCCTTAAGAGGATTGCATCCTCGCAATCAAAGAATAATGAAACACAACTGGTCAGAAGAGATGACACGGTTTACAAAACAGGTTCGAAGCACGTCACAATCAAGAATCATGATCAAAGAGAATCAAAGGATGAGGGTTAAGCAAAACACCTAGGGAAGAAAAATATCATTTCCCTAAGCAATGAAAGTTCGGTAATTCAAGAGTGAAGGAAATCTGGTTAGAGCAAAGAAAACTACAGTTTTTAGAAAAACTAGGTTTGTCAATTATTAACCAGTTTAAAATGCTAGGGTTAAGGCTAAGGTCATGAACTAACATGCACGTGCTAAAGGAATGCATCTATGAATAACTTACGCGCATTTGCTACTCCACGAGTCTGTATGTCCTCCAAGATCATCGTAAAAGCTTGTCCGCGTCCTTGCGGTGGATTCCTCTGCTGCTGCTGAGCCCGCTGGAAGAGTACTGCCTGGGGTATCAAAGGTGGCCTCGGCTAATACCCTCCTGGAGGTGGTGGTATGACCCCTTCAACTCCCGTTTGCGGTACTCCCAATGCTGGATAGGCTGGCCTCGGTACTGGTAAAGCTTGTTGGTTTACCATTGGTGCTCCTTCTCGACGCTCAAGGCATTCCCTCACTAAATGCTGACTGGATCCGCAAGCTAAACATAATCCCATTTTGCGTCTGCACTCGTTCTCTATATGGCCTCACTTGCCACAATGTTGACAGATAGGCAGTGCCTGTGGAGATGCTCCGAGTGGCTGGTGAATGTGAGGTCTCTTTGCAGCTTCTTCCTGTGGTGCTCTGACTGGTGCTGATGCGGAAGGCCGCTTCAGGCTGGTCTCTCTCCTGGTGACGCGCTTCATGTGTCGGGCTGTAGCAAGGACGTCCGAGTAAGAAGTAGGTGCAACGAATCCGATCAGTCTCTATAGCTCGAAGTTTAGTCCGTCGAAGAACTTCTCAGCCTTCTCTTCTTCTGTCGGGATCAGGGTTGGGGCGAAGGGACTCAGACAAATGAACTCTGCGTTGTATTCTTCCACTGTCATACTGTCTTGAGTAAGGCGATTGAACTTGTCCCGAAGTTCTGATCGAGCGATAGCTGGAATGTACATCTCCTGAAAGAGTCTAGAGAACTCCTTCCAAGTGACTCGGTTTGGTCCGAGCCGTGTCTCCTCAGTTAGCCACCAGTGATGTGCATTGCCCGTCAATTGCATCCGGACGGCAGTCATCCAGCGTTCCCTTGGAAGCTCAGCTGCTTCTAATTGATGTTGAGTGTTTGTAAGCCACTCATGAACTTTAGTGGGCTCCTCCTTGCCTGAAAAGGTGCGGGACTTCAGCTGGCAAAAATCGGAGATAGAGCCCGTCGTTGGCCGTCGTGCTGGTAGATTCGCCTGCTCCAGTGCGATTACTAGGCTGTGACGTAAAGCCTCTTATTGAATCTGCTGTTGAGCTTGCATCATTGCGTAGATCATTTGAAATATCTGTTGTCCGTCCATAGCCTACCCTTGTGGGAATATGGGCATTGGTGAAGTAAATTGCGTCGATGGTGGAATGTCATCTTGCTGGATTCTCGAGGTATGCTGATTTGCTTGACTGCATTGTTGAGCTGAGTGTCCTTCACCTAATGGTGTTGCTTCTTCTTCATGGGTAACCACAACTCCTTGTGGTGTTCCTGTAGGAATCTCGTCGTTTGCTGGTGGATCCATTACTCTGCATCCAAAATAAACGATAAGAGGCACACAGAGGAATCAAGGCAGGATGCAAGTCAAGAAATTAATTCGAATCCGATATAGTGATCAAGAATGATTCAAGCAAGTGGATGAGATCCTATAACTTATCATATCCTTGTCGCAGGTGTCACGCCCCAGTCCCAAAATGTATGGAACTAGGCCACGTGGCATTGGCCACCTGACACGTCACTAAGGGTTTACCCAATTTAATGGACCTAAAGGAACATGCTACGCTGTCCTAAAATACTACAAGTTTAATACAGGTAAAACTAATATCATCCATAAAATATCAATGAATATGGGAATAAGTACTGAATATATATAATGCTAAGTCTGGAATGTCATAGTACACCTCAGATAATGTCAGGTGGGAACATACCTACTACAAAAGATAAATACAAGTACTGTAAATAAGATAGACTAGAGTATCGTCTATCAATGTATGTAGCTCCAGCTCCAGGTGTACTAAAAGATCAGGCAGACTCCGAAGGCAACTCTTCTAACTCCTCCTCAGTAGCATATCTGGTCTCCTGTCCAGGTCCATATACTGTGGGGTAGAAGGCCTCATCTAAATCTGGAAGGGAACCAGGTCCTCAGTGGGACATAACAAGATACATAAAACACATGCCATATATATAAATACTGAATAAATAAATACAGGGTGTGCTAACCATCTATGTGAATGCAAAGTAAAGACCTTGTAGTACGTATGGGAAAGTGTAGGCTTGACATATGCTGACTTAATTCACCAATCGTGGAGACTGGCTAGTATATGTGTCATATGCCCCCAGACACATGGGTAGCTCTGCAATCGTCCATCTCCGAGGAGCATGGAACAAAGTTATAACATACAAGGAGGGGGGTGTCCCATACGTCTACTAGTTATCTTCCCCGCCCAATGTATCTAATGCCAAGTTCTATATTTCCTGAATTTTCCTGAGTTCGTGCTAAGCCGTGATGCACGTCACACGTACCGGTAGCTAATCGAGTACGTAAACTCGCATCTCAATATGTATTGCAACCTTGTTGCGTGTACCCGTGTCAGGGTCTAGGAGGATATTAGGATACCCTCGCAGTTGTTGGAAAGTCTGCTAGAGTCTAAGTTAGTTACACTACGTGTCAACGCACTTGTTGACGGTACCCGAGGCAATCTCAGATACAACAGTTATATGTAAGTCTATTGAAAATAACATACAACAGTTTAAATGAATTATACAGTAAAAACTTGGCAAGGTATACTTGCCTACTTTTCTGAGTTGAGCGTGCTAAAGACCTGTACTTGCAGTCAAGTCGGAGGTGTCCTGTGACCAGGGGTCACTGACTGCGTGGTAGGGGTACTCTGTTCAGGACATATAGGGTTCGGTAATTTAATATTCAAACAATGCGTATCTTAAAACTATATATATATAATAATACATAATATATATATAGTATATATTAAGAGCATATAAAATATACATAATGTATTTATATACTTAATATAAATATATACATATATATAAGTATATATAAATTTGCAGGAAAAAATATAATAAAGTATATAAGATATTTTATGTACTTAACAATATATATTTATATATATAGTGATATATATAATATATATTAAAAAATAAAGGCATATATATATAAATGTACATATATACATATATATATATATATATATATATATATATAATATTATATATATAATATAATTATATATATATATTTAATAGTATGTATAACATAGTACATATTTAATAGTATATATATTAGCATAATATAACATAATTATATATAAATATATATATATATATATATATATATATATATATATATATATATATATATATATATATATATATATATATATATATATATATATATATATATATATATATATATATATATATATATATATATATATATATAAATATATAATATATTAGTATATATATATATATGTATAATATTCAGTAAATAGGATATAATATTTATTATTATATATAATAATACAATATTATATATATATATATATATATATATATATATATATATATATATATATATATATATATATATATATATATATATATATATATATATATAGAGAATAAGGGAGGTGAGATGGCACCTCACTTCCAAAACAAGGGTGGCGGTGACGTGGCACAATTCCAACCACACATTTCATAATTGGCAAATTGCACTTAACCCCCTCCCCTCGTTTGTGTGGTTGTGATTGTGCCACATCACCGCCACCCTTGTTTTGAGAGTGAGGTGCCACCTCACCTCCCTTATTCTCTATATATATATATATATATATATATATAAACAGAAATACATATATGTATATATTATATATTATATATTATATAGATATATATATCATATATATGTACTGTATATATATATATATTAATAATTATAATATATATAAATATGTATAATAATATAGATATATATATATATATATATATAGTTATATATATATATATATATATATATATATATATATATATATATATATATATATATATATATATATATATATATATATATATATATACATAAAAAAATAAAAAATAAAAAAATAAAAAAACAGAAATACATAGGTATATATATATAGTATATTTACTGTATATACTGTAATTATAATATTAATATATAATTAAATATATAATAATATATATACTAATATATATATATTAATATATAGACATATATACATACATATATTAAATAATACGTATATACGTACAGGGAAGGGGGGTATATACCTGACAGGTAGGGCGGCCCACGCCTCGTCGCCGGCGGGAGGACGGCGGCGGAGCAGTCGGCGGCTGGCCGGGACGGCGATCACAGCAGCAGTGGCTGCTAGCAGTAACAGCGGCAGCTTGCAGCAGTTGCAGCGCCGCAGGCGGTGGCGAAGGCGGCGGTGCAGGGTGGGGGATCGACCGAGGGGGTCGTGGCGAGGAGTTCGGTGGTGGTCGCGGTGGTCAGAGGCGGCCGGAGTGGCGGTGAGGGGTGGTCGGGGGAGGCTGGGGTACAGTGGCTGGGAAGTCGGGGAAGGGTCTGCGGGGAGGCTGGCGGTGGCTGGGGTGGTCGTGGGGCGGCGGGATGGTGGTGGTCCGGTAGAGGGCGTCGGGGCGGAGCGGATGGGGGTGGTGGCGGTGGTCCACGATGGCCGGGGTGGCGGTGAGGGACGGTCGAGAGTGGTGGTGGCCTGTTGGTGTTGGTGGGGTGTTGGTTGCTGCGGAGGCTGTAGGCGGCGCCGGCGGTGGCTAGGGCGGGTGGTGGTTGGTCGAAAGGGAGCTGGGGGAGGGGCGAACCGGTCGACGGAGGTTCGGCGGAGGTGGTGGCCAGAGGGAGGTGGTGTGGGGTTTGGAAGAGGGGAGGGGGTCGGGTTTTATAGGGTTTAGGTCAATGGCATTAGTGTAAATAGGTTTAGGTTTTAGGGTATTTTAGGTATTTTAATTAATAAATATCTTAGATATTTTATCCTGATATTTTTAGGTGGGCCCCATTGTCAAATGGACGGTGTAGGTTTACCGGCCAATAGGAGGTTGACACCTCACACTGGAAATTTGCAGAAAATCCCTGCAATTTCATAAATTGCTCAAAGGTCGTATAATTGGGAAATTGCGTAATTACACAATTTGTCTGGGAAAAACACCATATTTCTAAAAATGCTAAAATTCACAGAATTGAAGGGGAAAGCTGTGTGAGGGCCCTGAGGGGGTGGGGGTGAGCCTGGGCAGGGACTGGGCCTAGTTTTTAGGTGATACGAGTCACCGTATTAATTAATTAATAATTAATGCGCACGGTGTTTACTAATTATTTAGAGGCAGGTAGGGCCATAATTTTATTATGGTGTCAATATACTAAATGTAGTATATTCAAAGTAGAATAATAACGTATTTTTGTTTGGGCAAAACAGGTGCATGTTGGGCCTCTAATGTCTGTTGGAACAGAGATGGGTACTGGTCTGGGAATAAATTAATAATTAAATAAGGACGTTTGTAACGATATTTGCACAGCTAAAACGACACTCATGCCAGCACATCTTTGAGTTGCACAAAGTGCAGGATAGTAGGCTGTCATGTCTAGTAGGGATATGTGAACTTTGTTTGGGATGACAGTCAGTGTAATGCTCTAATTAATTGGGTGATGGACAGGTGCATAAATCAATAGGATATGTAAGCAAAATAAATTAAAATATTGCAATAAATCCTAAATTGCTAAAAATAATTTTTAAAAGCTGAAATCTGGTCGAGGGAGTTTACAGTAGGTTTGCTCGATTCCTAAGTTAAAACCGAAGCAATTTAGTCATAGACCTGCATGGGCCACCACAAAAACCATGTCACGCCCCAGTCCCAAAATATCGAGGGACTAGACACGTGGCAATGGCCAACAGCACACACCGATGGACAAACCCAATTTAATGGACCCATCCGGGTATACTTAAGCTGTAATACAACAATAAAGTCTAAATAACAGGTCACAATCTAATCTCATCCACAGAAATAAATACAAACAATATCAGAAATATAAATCAACAACAAGTCTCAATAAAATATAACCCGGGGAACAACCCGATAATGAGTTTGATACGATGGTTCAATAGATAAGAAATAAAGAGTATAACAACAGCAAATACTGAGTATGGATAAAGCATATACTCATGAGAAAATTCTCGACGATCACCTCGTCTTCTGGATCTGGTACTGCTCCAGTGCCTGCTTTTGTTCCGTACACCTCGGGGTAGATCTCTTATGCTAAACCTGGGGACATAATCCGGATCCAGGTCCTTAGGGGACATAGCAAGGTACAAGAATAACTCAAGCCATAATAAATGTAGTACAATAATAAATGAATCCATAGGATAAACTATATAACCAGCTAAGTGATATGCAAGATGAGAGCATCACTAGAACTCAGGCTGAGACCACTACAAGCTCGATGTCGGGGAGCCGGTAGCAGTGATATCATGTAGTTGTCTAGCTCGGAGAGAGGCTACGACACCATCATAATATAATCAACATGTAGCTTGTGTGTCTCTCTCCACCCAATGTAATCACACGTCTCATGTCCATGACACGCAAGATCATGACCTCTAACTGATGCAGTGAGTCATAATGATAGCTAAGCATATGAATAAAGAATATATCATGAAACATGTAACTTATACAGAATTACCATGAATATCTCAGGAAGATTCTGTCTCATGAATAGTGTCAGGTATCCTGTGGTATGACGTACTTGATAAGGCAAGCACGAGAATGCATAGGGTCTCGATATCCATCTCTAGGTGACGTTACACAACTCCGCGTACGGGGTTGACACCCGAATCTTGTTCGGACGTTAAGTAATGTCACACGGTCCTAGGTTAAGCAGCTACAACATGTAAATAAATCAAGATAAAAAATGAAGCAGGAACTGCAAGTTTGGCAAGGTACACTTGCGTGGGGTTATGGCTCCAACTGCTGCTCTCGTATCAACGGGATTTGCAGTACTCCTCCGGTTGCTGAAATAAATGTTACCATCAGATTTAGAATACATCAAATAGCTAGAATTGCCTGTCCATAAGTCCAATTTGGACACAGGGGCAAAAGTAACAGTTTCTGGTCAAAGCGGGGTCCACATGTGGCCCGCTTCGCACCGAGAAACGTGCCAGATACAATACTCTCCAAATTCGTCAAACTTAGGGTCCACAAGTCCAGAATGATTATACGAACCCAAAGGAATGTCCAGAATTGAATTTTGGTGAGCCGATCACAAAATCGTCCGTCAAGTGGAGCCGTGGGGCCCACGATACGTGATTTTGTCAACGTTCTCAGAATCGAACCAAAGTTGGGTCACAGGACCAGCGTATTGCTACGAGTCTGATGGCATAAGTTTTATTTCAATACGACGTGCATACACGAAGTTACAACGAGTTCCAGAACATGGCCATACGGGGTGTTGTCGACGGATATGCGTTGATTCCGGTGTGCATGCACATCCAAATTAACTTCCGCAAAATCTTACACGTCCGTATTAACGGCGCGCAACTTTCGGTGAAGTCCGCACACGACCAAGTCGTCCCGTTTAGCGCGGCGCACCCAATTCCGGAGAAAATTAGGGTATTTATTTTCTTGATTTCGCGTCGTAGTTTGAGATCGCCACAGGACGCGATACCCCGAACAAATTATACTGGGTTCGAGAGGGTCACGCAGTCTACGTGTGGTGCCCCGTTCCCCCTATTCGGGGAGCGCGGCTAAGAAATACTAGACGGTGTCGTTCGATCGGGATAGATTGAATCAAGAACTCATCCTTGTTATGGATTTGTCTCTTCGGAATCGATTTCCATATTCAGTGGACCGTGCCCAAGGATCGACTTAGCGGCAGAGTCAGGAGGGACCTCTCCGCTGCATTCTTTGTTGCCTAGTTTTCGCTGTCGCTTGTTGCTTTCGTGCCTTGAGTTGGTTTTCGGATTTGCTTGGGTTTTCTTGAACGGTTTCGATGGATTTCATTGCTTTCGTTCTTAGGACTGCACTTCAATTCCGATAAGGGAGAGAGAGGAAGAAGTACTGATCAGCTGTTCGTGTCAATACAGGTGAACCAGCTGTAGTCGTCGCTCGAGCGGACTCCTAAAGCACTTCTTTCCTTTTCCTTCCAACTACCAAAGTGAGTGGCTACCAACCCGATTAGCTAGCCCTACTTGCTAGTCTTCACATCTAAATCTTGTGTTCGTGCTTTGCTCGATCAAACGATACCAAGTAAATAACTAAAAGATATCAAGATAATAAGGGAATAGACTTGGGAAATATTGCTTGTCAACGAAACCTGTGAACGGTTACTTACTTATATGCTTGCTCGTTTGGAATGTTCATCATATGCATAAAAATAAGTTAGAATGTATATTTCTTCTTAAAACTGTGCTATGTATAGAACTCATTTTCAAAGCAATAACCCAACAGGAAGACTATGCTAAAATAAATCTTGCCTGTTACTGCCATGCTCCTGATACGCCCTGATTTGCCTCGATGCTAACTTAGTGTACTGCGTTGATCACGGACAACTTGTGCACAAGGTCTTAGTTCCTGCGGACGGTCGCTGGGGCACTGGCACCGATCCGATCCGGACGGAACTCATGATAGTCGCCTGCTATAGGACGAAATGCCTTGGGACGTCCTGATCTATGCGTCGCACGGCACTCCGTACTGAGACTAGCCCGTCCATTATGGCAACGTGCCAGTGATCCCCCTTGTATATTTAAACCTGTTGCTACTAACTTGTGTCTTCTTGGCAGGGAAGGCAAGGTAAGTATTATGCAGGTGGTTCAGACGGGCAGGTAAATGTCACCGAACGGTGGCGAGTTATTTCAATGATTCTATATATATGTCTTGCTGTAAAATGAACTAAGGCAAGATAGAAACCCACAAATATGCATGCTTCATTAAAACAACGTGTTGATTGGTATAGTTGGGATAGCTCGCCTTCACCAGTACGTTTCGATGTACTGACCCTCGTTGAAACAGGTTCCCCGTGCTAAGGAGAGCCGAGCGAGGAGCAGGAGACAAACCCCCAATCCAGTCCAGCTGTAGGCACGCCTCGACCGTGCCAACCTTTGAAGCATTTTGAAGAAGAAGAAGCATTTTGAAGTTAGAAGCTAGCCACCAAGCAACCATGCAACTTCGTGGCAAAGCAGTCGTTCCGACGCAAGGTCTTATATTTTGAGTTTAGTAAGGATGTAATGTACAGGACTGCTATCTCATTTTGTGTCAACACTTTTGTAAGCCCATAGAGGCAATCCTTATGACTCAGTTCAAGGAGTTTGTAATAGATGTTCATATTATCAATAAAAAGAGAACTTTTCCATGTTTCAATATGTGTTTCAATTATCTGCGTACTCTGAATATGTGCTCACTATGCGAAACAAAAATATTTAGCCTTGTGCGGTGCGCAATCTAGGCCCGCACGGCGGTCACGCCCGGGGGACGACTAACGATTCCACGGGATCGGGGCGTGACATGTTGGTATCAGAGCACAGCTTCAAAGTTCCTTTGACTTGAACTGGAAAAGTTTCCTTAACGATAAATCCCTGTGCGAACTCCTGAACTCGTTAAGGCCAAAATGAGATACGTTCATGCAATAAGTCCATAATATATTATGATCCTGATGTAATTTACCTTCCTTTCAAGGAACGACGTAAGCGCAACCATCAGCGCTGGCGCCAGGCGAGACAAGGACTCAGGAGAGCAGTTCCGGAACTTCAGGAAGCTCTCGGAGCCAACGGGGCATGTCTCGATCAGATTCCCTTCAGCAGGTGATGCAAATGTTCACGGAGCAACGACAGAGGGATGATGCCCGCCAAGCCAAGTTCGAGAGCAACCTAGAGGCCCGGCTCTCAGTCCAACAAAAGCAGGTAGATATCCTGCAGCAGCTTGTTCAGACCCTGGCCTCCAACCATTATGCCGCAACGACAGCTACACCAGTGGAGCAGCCAGTGCTTGAAGTCGAACCACCGCTAGCGCCAAGGACGAGGGAAGTGACTGCCTTCCCCTTTGGCAACTTCAAGAAGGTCTGCAATACGCCGTTTAATGGGACTGAGGACCCGATCGTGGCCCTAGATTGGCTCGCCGAGCTTGAAGATCATTTTTCTCTCCTAGAAGTGCCGGAAGACAAGCGCGTCACCTGTGCCCAACTATTGCTTCGCCTCAACGCGCACGACTGGTGGGACGTGCATCGACGATCTCTTCAACTTGGCCATGGAGAGGAGGCGATCGCGTGGACGACTTTTCGTGTCGCGTTTGAGGAGGAGTTTATACCCCCACCACTACGACGTCAACGGGAAAACGATTTCGTTCAACTCCGGCAGGGCAGCATGACGGTGAAGCAATACTCGGCAGAATTCAATAAACTGGCCAAATTTGCTACCGCTTATCTACCGGATGCAACGAGTCGTGCCAGACGATTCGAAGGAGGGCTACGTCCTGGCATTCACGGGCACGTAGCCGTTCCGCAGTATCAGACGATGAGAGAAGTCTTAAACCATGCCCTCTCCCTGGAACTGCAGTATCCTCACATTGCTGCCGGCGCTGTGCAAACTTCCAATCACAAACGCCAAGGCAATGATAGAGGAAACAACGCTGCAAAGCGTCCAAATAACGGCGGTAAACAGCGTGGAGACACCAGCAAGACCTGCAACTTTTGCAGGAAGCCAGGGCATATCGAAAAAGATTATCGCCGCAAGCTTGGGACTTGCCTCCGTTGCGGCGATCCAGGCCATCAGATTAGCAGCTGTCCGCGTCGTCCACCGCAACAACCAGATCAGACTCCGGCTCCTCAGGAAAATCGAGCGGCGCCGCAGCCAGGGCATAATCAAGCTCAAGGCCGAGTCTACACCATGACACGGGAAGAAGCTTTAGCTTCGGATACCGTCGTGTCAGGTACCTTACTTTTCAATAATATACCTGCTCGCGTTCTATTTGATTCAGGTGCAACCCATAGATTTATTTCTACAAACTTCGCCACGGAGAATAATGTAAAAATGACTCCGTTGCATTTAGATTTAAGCGTTAGCACCCCGTCTGGTACAAAAATTTCTGTCTGTTCAGCATGCCTAGGCGGTTATATCTGTATTGGGGAGAGAAAGCTGTCACTTGATGTTTTAGTTCTTGATGTATGGGACTATGATATCATTTTGGGAATGGACTGGCTAGGCGCGTGCGCGGCAACTATTGAGTGTGCAGAGAAGCGAGTCATTTTCCGTCTGCCCGGAGAAGCCGTGTTCTGTTACACCAGTAGTCCAGCGAACAATGCGACCAGGGCCTGCATGGTGATTTCGGCAAAATCTGCTCGGCGAATGCTCTATACAGGCTGCGAGGGATTCTTAGCATCGGTTCGGGACACACGGCAGGACTACGCAAACGTCGAGTCAACTTTCGTTGAGGCAGAGTTCCCCGATGTGTTCCCGAGCGAACTACCCGGTATGCCGCCAGACCGAGAGATTGAATTCACTATCGACACATTTCCAAATACACAGCCAATTTCCAAGCCTCCGTACAGAATGGCACCTGCAGAGCTGAATGAATTAAAGCACCAACTCCAGGAATTACTTGATCGCGGGTTCATCCGTCCGAGCGTGTCTCCTTGGGGCGCTCCCGTGCTCTTTGTGAAGAAAAAGGACGGAACTCTACGCCTCTGCATAGACTATAGAGAATTAAACAAAGTCACAATCAGGAACAAATATCCTCTGCCACGGATAGACGACTTGTTTGATCAGTTACAAGGGGCAACGGTGTTTTCTAAGATTGATCTTCGCTCGGGTTACCACCAGCTGAAGATTAAGCCAGAAGACGTGCCCAAGACTGCTTTCAGAACCCGCTACGGCCATTACGAGTTTTCCGTGATGCCGTTTGGACTGATGAATGCTTCTGCTGCATTCATGGATACGATGAACCGTGTCTTTAGGCCCTTCATCGATAAATTCGTGGTGGTGTTTATCGATGACATCTTAGTGTACTCGAAGACTAGGGATGAGCACGCAGGACACCTGCGGATGGTGCTGCAAACCCTTCGAGACCACAAGTTGTATGCCAAATTAAGCAAATCAGAATTTTGGTTGGACAATATCTCGTTTTTGGGGCATATCATCTCCTCGGAAGGCATCTCAGTTGATCCGAAGAAGATAGAAGCAATCACGCAGTGGAAACGACCGGAGTCAGCTAGCGACATCCGAAGTTTCCTTGGTCTGGCAGGGTACTACCGGAGATTTATACAAAATTTTGCTAGAATCGCTTCACCCTTGACTCAGTTGACACGAAAGGGTGCTAAGTTTACTTGGACAGAGGACTGTGAAGCTTCATTTACGGAGTTAAAGCAGCGCCTCATCTCTGCCCCAATTCTTACTCTGCCGAACGGACCGGATGACTTTAAAATATATAGTAATGCCTCAGGAAAGGGTCTAGGATGTGTCCTGATGCAGCGCGATAAGGTGATAGCCTACGCGTCTAGACAGCTAAAGCCTCACGAGCAGAACTACCCAACGCATGATCTCGAACTTCCGCAGTAGTGTTTGCATTGAAGCTGTGGCGTCACTATCTTTATGGTGTACCCTGTGAAATCTATACGGACCATAAAAGCTTGAAATACTTGTACACTCAAAAGGATTTGAATCTTCGGCAGCGGCGATGGCTTGAACTCCTGAGCGACTTCGATCTCACGATCAGATATACGCCTGGAAAGGGAAACGTAGTAGCTGACGCGTTGAGTCAAGTGTTTGTAGGGAGTTTGGTTATTGATGATAGGCTGCGCCGAGATCTTGAATCACTGGGTATTACACTGAAAATAAGATATAAGAAGTGGGCGCAAGTAGCTCAACTGCGCCTCGAGCCCGACTTGTTACACAAAGTGAAGGCCACTCAGAAGGACGACCCGTTCCTGCAGAAGATACATGCCCTTATCTTGGCAGGAAAGGCGTCCGACTTTGCGGTAAGCACGGATGGGATGCTTCGAGTAAAGGGAAGACTATGTGTTCCGAATGACGCGGCCCTCAGACAAGAGATACTCACGGAAGCTCACTATGCTAGTTATACTTCTCATCCGGGTAGCACAAAGATGTATCGGGATCTTCGCACGACGTTTTGGTGGCACGGCTTAAAACGGGATGTGGCGCAGTTTGTGTCGCATTGCATGGCTTGTCAACGAGTAAAGGCCAAACACCAGAAACCAGGCGGAGAGCTTCAGAACCTTGCTATTCCGGAGTGGAAATGGGATGATATAACGATGGACTTTATTGTTGGCTTGCCGAGGACGCAACGGGGACATGATGCAGTCTGGGTTATCGTCGATCGACTCACCAAGTCAGCTCACTTTCTGCCTATCAAATCTACTTGGAGTGCCGACCGCCTGGCTCAGATATATCTCAACGAAATCGTCCGACTCCACGGCGTGCCCGTAACCATAGTCTCCGATCGAGATGGTCGATTCATATCACATTTCTGGGGAAGCCTGCAGTCAGCAATGGGGACGAAGTTGAAATTCAGCTCCGCCTACCATCCACAGACCGATGGCCAAACAGAGCGCGTCAACCAGATCCTCGAAGACATGTTGCGACTCTACGCCTTGGACACGAAGACTAGTTGGGACCTTCATCTACCTCTAGCCGAATTTGCTTACAACAATAGTTATCAATCAAGCATTCAAATGGCGCCGTATGAGGCATTATACGGGCGAAAGTGTAGATCTCCTATCTGTTGGGACGAAGTCGGGGAGCGGCAAGTACTTGGCCCTGAGCTCGTGGAGCAGACCGTCCAGAAGGTTCGACTGATTCGGGACAGATTAAAGATAGCTCAAAGTCGTCAGAAGAGCTATGCGGATGTTCATCGGAGACCGCTAGAGTTTCAAGTAGGTGACCGGGTATTCCTCAAGGTCTCGCCCATGCGAGGGGTCAGCAGGTTCGGAGCGAAGGGAAAGCTAAGTCCACGATTTGTCGGCCCGTTCGAAATACTAAAGCGGGTTGCTTCAGTTGCTTATCAGATCGCTCTACCACCATCCCTAGCTGACGTACATGATATATTCCATGTTTCCCAACTTAAAAAATATGTGTACGATCCAAGCCACATGGTAGACCTGGGACAACTGAACCTTCAGCCCGACTTGACGTATGTAGAACAGCCGGTACAAATTTTGGATAGAAAAGAAAAGCTGCTTCAGACCCGTTCGGTTCCTCTAGTGCGCGTGCTTTGGCGGAATCACTCTGTCGAAGAATCTACTTGGGAGCTCGAATCTGATATGAGGGAACGGTTCCCCTCATTATTTCCTAGTGGTAGGTTTTATTCCTTAAGTTTCGGGACGAAACTTCCAATTAGTTGGGTAGGATGTGGTGCCCCGTTCCCCTATTCGGGGAGCGCGGCTAAGAAATACTAGACGGTATCGTTCGATCGGGATAGATTGAATCAAGAACTCATCCTCGTTATGGATTTGTCTCTTCGGAATCGATTCCCATATTCAGTGGACCGTGCCCCAAGGATCGACTTAGCGGCAGAGTCAGGAGGGACCTCTCCGCTGCATTCTTTGTTGCCTAGTTTTCGCTGTCGCTTGTTGCTTTCGTGCCTTGAGTTAGTTTTCGGATTTGCTTGGGTTTTCTTGAACGGTTTCGATAGATTTTATTGCTTTCGTTCTTAGGACTGCACTTCAATTCCGATAAGGGAGAGAGAGGAAGAAGTACTGATCAGCTGTTCGTGTCAATACAGGTGAACCAGCTGTAGTCGTCGCTCGAGCGGACTCCTAAAGCACTTCTTTCCTTTTCCTTCCAACTACCAAAGTGAGTGGCTACCAACCCGATTAGCTAACCCTACTTGCTAGTCTTCACATCTAAATCTTGTGTTCGTGCTTTGCCCGATCAAACGATACCAAGTAAATAACTAAAAGATATCAAGATAATAAGGGAATAGACTTGGGAAATATTGCTTGTCAACGAAACCTGTGAACGGTTACTTACTTATATGCTTGCTTGTTTGGAATGTTCATCATATGCATAAAAATAAGTTAGAATGTATATTTCTTCTTAAAACTGTGCTATGTATAGAACTCATTTTCAAAGCAATAACCCAACAGGAAGACTATGCTAAAATAAATCTTGCCTGTTACTGCCATGCTCCTGATACGCCCTGATTTGCCTCGATGCTAACTTAGTGTACTGCGTTGATCACGGACAACTTGTGCACAAGGTCTTAGTTCCTGCGGACGGTCGCTGGAGCACTGGCACCGATCCGATCCGGACGGAACTCATGATAGTCGCCTGCTATAGGACGGAATGCCTTGGGACGTCCTGATCTATGCGTCGTATGGCACTCCGTACTGAGACTAGCCCGTCCATTATGGCAACGTGCCAGTGATCCCCCTTGTATATTTAAACCTGTTGCTACTAACTTGTGTCTTCTTGGCAGGGAAGGCAAGGTAAGTATTATGCAGGTGGTTCAGACGGGCAGGTAAATGTCACCGAACGGTGGCTAGTTATTTCAATGATTCTATATATATGTCTTGCTGTAAAATGAACTAAGGCAAGATAGAAACCCACAAATATGCATGCTTCATTAAAACAATGTGTTGATTGGTATAGTTAGGATAGCTTGCCTTCACCAGTACGTTTCGATGTACTGACCCTCGTTGAAACAGGTTCCCCGCGCTAAGGAGAGCCGAGCGAGGAGCAGGAGACAAACCCCCAATCCAGTCCAGCTGTAGGCATGCCTCGACCGTGCCAACCTTTGAAGCATTTTGAAGAAGAAGAAGCATTTTGAAGTTAGAAGCTAGCCACCAAGCAACCATGCAACTTCGTGGCAAAGCAGTCGTTCCGACGCAAGGTCTTATATTTTGAGTTTAGTAAGGATGTAATGTACAGGACTGCTATCTCATTTTGTGTCAACACTTTTATAAGCCCATAGAGGCAATCCTTATGACTCAGTTCAAGGAGTTTGTAATAGATGTTCATATTATCAATAAAAAGAGAACTTTTCCATGTTTCAATATGTGTTTCAATTATCTGCGTACTCTGAATATGTGCTCGCTATGCGAAACAAAAATATTTAGCCTTGTGCGGTACGCAACCTAGGCCCGCACGGCGGTCACGCCCGGGGGACGACTAACGATTCCACGGGATCGGGACGTGACATGTTGGTATCAGAGCACAGCTTCAAAGTTCCTTTGACTTGAACTGGAAAAGTTCCCTTAACGATAAATCCCTGTGCGAACTCCTGAACTCGTTAAGGCCAAAATGAGATACGTTCATGCAATAAGTCCATAATATATTATGATCCTGATGTAATTTACCTTCCTTTCAAGGAACGACGCAAGCGCAACCATCAGCGCTGGCGCCAGGCGAGACAAGGACTCAGGAGAGCAGTTTCGGAACTTCAGGAAGCTCTCGGAGCCAACGGGGCATGTCTCGATCAGATTCCCTTCAGCAGGTGATGCAAATATTCATGGAGCAACGACAGAGGGATGATGCCCGCCAAGCCAAGTTCGAGAGCAACCTAGAGGCCCGGCTCTCAGTCCAACAAAAGCAGGTAGATACCCTGCAGCAGCTTGTTCAGACCCTGGCCTCCAACCATTCTGTCGCAACGACAGCTACACCAGTAGAGCAGCCAGTGCTTGAAGTCGAACCACCGCTAGCGCCAAGGACGAGGGAAGTGACTGCCTTCCCCTTTGGCAACTTCAAGAAGGTCTGCAACACGCCGTTTAATGGGACTGAGGACCCGATCGTGGCCCTAGATTGGCTCGCCGAGCCGCGTTTGAGGAGGAGTTTATACCCCCACCACTACGACGTCAACGGGAAAACGATTTCGTTCAACTCTGGCAGGGCAGCATGACGGTGAAGCAATACTCGGCAGAATTCAATAAACTGGCCAAATTTGCTACCGTTTATCTACCGGATGCAGCGAGTCGTGCCAGACGATTCGAAGAAGGGCTACTTCCTGGCATTCACGGGCACGTAGCCGTTCTGCAGTATCAGACGATGAGGGAAGTCTTAAACCATGCCCTCTCCCTAGAACCGCAGTATCCTCACATTGCTGCCGGCGCTGTGCAAACTTCCAATCACAAACGCCAAGGCAATGATAGAGGAAACAACGCTGCAAAGCGTCCAAATAATGGCGGTAAACAACGTAGAGACACCAGCAAGACCTGCAACTTTTGCAGGAAGCCAGGGCATATCGAAAAAGATTGTCGCCGCAAGCTTGGGACTTGCCTCCGTTGCGGCGATCCAGGCCATCAGATTAGCAGCTGTCCGCGTCGTCCACCGCAACAACCAGATCAGACTCCGGCTCCTCAGGCAAATCGAGCGGCGCCGCAGCCAGGGCGTAATCAAGCTCAAGGCCGAGTCTACACCATGACACGGGAAGAAGCTTTAGCTTCGGATACCGTCGTGTCAGGTACCTTACTTTTTAATAATATACCTGCTCGCGTTCTATTTGATTCAGGTGCAACCCATAGCTTTATTTCTACAAACTTCGCCACGGAGAACAATGTAAAAATGACTCCGTTGCATTTAGATTTAAGCGTTAGCACCCCGTCTGGTACAAAAATTCCTGTCTGTTCAGCATGCCTAGGCGGTTATATCTGTATTGGGGAGAGAAAGCTGTCACTTGATATTTTAGTTCTTGATGTACGGGACTATGATATCATTTTAGGAATGGACTGGCTAGGCGCGTTCGCGGCAACTATTGAGTGTGCAGAGAAGCGAGTCATTTTTCGTCTGCCCGGAGAAGCCGTGTTCTGTTACACCAGTAGTCCAGCGAACAATGAGACCAGGGCCTGCATGGTGATTTCGGCAAAATCTGCTCGGCGAATGCTCTATACAGGCTGCGAGGGATTCTTAGCATCGGTTCGGGACACACGGCAGGACTACGCAAACGTCGAGTCAACTTCCGTTGAGGCAGAGTTCCCCGATGTGTTCCCGAGCGAACTACCCGGTATGCCGCCAGACCGAGAGATTGAATTCACTATCGACACATTTCCAAATACACAGCCAATTTCCAAGCCTCCGTACAGAATGGCACCTGCAGAGCTGAATGAATTAAAGCGCCAACTCCAGGAATTACTTGATCGCGGGTTCATCCGTCCGAGCGTGTCTCCTTGGGGCGCTCCCGTGCTCTTTGTGAAGAAAAAGGACGGAACTCTACGCCTCTGCATAGACTATAGAGAATTAAACAAAGTCACAATCAGGAACAAATATCCTCTGCCACGGATAGATGACTTGTTTGATCAGTTACAAGGGGCAACGGTGTTTTCTAAGATTGATCTTCGCTCGGGTTACCACCAGCTGAAGATTAAGCCAGAAGACGTGCCCAAGACTGCTTTCAGAACCCGCTACGGCCATTACGAGTTTTTCTGATGCCGTTTGGACTGATGAATGCTCCTGCTGCATTCATGGATACGATGAACCGTATCTTTAGGCCCTTCATCGATAAATTCGTGGTGGTGTTTATCGATGACATCTTAGTGTACTCGAAGACTAGGGATGAGCACGCAGGACACCTGCGGATGGTGCTGCAAACCCTTCGAGACCACAAGTTGTATGCCAAATTAAGCAAATCAGAATTTTGGTTGGACAATATCTCGTTTTTGGGGCATATCATCTGCTCGGAAGGCATCTCAGTTGATCCGAAGAAGATAGAAGCAATCACGCAGTGGAAACGACCGGAGTCAGCTAGCGACATCCGAAGTTTCCTTGGTCTGGCAGGGTACTACCGGAGATTTATACAAAATTTTGCTAGAATCGCTTCACCCTTGACTCAGTTGACACGAAAGGGTGCTAAGTTTACTTGGACAGAGGACTGTGAAGCTTCATTTACGGAGTTAAAGCAGCGCCTCATCTCTGCCCCAATTCTTACTCTGCCGAACGGACCGGATGACTTTAAAATATATAGTGATGCCTCAGGAAAGGGTCTAGGATGTGTCCTGATGCAGCGCGATAAGGTGATAGCCTACGCGTCTAGACAGCTAAAGCCTCACGAGCAGAACTACCCAACGCATGATCTCGAACTTGCCGCAGTAGTATTTGCATTGAAGCTGTGGCGTCACTATCTTTATGGTGTACCCTGTGAAATCTATACGGACCATAAAAGCTTGAAATACTTGTACACTCAAAAGGATTTAAATCTTCGGCAGTGGCGATGGCTTGAACTCCTGAGCGACTTCGATCTCACGATCAGATACACGCCTGGAAAGGGAAACGTAGTAGCTGACGCGTTGAGTCGAGTGTTTGTAGGGAGTTTGGTTATTGATGATAGGCTGTGCCGAGATCTTGAATCACTGGGTATTACACTGAAAATAAGATATAAGAAGTGGGCGCAAGTAGCTCAACTGCGCCTCGAGCCCGACTTGTTACACAAAGTGAAGGCCACTCAGAAGGATGACCCGTTCCTGCAGAAGATACATGCCCTTATCTTGGCAGGAAAGGCGTCCGACTTTGCGGTAAGCACGGATGGGATGCTTCGAGTAAAGGGAAGACTATGTGTTCCAAACGACGCGGCCCTCAGACAAGAGATACTCACGGAAGCTCACTATGCTAGTTATACTTCTCATCCGGGTAGCACAAAGATGTATCGGGATCTTCGCACGACATTTTGGTGGCACGGCTTAAAACGGGATGTGGCGCAGTTTGTGTCACATTGCATGGCTTGTCAACGAGTAAAGGCCGAACACCAAAAACCAGGCGGAGAGCTTCAGAACCTTGCTATTCCGGAGTGGAAATGGGATGATATAACGATGGACTTTATTGTTGGCTTGCCGAGGACGCAACGGGGACATGATGCAGTCTGGATTATCGTCGATCGACTCACCAAGTCAGCTCACTTTCTGCCTATCAAATCTACTTGGAGTGCCGACCGCCTGGCTCAGATATATCTCAACGAAATCGTCCGACTCCACGGCGTGCCCGTAACCATAGTCTCCGATCGAGATGGTCGATTCATATCACGTTTCTGGGGAAGCCTGCAGTCAGCAATGGGGACGAAGTTGAAATTCAGCTCCGCCTACCATCCACAGACCGATGGCCAAACAGAGCGCGTCAACCAGATCCTCGAAGACATGCTGCGACTCTACGCCTTGGACACGAAGACTAGTTGGGACCTTCATCTACCTCTAGCCGAATTTGCTTACAACAATAGTTATCAATCAAGCATTCAAATGGTGCCGTATGAGGCATTATACGGGCGGAAGTGTAGATCTCCTATCTGTTGGGACGAAGTCGGGGAGCGGCAAGTACTTGGCCCTGAGCTCGTGGAGCAGACCGTCCAGAAGGTTCGGCTGATTCGGGACAGATTAAAGATAGCTCAAAGTCGTCAGAAGAGCTATGCGGATGTTCATCGAAGACCGCTAGAGTTTCAAGTAGGTGACCGGGTATTCCTCAAGGTCTCGCCCATGCGAGGGGTCAGCAGGTTCGGAGCGAAGGGAAAGCTAAGTCCACGATTTGTCGGCCCATTCAAAATACTAAAGCGGGTTGCTTCAGTTGCTTATCAGATCGCTCTACCACCATCCCTAGCTGACGTACATGATATATTCCATGTTTTCCAACTTAGAAAATATGTGTACGATCCAAGCCACGTGGTAGACCTGGGACAACTGAACCTTCAGCCCGACTTGACGTATGTAGAACAGCCGATACAAATTTTGGATAGAAAAGAAAAGCTGCTTCGGACCCGTTCGGTTCCTCTAGTGCGCGTGCTTTGGCGGAATCACTCTCTCGAAGAATCTACTTGGGAGCTCGAATCTGATATGAGGGAACGGTTCCCCTCATTATTTCCTAGTGGTAGGTTTTATTCCTTAAGTTTCGGGACGAAACTTCCAATTAGTTGGGTAGGATGTGGTGCCCCGTTCCCCCTATTCGGGGAGCGCGGCTAAGAAATACTAGACGGTATCGTTCGATCGGGATAGATTGAATCAAGAACTCATCCTCGTTATGGATTTGTCTCTTCGGAATCGATTCCCATATTCAGTGGACCGTGCCCCAAGGATCGACTTAGCGGCAGAGTCAGGAGGGACCTCTCCGCTGCATTCTTTGTTGCCTAGTTTTCGCTGTCGCTTGTTGCTTTCGTGCCTTGAGTTGGTTTTCGGATTTGCTTGGGTTTTCTTGAACGGTTTCGATGGATTTCATTGCTTTCGTTCTTAGGACTGCACTTCAATTCCGATAAGGGAGAGAGAGGAAGAAGTACTGATCAGCTGTTCGGGTCAATACAGGTGAACCAGCTGTAGTCGTCGCTCGAGCGGACTCCTAAAGCACTTCTTTCCTTTTCCTTCCAACTACCAAAGTGAGTGGCTACCAACCCGATTAGCTAGCCCTACTTGCTAGTCTTCACATCTAAATCTTGTGTTCGTGCTTTGCCCGATCAAACGATACCAAGTAAATAACTAAAAGATATCAAGATAATAAGGGAATAGACTTGGGAAATATTGCTTGTCAACGAAACCTGTGAACGGTTACTTACTTATATGCTTGCTCGTTTGGAATGTTCATCATATGCATAAAAATAAGTTAGAATGTATATTTCTTCTTAAAACTGTGCTATGTATAGAACTCATTTTTAAAGCAATAACCCAACAGGAAGACTATGCTAAAATAAATCTTGCCTGTTACTGCCATGCTCCTGATACGCCCTGATTTGCCTCGATGCTAACTTAGTGTACTGCGTTGATCACGGACAACTTGTGCACAAGGTCTTAGTTCCTGCGGACGGTCGCTGGGGCACTGGCACCGATCCGATCCGGACGGAACTCATGATAGTCGCCTGCTATAGGACGGAATGCCTTGGGACGTCCTGGTCTATGCGTCGCACGGCACTCCGTACTGAGACTAGCCCGTCCATTATGGCAACGTGCCAGTGATCCCCCTTGTATATTTAAACCTGTTGCTACTAACTTGTGTCTTCTTGGCAGGGAAGGCAAGGTAAGTATTATGCAGGTGGTTCAGACGGGCAGGTAAATGTCACCGAACGGTGGCGAGTTATTTTAATGATTCTATATATATGTCTTGCTGTAAAATGAACTAAGGCAAGATAGAAACCCACAAATATGCATGCTTCATTAAAACAACGTGTTGATTGGTATAGTTGGGATAGCTTGCCTTCACCAGTACGTTTCGATGTACTGACCCTCGTTGAAACAGGTTCCCCGCGCTAAGGAGAGCCGAGCGAGGAGCAGGAGACAAACCCCCAATCCAGTCCAGCTGTAGGCACGCCTCGACCGTGCCAACCTTTGAAGCATTTTGAAGAAGAAGAAGCATTTTGAAGTTAGAAGCTAGCCACCAAGCAACCATGCAACTTCGTGGCAAAGCAGTCGTTCCGACGCAAGGTCTTATATTTTGAGTTTAGTAAGGATGTAATGTACAGGACTGCTATATCATTTTGTGTCAACACTTTTGTAAGCCCATAGAGGCAATCCTTATGACTCAGTTAAAGGAGTTTGTAATAGATGTTCATATTATCAATAAAAAGAGAACTTTTCCATGTTTCAATATGTGTTTCAATTATCTGCGTACTCTGAATATGTGCTCGCTATGCGAAACAAAAATATTTAGCCTTGTGCGGTGCGCAACCTAGGCCCGCACGGCGGTCACGCCCGGGGGACGACTAACGATTCCACGGGATCGGGGCGTGACACTACGCGTCACAGTAGACGGTTCAAAAAATGAGACAGCAAGGAAAAAGAAATCCTCACCTGAACAGGGCGCCGAAGATGACTGAAATACGCGTTTCCGTGAGGTGGCGCGACGCGGCACGGCCGGCTGCTAGATTTTCTGCGGGCCGCTGCTGGGGTCGCCGGGGAGGCTCGGCGGAGGCGGCGCTGGAGTCGTCGTGGCAGCGCTGTGCTCGACGGAGCTGGTGGTGGCTCCGGAGAAGTTCGTCGGCGGAGGGGAGCTAGGTCTAGGTCGAGCTGGAGATGAGGAGGGACGGTAGTCGCTGTGGAGGTGTTGGTGGTCGAGGGATGATGGCGGTGAGGCGATCGGGTTGGCTGGGTCGGCGGAGGACGATATGGTGATGAGTGGTTGGGGCAGAGGAGTGGCCGAGCTGCGTCGAGGGGTTCGTCGGTCGTGGTGGATGAAGGTGGCGGTGGATGAGAAAGGTTGCGGGAGGGGTTTTATAGGGTGGCGGTGATGGCGGTTGCCGGGAGAGGAGAGGTCGGGAGGCGGAGAGGCGGAGGCGGGCAGATGACGGCGGCCGGTGAGGGAAGGTGTAACGGCGCGGGAGCGGGGGAGACGCGGCTGCGGCATGCGGCGGTTTCGAAACCGCCGGAGGGGAACGGTCGGGGTCGGGGCGGTTAGGGATTGCTACAGTTACTGTAGCAATGGGTTAACGGATCGGGTTGATGGGTCGGGTTCAGACCCGACCCAACCCGCAGGGTTGGTTTAGGGGTTCGGTTCAGGGTCGGTTCAGCATGGTTCGATTTGGTTCATTAAACCGAATTTATTTTGGGTTTAATAAAAATATTAATTTTTAGGTCTTTAAAAATAGTTCTGGGGTCCAATAAATTCCAGAAAAATTATCCTATGTCTAATATTTTATTTTACACCCAAAAATATTATTTTCATAATATTTTAATAGTTAATAAAAATATTTAAAATTACTTAATACCAGAATATCTTGATTTTAATTAGTTAAAAATTTTAAAAAATTTCGAAAATTTGTTTTTAAAAATCCTGAAAAATCTGGGGTTTACACTTGCCATCTTAGAAAGACATTATCTTGTGTCTCATGTCACATAAGAATAAAAATACATTAGAAGACAATAAGGATAGAGATGCTCTAAGCAGATGGTTTACGTGCTCAACTGAACTCGATGAGATTAGTGGGCTTCAAGGGCGGAGCCAGGATTCTAGTTTACCCCGGGCTGAACTCAAAACATGCTAAAAAAAATTTTAACAAAAATTATTTCTCAGAATGTTATCATATTCCAAATGTGTGCTTCAAAATATCATTTCCGGACAAAAAAAAGTTATCAAATGACATAGGTTGAATTTCATAAGTAGACATGTTGCTTAAGATAATTAGGAAAACATCATCTTTATATATAAGATAAAAAATAAAAATAAAAACATGGAGAATAAAGATGCAATATTCGACGAATCTGCTCTCTTTGCTTCTGCCTTCCAAAAATCTCCTTAAACTTTTCTGCCTTCCAAAAATCTCCTTCAACTTCTTCTATCCAATCCAGGAAAGAAAATCTACCACAAAATAAAGGCCAATCAAAGACAAATAAAGATAATGAAAGAGAATGATAGAATAATAAATACCTTACTAGCAAAATTGGACTCTTCGATCCTTCCAAGAAGGAAAAGCATCTATTATCGAATCTGTATCGATCATTTCTGTCATTTCTCTTTCGATAAAGAGAACCATTGAATCGCTCAAGTACTCATCTTCCATCTTGTTACGAAGAGTACTTTTGATTTGTTTCATTGCTGAAAATGCACGCTCTGTAGTCGCCGTAGAAACAGGAAGTGTCAAGACAAGACGAATCAACCTATCGATCAAATTATAAGTCTCTGCTTTATTTGTTTCTATTAACCCACGACACAATTCTGAAATTGTTGACATATTCTGATTAGCCCCTCTACCTGTCTCACGCTCACCACTAGCAATGTCACATTCAATCTCAATAGCTTGTGCATATCGTAGCTCGATATGCCGCTTAGGAGAAGCACTAATCAAATTGACAATGCATGTCAACTTTGAAAAGAATAACCAAACTGACATTTGATTTCCAGCAGCTGCAACTAATGCAAGTTGTAAACGATGAGCAAAACAATGAACATAATATGCATACTCACAATCACTGCGAAATAAAGCCTGTAATCCATTCCATGCACCACGCATATTGCTCGCACCATCATATCCCTGACCTCGTAAATCTCGGATGTGCAAATTGAGCCGAGTGAGAACTTTTGATATTTTCTTCTTGAGAGTCAAATCACTGGTATCTTTAACATGTACAATCTCAAAGAACCGCTCTTTCAAGTTTCCGTGAATATCTACAAATCTAAGAACAATCGCCATCTGTTCTTTATTCGATGCATCCTTCGCTTCATCAACCAAAATACAAAACCTCGTATCTCCAACTTCTTCTCGAATTTTCTCTCTCACTTTCGTAGCTAAAATATGCAAAACATCTTTTTGGATCATATGAGACGTATAAGTTGCATTTCCCGGAGCTTTCTCTAAGACAACATTATCAACCTCAACATTCAACTTTGCCATCAAACTAATCATCTCAATTAGATTACCACGGTTCTTTGACTTTAAAGATTCATCATGACCTCTCAAAGCACATCCTTGTAAAGTAAGCCACCGAATACTATCAATGGTAGTCTTAAGACACAATCGATCTCTCTCAATATTTTCTAAACTTTGAACATTCATGACTTTATCGATATGCCGAGATGTATTCTTTAATGCCTCAATATTTCTCACATCATTGTTATGTGGAGAAGTAGGACCTCCTATATGTGCCAAGAAGACACATTTGGCTCCATTGTTTACTCGCTTCCAGCATTGAAACCTTCAACGGTAAATGTAGGATGTCGAGGTTCACGATCTTGAAAAACAAAACATGGAAAGCAAAATACCGTATCCTTTGAAATAGAGTACTCTAACCATGAAAATTTTATAAACCAACTTTGTTGAAATCTTCGATTTTGAACCATGGTTTTAGTCCTCGGATGTCACGCCCCAGTCCCAAAATATAGAGGGACTGAACACGTGATAATGGCCAGCAGCACGCACCGATGGACAAACCCAATTTAATGGATCCATCGGGGCATACTTAAGCTGTATTACAATGTTTAGGGTTTACTAATCTCATCCACAGAACAGCATGAACTAAAAACAAAACTGGAATAAATGCTGAAAGTAAAGTTACTATCGAATATCCAGCAAGAAATAATACTAAGTCGGGTGGAGACAAATCCACTACCGATAAATAAAAAAATAGAGACAAGGAAATATAACTAAAACATGCTAGAAAGTAACTAAGTATAAGCAGGGCCATCAACTGCTATCGTACCCTCGTCTGGTGTCGGTCCATAAAGTCGTGGGTACTCCTCGTCTGCTAAATCTGGAGAACAAAACCAGGTCCTCAGTGGGACGTAACAAGATACAAAAGAATACGAGCCAAAAGTACAGTAAATGAACATGCAAGATAGGCAAGGAAGTAAACACAAGAGAAGCATATAAGACACAAGAAATCACTACATCTAAGATGGTGGCGTACCGATGGTGCTATCAAACATGACTATAATCAAATTGGGGTAACCGCAACTCAATGGGAGATCACGGTCCTATAAAAAGTAGGCCAATGGGGACTCCCAATCTATAGTATAGCTCTTTCGCAGCCCTATGGGAGCTCACGAATGAGGTAGTCAAATGAACAAGTCTCTATCGCAGCACAATGGGTACTCACAATCGAGAATGCTTAAGTGTAGTCAATGCCTAATAACGATCATCTAGGAACTAAAGTAACCAACCGAGTCAACTCAAGGAAGCATAGGGTAAACATATACCATCACCATATGTCTATGGAACAAATAGTGATCCAAAGAAAAGAGCAAATAATGTACATGCACGTATAACGAGAAAAATAAGACTAGAGCAGCAGGAATAAATCAAAACGCATCAAGAACTATATATGACAAGAAAGTAACAACTGAAAAGGAAAGCATGCAATAAATGTACAAGAGTTGGCAATGTATCTTGCACGACAATGTAAAAAAAAGTCAAGAAAATAAGTAGCAGAACTGCAGGATTTTGCAAGGTATACTTGCCTGGGGTTCTGGTTCCAACTGTAGCTCTGACTTCCGTGGGTTCTGCAGGCAGTACTCCGGTTGCTGAAACAAATATCACCATCAGATCCAAAAAATATTAATCAGCTAGAAACGCCTGTCCTTGAGTCCAATTTGGATACAGGGGCGAAAATGATATTTCAGGGCAAAACGGGGTCCAAATGTGGGCCGTTTTGCACCGAAAAATGTGTCAGGGTCAAAGGTATTCAAATCTGTCCAACTTAGTGTCAACAGGTCAGGAACGATGATACGAACCTAACGGAACTTTCAGAATTGGATTCCGATGAGCCGATCACAAAATCGTCCGTCAAGTGGAGCCTGGGGGGCCCACGATACGCGATTTTGTCAACGTTCTCAGAATCGAACCAAACTTGGCTCACAGGACCAGCGTATTGATACGAGTCCGATGGCGCAAGTTTTGTCTCGATCCGACTTGTGTACACTAAGTTACAGCGAGATTCAGAAAGGTCGGATACGGGGCGGTGTCCGCGGATACGTATTGATTTCGGTGTGCACGCACATCCGAATCAGCTTCTGCGAAATCCCGCACGTCCGTATCTACGACGCGCACGTATCAGTGAAGACCGCGTGCGACCAAGTCGTCCCGTTTGGCGGGACGTACTCAGTTCCGGGGTGAAACAGGGCATTTGTTTTCCTGTTTTTGGATCGCGGTTCGCGATCACCACAGGTCGCGATGCACCGAGCGGTTTGCACGGGCACCGAGGGGGTCATGCAGGCTACGCGATGCAACTGACGGAAAAAAAAACAGATCTACGAGGAGAAAGATATGAGTACCTGAACAGGACTCGAGAAACCGAAGTTTCTCCGTGTCCGAGACGCGAAGTGTCCGTGTCCGAGCGACCTAGGGTTAGGGTTCCGAGGGCTCTGCTGACGGAGCTCGCCGGAGGAGGGCGGCGCTGCGGCCGGAGGGGCAGGGGCGGTCGAGGGCGGTGCGGCGGCGCGCTGGGGCGGGGCACGGCGGGGCAGGGCTCGGGCCGGAGCTGCTGCTGAGCTTGCTGTCGGGGGAGGAGGAAGGAGAGGGAGGCCGGCGTCGGTCCTGGCCGGAGGAGGCTGGCGGGCAGCGGGGGCGACATCATCGGCGAGGCGGGGGCGACGTCGTCGGCGAGGCGCTGGCGACGTCGTCGGCGAGGCGCTGGCGGCGTCACGGCGGGTCTAGGGCGGAGCCAGGGTGGCGGAGAGAAAAATGGGGTCGGGTCGAAGGCGGGGCGGCTGTAGGTGTTTAAATAGGGCGGAGGAGGAAGACGACGGGTGGCCGGTACGGGGAAGAGGGAGGTGGAGCGGTCGGGGGTTCGGGGAGACAAAGGAGAAGCGTCGCCGGCGGCCATGGCGGCGGAAACGGCCACCGGAGGGAGAGGAATCGGGCAGTGAAGAAGAAAGGGTTAGGGTTTAGTTCGGGTCGGGTCTCAAGCGGGTCGGGTCGAACCCGGATCCGACCCGTTAGGGCCTAGGGGCGGTTCAACTAGACCGGGTCCGGTTCAGTAGTTGGTTCGGTTCATTTAAAATAAACCCGGTTTATTTAGGGTTCATTTCGGTTTAATTAAAAAATAGTTTTTAGGACTTTAAAAATACTTCCGGGGTCCAATAAATTTCCGAAAAATTATCCTATGTCTAGTTTTCCATTTTACACCATAAAATATTATTTTCAAAATATTTTAATATTATTTAATAATAATTAAAAATTATTTAATAATTAAAATACCTTATTTTAATTAGAGAAAAATCTCAGAAAATTCCAGAAAATTGTGAAAAATTTCAAATTAAAAATTCTTGAAAATCAGGGGGTTTACATCGGATACTCAGCCAAGATAGGTTGATTTGGTCCCCATTTGATATAAGAACGTCTAACTTCATCTTGATTATAAACCGAATACTTCCATATTGGAATACGTAGTGCAGGTGTCACGACCCGCACCCGGTTTAGGGACACAAGTGCGTGGGTACGTCCAGCCTACGCCGCAGCATCGGCGGTAGAACGCTGTCTAGGTTTTGATTCTATCTAGCCAATCTCACACAAGCATCAAATCTCCATAAGGAGGTACGGATAACACAATGAAATGAACACATACTCAATCACAGGATTACAGCACGATAAGATTTCAAAACAGAATTTAAAATTAAACACAACACAAGTCAACAAGTAATATTCTAACTCAACAATATTCAAATCTCATCAAAATGCCGGAGACAAATTCGGTACCAAATAGTCTACTTAAAGAACTAACAATAAATAATAATTCTGGCTAGACCTTCCAGAATCACAACTAAACTACCAAGTCTGCAGCTACTCACCATATGGTCCATAAAGTGTCGGACAGCGGTCCTCTAAGGCATAGTCTGGAAAAATATTTCCAGTCAGGAAGGAGCAAAGCAACACTCTCAAATAACAGTTCCATTAATTGATAATGTCTATAATACAATAAAATATGTCATGCTAGCTACTGAGAAGACAGTGAAATAAATACAATGGCAATTTAAGAGAGACAGGCAATGTAAAGAGACAGGCAATAGGCAATATGATACAGTCAGTGCATGTATGAAAATGAAAAGAAACAAGGAGCAGTATCATATACGGTGATGTAGTATATGATTTAAAATAGAGAACTGTAATCTATTCTAAGTGTTTTGAAATAGTAGTTTCAAAATGTGATCGGCTTGGGAACATGTACGATTGCTACAGTCTGGCTAATCATACGTGGGGGTATGATTAACACCAATAATATTTAATTATACAATGGGTATTTGATCACATCTCTCACTAGCAATTTCCTCGCCCCCAACTAGTACTGTGGATCCAATCATGACACGTCACGATACACGAGCAAGTCAAGTCTATCATGTACAATGTCTAATATCAATGTCTAATATCAATGTCTAATATCAATGTCAATGTCGTGTATAATGTCAATACGATAATCAAGGTAACATCTCATGACTGCAGATCCAAGCTATACTAGTCCGTGTAGCACAGTGTTAAAGATTCAGTTGTAACATTTCATGATTGTTGAAATTATAGAAATTATCAAAGAATTGGAAATTATCAGAGAATGTACTTGCCTCGGTCCTTAGCTGGTATTTATGGATGTCCTGTTCCAGAGTATTCCCTGGTGAACCAACAGTCCTAAAAACATATCACAATTATAACACTTGTATCAGATGCTACCTTAACACACAGAAGAAATATACTGGCCTCAGGGCTATGCCAGGCATGGCACTAGTCAACTAGGGTCACCTAGTAGGGATAAAACACATTACCTATTTTTAATCATTAATACCTACCATATACATATACCAATTAAACATACTGTTAATAATTAAACATAATACATATATATTGTTATTCCAAAGTATACAAAATAGGTATAACATAGTGGAAGTATATATTATTTGTTTATGAAAAATGTACATAAGTCCCATTATAAGAATATATATATTTATACATTTATACCAAAATACGTAATTGCATATTTATACATTTATACCAAAATATGTATTTTATTACACATATACTACATGAAACTATACCAATAAATATATGTAGGTTTATACAAAAATATACATACTTATATATATATATCAAAATAATTATACACATAAAAATATATATACATTTATACCAGTTAAATTTAATACATAAACTTACATGCATTAATTAAATATATACATATACATATATTAAATTATATATACATTAACATATATATACCAAGAAATATTTATACT
This sequence comes from Iris macrosiphon, assembly GCA_036927795.1. Classification (NCBI taxonomy): domain Eukaryota; kingdom Viridiplantae; phylum Streptophyta; class Magnoliopsida; order Asparagales; family Iridaceae; genus Iris; species Iris macrosiphon. The sequence continues at coordinate 6,006,997 of JAYESA010000009.1, forward strand.
AAAATGTTTGTATACATATATACCAATATATATATATAACAAATATATACTAAGTATATACCAAAATATATATAAATTGATTTAAATATATACATATACGTATACACATTAATTATACTAATATACATACATTATATATACTATACATACTATACATAAATTAACCATACATATACATTAATACCTACATACATATTTTCATACAATGCATTCACATTAATCAATTAAATGCTAAACTTATATATGTACTTATATACACTCATACGTATATACGTACGTATATATATATATACATATATATATATATATATATATATAAAGATATATATATATATATATATATATACAAAGAGGGAAGAGGAGAAGAAGGAAAAACTTACAGTGGGTTGGGCACGCTGGCCGGACTGCGGCAGGGAAGTCCGCCGGAGGGAAAGAGCGGCAGGAGGAGGTGAGAAGGAGGATGCAGCAGTCCAGCGGGGTCGCCTGGCCGGAGTAGGGTGCTACGAGGAGGAGGAGATGAGGGAGATCGAGAGGGAGGAGCAGTGGCAGCGCCGCCGGAGTTCGCAGAGGGGGAGATGTGGCAGGTCGGCGGGAATGGGCAGAGGAGCAGCCGGCTGCGGATGGGTGGTCGGGGAGCACAGCAGCGGTCTTCGGCCGCCGAAGTACTGAGGGGGTAGCCGCCGGAGATGGATGGATGGAGATGCCGCCGTGGGGGATGTCGGCCTGGAGCAGCCGCCGGTGGAGATGGAGGGATAGGAGGGGATGGAGGAGTTCGGGTTGCCGCCGGACGGATGGTCGGCTGTAGGGAGGAGCAGCCACAGCGCCGCCGGAGGGAGCCGCCGGAACAGGGTCGGGGAGGGAAGCACAGTAAGGGGAATGAACAGTAGAGTTGAGTTTCCCCCCTCTCCCTTTATTTGAATTCTGAATTCAAATAAAATAAAGAAGAAGGAGAAGAAAGAAGGAGAAGGAAGAGAAAAAGAAAAGAAGAGAAGAAGAAAGGAAGAAGGAGAAGAATCCTACGTATGAGAGAGGGAGGTGGAGGCTTGAGGAGGGTGTGGTTACCTAGGTTTTCTAGGGATTAGGGCTTAGGATGTAACATGTCATTAAATAGGGAGAGAGGGTGTTGATGGAGGGTGGTGATTGAACCCCTAGAATGAGTGGCCCAGATTGAACATGAGGGAAATTAATTCATGTGGGAAATGAGGGTGAGGTTTAATTAAAATATTAATAGGGCTCCCTCATTGTTTTAAACAAATGAGGTGTTGACACAAAATGCCAATTTGTAAATTAACCCCCTTAAATTCGAGAAATTGCACAAACACATAAAATGACGAAAATTTGGCGGACGATTTGGTGTCCTTTGTTTTGTAGGGTCAGGGGGCACTGGAATTAAATTGGAATTTCAGAATCAGATAAAATGGTATCCTCAAATTAAATAGAAATAAATGCAAGTTGTGTTCAACAATTAATTAGGAGTACATGGGACCAAAATCAGGTCAGGTCATCAATACTAATAATGAAGAAGACTCAGAACAGAATATTACCCTAATTTGGGCCGCACAAAAAATAGGTCAAGATTGCCTCCAATTTTCGATTGGAACGCACAACGATGAAAAATAGGGATTTATTAAATAACGTCCGCGACGATTTTTTGTGCGGCCAGAAATAATGCACAGGGAGCAAAATTATGAGTTGCAAAAATAGCAGAATTGAAAGCGGACATGTCTAGGGCAAGATGGTGAAGTTTGTTGGAAGACAAAAGTCAGGATAGTGCTCCAATTATCGAAGCAAAGGCAATGCACAATAATTAATTAAAATACAGTAATTAATTACAAACTCCAAGAATTAAATTCTAAATAAAATAATTAAATACAGAATTCTACAATTCGGACAGGTGGGCATCTACTGGGCTTCTAGGTCAAGTCTGCTAGCTCAAAATAAATGGACACTGTATATATAATACTATATTCTTAATTACACATCACACATATTTATTCAAAACAAATAATTATCATGCAACTAATTAATTATAACTACCATAATATTAAATATTGTAAAAAGTCAAAAATACCCATGTTTTCGGAATGTGGTAGTGACAAGTCTACCCACCTTAAAAGAATTTCGTCCTCGAAATTTAAAATCCTCAAAGTAGCATTTAATCATACACATTATTATTTCCCTCAAACTTAAATTCATCAACCACGACATCAGGTAATAATCCGCAAGGTCTTTTCATAATTTCAAAATTTCTGATATTATTTCATTCCTGAAAAAAAATCCTCGAAATGAAATCAACGTCTATTTTTATCAAAATTCCCTTGAAAGTTTTAGTTAGTAATTCAATACTCGGAATTTAATATCCACTCCTCGAATTTGATTTAATCAATCCACATATATAATTGTAATCTCGTCCCACAAGTTTTGAATTCAAACATTAGTCCATCAAATTTTTTTTTTCCTCAAAATACTCGGCAATACGATACTTAAGGATTTTCCAAATGCGACATTCAAATATAACATTCTAAAATTCATAACTTGCAATCCAATAATTTAATGACAATCTCCTTAATTTCCTCAAATTCTAATGATAACCTCAATCATATCATATCCTTCCGGGAATTAATACATCATAAATCCTGCCATATTAAATTTTTAACCCTCTATTTAAATCAATGTTTATCCTCGAATTTTTAAATCCTCAATTGTTTTATTTATTCATTTACTACCATCAAATTTAAATTCATCAAATCATATAATAATGAACTACTCCATATTGTTATTTCACAATAATTTTTCAAAATTCTATAAATATCATATCCCTAAAAATCTTCAAATATAAAATCAAATCCCATTCTTAGCACAATATCCTCCAAAATTTTAGGTTAATAACGAAATACAAGAATTTAATATTCAATCCTCTAATTGAAATCCAATCAATGCATATTTCTAAAATCGAATCTCATCCCAAAATTTGAATTCAACACTAATCCATTTGTGTTCTTATTCCTCGATTTTTTTTCCATATAATATGCAACGACGTAATACTTATGAAACCTCCAACACAATATTCAAGATATAAGTTCATAACTTGCAGTCCAATAGATATATCGATGGCCTTCTTAAATTCCTCAAATTCAATGATAAATTTAATCATTTCATAATCTTCTTAAAAATCAATGATTTAACAAAACTTCAATTAGGCCATATTAAATTCCCAACTCTTTATTTAATTTAATATTTTTCCTCAAAATTTAAGGCACCTTGTCTCTCTTTGTCAAGTCATAACCTCTTCGTTAATCTTTACTACGGTTAAATCCTCAACAATCAAAGTCTAAGAGAATTCTACCTACAACCATACAACATGCAACCTAAGGGAAATATGTATGATCATGGTATCTTTTGTCATGGTATTGCAGTCTCTGTATCAGGGGTACTACTAACTACATTATAACAAGAATTCATGCATACAAGCTACGGTACTAAGGTATCAATCAATCAGAAGACAAAAAGAACATGAGGAAAGAAAAGAAAGAACCTGCTAAGCATATTACTTGCAGTATCTTCTATCTCTAACATAATCATAGGTCAAATGATGCATGTAAAGTTTGATACCTCTATCTCTTTAGGTACCACACTCTACTACAAGCATACTTACTGCTAGCTTCCTTACCTACTGCAATAATTGATACTAGTCATTCTTATCACTCAAGTGCATATCAATTGCAACACACTATACTAAGTACTGCTCTCTCTAATACAACCCTAGATTGACACCCAAGTCAGTTGGCAGTGAGATCTCAATCATGCTCAAGCCAACAGATCCTTACACATGCACCTCACCTACTTATATACTAATATATCTCTCCCACTATAAAATCTTATCCTCAAATAAAATTCCTCAAAATAACTCCTCGAATAAATTTTAAAGTAAAATTGCATATACCTTCCTCAAGACCAATTATCTAAATACTGAAATGAAAATTTTATCAATTCCAAAAATCCTTATAGCTTGTCTAGGTTCATCAAATTGAATCTGAATTCCTCAAAATAAAATTTTAATAACAATATCTCAATCTTCTCAAAATTCAAAAATGTAATTCATTTTCAAGCTTCAAATTATAATTTGAATCCATATCTAGTAGTCCAATAGCCCTAGTGTTAATCTCCCTTGCTGTCCTCATCGACATGCATTATCAGATAATACCATAAATCAGTCTGCAAATTCATCTTGATATGAAATCAAACCCTACAATGAACCCAAAATCCTAATTTAATACCTAATTAACAACAATCAAATTCAACATCAATAAGTGAGAATGGACGGACAAAGGAATGATTTAAATTGGAAATTTTAACAAGGAATCCTTAGAGAATATGAGCTCAAAAGAACTGGATTGAGGACGGAAGGTATCTTTACTGCTAGTAAAGAAAAGAAACGATGGAACAAAGTCCTGGAATAACAGAAATAGATAAGTGTTGAGATGATAATTTAAGAACCAATTTAAGATACAACCTGATAATCATACACGTCTGTCAGAAATCATGACACACCAGAATCCTCGCCACGCCAGTAAGCATAGATGCGATAAACGACAGGTTCCGTAACTAAGGTATGCAACTCTATAATCATGTCATTTAGAATCCTCGCCACGCCAACCGGTATGGCTGCGAGAGACTCCAAGTTTCATAACTAGAGTATGTACATCCAAGTCAGGTTCCTACGTTCTCGTCACGACAGCTAATATGGCTGCGATAAACTCTAGGTTCCATAATCAAAGTAGACGTTTTACCTTACTCATTGTCCTCATCAATATATGTCATCAGATGATACCGTAAATTTTAGCCCAAAAAATCTCATCTCGATATAAATTCAACTCAACAACGATACCAAGAATTTAAATTTAACAACTGGTCGACAAGAATCAAGCTCAATATCAACAAGCGAGAACAGACGAAAACAAGGGGAAAGGAATTAAAATTAGAAATGGTAATAAGATTCTCAAGGGGTCGTTCCAGGAATCTCTCAAGAATTTGTGATTGAGTATCCTCTCTCATCCTAGTATCCTATGTCCTATATTCTATAGCAGGCACGCAATAGTGTAACAAAGATGCCACACTACCACGACATCGCACAACTCGCGAAGTCAGACCTGCATGGGCCACCACTAAAAACGTGTCACGACCCGCACCCGGTTTAGGGGCACAAGTGCGTGGGTACGTCCAGCCTACGCCGCAGCATCGGCGGTAGAACGCTGTCTAGGTTTTGATTCTATCTAGCCAATCTCACACAAGCATCAAATCTCCATAAGGAGGTACGGATAACACAATGAAATGAACACATACTCAATCACAGGATTACAGCACGATAAGATTTCGAAACAGAATTTAAAATTAAACACAACACAAGTCAACAAGTAATATTCTAACTCAACAATATTCAAATCTCATCAAAATGCCGGAGATAAATCCGGTACCAAATAGTCTACTTAAAGAACTAACAATAAATAATAATTCTGGCTAGACCTTCCAGAATCACAACTAAACTACCAAGTCTGTAGCTACTCACCATATGGTCCATAAAGTGTCGGACAGCGGTCCTCTAAGGCATAGTCTGGAAAAATATTTCCAGTCAGGAAGGAGCAAAGCAACACTCTCAAATAACAGTTCCATTAATTGATAATGTCTATAATACAATAAAACATGTCATGCTAGCTACTGAGAAGACAGTGAAATAAATGCAATGGCAATTTAAGAGAGACAGGCAATGTAAAGAGACAGGCAATAGGCAATATGATACAGTCAGTGCATGTATGAAAATGAAAAGAAACAAGGAGCAGTATCATATACGGTGATGTAGTATATGATTTAAAATAGGGAACTGTAATCTATTCTAAGTGTTTGAAATAGTAGTTTCGAAATGTGATCGGCTTGGGAACATGTACGATTGCTACAGTCTGGCTAATCATACGTGGGGGTATGATTAACACCAATAATATTTAATTATACAATGGGTATTTGATCACATCTCTCACTAGCAATTTCCTCGCCCCCAACTAGTACTGTGGATCCAATCATGACACGTCACGATACACGAGCAAGTCAAGTCTATCATGTACAATGTCTAATATCAATGTCTAATATCAATGTCTAATATCAATGTCAATGTCGTGTATAATGTCAATACGATAATCAAGGTAACATCTCATGACTGCAGATCCAAGCTATACTAGTCCGTGTAGCACAGTGTTAAAGATTCAGTTGTAACATTTCATGATTGTTGAAATTATAGAAATTATCAAAGAATTGGAAATTATCAGAGAATGTACTTGCCTCGGTCCTTAGCTGGTATTTATGGATGTCCTGTTCCAGAGTATTCCCTGGTGAACCAACAGTCCTAAAAATATATCACAATTATAACACTTGTATCAGATGCTACCTTAACACACAGAAGAAATATACTGGCCTCAGGGCTATGCCAGGCATGGCACTAGTCAACTAGGGTCACCTAGTAGGGATAAAACATATTACCTATTTTTAATCATTAATACCTACCATATACATATACCAATTAAACATACTGTTAATAATTAAACATAATACATATATATTGTTATTCCAAAGTATACAAAATAGGTATAACATAGTGGAAGTATATATTATTTGTTTATGAAAAATGTACATAAGTTCCATTATAAGAATATATATATTTATACATTTATACCAAAATACGTAATTGCATATTTATACATTTATACCAAAATATGTATTTTATTACACATATACTACATGAAACTATACCAATAAATATATGTAGGTTTATACAAAAATATACATACTTATATATATATATCAAAATAATTATACACATAAAAATATATATACATTTATACCAGTTAAATTTAATACATAAACTTACATGCATTAATTAAATATATACATATACATATATTAAATTATATATACATTAACATATATATACCAAGAAATATTTATACTAAAATGTTTGTATACATATATACCAATATATATATATAACAAATATATACTAAGTATATACCAAAATATATATAAATTGATTTAAATATATACATATACGTATACACATTAATTATACTAATATACATACATTATATATACTATACATACTATACATAAATTAACCATACATATACATTAATACCTACATACATATTTTCATACAATGCATTCACATTAATCAATTAAATGCTAAACTTATATATGTACTTATATACACTCATACGTATATACGTACGTATATATATATATATATATATATATATATATATATATATATATATATATATATATATATATATATATAAAGATATATATATATATATACAAAGAGGGAAGAGGAGAAGAAGGAAAAACTTACAGTGGGTTGGGCACGCTGGCCGGACTGCGGCAGGGAAGTCCGCCGGAGGGAAAGAGCGGCAGGAGGAGGTGAGAAGGAGGATGCAGCAGTCCAGCGAGGTCGCCTGGCCGGAGTAGGGTGCTACGAGGAGGAGGAGATGAGGGAGATCGAGAGGGAGGAGCAGTGGCAGCGCCGCCGGAGTTCGCAGAGGGGGAGATGTGGCAGGTCGGCGGGAATGGGCAGAGGAGCAGCCGGCTGCGGATGGGTGGTCGGGGAGCACAGCAGCGGTCTTCGGCCGCCGGAGTACTGAGGGGGTAGCCGCCGGAGATGGATGGATGGAGATGCCGCCGTGGGGGATGTCGGCCTGGAGCAACCGCCGGTGGAGATGGAGGGATAGGAGGGGATGGAGGAGTTCGGGTTGCCGCCGGACGGATGGTCGGCTGTAGGGAGGAGCAGCCACAGCGCCGCCGGAGGGAGCCGCCGGAACAGGGTCGGGGAGGGAAGCACAGTAAGGGGAATGAACAGTAGAGTTGAGTTTCCCCCCTCTCCCTTTATTTGAATTCTGAATTCAAATAAAATAAAGAAGAAGGAGAAGAAAGAAGGAGAAGGAAGAGAAAAAGAAAAGAAGAGAAGAAGAAAGGAAGAAGGAGAAGAATCCTACGTATGAGAGAGGGAGGTGGAGGCTTGAGTAGGGTGTGGTTACCTAGGTTTTCTAGGGATTAGGGCTTAGGATGTAACATGTCATTAAATAGGGAGAGAGGGTGTTGATGGAGGGTGGTGATTGAACCCCTAGAATGAGTTGCCCAGATTGAACATGAGGGAAATTAATTCATATGGGAAATGAGGGTGAGGTTTAATTAAAATATTAATAGGGCTCCCTCATTGTTTTAAACAAATGAGGTGTTGACACAAAATGCCAATTTGCAAATTAACCCCCTTAAATTCGAGAAATTGCACAAACACATAAAATGACGAAAATTTGGCGGGCGATTCGGTGTCCTGTGTTTTGTAGGGTCAGGGGGCACTGGAATTAAATTAGAATTTCAGAATCAGATAAAATGGTATCCTCAAATTAAATAAAAATAAATGTAAGTTGTGTTCAACAATTAATTAGGAGTACATGGGACCAAAATCAGGTCAGGTCATCAATACTAATAATGAAGAAGACTCAGAACAGAATATTATCCTAATTTGGGCCGCACGAAAAATAGGTCAAGATTGCCTCCAATTTTCGATTGGAACGCACAACGATGAAAAATAGGGATTTATTAAATAACGTCCGCGACGATTTTTTGTGCGGCCAGAAATAATGCACAGGGAGCAAAATTATGAGTTGCAAAAATAGCAGAATTGAAAGCGGGCATGTCTAGGGCAAGATGGTGAAGTTTGTTGGAAGACAAAAGTCAGGATAGTGCTCCAATTATCGAAGCAAAGGCAATGCACAATAATTAATTAAAATACAGTAATTAATTACAAACTCCAAGAATTAAATTCTAAATAAAATAATTAAATACAGAATTCTACAATTCGGACAGGTGGGCATCTACTGGGATTCTAGGTCAAGTCTGCTAGCTCAAAATAAATGGACATAATACTATATTCTTAATTATACATCACACATATTTATTCAAAACAAATAATTATCATGCAACTAATTAATTATAACTACCATAATATTAAATATTGTAAAAAGTCAAAAATACCCCTGTTTTCGGAATGTGGTAGTGACAGCAGGATCTCGTTCAAGTTCATTCTCATCAAATGCAATTCGTGGAATTTTTGCAGGATGCTGAGGTTCTGCAGTAATCATAGGAATATCGATACTCGTTGATGGTTCTACTTGAGTCGTAGGAGCAAGAGTAGATTTGGAACCCGAAGATGCTCCAATTGTTGATGTTTCTTCTTCACCTTTCTTTTTAAAGAACGAAAAAATAGTTTTCGCTTTTTTTTGTTCTTGATTTTCCATCCTAATAAAATAGAAAGTAGTTATTGAAAATTCCTTAAGAACTAAAATTCCTTAAGAACTAAATTTCTTAAGATGACTCATAGAACTATTCAGTATCAAAGCATTAAAAATATGACAAATTATCCAACAAAGCATTAACAGCAAATAAGGTTATCTAACTTTTCCAACAAAGCATTGAAAATTTGAAAATATGTCAACAATTTTTTTTTTAATTTACCTGCACTGCACAACACTGTCTGCTGCCGGTCTACTACTGCTACACCTACACAGTACACTGCACAGCTGCTTTTCAAACCTTAACACCAAAATAAAAAAATTTATCAGACTAACAAGTAACAAATCTCTATCTTAGATAAAAAAAAAAGGATGGGATATACGGTATACCTGTGGCCAAGCAGTCCAGACTCCAGAGCACTTCTCCAAAAACAAAATGGACAAAATAGTCTATAAAGAGAAAGACAGAGAAATAGGTGTCTGGTGTCTCCAGTCTCCTTCTCCTTCTTGGGACCTTGAGGTAGGTGATCTTTATATAGAGTCTCTAGCGGCGCCCTTGCTACTGATCGGCCGCTGATGGGACTTCATACCTCACCTGCCGGCTGCCCTTGCTATAGAGTCTCTAGTCTATAATAGAGAGAGTCAGAGAGATGAGAGACTTCATACCTCACCTGCCGGCTGCCCTTGCTACTGATCGGCCGCTGATGGGACTAGCGGCGCTGCGGCTGTGCGGCGCCTGTGCTGAACCCTAGTAGAGATTTGTTACTTGTTATTTCCCCAACTCAACTTGTTATTTCCCCAACCGATGGGAAATCAATCTGTGTCATGTGAAGACTCTCTTCACCCGACTGGGTCAGGACAGGGTGGACTGGGCTGAATCTGCTTTGACAACCCACTGGGCCACTGGCCCACTGAACATAAAAAAAAAAAAAAAAAAATCGGATTAGCTGGGTGGGCTGGAGCCCACCCCAGCCCACCAATACATCCGCTGCTTGTATATGATATGTGAGTAGCACTTCGTAGCTATATTTAATTAGGTACCCACTCATTGTACTTTGTATGAGATTAGAAATTCCAATCTCATGCACTCTTTAGGATCTGTGTGGATATTGTCAGTATAGTGGTTACTAAGTTGTTTCTAAAGTACCGATTATGAGTGGTTATGAGAGATTTAATTTCTTATGATTTTAATTATCTATTTTTAAACCAGTTCAATTCATATTCGATAATTCATTAGCTAGTGTTTCTGAAAGTTTTTTTTAAATAATATAATTATCTATATGATATTATATAAACAAAAGTTCTCACAAAACAAGATTATATTATTATCTATTGTCGGATGAAAAAAGAATATTGTCACTCTCAATTTAAAATTATGTAATTAAAAAAATCCATAACCAATCTAAACTGTTTTTACATTTATTATTTGTAGATATTAAAATTATGTAATTAAACTATTTTAGGTAGTAGTGTAATAGGGTCTTAGATTATTTTAGGTAATTGTTTTATTATATTTTATGAGAGTATAAATGGAAAAAAAAAAATTATAACCCATCGATTTGGAGTGTTTATATATACACTCAAAATTACACTACACTGATTTTGGAAGATTTTTGAGCCCATCAGAATCAGTGTCTCAAAAAACTTACCAAGTATGTGTTTTTAAACAGTTAATAAACGACCGTCTCAAAAAATCACCAAAACCGTAAAAATACCATAGCCAAGTACACCCTTAATAAATCATCTTTGTGCCTCTAGCATTTCTTCATAAATTAGATTTTGAAATTACTTATAACTTAAATGATTTAATAATAATACTTGTAAAAGTATTTGTCTATCGTGACATTTTTTTAGATGACATATATATATTTTAGAAAATACCACTCTGTTTTGATCGTGATAATTAATATTCTATATGTTAATCTCAATTATCATTTATCCTCTCATCTTTCGTCGCGAAAGATGACCATATTTTTGTTATATAGATGTCCATCAATGTCGACTTAGCGGATACAAATCAAAAAAGACATAAGGGGGTATCACAAACTATGGAATTGTGGGCTAGAAATGAGATTAACTGCTGTTAGAACATTTTTGGTTGAGTAAGGAGGGAAGTTGGATTTGCAATTCAACAACGAAAAATGTATGAAATTTCGTGCACTTTCTTTTCTCCTCCAATTATCAAATGATTTTTTTTTAGGAACAATACAACTATTATGGAAGATATAAAAAAAAAATTGTATTAATTACAAATTTGTCACTAAGAAATCACTACTAGGACCTGTCAAACAAATAGTTTTAAAAACAACTTTTTTTTTGTCTTTTTCTTTCTCCTTTTTTTTTTTCAAAATTTCCAAAATCCTAAACCCAATGGAAGTTGTTTTCTAGGTCAACTTAAAACCAAAAAATTGAAATCAATTGAAGCACTAAATTTTGGTTTATGATTCATTTTGGACAAATTTACGAAGTTTTGAACCCATTTTAGGGTTTGGAAATTCCAAAATTTGGACAGAATCACGACGGTCAAATTTTTTGGCAGTCTACCTATTTGAAGGACTGTCGAAATTTTTTACAGTCCTAAATAAAATATGTTGTTCAATGAACATCATGTTTAATTTAGGACTGTCAAAATTTTCGACAGTCCATCCAATTTGTTGGATTGTCAAAAAATTTGATAGTTCTAATGGAACATTGCTCTAATCCTAGTACGGTAAAAAAAATAGAAAATTTGTTGTACAGAAAATCTTTATAAACAAATTAACTAAAACAAAAAAATTTTGAAAAAAAATTAAATCATGAAAGCTTACGTCATCTGGGATGTCAAAAATCTGAAAAATTTTAAAAAATTTATATTTGCCATTTTTTCACCAACAGGCTTTGGCTTCGCCATCCAAGTTAGCAAAAATCTAACAATATATATATATATATATATATATATATATATATATATATATATATATATATATATATATATATGTCGTTTTTTTTGGATAGTTGGGTTTTAAATTTTTTTTTTTTGTTGGTTTTATAAAAAATTAACCAATATATTTTCTAAAGATAATTTAAAATTAAGTAAAATATTTTTTCAAATATTATATACCACATATATTTTCATTCAAAATATAATTTTAGAAATAGCAACAATTTGATTATTATCTATACTAATTTGTTATTATGTATACTAATATAATTTTAAAAATATAATTATTATCTATATTAATTTTTTAAATAGTAACTGTTTTGATTAAATCAAAATATATCATTAGTTAAATTTTAATTATCTATACAAACTTGTTATTATCTATATTAATATGAATGATAACTGTTTGATTAAATCAAAATATAATTTGTTATCAAAATCTACTAATATGAACAGAAAATTTGTTATACAAAAATATTTTTAAATAAATTAACTAAAACGAAATAATTTCTTACAAAATTGAAATTACGAAAGCTTTCGTCATCTCTGATGGCGAAAATATGAAATAATAAAAAAAAATTATTTGTCAAAATTTTGCCTACTGGGTTGGCGACAAGTTGGCGAAAAACAAAGATTTTATTTTGTTTTTTTTTTAGGTTTTTTTGTGTTGATTTTTTTGTGTTGGTTTTTTAAAATTTTTGACAATATTAATTTGTTTTTTTTAAAATTTTTGTACAGAAAATATTTTGTCAGCAAATTTGTAGTACAATATTAATCAGAAAATTTGCTGTACAAAAAATATTTTAAAACAAATTAACTAAAACAAAATAATTTGTCAAAATTTTGAAATCACAATACTAATTTGGTTTTTTTTAATTTTTTACCTCCAAATATTAGTATAGATAACTAAAACAAATAACAAACTAATTATCATTCATATTTAGTATTGATAATAAAAAAATCGAAAATAAAATTACCGAAAGTAAAATTTGGAGGTCAAAACATTATTTTTTTGCGATTCTAAATATTTTCTAAGTCCGTCAAACGGTGAAACGGTTTATCCCGTAGTACTTTTCGATACGGTCATTTTGGCACAAACTGGACCTTGTTTCGATCTTTCAGTCAAAAGTTATGATACTTTGAAGTTTTAAATTTTATATTTTTGTATGTAACACGTGCGTCTTACTTCGGATGAAAATTCTTTCTACACAAATTGTGTTACTCTCGTCGAAAACATACAAATCGACCTATTGTTTGATGAAAAACGATTTCAAAACAAATAGTTATGGCCGTTCGAAGTCTACTCGACGGCAGACGTAATATTCTTATGGCAGAATTTTTTTTTTGTTCAATGATAACATATTTTATTTTGAATGTTAAATTTTATTTTTTTTCTAATTTATTTAAAAAAATTATTGCTACAACAACTTTAAAAAAAAAAAAACTAAACCTAAATAAAACTAAACAAAAGGAAATAAAAAAAAGGAACAGAAAAAAAAAATCGAGTTGGCTCCCCCGTTTGTTTATTTAAAAAAAATCTAAAAAACAAAAAAAAAAAAAAAACCAAAACAAAAATTCGCCAACCCAGTTGGCAGATTTTCGCCAACCAAATTTTCGTCAACCCAGTTGACGAAAATTTGACAAATATAAAAAATATATTATTTTATATTTTTGCCATTAAAGATGACGAAAGCTTTCGTGATTTCAATTTTTTTACAAATTATTTCGTTTTAGTTAATTTGTTTAAAAATATTTTATGTGCAACAAATTTTATGTAATATGAATGATAACAGTTTGTTATTATCTATACTAATTTTTTATTATCTATATTAATTTTTTATTATCTAACTAAACATATATTCATAATTTAAAAAATATATTTATGAGATATCATAATTAAAATAGATATCACAATTTAACAAATAACAAACTGATTATTTGTTATTTATATAAATAATTCTTTTAAATAAATTTTGTGTACAAATAATAATAAATTATCTTTTAGTGATATAAAAGAAATATATAATATTGATAATAATATTAATCAATATATTTTGTTATCATTCATATTAGTATAGATAATAACAAATTGGTATAGATAATAAAAAAATTCCAAAATCAAATTTTGAGGTCAAAATATCTTTTTTTTGCGATTCTAAATTTTTTTGAAGTCCGTCAAACAATAAAACTGTTTATCTCATAGTACTTTTCGATACGGTCATTTTGGCAAAAACTGGACATTGTTTCGATCTCTCAGTCAAAAGTTATGATACTTTAAAGTTATAAATTTTATATTTTTGCCTGTAACATTAGCGTCTTGCTTCAGATGAAATTTTTTTCTATACGAATTGTGTTACTCTCGTCGAAAACATACAAATCGACTTATTATTTGACGAAAAACGATTTCCAAACAAATAGTTATGGCCGCTCGAAGTCTGTTCGACGACAGAAGTATTTTCTTACGGCATAATTTTTTTTAAAATTTTTGGATGTTTAATGATAGCATATATTTATTTTGGATGTTAAATTTCATTTTTTATAATTTATTTAAAAATTTATTGCTACATTTTTTTTAAAATAACAAAACCTAAATAAAACTAAACAAAAGCAAATTTTTTTCAAAAAAAAAAGGAAAAAACCAAAGCAGGAAAAAAAATCAAACCCAATTATTCCAAAAAAATCAACAACAAAAAGCATAAAAAAAAGAAAAAAAAAGAAAAAAAAAACCACTGCCTACCCAGTTTGCAAAATTTTGACAAATATAAAAAAAAAAAAAATTTAATTTTTCATATTTTTGACATCTCAGATGGCGAAAGCTATCGTGACTTCATTTTTTTTCAAAATAGTTTCCTTTTAGTTGATTTATTTTTTTAAAAAAATTGTACATCAAATTTTCTGGTAAAAAAATTTGACATTCCTAATCAAAACTTGCTGCGATCCTATGATTGTCAAAAAATTTGACAGTCATAAATTTAGCCAAGACTGTCAAAATATTTGACAGCTATGGATATAGCCAAGACTGTCGTAATTTTTGACAGTCCTAATAAAAAGTTGTTGTAACCCAGGACTATCAATGGCTATAGTCATGACTGTCATAATATTTAACAGTCCTATAATACGAATTGAAAATATCAGGGCAACACATTTCTTACTAGGGGCTGCCCACCCCCCAGATTGAAAATATTAAGTATCCTAGGACATCAAAATTTTGTATAGTCCTGGTTATTGTTTGGACTGTCAAAATATTTGACAGTCCTGAAATTCAGTAATAATTTTTTGTCTTAAAAAAATGCCATATGCCGTCGAGCAGACTTCGAACGGTCATAACTATTGGTCAAAAAATTATTTTTGGTCAAACGAAATGTCGATTTTTTATGTCCTCGACGAAAGTAACATAATTCATGTTCAAAGAATCCACGTCCGAGACCAGACGCACATGTTACAGCAAAATGTATAAAATTTTAAACTTTAATGGAGCATAACTTTTATTATTTATATAATTAATTATTTTAAATAAATTTTGTGTACAAATAATAATAAATTATCTTTTAGTGATATGAAAGAAAAATATAATATTGATAATAATATTAATCAATAGATTTTGTTATCATGCATATTAGTATAGATAATAACAAATTAGTATAGATAAAAAAAAATCGAAAATAAAATTGCCGAAAGTAAAATTTGGAAGTCAAAACATCTTTTTTTTCGATTCTAAATTTTTTCAAAGTCCGTCAAACAGTAAAAATGTTTATCTCATAGTACTTTTCGATACGATCATTTTGGCACAAACTGGACCGGACCTTGTTTCGATCTCTTAGTCAAAAGTTATGATACTTTAAAGTTTTAAATTTTATACTTTTGTCTGTAACATATGCGTCTTATTTCGAATGAAATTCTTTCTGCACGAATTGTGTCTCTCGTTGAGAACATATAAATCGACTTATTGTTTGACGAAAAATAATTTTCAAACAAATAGTTATGGCTACTCGAAGTCTGCTCGACGACAGACGTAATTTTCTTACGGCAGATTTTTTTTTAATTTTTGGATGTTCAATGTTAGCATATTTTATTTTATTTTCTAATTTATTTAAAAAAAAATTTGCTACAATTTACAAAAAAAAAGAGAACTAAACCTAAATAAAACAAAACAAAAGCAAATTTAAAAAAAAACAAACTAGAAAAAAAAGCAAACCCAATTTTCCAAAAAAAAAAAAAAAAAAAACCAATGTCAGATTTTCGTCAACCCTGTTTGCAAAAATGACAAATATAGAATTTTTTTTTTATATTTTCGCAATCTCAGATGACGAAAGCTTTCGTAACTTCAATTTTTTTTCAAAATAGTTTCGTTTTAGTTAATTTATTTAAAAAAAATTGTATAACAAATTTTCTGGTAAAATTTTTTGATAATCCTAATGAAAACTTGTTGTGATCCTATGACTGTCAAAAAAATTGACAGTCATAAATTTAGCCAAGACTGTCAAAATATTTGGCAGTTCTGGATATAGTTAGGACTGTCGTAATTTTTGACAGTCCTAATAAAAAGTTGTTGTAACCCATGTCACGACCCGCACCCGAAAAATCGGGCATGAGTCGTTGGTACGTTCAGCCTACGTCGCAGTATCGACGGTAGAACGATGTCTAGGTCTATTATCTAGCTAATGTCTGGGTCTATTATCTAGCTAACAATCTCACACAACAATATAGGTACCTATCGAGATCTCAACTCTAAACGGAGGAACAATATGATAAAAATAACACAAGTACTCAATCACGATCTAAGCACGATATGTCACGCCCCAGTCAAAAAATACCGAGGGACTAGACACGTGGCAATGGCCAGCAGCACACAATAATGGGCAAACCCAATTTAATGGACCCATCAATGTATACTTAAGCTGTAAAACAACAATCAGGGTCTGCTAATCTCATCCACAGAAATGAATACACAATATGAGAATATAAAGAAATACCAGGTCTTGATTAAAACATAAGTCGGGGAACAGCCCGACAATGAGTATGATACATCAACTCAATAAACTGGAAATAAAGAGTCTAACAATAGAAATAACTGAGTATAGAATGTGCATATACTCAGGAGAAATCCTCAGCTATCACCTCGTCCTCGGTTCCTGGTGTAATGCCCCGTTTTCCCTATTCGGGAAGCGCGGCCAAGAAATACTTACGACCGTCCGAACGGGACAGATTGAATCAAGATCCTTTCCTCGTTATGGATTGATTTCTTCGGAATCAGGTCCCATATTCAATGGATCGTGCCTCAAGGAAGGACTCGGCGGCAGAGTCGAGAGGGGCATTTCCATTTCGCTGGTTTTCTTGCCCGTTTTCGTGCCGCTTGGTTGCTTTCTTGTTGGTTTTATGACTTGCGTTTTCTTGAACGGTTTCAATGGATTTTCATTGCTTTCGTTCTTAGGATTTCGCATTTCGTATCGAACCTTGGAGACCGAAGCAGGGGATATTGATCGTCTGTTGGTGCATGCAGGTGATCGGGTAGACGACGCTCGTGCGGAGTCTTAAAGCTCTTCCTTTTCTCTCCTACTTCACTAACTTGTGAGTGGCTTTATTTTGATTAGCTCCCTTCTTCCAAGTCTGCATTCTAAATAGATTGACTCATTGTTCATCCCGATCAAACGATATTAAAACACATATGACTGAGTCAAAATAGAAAAAGAAGTAGGTTTGAAACACTATTAATGCTTGTCATATGAAATTATTCTGAACGATCACACTGGAACGTGCATGCCCGTCAAAATCTCATAATTAATTCTGTGTTAAGTTGTAGTTAGATTCATTTATCTATAACTGTTCATGGTATGGTGCAAAAGGGAAGAAAAATGTGATCCTTACACGAAGTAGCATAGACTATGGAAAATACACTATGTTTACTTCCTTGTATTTGCTTGAATATGTGTTTCATGTGATAACTTAGTCGGTTGTGGTGGCATGGTCTTGGACAACTTGTATACAAGGGATATCGTTCTACGAACGGTCGCCGGGGCACCGGGACCGCTTTGCCCCGGGTAGAACAATTTGCTAGTATAGTCCTAGCATTGGATGGGTCCGTGCGTCCGCTAAGGGCTAGCTACCCGAGGCGGAATGGCAGCCGATCCATCCAAGTCCAACCAAGTGATTGTTATGTATATTTAACTGTGCAGACTAACTATGTCTTCGTGGCAGGGAAGGTCATGGTAAGTTTTGTACAGGTGGCTCAGACGGTACAGGTAAAGTCACCGAGCGGTGGCACAATTGGTTATGTTATTTTACTCTATCATATGCGAAGAAAATGAACTAAGGCAAGATAGATAGATCACATGATACTAAATGTTGCATGCTCATATGAACCCGTTGTAGATTTTGGTTAAGTTGGGTTAGCTCGCCCTCACCGGTACTTTTTGAAGTACTGACCCTCGTTGCAGCAGGTTCCCCGAGCTAAGGCGACGCGGCGAGGAGCTGAAGCTTTCTCCAACCCCCTTCCTGAATCAAGACGCTTTCGTGATGTGACTTTTGGTAGCTCCAGTACATAAGAAGAAAGGAGCTCGCTCTTACTTTTGGAAGCCCCAGGGCGATGTTGCTGACTAGAACCCAAGGTGTTTTGTGTTTGAAATTCTAGTAAAGGATGTAATATATGGAACGGTTATCTCATTTTGTATCCAAGTTGTAAGCCTGTGGGGCATCCTTGTTGTTTTGGGTCAAGAGTCTGTAAGCAGATGTTCATTATCAATAAAAAGAAAACTTTTCTATGCCTCAATGTGTGTTATCTTATTTGCGTACTCTGTTGCATATGTTCTAAAGATAATTACTATGCCTAGACCTTGTGCACGCGCGCCCTACGCGTGCACGGCATCACGCCCGGGGGACGATTATCGATTGGGCGAAATCGGGGCGTGACATAGTGGTATCAGAGCATAGCTTCAGATCCTTTGATCTCGAGTCGGAAAGTTTTCCTAAGATGACCCTGTCCCGTCCGAGTAAACTCTTGAAATCAATTGGTGCAAAATGAGATGCGTTCCATATAGTGAGTCCATAATATACCTTGAGACTAATATAAGTTACTTTTCTTTGAAGGAACGGCCTCTGAGCCGGGTGCACAAGCGCATATGGTGGCGCAAGTGCAAGAGTTCTTACTCTCAAAATAAAACCGTGCATGACCTATTTTTAAGCAATGTTCAGTAATTGATCCGTGACGTAAATGAGAAGAATTGCATGTAAGAGTGGCATTGCAGATAAAGTAATTCCAGCAGATACAACATACCTTGAGAACCAAGCTCATGCAATAGGAGTGGCAATGCACATACATGGAATCCCAGTCATATCGTAGTTCAAACTTCAAAGAATCAGATAAACAACAATGTTAACCAAGTGACCTGCAATTAACACTGCAGCAGAGAATAAAAACCTGTTCAGTAAGCTCAGACACACATGACAGTATCTCATGCTCCATAATATGATCAAGATGCATGCAATCTTCTTCAAGTTTCATATAAATACTCAAGTTTACAATTATCCTCTGCCATGCAAGCATCAAGCTTTGCCTTGTCACCCGCACAATTCCATCTCCAGAATTCCTATTAGTCATCTAGCAACAATAAACCAGGGCCCTAATTCCATCACCATAATGCACTTAAAAATCCCTTCAGTGATATCATATACAGAATTCAGAATTATCCCTGTTATTTTGTTTACATCGCCACTGCTTGACAATATTTTATGACCTCTAAAACAATAATAAAAGAGGAGAGTCCCAACACATCATGCCTCGTCTGAAAAAACAAGGCTTCATGAGTTGCTTCTCTTTTCCTTGCCCCAAAAAGATCTATATACTATTACATGGGATGGAGGACAATAACTAAAGATGTCCAAAATCTAAAAACCCATTAGGCACAAGGAATCACTGTTCAGGTAATGCATTAAGCATCACTTTTCACTGTTTAGACCAGAACTTCTTGGTTAATACTAGCTAGATTATAAAACCATTTGAGGCTTAATGGGCAGATTCTTTCTGAATGTCAATAGATTAAAAGACAGGTGCTCATGCTGCCAAGTAGCAATATAATCAACACAACGTCGTCCTTTCATCTGTGTGTTCTTATGAAAGGATTTCAGCCTTCGCATTGGGAGAAGGCGCACCAGGCAATGCTTTGGGCTTGGGCTTGACTTCAATTTCGTTGACATTGCGAATAAAGATAGCATCAGGTTCACAGCTGCAACACAATGACATTGGACGAACAAAATTAGATGAATCGGTTATACTTTTGAAGCATAAAGCCAAGACAGTACGGCACTTACGGAATGTCACCCTCTTCAAATGTGTAACTGGACGCCACAGCAAGCAAAAGGCCATCTTTGCTGAAGGACATTGCTGCTATGCTACTTGGGTATTTGGAATACTGGAAAAAGAAAACAGAAACAACGATCATTGGTAGTTCTATAGTTTTCGGATACGGAACATGTGGCAGTAGATATTTTACCTGATATAGTCTCTTCTTATTGTTCCCATCCCAAACATTCACATATCCATCACAGCCACCGGTGGCAAATGTCCCATAGCTGCAACAAAATGAGGGGTAAATCAAATGTTCAATGTGAACTATATATATATATATATATATATATATATATATATATATATATATATATATATCCTCACATGTTCTCCGAAATAACAATCGTTAGATAGTTTTTTTGACGATTCAGATAAGATCCTTAAACAATCAAATTTCTTGCTAGATTTTGATCATCTGTTCTCAAAGGCGCCGCTTCAGTGCTAGGCGTCTTGTGCCCGCCCGATGGCTGCCTAGTCCCTCTCGATGTCCGACTATGCCTGTTTTGGGGTTTTATGGACTTTTTTACAATTTTCAGTAAGTTTTTGGATTTTTTTTTAATACTTGTCAACCTCCTAGATCTAGGCTTCTCTGTCCACTGGTTTTGGAAATGGTCAATCCATTGACTTTTCCAGCGTCTCAGCGCAGTTCCTAAATGAAATAGGAAGATTTGGGATTCATTTTCAAATATGATACCAATCTGCCACAATACGTATGTCAGTCCTTGAAACGAAGGAACTGAGTCACAACCCCCTTCGCCCCTTGATGAGTAAGCTCCATAAGCCTGCTCTTCGTTGGTTGACCTGCCCTCGGTTAAATGAATGGCAGGTTCTCCCCTCACCGAAATCTTATCACCGCTAGCAAAAGCCATTGGAATTTTTATTTTATATATCGGAATAATCTGTTTTGTTATTAAGCAACCGGAGAATAAAAGGGAATTTCTGAAAAGAAAGTTTACCCTACGCGATAGAAGCAGAGCTGGTTGGAACCGATTGATTCATCGATCGATGTAGCAAGCCGGGGACGGATTATGGATGGAATCAAATATGCAGTATTTACAAAAAAAAAGTATTTGGTTATTGGGGAACAATCAATATATTTCTAATGTCGAATCAGGATCAACTAAGACAGAAATAAAGCATTGGGTCGAACTCTTCTTTGGTGTCAAGGTAATAGCTATGAATCGCCGCCTAGATCTAGGCGGTGGGTGCTCGTCCGACTAGCACATAGCACTTTTTCACAAGCTTGTTTTGATCTAATCTAAACTGTCAAAAAAGACAATTCAATGGTTGCTATTACAGAGATTATGCGGGGATACTTAAGTATGGGTATCTCGATCCCTCATATATATATATATATATATATATATATATATATATATATATATATATGGGCGGAATATTGAACCAATCTTATTGCATCAATATTGTACCAAACAATTTCAACCATACATTTTTTTGAATCACGTGGTTATAAAACATCCCATAAAGTTATTGCCATGTTAGCATGCTTTATAACCACATAATTCAAAAAAATGTGTGGCTGAAATTGTTTGGTGTAATATCCCATATATATATATATATATATATATATATATATATATATATATATAGCCAATGACCTCTAGCTCAAGTGTGGTGGCATAAGACCCGAGTGGGCGGTGTTCGAATCGCGGTGGGAGCGCGATCATGGATAATTACCTGATCATGAGCCATACACATGTGGACCAATAGGAATAGACTCTTTATCACATGTGCACTATTACACTCTATTCTATTGGTCCACATGATTTATGTAGGAATATGAGCACTATGACTCATCCTGTTACCCTATATATATATATATATATATATATATATATATATATATATATATAAAGAGAGAGAGGGGGGGGGGAGAGGGTTCCGTATCCCCCATTTTTTGGATCCCCATGTTAGCAATCATTGGATCTTGTTTAAGTCATATAATCTTAACCATTGATTTGAATGGTTTAAATCAACGGTTAAGATTAGATGACATAAACAAGATCCAACGGTTGTAAACATGAAGATGCTTGGGGAATCATAATAGGAGGAGATGTGGATCTCTCCTCATATATATATATATATATATATATATATATATATATATATATAAAGAGAGAGAGAGAGAGAGAGAGAGAGAGAGAGAGAGAACTTACATGGGATGGAATGCAATTGCATTTACAGGATATACAGTATCCCTACCAGCCTCGGATTTTCTATGGCACTTGAATGCATACCTGAATGGAACATGACTAGGTTAAAAGAATGAAAGATCAATATAGAATTATAATGCAAGAGAAACCGTAAAAAAAATTTGCTATTTCGTCAATTAGGTACCGAAAACCCAAGTATCAAAATGGATATTCATTGCTTCTGATTATATTCAAACGTGTTTCTGTTTAATTTAAAATTCATCAAAGCATACAACTGCTAGGTGACAAAGTAATGAGCACATCAAGCCCCTGTACCAAGCGAGCAGACGATAAATGCACATAGGAACATTACTTCCATTCCCAGCATAGTGGTAGGAACACTAAATGTTAGAGAAAAACACAAATTTTAGTTATAAAACTAAGATATTAAATTATCAAAAATAATCTCCACACTTAATTAAAACAATAAAATATACAGAGCACATCAAACTCTGACTTTCCACAGAACTAAAAGCGAAACCTGAATCAAGTAGAAACATAAGTCACACAAAAGGTTAGCGTTGAAGTTACAAACAATACATGTTAGAGAAAAACACAGACTTCAGTTATATATAAAAAAAACTTCTTCAAGACATTAATTAGGTTAGCAAAAATAATCTCCACATTTAGTTAAAATAAATAAATATAGGAACTAACATTACTTATCCAAGTTATAACACTAATATTAATTGCTGTTCTAAAATAAAATCACAATACTTCTTAGCTTGGCCAGACTCTGATAAATCAAAGAACTCCATAGCAACTCGGCCCTCCACAGAACTAAGAGCATAACCTGAATCATGTGGCAACATAAGTAACACAGAAGGTTAACCTCAAAAGATAAGTCACACAAAAGATGGAATGTCATATAGTAAAATGCACAGAGAAAGCTCCACAAAAGTGAAATGGATATATGCATTAGAAAGCTCAAAAAAAGATTACCAGAACCATGGACACTCCAAATATGTGGGCCATGTCATGTCAGACACGTATCGGACACTTGTCAGATACTCCAAAAATACACTAGGACATACCAAAATAGTTGTCATGTTTGTGTCGCCGTGTCCTTACCATGTTGTGTTGCATCCGTGTCCGTGCAACATAATCCTCATCTTACCAAATCCTGTGAGCTTTCAAGCTTGAATGTATTTTACAATTTTGTTTTCTTGCTTATATTTGGGTCTAGCTAAAGTTGTGTCACAACCTGGTTCCAAATTTGGTTGGATCCTGAGGTCACAAGTCGCAACTACTGTAGATTATCAATTGCAAAAGGAAAATAATCAATTATGATCCCACCAAGATTACCGTGTCATCAATAGAACACCACATTGATCCACTCACATAAAGAAATTTATGGTACATGAGTCCAGGGTTTCTAGACATGCATACTATTAACATAGACATGAAATTTCAACCTCTTCAAATTAGGAAGGAAGTCAGTTTTATTCTATAAAATTACAAAGATAAAGCAAGAACAACATTAGCGAGAATAATACAATCATGTGCAAAAGCATCCAATCAATTATGGCATGCAGAAAAGAGATATTTCTGAGGTGCATAAAAGCAGACGCACTCCTGGACGCAAAAGAAAAAAGTCACATAAGTAGGGGGTCTATAAGATGCACACATCCAAGAGTGCGTAAGTTTGAAGCGTGTAGAAAAATATAAGATAAGTGTGTCAATGTAGGATGTAAATCTACTGCTTAGAGTTCATAAAATGTTTACCAGTTCCATTGGGATAGCAACGAACACATCTAGTTTGATATTTTAGAGAAGATTCCCTTCGTTGTTCAGGTTGAGACATATTTCGCAAATCATAAACGTTTACATGCCTCCCTGCAGTAGCCACTACTAAACGGTTGCCAACCAAAGAAAGAGAGTATACACGTTCAGGTTGTGGGTATGTCCCAACAAGTGTTTTGTCTGGCCCACTTGCTCCTCTTGGATCCCAAGACTTTACTGTTTTGTCCCAACTGCCAGTAATCACTTGGCCTACAATAGAAAATTTTAGATCAGAATTCCAAACACGAAACAATCCAATTTCTAAAGTCTAATTTCTAAAGTCTCGGTGCAATAAGGATTTCAAACAGTAATATATAAAACAAGAAACAAAATTGGTAAGCACACCAAATCATAAACTAAGCAGTACATACAATCTACATTTTTTGAGACTAACCATTCCTTTCGGGTATCCATTCAACTTCATGAAAAATAATATTTATAACATGAAATTTATGATTGATGCAACATAATTGGATCTTCAATGTCATCATCATCCAAAGATGTCAAGCAAATAGCCACCAAGACTGTACAGGATAAATAATCACACAACTACTGTACATCATTGCCTTCCTAAAATATTTGGCATGCCATACACAAAGTCGAGAATTACTATTCCTACATTCCATAACCAACTGATCCTAAATGCCATTAATTAATAAATCCTACAACATTATTTTCCACTTTGTATACGTCCCAATTTGCTTTTTACATGAATCACATTCAGTTGGTGGCCAAATCATGAAAACAATGCAACTATAGTAATGCATCTGGCATTAACCCTAGAATATGAACGTAATTGGATCCAGGAAAAGGTTCAGCTCCATATCCTAAGTATGAACCTAGTACCTTTGGACAATGTTATACTAAGCAGTTTTCATTACTTGCTCCGAGTTGCTCGGTCCATGAGCAATTACCTACTAATCGGATGGTGATTTATAGCAATTATGTTGCCTCATGGATTTTTTATTTTCTTAATTGGCCACCCATATCCTAAGTATGAACCTAGTAGTTTGTTTTTTTATTAATCGCTGATTAATCCTTTTTTAGAACCCTGCCTTTAGAGTGTGATGAGAGCCATGCTAGTCTTGGACTAGATGCAAACTACTTGACCTGGTATCAGATATATACTATGTTCGTATAACCACTCACAAAAGAAAGATGAGAACAAAAAAGATAACTTACTGTTTCTAGATTTAATCATATGTCAATTCTCAGGAATATGCAGAAATCATGTCTTGATGAGTATATTTTCTGATAAGAAAATATATGTGCTCCTTATTTTATCCTGTGCATAAGAATTCATCCTGTTGATGTATGTGGATATACAACAGCTTTACTGATTCTTTTCAGATTATTGTCTCTTATCTTATACCCAACAAACTACACCAACTTCTCACAAATCCACTGACACATAACGAAGACGCCGATCGCTGAAAATCAACGACTCAAGATAACAAGGACTAAAATCCCAATTATCTAACACGAGAATCACACGAGAAAATTCTCAATATTAATCAAAATCATAAGAATGAACTTGTCTCTACTATTTTACGAAGTTCTTTATAAGAAAACATTACTTAAACCCTAAGAAAGACTCCTAACAAACTAAGAAAAAGAAATACAAAAAATAGCAGTGTTCTAAGTGGTGGTCCAAGCGGCCGCCTAGGCGGTGCCTAGGTGTGAGGTGGACACTCTCCACACCGTTTTTCCGTTGGCGGTGGAGTAGGCGGCGGGGCGGAGGCGGTGTAGGCGGGCATCTAGGCGGAGCAATACTTGAGTAGATGTTTTGGCTAAACAATTTTGCAAGCATTATGGACCTATGGTTCACTTTTTCAAGTTTGAAACTTCATAAATATTTGTTCTACAAATTAATTATGCATAAAATACCCTAAAAATATATATATTATACAAAAAATGGGGTAAAATAGTAAAAAATGTCCAAAATGTATCAGCGCCTAAACGGGACGCAGACAATCTCTGCGGTGCACCCTTCTAATGCCATTTAGAATCTTCAAAAAAGACAAAAATCCGTCCAAAATAAAGGCTCAAAAATAGGCCATTTGTCTCGAACTGACATACCATTGGTATGATGCAAGTATGCTCCAAAACCACAATTCATTCCAGCAACTTTTCACCCAAAAATCAGTCACATCAAGTATGCAGGCAGCATACGACATTCAGAGGCCCAAAATTGGGTCCGGCCCAATTATAATGTCCACATCATCCACTCATTTCTTATCTTATCTTTAATGATCGTCATCCATCCATCCTATCATCCCCATTTCAGCTACACACTTATTTTTTGTACACCCTGCTATTAGTCTATACATAGATATAACTTTACTTGTTATCCAAATAACAAAGTGGGTGCAATTTTGCTAATCTGAGGTGGTTAACGGAGTAAGGTTGTTGTAGTATGGAGTAATTAAGTTGACAAAAACAAGGTGTCAAATACCATCTTGCCTATAAAAAGAGGTAAACACTTCCCAAATCAAATATAAGGCATAAGCCCTATTTCGTCTGTTGCTTACAGAATAAGCTCCAAGACATCAAAATTACTTGAAACAAAGTGGAGTAGAACAAGTTCAAATTTAATATGTAAAGTGATATCCAGATCCAAAATGCTATTAAGGTTCTCCTCTTTCCATCGTGCAATTTGAAGGCTTATTTTTGAGTTTCCACAATTGTGGTAGGACTTTCAATTGTTAGGTAGTATATTTATCTAGGGTCTCATTTGAAGGGTCTTCATTCTTTGTAATCCTTGTATTTAGAAATTAGAACTACTAGGAAAGGGATGCCTGTTTTAGCTTCCAGAGTATTTTGACTGGTTGATATCAAAATAAAGGAGCATAAGTGTATGTCTTTTTTTGCAGGAGAGAATTTTCAATTTTAGACTCAATCTTCCATTGAGACTAGGCAATACTTCAAGAAAGCCTTAAGAAGAAAACATAGAATAGGTGATATGATGCCAATGACGTCAAATAATCTAATGATTTGTTGCACTTGTAGTTCTTATTTCACTCACTTCTCATGGCATACGGTACAAGACGAGCAGCGCAAGGTTTGCCTAGAGCCATAGTTTAAAGTATCGGCCGATACCGATCCGATACGGCCGATACCGATACAGTTTGGCATGTCCCGATCCGATACCGACCGATACCCGATACTGACCGATACCGACATTAGAGGTCTCTTTTCCAGTCAATTCGGCAAAAAAAATTGAATTAAAAAGACCAATTAGAAAGGATGTAAAAGCATAATAAGGTTGTAAAAACATATAAAAGAGGAAAACTTATCTATCGCATATAAATCAATCGACAAGGATGACTACTATTTCATTCAATATCAAAAATACTAAGAAACAATACTGAAAATACTTTAAATTATGCATAATTGTATAAAATATATTATCTAAAATTTTAATAATTTACTAATAGTTGTTTGTTTTCCGATACCAAAAAATCCGATACTCCGATCCGAAACCGCCGATACTACCGATACCGCCGATCCCGATACTCATAGGAATGGTCCGATACCGATTCCGATACCGATACTTTGAACCTTGCCTAGAGCCTGAGGTGCGAAGCGTGCACTTTATTGAAGGGAGGCACATTTTTTTTTTCACAAAATTAAAAGAACCATTAAAATGTTAAATAACTATTTTAAGTATATAAACACGTGAAATCAATTGCCAAATATCAAAAGTCCAAAGGATAATGTTGCAGTGACAAAATAGCAAAACACAATTATCAAATAATATATTTCTATTAGCATATATAAAAAAAATCAGTATCAACCTAAATTGCATAGATAGAAATACATTAGTACAATCTGATACAGATATGAAATTGCCCATTTTGAAAGGTAGGATATGAGATGCTGGAGGACTTTCAACTTTCAAGCTTCTAATTGATGAACCTATTACTTACATAACACATTATACACAATATTGGGAAGATATAATTCCAAATGAAAAGCAACCATCAAAAAAAGTGTGAACTATATTAACTAATATGCTTGTAACAAGAAAGATCGAGGTGTCCAACTATTTAAGTGGTTCTCCTATTTGATGTTTCCCTTAGGTACAAGATAAACATTGATAACTCTCAAAAGCATTTTTTTTTGTAGACAGCATTTCTAGGTTCAAGCATAGTGATGTTGCATCTTTCCCTCACCCACAGACACAAAACAGTTATAATGGTGAGGACTCTCTCTGGCCTAAACTGTACAAGAGTTTACAAACTATGAGAATACTAAATGCATGTTTTTGGCATTTGGAAACTTAGTTCAACAACTAGTGGAAACTAGGAAAACATTGGAAACTGCTCCTAGTTTCCAGATATTTATGTTCGAAACTTAATCTGCAACGTAGTGGGCCCCATATCTCAAATGGGATTTTTCATCGGATCTAGTTTCATTTAACCGTGATAGTTTGATACTAGTTAAAGAATACGAGCATATGCTTCTTCCATTTACTTAGGGCTGTGTGATAGAATAAAGCTGTAGTTTACATCAAAAAACAAAATTTTCAAGTGGAAACTAAGTTTCTCCTGGTTTTGGAAAACCAAAAGAAACTAAAGTTTTCTAGTTTCAGAATAGTTTCGGCACCAAACACAGTGCAGCAAAACAACCAACCTTGCTGCCGCCAGAAAATCTTATCATAAATCTAAATGTCTAGTGAGATAGGGCAACTCAAAACTTAGGGATTCAAGTATGTTGAACATAACATAAAACCATAACTGTGTACGAACTTGTTAATTGGGCACTTTATAACAATCCCAGCAGTCAACATAAAAATAAACAAAAACATATCTTCCCATCTGATCTTAAACAAGACATAAGAATCTAGTTTTATGCGCCGCCCAGTTAACTATTGACCAAGTCAAGAATCTAGTTCTACGGTTCTACCCATGAAAAGTACCCACCCTAAAAATTCATAAATCTACAACTAAAAGTACTTTTTGACAATAACAACCAAGGACTAAGAAAAAAGCAGCAAAAGACTCAAAGGGAAATCATAACTTAAAGGGCACGTAAAGACTCAAAGGGAAATCATAACTTAAATGGGCACGTAAAGACTCAAAGGGAAATCATAACTTAGAAACAAAAACAAAAAATAATCAAATTTTAGGCAGCAACCAACCTGCAGCATAGGAGTACTCAACACAGCGCACAGGAGCATCATGCCATCCTAAGATGTCCTCCTTGCCTGAACTGAAGACATATCTGTAATAAAGACAATATAAGTAAGACTAACGTTTCTAAAGTTTCAAGTAGTATGCCAATTAAAAGCTCAAATCAGTGTGTATAAACTGTACACACATGCACACATGTGAGTCTGTGTGTAGTGCTTGAATGTATGTTAGCAAGATGAAAATAAGTCATGAAGTGCTCCAATTATTCAAGAGGGAGAAACATAAGATACAAACTGGGAAGGAGCGAGCTTAACTATCTCACTTTAATATTTTTTTTAGAGTATTCATTTTAATATTTTAAAGTCCCTACAGCTTATATGCAAGAAAATTAACTTTTATAAATATGTATAGGAAGAAAGCTAACTCAAGAAATATAAACAACATTATTCATAATCAAACAGAAAAACAAATTCGCTTATATAATAAAAGTGCATAACAATTTCTCTCAAGAAAAATGCTAACACATTTCCACAACTGATCAGATTTTCCCCTGACAAAACAATGTGTAACTAAAAGTAATTTTAAATGACCATGTCAACAGAATGATAAGAGTATCCTATTAAATGACAGTGAATTGTGACAACACATCATACAGATAAAAAAATGAGAAACCTTGGTAATCATATGCTGAAGGGGACAAGGTGTGCACGGATCCTTATTGTTTATTCGTTTCTGCTAAGACCAATCTCCTTTGTAACATGAGCAAATGTCATTATACCTATTGTTTCTACCCTCATAATCACTTCAGAATGTTAATGTACTGCTAGGGATTTCATAACAGTATCAGAGCAGCAAAAGTCTATGCCCAGGGGTTGGAATCTGTCATTTAACTTGGTTTCTACATCTTTCATCTAAATGATATGTACATTGTCAACCATGTTTGAGGGGATGTCGAAAATAGCTTCATTCAAACAACATTCCAGTCAACCAAGTTGTCAAGACCTCAACCAAAATAATATAGTAGTAAAAAGTATAATAAAGGTGTTTGTTTCCAATATAAAAACAAAAAAAAACCTCCACCATGCCCTCATGTTCAATATGTAATAAAAGGGGCTGCCAACACCAACCATGTATATAAAGAATATGTTAATTGTTTAAATTGAGAATATTATCTTCCCATCTAGGCTTCCTAAGAAATGGTTTCCTCCTGATCGCAAAATGCTGAGTGCAAAAGTAAATAAAATGTAGTATCTCGTACCCACATCTCAGATCTATTTGAATCTTCGATAGTTAAGTGTAAAGCTAGAACATAATATATTTGTCACTTAACAATAGGGATGCAACTGAAGTCAGGTCTGGCGGAGCTCCCTCCGATCAGACCTGACCTGGGGGGGGTATTTAGAGGAAGCTGGGTGGAAGTGAAGAGTCTGAAGACGGAAACAGAGGTAAGCTCCAAAGTCTGAATCAGAGTCTGGGGTGGAAGCGGATGCGAGGTGACACTTGCGTCCGCCTCCAAACCCAACTCCTTTGGAGATTTCTATTAGTTTAAGTAAACATTTCCTAAGACTTCATCCATGACGTGTTTACGCAGAGGTGGAGGTGGAGGTGAAGATGAAGGCGAAAGCAGAGGTGGAGGTGGAGACAGAGGCGGATATCTGGACCTCCAATGGAGGTGGAGCTGGAGTCGATAACTCTCCCAGCCACAGTAGGAGGCTGATAAGGAGGCGGAGGTTTCAAACTCCAACCCATTTACATCCTACTTAACAAGGCCTTTGGATAAATTCCTTTTACTTCATATGGCATCCCCACCAAACTAAACAGTCAGTTGACATTTCACCAAGAAAAAACAACTCATCTACTCTACCAAGTAAAATACAACAAAGAACCTGAACATGTCCCTACACCTAATAGAGCACTTGTATACCATGAACAACAATCTTCCGCTCACTGGAGCAGGTATTTTCACAAACAGATAGGACCCAGAGTGAACATTAACAATCTAGGAAGCACAAATACGCCAAAAATTGATTTCAATTCTGAATCAGTAGTGTCAGGACCGTATTGGACATGACATAGAGCTCCAAAGTACACTATGACAAGTCAAATTAGATGCCCTGTCTTGCAAATGTCTCCGTGCAAACAAGTTAACAATTTGTTCAAACTTAACAAAAAAAAAAAAAATTATTCCCATCTATTGTCGTTCCAAGAAAGATTAAACCCTAATTTCCTGACTATGCAATCCCGACTATATCATAAAATTCCAAAAGTCAACAATAAGCTTTCCTTCTTTGGAGAGGCATTTCCACGAATAGATTGGACACAAAGCCATCATTAACTATCCATTACAAAGCAAAAACTATTCCAAGATACTGCCACTCCAATCCTAACAATATAAAAGGAAAACAAAACCCTAACCTCCTGACCGAGCAATCCGCACTGGCGCTGAACCCGGAGGAGTCGTCGTGGAAGCAGCAATCGAGGACAGGGCCCCCGTGCATGAACTCCCCCTTCAGCACGTTCTTGCTTGCGTCGTAGAGCCGGACATTCTGACAAACGAAACAAAGAAGGAAAATTTAAGCGACGACAGAGAAAATTAGGGTTTTCATACGAGGGAGTTGCTACGTGGTGACCTTGTCCCAGGAGGAGACGAGGAGATGGTCGCTGTGGTTGGAGAAGCGGAGGTTGGAGATGCCATCGGAGGGAGGGTTCGAGAGCTCCCTCCCGCTCCCAGAAGGAAGAGCTGCGCTCATGGCGACCGGTAGACGACGAATTAGGGTTTCGTAGGAAAAACTTAGGGTTTCGACGGAGGAGAAGAAGAAGAGGAAGAAGAGCTGGCGGAGTGTATTTCAAAAATCTGGAATTTGAAATGTTGGTGAGATTTACTCTTTTTTTTGTTCTTCCCGTTTGCTTTTGATCTTTCCTTTTTGGGGCTTTTTGATATGAGTCACTTCAAACTTCCATATTTATAGCTAGATACCCAAAAAATTGTAGAAAAAATTTGAGTTGCACACCACTTTATTTACCATTTTTCAATGTGCATCCCACGGTTTTACCATAAAGCATGAAATTCTCTACTTTTGACATAAATCATCCACGACTGAATGTTAACTGCTTTCACCGATTTTTTTTAACGAAAATACCATTTTTCTAATTTTTTTTCTTCCCAAACCCCTCAACCCTCTTGCGCACCCCCCCCCCCCCACCACCTCCACCTGGCCTCCCTCTCCGCCTCTGCACCCACCCCCCCCCCCCCCTTCCCCTTCCCACCACCACCACCGTCACCGTGCACCACCCTGACAGCGGCAGCAGATCCGGCAGAGGCGACAACAGCAGCGCACAGAGGGCTGTGCGCGGCGGTGAGACACGACGGGACTGCGGGAGCCGGCGGGGTGGGGGAGGGGTTTGGAAAAAGAATATTTTCGTCCAAAAAAATCGGTGAAAGCAGTTGGCCATCAGTCGTTGACGATTTTCGTCAAAAGTGAAAGATTTCATGCTTAATGGTAAAGTAGTTTGGTGCACATTGAAATATGCTAAATAAAATAGGCTGCAACTTAAATTTTATCAAAATTATAATTACAAAAAGTTTGTTAACTTGAGTATGTGGTAGGAGCATCTCCAACCCTAGGTCCCTAGTGACTTTGGAAGAAAAAAAAAATGTTGCCACACTTGCATGAGGAAATTTTATTTTAAAAAAATTCTCCAATCAAATTGTCAAGTAAATTGCGATATTTGGATAAAAAAAATACTTAGAAAAAAGAGAGAAGAAGTTGTTTTGAAAGTTAGAAAATATATATATATCAATACGTTTTCTATCGGAAAAAAAATTCTACTCCATTGTTTTTATTGAATGTAATCTTGCTGTCACGCCTCAGTCCCAAAATATCGAGGGACTAGACACGTGGCAATGGCCAGCAGCACACACCGATGGGCAAACCCAATTTAATGGACCCATCAAGGTGTACTTAAGCTGTAATACAACAATAAAGTCTAAATAACATGTCACAATCTAATCTCATCCACAGAAATAAATACAAACAATATCAGAAATATAAATCAACAACAAGTCTCAATAAAATATAACTCGGGGAACAACCCGATAATGAGTTTGATACAATGGTTCACTAGACAAGAAATAAAGAGTATAACAACAACAAATACTGAGTATGGATAAAGCATATACTCAGAGAAAATCCTCGACGATCACCTCGTCTTCTGGATCTGGTACTGCTCCAGTGCCTGCTCTTGTTCCGTACACCTCGGGGTAGATCTCTTCTGCTAAACCTGGGGACATAATCCGGATCCAGGTCCTTAGGGCACATAGAAAGGTACAAGAATAACTCAAGCCATAATAAATGTAGTGCAATAATAAATAAATCCATAGGGTAAACTATATAACCAGCTAAGTGATATGCAAGATGAGAGCATCACTAGAACTCAGGCTGAGACCACTACAAGCTCGGTGTCGGGGAGCCAGTAGCAGTGATATCATGTAGTTGTCTAGCTCGGAGAGAGGCTACGACACCGTCATAATATAATCAACCTGTAGCTTGTGTGTCTCTTTTCATCCAATGTAATCACACGTCTCATGTCCATGACACGCAAGATCATGACCTCTAACTGATGCAGTGAGTCATAATGATAGCTAAGCATATGAATAAAGAATATATCATGAAACCTGTAACCTATACAGAATCACCATGAATATCTCAGGAAGATTCTGTCTCATGAATAGTGTCAGGTGCCCTGTGGTATGACGTACTTGATAAGGCAAGCACGAGAATGCATAGGATCTCGATATCCATCTCTAGGTGACGTTACACAACTCCGCGTACGGGGTTGACACCCGAATCTTGTTCGAACGTTAAGTAATATCACACGGTCCTAGATTAAGCAGCTACAATATGTAAATAAATCAAGATAACAAAATGAAGCAGGTACTGCAAGTTTGACAAGGTATACTTGCCTGGGGTTCTGGCTCCAACTCCTGCTCTAGTATCAGCGGGATTTGCAGGTACTCCTCCGGTTGCTGAAATAAATATTACCATCAGATTCAGAAGACATCAAATAGCTAGAATTGTATGTCCATAAGTCCAATTTGGACACAAGGGCAAAAGTGACAGTTTCTGGTCAAAGCGGGGTCCACATATGGCCCGCTTTGCACCGAGAAACGTACCAGAGACAATGTTCTCCAAATTCGTCAAACTTAGTGTCTATGAGTCCAGAACGACGATACGAACCCAACGGAATGTCCAGAACTGGATTCTGGTTAGCCGATTACAAAATTGCCCGTCAAGTAGAGCCGTGGGACCCACGATACGTAATTTTGTCAACGTTCTCAGAATAGAACCAAACTTGGGTCACAGGACCAACGTATTGCTACGAGTCTGATGGCACAAGTTTTATTTCGATACGACGTGCGTACACGAAGTTATAATAAGTTCCAAAACAGGGCCGATACGGGGTGTTGTCGACGGATACGCGTTGATTCCGGTGTGCACGCACATCCAAATCAACTTCTGCGAAATCCCACACGTCTGTATTAACGGCGTGCACCTTTCGGTGAAGTCCGCACACGACCAAGTTGTCCCGTTTAGCGGGGCGCACCCAGTTCCGGGGAAAATTAGGGTATTTATTTTCCTGATTTTGCGTCGCAGTTTGCGATCTCCACAGGACGCGATACCCCGAACAAATTGCACGGGGTTCGAGAGGGTCACGCAGTATACGCGTCATAGCAGACGGTTCAAAAAATGAGACAGCAAGGAGAGAGAAATCCTCACCTGAAAGATGACTGAAATACGCGTTTCCACGAGGTGGCGCGACGCGGCACGGCCGGCTGTTAGGGTTTCTGCGGGCCGCTGCTGGGGTCGTCGGGGAGGCTCGGCGGAGGCGGCGCTGGAGTCGTCATGGCGGCGCTGTGCTCGACGGAGCTGGTGGCGGCTCCGGGGAAGTTTGTCGGCGGAGGGGAGCTAGGTCTAGGTCGAGCTGGAGAGGAGGAGGGACGGTGGTGGCTGTGGAGGTGTTGGTGGTCGAGGGATGATGGCAGTGAGGCGATCGGGTTGGCTGGATCGGCGGAGGACGATGTGGTGATGAGTGGTGGTGGAAGAGGAGTGGCCGAGCTGGGTCGAGGGGTTCGTCGGCCATGGTGGATGAAGGTGGCGGTGGATGAGAAGGGTTCCGGGAGGGGTTTTATAGGGTGGCGGTGATGGCGGTTGCCGGGAGAGGAGAGGTCGGGAGGCGGAGAGGCGGAGGCGGGAAGACAACGATGGCCGGTGAGGGAGGTGTAACGGTGCGGGAGCGGGGGAGACGCGGCTGCGACAGGCGACGGTTTCGAAACCGTCGGAGGGGAACGGTCGGGGTCGGGGCGGTTAGGGATTGCTAAAGTTACTGTAGCAACGGGTTAACGGGTCGGGTTGATGGGTCGGGTTCAGACCCGACCCGACCCGCAGGGTTGGTTTAGGGGTTCGGTTCAGGGTCGGTTCAGTATGGTTCGGTTTGGTTCATTAAACCGGGTTTATTTTGGGTTTAATAAAAATATTAATTTTTAGGTCTTTAAAAATAGTTTTAGGGCCCAATAAATTCCAGAAAAATTACCCTATGTCTAATATTTTATTTTACACCCAAAAATATTATTTTTATAATATTTTAATAGTTAATAAAAACATTTAAAATTATTTAATACCATAATACCTTGATTTTAATTAGTTAAAAATTTCAGAAAAATTTTGAAAATTTGTTTTTAAAAATCCTGAAAAATCTGGGGGTTTACAATCTACCCCCTTAAGAGGATTGCATCCTCGCAATCAAAGAATAATGAAACACAACTGGTCAGAAGAGATGACACGGTTTACAAAACAGGTTCGAAGCACGTCACAATCAAGAATCATGATCAAAGAGAATCAAAGGATGAGGGTTAAGCAAAACACCTAGGGAAGAAAAATATCATTTCCCTAAGCAATGAAAGTTCGGTAATTCAAGAGTGAAGGAAATCTGGTTAGAGCAAAGAAAACTACAGTTTTTAGAAAAACTAGGTTTGTCAATTATTAACCAGTTTAAAATGCTAGGGTTAAGGCTAAGGTCATGAACTAACATGCACGTGCTAAAGGAATGCATCTATGAATAACTTACGCGCATTTGCTACTCCACGAGTCTGTATGTCCTCCAAGATCATCGTAAAAGCTTGTCCGCGTCCTTGCGGTGGATTCCTCTGCTGCTGCTGAGCCCGCTGGAAGAGTACTGCCTGGGGTATCAAAGGTGGCCTCGGCTAATACCCTCCTGGAGGTGGTGGTATGACCCCTTCAACTCCCGTTTGCGGTACTCCCAATGCTGGATAGGCTGGCCTCGGTACTGGTAAAGCTTGTTGGTTTACCATTGGTGCTCCTTCTCGACGCTCAAGGCATTCCCTCACTAAATGCTGACTGGATCCGCAAGCTAAACATAATCCCATTTTGCGTCTGCACTCGTTCTCTATATGGCCTCACTTGCCACAATGTTGACAGATAGGCAGTGCCTGTGGAGATGCTCCGAGTGGCTGGTGAATGTGAGGTCTCTTTGCAGCTTCTTCCTGTGGTGCTCTGACTGGTGCTGATGCGGAAGGCCGCTTCAGGCTGGTCTCTCTCCTGGTGACGCGCTTCATGTGTCGGGCTGTAGCAAGGACGTCCGAGTAAGAAGTAGGTGCAACGAATCCGATCAGTCTCTATAGCTCGAAGTTTAGTCCGTCGAAGAACTTCTCAGCCTTCTCTTCTTCTGTCGGGATCAGGGTTGGGGCGAAGGGACTCAGACAAATGAACTCTGCGTTGTATTCTTCCACTGTCATACTGTCTTGAGTAAGGCGATTGAACTTGTCCCGAAGTTCTGATCGAGCGATAGCTGGAATGTACATCTCCTGAAAGAGTCTAGAGAACTCCTTCCAAGTGACTCGGTTTGGTCCGAGCCGTGTCTCCTCAGTTAGCCACCAGTGATGTGCATTGCCCGTCAATTGCATCCGGACGGCAGTCATCCAGCGTTCCCTTGGAAGCTCAGCTGCTTCTAATTGATGTTGAGTGTTTGTAAGCCACTCATGAACTTTAGTGGGCTCCTCCTTGCCTGAAAAGGTGCGGGACTTCAGCTGGCAAAAATCGGAGATAGAGCCCGTCGTTGGCCGTCGTGCTGGTAGATTCGCCTGCTCCAGTGTGATTACTAGGCTGTGACGTAAAGCCTCTTATTGAATCTGCTGTTGAGCTTGCATCATTGCGTAGATCATTTGAAATATCTGTTGTCCGTCCATAGCCTACCCTTGTGGGAATATGGGCATTGGTGAAGTAAATTGCGTCGATGGTGGAATGTCATCTTGCTGGATTCTCGAGGTATGCTGATTTGCTTGACTGCATTGTTGAGCTGAGTGTCCTTCACCTAATGGTGTTGCTTCTTCTTCATGGGTAACCACAACTCCTTGTGGTGTTCCTGTAGGAATCTCGTCGTTTGCTGGTGGATCCATTACTCTGCATCCAAAATAAACGATAAGAGGCACACAGAGGAATCAAGGCAGGATGCAAGTCAAGAAATTAATTCGAATCCGATATAGTGATCAAGAATGATTCAAGCAAGTGGATGAGATCCTATAACTTATCATATCCTTGTCGCAGGTGTCACGCCCCAGTCCCAAAATGTATGGAACTAGGCCACGTGGCATTGGCCACCTGACACGTCACTAAGGGTTTACCCAATTTAATGGACCTAAAGGAACATGCTACGCTGTCCTAAAATACTACAAGTTTAATACAGGTAAAACTAATATCATCCATAAAATATCAATGAATATGGGAATAAGTACTGAATATATATAATGCTAAGTCTGGAATGTCATAGTACACCTCAGATAATGTCAGGTGGGAACATACCTACTACAAAAGATAAATACAAGTACTGTAAATAAGATAGACTAGAGTATCGTCTATCAATGTATGTAGCTCCAGCTCCAGGTGTACTAAAAGATCAGGCAGACTCCGAAGGCAACTCTTCTAACTCCTCCTCAGTAGCATATCTGGTCTCCTGTCCAGGTCCATATACTGTGGGGTAGAAGGCCTCATCTAAATCTGGAAGGGAACCAGGTCCTCAGTGGGACATAACAAGATACATAAAACACATGCCATATATATAAATACTGAATAAATAAATACAGGGTGTGCTAACCATCTATGTGAATGCAAAGTAAAGACCTTGTAGTACGTATGGGAAAGTGTAGGCTTGACATATGCTGACTTAATTCACCAATCGTGGAGACTGGCTAGTATATGTGTCATATGCCCCCAGA
The DNA here is from genome assembly GCA_036927795.1 of Iris macrosiphon. Taxonomy (NCBI): domain Eukaryota; kingdom Viridiplantae; phylum Streptophyta; class Magnoliopsida; order Asparagales; family Iridaceae; genus Iris; species Iris macrosiphon. The sequence continues at coordinate 6,046,012 of JAYESA010000009.1, forward strand.
CACATGGGTAGCTCTGCAATCGTCCATCTCCGAGGAGCATGGAACAAAGTTATAACATACAAGGAGGGGGGTGTCCCATACGTCTACTAGTTATCTTCCCCGCCCAATGTATCTAATGCCAAGTTCTATATTTCCTGAATTTTCCTGAGTTCGTGCTAAGCCGTGATGCACGTCACACGTACCGGTAGCTAATCGAGTACGTAAACTCGCATCTCAATATGTATTGCAACCTTGTTGCGTGTACCCGTGTCAGGGTCTAGGAGGATATTAGGATACCCTCGCAGTTGTTGGAAAGTCTGCTAGAGTCTAAGTTAGTTACACTACGTGTCAACGCACTTGTTGACGGTACCCGAGGCAATCTCAGATACAACAGTTATATGTAAGTCTATTGAAAATAACATACAACAGTTTAAATGAATTATACAGTAAAAACTTGGCAAGGTATACTTGCCTACTTTTCTGAGTTGAGCGTGCTAAAGACCTGTACTTGCAGTCAAGTCGGAGGTGTCCTGTGACCAGGGGTCACTGACTGCGTGGTAGGGGTACTCTGTTCAGGACATATAGGGTTCGGTAATTTAATATTCAAACAATGCGTATCTTAAAACTATATATATATAATAATACATAATATATATATAGTATATATTAAGAGCATATAAAATATACATAATGTATTTATATACTTAATATAAATATATACATATATATAAGTATATATAAATTTGCAGGAAAAAATATAATAAAGTATATAAGATATTTTATGTACTTAACAATATATATTTATATATATAGTGATATATATAATATATATTAAAAAATAAAGGCATATATATATAAATGTACATATATACATATATATATATATATATATATATATATATATATATATATATATAATATTATATATATAATATAATTATATATATATATTTAATAGTATGTATAACATAGTACATATTTAATAGTATATATATTAGCATAATATAACATAATTATATATAAATATATAAATATATATATATAAATATATATATATATATATATATATATATATATATATATATATATATATATATATATATATATATATATATATATATATATATATATATATATATATATATATATATATATATATATATATATATATATATATATATATATATATATATATATATATATATATATATATATATATATATATATATAAATATATAATATATTAGTATATATATATATATGTATATATATATATATATATATTAGTATATATATATATATATATATATATATATATATATATATATATATATATATATATATATATGTATAATATTCAGTAAATAGGATATAATATTTATTATTATATATAATAATACAATATTATATATTAATATATATATATATATATATATATATATATATATATATATATATATAAACAGAAATACATATATGTATATATTATATATTATATAGATATATATATCATATATATGTACTGTATATATATATATATTAATAATTATAATATATATAAATATGTATAATAATATAGATATATATATATATATATATATATATAGTTATATATATATATATATATATATATATATATATATATATATATATATATATATATATATATATACATAAAAAAATAAAAAATAAAAAAATAAAAAAAAGAAATACATAGGTATATATATATAGTATATTTACTGTATATACTGTAATTATAATATTAATATATAATTAAATATATAATAATATATATACTAATATATATATATTAATATATAGACATATATACATACATATATTAAATAATACGTATATACGTACAGGGAAGGGGGGTATATACCTGACAGGTAGGGCGGCCCACGCCTCGTCGCCGGCGGGAGGACGGCGGCGGAGCAGTCGGCGGCTGGCCGGGACGGCGATCACAGCAGCAGTGGCTGCTAGCAGTAACAGCGGCAGCTTGCAGCAGTTGCAGCGCCGCAGGCGGTGGCGGAGGCGGCGGTGCAGGGTGGGGGATCGACCGAGGGGGTCGTGGCGAGGAGTTCGGTGGTGGTCGCGGTGGTCAGAGGCGGCCGGAGTGGCGGTGAGGGGTGGTCGGGGGAGGCTGGGGTACAGTGGCTGGGAAGTCGGGGAAGGGTCTGCGGGGAGGCTGGCGGTGGCTGGGGTGGTCGTGGGGCGGCGGGATGGTGGTGGTCCGGTAGAGGGCGTCGGGGCGGAGCGGATGGGGGTGGTGGCGGTGGTCCACGATGGCCGGGGTGGCGGTGAGGGACGGTCGAGAGTGGTGGTGGCCTGTTGGTGTTGGTGGGGTGTTGGTTGCTGCGGAGGCTGTAGGCGGCGCCGGCGGTGGCTAGGGCGGGTGGTGGTTGGTCGAAAGGGAGCTGGGGGAGGGGCGAACCGGTCGACGGAGGTTCGGCGGAGGTGGTGGCCAGAGGGAGGTGGTGTGGGGTTTGGAAGAGGGGAGGGGGTCGGGTTTTATAGGGTTTAGGTCAATGGCATTAGTGTAAATAGGTTTAGGTTTTAGGGTATTTTAGGTATTTTAATTAATAAATATCTTAGATATTTTATCCTGATATTTTTAGGTGGGCCCCATTGTCAAATGGACGGTGTAGGTTTACCGGCCAATAGGAGGTTGACACCTCACACTGGAAATTTGCAGAAAATCCCTGCAATTTCATAAATTGCTCAAAGGTCGTATAATTGGGAAATTGCGTAATTACACAATTTGTCTGGGAAAAACACCATATTTCTAAAAATGCTAAAATTCACAGAATTGAAGGGGAAAGCTGTGTGAGGGCCCTGAGGGGGTGGGGGTGAGCCTGGGCAGGGACTGGGCCTAGTTTTTAGGTGATACGAGTCACCGTATTAATTAATTAATAATTAATGCGCACGGTGTTTACTAATTATTTAGAGGCAGGTAGGGCCATAATTTTATTATGGTGTCAATATACTAAATGTAGTATATTCAAAGTAGAATAATAACGTATTTTTGTTTGGGCAAAACAGGTGCATGTTGGGCCTCTAATGTCTGTTGGAACAGAGATGGGTACTGGTCTGGGAATAAATTAATAATTAAATAAGGACGTTTGTAACGATATTTGCACAGCTAAAACGACACTCATGCCAGCACATCTTTGAGTTGCACAAAGTGCAGGATAGTAGGCTGTCATGTCTAGTAGGGATATGTGAACTTTGTTTGGGATGACAGTCAGTGTAATGCTCTAATTAATTGGGTGATGGACAGGTGCATAAATCAATAGGATATGTAAGCAAAATAAATTAAAATATTGCAATAAATCCTAAATTGCTAAAAATAATTTTTAAAAGCTGAAATCTGGTCGAGGGAGTTTACAGTAGGTTTGCTCGATTCCTAAGTTAAAACCGAAGCAATTTAGTCATAGACCTGCATGGGCCACCACAAAAACCATGTCACGCCCCAGTCCCAAAATATCGAGGGACTAGACACGTGGCAATGGCCAACAGCACACACCGATGGACAAACCCAATTTAATGGACCCATCCGGGTATACTTAAGCTGTAATACAACAATAAAGTCTAAATAACAGGTCACAATCTAATCTCATCCACAGAAATAAATACAAACAATATCAGAAATATAAATCAACAACAAGTCTCAATAAAATATAACCCGGGGAACAACCCGATAATGAGTTTGATACGATGGTTCAATAGATAAGAAATAAAGAGTATAACAACAGCAAATACTGAGTATGGATAAAGCATATACTCATGAGAAAATTCTCGACGATCACCTCGTCTTCTGGATCTGGTACTGCTCCAGTGCCTGCTTTTGTTCCGTACACCTCGGGGTAGATCTCTTATGCTAAACCTGGGGACATAATCCGGATCCAGGTCCTTAGGGGACATAGCAAGGTACAAGAATAACTCAAGCCATAATAAATGTAGTACAATAATAAATGAATCCATAGGATAAACTATATAACCAGCTAAGTGATATGCAAGATGAGAGCATCACTAGAACTCAGGCTGAGACCACTACAAGCTCGGTGTCGGGGAGCCGGTAGCAGTGATATCATGTAGTTGTCTAGCTCGGAGAGAGGCTACGACACCATCATAATATAATCAACATGTAGCTTGTGTGTCTCTCTCCACCCAATGTAATCACACGTCTCATGTCCATGACACGCAAGATCATGACCTCTAACTGATGCAGTGAGTCATAATGATAGCTAAGCATATGAATAAAGAATATATCATGAAACATGTAACTTATACAGAATTACCATGAATATCTCAGGAAGATTCTGTCTCATGAATAGTGTCAGGTATCCTGTGGTATGACGTACTTGATAAGGCAAGCACGAGAATGCATAGGGTCTCGATATCCATCTCTAGGTGACGTTACACAACTCCGCGTACGGGGTTGACACCCGAATCTTGTTCGGACGTTAAGTAATGTCACACGGTCCTAGGTTAAGCAGCTACAACATGTAAATAAATCAAGATAAAAAATGAAGCAGGAACTGCAAGTTTGGCAAGGTACACTTGCGTGGGGTTATGGCTCCAACTGCTGCTCTCGTATCAACGGAATTTGCAGTACTCCTCCGGTTGCTGAAATAAATGTTACCATCAGATTTAGAATACATCAAATAGCTAGAATTGCCTGTCCATAAGTCCAATTTGGACACAGGGGCAAAAGTAACAGTTTCTGGTCAAAGCGGGGTCCACATGTGGCCCGCTTCGCACCGAGAAACGTGCCAGATACAATACTCTCCAAATTCGTCAAACTTAGGGTCCACAAGTCCAGAATGATTATACGAACCCAAAGGAATGTCCAGAATTGAATTTTGGTGAGCCGATCACAAAATCGTCCGTCAAGTGGAGCCGTGGGGCCCACGATACGTGATTTTGTCAACGTTCTCAGAATCGAACCAAAGTTGGGTCACAGGACCAGCGTATTGCTACGAGTCTGATGGCATAAGTTTTATTTCAATACGACGTGCATACACGAAGTTACAACGAGTTCCAGAACATGGCCATACGGGGTGTTGTCGACGGATATGCGTTGATTCCGGTGTGCATGCACATCCAAATTAACTTCCGCAAAATCTTACACGTCCGTATTAACGGCGCACAACTTTCGGTGAAGTCCGCACACGACCAAGTCGTCCCGTTTAGCGCGGCGCACCCAATTCCGGAGAAAATTAGGGTATTTATTTTCTTGATTTCGCGTCGTAGTTTGAGATCGCCACAGGACGCGATACCCCGAACAAATTATACTGGGTTCGAGAGGGTCACGCAGTCTACGTGTGGTGCCCCGTTCCCCCTATTCGGGGAGCGCGGCTAAGAAATACTAGACGGTGTCGTTCGATCGGGATAGATTGAATCAAGAACTCATCCTTGTTATGGATTTGTCTCTTCGGAATCGATTTCCATATTCAGTGGACCGTGCCCAAGGATCGACTTAGCGGCAGAGTCAGGAGGGACCTCTCCGCTGCATTCTTTGTTGCCTAGTTTTCGCTGTCGCTTGTTGCTTTCGTGCCTTGAGTTGGTTTTCGGATTTGCTTGGGTTTTCTTGAACGGTTTCGATGGATTTCATTGCTTTCGTTCTTAGGACTGCACTTCAATTCCGATAAGGGAGAGAGAGGAAGAAGTACTGATCAGCTGTTCGTGTCAATACAGGTGAACCAGCTGTAGTCGTCGCTCGAGCGGACTCCTAAAGCACTTCTTTCCTTTTCCTTCCAACTACCAAAGTGAGTGGCTACCAACCCGATTAGCTAGCCCTACTTGCTAGTCTTCACATCTAAATCTTGTGTTCGTGCTTTGCTCGATCAAACGATACCAAGTAAATAACTAAAAGATATCAAGATAATAAGGGAATAGACTTGGGAAATATTGCTTGTCAACGAAACCTGTGAACGGTTACTTACTTATATGCTTGCTCGTTTGGAATGTTCATCATATGCATAAAAATAAGTTAGAATGTATATTTCTTCTTAAAACTGTGCTATGTATAGAACTCATTTTCAAAGCAATAACCCAACAGGAAGACTATGCTAAAATAAATCTTGCCTGTTACTGCCATGCTCCTGATACGCCCTGATTTGCCTCGATGCTAACTTAGTGTACTGCGTTGATCACGGACAACTTGTGCACAAGGTCTTAGTTCCTGCGGACGGTCGCTGGGGCACTGGCACCGATCCGATCCGGACGGAACTCATGATAGTCGCCTGCTATAGGACGAAATGCCTTGGGACGTCCTGATCTATGCGTCGCACGGCACTCCGTACTGAGACTAGCCCGTCCATTATGGCAACGTGCCAGTGATCCCCCTTGTATATTTAAACCTGTTGCTACTAACTTGTGTCTTCTTGGCAGGGAAGGCAAGGTAAGTATTATGCAGGTGGTTCAGACGGGCAGGTAAATGTCACCGAACGGTGGCGAGTTATTTCAATGATTCTATATATATGTCTTGCTGTAAAATGAACTAAGGCAAGATAGAAACCCACAAATATGCATGCTTCATTAAAACAACGTGTTGATTGGTATAGTTGGGATAGCTCGCCTTCACCAGTACGTTTCGATGTACTGACCCTCGTTGAAACAGGTTCCCCGTGCTAAGGAGAGCCGAGCGAGGAGCAGGAGACAAACCCCCAATCCAGTCCAGCTGTAGGCACGCCTCGACCGTGCCAACCTTTGAAGCATTTTGAAGAAGAAGAAGCATTTTGAAGTTAGAAGCTAGCCACCAAGCAACCATGCAACTTCGTGGCAAAGCAGTCGTTCCGACGCAAGGTCTTATATTTTGAGTTTAGTAAGGATGTAATGTACAGGACTGCTATCTCATTTTGTGTCAACACTTTTGTAAGCCCATAGAGGCAATCCTTATGACTCAGTTCAAGGAGTTTGTAATAGATGTTCATATTATCAATAAAAAGAGAACTTTTCCATGTTTCAATATGTGTTTCAATTATCTGCGTACTCTGAATATGTGCTCACTATGCGAAACAAAAATATTTAGCCTTGTGCGGTGCGCAATCTAGGCCCGCACGGCGGTCACGCCCGGGGGACGACTAACGATTCCACGGGATCGGGGCGTGACATGTTGGTATCAGAGCACAGCTTCAAAGTTCCTTTGACTTGAACTAGAAAAGTTTCCTTAACGATAAATCCCTGTGCGAACTCCTGAACTCGTTAAGGCCAAAATGAGATACGTTCATGCAATAAGTCCATAATATATTATGATCCTGATGTAATTTACCTTCCTTTCAAGGAACGACGTAAGCGCAACCATCAGCGCTGGCGCCAGGCGAGACAAGGACTCAGGAGAGCAGTTCCGGAACTTCAGGAAGCTCTCGGAGCCAACGGGGCATGTCTCGATCAGATTCCCTTCAGCAGGTGATGCAAATGTTCACGGAGCAACGACAGAGGGATGATGCCCGCCAAGCCAAGTTCGAGAGCAACCTAGAGGCCCGGCTCTCAGTCCAACAAAAGCAGGTAGATATCCTGCAGCAGCTTGTTCAGACCCTGGCCTCCAACCATTATGCCGCAACGACAGCTACACCAATGGAGCAGCCAGTGCTTGAAGTCGAACCACCGCTAGCGCCAAGGACGAGGGAAGTGACTGCCTTCCCCTTTGGCAACTTCAAGAAGGTCTGCAATACGCCGTTTAATGGGACTGAGGACCCGATCGTGGCCCTAGATTGGCTCGCCGAGCTTGAAGATCATTTTTCTCTCCTAGAAGTGCCGGAAGACAAGCGCGTCACCTGTGCCCAACTATTGCTTCGCCTCAACGCGCACGACTGGTGGGACGTGCATCGACGATCTCTTCAACTTGGCCATGGAGAGGAGGCGATCGCGTGGACGACTTTTCGTGTCGCGTTTGAGGAGGAGTTTATACCCCCACCACTACGACGTCAACGGGAAAACGATTTCGTTCAACTCCGGCAGGGCAGCATGACGGTGAAGCAATACTCGGCAGAATTCAATAAACTGGCCAAATTTGCTACCGCTTATCTACCGGATGCAACGAGTCGTGCCAGACGATTCGAAGGAGGGCTACGTCCTGGCATTCACGGGCACGTAGCCGTTCCGCAGTATCAGACGATGAGGGAAGTCTTAAACCATGCCCTCTCCCTGGAACTGCAGTATCCTCACATTGCTGCCGGCGCTGTGCAAACTTCCAATCACAAACGCCAAGGCAATGATAGAGGAAACAACGCTGCAAAGCGTCCAAATAACGGCGGTAAACAGCGTGGAGACACCAGCAAGACCTGCAACTTTTGCAGGAAGCCAGGGCATATCGAAAAAGATTATCGCCGCAAGCTTGGGACTTGCCTCCGTTGCGGCGATCCAGGCCATCAGATTAGCAGCTGTCCGCGTCGTCCACCGCAACAACCAGATCAGACTCCGGCTCCTCAGGAAAATCGAGCGGCGCCGCAGCCAGGGCATAATCAAGCTCAAGGCCGAGTCTACACCATGACACGGGAAGAAGCTTTAGCTTCGGATACCGTCGTGTCAGGTACCTTACTTTTCAATAATATACCTGCTCGCGTTCTATTTGATTCAGGTGCAACCCATAGATTTATTTCTACAAACTTCGCCACGGAGAATAATGTAAAAATGACTCCGTTGCATTTAGATTTAAGCGTTAGCACCCCGTCTGGTACAAAAATTTCTGTCTGTTCAGCATGCCTAGGCGGTTATATCTGTATTGGGGAGAGAAAGCTGTCACTTGATGTTTTAGTTCTTGATGTATGGGACTATGATATCATTTTGGGAATGGACTGGCTAGGCGCGTGCGCGGCAACTATTGAGTGTGCAGAGAAGCGAGTCATTTTCCGTCTGCCCGGAGAAGCCGTGTTCTGTTACACCAGTAGTCCAGCGAACAATGCGACCAGGGCCTGCATGGTGATTTCGGCAAAATCTGCTCGGCGAATGCTCTATACAGGCTGCGAGGGATTCTTAGCATCGGTTCGGGACACACGGCAGGACTACGCAAACGTCGAGTCAACTTTCGTTGAGGCAGAGTTCCCCGATGTGTTCCCGAGCGAACTACCCGGTATGCCGCCAGACCGAGAGATTGAATTCACTATCGACACATTTCCAAATACACAGCCAATTTCCAAGCCTCCGTACAGAATGGCACCTGCAGAGCTGAATGAATTAAAGCACCAACTCCAGGAATTACTTGATCGCGGGTTCATCCGTCCGAGCGTGTCTCCTTGGGGCGCTCCCGTGCTCTTTGTGAAGAAAAAGGACGGAACTCTACGCCTCTGCATAGACTATAGAGAATTAAACAAAGTCACAATCAGGAACAAATATCCTCTGCCACGGATAGACGACTTGTTTGATCAGTTACAAGGGGCAACGGTGTTTTCTAAGATTGATCTTCGCTCGGGTTACCACCAGCTGAAGATTAAGCCAGAAGACGTGCCCAAGACTGCTTTCAGAACCCGCTACGGCCATTACGAGTTTTCCGTGATGCCGTTTGGACTGATGAATGCTTCTGCTGCATTCATGGATACGATGAACCGTGTCTTTAGGCCCTTCATCGATAAATTCGTGGTGGTGTTTATCGATGACATCTTAGTGTACTCGAAGACTAGGGATGAGCACGCAGGACACCTGCGGATGGTGCTGCAAACCCTTCGAGACCACAAGTTGTATGCCAAATTAAGCAAATCAGAATTTTGGTTGGACAATATCTCGTTTTTGGGGCATATCATCTCCTCGGAAGGCATCTCAGTTGATCCGAAGAAGATAGAAGCAATCACGCAGTGGAAACGACCGGAGTCAGCTAGCGACATCCGAAGTTTCCTTGGTCTGGCAGGGTACTACCGGAGATTTATACAAAATTTTGCTAGAATCGCTTCACCCTTGACTCAGTTGACACGAAAGGGTGCTAAGTTTACTTGGACAGAGGACTGTGAAGCTTCATTTACGGAGTTAAAGCAGCGCCTCATCTCTGCCCCAATTCTTACTCTGCCGAACGGACCGGATGACTTTAAAATATATAGTAATGCCTCAGGAAAGGGTCTAGGATGTGTCCTGATGCAGCGCGATAAGGTGATAGCCTACGCGTCTAGACAGCTAAAGCCTCACGAGCAGAACTACCCAACGCATGATCTCGAACTTCCGCAGTAGTGTTTGCATTGAAGCTGTGGCGTCACTATCTTTATGGTGTACCCTGTGAAATCTATACGGACCATAAAAGCTTGAAATACTTGTACACTCAAAAGGATTTGAATCTTCGGCAGCGGCGATGGCTTGAACTCCTGAGCGACTTCGATCTCACGATCAGATATACGCCTGGAAAGGGAAACGTAGTAGCTGACGCGTTGAGTCAAGTGTTTGTAGGGAGTTTGGTTATTGATGATAGGCTGCGCCGAGATCTTGAATCACTGGGTATTACACTGAAAATAAGATATAAGAAGTGGGCGCAAGTAGCTCAACTGCGCCTCGAGCCCGACTTGTTACACAAAGTGAAGGCCACTCAGAAGGACGACCCGTTCCTGCAGAAGATACATGCCCTTATCTTGGCAGGAAAGGCGTCCGACTTTGCGGTAAGCACGGATGGGATGCTTCGAGTAAAGGGAAGACTATGTGTTCCGAATGACGCGGCCCTCAGACAAGAGATACTCACGGAAGCTCACTATGCTAGTTATACTTCTCATCCGGGTAGCACAAAGATGTATCGGGATCTTCGCACGACGTTTTGGTGGCACGGCTTAAAACGGGATGTGGCGCAGTTTGTGTCGCATTGCATGGCTTGTCAACGAGTAAAGGCCAAACACCAGAAACCAGGCGGAGAGCTTCAGAACCTTGCTATTCCGGAGTGGAAATGGGATGATATAACGATGGACTTTATTGTTGGCTTGCCGAGGACGCAACGGGGACATGATGCAGTCTGGGTTATCGTCGATCGACTCACCAAGTCAGCTCACTTTCTGCCTATCAAATCTACTTGGAGTGCCGACCGCCTGGCTCAGATATATCTCAACGAAATCGTCCGACTCCACGGCGTGCCCGTAACCATAGTCTCCGATCGAGATGGTCGATTCATATCACATTTCTGGGGAAGCCTGCAGTCAGCAATGGGGACGAAGTTGAAATTCAGCTCCGCCTACCATCCACAGACCGATGGCCAAACAGAGCGCGTCAACCAGATCCTCGAAGACATGTTGCGACTCTACGCCTTGGACACGAAGACTAGTTGGGACCTTCATCTACCTCTAGCCGAATTTGCTTACAACAATAGTTATCAATCAAGCATTCAAATGGCGCCGTATGAGGCATTATACGGGCGAAAGTGTAGATCTCCTATCTGTTGGGACGAAGTCGGGGAGCGGCAAGTACTTGGCCCTGAGCTCGTGGAGCAGACCGTCCAGAAGGTTCGGCTGATTCGGGACAGATTAAAGATAGCTCAAAGTCGTCAGAAGAGCTATGCGGATGTTCATCGGAGACCGCTAGAGTTTCAAGTAGGTGACCGGGTATTCCTCAAGGTCTCGCCCATGCGAGGGGTCAGCAGGTTCGGAGCGAAGGGAAAGCTAAGTCCACGATTTGTCGGCCCGTTCGAAATACTAAAGCGGGTTGCTTCAGTTGCTTATCAGATCGCTCTACCACCATCCCTAGCTGACGTACATGATATATTCCATGTTTCCCAACTTAAAAAATATGTGTACGATCCAAGCCATATGGTAGACCTGGGACAACTGAACCTTCAGCCCGACTTGACGTATGTAGAACAGCCGGTACAAATTTTGGATAGAAAAGAAAAGCTGCTTCAGACCCGTTCGGTTCCTCTAGTGCGCGTGCTTTGGCGGAATCACTCTGTCGAAGAATCTACTTGGGAGCTCGAATCTGATATGAGGGAACGGTTCCCCTCATTATTTCCTAGTGGTAGGTTTTATTCCTTAAGTTTCGGGACGAAACTTCCAATTAGTTGGGTAGGATGTGGTGCCCCGTTCCCCTATTCGGGGAGCGCGGCTAAGAAATACTAGACGGTATCGTTCGATCGGGATAGATTGAATCAAGAACTCATCCTCGTTATGGATTTGTCTCTTCGGAATCGATTCCCATATTCAGTGGACCGTGCCCCAAGGATCGACTTAGCGGCAGAGTCAGGAGGGACCTCTCCGCTGCATTCTTTGTTGCCTAGTTTTCGCTGTCGCTTGTTGCTTTCGTGCCTTGAGTTAGTTTTCGGATTTGCTTGGGTTTTCTTGAACGGTTTCGATAGATTTTATTGCTTTCGTTCTTAGGACTGCACTTCAATTCCGATAAGGGAGAGAGAGGAAGAAGTACTGATCAGCTGTTCGTGTCAATACAGGTGAACCAGCTGTAGTCGTCGCTCGAGCGGACTCCTAAAGCACTTCTTTCCTTTTCCTTCCAACTACCAAAGTGAGTGGCTACCAACCCGATTAGCTAACCCTACTTGCTAGTCTTCACATCTAAATCTTGTGTTCGTGCTTTGCCCGATCAAACGATACCAAGTAAATAACTAAAAGATATCAAGATAATAAGGGAATAGACTTGGGAAATATTGCTTGTCAACGAAACCTGTGAACGGTTACTTACTTATATGCTTGCTTGTTTGGAATGTTCATCATATGCATAAAAATAAGTTAGAATGTATATTTCTTCTTAAAACTGTGCTATGTATAGAACTCATTTTCAAAGCAATAACCCAACAGGAAGACTATGCTAAAATAAATCTTGCCTGTTACTGCCATGCTCCTGATACGCCCTGATTTGCCTCGATGCTAACTTAGTGTACTGCGTTGATCACGGACAACTTGTGCACAAGGTCTTAGTTCCTGCGGACGGTCGCTGGAGCACTGGCACCGATCCGATCCGGACGGAACTCATGATAGTCGCCTGCTATAGGACGGAATGCCTTGGGACGTCCTGATCTATGCGTCGTATGGCACTCCGTACTGAGACTAGCCCGTCCATTATGGCAACGTGCCAGTGATCCCCCTTGTATATTTAAACCTGTTGCTACTAACTTGTGTCTTCTTGGCAGGGAAGGCAAGGTAAGTATTATGCAGGTGGTTCAGACGGGCAGGTAAATGTCACCGAACGGTGGCGAGTTATTTCAATGATTCTATATATATGTCTTGCTGTAAAATGAACTAAGGCAAGATAGAAACCCACAAATATGCATGCTTCATTAAAACAATGTGTTGATTGGTATAGTTAGGATAGCTTGCCTTCACCAGTACGTTTCGATGTACTGACCCTCGTTGAAACAGGTTCCCCGCGCTAAGGAGAGCCGAGCGAGGAGCAGGAGACAAACCCCCAATCCAGTCCAGCTGTAGGCATGCCTCGACCGTGCCAACCTTTGAAGCATTTTGAAGAAGAAGAAGCATTTTGAAGTTAGAAGCTAGCCACCAAGCAACCATGCAACTTCGTGGCAAAGCAGTCGTTCCGACGCAAGGTCTTATATTTTGAGTTTAGTAAGGATGTAATGTACAGGACTGCTATCTCATTTTGTGTCAACACTTTTATAAGCCCATAGAGGCAATCCTTATGACTCAGTTCAAGGAGTTTGTAATAGATGTTCATATTATCAATAAAAAGAGAACTTTTCCATATTTCAATATGTGTTTCAATTATCTGCGTACTCTGAATATGTGCTCGCTATGCGAAACAAAAATATTTAGCCTTGTGCGGTACGCAACCTAGGCCCGCACGGCGGTCACGCCCGGGGGACGACTAACGATTCCACGGGATCGGGACGTGACATGTTGGTATCAGAGCACAGCTTCAAAGTTCCTTTGACTTGAACTGGAAAAGTTCCCTTAACGATAAATCCCTGTGCGAACTCCTGAACTCGTTAAGGCCAAAATGAGATACGTTCATGCAATAAGTCCATAATATATTATGATCCTGATGTAATTTACCTTTCTTTCAAGGAACGACGCAAGCGCAACCATCAGCGCTGGCGCCAGGCGAGACAAGGACTCAGGAGAGCAGTTTCGGAACTTCAGGAAGCTCTCGGAGCCAACGGGGCATGTCTCGATCAGATTCCCTTCAGCAGGTGATGCAAATATTCATGGAGCAACGACAGAGGGATGATGCCCGCCAAGCCAAGTTCGAGAGCAACCTAGAGGCCCGGCTCTCAGTCCAACAAAAGCAGGTAGATACCCTGCAGCAGCTTGTTCAGACCCTGGCCTCCAACCATTCTGTCGCAACGACAGCTACACCAGTAGAGCAGCCAGTGCTTGAAGTCGAACCACCGCTAGCGCCAAGGACGAGGGAAGTGACTGCCTTCCCCTTTGGCAACTTCAAGAAGGTCTGCAACACGCCGTTTAATGGGACTGAGGACCCGATCGTGGCCCTAGATTGGCTCGCCGAGCCGCGTTTGAGGAGGAGTTTATACCCCCACCACTACGACGTCAACGGGAAAACGATTTCGTTCAACTCTGGCAGGGCAGCATGACGGTGAAGCAATACTCGGCAGAATTCAATAAACTGGCCAAATTTGCTACCGTTTATCTACCGGATGCAGCGAGTCGTGCCAGACGATTCGAAGAAGGGCTACTTCCTGGCATTCACGGGCACGTAGCCGTTCTGCAGTATCAGACGATGAGGGAAGTCTTAAACCATGCCCTCTCCCTAGAACCGCAGTATCCTCACATTGCTGCCGGCGCTGTGCAAACTTCCAATCACAAACGCCAAGGCAATGATAGAGGAAACAACGCTGCAAAGCGTCCAAATAATGGCGGTAAACAGCGTAGAGACACCAGCAAGACCTGCAACTTTTGCAGGAAGCCAGGGCATATCGAAAAAGATTGTCGCCGCAAGCTTGGGACTTGCCTCCGTTGCGGCGATCCAGGCCATCAGATTAGCAGCTGTCCGCGTCGTCCACCGCAACAACCAGATCAGACTCCGGCTCCTCAGGCAAATCGAGCGGCGCCGCAGCCAGGGCGTAATCAAGCTCAAGGCCGAGTCTACACCATGACACGGGAAGAAGCTTTAGCTTCGGATACCGTCGTGTCAGGTACCTTACTTTTTAATAATATACCTGCTCGCGTTCTATTTGATTCAGGTGCAACCCATAGCTTTATTTCTACAAACTTCGCCACGGAGAACAATGTAAAAATGACTCCGTTGCATTTAGATTTAAGCGTTAGCACCCCGTCTGGTACAAAAATTCCTGTCTGTTCAGCATGCCTAGGCGGTTATATCTGTATTGGGGAGAGAAAGCTGTCACTTGATATTTTAGTTCTTGATGTACGGGACTATGATATCATTTTAGGAATGGACTGGCTAGGCGCGTTCGCGGCAACTATTGAGTGTGCAGAGAAGCGAGTCATTTTTCGTCTGCCCGGAGAAGCCGTGTTCTGTTACACCAGTAGTCCAGCGAACAATGAGACCAGGGCCTGCATGGTGATTTCGGCAAAATCTGCTCGGCGAATGCTCTATACAGGCTGCGAGGGATTCTTAGCATCGGTTCGGGACACACGGCAGGACTACGCAAACGTCGAGTCAACTTCCGTTGAGGCAGAGTTCCCCGATGTGTTCCCGAGCGAACTACCCGGTATGCCGCCAGACCGAGAGATTGAATTCACTATCGACACATTTCCAAATACACAGCCAATTTCCAAGCCTCCGTACAGAATGGCACCTGCAGAGCTGAATGAATTAAAGCGCCAACTCCAGGAATTACTTGATCGCGGGTTCATCCGTCCGAGCGTGTCTCCTTGGGGCGCTCCCGTGCTCTTTGTGAAGAAAAAGGACGGAACTCTACGCCTCTGCATAGACTATAGAGAATTAAACAAAGTCACAATCAGGAACAAATATCCTCTGCCACGGATAGATGACTTGTTTGATCAGTTACAAGGGGCAACGGTGTTTTCTAAGATTGATCTTCGCTCGGGTTACCACCAGCTGAAGATTAAGCCAGAAGACGTGCCCAAGACTGCTTTCAGAACCCGCTACGGCCATTACGAGTTTTTCTGATGCCGTTTGGACTGATGAATGCTCCTGCTGCATTCATGGATACGATGAACCGTATCTTTAGGCCCTTCATCGATAAATTCGTGGTGGTGTTTATCGATGACATCTTAGTGTACTCGAAGACTAGGGATGAGCACGCAGGACACCTGCGGATGGTGCTGCAAACCCTTCGAGACCACAAGTTGTATGCCAAATTAAGCAAATCAGAATTTTGGTTGGACAATATCTCGTTTTTGGGGCATATCATCTCCTCGGAAGGCATCTCAGTTGATCCGAAGAAGATAGAAGCAATCACGCAGTGGAAACGACCGGAGTCAGCTAGCGACATCCGAAGTTTCCTTGGTCTGGCAGGGTACTACCGGAGATTTATACAAAATTTTGCTAGAATCGCTTCACCCTTGACTCAGTTGACACGAAAGGGTGCTAAGTTTACTTGGACAGAGGACTGTGAAGCTTCATTTACGGAGTTAAAGCAGCGCCTCATCTCTGCCCCAATTCTTACTCTGCCGAACGGACCGGATGACTTTAAAATATATAGTGATGCCTCAGGAAAGGGTCTAGGATGTGTCCTGATGCAGCGCGATAAGGTGATAGCCTACGCGTCTAGACAGCTAAAGCCTCACGAGCAGAACTACCCAACGCATGATCTCGAACTTGCCGCAGTAGTATTTGCATTGAAGCTGTGGCGTCACTATCTTTATGGTGTACCCTGTGAAATCTATACGGACCATAAAAGCTTGAAATACTTGTACACTCAAAAGGATTTAAATCTTCGGCAGTGGCGATGGCTTGAACTCCTGAGCGACTTCGATCTCACGATCAGATACACGCCTGGAAAGGGAAACGTAGTAGCTGACGCGTTGAGTCGAGTGTTTGTAGGGAGTTTGGTTATTGATGATAGGCTGTGCCGAGATCTTGAATCACTGGGTATTACACTGAAAATAAGATATAAGAAGTGGGCGCAAGTAGCTCAACTGCGCCTCGAGCCCGACTTGTTACACAAAGTGAAGGCCACTCAGAAGGATGACCCGTTCCTGCAGAAGATACATGCCCTTATCTTGGCAGGAAAGGCGTCCGACTTTGCGGTAAGCACGGATGGGATGCTTCGAGTAAAGGGAAGACTATGTGTTCCAAACGACGCGGCCCTCAGACAAGAGATACTCACGGAAGCTCACTATGCTAGTTATACTTCTCATCCGGGTAGCACAAAGATGTATCGGGATCTTCGCACGACATTTTGGTGGCACGGCTTAAAACGGGATGTGGCGCAGTTTGTGTCACATTGCATGGCTTGTCAACGAGTAAAGGCCGAACACCAAAAACCAGGCGGAGAGCTTCAGAACCTTGCTATTCCGGAGTGGAAATGGGATGATATAACGATGGACTTTATTGTTGGCTTGCCGAGGACGCAACGGGGACATGATGCAGTCTGGATTATCGTCGATCGACTCACCAAGTCAGCTCACTTTCTGCCTATCAAATCTACTTGGAGTGCCGACCGCCTGGCTCAGATATATCTCAACGAAATCGTCCGACTCCACGGCGTGCCCGTAACCATAGTCTCCGATCGAGATGGTCGATTCATATCACGTTTCTGGGGAAGCCTGCAGTCAGCAATGGGGACGAAGTTGAAATTCAGCTCCGCCTACCATCCACAGACCGATGGCCAAACAGAGCGCGTCAACCAGATCCTCGAAGACATGCTGCGACTCTACGCCTTGGACACGAAGACTAGTTGGGACCTTCATCTACCTCTAGCCGAATTTGCTTACAACAATAGTTATCAATCAAGCATTCAAATGGTGCCGTATGAGGCATTATACGGGCGAAAGTGTAGATCTCCTATCTGTTGGGACGAAGTCGGGGAGCGGCAAGTACTTGGCCCTGAGCTCGTGGAGCAGACCGTCCAGAAGGTTCGGCTGATTCGGGACAGATTAAAGATAGCTCAAAGTCGTCAGAAGAGCTATGCGGATGTTCATCGAAGACCGCTAGAGTTTCAAGTAGGTGACCGGGTATTCCTCAAGGTCTCGCCCATGCGAGGGGTCAGCAGGTTCGGAGCGAAGGGAAAGCTAAGTCCACGATTTGTCGGCCCATTCAAAATACTAAAGCGGGTTGCTTCAGTTGCTTATCAGATCGCTCTACCACCATCCCTAGCTGACGTACATGATATATTCCATGTTTTCCAACTTAGAAAATATGTGTACGATCCAAGCCACGTGGTAGACCTGGGACAACTGAACCTTCAGCCCGACTTGACGTATGTAGAACAGCCGATACAAATTTTGGATAGAAAAGAAAAGCTGCTTCGGACCCGTTCGGTTCCTCTAGTGCGCGTGCTTTGGCGGAATCACTCTCTCGAAGAATCTACTTGGGAGCTCGAATCTGATATGAGGGAACGGTTCCCCTCATTATTTCCTAGTGGTAGGTTTTATTCCTTAAGTTTCGGGACGAAACTTCCAATTAGTTGGGTAGGATGTGGTGCCCCGTTCCCCCTATTCGGGGAGCGCGGCTAAGAAATACTAGACGGTATCGTTCGATCGGGATAGATTGAATCAAGAACTCATCCTCGTTATGGATTTGTCTCTTCGGAATCGATTCCCATATTCAGTGGACCGTGCCCCAAGGATCGACTTAGCGGCAGAGTCAGGAGGGACCTCTCCGCTGCATTCTTTGTTGCCTAGTTTTCGCTGTCGCTTGTTGCTTTCGTGCCTTGAGTTGGTTTTCGGATTTGCTTGGATTTTCTTGAACGGTTTCGATGGATTTCATTGCTTTCGTTCTTAGGACTGCACTTCAATTCCGATAAGGGAGAGAGAGGAAGAAGTACTGATCAGCTGTTCGGGTCAATACAGGTGAACCAGCTGTAGTCGTCGCTCGAGCGGACTCCTAAAGCACTTCTTTCCTTTTCCTTCCAACTACCAAAGTGAGTGGCTACCAACCCGATTAGCTAGCCCTACTTGCTAGTCTTCACATCTAAATCTTGTGTTCGTGCTTTGCCCGATCAAACGATACCAAGTAAATAACTAAAAGATATCAAGATAATAAGGGAATAGACTTGGGAAATATTGCTTGTCAACGAAACCTGTGAACGGTTACTTACTTATATGCTTGCTCGTTTGGAATGTTCATCATATGCATAAAAATAAGTTAGAATGTATATTTCTTCTTAAAACTGTGCTATGTATAGAACTCATTTTTAAAGCAATAACCCAACAGGAAGACTATGCTAAAATAAATCTTGCCTGTTACTGCCATGCTCCTGATACGCCCTGATTTGCCTCGATGCTAACTTAGTGTACTGCGTTGATCACGGACAACTTGTGCACAAGGTCTTAGTTCCTGCGGACGGTCGCTGGGGCACTGGCACCGATCCGATCCGGACGGAACTCATGATAGTCGCCTGCTATAGGACGGAATGCCTTGGGACGTCCTGGTCTATGCGTCGCACGGCACTCCGTACTGAGACTAGCCCGTCCATTATGGCAACGTGCCAGTGATCCCCCTTGTATATTTAAACCTGTTGCTACTAACTTGTGTCTTCTTGGCAGGGAAGGCAAGGTAAGTATTATGCAGGTGGTTCAGACGGGCAGGTAAATGTCACCGAACGGTGGCGAGTTATTTTAATGATTCTATATATATGTCTTGCTGTAAAATGAACTAAGGCAAGATAGAAACCCACAAATATGCATGCTTCATTAAAACAACGTGTTGATTGGTATAGTTGGGATAGCTTGCCTTCACCAGTACGTTTCGATGTACTGACCCTCGTTGAAACAGGTTCCCCGCGCTAAGGAGAGCCGAGCGAGGAGCAGGAGACAAACCCCCAATCCAGTCCAGCTGTAGGCACGCCTCGACCGTGCCAACCTTTGAAGCATTTTGAAGAAGAAGAAGCATTTTGAAGTTAGAAGCTAGCCACCAAGCAACCATGCAACTTCGTGGCAAAGCAGTCGTTCCGACGCAAGGTCTTATATTTTGAGTTTAGTAAGGATGTAATGTACAGGACTGCTATATCATTTTGTGTCAACACTTTTGTAAGCCCATAGAGGCAATCCTTATGACTCAGTTAAAGGAGTTTGTAATAGATGTTCATATTATCAATAAAAAGAGAACTTTTCCATGTTTCAATATGTGTTTCAATTATCTGCGTACTCTGAATATGTGCTCGCTATGCGAAACAAAAATATTTAGCCTTGTGCGGTGCGCAACCTAGGCCCGCACGGCGGTCACGCCCGGGGGACGACTAACGATTCCACGGGATCGGGGCGTGACACTACGCGTCACAGTAGACGGTTCAAAAAATGAGACAGCAAGGAAAAAGAAATCCTCACCTGAACAGGGCGCCGAAGATGACTGAAATACGCGTTTCCGTGAGGTGGCGCGACGCGGCACGGCCGGCTGCTAGATTTTCTGCGGGCCGCTGCTGGGGTCGCCGGGGAGGCTCGGCGGAGGCGGCGCTGGAGTCGTCGTGGCAGCGCTGTGCTCGACGGAGCTGGTGGTGGCTCCGGAGAAGTTCGTCGGCGGAGGGGAGCTAGGTCTAGGTCGAGCTGGAGATGAGGAGGGACGGTAGTCGCTGTGGAGGTGTTGGTGGTCGAGGGATGATGGCGGTGAGGCGATCGGGTTGGCTGGGTCGGCGGAGGACGATATGGTGATGAGTGGTTGGGGCAGAGGAGTGGCCGAGCTGCGTCGAGGGGTTCGTCGGTCGTGGTGGATGAAGGTGGCGGTGGATGAGAAAGGTTGCGGGAGGGGTTTTATAGGGTGGCGGTGATGGCGGTTGCCGGGAGAGGAGAGGTCGGGAGGCGGAGAGGCGGAGGCGGGCAGATGACGGCGGCCGGTGAGGGAAGGTGTAACGGCGCGGGAGCGGGGGAGACGCGGCTGCGGCATGCGGCGGTTTCGAAACCGCCGGAGGGGAACGGTCGGGGTCGGGGCGGTTAGGGATTGCTACAGTTACTGTAGCAATGGGTTAACGGATCGGGTTGATGGGTCGGGTTCAGACCCGACCCAACCCGCAGGGTTGGTTTAGGGGTTCGGTTCAGGGTCGGTTCAGCATGGTTCGATTTGGTTCATTAAACCGAATTTATTTTGGGTTTAATAAAAATATTAATTTTTAGGTCTTTAAAAATAGTTCTGGGGTCCAATAAATTCCAGAAAAATTATCCTATGTCTAATATTTTATTTTACACCCAAAAATATTATTTTCATAATATTTTAATAGTTAATAAAAATATTTAAAATTACTTAATACCAGAATATCTTGATTTTAATTAGTTAAAAATTTTAAAAAATTTCGAAAATTTGTTTTTAAAAATCCTGAAAAATCTGGGGTTTACACTTGCCATCTTAGAAAGACATTATCTTGTGTCTCATATCACATAAGAATAAAAATACATTAGAAGACAATAAGGATAGAGATGCTCTAAGCAGATGGTTTACGTGCTCAACTGAACTCGATGAGATTAGTGGGCTTCAAGGGCGGAGCCAGGATTCTAGTTTACCCCGGGCTGAACTCAAAACATGCTAAAAAAAATTTTAACAAAAATTATTTCTCAGAATGTTATCATATTCCAAATGTGTGCTTCAAAATATCATTTCCGGACAAAAAAAAGTTATCAAATGACATAGGTTGAATTTCATAAGTAGACATGTTGCTTAAGATAATTAGGAAAACATCATCTTTATATATAAGATAAAAAATAAAAATAAAAACATGGAGAATAAAGATGCAATATTCGACGAATCTGCTCTCTTTGCTTCTGCCTTCCAAAAATCTCCTTAAACTTTTCTGCCTTCCAAAAATCTCCTTCAACTTCTTCTATCCAATCCAGGAAAGAAAATCTACCACAAAATAAAGGCCAATCAAAGACAAATAAAGATAATGAAAGAGAATGATAGAATAATAAATACCTTACTAGCAAAATTGGACTCTTCGATCCTTCCAAGAAGGAAAAGCATCTATTATCGAATCTGTATCGATCATTTCTGTCATTTCTCTTTCGATAAAGAGAACCATTGAATCGCTCAAGTACTCATCTTCCATCTTGTTACGAAGAGTACTTTTGATTTGTTTCATTGCTGAAAATGCACGCTCTGTAGTCGCCGTAGAAACAGGAAGTGTCAAGACAAGACGAATCAACCTATCGATCAAATTATAAGTCTCTGCTTTATTTGTTTCTATTAACCCACGACACAATTCTGAAATTGTTGACATATTCTGATTAGCCCCTCTACCTGTCTCACGCTCACCACTAGCAATGTCACATTCAATCTCAATAGCTTGTGCATATCGTAGCTCGATATGCCGCTTAGGAGAAGCACTAATCAAATTGACAATGCATGTCAACTTTGAAAAGAATAACCAAACTGACATTTGATTTCCAGCAGCTGCAACTAATGCAAGTTGTAAACGATGAGCAAAACAATGAACATAATATGCATACTCACAATCACTGCGAAATAAAGCCTGTAATCCATTCCATGCACCACGCATATTGCTCGCACCATCATATCCCTGACCTCGTAAATCTCGGATGTGCAAATTGAGCCGAGTGAGAACTTTTGATATTTTCTTCTTGAGAGTCAAATCACTGGTATCTTTAACATGTACAATCTCAAAGAACCGCTCTTTCAAGTTTCCGTGAATATCTACAAATCTAAGAACAATCGCCATCTGTTCTTTATTCGATGCATCCTTCGCTTCATCAACCAAAATACAAAACCTCGTATCTCCAACTTCTTCTCGAATTTTCTCTCTCACTTTCGTAGCTAAAATATGCAAAACATCTTTTTGGATCATATGAGACGTATAAGTTGCATTTCCCGGAGCTTTCTCTAAGACAACATTATCAACCTCAACATTCAACTTTGCCATCAAACTAATCATCTCAATTAGATTACCACGGTTCTTTGACTTTAAAGATTCATCATGACCTCTCAAAGCACATCCTTGTAAAGTAAGCCACCGAATACTATCAATAGTAGTCTTAAGACACAATCGATCTCTCTCAATATTTTCTAAACTTTGAACATTCATGACTTTATCGATATGCCGAGATGTATTCTTTAATGCCTCAATATTTCTCACATCATTGTTATGTGGAGAAGTAGGACCTCCTATATGTGCCAAGAAGACACATTTGGCTCCATTGTTTACTCGCTTCCAGCATTGAAACCTTCAACGGTAAATGTAGGATGTCGAGGTTCACGATCTTGAAAAACAAAACATGGAAAGCAAAATACCGTATCCTTTGAAATAGAGTACTCTAACCATGAAAATTTTATAAACCAACTTTGTTGAAATCTTCGATTTTGAACCATGGTTTTAGTCCTCGGATGTCACGCCCCAGTCCCAAAATATAGAGGGACTGAACACGTGATAATGGCCAGCAGCACGCACCGATGGACAAACCCAATTTAATGGATCCATCGGGGCATACTTAAGCTGTATTACAATGTTTAGGGTTTACTAATCTCATCCACAGAACAGCATGAACTAAAAACAAAACTGGAATAAATGCTGAAAGTAAAGTTACTATCGAATATCCAGCAAGAAATAATACTAAGTCGGGTGGAGACAAATCCACTACCGATAAATAAAAAAATAGAGACAAGGAAATATAACTAAAACATGCTAGAAAGTAACTAAGTATAAGCAGGGCCATCAACTGCTATCGTACCCTCGTCTGGTGTCGGTCCATAAAGTCGTGGGTACTCCTCGTCTGCTAAATCTGGAGAACAAAACCAGGTCCTCAGTGGGACGTAACAAGATACAAAAGAATACGAGCCAAAAGTACAGTAAATGAACATGCAAGATAGGCAAGGAAGTAAACACAAGAGAAGCATATAAGACACAAGAAATCACTACATCTAAGATGGTGGCGTACCGATGGTGCTATCAAACATGACTATAATCAAATTGGGGTAACCGCAACTCAATGGGAGATCACGGTCCTATAGAAAGTAGGCCAATGGGGACTCCCAATCTATAGTATAGCTCTTTCGCAGCCCTATGGGAGCTCACGAATGAGGTAGTCAAATGAACAAGTCTCTATCGCAGCACAATGGGTACTCACAATCGAGAATGCTTAAGTGTAGTCAATGCCTAATAACGATCATCTAGGAACTAAAGTAACCAACCGAGTCAACTCAAGGAAGCATAGGGTAAACATATACCATCACCATATGTCTATGGAACAAATAGTGATCCAAAGAAAAGAGCAAATAATGTACATGCACGTATAACGAGAAAAATAAGACTAGAGCAGCAGGAATAAATCAAAACGCATCAAGAACTATATATGACAAGAAAGTAACAACTGAAAAGGAAAGCATGCAATAAATGTACAAGAGTTGGCAATGTATCTTGCACGACAATGTAAAAAAAAGTCAAGAAAATAAGTAGCAGAACTGCAGGATTTTGCAAGGTATACTTGCCTGGGGTTCTGGTTCCAACTGTAGCTCTGACTTCCGTGGGTTCTGCAGGCAGTACTCCGGTTGCTGAAACAAATATCACCATCAGATCCAAAAAATATTAATCAGCTAGAAACGCCTGTCCTTGAGTCCAATTTGGATACAGGGGCGAAAATGATATTTCAGGGCAAAACGGGGTCCAAATGTGGGCCGTTTTGCACCGAAAAATGTGTCAGGGTCAAAGGTATTCAAATCTGTCCAACTTAGTGTCAACAGGTCAGGAACGATGATACGAACCTAACGGAACTTTCAGAATTGGATTCCGATGAGCCGATCACAAAATCGTCCGTCAAGTGGAGCCTGGGGGGCCCACGATACGCGATTTTGTCAACGTTCTCAGAATCGAACCAAACTTGGCTCACAGGACCAGCGTATTGATACGAGTCCGATGGCGCAAGTTTTGTCTCGATCCGACTTGTGTACACTAAGTTACAGCGAGATTCAGAAAGGTCGGATACGGGGCGGTGTCCGCGGATACGTATTGATTTCGGTGTGCACGCACATCCGAATCAGCTTCTGCGAAATCCCGCACGTCCGTATCTACGACGCGCACGTATCAGTGAAGACCGCGTGCGACCAAGTCGTCCCGTTTGGCGGGACGTACTCAGTTCCGGGGTGAAACAGGGCATTTGTTTTCCTGTTTTTGGATCGCGGTTCGCGATCACCACAGGTCGCGATGCACCGAGCGGTTTGCACGGGCACCGAGGGGGTCATGCAGGCTACGCGATGCAACTGACGGAAAAGAAAACAGATCTACGAGGAGAAAGATATGAGTACCTGAACAGGACTCAAGAAACCGAAGTTTCTCCGTGTCCGAGACGCGAAGTGTCCGTGTCCGAGCGACCTAGGGTTAGGGTTCCGAGGGCTCTGCTGACGGAGCTCGCCGGAGGAGGGCGGCGCTGCGGCCGGAGGGGCAGGGGCGGTCGAGGGCGGTGCGGCGGTGCGCTGGGGCGGGGCACGGCGGGGCAGGGCTCGGGCCGGAGCTGCTGCTGAGCTTGCTGTCGGGGGAGGAGGAAGGAGAGGGAGGCCGGCGTCGGTCCTGGCCGGAGGAGGCTGGCGGGCAGCGGGGGCGACATCATCGGCGAGGCGGGGGCGACGTCGTCGGCGAGGCGCTGGCGACGTCGTCGGCGAGGCGCTGGCGGCGTCACGGCGGGTCTAGGGCGGAGCCAGGGTGGCGGAGAGAAAAATGGGGTCGGGTCGAAGGCGGGGCGGCTGTAGGTGTTTAAATAGGGCGGAGGAGGAAGACGACGGGTGGCCGGTACGGGGAAGAGGGAGGTGGAGCGGTCGGGGGTTCGGGGAGACAAAGGAGAAGCGTCGCCGGCGGCCATGGCGGCGGAAACGGCCACCGGAGGGAGAGGAATCGGGCAGTGAAGAAGAAAGGGTTAGGGTTTAGTTCGGGTCGGGTCTCAAGCGGGTCGGGTCGAACCCGGATCCGACCCGTTAGGGCCTAGGGGCGGTTCAACTAGACCGGGTCCGGTTCAGTAGTTGGTTCGGTTCATTTAAAATAAACCCGGTTTATTTAGGGTTCATTTCGGTTTAATTAAAAAATAGTTTTTAGGACTTTAAAAATACTTCCGGGGTCCAATAAATTTCCGAAAAATTATCCTATGTCTAGTTTTCCATTTTACACCATAAAATATTATTTTCAAAATATTTTAATATTATTTAATAATAATTAAAAATTATTTAATAATTAAAATACCTTATTTTAATTAGAGAAAAATCTCAGAAAATTCCAGAAAATTGTGAAAAATTTCAAATTAAAAATTCTTGAAAATCAGGGGGTTTACATCGGATACTCAGCCAAGATAGGTTGATTTGGTCCCCATTTGATATAAGAACGTCTAACTTCATCTTGATTATAAACCGAATACTTCCATATTGGAATACGTAGTGCAGGTGTCACGACCCGCACCCGGTTTAGGGACACAAGTGCGTGGGTACGTCCAGCCTACGCCGCAGCATCGGCGGTAGAACGCTGTCTAGGTTTTGATTCTATCTAGCCAATCTCACACAAGCATCAAATCTCCATAAGGAGGTACGGATAACACAATGAAATGAACACATACTCAATCACAGGATTACAGCACGATAAGATTTCAAAACAGAATTTAAAATTAAACACAACACAAGTCAACAAGTAATATTCTAACTCAACAATATTCAAATCTCATCAAAATGCCGGAGACAAATTCGGTACCAAATAGTCTACTTAAAGAACTAACAATAAATAATAATTCTGGCTAGACCTTCCAGAATCACAACTAAACTACCAAGTCTGCAGCTACTCACCATATGGTCCATAAAGTGTCGGACAGCGGTCCTCTAAGGCATAGTCTGGAAAAATATTTCCAGTCAGGAAGGAGCAAAGCAACACTCTCAAATAACAGTTCCATTAATTGATAATGTCTATAATACAATAAAACATGTCATGCTAGCTACTGAGAAGACAGTGAAATAAATACAATGGCAATTTAAGAGAGACAGGCAATGTAAAGAGACAGGCAATAGGCAATATGATACAGTCAGTGCATGTATGAAAATGAAAAGAAACAAGGAGCAGTATCATATACGGTGATGTAGTATATGATTTAAAATAGAGAACTGTAATCTATTCTAAGTGTTTTGAAATAGTAGTTTCAAAATGTGATCGGCTTGGGAACATGTACGATTGCTACAGTCTGGCTAATCATACGTGGGGGTATGATTAACACCAATAATATTTAATTATACAATGGGTATTTGATCACATCTCTCACTAGCAATTTCCTCGCCCCCAACTAGTACTGTGGATCCAATCATGACACGTCACGATACACGAGCAAGTCAAGTCTATCATGTACAATGTCTAATATCAATGTCTAATATCAATGTCTAATATCAATGTCAATGTCGTGTATAATGTCAATACGATAATCAAGGTAACATCTCATGACTGCAGATCCAAGCTATACTAGTCCGTGTAGCACAGTGTTAAAGATTCAGTTGTAACATTTCATGATTGTTGAAATTATAGAAATTATCAAAGAATTGGAAATTATCAGAGAATGTACTTGCCTCGGTCCTTAGCTGGTATTTATGGATGTCCTGTTCCAGAGTATTCCCTGGTGAACCAACAGTCCTAAAAACATATCACAATTATAACACTTGTATCAGATGCTACCTTAACACACAGAAGAAATATACTGGCCTCAGGGCTATGCCAGGCATGGCACTAGTCAACTAGGGTCACCTAGTAGGGATAAAACACATTACCTATTTTTAATCATTAATACCTACCATATACATATACCAATTAAACATACTGTTAATAATTAAACATAATACATATATATTGTTATTCCAAAGTATACAAAATAGGTATAACATAGTGGAAGTATATATTATTTGTTTATGAAAAATGTACATAAGTCCCATTATAAGAATATATATATTTATACATTTATACCAAAATACGTAATTGCATATTTATACATTTATACCAAAATATGTATTTTATTACACATATACTACATGAAACTATACCAATAAATATATGTAGGTTTATACAAAAATATACATACTTATATATATATATCAAAATAATTATACACATAAAAATATATATACATTTATACCAGTTAAATTTAATACATAAACTTACATGCATTAATTAAATATATACATATACATATATTAAATTATATATACATTAACATATATATACCAAGAAATATTTATACTAAAATGTTTGTATACATATATACCAATATATATATATAACAAATATATACTAAGTATATACCAAAATATATATAAATTGATTTAAATATATACATATACGTATACACATTAATTATACTAATATACATACATTATATATACTATACATACTATACATAAATTAACCATACATATACATTAATACCTACATACATATTTTCATACAATGCATTCACATTAATCAATTAAATGCTAAACTTATATATGTACTTATATACACTCATACGTATATACGTACGTATATATATATATACATATATATATATATATATATATATATATATAAAGATATATATATATATATATATATATACAAAGAGGGAAGAGGAGAAGAAGGAAAAACTTACAGTGGGTTGGGCACGCTGGCCGGACTGCGGCAGGGAAGTCCGCCGGAGGGAAAGAGCGGCAGGAGGAGGTGAGAAGGAGGATGCAGCAGTCCAGCGGGGTCGCCTGGCCGGAGTAGGGTGCTACGAGGAGGAGGAGATGAGGGAGATCGAGAGGGAGGAGCAGTGGCAGCGCCGCCGGAGTTCGCAGAGGGGGAGATGTGGCAGGTCGGCGGGAATGGGCAGAGGAGCAGCCGGCTGCGGATGGGTGGTCGGGGAGCACAGCAGCGGTCTTCGGCCGCCGAAGTACTGAGGGGGTAGCCGCCGGAGATGGATGGATGGAGATGCCGCCGTGGGGGATGTCGGCCTGGAGCAGCCGCCGGTGGAGATGGAGGGATAGGAGGGGATGGAGGAGTTCGGGTTGCCGCCGGACGGATGGTCGGCTGTAGGGAGGAGCAGCCACAGCGCCGCCGGAGGGAGCCGCCGGAACAGGGTCGGGGAGGGAAGCACAGTAAGGGGAATGAACAGTAGAGTTGAGTTTCCCCCCTCTCCCTTTATTTGAATTCTGAATTCAAATAAAATAAAGAAGAAGGAGAAGAAAGAAGGAGAAGGAAGAGAAAAAGAAAAGAAGAGAAGAAGAAAGGAAGAAGGAGAAGAATCCTACGTATGAGAGAGGGAGGTGGAGGCTTGAGGAGGGTGTGGTTACCTAGGTTTTCTAGGGATTAGGGCTTAGGATGTAACATGTCATTAAATAGGGAGAGAGGGTGTTGATGGAGGGTGGTGATTGAACCCCTAGAATGAGTGGCCCAGATTGAACATGAGGGAAATTAATTCATGTGGGAAATGAGGGTGAGGTTTAATTAAAATATTAATAGGGCTCCCTCATTGTTTTAAACAAATGAGGTGTTGACACAAAATGCCAATTTGTAAATTAACCCCCTTAAATTCGAGAAATTGCACAAACACATAAAATGACGAAAATTTGGCGGACGATTCGGTGTCCTTTGTTTTGTAGGGTCAGGGGGCACTGGAATTAAATTGGAATTTCAGAATCAGATAAAATGGTATCCTCAAATTAAATAGAAATAAATGCAAGTTGTGTTCAACAATTAATTAGGAGTACATGGGACCAAAATCAGGTCAGGTCATCAATACTAATAATGAAGAAGACTCAGAACAGAATATTACCCTAATTTGGGCCGCACAAAAAATAGGTCAAGATTGCCTCCAATTTTCGATTGGAACGCACAACGATGAAAAATAGGGATTTATTAAATAACGTCCGCGACGATTTTTTGTGCGGCCAGAAATAATGCACAGGGAGCAAAATTATGAGTTGCAAAAATAGCAGAATTGAAAGCGGACATGTCTAGGGCAAGATGGTGAAGTTTGTTGGAAGACAAAAGTCAGGATAGTGCTCCAATTATCGAAGCAAAGGCAATGCACAATAATTAATTAAAATACAGTAATTAATTACAAACTCCAAGAATTAAATTCTAAATAAAATAATTAAATACAGAATTCTACAATTCGGACAGGTGGGCATCTACTGGGCTTCTAGGTCAAGTCTGCTAGCTCAAAATAAATGGACACTGTATATATAATACTATATTCTTAATTACACATCACACATATTTATTCAAAACAAATAATTATCATGCAACTAATTAATTATAACTACCATAATATTAAATATTGTAAAAAGTCAAAAATACCCATGTTTTCGGAATGTGGTAGTGACAAGTCTACCCACCTTAAAAGAATTTCGTCCTCGAAATTTAAAATCCTCAAAGTAGCATTTAATCATACACATTATTATTTCCCTCAAACTTAAATTCATCAACCACGACATCAGGTAATAATCCGCAAGGTCTTTTCATAATTTCAAAATTTCTGATATTATTTCATTCCTGAAAAAAAATCCTCGAAATGAAATCAACGTCTATTTTTATCAAAATTCCCTTGAAAGTTTTAGTTAGTAATTCAATACTCGGAATTTAATATCCACTCCTCGAATTTGATTTAATCAATCCACATATATAATTGTAATCTCGTCCCACAAGTTTTGAATTCAAACATTAGTCCATCAAATTTTTTTTTTTCCTCAAAATACTCGGCAATACGATACTTAAGGATTTTCCAAATGCGACATTCAAATATAACATTCTAAAATTCATAACTTGCAATCCAATAATTTAATGACAATCTCCTTAATTTCCTCAAATTCTAATGATAACCTCAATCATATCATATCCTTCCGGGAATTAATACATCATAAATCCTGCCATGTTAAATTTTTAACCCTCTATTTAAATCAATGTTTATCCTCGAATTTTTAAATCCTCAATTGTTTTATTTATTCATTTACTACCATCAAATTTAAATTCATCAAATCATATAATAATGAACTACTCCATATTGTTATTTCACAATAATTTTTCAAAATTCTATAAATATCATATCCCTAAAAATCTTCAAATATAAAATCAAATCCCATTCTTAGCACAATATCCTCCAAAATTTTAGGTTAATAACGAAATACAAGAATTTAATATTCAATCCTCTAATTGAAATCCAATCAATGCATATTTCTAAAATCGAATCTCATCCCAAAATTTGAATTCAACACTAATCCATTTGTGTTCTTATTCCTCGATTTTTTTTCCATATAATATGCAACGACGTAATACTTATGAAACCTCCAACACAATATTCAAGATATAAGTTCATAACTTGCAGTCCAATAGATATATCGATGGCCTTCTTAAATTCCTCAAATTCAATGATAAATTTAATCATTTCATAATCTTCTTAAAAATCAATGATTTAACAAAACTTCAATTAGGCCATATTAAATTCTCAACTCTTTATTTAATTTAATATTTTTCCTCAAAATTTAAGGCACCTTGTCTCTCTTTGTCAAGTCATAACCTCTTCGTTAATCTTTACTACGGTTAAATCCTCAACAATCAAAGTCTAAGAGAATTCTACCTACAACCATACAACATGCAACCTAAGGGAAATATGTATGATCATGGTATCTTTTGTCATGGTATTGCAGTCTCTGTATCAGGGGTACTACTAACTACATTATAACAAGAATTCATGCATACAAGCTACGGTACTAAGGTATCAATCAATCAGAAGACAAAAAGAACATGAGGAAAGAAAAGAAAGAACCTGCTAAGCATATTACTTGCAGTATCTTCTATCTCTAACATAATCATAGGTCAAATGATGCATGTAAAGTTTGATACCTCTATCTCTTTAGGTACCACACTCTACTACAAGCATACTTACTGCTAGCTTCCTTACCTACTGCAATAATTGATACTAGTCATTCTTATCACTCAAGTGCATATCAATTGCAACACACTATACTAAGTACTGCTCTCTCTAATACAACCCTAGATTGACACCCAAGTCAGTTGGCAGTGAGATCTCAATCATGCTCAAGCCAACAGATCCTTACACATGCACCTCACCTACTTATATACTAATATATCTCTCCCACTATAAAATCTTATCCTCAAATAAAATTCCTCAAAATAACTCCTCGAATAAATTTTAAAGTAAAATTGCATATACCTTCCTCAAGACCAATTATCTAAATACTGAAATGAAAATTTTATCAATTCCAAAAATCCTTATAGCTTGTCTAGGTTCATCAAATTGAATCTGAATTCCTCAAAATAAAATTTTAATAACAATATCTCAATCTTCTCAAAATTCAAAAATGTAATTCATTTTCAAGCTTCAAATTATAATTTGAATCCATATCTAGTAGTCCAATAGCCCTAGTGTTAATCTCCCTTGCTGTCCTCATCGACATGCATTATCAGATAATACCATAAATCAGTCTGCAAATTCATCTTGATATGAAATCAAACCCTACAATGAACCCAAAATCCTAATTTAATACCTAATTAACAACAATCAAATTCAACATCAATAAGTGAGAATGGACGGACAAAGGAATGATTTAAATTAGAAATTTTAACAAGGAATCCTTAGAGAATATGAGCTCAAAAGAACTGGATTGAGGACGGAAGGTATCTTTACTGCTAGTAAAGAAAAGAAACGATGGAACAAAGTCCTGGAATAACAGAAATAGATAAGTGTTGAGATGATAATTTAAGAACCAATTTAAGATACAACCTGATAATCATACACGTCTGTCAGAAATCATGACACACCAGAATCCTCGCCACGCCAGTAAGCATAGATGCGATAAACGACAGGTTCCGTAACTAAGGTATGCAACTCTATAATCATGTCATTTAGAATCCTCGCCACGCCAACCGGTATGGCTGCGAGAGACTCCAAGTTTCATAACTAGAGTATGTACATCCAAGTCAGGTTCCTACGTTCTCGTCACGACAGCTAATATGGCTGCGATAAACTCTAGGTTCCATAATCAAAGTAGACGTTTTACCTTACTCATTGTCCTCATCAATATATGTCATCAGATGATACCGTAAATTTTAGCCCAAAAAATCTCATCTCGATATAAATTCAACTCAACAACGATACCAAGAATTTAAATTTAACAACTGGTCGACAAGAATCAAGCTCAATATCAACAAGCGAGAACAGACGAAAACAAGGGGAAAGGAATTAAAATTAGAAATGGTAATAAGATTCTCAAGGGGTCGTTCCAGGAATCTCTCAAGAATTTGTGATTGAGTATCCTCTCTCATCCTAGTATCCTATGTCCTATATTCTATAGCAGGCACGCAATAGTGTAACAAAGATGCCACACTACCACGACATCGCACAACTCGCGAAGTCAGACCTGCATGGGCCACCACTAAAAACGTGTCACGACCCGCACCCGGTTTAGGGGCACAAGTGCGTGGGTACGTCCAGCCTACGCCGCAGCATCGGCGGTAGAACGCTGTCTAGGTTTTGATTCTATCTAGCCAATCTCACACAAGCATCAAATCTCCATAAGGAGGTACGGATAACACAATGAAATGAACACATACTCAATCACAGGATTACAGCACGATAAGATTTCGAAACAGAATTTAAAATTAAACACAACACAAGTCAACAAGTAATATTCTAACTCAACAATATTCAAATCTCATCAAAATGCCGGAGATAAATCCGGTACCAAATAGTCTACTTAAAGAACTAACAATAAATAATAATTCTGGCTAGACCTTCCAGAATCACAACTAAACTACCAAGTCTGCAGCTACTCACCATATGGTCCATAAAGTGTCGGACAGCGGTCCTCTAAGGCATAGTCTGGAAAAATATTTCCAGTCAGGAAGGAGCAAAGCAACACTCTCAAATAACAGTTCCATTAATTGATAATGTCTATAATACAATAAAACATGTCATGCTAGCTACTGAGAAGACAGTGAAATAAATGCAATGGCAATTTAAGAGAGACAGGCAATGTAAAGAGACAGGCAATAGGCAATATGATACAGTCAGTGCATGTATGAAAATGAAAAGAAACAAGGAGCAGTATCATATACGGTGATGTAGTATATGATTTAAAATAGGGAACTGTAATCTATTCTAAGTGTTTGAAATAGTAGTTTCGAAATGTGATCGGCTTGGGAACATGTACGATTGCTACAGTCTGGCTAATCATACGTGGGGGTATGATTAACACCAATAATATTTAATTATACAATGGGTATTTGATCACATCTCTCACTAGCAATTTCCTCGCCCCCAACTAGTACTGTGGATCCAATCATGACACGTCACGATACACGAGCAAGTCAAGTCTATCATGTACAATGTCTAATATCAATGTCTAATATCAATGTCTAATATCAATGTCAATGTCGTGTATAATGTCAATACGATAATCAAGGTAACATCTCATGACTGCAGATCCAAGCTATACTAGTCCGTGTAGCACAGTGTTAAAGATTCAGTTGTAACATTTCATGATTGTTGAAATTATAGAAATTATCAAAGAATTGGAAATTATCAGAGAATGTACTTGCCTCGGTCCTTAGCTGGTATTTATGGATGTCCTGTTCCAGAGTATTCCCTGGTGAACCAACAGTCCTAAAAATATATCACAATTATAACACTTGTATCAGATGCTACCTTAACACACAGAAGAAATATACTGGCCTCAGGGCTATGCCAGGCATGGCACTAGTCAACTAGGGTCACCTAGTAGGGATAAAACACATTACCTATTTTTAATCATTAATACCTACCATATACATATACCAATTAAACATACTGTTAATAATTAAACATAATACATATATATTGTTATTCCAAAGTATACAAAATAGGTATAACATAGTGGAAGTATATATTATTTGTTTATGAAAAATGTACATAAGTTCCATTATAAGAATATATATATTTATACATTTATACCAAAATACGTAATTGCATATTTATACATTTATACCAAAATATGTATTTTATTACACATATACTACATGAAACTATACCAATAAATATATGTAGGTTTATACAAAAATATACATACTTATATATATATATCAAAATAATTATACACATAAAAATATATATACATTTATACCAGTTAAATTTAATACATAAACTTACATGCATTAATTAAATATATACATATACATATATTAAATTATATATACATTAACATATATATACCAAGAAATATTTATACTAAAATGTTTGTATACATATATACCAATATATATATATAACAAATATATACTAAGTATATACCAAAATATATATAAATTGATTTAAATATATACATATACGTATACACATTAATTATACTAATATACATACATTATATATACTATACATACTATACATAAATTAACCATACATATACATTAATACCTACATACATATTTTCATACAATGCATTCACATTAATCAATTAAATGCTAAACTTATATATGTACTTATATACACTCATACGTATATACGTACGTATATATATATATATATATATATATATATATATATATATATATATATATATATATATATATATATATATAAAGATATATATATATATATACAAAGAGGGAAGAGGAGAAGAAGGAAAAACTTACAGTGGGTTGGGCACGCTGGCCGGACTGCGGCAGGGAAGTCCGCCGGAGGGAAAGAGCGGCAGGAGGAGGTGAGAAGGAGGATGCAGCAGTCCAGCGAGGTCGCCTGGCCGGAGTAGGGTGCTACGAGGAGGAGGAGATGAGGGAGATCGAGAGGGAGGAGCAGTGGCAGCGCCGCCGGAGTTCGCAGAGGGGGAGATGTGGCAGGTCGGCGGGAATGGGCAGAGGAGCAGCCGGCTGCGGATGGGTGGTCGGGGAGCACAGCAGCGGTCTTCGGCCGCCGGAGTACTGAGGGGGTAGCCGCCGGAGATGGATGGATGGAGATGCCGCCGTGGGGGATGTCGGCCTGGAGCAACCGCCGGTGGAGATGGAGGGATAGGAGGGGATGGAGGAGTTCGGGTTGCCGCCGGACGGATGGTCGGCTGTAGGGAGGAGCAGCCACAGCGCCGCCGGAGGGAGCCGCCGGAACAGGGTCGGGGAGGGAAGCACAGTAAGGGGAATGAACAGTAGAGTTGAGTTTCCCCCCTCTCCCTTTATTTGAATTCTGAATTCAAATAAAATAAAGAAGAAGGAGAAGAAAGAAGGAGAAGGAAGAGAAAAAGAAAAGAAGAGAAGAAGAAAGGAAGAAGGAGAAGAATCCTACGTATGAGAGAGGGAGGTGGAGGCTTGAGTAGGGTGTGGTTACCTAGGTTTTCTAGGGATTAGGGCTTAGGATGTAACATGTCATTAAATAGGGAGAGAGGGTGTTGATGGAGGGTGGTGATTGAACCCCTAGAATGAGTTGCCCAGATTGAACATGAGGGAAATTAATTCATATGGGAAATGAGGGTGAGGTTTAATTAAAATATTAATAGGGCTCCCTCATTGTTTTAAACAAATGAGGTGTTGACACAAAATGCCAATTTGCAAATTAACCCCCTTAAATTCGAGAAATTGCACAAACACATAAAATGACGAAAATTTGGCGGGCGATTCGGTGTCCTGTGTTTTGTAGGGTCAGGGGGCACTGGAATTAAATTAGAATTTCAGAATCAGATAAAATGGTATCCTCAAATTAAATAAAAATAAATGTAAGTTGTGTTCAACAATTAATTAGGAGTACATGGGACCAAAATCAGGTCAGGTCATCAATACTAATAATGAAGAAGACTCAGAACAGAATATTATCCTAATTTGGGCCGCACGAAAAATAGGTCAAGATTGCCTCCAATTTTCGATTGGAACGCACAACGATGAAAAATAGGGATTTATTAAATAACGTCCGCGACGATTTTTTGTGCGGCCAGAAATAATGCACAGGGAGCAAAATTATGAGTTGCAAAAATAGCAGAATTGAAAGCGGGCATGTCTAGGGCAAGATGGTGAAGTTTGTTGGAAGACAAAAGTCAGGATAGTGCTCCAATTATCGAAGCAAAGGCAATGCACAATAATTAATTAAAATACAGTAATTAATTACAAACTCCAAGAATTAAATTCTAAATAAAATAATTAAATACAGAATTCTACAATTCGGACAGGTGGGCATCTACTGGGATTCTAGGTCAAGTCTGCTAGCTCAAAATAAATGGACATAATACTATATTCTTAATTATACATCACACATATTTATTCAAAACAAATAATTATCATGCAACTAATTAATTATAACTACCATAATATTAAATATTGTAAAAAGTCAAAAATACCCCTGTTTTCGGAATGTGGTAGTGACAGCAGGATCTCGTTCAAGTTCATTCTCATCAAATGCAATTCGTGGAATTTTTGCAGGATGCTGAGGTTCTGCAGTAATCATAGGAATATCGATACTCGTTGATGGTTCTACTTGAGTCGTAGGAGCAAGAGTAGATTTGGAACCCGAAGATGCTCCAATTGTTGATGTTTCTTCTTCACCTTTCTTTTTAAAGAACGAAAAAATAGTTTTCGCTTTTTTTTGTTCTTGATTTTCCATCCTAATAAAATAGAAAGTAGTTATTGAAAATTCCTTAAGAACTAAAATTCCTTAAGAACTAAATTTCTTAAGATGACTCATAGAACTATTCAGTATCAAAGCATTAAAAATATGACAAATTATCCAACAAAGCATTAACAGCAAATAAGGTTATCTAACTTTTCCAACAAAGCATTGAAAATTTGAAAATATGTCAACAATTTTTTTTTTAATTTACCTGCACTGCACAACACTGTCTGCTGCCGGTCTACTACTGCTACACCTACACAGTACACTGCACAGCTGCTTTTCAAACCTTAACACCAAAATAAAAAAATTTATCAGACTAACAAGTAACAAATCTCTATCTTAGATAAAAAAAAAAGGATGGGATATACGGTATACCTGTGGCCAAGCAGTCCAGACTCCAGAGCACTTCTCCAAAAACAAAATGGACAAAATAGTCTATAAAGAGAAAGACAGAGAAATAGGTGTCTGGTGTCTCCAGTCTCCTTCTCCTTCTTGGGACCTTGAGGTAGGTGATCTTTATATAGAGTCTCTAGCGGCGCCCTTGCTACTGATCGGCCGCTGATGGGACTTCATACCTCACCTGCCGGCTGCCCTTGCTATAGAGTCTCTAGTCTATAATAGAGAGAGTCAGAGAGATGAGAGACTTCATACCTCACCTGCCGGCTGCCCTTGCTACTGATCGGCCGCTGATGGGACTAGCGGCGCTGCGGCTGTGCGGCGCCTGTGCTGAACCCTAGTAGAGATTTGTTACTTGTTATTTCCCCAACTCAACTTGTTATTTCCCCAACCGATGGGAAATCAATCTGTGTCATGTGAAGACTCTCTTCACCCGACTGGGTCAGGACAGGGTGGACTGGGCTGAATCTGCTTTGACAACCCACTGGGCCACTGGCCCACTGAACATAAAAAAAAAAAAAAAAAAATCGGATTAGCTGGGTGGGCTGGAGCCCACCCCAGCCCACCAATACATCCGCTGCTTGTATATGATATGTGAGTAGCACTTCGTAGCTATATTTAATTAGGTACCCACTCATTGTACTTTGTATGAGATTAGAAATTCCAATCTCATGCACTCTTTAGGATCTGTGTGGATATTGTCAGTATAGTGGTTACTAAGTTGTTTCTAAAGTACCGATTATGAGTGGTTATGAGAGATTTAATTTCTTATGATTTTAATTATCTATTTTTAAACCAGTTCAATTCATATTCGATAATTCATTAGCTAGTGTTTCTGAAAGTTTTTTTTAAATAATATAATTATCTATATGATATTATATAAACAAAAGTTCTCACAAAACAAGATTATATTATTATCTATTGTCGGATGAAAAAAGAATATTGTCACTCTCAATTTAAAATTATGTAATTAAAAAAATCCATAACCAATCTAAACTGTTTTTACATTTATTATTTGTAGATATTAAAATTATGTAATTAAACTATTTTAGGTAGTAGTGTAATAGGGTCTTAGATTATTTTAGGTAATTGTTTTATTATATTTTATGAGAGTATAAATGGAAAAAAAAAAATTATAACCCATCGATTTGGAGTGTTTATATATACACTCAAAATTACACTACACTGATTTTGGAAGATTTTTGAGCCCATCAGAATCAGTGTCTCAAAAAACTTACCAAGTATGTGTTTTTAAACAGTTAATAAACGACCGTCTCAAAAAATCACCAAAACCGTAAAAATACCATAGCCAAGTACACCCTTAATAAATCATCTTTGTGCCTCTAGCATTTCTTCATAAATTAGATTTTGAAATTACTTATAACTTAAATGATTTAATAATAATACTTGTAAAAGTATTTGTCTATCGTGACATTTTTTTAGATGACATATATATATTTTAGAAAATACCACTCTGTTTTGATCGTGATAATTAATATTCTATATGTTAATCTCAATTATCATTTATCCTCTCATCTTTCGTCGCGAAAGATGACCATATTTTTGTTATATAGATGTCCATCAATGTCGACTTAGCGGATACAAATCAAAAAAGACATAAGGGGGTATCACAAACTATGGAATTGTGGGCTAGAAATGAGATTAACTGCTGTTAGAACATTTTTGGTTGAGTAAGGAGGGAAGTTGGATTTGCAATTCAACAACGAAAAATGTATGAAATTTCGTGCACTTTCTTTTCTCCTCCAATTATCAAATGATTTTTTTTTAGGAACAATACAACTATTATGGAAGATATAAAAAAAAAATTGTATTAATTACAAATTTGTCACTAAGAAATCACTACTAGGACCTGTCAAACAAATAGTTTTAAAAACAACTTTTTTTTTGTCTTTTTCTTTCTCCTTTTTTTTTTTCAAAATTTCCAAAATCCTAAACCCAATGGAAGTTGTTTTCTAGGTCAACTTAAAACCAAAAAATTGAAATCAATTGAAGCACTAAATTTTGGTTTATGATTCATTTTGGACAAATTTACGAAGTTTTGAACCCATTTTAGGGTTTGGAAATTCCAAAATTTGGACAGAATCACGACGGTCAAATTTTTTGGCAGTCTACCTATTTGAAGGACTGTCGAAATTTTTTACAGTCCTAAATAAAATATGTTGTTCAATGAACATCATGTTTAATTTAGGACTGTCAAAATTTTCGACAGTCCATCCAATTTGTTGGATTGTCAAAAAATTTGATAGTTCTAATGGAACATTGCTCTAATCCTAGTACGGTAAAAAAAATAGAAAATTTGTTGTACAGAAAATCTTTATAAACAAATTAACTAAAACAAAAAAATTTTGAAAAAAAATTAAATCATGAAAGCTTACGTCATCTGGGATGTCAAAAATCTGAAAAATTTTAAAAAATTTATATTTGCCATTTTTTCACCAACAGGCTTTGGCTTCGCCATCCAAGTTAGCAAAAATCTAACAATATATATATATATATATATATATATATATATATATATATATATATATATATATATATATGTCGTTTTTTTTGGATAGTTGGGTTTTAAATTTTTTTTTTTGTTGGTTTTATAAAAAATTAACCAATATATTTTCTAAAGATAATTTAAAATTAAGTAAAATATTTTTTCAAATATTATATACCACATATATTTTCATTCAAAATATAATTTTAGAAATAGCAACAATTTGATTATTATCTATACTAATTTGTTATTATGTATACTAATATAATTTTAAAAATATAATTATTATCTATATTAATTTTTTAAATAGTAACTGTTTTGATTAAATCAAAATATATCATTAGTTAAATTTTAATTATCTATACAAACTTGTTATTATCTATATTAATATGAATGATAACTGTTTGATTAAATCAAAATATAATTTGTTATCAAAATCTACTAATATGAACAGAAAATTTGTTATACAAAAATATTTTTAAATAAATTAACTAAAACGAAATAATTTCTTACAAAATTGAAATTACGAAAGCTTTCGTCATCTCTGATGGCGAAAATATGAAATAATAAAAAAAAATTATTTGTCAAAATTTTGCCTACTGGGTTGGCGACAAGTTGGCGAAAAACAAAGATTTTATTTTGTTTTTTTTTTAGGTTTTTTTGTGTTGATTTTTTTGTGTTGGTTTTTTAAAATTTTTGACAATATTAATTTGTTTTTTTTAAAATTTTTGTACAGAAAATATTTTGTCAGCAAATTTGTAGTACAATATTAATCAGAAAATTTGCTGTACAAAAAATATTTTAAAACAAATTAACTAAAACAAAATAATTTGTCAAAATTTTGAAATCACAATACTAATTTGGTTTTTTTTAATTTTTTACCTCCAAATATTAGTATAGATAACTAAAACAAATAACAAACTAATTATCATTCATATTTAGTATTGATAATAAAAAAATCGAAAATAAAATTACCGAAAGTAAAATTTGGAGGTCAAAACATTATTTTTTTGCGATTCTAAATATTTTCTAAGTCCGTCAAACGGTGAAACGGTTTATCCCGTAGTACTTTTCGATACGGTCATTTTGGCACAAACTGGACCTTGTTTCGATCTTTCAGTCAAAAGTTATGATACTTTGAAGTTTTAAATTTTATATTTTTGTATGTAACACGTGCGTCTTACTTCGGATGAAAATTCTTTCTACACAAATTGTGTTACTCTCGTCGAAAACATACAAATCGACCTATTGTTTGATGAAAAACGATTTCAAAACAAATAGTTATGGCCGTTCGAAGTCTACTCGACGGCAGACGTAATATTCTTATGGCAGAATTTTTTTTTTGTTCAATGATAACATATTTTATTTTGAATGTTAAATTTTATTTTTTTTCTAATTTATTTAAAAAAATTATTGCTACAACAACTTTAAAAAAAAAAAAACTAAACCTAAATAAAACTAAACAAAAGGAAATAAAAAAAAGGAACAGAAAAAAAAAATCGAGTTGGCTCCCCCGTTTGTTTATTTAAAAAAAATCTAAAAAACAAAAAAAAAAAAAAAACCAAAACAAAAATTCGCCAACCCAGTTGGCAGATTTTCGCCAACCAAATTTTCGTCAACCCAGTTGACGAAAATTTGACAAATATAAAAAATATATTATTTTATATTTTTGCCATTAAAGATGACGAAAGCTTTCGTGATT
The DNA here is from genome assembly GCA_036927795.1 of Iris macrosiphon. NCBI lineage: Eukaryota > Viridiplantae > Streptophyta > Magnoliopsida > Asparagales > Iridaceae > Iris > Iris macrosiphon. The sequence goes on from JAYESA010000009.1 coordinate 6,088,115, forward strand.
TCAATTTTTTTACAAATTATTTCGTTTTAGTTAATTTGTTTAAAAATATTTTATGTGCAACAAATTTTATGTAATATGAATGATAACAGTTTGTTATTATCTATACTAATTTTTTATTATCTATATTAATTTTTTATTATCTAACTAAACATATATTCATAATTTAAAAAATATATTTATGAGATATCATAATTAAAATAGATATCACAATTTAACAAATAACAAACTGATTATTTGTTATTTATATAAATAATTCTTTTAAATAAATTTTGTGTACAAATAATAATAAATTATCTTTTAGTGATATAAAAGAAATATATAATATTGATAATAATATTAATCAATATATTTTGTTATCATTCATATTAGTATAGATAATAACAAATTGGTATAGATAATAAAAAAATTCCAAAATCAAATTTTGAGGTCAAAATATCTTTTTTTTGCGATTCTAAATTTTTTTGAAGTCCGTCAAACAATAAAACTGTTTATCTCATAGTACTTTTCGATACGGTCATTTTGGCAAAAACTGGACATTGTTTCGATCTCTCAGTCAAAAGTTATGATACTTTAAAGTTATAAATTTTATATTTTTGCCTGTAACATTAGCGTCTTGCTTCAGATGAAATTTTTTTCTATACGAATTGTGTTACTCTCGTCGAAAACATACAAATCGACTTATTATTTGACGAAAAACGATTTCCAAACAAATAGTTATGGCCGCTCGAAGTCTGTTCGACGACAGAAGTATTTTCTTACGGCATAATTTTTTTTAAAATTTTTGGATGTTTAATGATAGCATATATTTATTTTGGATGTTAAATTTCATTTTTTATAATTTATTTAAAAATTTATTGCTACATTTTTTTTAAAATAACAAAACCTAAATAAAACTAAACAAAAGCAAATTTTTTTCAAAAAAAAAAGGAAAAAACCAAAGCAGGAAAAAAAATCAAACCCAATTATTCCAAAAAAATCAACAACAAAAAGCATAAAAAAAAGAAAAAAAAAGAAAAAAAAAACCACTGCCTACCCAGTTTGCAAAATTTTGACAAATATAAAAAAAAAAAAATTTAATTTTTCATATTTTTGACATCTCAGATGGCGAAAGCTATCGTGACTTCATTTTTTTTCAAAATAGTTTCCTTTTAGTTGATTTATTTTTTTAAAAAAATTGTACATCAAATTTTCTGGTAAAAAAATTTGACATTCCTAATCAAAACTTGCTGCGATCCTATGATTGTCAAAAAATTTGACAGTCATAAATTTAGCCAAGACTGTCAAAATATTTGACAGCTATGGATATAGCCAAGACTGTCGTAATTTTTGACAGTCCTAATAAAAAGTTGTTGTAACCCAGGACTATCAATGGCTATAGTCATGACTGTCATAATATTTAACAGTCCTATAATACGAATTGAAAATATCAGGGCAACACATTTCTTACTAGGGGCTGCCCACCCCCCAGATTGAAAATATTAAGTATCCTAGGACATCAAAATTTTGTATAGTCCTGGTTATTGTTTGGACTGTCAAAATATTTGACAGTCCTGAAATTCAGTAATAATTTTTTGTCTTAAAAAAATGCCATATGCCGTCGAGCAGACTTCGAACGGTCATAACTATTGGTCAAAAAATTATTTTTGGTCAAACGAAATGTCGATTTTTTATGTCCTCGACGAAAGTAACATAATTCATGTTCAAAGAATCCACGTCCGAGACCAGACGCACATGTTACAGCAAAATGTATAAAATTTTAAACTTTAATGGAGCATAACTTTTATTATTTATATAATTAATTATTTTAAATAAATTTTGTGTACAAATAATAATAAATTATCTTTTAGTGATATGAAAGAAAAATATAATATTGATAATAATATTAATCAATAGATTTTGTTATCATGCATATTAGTATAGATAATAACAAATTAGTATAGATAAAAAAAAATCGAAAATAAAATTGCCGAAAGTAAAATTTGGAAGTCAAAACATCTTTTTTTTCGATTCTAAATTTTTTCAAAGTCCGTCAAACAGTAAAAATGTTTATCTCATAGTACTTTTCGATACGATCATTTTGGCACAAACTGGACCGGACCTTGTTTCGATCTCTTAGTCAAAAGTTATGATACTTTAAAGTTTTAAATTTTATACTTTTGTCTGTAACATATGCGTCTTATTTCGAATGAAATTCTTTCTGCACGAATTGTGTCTCTCGTTGAGAACATATAAATCGACTTATTGTTTGACGAAAAATAATTTTCAAACAAATAGTTATGGCTACTCGAAGTCTGCTCGACGACAGACGTAATTTTCTTACGGCAGATTTTTTTTTAATTTTTGGATGTTCAATGTTAGCATATTTTATTTTATTTTCTAATTTATTTAAAAAAAAATTTGCTACAATTTACAAAAAAAAAGAGAACTAAACCTAAATAAAACAAAACAAAAGCAAATTTAAAAAAAAAACAAACTAGAAAAAAAAGCAAACCCAATTTTCCAAAAAAAAAAAAAAAAAAAACCAATGTCAGATTTTCGTCAACCCTGTTTGCAAAAATGACAAATATAGAATTTTTTTTTTATATTTTCGCAATCTCAGATGACAAAAGCTTTCGTAACTTCAATTTTTTTTCAAAATAGTTTCGTTTTAGTTAATTTATTTAAAAAAATTTGTATAACAAATTTTCTGGTAAAATTTTTTGATAATCCTAATGAAAACTTGTTGTGATCCTATGACTGTCAAAAAAATTGACAGTCATAAATTTAGCCAAGACTGTCAAAATATTTGGCAGTTCTGGATATAGTTAGGACTGTCGTAATTTTTGACAGTCCTAATAAAAAGTTGTTGTAACCCATGTCACGACCCGCACCCGAAAAATCGGGCATGAGTCGTTGGTACGTTCAGCCTACGTCGCAGTATCGACGGTAGAACGATGTCTAGGTCTATTATCTAGCTAATGTCTGGGTCTATTATCTAGCTAACAATCTCACACAACAATATAGGTACCTATCGAGATCTCAACTCTAAACGGAGGAACAATATGATAAAAATAACACAAGTACTCAATCACGATCTAAGCACGATATGTCACGCCCCAGTCAAAAAATACCGAGGGACTAGACACGTGGCAATGGCCAGCAGCACACAATAATGGGCAAACCCAATTTAATGGACCCATCAATGTATACTTAAGCTGTAAAACAACAATCAGGGTCTGCTAATCTCATCCACAGAAATGAATACACAATATGAGAATATAAAGAAATACCAGGTCTTGATTAAAACATAAGTCGGGGAACAGCCCGACAATGAGTATGATACATCAACTCAATAAACTGGAAATAAAGAGTCTAACAATAGAAATAACTGAGTATAGAATGTGCATATACTCAGGAGAAATCCTCAGCTATCACCTCGTCCTCGGTTCCTGGTGTAATGCCCCGTTTTCCCTATTCGGGAAGCGCGGCCAAGAAATACTTACGACCGTCCGAACGGGACAGATTGAATCAAGATCCTTTCCTCGTTATGGATTGATTTCTTCGGAATCAGGTCCCATATTCAATGGATCGTGCCTCAAGGAAGGACTCGGCGGCAGAGTCGAGAGGGGCATTTCCATTTCGCTGGTTTTCTTGCCCGTTTTCGTGCCGCTTGGTTGCTTTCTTGTTGGTTTTATGACTTGCGTTTTCTTGAACGGTTTCAATGGATTTTCATTGCTTTCGTTCTTAGGATTTCGCATTTCGTATCGAACCTTGGAGACCGAAGCAGGGGATATTGATCGTCTGTTGGTGCATGCAGGTGATCGGGTAGACGACGCTCGTGCGGAGTCTTAAAGCTCTTCCTTTTCTCTCCTACTTCACTAACTTGTGAGTGGCTTTATTTTGATTAGCTCCCTTCTTCCAAGTCTGCATTCTAAATAGATTGACTCATTGTTCATCCCGATCAAACGATATTAAAACACATATGACTGAGTCAAAATAGAAAAAGAAGTAGGTTTGAAACACTATTAATGCTTGTCATATGAAATTATTCTGAACGATCACACTGGAACGTGCATGCCCGTCAAAATCTCATAATTAATTCTGTGTTAAGTTGTAGTTAGATTCATTTATCTATAACTGTTCATGGTATGGTGCAAAAGGGAAGAAAAATGTGATCCTTACACGAAGTAGCATAGACTATGGAAAATACACTATGTTTACTTCCTTGTATTTGCTTGAATATGTGTTTCATGTGATAACTTAGTCGGTTGTGGTGGCATGGTCTTGGACAACTTGTATACAAGGGATATCGTTCTACGAACGGTCGCCGGGGCACCGGGACCGCTTTGCCCCGGGTAGAACAATTTGCTAGTATAGTCCTAGCATTGGATGGGTCCGTGCGTCCGCTAAGGGCTAGCTACCCGAGGCGGAATGGCAGCCGATCCATCCAAGTCCAACCAAGTGATTGTTATGTATATTTAACTGTGCAGACTAACTATGTCTTCGTGGCAGGGAAGGTCATGGTAAGTTTTGTACAGGTGGCTCAGACGGTACAGGTAAAGTCACCGAGCGGTGGCACAATTGGTTATGTTATTTTACTCTATCATATGCGAAGAAAATGAACTAAGGCAAGATAGATAGATCACATGATACTAAATGTTGCATGCTCATATGAACCCGTTGTAGATTTTGGTTAAGTTGGGTTAGCTCGCCCTCACCGGTACTTTTTGAAGTACTGACCCTCGTTGCAGCAGGTTCCCCGAGCTAAGGCGACGCGGCGAGGAGCTGAAGCTTTCTCCAACCCCCTTCCTGAATCAAGACGCTTTCGTGATGTGACTTTTGGTAGCTCCAGTACATAAGAAGAAAGGAGCTCGCTCTTACTTTTGGAAGCCCCAGGGCGATGTTGCTGACTAGAACCCAAGGTGTTTTGTGTTTGAAATTCTAGTAAAGGATGTAATATATGGAACGGTTATCTCATTTTGTATCCAAGTTGTAAGCCTGTGGGGCATCCTTATTGTTTTGGGTCAAGAGTCTGTAAGCAGATGTTCATTATCAATAAAAAGAAAACTTTTCTATGCCTCAATGTGTGTTATCTTATTTGCGTACTCTGTTGCATATGTTCTAAAGATAATTACTATGCCTAGGCCTTGTGCACGCGCGCCCTACGCGTGCACGGCATCACGCCCGGGGGACGATTATCGATTGGGCGAAATCGGGGCGTGACATAGTGGTATCAGAGCATAGCTTCAGATCCTTTGATCTCGAGTCGGAAAGTTTTCCTAAGATGACCCTGTCCCGTCCGAGTAAACTCTTGAAATCAATTGGTGCAAAATGAGATGCGTTCCATATAGTGAGTCCATAATATACCTTGAGACTAATATAAGTTACTTTTCTTTGAAGGAACGGCCTCTGAGCCGGGTGCACAAGCGCATATGGTGGCGCAAGTGCAAGGGAGTAGTTCTGGTACATCAGGCAGCTCAGGGAGTCCGGCTGCCGCGCCCTCTGTTGATCCGTTTGAACGGATGATGCGTATGATGGAAACGCAACAGAGGCAAGCTGAACTACGACAGAGTCAATTTGAGTCTCGAATAGAAGCACAATTTCTGGCGCAACGGACTCAGGCCGAAACGCAGCAGAAGCAAATAGATACCTTGCAAACGATTGTGATGACACTAGTCGCCAGCAACCATTCTGCATCCGCGGCCGCCGTGGCAGCGCCAGTTGTAGCTGACATTGCGGGACCTCAGGGCTCTCCGGAACCTCCACTTTCAGATGATAAGGGGTCCATCCTACAGATATCAGAATTTAAGAAAATGTGCCATACTACCTTTAAGGGGACCGAAGACCCTTCCGTGGCGTTGGACTGGCTGGTCGAGTTAGAAGACCACTTTGAAGTACTCCGTATGGACGAAACCAGGAGAGTCGCTTGTGCCCAACTTCAGCTCCGTTTAAACGCCCATGATTGGTGGGACGTGCACAAACAAGCTTTATTGAGTGAAGGTGGCACAACGATTATCTCCTGGTCAGTGTTCCGTAAGGCCTTCGAAGAGGAGTATCTTCCACCCGCCGTCCACCGCGAGAAGGAAGACGAGTTTACCCATCTGCAGCAAGGAGACATGTCCGTACGGAAGTACGCTTCAGAGTTCAATAGACTTGCTAAGTTTGCTAAGTCTCATATTAGTGATGCTGAGACACGTGCACGAAGATTTGAGATAGGACTGTGACCTTCAATTCGTGCTCACGTCGTCGTTTCTCAATATCGCGCCATGCGTGAGTCCCTGAACCACGCACTCTCCCTCGAATCGCAGTACCCACCAGTTCGAACCGACGCTGTGCAAAATCTCAATCACAAGCGTCCTAGCAACACAAGGGGTAACAATGCGCCTAAGCGCTCCAATAACGGCGGTAACAAGGGTGCAAATCAGGGTAAAGGTGGTGAGCTTGTTTGTCACCGATGTAATCGTGCTGGACACATCGCTCGGAACTGTCGAGTATTCAACGGATCGTGCTTTAAGTGCGGTCGTCAGGGGCATATGGCAGCGAACTGTCGGACAGGTGGACCTAACCAGCAGCAACAACAAAACTGTGTGACTCAGGACCAGGGGCAAGTACCTCAAGCGAATCAGACGGCACAGCCAAACGCTCAAGGCCGAGTCTATGTTTTGACTCGGGATGAGGCACTCGCATCAAACACGACGGTGTCAGGTATATTACTCTTTAATGATGTACCTGCTCGAGTATTGTTTGATTCTGGTACAACGTATAGTTTTGTGTCAACAAATTTTGCTAGGGAACACAAATTCATTCAAACCCCGTTAGGCCTAAGGCTTAGCGTCAGTACTCCGTCAGGCACGAGCTTGCCTGCAGATTCAGTTTGTCGCGACGGCTACATTTGCATCGGAGGGAGGAAATTGTTACTTGGTGCGATAATTCTAGACATAGGGGACTACGACATCATTCTGGGAATGGATTGGCTTGGCGCTTGTTCAGCTACTATCGATTGTGGGGAGAAGAAAGTCGTGTTTCATCTTCCTGGCGAGATCGAGTTTTGCTATTCGTGCAGTCCATAGTTGAAAACGTCAAAGACCTGCATGGTGATATCAGTGATGTCTGCTCGACGGATGATTCACTCCGGCTGCGTAGGGTACTTGGCTTCCATTCGAGACACTCGGCTAGATTGCGCAAACGTTGAGTCCATTTCCGTTGTGGCAGATTTTTCTGATATGTTCCCCGACGAGTTGCCCAATATGCTGCCCGATCGAGAGACAGAGTTCACCATCGACACATTTCCAGGAACCCAGCCTATTTCCAAACCTCCGTATCGAATGGCTCCGGCAGAACTAAAAGAGTTGAAAATTCAGTTACATGAATTACTTGATCGTGGGTATATCCGGCCTAGTGTGTCTCCGTGGGGTGCTCCGGTACTGTTCGTTAAGAAAAAAGATGGCTCGATGCGACTCTGCATCGACTATCGAGAATTAAACAAGGCAACTGTTCGAAATAAATATCCCCTCCCCAGGATAGACCATCTTTTTGATCAGTTACAAGCAGCCACATTGTTCTCGAAAATAGATCTCCGTTCGGGTTACCATCAGCTCAAAATTAAGCCGGACGACGTGCCGAAGTCAGCCTTTCACACTCGCTACGGCCACTATGAGTTTTTGGTAATGCCGTTCAGTTTGACTAATGCTCCTGCTGCCTTTATGGGTTTGATGAACCAAGTGTTTCGGCCGTACCTCGACAAATTTGTAGTAGTGTTCATTGATGATATCTTGGTGTATTCGAAGAATGGGGCAGAACATGAAGAGCACTTGCGGACCGTGCTACAAACCCTTCGAGACAACAAGTTGTACGCGAAGCTGAGTAAGTACGAATTTTGGCTGAGCAGTGTATCTTTCCTAGGGCACATCATTTCTGCGGGAGGCATTTCAGTCGATCCGAAGAAGGTAGAAGCCATTGTCGAGTGGAAACGACCTGCCTCAGTTAGTGAAATTCGAAGCTTCCTCGGGTTAGCGGGCTACTACAGACGGTTCGTAAAAGACTTTTCCAAACTTGCCTCACCTCTGACTCGCCTCACTCAGAAGGGAGTCATGTTTGAGTGGTCCGCCGACTACGAAGCATCGTTTGCTGAGTTAAAGCAGCGCCTCACTTTTGCCCCGTTACTTGCTCTACCGGACGAGACTTCGGGATTCCAAATCTTCAGTGACGCTTCAGGGCATGGCTTAGGGTGTGTACTTATGCAGCGAGACAGAGTGATAGCCTATGTATCCAGACAGCTGAAAAAGCATGAAAAGAATTATCCTACACACAATCTGGAACTGGCAGCAATTGTGTTCGGGTTAAAATTGTGGCGGCACTACCTGTACGGAGTGCCTTGCCGAATCTATACCGACCACAAAAGTTTAAAGTACTTATTCACCCAAGCAGATTTGAACCTTCGACAGCGGCGCTGGCTAGAATTGATAAAGGATTACGACTTGACGATATATTACACACCTGGTAAGAGAAATGTGGTAGCAGATACGTTGAGTCGGGTCTTTGCGGGATCTCTGTCCGTCGATCGCAGGTTACAAAGGGACTTAGAAGAAATGGGCATCAAACTCAGAATTCGTTATCGTGGCGCGCGGGTTGCTCAGATGCGATTTGTACCCAATCTGATAGAGAGAGTCACATCTACTCAAAGAGACGATCCATTCCTCCGAAAAATGCGAGAGCAGGTCCAAGCGGGGAAGGCGAAGGACTTTGTGGTAGATGAGAATGAGGCGTTGCGAGTGAAGGGAAGGCTATGCTTCCCCAACGATTCAGAACTCAGAAAGAAAATCCTCACGGAAGCACATTATGCAGCCTATACGATCCATCCCGGGAGCACGAAAATGTATAAGAACCTTCGTACGGTCTTCTGGTGGCACGGAATGAAGAAAGATGTAGCACTCTTTGTGTCGCAATGCATAATCTGTCAGAGGGTGAAAGCAGAGCATCAGAGGCCGGGCGGAGAAATACAAAATCTTGCTATCCCAGAATGGAAGTGGGAGCACATCAGCATAGACTTTATTGTTGGTCTGCCGAGGACGCAACGGGGGAACGACGCAATCTGGGTCATCGTCGACCGGTTAACCAAGTCTGCACACTTTATAGCCATTAAAAGTACTTGGGGCGCCGATCGCCTTGCTCAGACCTACCTTGACGAGATAGTTCGGCTGCACGGAGTGCCAGTTTCCATAGTATCAGATCGGGACGGGCGGTTCGTCTCACGTTTCTGGGAAAGCCTTCAGTCGTCGATGGAGACCAAGTTGAAATTCAGCTCAGCCTACCATCCTCAAACCGATGGCCAGACCGAACGGGTGAATCAGGTACTAGAAGATATGCTGCGCCTCTGCGTGATCGATTCCAAGTCAAGTTGGGACGTCAACCTGCCGCTCGTCGAATTTGCTTATAACAACAGTTATCAGTCTAGCATCCAGATGGCTCCGTATGAGGCGCTGTATGGGCGGAAGTGTAGGTCATCGATCTGCTGGGATGAAGTTGGAGAGCGACAAATTCTTGGACCGGAACTGGTTGGACAGACCGTACAGAAGGTTCGGCTGATTCGTGAACGATTAAAAGTAGCACAAAGCCAGCAAAAGAGCTATGCCGATGTTCGACGTCGCCCCCTTGAATTCCAAGAAGGGGACCACGTGTTCCTAAAAGTCTCGCCCATGCGTGGTGTGATAAGATTCGGGATAAAAGGGAAGTTGAGTCCAAGATTTGTTGGCCCGTTTGAAATTCTCAAACGAGTGACTTCAGTTGCTTATCAAATAGCCTTACCGCCAGTACTATCTGATGTGCACGATATTTTCCATGTGTCACAGCTTAGAAAATATGTGTACGACCCGAACCATGTGGTAGACTTGGGTCAGTTAGATCTGCAGGCAGACTTGTCGTATGCCGAAGAACCCATACAGATCTTGGAACGTAAGGAAAAGCAGTTACGGAATCGGGCAGTATCGTTAGTGCGCGTTCTGTGGCGGAACCACGCGGTCGAAGAATCGACGTGGGAAATTGAATCTGAGATGAGGGAAAGGTTTCCCTCATTATTACTTAGCGGTAGGTTCTATTCCTAAGTTTCGGGACGAAACTTTCTTTTGGATGGTTATGATGTAATGCCCCATTTCCCCTATTCGAAAAGCGCGGCCAAGAAATACTTACGACCGTCCGAACGGGACAGATTGAATCAAGATCCTTTTCTCGTTATGGATTGGTTTCTTCGGAATCAGGTCCCATATTCAATGGATCGTGCCTCAAGGAAAGACTCAGCGGCAGAGTCGAGAGGGGCCTTTCCATTTCGCTGGTTTTCTTGCCCGTTTTTGTGCCGCTTGGTTGCTTTCTTGTTGGTTTTATGACTTGCATTTTCTTGAACGGTTTCAATGGATTTTTATTGCTTTCGTTCTTAGGATTTCGCATTTCGTATCGAACCTTGGAGCCCGAAGCAGGGGATATTGATCGTCTGTTGGTGCATGCAGGTGATCGGGTAGACGACGTTCGTGCGGAGTCTTAAAGCTCTTCCTTTTCTCTCCTACTTCACTAACTTGTGAGTGGCTTTATTTTGATTAGCTCCCTTCTTCCAAGTCTGCATTCTAAATAGATTGCCTCATTGTTCATCCCGATCAAACGATATTAAAACACATATGACTGAGTCAAAATAGAAAAAAAAGTAGGTTTGAAACACTATTAATGCTTGTCATATGGAATTATTCTGAACGATCACACTGGAACGTGCATGCCCGTCAAATCTCATAATTAATTCTGTGTTAAGTTGTAGTTAGATTTATTTATCTATAACTGTTCATGGTATGGTACAAAAGGGAAAAAAAATGTGATCCTTACACGAAGTAGCATAGACTATGGAAAATACACTATGTTTACTTCCTTGTATTTGCTTGAATATGTGTTTCATGTGATAACTTAGTCGGTTATGGTGGCATGGTCTTGGACAACTTGTATACAAGGGATATCGTTCTACGAACAGTCGCCGGGGCACCGGGACCGCTTCGCCCCGGGTAGAACAATTTGCTAGTGTAGTCCTAGCATTGGATGGGTCCGTGCGTCCGCTAAGGGCTAGCTACCCGAGGCGGAATGGCAGTCGATCCATCCAAGTCCAACCAAGTGATTGTTATGTATATTTAACTGTGCAGACTAACTATGTCTTCGTGGCAGGGAAGGTCATGGTAAGTTTTGTACAGGTGGCTCAGACGGTACAGGTAAAGTCACCGAGCGGTGGCACAATTGGTTATGTTATTTTACTCTATCATATGCGAAGAAAATGAACTAAGGCAAGATAGATAGATCACATGATACTAAATGTTGCATGCTCATATGAACCCGTTGTAGATTTTGGTTAAGTTGGGTTAGCTCGCCCTCACCGGTACTTTTCGAAGTACTGACCCTCGTTGCAGCAGGTTCCCCGAGCCAAGGCGACGCGGCGAGGAGCTGAAGCTTTCTCCAACCCCCTTCCTGAATCAAGACGCTTTCGTGACGTGACTTTTGGTAGCTCCAGTACATAAGAAGAAAGGAGCTCGCTCTTACTTTTGGAAGCCCCAGGGCGATGGTGCTGACTAGAACCCAAGGTATTTTGTGTTTGAAATTCTAGTAAAGGATGTAATATATGGAACGGTTATCTCATTTTGTATCCAAGTTGTAAGCCTGTGGGGCATCCTTGTTGTTTTGGGTCAAGAGTCTGTAAGCAGATGTTCATTATCAATAAAAAGAAAACTTTTCTATGCCTCAATGTGTGTTATCTTATTTGCATATTCTGTTGCATATGTTCTAAAGATAATTACTATGCCTAGGCCTTGTGAACGCGCGCCCTACGCGTGCACGGCATCACGCCTGGGGGACGATTATCGATTGGGCGAAATTGGGGCGTGACACCTGGTACTGCTCCGAGTAGTGCTCCTGTTCCGTACACCTCGGGATATATATCTTCTGCTAATCCTGTGGACATAATCCGGATCCAGGTCCTCAGGGGACATAGCAAGGTACAAAATAACTCACATCAGCAACTCCAGTCAGACTCCACAATGGTCTATGCTGCAAAACTGGCAGTGGACCAGGTCCTCAGAGGGACGTAACAAGGTACAAGAAACAGCATGCCAAAATAAATGCAGTATATAAAATGTATCAATAGGGTAAACTATATAACCAGCTAAGTGATATGCAAATGAGAGTTTTAGTCATACTTGGGCTGAGACTACTATAGGATCTGTGTCGGAGAAACTCATAGCAGTATTCTCTCGAAGGGCCAGTACGGTACCAAAGCTCTGTGTCAGAGTCTAAGGCACTTCAATTAAAGTATTATATATATATAATCGGCCTTTTGTATGGTAAATCTCTCCCCACCTAATGTAATAACACGTCTCATGTCCATGACACGCAAGATCAAAACTAATGCAACAAGTCATAATAAGATCTAAGAAAATAATGTCTATGTCATAAACCTGTATCCTATACAGAATCACCATGAATATCTCAGGAAGATTCTGTCTCATGAATAGTGTCAGGTGTCCTGGGTTATAACGTACTTGATAATGCAAGCACGAGAATGTATAGGGTCTCGATATTCATCTCTAGGTGACGTTACACAACTCCGCGTACGGCGTTGGCACCCGACTATTAATCGAACGCTAAGTAAAGTCACACGGTCCTAGGTTAAGCATGTACAACAATTAATTAAGTCAAGGAAGTAAGTAACAAGAACTGCAAGATTTGGCAAGATACACTTGCCTGGGATTTTGTCTCCAACTGTAGCTCTGGCAGCAGCGGAATTTGCAGGTACTCCTTCGTTTGCTGATATAAACATCACCATCAGATTCAAAAAATATCAAATAGCTAGAAACGCCTGTCCTTGAGTCCAATTTGGACACAGGGGCAAAAATGACAGTTTCTGGTCAAAGCGGGGTCCACATGTGGTCCGCTTCGCACCGAAAAATGTGTCAGAACCAATGGTCTCCAAATTCGTCAAACTTAGTGTCAACAAGTCCAGAACGATCATACGAACTCAACGAAACTTCCAGAACTGGACTCCGATGAGCCGATCACAAAATCGTCCGTCAAATGGAACCGCGGGGCCCACGATACGCGATTTTGTCAACGTTCTCAGAATTGAACCAAACTTGGGTCACAGGACCAGCGTATTACTACGAGTCCGATGGCGCAAGTTTGGTTTTGATCCGACCTGTGTACACCAAGTTACAGCGAGATCCAGAACAGACGAATACGGGGCGTTGTCGGTGGATACGCGTTGATTCCGGTGTGCACGCACATCCAAATCAACTTCTACGAATTCCGCACGTCCGTATCAACGGCACGCACCTTTCGGTGAAGATCGCACGCGACCAAGTCGTCCCGTTTGGCGGGACGCACTCAGTTTCGGGGTTAAACGGGGTGTTGTTTTTCCTGTTTTTTGTCACTACCCCATTTCCAGAGCCGGGTATTTTTTTTTTTTTAATTTAGTTAATTGTGCATTATTTTTAATTAATTATATTTATATTTAATTATTGATTGTATTATATTTTTATTGTATGTTTTAGGATTTTGGCTAGCCTGGACCCATGTCAGACCCTAGTGGACCCATGTCCGACCCAGCCCACACCCTTGTGAGAATTATTTTGGGGCTTAGATTTATTATTTTATTTTTAGGAGGTTAGTTGGAGAGATTTGGAACTAGTTTGAGTGCTTTTGGAACCCGGAACCCAAAACCAAGTCAAGTAGGGGCGTTTTGGGAAATTGGAAACTTGTAAACCCATTTTATGTGTTGGCCGGCCCCTACCAACCCCATTCCACCCGTGAGCATCCAGCAGCCAACTCCCCTCCTCTTCATTCCACTACTTCTTCTTCTTCTTCTTCTTCTTCTTCTTCTTCTTCTTCTTTATTTCTTCTTCTTTCTTCTTCAAGGTGAGTTTTTCTTCACTTTTCTTCTTTCTTTCTTCCATTTCTTCTTTCTTAAGCTAACCCTCACCTTGCATTTTCTCTAACCTAGGTGTGAGGAGCTTAGATCTAGTGTGGGAGCTAGATTTGGTGGCTTGGAGCTTGAGGGAGGTGATTTCTAGGGGTTGTGAGACTTTGGCCTTGGGATTTCAACTCCCAAGAGGTAAAACCTAACTTTCCCCTTGCTAATTATTTTTGTGTAGTGTAATTAGTGTTGTAGAACCTTCCTAGATCCTAAGCCTACCCGTAGGAGAAAGTTGGAACTAGTTTGGTTGAGTTTAGAGACTTTGACATTAGGTTTTGTGTCGAATTCGGGTGGAATCCGAATTTGACATAATTTTGGGTGATGTCCTAGGTTAGACGGACCTAGGTAGACGTTGTCGGGTGTCTTGAGGGTGAGCGCGTGTCTCCGTTCGGACACGGAAAGCCGCGTCGCGGAGAAACGGGCGTTTCGGGCGAAATTGGGGCTTTTCGTCGTCGCCGATTCTAAGTGCGTGCGTATTTCTGCCACGGACCTAGAATCGATACGGAAGCACATTTTCTAGGATTTAGACATCGTGTAGAGCACGTGGGTAAATTTTGGGCCGACTCCGAGTTCGTTGGGTGTGCGTTTCAGGAGGTTTTCCAAGCCGCGCACCACGTGTTCGTCGAAATGATCGAATGGCCATTTCGACTTGGGTTCCTCGTTTCGGGCTTGTGCGCGCGTTGGGTTAGTATCGGAGAGTGTGTGCTAGAGTTTTCGAGTTATATTTTATATATTTTAGGGTATTGGTGAGTGTCGGGGTCGTTGGGCGTGAGTGGGGCGTGTGGTTTGAGTGTTGTGGTTGAGTGTGTGTCTTTATATATATATATTTATATGTGTCTATATATATATATATATATTTATATATATGTATGTGTGTTTATGTATATATATTTATGTATATATGTGTGTATTTATATCTATGTGCTTGTGTGTGTATACGTCTATGTGTATATATATATATATGTATATGTGTAAGTGTGCTTGTGTGTGTATATGTATATATATATATATATAGGTGTATGGATATATATATATATATATAGTTGAGAGTGTGTAGATATATATAGATATGTATATATATTGAGTGTGTATATATATATATATATAACTATGTATATATATTTATGTGTGTGTGTGTGTGTTGATTTGTGTTTGAGTGTGTGTGTGTTAGAATGTATATAAGTTAGTGTGTATATATATCTATAGAGTTATATATATGTATATATATGTATGTATATATATATAGTGATATATATATATATATATGTGTGTATGTATATAGGAGTGTGTGTGTGTGTGTTTGAGAGAGGGGGGGGGCAGCAGAAACTGAGAACAGCAGCTGCTAGCAGCAGCTGCCAGCAGCAAAGGCAGCCAGAGCAGCCACAGCAGCAGCAGGGAGCTGCAGCAGCAGCAACATGTAGAAGCCCAGCAGCAGCAGTAGCATGGAGCAGCTGCAGCAGCGCGCTGCCAACATGCCTGCAGCAGCAGCAGCCTATGCAGCAAGGCAGCAGCAGCAAGTGCATTATGCAGCAGCAGTAGCAGCCAAGGCAGCAGCTGCAGCAGCAAATTCAGCAACAGGAGCAGCAGCAACAAGCATTCAGGCAGTAGCACCAGCAGTTTAAGCAGTATGCAAGGTAGAGAAGGGTATATATATATATAGATAGATAGACACATAGATAGATGCATAGATAAATAGATAGATAGATATTTATAGTTAGGTGGATAGGTAAATAGATATATAGATATATGATAGATAGATATCTATAGATAGATATCTATAGATAGTTAGATAAATAGATAGGTATCTATAGATATGTTAGATAGATCAATAGATATCTCTAGATAGGTAAATAGGTATATAGATACATAGTTAGATAAATAGATAGATAGATGCCTAGATATAAATAGATAATAAATAGCTAGTTAGATAGTTAGATAGATAACTAGATAGGTAAATATTAGATAGATAGTTAGATACTTAGATTGATAGATAGACATAAACATAGATAGGTAAATGTTTAGATAGATAGATAGATTGATAGATAGATAGCTAAATATTAGATAGATAGTTTGATATCCATATCTATATGCATAGATATATATATAGATATATACATAGCTAGATAGATAGTTAGATATCTAGGTATAGATATATATATTTGAGGGTAAGGTAAGGTAAGGTAAGGTAAGGTAAGGTAAGGTATGGGGTATAGATATATAGGTATATGCCTATATGTATTAGATATATATATATATATATTAGCCTAGATTATAGCTAGATATGTATGTTTACGCATAGTTAGCTAGCTAGAGGGGTAGTCGGGTTGAGTTTAGAGCGGTATCTCAATACCTTGAGATACCGAGGTATTTCAATACCTTAAGATAACCAAGGTATTGGGTTTCGAGCAGGGTTTTTGAGCAATAGCCTAGAAATAGTATTAGAGTAATTTTTTATATGCTTATGTGTATATATTTACGCGTGCTAGCATAGGTTTTAGAGGGTATAGGCGGGATATATAGCGTAGGTTGAGGTATCGGATACCGAGGGTATCCCGGTATCTCAAGGAGGCAAGTTTGTGAGTTTTCTAGCTTAATGACCTCGGTTTGACCTAGAATTTCAGGAGCACCCTAGTTTGACCCAGACTTGACCGTAGTTGACTCAGTTGACCGCCAAAGTCAACTTTTGACCTAGTTTTGACCCAGAGTTGACTTTTTGGACCCAGAGTTGACTTTTTGACCCAGATTTCACCGGTTTGACCCGTTTGACCTAGAACGACCCTAGAAGCCTATTTTTTAGTTATTTTATATCTGTTTAACTCATTAGAACCCTGTTTAACCTTGCTTTTCGTATTAGGTCCTTGCGACACCAGTTCGGATCGCCAGTTGCTCAGGACGTCAGGCGAGTACATTCTCTGATAGTTTTCATTATCTGATGATTATTATGATTCAGCTTCTAGTATAGTATCATATGATTATTCTGGCACAACACGGGACACTGACTGGTATTTCTGGATTTATTTACTTGCGACACGTACATTTCATGTTTCTGGCCTCTATTCTGGAATCACTACTGGCATCACCTACAGGCATCACTACAGGCATCATTCATGTTCAGGCTGGACTCATCTTAATTTGCGTGTCGGGTCTTGGATCCACTTGTATTAGTCGGGGCGGGGAAATACTCGAGTAGACATGTAAACATTCCTATCTGGCATCATCAGGAATCACTCCCTCTGGTCTAATCTGGAATGATAGCAGCCGCGCACCCAGTGCGCGGTGAGCCGTACTTACCCCTAGCCGTTTACATGTCGAAACAAGTATTTCAAAGACACCGAGTTCATTCTTTATAGTCTGGACTCTCATGCATTTCTTGACTTGTCTCACTTACATATTTCTGGACTTGACTCACTACATGTTTTTCATGCTGAACTCACTACACGTTCATGTGCACGGACTTGATCTTAGCTTAGATTTCCTGTATCTTGCAGCTATTACTATCTTGCTCTGATATCCATGCATTTTTACCTTTATGCACCAGTTATATATATTTCCTGTTTCATACTTGCTTCATTCTTCTTGCTACTTGCTATAACTGTTTTATAGTTTTTATCATTTAAATGGAACTGCTGTTAGAGGTGTACTTGCTCCAGTCCTGACTGGACATATTTTTCCAGAGTATCCGGAGGAGTGGTGTCCGACGTTTTATAGACCTGAGCCTGTCGACGGTGCAGACAGGGATCCTCTAGTTTAGAAGTGATTTCCGGGTTGGTAGCCGGGATCACTAGGACCTTGTTGTTTTTATTAGCCTTAGCACCGGATTTGTCTCCGGTTTTGGATAGAGATCTTGTATTGTATATTATTTTGGATGATTTGGATGATGTATTATTATTATGGATGTTGTGGTTGTCGTAGTAGTTGGTGATGGTTAGACTTTTTAGTTGTTAGACTCTCTGTGTTATCTTATCGTGCTTAGATTCGTGATTGAGTATATTGTGATTATCATTTGATATTGCTCCTCCGTTTGGAGTTGAGATCTTGACAGGTTTATATATTGATTGTGTGGTTGCCCTCCTTTTGGAGAGGTCATGGCCGATTTTTGTGTGAAATTTTATCTAGATAGTTGACCTAGACAGCGTTCTACCGTCGATGCTGCGGCGTAGGCTGGACGTACCCACGACTCATGCCCGATTTTCGGGTGCGGGTCGTGACATTTTTGGATCGTGGTTCGCGATTACCACAGGACGCAACACACCGAGCGGGTTGCACGGGCATCGAGAGGGTCACGCAGGGTTCGCGACACAATAGACGGAACGAAAAATGGGACAATAAAGAGAGAGAAAAGAGTACCTGAACTGGGCTCCGCAAAAACCGAATTCTCGTGTCCGTGAGGCGATATGACACAAGGGGACACGGTACAGTACAACTAGGGTTAGGGTTTCGATCACTCGCCGGAGACTCGCCGGAGGGCGCTGGGGCACGGCTGAGGGCTTCGCCGGAGAAGCTCGCTGGTGTCGTCGGCTCGTCGGAGACGACTTCGGCGGAGAAAGGCCGGGCTGAGGCGCTGCGGCTAGGGCTCGTGGGCGGCTGCTGCGGCTGCCGGGCTGGGCACGGCGCTGCGGAGCGCTGGCGGCTCAGCCGGCTGGCCGGGGCTGCACTGGGCTCGACGTGGAGGAGGGGAGACCGAGGTCGGGGTGGCCGGGCGTCGGAGAAGATGACGGAGCAGGGCGGAGCTAGGGCAGTGGGGGTTCGTCGACGAGGCGGTGGCTGGGCGTTTATAAAGGGGAGGAGGGAGGCGGATGGTCGACCGGTGCGGGGAGAGGAGAGGAGGAGGTGCTGGGCGGTTACGGAGTAGGCGGAGCGGCGGGGACGCAAAGCGGCGGTTACGCAGCGGCCGGAGGCGAAGCGGCGTCGGGTCTGAGGGGAGAGAAAGGTTTAGGCGGGTAGGCGGAGCCAGGTCGGGTCAGGCGGCGGATCCGACCCGATCCACTAAGGCAAGGGGAGGGTCGGGTATGCGGGTTTTGGGTCGGCGGGTTAGACCCGAATCCGACCCGCAGGGATTGGGGTTGGTTTGGTTAAATCGGTCCGGTTTGGTTCGGGTTGGTTTGGTTCAATTGAACCGGGTTTATTTCTAGGGTTTAATTGGTTTATTTAAAACTTAGTTTTTTGGTCTTTAAAATTGCTTCCGGGGTCCAATAAATTCCAGGAAAATTACCCTATGTCTAATTTTTTATTTTACACCAGAAAATATTATTTTTATAATATTTTAATATTTAATAAATACATTTAAAAATCATTTAATTTTGAAATACCTTGATTTAATTAGTTAAAAAATCACCGAAAATTTTAGAAAATTTATTTTTAAAATCTGAAAATTTCTGGAGGTTTACACGATAAGATAACAAGGAAGTCTAACAACTACAAAGTCTAAACAACAACTACTAAAACACAACCACAATAATAATAATAACAACAACATCCTGAATCAAATATAATACAAAGTCTCAAACCAAAAGTCGGGGACAAATCCGGTACCAAAAGCTAATAAATACAACTGAGGTCCTAGTGATCCCGGCTACCAACCCGGAAATCACTCCTGAACTAGGGGGTCCCTGTCTGCACCATCGACATGCTGAGGTCCATAAAACGTCGGACACCAATTCTCCGGATCCTCTAAAAAATATATCCAGTCAGGATTGGAGCAAATACACCTCTAACAGCAGTTCCAGTTAAATGATAAAAACTATAAAACAGTTGTAGCAAGTAGCACAAGGTGAAAAAAATAAAGTATGAACATGGAAATATATATATCTATCAACTGGTGCATAAAGGTAAAGATGCATGAAAATCAGAAGCAAGATAATAATGACTGCAGGATACAAGAAATCTAAACTAAGATCAAGTGTGTGCACAATAACGTGAAGTGAGTCCAACAAGAATAAATGTAATGAGTCCAGTCCAGAAAGTATAAGTGAGACCAGTCAAGAAATGCAAGAGAGTCCAGACTAGAAAGAATGAACTAATATCTCTGAAATACTTGTTTCGACATGTAAACAGCTAGGGGTAAGTACGGTTTAACGCACATTGGGTGTGCGGCTGCTATCATTCCAGATTAGACAAAAGGGGATGATTCCAGTGATTCCAGATTTGAGAATATTTACATGTCTACTCGAGTATTTTCCCGTCCCGACTAGTACAAGTGAATCCAAGACCCGACACATAAATCAAGTATGAGTCCAGCCAGAAATATGAGTGATGCCCGTAGTGAGTCCTGATGTGATGCCAGTAGGTGATTCCAGAAATAGAGGCTAAAAATATGAAATATACGTGTCGCAAGTAAATAAATCCAAAAATACTAGTCAGCGTCGTGCCAGAAAATCAGATAATACTATACTAGAAGCTGAGTCATAATAATCATCAGATAATAAAAACTATCAGAGAATGTACTCGCCTGACGTCCTAAACAACTGGCGATCCGAACTGGCGTCACAAGGACCTATTACGAAAAGCAAGGTTAAACGGGGTTCTAAAGGGTTAAACAGATATAAAATAACTAAAAACAAGATTCTAGGGTTGTTCTAGGTCAAACGGGTCAAACCGATAAAATCTGGGTCAAAAAGTCAATCCGGGGTCCAAAAAGTCAACTCTAGGTCAA
The DNA here is from genome assembly GCA_036927795.1 of Iris macrosiphon. NCBI lineage: Eukaryota > Viridiplantae > Streptophyta > Magnoliopsida > Asparagales > Iridaceae > Iris > Iris macrosiphon. Next base: position 6,108,733 of record JAYESA010000009.1, read on the forward strand.
AACTAGGTCAAATGTTGACTTTGGCGGTCAACCGAGGCAACTACGATCAACTCTAGGTCAAACTAGGGTGCCCCTAAAATTCTAGGTCAAAACTAGGTCATTAAGCTAGTAAACCCTCAAACTCGCCTCCTTGAGAAATCGGGATACCCTCGGTATCCGATATCTCAATCTACGCTATATACCCCGCCTATACCCACTAACATATATACTAACACACTGTAATCACCTAAAATTTTAAGAATTTTTAAATTTAATTTCTGGAATTAATTAGCATTTTTCAGTAATTTTAAAACAATAAATTAAGGTAGTCTGAATTAAAATAATTTTTTAAAGATATTAAATAATATTAAAATGGGATAAAAACTATATTTTCTAGTGTAAAATTAAAAACCAGGCATGGGGTATTTTTCCGAGAATTTATTGGATCCCGGATGAATTTTTAAAGCATTAAAAACTATTGTTAAATTTAACTGATTAATTAAATCAAATTAATTAATAAACCGAACCAAACCAGAGAGTGAACCAAACCGGACCGGCCGGTCTGACCAGACCGGACCGCTCGCCTAGCGGGTCGGATCCGGGTCAGACCCGACCCGCCTGCACCCGACCCGACCCATTACCAAACCCTAACCCCTGAATCCTGATCGGCCCGACCCTTCGCCTGGCCGGCGGCCGTTTTCGCCGCCATGGCCGCCGGAGACTCCCTCGGTTCGACTCCCCCGTAACCGGTGACTCATCCTCTTCCCCTTCCGGCGAACCTCCGTCGGTTTCCCTCCCCCTAGACCCCTATATAAGCCGCGGTAGCCACCCGCCGGAAAACCCTTGACACCCAGAACCTCCGGCGACCTCCAGACTATCGACGACCACCCGGCGCTGCAACCCAGAACCTCCGGCGACCTCCCTCCGAACCACCACCAGCCACCTGCCGGAGCTAGAACCCAGCCCCAGACCAGATCGAGCTCGAGCCCTAATCTTCTCCTCCGTCCAGGCGACTTCCGGCCACCCACAGCGCCGGAACCGACCACCCAGAACCGGCGCCACCTCCGCCTGCACCCCAGGCCGACTCTGGCAGACACGGACACGATACAGAACGCGAGTACGAGCCTGGACACGATCGGACACAGGATTCACAGAACAGGACACAGCCCTAGTTCAGACGCGTGTCGGATACGATTCGTACTTGGTTTTCAGGCCCTGTTCAGGTACCCATAACTTTTGACTCGTAGCTCTGTTTCTTATTCCGTAAATTTCATCGCGTAGCCTGTATGACCCCCTCGGTGCCCGTGCAACCCGCTCGGGACATCGCGACCTGTGGTTATCGCGAACCGCGATCCAAAAAGGGAAAAACTAAGCCCTGTTTCACCCCGGAATCGAGTACGCCCCGCCAAACGGGACGACTTGGCCACATGCGATCTTCACCGATACATGAGCGTTGTAGATTCGGACATGCGGGATCTCGCAGAAGCTGATTCGGATGTGCGTGCACACCGGAATCAGTGCGTATCCGCGAAAAACACCCCGTATCCGACTTTTCTGTAATTTACTGTAACTTAGTGTATACACGTCAGATCGAGACGAAACTTGCGCCATCGGACTCGTAGCAATACGCTGGTCCTGTGGGTCAAGTTTGGTTCGATTCTGAGAACGTTGAAAAATCGCGTGTCGTGGGCCCCACAGGCTCCATCCGACGGGCGATTTTGAGAACAGCTCATCGGAATCCAATTCTGGAAGTTCCGTTGGGTTCGTATCAACGTTCTTGACTTGTTGACACTAAGTTAGACTGATTTGGAGACCTTTGACCCTGATCCGGTTTTCGGTGCAAAGCGGCCCACATATGGACCCGCTTTGGCCCAAAAATGTCGTTTTTGCCCTTGTGTCCAAACTGGACTTAAGGACAGGCGTTTCTAGCTATTTCTATGTTCTGAGACTCTTGGTAATGTTTATTTCAGTTTTGGAGGAGTTATTGCTGAACCCACTGTTACAAGGACCGCTACTGGTATTCCAATCCCAGGCAAGTGTACCTTGCCATAAATTGCAGTTTATTAGTTTATTTTGTTCTCTTGCTCTATTTTTTGTGACTAGTGTACATGATATAACCTAGGACCGTATGACATACTTGTCGTCCGATTACAGTCGGGTACCAACTCCGTACGCGGGGTTGTGTATGTCATTTAGTGATGGACATTCGAGACCCTCTATATTCTCGTGCTTGTTTAACAAGTACAATATAACCTAGGACACTTGACACCATACATTGACAGAATCTTCCTGAGATATTCAAGGTGATTCTGTATAGGATACAGGATGGACATAGTTATTATACTCTTAGATTATGACTGTTGCATTAGCTCTGATCTCACGTGACATGGACATGAGACGTGTGGTTACATTGGGTGGGGAGAGTCACACAGGCTACAGACTGTTATATATATATATATACTACTATTGTGAGGTTGTAGACTCTCGAGCAGAGCTAGACCACTACTAGATATTGCTGCTACCGGCTCCCCGACACAGAGCTTGTAGCAGTCTCAGCATGAGTACTAGTGTTGCTCTCAGTTGCATTTTCACATAGATGGTTATGTAGTTACCCTGCTTATTTCATTTACTATTTCACTGCATTTATTTGGTTTGTATTATTGTACCTTGCTATGTCTCCTGAGGACCTGGATTATGGATGATGTCCCCAGGTTTAGCAGAAGAACATTATCCCGAGGTTTACGGGACAGGAGCTGAAGCTGTACCAGGAGCTGTTGCTGAAGGAGAACCTAACATAGAAGCAGAGGTGATGGCTGAAGACTTTTCTTGAGCTTATGATAATTGTACTCTTCAGATACTTTATTTTGGACTCTTTTGTTCTGGTCTGATGAACCAGTATTTTAGACTCTTATCGGGTTGTTCCCCGACATACTCTGCTGAGACTGGACTTTGATGTACTTTCTTTATTTGCTGATGTTCTTATTATTCTGTGTGTGGATGAGATTAGTTTTTGACTTATTGTTGTAGACCTATATTACAGCTTAAGTATGCCCGATGGATCCATTAAATTGGGATGTCCATCTGTGTGTACTGCTGGCCATTGCCACGTGTCTAGTCCCTCGATATTTTGGGATTGGGACGTGACACACACACACACACACACACACACACACACACACATATATATATATATATATATATATATATATATATATATATATATATATATATATATATATATATATACACACACTCACAACACACACTCACACCTATACACCCAAGCACACTACCACAAACACTCACTACACTACACACAAACAACACACTACGCACCAACACCTCACACTCACACTCAAACCACACACACACACACTACCCACACTCAACCACACCAACACACACACACTCAACCACACTCACCCACACACATATAAACACCTATGTATATATAATTATAATCTCGTAAACCTTAATACACACTCCCCGAGGCTAAACCAACCCGCGCACAAGCCCGAAACCTAGAAACTAAGTCAAAATGGTCATTTCGACGAACACGTGGATTGCGGTTCGCGATACCTTGTGAAACGCACACCAAACCTATTCGGAATTGACCTAAAATTTACCCACGAGTTCTAATCGATGTCTAGAACCTCAAAAAAAAAAATGCTAACTCTCCGATTCTAGGTCCGTGGCAAAATTTCACAGGCATGTGGAACCCACGACGAAGAAAAAACTCCCAAATCGTTTGAAACATCCAAAACTCTGCGACACGACCTCACGTGTCTGAACGGGGACACGTACTCACCCTCAAGATACCCAAACACGTCTACCTAGGTCCGTCTAACCTAGGACAACACCCAAAATTGGGCCAATCTCGGATTTCACCCAAAATTGATACAAAATCTAATGTCAAAGTCTCCAAACACATCCAAACAAGCTATAACTTCCTCCCATGGGTAGTCCTAAGGTCTAGGAAGGTTCTAAACTACTAATTATACTATATTAAAGCAATCACTAAGAGAAAAGTTAGGGTTTACCTCTTGGGAGTTGGAATCCCAATGCCAAAGTCTCCAAAAATCTAGAAATCACCACTCTCAAGCCTCCAAGCCAAGCCTCTACACCAAGTCTAGGCTCTACACACCTAGGTTAGGAGAAAATGAAGGGTTAGGGTTTATGTTAGAGAGGAAAGTAAGTGAAGGAAGAGAAGGAAAGTGGAAAAACTTAATTGGAATTTGGAGAAAAATTGGAAGAAGGAAAGAAGAAGAGAATGGAGAGTGAAAATGGAGAAGAAGAAGAAGAAGAAGAAGAAGAAGAAGAAGAAAAAGAATGGAATGAAGGGGAAGGGGTTCGGCTATGTAGGGAATTAGGTTTAGGGTTAGGGTTTGTGTTTGGTACAAAGACCAAAACACCCCTCTCTTAAGTCATGCTAATAGGGTTTGGGTTTGGGGTTTCCAAATGCACTCTAATTAAATCCTAATCACTCCAACTAGCTAATTAAAATATAAATAACTATTCTAAACCAATAAATAAGTCTGACAAGGGTGTTGGTTGGGTCTGACAAGGGTCCACTAGGGTCTGACATGGGTCCAGACTAGCCAAAATTCTAAAATAACTAATAAAAATAAATACATGCATCTAATTAAATATTAATACAAATATTTATGATCAATACACAATTTACCAAATTAAAAAAAATAGCCTGCCCTGGAAATGGGGTAGTGACAACCCAGGACTGTCAATAGCTATAGTCAGGACTGTCATAATATGTGACAATCCTATAATAAAAATTAAAATTATCAGGGCAACCCACTTCTTACTAGGGGTTGCCCACCCCCCGAGATTGAAAATATCAAGTATCCTAGGACTTCAATTTTTTTTATAGTCATGGCTATTGTTTGGACTATCAAAATATTTGAAAATCTTGAAATCCAGTAATAATTCTTTGTCGTAAGAAAATGCTGTATGCCGTCGAGCAGACTTCGAGCGGTCATAACTATTGGTCAAAAACATATTTTTGGTCAAACAATAGGTCGATTTGTATGTCATCGACGAAAGTAACACAATCCATGTAGAAAGAATCCACGTTCGAGGCCAGACGCACGTGTTACAGCCAAAAGTATGAAAATTTAAACTTTAAAGGACCATAAATTTTTATTGGGAGATCAAAATGAGGTCCAACTGGTGCCAAAACGAGCGTATCGAAAAGTAATATGAGATAAAAAAAAATTATGGTTTAACGGATCTCGAAATTTCAGAATCGCAAAAAATTGATGTTTCGACCTCCGAATTTTACTTTGATGAACTTTATTTGGTTTTCTTTCGGTATTTTGATGTTAACGAGTAAAAATTGGTGTTTTCAGACCCCCAAACGTTATTATACAATATATCAGTGTGAAGATGACTAAAAATGGGACAAGAATATATTTTTTATTTTTTTAACGCCAAAATTATCTATTTGTAAATAATTTACTAATCGTAATAAGAACGATTACGGTAGAAATTTTAAAGGACCATAATTTCTTTTTCTTCTTCTTCTTTTATTTTTTCATCTTTTTCTCCTTTCCTCTTCCAAATTTTAATCAATATACTTTATATAATGGGCTAATCTAATCATATTTAATTCATATTAATAAACAAACCATGCAATACTAATTATTTTTATTTGAAGTCAGGAATGTCAATTTTTTTGACAATTCTTCTAATTGGTAGAACTGTCAAAAATTTTGACAGTTCTAATTGTTGAATAACTTGAAATATTCATGACTGTAATTTATTTTTACAGTCCTGACAACATAAATGACGGTAGAAATTTTTTACAGTCCTGAATCTTTCCAGTCGCGACTGTGGCAAAATTCCTTACTTTGAAATCCTAAAATAGGTTCGAAACTTCAAAAATTCGAGGATTGATTGATACTTGTAATTGGAAGAATATGGAGAACGAAGAAGTTTAGGATTTTCATTTAAAATTGGAAGAGGTGGTGGAGAAGAAGGGAAATGATTTTGAAGAGAGAGAGAGAGAGAGAGAGAGAGAGAGAGAGAGTGTGTGTGTGTGTGAAAGTTAGAATGGGAGGAGATTTAGGAAAAAAAAAAATTGGTGGGGGGTGGGGGGGGGTGTGGGGAGGGAGGTGATAGTGGCTAGCCCCTAGTAAGAAGTGGACTGTCCTGAGTAAAATGTCAGTTGTAGTACCCCTAAAAATACTCTTACCAAAAGGCGTGGTCGTACAAGAAAGTTGGGAGTGGAAGAGTAGGAAAGCCATTATAATAATAAAAAATACTAATTAACGGAAATAATAATTATAATAATCAAATACTAGTATTTAATATTAACAAAATTATATTTATTAGTTAATTATGTCTTTGAAGTCTAATAAATTAACTTAAATACTAATAAATTATATTTTAATTAGTTATTCTAATTATCTATTAACATACTAGACACAGACTAATTAAATTTATAACCACTAATAATTTTACATATTTAAAAAAATGTTGTTCATATTAATTAATTAGCTTAGCAACTTTGTTTTTTAGTATATTTTTTAAAATATTTTATTAAGAAAATATTTAATTACTTATAAAATATTAATTAAGTATTTTAATTATAAGAGTACTTGAGTATTTTCATTAACAAACAATCATTAAGCATCTTAGTTATCTTAATTGATGAACACAAATTAAGATAGTACTACTCTATTATTTGTTAGTATTACAACTAGTTAATTGTTAACTTTTGATTATCTTGATTATAAAAATATAATTATCTTAATTACCTGTCTAACTACTTAGTCTTAATTAAGTATTATAATAACTAAGTTACATAGATGACACCAACTAATTAGTTATGAATATTATAATTAATGTACTAATTATGATTTTATAATGTTAAAATTCAACTTTCATTCTTCATCCTCTTAAAAAAAAAAAGAGAGAGGACGTTGGAATGAGCAATTTGGAGGGACAAGAATTTGGCATGTAATAATTAGCCCCAAATCTCTGCTAACTTTGCATATTAACAATAAATTTACACCAAACCAACCCACTTTTAGAATTTATACAAAATTTACCTGAAATTCCGTTTACCAAATAGTCTTTTATTGCAAAAAGAAGAAATAGTAGTAGTCATATTTAGTTGCCAATGCAATAAAGTAATTATTGTAGGGGGGGAACAAAATGCTAAAGCTTGGGCTCTATACATGGGTCTAACTTGTAATTTACTTTATTCAAAGAACTGGGTCTGAATTGGGACGTCAAACTGGCATCTAGGCCAGCCCATTACAGCCCATTACAGTCCATAATTATAAACATTTGTCCGCCATTATTCTATCACAAATCCATAAACCCTAAATTAAGGCCTCTGAAATTAGGTTTTCGTTTCCCCAATCTTTTCGTTGATGATTTTCGCATTCTTCAAGCTAGGGTTTCTATGCTCGTCCATTCTCTGAAATTATGGTTCTCTTACAATATGAAATATTTTATCTGAAAAATTAAGCTCGTTTTAAACAAGTTCAGCATTTCAGAACCGCCAGCAGCACGACATTACAACTACAATCTTCTCCTCCACCAAATTTTCTCTCTACGTTTTCTGCCTCTCCAAATTAATTATTCTTAGATAGTTGGCCTACAACAATTCTAACTGCTCGGTTGAAATATCCAACGGATGATGCACATATATTTATTATATCTTAACTACAAGGTCGTGACTGTTTAATTCGTAAAAGCTACATACAGTGCAATGTCAGTAGATTTAAATGAGCTCTATATATTATTAAAAAAATATTATATAGAGGGATGATTTTTGAACAAATTAGTTGGATGATGAGAGACTTGAAAATTTTGCCTACAGAAGAACAATATGCTAGACGGACTGACTAACGTACTTCTTAATTGAATTAAAAAAAATCATTAGATACGCAAGTCCGTTTAGCGTTTTTACAACGAATACGCAAATGGACTAGCGTATCTATGTTTATGTTTATATTTTTGTTTTTATTTTTATTTTTATTTTTATTTTTAAAATTTCTAACTGAGTCATGATCATGGACATAGCTGAAAAAATAACAAGCATGAAATGAAATTTTGCTTGTTAATCTTCAAATGTTACAACATATTCAGTTCATTGTTAAAACTTTAAATCAACTACGGCCACTTGTTAATATGTTGTTTAGACTTGCATATGTGAAATTTTCTTTCCCATTCGTACTCATACTCTTTAAACATGTCAAGGGAATTAACACACAAGCAAACTCGAGTGGCTCTTGTGGTTACCGATGAGAGGTATAAGATTCTGGTGGGATGACAAAAGATCAGTGGATCGAACAACGGGGACGTATTATTCCTTCCATTTATAAATGATGCGAGTTTGAGAACAGTGAGCCCAAAGAGGGGACGTATTATTCCTTCCATTTATAAATTATGGGAGTTTGAGAACAGTGAGCCCAAAGACATGCAATACAATGTGCACAAAGTCCCGAACGTTATGTCGGGTCCCGAGAGTTATGCCGAAAATTCAAAACGAAAAAAAGGAATTAACACACAAAGACTAAACATTATGCCGGAAAAAAAAAAGAAAAAAAAAGGGAATTAACACAAAAAGACTAAGTAAGAAAAGTGTGAGTATTCATTGTCATAATTGATGTATCTAATACAACTGATATCGATACGATTTGACATATTTTGAGTCGATATCATTACTGACTGATATCGACATTTGAGGTCTTTTTTTTCAATCAATTCAGCAAAAAAAATTCAACGATAAAGACCAATCAACAAGTGTTTAGAAGTATATAAAAAAAAAATTTATCTATCGCATGTAAAACAATAGACAATGGTGACTACGTACTATTTCATTCAATTTTAAAACTACTAAGAAACAACACATAAAATACCTAAAATTATGTCCAAACATATACAATATTTTTTCTATTTTTTAGTAATTTATTAATAATTATTTGTTTTTCGATACCAAAATATAATATTCTAATTCGATACTATCGATTTCGATACTCATAAGAAAGATCTGATACCGATCCTGATATCGATACTGTAAACATTGGTGTATATATATATATATATATATATATATATATATAGATATAGATATAGATATAGATATATATAGATATATATATATATATATATATATACTTCTCCTTGTGAATATCTATCCAGAATCTAGTCTCGATGTTATATTAAAGAAAATATTTGTTAAAATTAATTATGGTGCTATATGTCAAAAAATGGAGCTTTTCCAAGTGGAGCACAGAACATTAATATCACGGAAAGCATTCTTCTTCGGTTGCTTAGTTTTATATAATGTTGTGTTGAGGAGCTTGAAAGAAGATCTCTTTGTGGCACTATTGACCTGTATTTTATGTGAAATGAGACTAGCATATTTTTTGGACCCACTATTTTTAACTCTTATCAAATAAATAAATAAAAAATAATACTATAAAAATATTGTTAAATAACGACCGATTTCAGCGACGAAAAAATTTAGCGACGAAAATTAATTCATCGCTGAGTCAGCGATGGACTTTCGACGGAATTACGATATAATTTATTTATGTAAACAAATTATAATACACTTCCGTGACTCGATTCACTGACCTTCCGTCATCCAACCAGGATCATATGACTCTTCTTGGTAACAATAAAAATCACTCGAGTTCGTCTAATATCAGTTAAATAATTATTACTTCATTTAATGAGCCATGTGCGTATGAGATCATGAAGTAGTGCATGCATTTGAGTTAGTGCATGGTAAGTTCCTGTTCCTTCCTTATATGAAGTTGATTATTCATTTATACAAGCTATCTCCATAGACCACTAAAGAATTTTCATGTAAAAGATTGGCTTTACTCTTAGATCATCACCTGCCAATTCATGTATGATCATGATTAAACTATTGTCGATTTATTGTGTGCGTACAAGAAGGATGGAATTTCTATGAAACTACAACCATATCAAATTTGCAAAATTGCATTGCTCTGGTAATCAAGGTTCGCAGTATCGGTAACAAAATCGGTATCGGATCGTTCCTATGAGTATCGAAATAGTCGGTTTCAGGTCAGAGTATCGAATTCTTTTTGTATCAGAAAAAAAATAATTAATAAAATTTCAGAAAAAAAATATTGTATACATTCAGGCATAACTCTTAAGTATTTTCTATATTATTTTTTCAGTAGTTTTAAAATTGAATAAAATATTAGTCATTTTTACTGATTGGTTTACATGTGATAGATACGTTTTATTCTTGTACATGTTTTTACAACTTTACTATGCTTCTACACCCATGTTGATTGGTCATTTTCGTTCAATTTTTTATATATATCAAATTGACCAGAAAAGAGATCCCCAATATCGTTATCGGTCAGTATCAATATCGGTTGGTATCGAACCGGAACATGCAAAATCGTATCGATATTGGCCGTATCAAATCGGTATCGACCGATACCGCAAACTATGTTGTCAGGTTGAACCACGTATGAATATGAATAAGTTATCGTTGATTATTAAGTGTACAAAAATAAAGTATTTTCTACATGAGTTCTATTTACTATTCATAACCCTATTATTTTCCGTTTTTTATTTTAGTGGTACTACTCTTATTTAGTATTAAATAATTAGGAAATAAATACAAATAATACTTGCTAAATGTATGAATTGGAGGAGGTTGTAGAATTAATTTAAGAATGAAAATAATAAAATTATGAATAGTAAATGAAGAATAAATACAAATAACTCTTTCTATCCTGTCAACTATTGTTAGAATAATTATCGTTTTGTTATTGAAAATTTGTGAATAAAAATAAAATTAGACTGATGTTACCGGCCTCTGGGGAAGTCGTGCACGAAGCACTGCCCTAAGAGTTGATTCGGGATCTGTGTGCAGGCGTTCCCGAAGCTTCTAGTGGTAAAACCCCCGTACTACCGGTATCTCGTCGCCGCACACGTGTCGGAGAGAACGATCAGGACTTAGCTATGCCCAGAGCTTGGAGACGAGCGAAACGACGAAGATTGGACAGAATAGAATGTTGGCAGCAACAGTTTAGAGATGAAATTTTCTGATTATTTTTACAAAGAAAATCAGTCAAATATATAATACTAATATGTAACGGTCTGAATTAATTTTTCTATTAATTCAGCCGTTACACAGGAGAAAGAGAGAATGAACCTGGACACAAAATATATTAACGGTTCAAAACAATTAGTAACGGACAAAATTAATTTTTCAACGTTCAGAAAATTAAATAGAAAATGGAAGAGAAGCAAAAAGAATTTTAGGGTCCCAGCCCGAACCCGAAGAGGAAATCGAATCGGCATTCGGCGCCCGCAGATGTGGGCGCATACCCGCACCCGTTTAGCGCGAACCGGGTCGGACGGCGACGGCGGCGCGCGCGTGTGGCCCAAGGGATTCCCCACACAACAACTTTAAGAGAGCAAAGAAGAGAAACTAATATATGTACACAAGAGGAATTTGGCCCATCCGATGTGGGACTAAAGAAAAAAAAAAAAGCAAAGCCAACACTATTGTATATCAATTTTTTTAAAAATTTGTATTACTGTTTGATGATTACCTGTCAAATCAAAATCATGTATGATTATGATAAGCTAGTGATGATTATTGTGAGCGTACAAGAACATTGTTTTTTTTTTTTTTCTAAAATGTCTCTTGTCATATTAGTTTTGTAAGAAATTAGCTTTACTGTTTGATGATCATCTATCAAGTCAGAAATCATGTATGATTATGATTATAATTATGCTAATGATGATTTTTGTGAGCTTACAAAATCGTTACATATTCTATAATGTTGGATGATCACCTCACCTGCCAAGTTGAAACCATGTGATTATGATTAATCTATTGATAATTATTGTGAAAGTACAAAAATTAATGATGCAATTACTTATTAAAAAAATATTATGATTAAGCTATTGAGAATCATAATGTCAACTATTATCATACCAGTTTCCTATAAAAAAATTGTCTTTACTTTTTTATGTTCGCGTGTGAAGTCGAATTATGTACGGTTATGATTAAGCTAATGATGATTATATCGAATGAACAAAACCATTGCATTTTCTATAATGTCTACTGTCAAATCAAATTTCTTTTTTTAAAATAGCTCTACGTTTGATGACCGCCTGTCAAGTTGAAAGCTTAATTGTATAATTATACTGTCAAATCAAGTTGAAAGCTTAATTGTATAATTATACTGTCAAATCAAGTTGAAAGCTTCTATGATTATATGAATTAAGCTATTTATAATTAACGAAAAATTTCGTTCAAAGCAAAATATTTTGCTATATTTACAGAAAAAATATTATATTTTAAAAATTTACATTCAAAGCATCAAAACATCCTTTGTAAGGACGTTTTATGTTTTTTCGTTAACTCCGTTGACGGAGTAGATTTGAAAAAAAAAAAATTATATATAGGTAAAACGTCCTTCCTAGGGGCGTTTTTACATCTCACACTCTCTCCTCTCCCAACTTCCCCAAGGGCCGGTACTACCGGGAGCGCTTCTCCGACTGCCTCGGCGACGGCATATTCAACGCCGAGGGAGAGCTGTGGAAGGAGCGCCGCCACCGCGGAAATGCACTCCGCCCGCTTCGTGGAGCACTCATCGGCCGCGCTGGACGCGGACCTACCCGAGGTCGAGTTCGCGGGGACGTTCGAGCGGGCGACGGAGCTGACGCTGTTCCGGTTCGTCGTGCCGCCCTTCGTGTGGAAGCTCATGAAGCTGCTCGACGTCGGCACGGAGCGGCAGCTCCGCGAGGCGCTGCGCGTGGTGCACGGCTTCGCGGAGAGGACGGTCTTGGACCGCCGATCGCTGCGAAGGGAGAAGGGGCTCGGCAGGCGGTCCGACCTGCTATCACGGCTCATGGAGGCCGAGATCGGGTTCTCGGACAAATTTTTGAAGGACTTCTGCATCAGCTCCATACTGGCCGGGCGGGACACGAGCTCGGTCGCGCTGGCCTGGTTCTTCTAAGAAGAGAGGAAAGGGCAGAGAGAGAGAGAGAGAGAGAGAGGAGAAGAGATGAGAGAGTGAGGGAGAGGAGAGGAGAGAGGAAACTGAAAAAAATAATTTATTATTTTTTCAGCGGCTGAGAGAGAGAGGAGAGAGGAAATAAATTTAAAAAAAATGTAAAATGCTCCTAGGAAGGGCGTTTTACCTATATATAAATTTTTTTTTTCAAATCTGCTCCGTTAACGGAGTTAACGGAAAAACATAAAACGTCCTTACAAAGGACGTTTTGATGCTTTGAATGTAAAATTTTAAAATATAATGCTTTTCCTGTAAATATAGCAAAATATTTTGCTTTGAACGAAATTTTTCGTATAATTAATCATGTACGTACGATTATGATTGAGTTTGTTGATTATTGTGAAAGTAAAAAAACGGTGCATTTTCTACAACAATAATGCTAAGTTTACTACCAAATGCTTACAACCTTCTCAACCCCCTACGTGGGCCATATTCGGCTCTACCTCTATTCCAATAAACGACCGTAACGTGACGTTTCGGTCATATCGACCATCCGGACAACCACCGGATTCCATATTTTTCTCCTCCTCCAATGGACAGCCGCCACATGGCCACCACATGGCCGTTGTAAGAGAGTTGTAGGCATTTGGTTGTAGTCATAGCATAGTCCTATGCTAAGTTTACTACCAAATGCTTACAACCTTCTTACAACCCTCTCACCTCCCGCTATGTGGGTCACCTCCGGTCCCACCTCTCCCCCAATGAAGGATCGCCACTTGACGTTCCGACCACATGACGACCACCCGGACAGCCACCGGATCCCACCTCTCCCCCCTCCTCCAATGGACGGCTGCCACGTGGATGCCACATGGACGTCATGTGGCGGTTGTAAGAACGTTGTAAGCATAAGGTTGTAGGCATAGCACCACGATGTTTCTTGAAAGTTGTAGCTATTGTTGAATTGTTATGGATCTACAAATCTGCAATTATTGGATTGTTATGCTGCAAAATGAGGTTGTTTGAGTAAAGTAAATTGGCTGGTTATGTGAACATTTGCAGCAACATTGCTTTCCAATGTAGTGAAAAAAAAATTAGAAGAAAAAGAGAGCATCATTGGTTATCAGGAGTTTTTAAGATTACTACTAAGAACTAGGAGTTAAAAACTACCAATCGCCAGAAGTACGATCTTAACTAAAAAATTTCAATACTTGGCCGCAGTTAATTTGGAGTTCTAGCCAATAGGAGAATCACTTATAAAATGGCATTCTACAGTTTGAACGTAATTTGGATGTATATCATAGTTTGTAGTACCGACCGATATCGATCCAATACGTTCGATGTCGATACAGTTCGATATGTCCTCATCTGATACAAACTGATAAAAGACCAATAAATAATGATGTAAAAGTTAAGTAAAATTGTAAAAGAATATAAAACAAGAAAATTTGTATATCGCAAGTAATCCAATTAACAAAGGTGATTACTATTTCACTCAAATCAGAAATGTATAAAAAATAACACAAAAAATATTTAAAATTATGCCTAAAAGTACAAAATGTGTTTTTCCTACAGGTTTTATAATTTATTAATACTTATTTGTTTTTCGATACCAAAAAATTTGATAATATATCTGAAACCATTGATACTGTTGATGTATACCAATACTCATAGTAAGAATCCGATACCGATTCCAATACTGTGAACCTTGATGTATATTTGTATAATTTAGCTTTTATATCAGTGTCTCTGTCTCCAGGTGAAGGAGAGAGGTTGGTTGTCTTCCCAAGTGAGAGTTCATCTTCCGGGCCAGGTTCTTCCCTCGCGAGAAGATCAGAATTGCTCTCGAGAATTATCATGGCATGTGGCAGTTGGCTCTTCCTTGTTTTTTTTAAGGCCATCCAATCGTGGTGCAGAGATACAAGCTGGACAAATAAAAGCTGGGACCAAATTAGTAAGAATCATTATAAACATGCGCTGATCTGTTGTACTATTCATAGTTTGCAGTTTCGGCCGATACAGATCATACCGATGCAGTTTGACATGTCCAGATCCAATACCAACCGATATAGACGTTAGGGGCGAGCATCGGTTCGATTCGGTTCAGAACCTAACCGAATAAGAAAAACCGAATTCGACCGAAAACCGAATAAACAAAATCGAAATCGAACCGAATTAGACCATAACCGAACCAATCCAAACCGAATTAAATCGGTTCGATTTTCAGTTTATTCGGTTTATTTGTGATTTTTTTGTTTATATATATATGGAGCGGATCAAAAGATCCGCTCCCGGAGCCCCGCCAAAGCCCTGCCCCCCACTCGCACGTCGGATCGGGGGCCCCGCGTGGGACCCCGCTCGATCCAACGGTTGGGGAGAGGGGGGCTTCGGCGGGGATCCGAAAACGGGACTCCCGATCCGATATATATATATATATATATATATATATATATATATATATATATATATATATATATATATATATATATATTGTCTTATTTGGTTTTCGGTTTTGGATCGAAACCGATATCCAAAGCAGAAATCGAATAAAAAAATTTAGTATTTTCAAAACCGAAACCGAACCGATTTTTTTTTAAACCGAACTGAATCTCTTATTCGGTTCAGTTCGGTTCGATTTTCGGTCCAAAACCGAATAATGCTCACCCCTAATAGACGTTGGGAGTATTTTTCTAGTCAATTAACTAGAGAAAATTGAATGAAAAAGACCAATAGCAAGGATATAAAAGTATAGTAATGTTGTAAAAGCATGTAAATAAAAAAAATATTTATTACAAGTAAAACCAATCGGTAAGGATGACTATTATTTCATTCAATTTGGAAACTATTAAGAAACAATACATAAATATTGAAAATTATGCCTAAATTATAAAAAAAAAAATTAATAATTATTTGTCTTTCAATACAAAAAAAATTTCAAATATTTTGATCCGAAACAACTTAACTGTCGATACCGTCGATCTCGATCCTCATAAAAATGGTTTGATACCGATACCGATATTGTGAACCTTGGTACAGTTATGTGTTGGGAACGAAAGCGCGTAATCCGTTCCCTAAACCAGAGAGTACCTGCGAGAGAACCGAGCAAAATTACACAAACCAAAAAACGCCAAACACAAATCGCAGACACATAGTTTTTTACGTAAAAAATCCAAATAGAAAAAATTGTGGGACGATCGGAGTCCAACCCTGAAAAGCCTCCACTAATGGAATAATAAATACACTGACTTCTTACAAACTTCTCACCGATCCAAACGGATCACCACAACTCTTTGTAATATAAAATAGACCACAGACAAACGAAGAACGGAGATGACGAGAAAAGAATTATCCGAAACCGATCTCTTCCTCGAAATAACCTTCAATCTCTTCCTCTCTCTCTCTCCTTCCAATGTTGTAAAAGCACTCTTGCCTCCTTTTGCAATATTTTTTTTGAGATATGTGATATATTTTAGGGCTATGAGACACTTAATATATATAGCCTCAAACCGACAACTAGTATTCCTATTATATATAGGAATACCCGACCTCATCCACTTATTTAAATCACCTTCTTTGAATTCCTTCTCGAACTTTTATTTGACTGTTTGATTTGCAACTTACTCGATCATTTACTAACTTAGATCTTATCTTTGTTGGATTGTATCTCATTTCCGGTTGAGCGTTCAAAATGGGGGTGACAATGGAGTTGGTAATTTAGTCCCACATCGGGTAGGAGGCGGGATCATGAGGTATAAAGAATTGGATTGATTCAGGCCTTACATGGGAATTCCCTTTTAAGATATTTGGGCCCAATCCAATATCGTACCTCGTGGGCCAGCTCCGGTTCGGGTCACACCGCGTTCCCAACAATCTTCTCGTGCTTGAGGGAGGTTAAATGATGACTAGTACTAGATATATGTCACATAGGTCAATTACATTGTTAGGTGGGTTGTTTGCCAACTAAGGATGTATTAGAGGAATTTAAATTGTGTTATGAACACATTAACTTTTTTTTTTCTTTCGAAGATTGAGTAACACGATTGAATAATTTGAGAAAATTTTCCATAAATGTATAGTCTTGTGTGATAGCTTAGTAAATTTTAAGTTGGGTAGAAGTTGCATTGTTAACTTGAGTTAAAATTTTATATGAAGACAAAAATCTTAGATTGAGGTTAAGAAGGTGTAAAACCCTGAATTTTTCCAAATTTTTAAATCTTGGAATTTTCTCGATTTTCTAGAATTTTTCGGGAATTTTCTGTAATTAAATTCAAGGTTTTCAATTAATAAAGGATTTTTAATTGTTAATAAATAGTATTAAAATATCATGAAAATAACATTTTTGGGTGTAAAATAGAAAACCAGACTTAGGGTAATTTTCTGGGATTTTATTGGGCATCAGACCTATTTTTAAAAGCCTAAAAACTATTTTATAATTAATTAATTATTACTGTTATTATATTATTATTATTTTTATTATTATTATTTTTGATTTCTTTTTTGGTTTGGGCCCGGCCCGGCCCAGTGGGCCGAGCCCGTGTGACCCAGCCCAGCCCTACGCTTAGCGGGTCGGGCGGGTCGGCCTGACCGGATCCGCGCCCGACCCGGAACTCAGACCCGCATCTCCCAAACCCGCTCCCCTCACACGACTGTCTCCCCCGGAAATTCCGCCGCCGCCGCAATTTCCGGCTAACCGCCCCCACGTCGACCGCGCCTCTCCGGATCCCGCGGCCACGACGCCGGCCGAGACCCCTCGCAACTCCCCTATATAATCCACGTTCACCGCCTCCTTTCTTCCCCCCTAAACTCTAAACCCTAACTCCCCGACCCCCTCCGGCGAGCCCGTCCGGCGACCCCGCTGCCATCAGCCCTGCGCCGACCACCCCAGGCGGAGCCTCCCTCCTCCACTGTTCCTCTCCTTCGTCCTCCTCTCTTCTAATCGACCCCCTACCCAGGCCGAGCCGACCCTCACAGCGGACACGACGCCGGCCGACCCTCGGCGCCGCCCTAGCCGGCCGATCGACGACATCCCCCCCCCGCGAGAGCCACCAGCGTCCTCGCCGGCCTCCGGCGTACCCTCCAGCAGCGCCGGACACGCCGCGGACGCGACCCAGACGCGGGACACAGCCCGAACGCACTGGACACGTGTCCAGGACACAGAATCGCTTATCTGACTCGAAATACCCCGATCCCGAGTCCGAGGCCTCCCCTCGGTGCTCCTCCTTCAGCTTCCCGGTAGGTGCCCCTATCCGAGCGTCTGTCCCTTCCAAAACCGCTTCCCTGTCCGACCGGGACTGACAGAATAAAGCTCTGTCAATCCCGGGATAGTTAGAAATTATAGATTATAGTTAATTAGTTAATGTAATGATTGATAGATTTTGGTTGGTTAATTAATTAGCGGTTTGATTCAACGATCTCCGAATACGTATATTAATTATATATTTATATAATAAAAATCTTATTAAATATTACGTAAATTAGTAATATTTAACCATTTTACAAATTCAGGGGTTACTATGAACATATAATTTGCATCCATCACTGAAGAAATATATTTAAATACTAAAAATTAGAAATAAATTACTATTACAAATTATTATTATTAATCGATCGTATAAACCTACGTAAATTAGTAATTATTTAATAGATAATTTCTGAAATAATATTTAGTATTTAAATACAAATTAGTAATTATTTAATAGATAATTTCGGAAATGATTTTTTAGTATTTAAAAAATATAATACGTTAGTATTTAAATAAGTTTCCAAAAATTAATATTCTCTTGCAAATTGATTTGTAATATTACCAAAATAAAAATTAAGTAATATTTTCCCTAAGCCTAGTTTATTAAAAATAAATTGATTGCTAAAGACAAACGATATTAGGTTATTATAATCGTACTTTCCTATTTTTCTTATTAGAAACAAAACGACATTTTACCATAAAATATTTTTCTACGATAAAAATAAATAAAGTTTCATTATTATTAAAAAGGGTTTTGTTTTAATAAATCACTAATACAAATTATTATTATTATTTTAATCGATCGTTGGATTTAATCATTAACTTAGTTAACTAATCAAGACAAATTAAAACCCTTTGTTTTATTCTAAAATCAGATTATTAATAATTGTAGGTCCCTGTAACTAAGGTTGAGACCGTCGCGACCTCTCACTCGCGTCACCAACCAACTCCAGGCAAGTTTCATATAAATCAAAACTGGTATTTTAGTTGTAATTAAATATGTTGCATGTCATATAGAAATATTGAGACGACACTTGATTTCACGGAACCGACTGATTGACTGATTGATTGACTCATTGACTCATTGACTATTGCCTTGGGAATTGGGGAGAAAAGTTAGCACCCGTGGTCAAAGCCCCCTTATTGCCTCATTGTGGATAGCTGAAGTCCAACCTCACTGGACTGACGCCGCACCGTGTTCACGCGAACACAGATTGCCTCCAACCCCAGCCGGCCACGGGATGCTACCTTTCTCAAAACACTTTTAGTGATTGTAGCTTGTCATCATTGCTTCATCGACATTTACTGTTCTTGTTTCATATTTGTTGCATACAAAAAATATAAATATTGTTCAAAACTATCTCATTGCATCATTTTAATTATCGTTAAGATGCTGGAATTGGATATATGTTCTTGCTCCCTCCTGACTGGAGATTAACAATTTTAGGTGATTGCGGTGACGATGATGAGTATGATACCTTTTATGGTCCGGACCAGAGTATTGAAGCCTTAGCTGAACCTTGCCAGGAGGCCGATGTTTAGTGTTTCCCCTTTTATTTCCAAATTGTAATAAGCAGGGTTGAAGTAATAACCCTGGACCATGTTTTGTTTGATCTTGATTGTAAATGAATTTCTCTCTCAGACTTGGCAATAAAAAAATTGAATTTCCTTCATGTATTCTGGATGTCTGGGTGTTACTACGGATTGATACAGCTTACTGCCGCCGTCTCACAACGGTGCAGGCTGGGCATGATCCGACTGGACCCAGATTATTGGGATCGGGTCGTGATATGTTTTCAGTGGTGGCCCATGCAGGTCTATTTTACAACCTTTGGTCTAGTCAACTTAGGCTAGCCAAACAAACCGACTTGCCTTTGACTTTAGGTTTAGTATGACTTTAGGAAAACAGACTCTAGAAACAATTAGAACACTTAGAATTCTTGAGAAAATTTCAAACTGTCACATCATAGGACCAAATTCTTCTATCTATACATACGTACAATTATTTTTGCTTGCTTATAGAACATAGGCTACATTGCTTATGCTTGCTTCCTAAACCTTCCAGAAGATGGCACGAGGAAAGACAACCCGTTCCGGCCCAGCAGAAGAAGAGGCTTCGTCTTCTGAGCACACCCCAAATCAAGCTCAGTCCGACCCCTCTCCGTTGCAGCTCACAGATCGCCCCCATGCTGCAAGAGCTCCCCGCGCTGCCTACACTTCAGTAGTGCATGCAGCTCCACCCATTCCTCCCAGGACCACATCGATTCCAGCCGATGTGACTCCTCCTGTTGCACCACCTGTGCCGGTGGACCCCGCTGAACTCGTAGGCCTGCTACGAGGAGTTCTTGAAGCCCAGAGGGCCCAAGCTGAAGCAAATCGCGAGCAGACCGCGATTATGAGAGAGGGCATGGAAAACGCCCATAATGTAGCCATGGCAGCGCTAGAAACATCCCGGTCAGAACAAGAGCCTGCCAAGGTAATTGAGAATTTAAAAGCTTGGATTCCATTAATGAATTTCTAGTCTAACCACAAACCTGTTATCCAGGTAAAGGTTGGAACTGTGGAAAACTTCAAGAAGTTGGACCCGCGTCCCTTCAAGGGGACCGAAGGCATCATCTACGCAGACGAGTGGCTAGATGATATGGAGCGACTCCTCAGCGTCGCTCGACTTCCAGACGACCTCATGGTTGAGGCCGTCGCACTCCAGCTGAGAGATTTGGCTAACATTTGGTACCGCAACGAGCCAAGATTTCAATCTGGAGGGATTTCCTGGCGGCTATTCAAGAAGCAGTTCAAGCGGAAGTTCTTTCCAGAGGCTGCCCTCGAAGCTATGGGAAGGCAGTTTCAAGACCTGAAGCAAGGAGACCGCACAATTGAAGAATATGCGGCTGAGTTCAACAGGCTTGGCAGGTTTGCAAGCCACCTGGTAGACAACCCTGTAGAACGTGCTAAGAAGTTCCGGCACGGACTACGTGAAGAGATCCGCACCTTAGTAGCTGCTAACGGTGCGAAGACTTATGACAAGATGTTGAAGGTGGCCCAAGATGTAGAGGCCAGTGCACCTGCTCGACCCAAGAGGGAGCATCCAGGGTCAAGCAACAGCTATCAGGGCAACAACAAGAGACACAGCAACAACAACAATAGGCCCTCCTATCCCCAGCAGTCCCAGCAACAACAGCCAGCAGCGGCCAACAAAGCGCATCAGTACAACCAAGCAAAGGCGGTCAACTGCGTCTACTGCAAAAGGCCAGGTCATACCGCCGAGATCTGCCGGAAGAAATTGGGACACTGCCTTGCTTGTGGATCTGCCACCCATCAAGTAAAGGACTGCCCCACAGCATACAACAAAACTGGAGCTGGACAGCAGAGAGGTCCACTGCCTACCCAGCAGCAGCGCTACAACCAGCACAGAGCCGGGCAAGCTTTTGCCTTGACTGTGGAAGAGCCAGAAGCTGAACCCGAGACGGAAGGAGATGTCATCGCAGGTTCCATTCTACTTCATTCGCACCCTGCCTTAGCATTATTTGATTCTGGAGCATCACACAGTTTTATATCTGCAAACTTCATTTCTGCACACCATCTAGTTACTGGCATAAGTAAGATAATCTGTAGGGTTATGACTGGTGGAGGACCAATACCCATTAGTGAGACTTGTAGCTGCCCAGTCACTATCTCAGGACATGAGTTTCAGACTCAGTTCCTAATAATGCCTCTGCCAAACTATGACGTAGTCTTGGGCATGGATTGGCTTAGTCAACATCATGCTCTGATAGACTGTCGAGAAGGCTGCGTAACTCTAGATCCACCTGGAGGACCTAAACTCAAAGTGATTCGAGCACCTGAAGGCGTGGAATGTGTGTCCTACACATCCATCACTGAAGAAACCGGACCCCCTCATCCTCTCATAGCGGAGTTTATAGACGTCTTCCCAGACAATCTTCCAGGGCTACCCCCTGATCGAGATGTGGAATTCTCGATCGATCTTATACCTGGCGCAGCACCAATCTCCCAACGCTGCTACCGAGTGAATCCCAAGGAGTCCAAGGAAATGAAAGACCAGATTGACGAGCTTCAGGCGCAAGGATTCATCAGGACCGGTGCCTCACCCTGGGGTGCACCAGTCTTGTTTGTACCCAAGAAGGATGGGACAGTCAGAATGTGCATAGACTACCGGGCATTGAACAACATCACTATCAAGAACAAGTACCCGCTGCCCCGGATCGACGACCTCTTCGACCAGCTGAGTGGAGCTAAGGTTTTCTCGAAGATAGACCTCAGATCGGGTTACCATCAAATCAAGGTGAGGAAGGAAGACATTCCAAAGACGGCATTCAACACCAAGTATGGACAATTTGAATTCTTGGTCATGCCCTTTGGTCTTACCAATGCCCCAGCAGTGTTCATGAACCTCATGAACAAGGTCTTCCACAAATACTTGGACCAGTTTGTCGTTGTCTTCATTGACGACATTCTGATCTATTCGAAGACCAAGGAAGAACACGAGCAGCATTTGAGGATAATTTTGGAAACCCTCAGAAAGGAGAAGCTATATGGAAAACTGTCCAAGTGTGAATTCTTCTTAGACAAGGTGGACTTTCTCGGCCACGTTGTCACAGGAGAAGGCATATCCGTGGACCCCAAGAAGATAGCTGCCGTGGAGACATGGAATACTCCCAGTTCAGTTGCAGAGATCAGAAGCTTCTTGGGCTTAGCTGGATATTACAGAAAATTCGTGAAGGATTTTGCAAAAATTGCTGAGCCCATGACCAAGCTAACCAGGAAGAATGAAGAGTTCGTCTGGACCGAAGCGTGCCAGGCGTCATTTGAAGAGCTGAAGAGAAGGCTAACAACAGCACCAATTTTGTCGCTACCCTCAGGATCAGGAGGATTCTCAATTTATAGCGACGCGTCCGGCAAAGGATTAGGATGTGTGCTCCAGCAACATGGAAAGGTAATTGCTTATGCTTCCCGGCAATTACGGACTCATGAGAAGAACTACCCGACGCATGACCTGGAGCTAGCAGCAGTCATCTTCGCCTTGAAGCTGTGGAAGCACTACCTGTACGGCGAAAGAGTAGAGATATACACGGACCACAAAAGTCTCAAGTATGTCTTTACACAGAAGGAGCTCAACATGCGTCAGAGAAGATGGTTGGAGCTCATGAAGGACTTTGATATCAGCCTACAGTACCATCCCGGAAAGGCTAATGTGGTCGCCGACGCACTTAGTCGATATCCGATGGCGATGTTCTTGACAACCGATCGGTACCTACTGGAGGACATGGAGAAGCTGGGTTTAGAACTCGTATTGCCTGCAGAGGAAATGAAGAAGCTTGGACGGGAAGCAATAGTACCCGGCGTTGACTTCCCCATGATGCATTTGCAAGTGCAGTCTAGCTTGATAGACAAAATCAAGGAGACTCAATTCGAGGACGGAGCATTGTGCAAGCTCAGGGACCAAGTGTTAGCTGGCACACTGGAGGGATTCTCTATTTCAGACGACGGGACACTGAGGAATGGCACCAGACTTTGTGTACCTGCTGGTGAATTGAGGGAGCAGCTGATGCAGGAAGCGCATCGCTCACAGTATTCCATCCACCCTGGAGCAAATAAGATGTACCGAGATATACGGGAGCACGTATGGTGGTATGGAATGAAGAAGGATGTCTCAAAATTCGTTGGCAGATGCTTGATCTGTCAGCAGGTGAAAGCAGATAGACAAAGACCAGCAGGACTTCTTCAGCCACTGCCCATTCCAGAATGGAAATGGGAGCACATCACTATGGATTTTGTGTCCGGATTGCCTCGATCCCAAGGAGGGAAGGACGCTATTTGGGTGATCGTAGACAGATTGACTAAGTCTGCCCACTTCATTCCCTTCAAGGTTGGTTTATCCACCGAGAAGCTAGCTGCCCTATACATGAGGCAAATCGTCCGGATACATGGAGTTCCTGTGAGCATTGTATCAGACCGAGACAGCCGCTTTACTTCTCACTTCTGGAAGAGCTTGCAAGAGAGTCTGGGGACCCAACTGAAGTTCAGCACTGCGTATCACCCACAGACCGACGGACAGTCAGAGAGAACCATCCAGACGTTAGAGGATATGCTGAGATCTTGCGTCCTGGATTTTGGAGGATCATGGGAGGACCACCTACACTTGGTAGAGTTTGCTTACAACAACAGCTACCAGGCCAGCATCGGCATGACTCCTTTTGAGGCTCTGTATGGACGTCGTTGCCGCACTCCCTTGGCTTGGGACGACGTAGGAGAACGAGTCATGCTGGGACCTGAGATGATTACAGATGCGGCTGAAAAAGTCAAGGTGATCAGAGACAGACTTAGGGTGGCTCAAGATCGTCAGAAACATTGGGCGGACAGCCGTCGCCGACTTGTGGAGTTCGAAGCAGGTGATAGTGTCTTCGTCAAGATCTCCCCCACCAGAGGAACTATCCGTTTTGGCAGAGCTGGAAAACTGAGTCCCAGGTATATCGGCCCATTCGAGATATTGAGCAGAGTTGGAGAGGTGGCATACCGAGTGGCGTTACCACCTAATCTTGAAGGCGTGCACAACGTTTTCCATGTATCGCAGCTGAGGCGTTACATTCCGGACCCGAGCCACATCCTGGATCATTCAGAGTTGGAGATTGGGCCAAGTCTTACAGTACCAGAGCAGCCAGTGAGGATCATAGACCGTATGGAAAAGCAGTTGCGGAACACCGTGATTCCACTGGTCAAAGTTCAGTGGCTCCACCACTCCCCAGGCGAATCCACCTGGGAACGAGAGGCTGAGATGAGGCAGAAGTACCCTCATCTGTTTTGAGGCATGTTTACCCTTGTTTCTCCCTTCAATTGTAGTAAATTTCGAGGACGAAATTTTTATAAGTTGGGTAGGTTGTAAACCCCTGAATTTTTCCAAATTTTTAAATCTTGGAATTTTCTCGATTTTCTAGAATTTTTCGGGAATTTTCTGTAATTAAATTCAAGGTTTTCAATTAATAAAAGATTTTTAATTGTTAATAAATAGTATTAAAATATCATGAAAATAACATTTTTGGGTGTAAAATAGAAAACCAGACTTAGGGTAATTTTCTGGGATTTTATTGGGCATCAGACCTATTTTTAAAAGCCTAAAAACTATTTTATAATTAATTAATTATTACTGTTATTATATTATTATTATTTTTATTATTATTATTTTTGATTTCTTTTTTGGTTTGGGCCCGGCCCGGCCCAGTGGGCCGAGCCCGTGTGACCCAGCCCAGCCCTACGCTTAGCGGGTCGGGCGGGTCGGCCTGACCGGATCCGCGCCCGACCCGGAACTCAGACCCGCATCTCCCAAACCCGCTCCCCTCACACGACTGTCTCCCCCGGAAATTCCGCCGCCGCCGCAATTTCCGGCTAACCGCCCCCACGTCGACCGCGCCTCTCCGGATCCCGCGGCCACGACGCCGGCCGAGACCCCTCGCAACTCCCCTATATAATCCACGTTCACCGCCTCCTTTCTTCCCCCCTAAACTCTAAACCCTAACTCCCCGACCCCCTCCGGCGAGCCCGTCCGGCGACCCCGCTGCCATCAGCCCTGCGCCGACCACCCCAGGCGGAGCCTCCCTCCTCCACTGTTCCTCTCCTTCGTCCTCCTCTCTTCTAATCGACCCCCTACCCAGGCCGAGCCGACCCTCACAGCGGACACGACGCCGGCCGACCCTCGGCGCCGCCCTAGCCGGCCGATCGACGACATCCCCCCCCCCGCGAGAGCCACCAGCGTCCTCGCCGGCCTCCGGCGTACCCTCCAGCAGCGCCGGACACGCCGCGGACGCGACCCAGACGCGGGACACAGCCCGAACGCACTGGACACGTGTCCAGGACACAGAATCGCTTATCTGACTCGAAATACCCCGATCCCGAGTCCGAGGCCTCCCCTCGGTGCTCCTCCTTCAGCTTCCCGGTAGGTGCCCCTATCCGAGCGTCTGTCCCTTCCAAAACCGCTTCCCTGTCCGACCGGGACTGACAGAATAAAGCTCTGTCAATCCCGGGATAGTTAGAAATTATAGATTATAGTTAATTAGTTAATGTAATGATTGATAGATTTTGGTTGGTTAATTAATTAGCGGTTTGATTCAACGATCTCCGAATACGTATATTAATTATATATTTATATAATAAAAATCTTATTAAATATTACGTAAATTAGTAATATTTAACCATTTTACAAATTCAGGGGTTACTATGAACATATAATTTGCATCCATCACTGAAGAAATATATTTAAATACTAAAAATTAGAAATAAATTACTATTACAAATTATTATTATTAATCGATCGTATAAACATACGTAAATTAGTAATTATTTAATAGATAATTTCTGAAATAATATTTAGTATTTAAATACAAATTAGTAATTATTTAATAGATAATTTCGGAAATGATTTTTTAGTATTTAAAAAATATAATACGTTAGTATTTAAATAAGTTTCCAAAAATTAATATTCTCTTGCAAATTGATTTGTAATATTACCAAAATAAAAATTAAGTAATATTTTCCCTAAGCCTAGTTTATTAAAAATAAATTGATTGCTAAAGACAAACGATATTAGGTTATTATAATCGTACTTTCCTATTTTTCTTATTAGAAACAAAACGACATTTTACCATAAAATATTTTTCTACGATAAAAATAAATAAAGTTTCATTATTATTAAAAAGGGTTTTGTTTTAATAAATCACTAATACAAATTATTATTATTATTTTAATCGATCGTTGGATTTAATCATTAACTTAGTTAACTAATCAAGACAAATTAAAACCCTTTGTTTTATTCTAAAATCAGATTATTAATAATTGTAGGTCCCTGTAACTAAGGTTGAGACCGTCGCGACATCTCACTCGCGTCACCAACCAACTCCAGGCAAGTTTCATATAAATCAAAACTGGTATTTTAGTTGTAATTAAATATGTTGCATGTCATATAGAAATATTGAGACGACACTTGATTTCACGGAACCGACTGATTGACTGATTGATTGACTCATTGACTCATTGACTATTGCCTTGGGAATTGGGGAGAAAAGTTAGCACCCGTGGTCAAAGCCCCCTTATTGCCTCATTGTGGATAGCTGAAGTCCAACCTCACTGGACTGACGCCGCACCGTGTTCACGCAAACACAGATTGCCTCCAACCCCAGCCGGCCACGGGATGCTACCTTTCTCAAAACACTTTTAGTGATTGTAGCTTGTCATCATTGCTTCATCGACATTTACTGTTCTTGTTTCATATTTGTTGCATACAAAAAATATAAATATTGTTCAAAACTATCTCATTGCATCATTTTAATTATCGTTAAGATGCTGGAATTGGATATATGTTCTTGCTCCCTCCTGACTGGAGATTAACAATTTTAGGTGATTGCGGTGACGATGATGAGTATGATACCTTTTATGGTCCGGACCAGAGTATTGAAGCCTTAGCTGAACCTTGCCAGGAGGCCGATGTTTAGTGTTTCCCCTTTTATTTCCAAATTGTAATAAGCAGGGTTGAAGTAATAACCCTGGACCATGTTTTGTTTGATCTTGATTGTAAATGAATTTCTCTCTCAGACTTGGCAATAAAAAAATTGAATTTCCTTCATGTATTCTGGATGTCTGGGTGTTACTACGGATTGATACAGCTTACTGCCGCCGTCTCACAACGGTGCAGGCTGGGCATGATCCGACTGGACCCAGATTATTGGGATCGGGTCGTGACAGAAGGTAATCAAGTAAGATAAGATTGAGAGATTTAAGTCATTTTAATTTTATGAATTTTTAGAAGAATGATTATGATATATTTTAGTTATGGAAAAAAAACTTAATGATAAGGATTTAATTTTAAGGAGAATAATGTCTTATGGATTGAATTTTGAATTTGATATATTGGATCAAAACTTTATAATTTGAATATATGATTTAAATTTTGAATATTGGAGGTTGAATCATCATTAAAAAATTTGAAGATAAAAATAGAATTTGAAATTTGAACATTGATGTATTGGATTTATAATTTTATAATTTCAGCATTTGATTTAAATGTTAAATTGTGAATGTTGAATCACCTATTTAAAATTTTGTGGATGGAAATTGAATTTAGAATTTGATGATTACGAAATTCTCAAATTGGAAAAACGGAATAAGATTTGATTGAAGAGATTTTTTTGGTTAATTAAATTTTAGAGGAGATTATGATAGATCGGATTTAGATTTAAATTTTAAGCCGAATATGATGTAATGGATTTAAATTTAAATTTAAAATATTTGATGAATTTAAATTTTATGGAGTTTAGATTTCTACGATAAACATGAATTTAAATAAGGAGTTGAGAATTTGAGATTTTGATATGATTGAAATTATGTTTAAATTTTAAGGAGATTATGATAACAGATTTAAATTTAGATTTGAAGTAGCTTGAAGTATTTAAATTTTGTGGGTTTTAAAAATTGAAGATTTTTAGAAGATTTGACTTAGAATTTAAATTTAAGGATTAAAAAAAAAAATTTGGACTAGTAGAAGAATGATAATTTTAAAAGTGAGGATTGATTTTGATTTAAATTGGAGGTGTTTAAATCTTGAAGTGATTAAATTCGAAGATTTAAATTTAAAATTTAAAGTTTTGAGAATAAAGTTACTTTTTTAGGATTTTGTGAAGCCACAACAAAGGAGTTGACCCATGATTATATTGTTTGTTGAGTTTGAAATTTGAAGAAAAAAAATATTATTGAAGATTTTAAATTTTGAGGACGAAATTCTTTTAAGGTGGGTAGATTGTTAGCACCCTAATTTTTATGTAGGGTTTCAATTTTTTTAATTTTAATATTTACTTAGAAACTCTTTGCCATAGTCTTGAGATTCTTAGTACAACACTAGCCCTTACCTTCCAACCAATTTTACATACTAGACTTAGACGATCCAAATTAGGCCAATGCATTGATTGTCACTCCTAAAATCACATTCATATGCTTCGTTTTATTTGCACAACTTTTGTGACGCAAAATCTAGAAATTGGCAATTTAGCACCTTAATGCTGCCTACGATTTTAATGCGCAACGCCAACCTTTTTTGTCCAACAAATTTTATATCCATGAGTCTAACTAGACCTAATATAACCATGTTAAGGGTGTCACATTCATTTAAATCTTTACATGCTTTATAAATATCACATGGTTCAAATCCTAGTTTTAAATACCCAATTTTTATTTTTGGAAACCGAATCATTGCATATCTTTTGTGCACCTTAATTAAATTAAAATAATTAATTAAATAATGAGACCAATGACCATTAGATTCCTAACAAACCTTAATGTACCCTAAAACACACTTCTCTTTTGGGTCCAAATCAACTCCAAACAACCAACACCCATGGGCCCAACAAACTAGTATATATATGTGTGCTCATCTCCTTTCCCAAAGCCCTAGCCGCCCCCTCCTCCTTCACGACGACCACAGCAGCTCCCCATCTTTTTTTACATCTCCTCTTTCTCCTCTCCCTTTTCCACACCTTTACGCACCCCCATGAACCTTTAGGCCACCCATTGGCCGACCCCTTTGCACCCGAAGACCCCTTTTTTGGCCGCCAGGGTGCTGCTGCTGTTTGTAGCAGTAAAAATATCTCAAACCCTCCTAAAAATTATATCTTCTTCATATATTTGAAGTCCCCTAGTGTCCCGTCGAGTTTTACGAAGTTTGGAGTTCGTTTGGTACTCCGCTTGGCTGTAGTCGCGAAAAAGGTCCCCATCGTAATCGTATATGCGTAAGTTTTTCAACTCCGATCATTTTCATATTTTTTCATGAAATAAAAACTTTTTTAGAGCCATGATAATGTTAGATGGTGATTAGAAATATTTGCATGCATGTGAAATAATAATTTTATGTACGAAACTGCCTCTAATTGTTGAACAACATAGACACGGTGCATCAGTACTAGTTGTAGTTCTTCGAAGGTTGCCATATTTTAATTATGTAAATAAATTATAGAATTTAATATATTAAAATTAAATAATATTTAATGTATTATTTTATTATTAATGATATTTTGATGCTAATAGGATAGTTGCATAAATAAACTACGTGGTGTAGTTGCGTAGAATAACTAGTTGTCGTCCGTAGAGACTTTTTGGCATGCAATGATGTTGGTTTGGTTATTTTTCATATATTTATAAATATTTTTAGAATATTAAATATATTAATTTAGTATAATATAATGGTAGGATGTTAGTTAGAGATGTTCCATGCATAGATAAGTAAAAATAGAAAGAATTGTATATTAGTAAGCATATATTAGATAATGCACTTATAACACTTTGGAACCAAATAATAGGGTAATCCATATATGGTTAATTATTAATTTTTGTGTTTGTATATGTGTTCTTGATTAGGCTTTGGATGAAGACTTGAGAGCAACTTCGGGACCGCGGGCAAGATAACTTGTTATATTTACTGTCAGTTTATTTTTATTTCAGCATTTTATTTTATTGTTGCACAAATTATTTTCATATAAACTGTGTGTCTAAGCTTGAATTGGATGCAAACGACGGTGTTTGTCGTCTTTTGTAGCTTTTATTTATTTTATGCATGTTGACTTAGTTTTAGCGGACTACCTCATGTTTATGGGATATTTTTATATCTTATTTGGCCATGACACACACATGACACGATGTTTCCTTATAGGGCACGAACTAGCGTACTCGACGGGCCATCGATACTTTCGGAACGTGTAATGGTTAGAAACGTAATTGTTATGATTAGTGTAATAGAGACTCATACAGTTACAATACTGGACATGTTGTGTATGCGATTTGCTCAGTGCAGGGTTGAGGGAGAAGACAATCATTATGCGTTTGAGATAGCCAAATCGGTGAGCCAAGTCTCCGGATGGAACTTGGTGTGATAATATTATATTATTAGATACCTTGTTATTATGTGTACATGAGCCAACAATCCCACTCATACGCACGAAGGTGTCTTCCAAATTGCACTTTAGGTGGTTAGAAACCCTTTGCATATTTACTTACAGCAGTTTATATAGCTTGCTTCTATGTATCTTGTTACGTCCATCTGAAGACCTGGTCCCTTTTCAGGTGTAGACGATCATAACTATTCGCAGGAGCACAGATCAGGACCTGCTACTTCTTTCTCTTTGGTTATTTATTTCTATTTGGTTTTGTGGATGATATTAGTATTGTTTGTGACTTATGACATTATATATACCACTTGTGAATTATTATTCATAATATATACAACTTATGTATGTGTTATGGTTTCATATATTGGAGTAGCCATATACATACGGCTCTCATGCTTACGTATTCCTAATCCTACATATTTTGGGACTGAGGCGTGACATGGGTCGTAGAGTCTATATATAGTCAAACTCATCCCGACCGTAGCCGACAAAGACGCACAGTCTCGTCTTCGGCTCAAGTTTGGATCTCACGTCCTTCGGTACATGCACGAAGGCTTTCTAACCAAATACTCGCAGGTGACTGTATGACGACTCTTTGCTGTACCATACTTTGTTAGGAACATCACCCAGCAAATGAGCACTAGGAGATAAATTAATAACATAAGCAGCTTTGTAATGTGCCTCACCCCAATAGCTGTCCGACAAGTTTGCTTCTGATAGCAAACACCGTACCCTCTCCTTCAGCGTCATATTCATTCGCTCTGTTACACCATTGGGCTGAGGTATCTTCAACGGAGTCTTCTGGTGTCGTATTCCTTGCTCTCTGCAATAAGCATCAAAGGGACCAATATACTCGCCGTCGCTGTTGGACCGAACACATAGTATCTTCTTACCCGTCTCCCTTTCAACAGAGGCCTGAAACGCTTTAAAAGTGGGCAGCACCTGATCCTTGGTCTTTAAGGCATAGAACCAAATCTTCCTGGAATAATTATCAATAAAAGTCACAAAATAAGAAGCACCACCAATGGACTTAACCTTAATAGGACCGTAGACATCCGTGTGAATCAACTCGAGCAAAGCCGGCTTCCTTGAACTTGGGTGACTTTGGAAAGACATCATATTTTGCTTTTCCGCCAAACAGTGCGTACATCTCTCCAATTTTGTAGACTTTAGTCATTGAATCACCTTTCTGTTCATCAAGTAGCTCATCCCATTTTTGCTGATATATGGCTGAACCGCTTGTGCCACAACTCAATAGACGCATCAGTAGCTGCATTCACCTCATGTTCCCCATGTGTGCTCCGTTCTATATAATAGAGTCCAGACTTCTTGCTTCCTTTGGCAATCACCATCGAACCACTGAAAAGCTTCCACTGACCGTTCCCAAAGAGGTTGAAGAAATCATGTTCATCCAACCTTCCAATCGACACTAGGTTGAAACGGATATCAGGGACATGACGGACATCTTTAAGAACAAGAACTGCACCCGTCTTTGTCCTCAAATGCAAATCTCCAACAACAATAACTTTTGACACATCTCTGTTGCCCATCTTTAACACTCCACAGTCGTCTGTTGTGTAAGTAGCAAATAGTGCCCTGTTGTGAGATATGTGCGCTGAAGCACCTGAGTCCACCAGCCAAGAGTTGTTATAGCAGGCGATGTTCATAACTACCTCATCACCTACAATGATCACGTGATCACGTCGCCTTTATGTGTCGAGGCTGCCGCTGTAGTGTTCTCACTTTGCTTTCCCTAGTTGTCCTTCTTCTCTCTCTTCTAAGAGAAATAATTCTGCTTGATGTGGCCCTTCTTGCCACAATGGTAACACTCCTAGTCCTCATACCGATCCTTGGATTTGCCTCTGCTCTTGTCTCTGCCACCACCTGGGCCCCTGCTATTGCTCCTTCCGCGGCTCTCTGAAACTAGCGCCTCTAAGTGGGATGTGGATGGAGTGCCCTGAGAACGTCTTCGCATCTCTTCATTCAGTACCCTGCTCTTGGCAAACTCCAGACTTACCACACCTTCCGGAGCAGAAGCGATCATAGACGCTCGTACGGTTTCCCACGATTCTGGCAATGTATACAACAGCCATAGTCCCTGAACCTCGTCGTCGAACTTGACTCCCATCGAGGATAGCTGGTCAACCACGCCCCAAAACTCACTCAAGTGATCCGTAATAGACTACCATCTTTGTACCGCAGACCCATCATCGTTCGGATCAGGAATAACTTGTTTACCCCAGTCTTCTTCGCATACAAAGATTCTAGCTTATCCCACAACGTTTCGTGCTCAATATTGGCAACATGATTGTACATGTTCTCGTCAACAAACTGCCTGATATATTCACACACATGTATATGCTCGAACTTTCAGTCCTCTTCGGATTTGTTACTGGGCTTCTCGGACGCAAATATTGGAAGATGCAGCTTCTTGATGAACATCAAATCATTTATCTTGCTCCGCCAATAATGATAGTTGGTACCGTTTAGGTTTACCATGCGCACCGGTTTCGCGCCATCTCTTCTTCCTGATTTTTCTGTCAACTCCTGACCTCTCTGAACTCCAGAACCTAGCTCTGATACCACTTTGTTGGGAACGAAAGCGCAGAAACCGTTTTCCAAACCAGAGATTACCTGCGAGAGAACCGAGCAAAATCACACAAACCAAAAAATGTCAAACACAAATCGCAGACACAAAGATTTTTACGTGAAAAATTCAAATGGAAAAAACCACGGGACGATCGGAGTCCAACACTGAAAAGCCTCCACTAATGGAATAAGAAATACACTGATTCCTTACAAACTTCTCACCGATCCAAACGGATCACCATAACTCTTTGGAATAGAAAATAGATCACAGACAAACGAAGAACGGAGATGACGAGACAAGAATTACCCGAAACCGATCTCCTATTCGAAATAGCATTCAATCTCTTTCTCTCTCCTTCCAATGTTGTAAAATTACTATTGCCTTCTTTTGCAATTTTTTTTTGAGATATGAGATATATTTTAGGGCTAGAAGACACCTAATATATATAGCCTCAAACTCACAACTAGTACTCCTATTATATATAGGTATACCCAATCCAAATCCAAATCCAAATCCATTGACATATTCCTATTATATGTAGGAATATCCAGTCCAAATCCAAATCCATTGACATATTCCTATTATATGTAGGAACACCCGATCCAAATATATTGAGGTATTCCTATTATAAGTAGGAATACTCAATTCAACTCCGAAATATTTTTCACATAGATTGGGAACCATCCACTCCACATTAAGCTAGGGGTTAGAGTATGTAACAATCTATACTATTAACTTTGTTTGCAAACCATATATATTCTTAATCAGTGAAGCCATGATCAAACATTTTTGTCTACTTTTTTCCATTACTATATGCTGGCTATCTCACATTTGTCATCGTTCTTATGGTCCTCACTGATATTCAATTATCATCATCATCATCATCATCATCAATTCATCTTCTTATTAACAATATTGCCACAGAAAAGAATCTCAACTCTTGTAAGAGATCAAGGCCTCAAGGAGTTATTCTAGTACTCAACTATTACTCTTGTGCCACAAAATTATAAACAAGTGAACCTATGTATTCCCACATCTAGAGATTAAATAAATTGTAATATGAAGAGAGCACAATGGGGAGCCAGAAATGACTAGATACATTGGAATAAAGGACAGGAACAATATATTTGTGCAATTTTTTTTCAGAAGGTTTAATTGGCTGGATAAATGGATTTTGTAGCCAATGTAATATGTGCATTTGGTATAATTGATTTGTGAATGATATTTCCAACATAATCTAGATCTTCCCTTGAATTCTTGTAGATCCATCTGGCCTGCTGAAAACTAAATTATACACTGAAATCTTAAATATACCTCCAGTTATAATAATAGAATCAAGAACTGAGTACAGCAGTTGAGATTTGAGAATATCTTATTACAGGTTGTCTTTAGTAAAGAAAAGAGAATGATTCCAGAATTGTAACCCAAAGTCACTATGATCAAATATGGACGGCTAAGATCATTGTTGGACTATTATGTAATTTTTTTTTTTCTTTCTAAATCCTAAATTAGGTTTCTTAACCTATATAGAGAGGCTAAGAGAACTTACTAAAGAGAAGCTCATACATGAGAGATTCAATGGAGCAAGTTCACATAAATATAAGAAAAGTTTCGTACTTTGCTATTAGGTCTCGTTCTTCAAGATATGTTCGGAGGGTCGTCTTCTTCGAC
This sequence comes from Iris macrosiphon, assembly GCA_036927795.1. NCBI lineage: Eukaryota > Viridiplantae > Streptophyta > Magnoliopsida > Asparagales > Iridaceae > Iris > Iris macrosiphon. The sequence continues at coordinate 6,144,139 of JAYESA010000009.1, forward strand.
AAGGAAGATCACCACATGATCGGGTGAGTAATTTTTTCGTGTACCTTCTTATTTCTTCTTGAGATTGACGAGATGTTGAACTTGGAGACAAATGGTTCAGCATATTATAATCAATTTTATACTTTTGAGTTATATAGATTAAGATTCGTCCGAATGACTTAGTCACCGAACATATACTATGTTTAATCTGTCTTGGTACTTGTGTGAAACGGAAGGTTATGGTTGGTGTCGTTTTCGTGGCGTTCTCGGACCAACAAAGCTGTGGAGTTGGTTAGCTAATGAAGTAGCCCCTGGAAGAGGACGGCGAGATGAATGACAGCTCCCTTCTTTTTTGGACTAGTTAAGAATGTCATGTCAGGAACTCCTCCCCACGATCTTGCAAACTTCCTACTCTCTCTCTCTTCTTGTGTACTTCCCTGTTCTTTTCTTGAAAAAAAGAAGTGACTCTCCACGTTCTCGCTTCCTAGTTCTCTACAATCCTTCAAAGCTCTCCTAACAATGAAAGGATCATCTCCCAATTATTCTCCTTAGACTTGTAGAACTTCCTTAATCTAGAAGTCCTTCGAGAATCTCAGCCTTCTTTGTTTACTTCCACTAATGCCAAATTCAGAATGATCCACTCTGGACTGCGCAATGCGTGAAATGATGAAACAGTTAGTCAGTTTGCTGTTGTCGATCCGTTAGAGGATCAAAAGTCTGATCATTCTAATGTGCATATCATTTTTTGTTTCTGTTAGAAACCATTCAATGCAATCAGAAAATAAGCAAAAACTAGAAATATAAATTAAAGAGTAGAGGATTCAAATGGAGTATGTGGAAGAGTTTTGGTGGCGGCAAATTTTTTTTTTGTGAGATTGGAATGTTTTGAGAGAGAAAAAGAAAACGAATAACTGAGAACCGGAACTGCAGGAGACCAACAACTCACGAGTCCGAATAAAAAAAAGAATTAAAAAATTACTGGTGGTCCATGGAGTTTCTGGAAGAATTCAGCAAATTTTTTGTCTATGCGAGATTGGAATGTTTTGAGAGAGGAGAGGAAAAAAAAGAAAGGGTCCGCAAAGACCAAAAATCCATCAAACCGAATCAAAATAAAATAAAATAAAATAAAATAAAATAAAAAATGAGTTAAGAAATTATTGGTCCAATCCGCGGCACGCAGGCTATGTGCGTGACGAAAATGCACATTTAATTGCACATCCGTTTGCAGGTTGGATTAGATTTAGTTTATTTTCACAAAATTTATTTATCCAATAAAGTAGATAAAACTATTTAAAGCACTCTTTTCTATCATATGTGGGACTTATTAAATCATATAGCACTGTGTTGCTTTAAACAAACAACAAAAGCAACAGTTTCCTGCTTATATAAATACTGGAATCCCTCAAAAGCATCATCAAGCTATTCCTCGACACTCTTCACTTGTACTCGATTTGGTTCCACATCCAAATGGAGCCTTTGGGAGCGATGTCCGAGTTCGATTGGAATGTCGTTGACGAGTCTGAACTTACGATGGCACAGTTGCTTGGTACTTGCCAAGGAACTGACTATGATGCTAGTTGTGATTGGTTGCACAACGTTGCTGCTTCTAGCTTCAATTGGCCAAGTAATGATTCTGCTAGTACCAGCAATTTCTTCTCCCCCCCTACGGAATTCAATAGCTATAGCTATGAGGAGGAGTTGAGTGGTGCAGCGATGATCCCAGCAATGAAGAAGACGAGCTCGGAGTCGACGATGACCGCAACCCTGCCTCCTATTGACTACAGCAATGATCAGTTTGATGTTGCAAGCAACATTAACATAACCACCACTATTGCTATTGCTGAACATACTCCACCACAGCCCAAGAGGAAGATTGTCGAGCATGACATTGGCAACAAGGACAAAATCACCATCGAAAATGATCCCAAGAAGAAGGCTGGGGCGTCCACACAGGTTAGTATCCAATCAACCAAAAAAACAAAGAAGAGAGTTTCAAATGTTTGATACGGCTTTTGTTGATAAAATTCCTTCTATTTCCGGTAAACAAATTGATAAAAAATCTTAGTGTTAGTAGTCTATGGAAAAGAGTCGGTGTTCGAAACACAGTCTCAATAAAGTATTCGCGATCTATGAACAGACTTTTTCTCGAATTCTTTCTAGAGGTAAAACTCCACTTGCTACCGGTTTTCTGTCACTGTACACAGATTCGAAAGAAACAATCTGAATTTAGCTTTGTCAAGAGAAACTATAAGGATTGAATTTGGGTGTTGAAGGAGGAGAGATTGGGACAAAGTGGTCACTACAAAAATACACTGTTTTAGCGACGGAATTATCCGTCGCTAAAATGCATATTTCCGTCGCTATTTGCATTTCGCGACTGATTAGCGACGAAAATGTTTCGTCAGAAAAATTAATGTCGTTACGAAAATTCCGTCGCTACGGATTAGCGACAGATTGAACGACATAAATCCAGCAACAGATCAGTGACGTATAATTTTCGTCGCTAAACTAAAAAATAGAGACATTATGATCCCAAAATTTGTCAAATTTTTCAAAGGGTTCTGCACAATCAAGGCTCACAGAGTTCGTCGTTAATCCGTCGCTAAGTCGTCACTCTCATTGACGGATTAGCGACGGATGTTAACGACGGACTCTGATACATGTTTGGTACATTTGTGTGTATAAGACGTTTTAGCGACAGATAGTTCGTCGCTAGGTAGTCGCTGGCCTGAGATTTTCTGTCGGCAATCCGTCGCTAACCTGATATTTTTCAGATTTTTCGTCGCTATTATGTCACCGGTCCGTCGCTAAAGGTAATATTTTTTCCAGAAATCAATTTCTGCTTAGCATGTACCTGTTATACATTCACCAATTTTCACACAAATAAATTTCACACAAACTAATAAAACCGACACAAACATGTACAAATGTTATATATACAATGAAATAATAAAGTAGAGTAATCCAAACATGTACAAATAACTGTTATACAATCCCACAAAGTCAAATAAATACAATCAAGTCAAAAAAATACAACCAACTCAAAAAATCTATCAAGTCGACGGTGGAGGCGGAGGCGGCGGCGACTGTCGGCCAGCCATATACTGTGCCACAACCATAGCGATGATATCATGTAAATCATCAGGAGCAACGACAGACAGAGCAGTGGAAGGAGCCGTCGAAGGAGCTGGATGACCCATCAATACCGTCGGAGGAGCTGGTGCCGTCGGAGTAGCTAGAGGACCCAACGTAGTAGCCGTTGGCGGAGCAGGTGCTGCAGCATCACAAGTTTCTATCAATTGTCAGACCATCCCATGTATCTCATGCACAGTCGTCGTAAGCTGCTCCAGAGACATCGCACTAGAAGGAACGCCGGAGCCGGGCACTGATGAAGCTGGAGTACCCGTCGGAGGAGCTTTGGAAAAGACCGACTGCTGGGATGCCAACTATCCGGTACCGTACACGCTGCCGCATTTTTCTCTTCCGACAGCTTGTACCCACCGATCGTTTCTCTCAGTCGGCGTACTACTCTCAGCGCCCCCCTCTAACGTCTCATATGTCTCATATATTTATTTATATAAATAGGTTTAGAGTTAAGGACTTTAGAGTTATATGTGTTATATTTAATTTTGGTTAGAGTATCATATTAGATACTAGATATCATAGTACATGTATATAATTTGAGTTATATTTACTATATTTGATTTCCATGATATCTTAAAATAGGGTATTAACCAAGGTTCAAAGTATCAGAATCAGAATCGGTATCGGCCATTCCTATGAGGTTTAAAGTAAATTGAATGAAATTATAATTTTATATTTACAGTGTTGTTTCTTAAAATAGGATATTAACCAAGGTGCATAATTTTAAGTATTTACAGTGTTGTTTCTTAGTATTTTTGAAATTGAATAAAATAGTAATCACCCTTGTCGATTAATTTACACGCGATAGATAAATTTTCCTCTTTTATATGCTTTTACAATCTTAATATAACATAATATAACTTCATAAACCATTAGAATGAATAAAAATTTAACATAGAAACTAGAAAATGTCATAGTTTGACTGTTTGACCTATAGTTGATCTAGTTTGACTGTTTTGATCTAGAAATCTAGAATCTAATTAAATTATAAAAATAATCTAATTAAATTAAAAAAAATTATAAAGACAACTTACATATGCTTTGGCGGCCAGCTCATCTACGAGTTTTTCATCCTTCTTTCTTTTGTGGGTCCGCTGGAAGATTGCTGGAAAGTCGACGGTCTTAGGGTCTTCCCCGGCTCTAGCGGCCTCGTCGCACAGTAAAAATTAAGCAATTAATAAATAAGCAAAAAAATAGAATTATAAAAAAATTAATCTAGCGAAAATTTTTAATACTAACCATCCGTCGAAAATGATCGACGGTAGGAATGGATCCACTAGTATGGAGACCACCCTTAGCACAGGCAGCCTTCGACTTCTCGCACTTGGCCTTGTAGGCCGGAGTGTCCATCTTCTTCTTCTTCATCTCCTTCCAGTACTCCGTCTTCAGTCACTCCTTGCGGTGATCTGGTCCAAGTAACGCCAGCGCCTTCTGGTCATTGATCATATCTTTCAACCTCTTGCTGGCGACAGTCTTATAGCACTTCCGGATATTACTCTCTTTATGATCCGGCCACCAGTACAACCTTTGCAAATTAGAAAAATATTTTTTATCATTTTAATAATTTTTTTTACATACTATTATAATTATTATTATAAATAAAATTTATATACATACCACGAGCTTCTTCAGCCAAGCAAATCGTCCATCGACCGGGATATCACTGAAGTTGATATAAGGGCCATCAAAGTAGCCCCGCATGATCTTCCCCAGATCATTCACAACCTTGATAAAAAAGAATCTGAAATATGTAGACAATATACAATTAGAATAAAAATAAAAAATAAATGTGTAAATTGATAAATAAATGCTTACGTCGCTCCATCGACCCATAGCTTGGGACGACATATATTGGATGGCCGCTCTGGTAGAGTAGGGGGATTTACAAATCCTGGACGACGGACATATACTACGCTGTCTACAAGAAGGCATGAAAATGGATTTGCTCCTGTGGGAGCAACTGGTGGAGTAGTCGGTGTTATAGTGTCGGTGGTGGCTGGAGTAGAAGAAGGGGTAGCATCCGATGGCAATCCGGGAGATGGAGTAGCTCCTCCTACTTTAGAACGAGTATATGGCGGAGATAAACCATCTGTCGCATCTACGAACTCGTCCTCAGGTCGTGTGTGAGAATCTGGTGTAGCAGACGTAGTGGACGGAGGATGCTGAGAAGATGATCCTCTCTGAACTTGTCGTCCTCGTCCTCGTCCTCTCCCACCATACTATAGGTAAATCTGCAGCAAATAAAAAATGGTGTCATCAAACATATAATCATAAAGTAATGGGTGTGGTAAAATAAGTAAATACTACTGTGGTGATAATTGTGTCATAAAATAATTAAATAAATATCTAAGCTAATGCATATGTATATACATACTAATCTTCTTCATCTTCCAAATCGCCATCGTCTTCCGAATTATTTTTTGAATCATCTTCATCTTCTACTTTTTTTATTTTTATTTTCACTTCCACTATCACTATCACTATCATCTTCATCTTTTAATTCTTGTTTCTCTCTCGATACCTCCATATCAGAGTTCTCTACTATATGAGGTAAATCTTCTATCTCAATCTCTTCGTCAGCTCTATCATCCTCTATGACAACGTCAACCTCCATACCATCAACACCGGCCAAACTCATATATGCAAGTTAATGCATGACCAGTACCTCATCCTCTTGGTATGCTAGATCCCCAACATTATATATGTTTCTAGCTTTATTTTTGCATACAGCCCACCAATCTTTATTATTGCGTTGTCGACTAGGATAGCTCGTACAATACACTTGAACCATTTGATTAGCCAACACAAATGGTTCAAAACCTATATATCTTTTTCCATATTTTATATCAACAAACCCAAGCTGGTTGTCAATTTTTCATCCTTGCTTGGGTGTTGTGTCGAACCAATCATATTTAAACAACATAATTTTGTCTCATAAGAGTAATCCAGTTTCACGATATCTCTTAGTACATCGTAATAGTCGAATTTTGGATCGACATCGTAGACTAAACTCCTCATACATACTCCAGAATTCTTTGTATAATTAGCCTTATCATAGATAAATGATTGATTAATAGACTTATTACGGGTTCTAAATTTGAAGCCATTGATGGTGTATCCATCCCAACACCTTGCCCTCTTGCTTGGTCTGATAGCAAATGCTCGAAGTCGTTCGTTCTGTAAGTCTGTACCAGGACGAAAAACCTGAAATATCACGTATCATATAGACATTAGACAAAGATTGGTCTGAATGCTAAATTTAGAATGCTTAATGTTTAGGATCCATACATAATTATGCAACCACGATAAAAAAAATTCTATCAACCTCTCTAGCAAGATCACCTTCATTAATATTATGTCTCTCCATTTTTACCTCAGCTCTAAAAGTACTGTGATAATAAGGAGAACACAGTTAGAGCAATTCTTTTAAAGTATATACAAAATTAAAATATCTAGGAAATATGTGTTATTTACTTCTCAATATCTTACATCTCTTTTATACCACTATTTAATAATATATAACGATGAGCGGCTTCTAACGCATCATCTTCCAACCAACGTACTTTAGTAGCAGTTGTAGGCTTCTCTCCCATATTGAAGATAGTGTGGATTACACTATATCAACCCTACCGTCATCATTCCTTTGGGCTCTATTGCGATTTATTCTGACATGATTATCAAAGTAGATGGAGCAAAAGTTTGAAACCTTCTCAATGATACATGCTTCGCATATCGAAGCTTCTATATGAGCCTTATTGTCAACCTTCTTCTTCAGGTGATGTAGATATCTACAGATAATATATTGAATCTTAGAATTATTTGAATAAAGAAATATTAGTATAAATAATTTATACCTCTCAAATTGATACATCTATCGATAATGGACGGGAGCGCCGATGCGTGCTTCGTATGCAAGATGAGTAGGCAAATGCTCCACACTATCAAAAAACTGGGAGGAAGAACCCTTTCTAAATTATACAATGTTAATACAATCTTCTTCTCAAGTTCTATTATATGTTGCACCGTCAACTTGCTTGAACACAAATCTCTAAAGAATATAGATAATTCAACCAACGGAGTTCATACTTGATGAGGCAACATATCTCTCAGAGCAATAGGTAGTAACCTCTCCATAAATACATAGAAATCATGACTCATCATTCCTGCCAGCTTACGTTCGTTGAGATCAACACATCTTGCCAGATTTGACACGTAGTCGTCAGAAAATCTCAACTTTGAGATCCAGTTGCATATTATTAATTTATCCTCCCTACTCAATGTAAATAGTGTTGGAGTCTTAACCCAATTGTCTTTGCCACTTCGTTTTATGTGCAAATCTGAACGCCTGCAAATAATTTCCAAGTCATTTCTTGCTTTGACATTGTCATTCATTTTTTCCTTGATATGTATCACCATATTAAAGATGTTGTCGAATATATTCTTTTTGATATGCATGACATCAAGATTGTGCCTTATGAGATTATCCTTCCAATAAGGTAAGTCCTAAAGATACTCTACTTCGTCCAATTATGCCTACGTTCGAACCCTTCAAAGTGAACGGCCGATATCAGATCTTCCACTACAGTCGATAATCCATCTACCTATTTTCAAACTTTGTCTCATGTCAGTCTCAATGAGGGAGAAGATAGTTCATGTTAACCAGCTCTAAAGGCGTCTATGTTCCTTCTCCACGGATACGACGCAGGAAGGAACTGGCGGTGACAATAAAAAAAGTATGATTTTCCTCCATTCTGGAGATAGAATACCTTACTCTTTTTTATGCATATCGGACAAGATAAAGTACCATGAGTACTCCACCCCGATAATATCTCATATGCTAGAAAATCATTGATGGTCCACATGAGAGACGCTCTCATCTGAAAGTTCTTCTCCATCGATATATCATATGTCCGAATGCCAAATTGCTATAATTATTTTAACTCATCCACCAACGGCTGCAAGTAGATATCGATATTCTTCTTTGAATATTTTAGACCGGGTATGATAAGTGTCAAGAACATGTAAGGAGTCTTCATGTACATCCACGGTGGTAGATTGTAAGGAGTCAAAATTATCGACCAATAAGAGTACTGAGATCCCGACTGTCCGAATGGAGTGAATCCATCAGAATATAAATTTAACCAAACATTCCTGGGCTCCGCAGCAATTTTAGGATGACACATATCAAAATGTTTCCATGCCTCTCCATCGGAAGGATAAGATAATTCTCCTACATCCATCTTTCGTTCCTTGCTATGCCAAGTCATGTGTTATGCTGTATTTGCAAACATATACATCATCTGCAGCCTCTTTGTGATCGGCAAAAACTGCATGTACTTGTAGGGATAGAATCTTTCTCGGACAGTTGACTTTTTTTGTCCCGAATTGGCTTGTACCGGTCCGCGTGATAGAAAATATATTTATCTTTATCATTGTTCTCCTTGTAGTACAATATGCAACCGTTTCGATAATAATATATCTTTCTGTAGCCTAATCCGAGTTTTCGTATCATCATCTTCGACTTGTAGAAGTTTTCAGGCAACTCCTTCGATCCTTTTGGCAACAACTCTCTAATAAACTGAATTATTGGGTAGTAGCATTCCTGTGGCAAGTTAAAATCAGACTTTAGGTTCAACAGCCGCATCATCACCGATAGGACATAATGAGAATCATAACCCGGATATAACAGAGTATCGACATTCTTGAACATATCATAGAATTCCTTCGTATCAGGATTAGGATCCTCCGGATCAAAACTTGGACCGACCGCATCAAATACCAACTCACGCGCCCGATTTTGCGGTCGATATTCAAAGGTATCTTCGAGAGTGGACTCTTCTACCTCTGTATTGAAGGAAAAATTATGATATTGCAAAAAATAAAGGTTCTCCTTGAGCTATCCACTCCTTGTAGTTCAGTACGAAACCCTTCTTGTAGAGATGCTCCCTCACGAGATTCACCTCTTTGAATGGTATATTATGATATTTGACACAATGATACTTGATGAGTCTCTCATTCATGAAATCAGGTTGACTACTGGCGTATTTGAAAAATTACTCAACGTCCGCCATGAAATTATCTGTCAAATCAATCATACTCTCGTGTCGCCGATTGTACATCCACAATCAGTCAACTAAGTATCGACTCATTGATTCTGCATGTACCATATATTCAAACAATATGGATTAGATACAAGATGAGTTAGGATATTTGCTAAAGGATTGTTAGTTAGGATACTTGATGAAGAAGTCTCATAAAGAACTAAAGGAGCTATTGGAAAGATCATATTTGAGCATTTCTTCATGTTTTATACATATCCAAAACCATAATTCCTCGACACTCATCCGAATATGGTCGATACATGCCATATCATAGTAAGGTTGGAACTACTAATTACTATTTATATTAGTACCCTGAAGTATAACTATGAACGACTATAATACTAAGAAATAACACTAGAAATACTTAAAATTATGCCTAAAGTATAAAATATATTTTCTAAAATATTAATAATTAGTGATAACTGTATCGGTTAAATTAGTGATAATCGATACTCATAGTAATTGTCCGATACTGATACCAATACCAATACTCTAAAATGTTAATAATTTATTATAGGTTAAATTAGTGATAACTGTATCGATTTTAGGGTCGATGAATAAATGAATACTGATACGAATTTTTGAACGTCACATATTCTATTTTCTATATTCTAGGATATGCTCAAGCCTACATATTAAGAATTGTGTACGTCTAAGGATATATATATATATATATATATATATATATATATATATATATATATATATATATATATATATATATATATATATATATATATATATATTATTGATTTATAGCACAGATACACGTATCAAAAAAATGTAGACAAATTGACACGAGTATTAGGACACGAATATATATATATATATATATATATATATATATATATATATATATATATATATATATATATATATATATATATATATATATATATATATTCAACCTAATTTTTGACCTAATACAAAATATACCTAATTGATCATAATAAATTGACAAACATGAACAAAATTTAAGAAAATGAACAAAATTGAAGTAGGGAGAGGAAGATGACTTGCCTATAACTCCTCGACTTATAATTTGACAAGGAGGAGAGGGAATGAAGATGAGGTTGATGCTGCTAGGGCTCCTCGAGTTGGGGCTGTCGGAGGAGGAGGGGGAGGGGGTCGTCGGAGAAGAATGAGGAGGAGGGGGTCGTTGGAGACGAAGGAGGAGAGGGGGTCGGGGTCGCACTGGATCAAGGGGAGAGGGGGTTGGGAGTCGCTGGAGACGTCGAAGGAGGAGGAGGAGAGTGGGTCAGGGGTCACCGAAGCAAGGGGAGAGGGGGTCGGGAGTCGCTGGAGACGTCGGGGGTGGAGGAAAGGGGGTCGGGTGTCACCGGTGCAAGGGGAGAGGGGGCCGGGGAACACCGGAGGAGGAGGAGGAGGGGGAGGAGGAGAGGGGGTAGGGGTCGCATAAGAGAGAGAGAGAGAGAGAGAGAGAGAGTTTGAGGGGAAATAAAAATAAAAGTGGGATATTGAATTTTAACGTTTGGCAGCGACGGAATATGTTCGTTGCTAGTCGGTCGCTAAAAAAAATTAACACCACAGCGACGGACTAGCGACGGAAATTAATATATTATTCTTATATAAATATATTAGTCGCTATTCCGTCGGTATTCCGTTACTACACCAGTGACGGATAATATTCCGCCGCTAATATCCGTCGCTAAATTCTGGTATTTTGTAGTGGGTTACTGGTTTTTCTTGTGAAGGGACTTAACAAAACAAAGGAACGAAGACAATACATATAGCCAGCTCCTCAAACCAACAGTTTAATTAAATTTAACGGACTAATTATTTAGCTATTTAAGTATTAACCAAGGCCAATAAAATTTTGACGGACAGAGTAATAAAAAACAAAGCAATAAAAATTAAAGAGAAAATAAAAAATAGTTTAGACCTCAACCCGAATTCGGACATTAATCGCCCACGGTCAGGAATTCTTGATAACTTGCCCAGGATAACGACTAGAATAATAAATTAGAAGCATCTAGAGAGATTTTTTGGCTACATATAATTCCGATATCCAAGTGACACCTGATGGATTTAGAGCTCTTCGTCATGAGGGGCACACTTCCAGCACGCCGTTGAGTGTTACATTTACCTGTAAATTACTATACTTGATATAATATATTTTATGTATAGTTGCGCCTAGATAACCCGGATAGTCTGCAGGGCATGTGGCTGTATGGAATCTCAACTGGAAGTGTTAGTAACTAAGACTGTGATAACACCTGGTTTGTTAATGATAGCAAGCTATAGGGCATGATTGGCCGTGATTGCTTGATTTCTAGTCTAGTCTTGTCCTGATTCATTCAGCTACTAGTACTGAACTGTAACCTGAGTATTGATTCCAAATATCCCTGTTTAAATACTCCAGAGTTGTTTAACTGTTATTTTACTTGATGCATCTATTTACTCTTTTCCTATGTTATTTCTTACTGATTTATCTGCATGCTGATTTTTAGTTCCTAAGTTGGCTCCCTTGTGTTACTTGCTATTTTGGGGTCTGATCCCACTGATTTTGTATTGCCAAATTTTGGAGCTGGACCGCAGGATCTCCCGTATTTTCTGCCTCAAGATGGTGAACACTAGGAGCACCAGAGGCCATGAGTGAGTAGCTTCTCCATCACCCACTTGATCTTGTACTTATACTTTTGAGGCGTTTAGCCTCAAAGCACGTGTTTAGCTCATGTCTTGGAACTTGATATCTTACATGCGGGACTACATGTAAAGCATATTCTAGACTATAGTTAGCTGATCATGTAATATTGCACCCTTGCTAGTTCTTCATTTTTGTAACTAGTTTCATGATCATCTGTGTATGTATAGTTTGGGATGCCTTACAATTATATCTTTGGGGATTATACATCTTGCAACTTATTGCTTGCTTAAAATTGAGACACCTAGGACCCTTGAACCAGGAATGATTGTTGGATTGTAGAGTAAATCCTTACATGTCTAGACACCCATGATCGTATCTCAGAGTATTGAGTACTCTGGTGTACGTAGCAGGCTTTGTCTGCCCCCGCTCTCGAGTATTCTGCAGGTTCTGAGACATGACACGATTTAAGTGGTGGCCCATGCAGGTCTGAAATTCAGAAGTGTGGGGGTTTACCAAGTGTTTAGATGTCTCAATCATATTACTCCTTGATCTTCTCCAGTGTCGAATTTATATCCTTGAAATCTTGACTCAATATCTACTTTGATCCTTGATCAATCATGTCCCTTCCCTTTGATCCTTGTGTCCTTTATCTTTTAGGGACATTGTTCTTGGTTCTTCTGATCATCCAACCCGAGTTCCTCTAGTAGCAGAACAGCATCCCGATGCCCTGAAAATCCTTGAGGTTCAGCCTCAGCATTTCGGGGCCGGATCCAGAACAGTTCAGAATGAGGAACCCCAGATCCAGCCAGTACCTCACGTGCAACCAATACCTGAAGCAGGAGGGGAAAATAATGTGCTAATTGGTATCCTTCGGAAATTATTGGCATCTCAAGAATGTCGAGAGGACGAACTCATTCAGTCAGTACAAAAGGCCTTGGAAAGAGGCAGATATCGTGCCAACAACTCGGCAAGCAATTTCAAGCACCTCCAACCCTCGTATTTCTACGGCACCGAGGATGCGAATGCATCGGACACGTGTCTTCAGGACACTGAAGCCATCCTCGAGGCAGCGGAAGTGCCAACAAGAGAGCAAGTGTCAGTAGTACGACTGCAGTTGCTAGACTTTGTCCGAGACTGGTGGGCAGCCCAGATGATTTCACTAACAGTGTCCGTCCCTTGGGATGTCTTCAGTGAAAGATTTCAGACCAGATATTATGACGCGGTGTCGCGTTATGACTTGCAGCAGAGATTTAACAACTTGAAGCAGATGGACAGGACTGTCGACGGCTACGCGGTAGAGTTCTGCAGACTCAGTCGGTTTGCTCCCACCTTGGTGACGACCGAATTAGATCAAGCAAGAAGGTTCCAGCAGGGACTTCATCTGGAGATCATATTGGCAGTGGAACAACATGAGTTCCAGACTTTTGATGATCTGTTAAGAGCAGCAATGGGGCATATGAGTATACCTCTCAGCGAATCGTGGATAGGACTGAAGGACGAAAGAGAATCCACACATCTGGAGGTTCTTACACCCAGTCTTCAGTACCAGTCCCGACAGTTAGGACTTTAACTATTGGATCTCCAAGAAGATCAGTTTCAACAGCCTCAGTTCACCAATTAGCTCGCGAACGATTTGACTCATTTGTAACCCTAAGTAGGTGTAATATTCTAGGATAAGTGGAACTAAACATGATTTATTTATTTTTCCTTAAGCAAAAGAATATATAACAGCTTTAGCTTGTGTTCTAATTGTGAATGCACGATCTTTCTGAAGATCCAAAAGAGCGCGAAAAATGCAAGAAGGAAGAAGGAAGAGAGCAATGGCAGTTACAGCTCGGAGGAAAACTCTAATGCTTCTCAAGAACCAATCGGCGATGGCGATGGGGAAGGCACGAGTTCTAACAAGAAAGGGAAAACTAGAGCGGCCGATCCCCAGAGCCTCTACGCAAGGGTATATATGCAATGAATCTAGCTTAGATTACTTCTTTAAACCAATTAAAACAAAGAAAAATGGTGGTTCTTTCAATTACATGACTCTGATGTGCCAAGTTGTACGTGCATTCATTTTAACAGAAGAGGAGAGAGAGGATCAACGAGAGACTGAGGATATTGCAGAAGTTGGTTCCTAATGGAACCAAAGTAAGTGCTCAAGCTCTTTGACTGCATATATTGTTTCGTTTGTTGTAACAGATATTTTGTGCAACATGGATGACTGAGAACTCTTATGATCATGTGATGCAATTGACAGGTAGATATAAGCACCATGCTTGAAGAAGCTGTTCAATATGTGAAGTTCTTGCAGCTTCAAATCAAGGTAACTGTCACATCATCTTCGTACCATCTTACTTTTGTCTTAAATCTTATTAAAAGTTGTTGACACAAACCGTTTCTCAGTTGTAGATCACATAACTAATCTCATATATATATATATATATATATATATATATATATATATACTAGTACGTAGTAACTCGTGTGTTCATGCGTGGATCATGCAGCTTTTGAGCTCTGATGATATGTGGATGTATGCTCCTCTTGCTTCCAATGGGATGGACATCGGGCTCGATCTAAAGCTTCATTTTCCACAGCAAAGACAATGATCGGGACTAACTCGACCATCGAAGCTGTCAACTCTTATATTTTCTTTTTTCTATCATTGCTGCCGCCTTGTAATACATGGGGTTATAATAAGAGGATATGAAGCCTCGTGATCATTCATTCATCAGAGTTTATGTAATTCTCATTGTTACTATTTTTTCCCCTTAACTAAAGGAAATTGGTATATTCAAGTCACTGTATAGAAGAACCTCAGCAGAAGCAAATTTAGAGGTTCTCTTCTTCTCTCATAATATCATCGAATGTCCAGTACTCAGTGAGAATACATCCAGGGTCTCCACATATATAGAGATGACCAAGTTAGGCAACTCGTCTGGGTGAACGATGGGAAAATTAACCTAGTTTGTTATCACTTCTAAGCAGGACACATCATGCACTTACTAATGAACATGTCTCGTATTGTATATGTAACTGAATATGTTTGTTATTATTATTACATCTCTCTAGTCCTATGAGTTTTTGAACTTCTCTTAACATGTATATAAATTTAGAGCGCTAGACATAGAAGTATGAAGGTTTTTCTTGTTTAATCCAATTTAGAGCTTTTGGAATTTTTTTTGACATGTACACAAATAATAAGATTTGCGGGGTTCATGTCAAGATAGACAGGCTAAGGACGAGTATCTGATAAAACATCCAATTAACATTTAGAGCAGAATCGAATTTATTTGTGAAGTTGGACATTTTCTGTGTGCATGCAAAATTTTATTATGATCTGTAGCACTTGTATTAAGAACATACGATGATCTTTCTTGTTTTGTAATGTTACTCGTCTGAAAGCTGTATTTTAGCAAAGAAATCATTACTAAAGAAGATGCTGACATTTACCAACTTCGCTTATACGATACTGGTTCTGAATTGCTCTTGCATTGGTTTCATGGACAGTTCTCTGATATTTTTATATATGATTTCTAATATGCCAAAAAAACTACAATATTTCAAGATTACCAAACATTTTAAATTAGAATTCTTTTGTAAGCATTCCATGGTTTATAATATCACTTTTTGGATTGATTAGAAAATTGTGTGTCAACAAATTGGATTACAACGCTTTCCAATCAATTTCCACAAAAGAGTTTTTTTTTTTTTTTTTTTGGGTTCTCGACTCCTGTCCAATGTGAGTTCTAGCTCCGTCCCTGCCCCCACCTCTGGCTACGTCTTCCTCGAAAATGATCGTCGTGCATTCACCCCCAACCATCACTAGAGTAAAGTAAGTATATATATATATATATATATATATATATATATATATATATATATATATATATATATTTGACCCATGATTCTTGATCCGCTCTGCTATATATGGTGACCCTTGTCGATGCCACCCATGCAAAATGAGCTAGCCCTAGGATAAGTCGGACGAGACTTTGGACTTGGACAGCCCCCCTCTGCTAGGACAACCTCCCAGTTCAGCACGATCCTACCAAAGGTCAGGGTCATGAATGATCCCTAAGAACCGGCTCACAATAGAAATCAAGGGACAACAAAAATTAGCTCCGAATAGAACAATCCAACCTTCCGGACCAGTCCTGTATGCGAACTACTCTCCCTCCGCTTCCCCAAAAAACCACTTGGTCCAACACGCTTCCCAACATGATATAGAGGAGGCCTTGGAATACCACCTTGACCTACTCTGAGTAGTAGGTGTGCTTAAACTCCTCTTCCCCCTCATCTCATCTCATCTCATCAGGGTGTCCCTCATCGCTCAAAATCTTCAGCATCCATGGTTTCTGGCCGTAGGACTCAAGTCTCCTTCGTATTCTTGCGGATGGTGTTACTCTCCGTCGTCTTGAAATCCAACCGCGCGCTTGCTTGCACTCCTGTGCCAATTCCAAGCGTTCTATGTCATTCACATATTCATCATCTCCTTGTCGTTTCTCTCTAAAGTCTCCTTCATCGATAAACGCAGCATACTTCATAGTCAGCAGAAAAAAAAAAATCAGTATGGCAAAAGAATGAAAGAGAAATAAAGGATATTGGAAGTAGAATCAATGCTGCTCCAATATAACAACCAGCATTTTTCAAATGAAAATGATACCTAAACTGTAACAAGAAATTCCACATTAGGGTGATCCAAGAGGGGATCAAGAGAGACTCTTAGATGAATCTAGTAAAACACAAAATGAACAAGGAGTAAGACATAGGTGGAAGAAATAAGTATGTCCAGCCAGAATCCTAACAAAACAACCTTCAAAGCAAAAGATGAGTGAATGGATATAATTCAATGCAAAGAAAACAGGAGAATATAAAAAAGCAGGTCAAAACCTGCAGACTATATAAGAAAGGAAACATAAATTATTTAGGTCAGTCCAATTTTTTTTTAGTTTATTTATAAGTTTGTTATTTAATTTTTTTGCTTGAGAGCAGTCCAAAATTTGGTATAAAAGTCGATGACTTTTTATTTTATCTATGTTCTCTTTTCTCCCTATGCTCTCTTCTCCCTGTGCTTCTTCCTTCTTCCAAAACATAATTTTTTTCCAATTCTCAAAATCCTTCATTCTAATGCCTAAAATAGTTAGATAAAATTAGTTTTGAACTAATTTAGGATTGATATACGAACTAATGAAGCCTAAAAATCAAATTTAGGATATCAAAAAATCGAACATAGCCGACAGTCGGACTTCAAACCTACATGACTGTAGACAAATTCTATAGTGCTATAGTATATATAGGACTGTAGAAAAGTCTATAGTCTTATAATATATTTAGGACTGTAGGAAATCCTATAGTCCTGTATTATATATGGACTCTAGAAAAGCCTATAGTCCTATAGTATATGTAAGACTGTAGGAAAACCTATAGTCCTATAATATACCAAGACCCAATGTTGTTGGAGTACTAGCACCTCTTTCCGTAAAAAATGTCTTGTATACTGCATTGATTAATATGGTAAGAAAATAATTTATAGATTTAAAATATTTATAATTGTTTACAAACTAACATATTTTCGTCGTGTCATAACAGGCTAAATAAGTAAAGTATTTAAAAAAGTGTCTCCGTGCACGTAAGGGCAAAAATTACAGAGAAATCAGTGAGAGTTGGAAAACATAGACAGCTCCGTTGCAGATTTTGACTTTATTTTTTCTAGGGAGCAGCGTACGAAAAACAGAAATAAAAATTAATTTGGTTGATGTAGCCAATTTATTCTCGACCGATATTTGCTTTGAATCAGACGAACAAGCGTTACAGTAGTACAGAGAAGTTGGACGAAAAAATAATATAGTCATTGTGATATCAAGATCGGCCTGACACCGACCGGGATGCAAAACATGCACCGGACGCAGCGATCGCCTCGATGACACCTTTCACGGATAAAATAAATTTCTATAAGAAGTTGTTGAAGATTGAGGAGTCCAGAGACATGCCCGTTGGCCACTTCGATGTTCAAATCGACTGATATGAGTGGGATATTTATATTTTGCACTTTTGTATCATTTTGTATCACTTTGGTTCAAATATAATTTTGTATAATGCTGAATCACTTTTGTATACAGTGAAAAATTCATATGAAATTTCTAAAGTTTCAGTGTATAAGTGAAAAATCCATAGTATTTAGTGTATGATTGAAACTCTATGTTTGTACAATTTTATACCCATATCCTTTAGGACTGTCAACAAGTTGACAGTGCTACATGCTTATAGGATTGTCAACCAGTTGACAATCCTATAAGAGTTTATATGTAGCCCCCCATTCATTTAGGACTGTCATCTTTGTTTACAGTCATAATCAAATGTAGGACTGTCACCTTATTGACAATGCTACATTTGGTTAGGACTGTCAACTTGATGACAGTCCTAAAGGACATGGATATAAAATTGTAAAGACAGAGAGTTTCAATTAGGACTGTCAACTAGTTGACAGTTCTAGACAGTCCTAAAGGACAGGGGTATAAAATTGTAAAGACAAAGAGTTTCAATTAGGACAGTCCTAAAAACGTATATTTTTCTACTATGATTTTGAAGTTTCATACCAAAACATTACAAAAGTTCCATATCAAAATATTACAGAAGTTTCATACCAAAACATCATAGAATCAGTTGCCATACAAGTTTGATCACAAAACATCATATAGAATCACAAAATATTACAAAAGTTTCATACCAACAAAGTCTCATAGTCCAAATGTTTCATTACAAAAGTTACAATATCCAAAAAAAGTTTCATAACGAAAGTTATATCAACCAAATTATTTATCATTTTTTTTTCACTAACGAAAGTTTCATAACGAAAGTTTCAAAACATCATAGAATCAGTACGCTGCTCTCTAGAAATGATGAAGTCAAAATCTGTAACAGAGTTATCGATGTTTTCCAACTTTTCACTGATTTCTCTGTAATTTTTGCCCTTACGTGCGCGGAGACACTTTCTCAAATACTTTACTTTTTTAGCCTGTTATGACACGACGAAAAATATGTTAGTTTGTAAAAATTACAAATCTTTCAAATCTATAAATTATTTCATCACCATATTAACTATATACAAGACAATTTTTTGCGAGAAGATGTGCTAGTACTCCAACAACATCGGGTCTTGGTATGCTATAGGACTATAGATTTTCCTACAGTCCTACATATAATACAGGACTATAAGATTTTCTACAGTCCTAAATATACTATAGGACTATAGGCTTTCCTACAGTCCATATATAATACAGGACTATAGGATTTTCTACAGTCCTAATTATACTATAGGACTATAGGCTTTCCTACAGTCCTATATATACTATAGGACTATAGATTTTGCCTACAGTCCAGTAGGTCTGAAACCCGATTGTCGGCTCTGTTCAATTTTTTGAAACTCTAAGTTTAATTTTTAGGGTTCATCAGTTCGTATATCAACCATAAATTAGTTCTAAACTAATTTATCTAACTATTTTAGGCATTAGCAAGGATTCATGAAAATTAAATAAAATTTACACATAAATAAAATCAAAACCGTAATGGAAGAAGAATATTTGATACATACATAGATTTTGAGTAAGGTTTGTGTGCCATTGCTTGGAATTGGAGAGGAAGCGGGAAGGAAAGTGAGAAAGGGGTTTCAAAATTTGAAGAGAGTAGATATTTAGAATGAAGAATTTTGTGAAAGTTTGGAAGGGAAGGACTGTCCTGAGTAAATTTTGAGTTGTTCTAAGTAAAAATTACAAAAATCTGGACTGTCCTGAAGTAATGTGTTATCCTAACTAAATGTGGAGTATCTATAAAATTTGTTATAAGAAAAGAGTATAGAACCACAAATCTTCCATAACCTAAAGCGAATTCTAGACAACTCATTTTTTAGCCGTCTAAGCCGTAAGTAAATAATCAACCAATTAATAATTAAAAAATTCTAAAAAAATTCTAATTACCCGTGTACGTATTTCCTTTACGTAGAATCATCTTAAAATTATTATAATTTACAAATATTTATACTATTTTCAACAATATTACAAAAAAAATATTTTACTCACGTGGAATCCACATTTACTAGTAGAAGTAAGGGTTATTAGATTTTGCTCGTCTATAGGACTCGAGTAACTTAACACTTGAAATGCCTATACTGCAATATCTTCTGTTTCCTACTAAGATAAGATGAAAGGTAGCTGCCAAAGTTTTTTTGCTACTGATTGTTCATATCTGCAGTTAAC
Organism: Iris macrosiphon; assembly: GCA_036927795.1. Classification (NCBI taxonomy): domain Eukaryota; kingdom Viridiplantae; phylum Streptophyta; class Magnoliopsida; order Asparagales; family Iridaceae; genus Iris; species Iris macrosiphon. Next base: position 6,164,217 of record JAYESA010000009.1, read on the forward strand.
TTGAAAGGAGATCGGGTAAGTATGTTTGGTATTATAATTCATGCATATACATTAATGGCTCAGGTCAAAAGCGTTATCAATAAGTTTACAAATACACCACTTATGTCAAACACATAAATTCGTCACTACTATAGACCCTGAGCTCGTACATTCAGAAACAACAAACAGCCAAATACTCTTTTGCTGTCATTATGGGTCACTGGCATCAAGATGTAATTAGCTATACCTAAAATTTCTTAACTGACAACAAAAAAGTAATGGCACAAAAAAATTCTATACATGCAAAATTATACAAACATGAAGCATTAACAATACTCCTCTTGTAGCCATGCGGACTACCTTCTGTCAGCCATCCATCAATATTTGTCAATTTGTGGGTAATCTCTCAAAGATATTCTTTATTGTTCAGTGAAACTCCGTATGCCCTTTTTTTGGGGGGGGGGGGGGGGGGGGCAAGAATAGACCGAAGATTTTGAAGTTCAGGCTCTTGAGATGTTTTCTTCTTCATGAGTATGACTAGGAACCTCGTTCTGACTGTCAAGGGGCATGTACTGGGCCATTATAGCTCTGATTTCCGAATCCATATAAGACTGAAACAGGAAACATCCAAGTGAGTTATCAAATGATCATTTAGTTCAAGTGCTAATTACCTAAGGATGAAATTTCAACAGATATGAAATAAAAAAGCCCTCAGTAGTATTAGTTCACTCAATCATGTCCTGTCTTGTATATATATGATACTACATCCAATCACAGGGACCACAAAGATTGAGAGGAAAGAGAGACAAGAAGATGAAACTTGGGGAAATTGAGGGCCCTACATTCTAATTTACGTACATGCTCAGTTACAGCAGCAGCAGCAACAACAAAGCCTTTATCCCAATTTTTTGGGTAGGCTCCACATTTATTGAGCTCTGTTAAGGGGGGCATCTCTCTTGCATGTTCAGTTAAATTGTGTAAAGAAAATGACCACCGAGTCTACCTAAAGTCCAGTACTACTGATGGCTATGAAACTATCCAATGAAAACCCCTTAGAAAGTGAAAATATTGAGTGCCCTAAAACTACTCGCTCGTTCATGTGGTTACAGAGACTTTTTAAAACAGAATAACTATCAAAAGACAATAAAAACAGAGTTTTTTGGAAGATAAGATAAAAAGAGAAGACGATTTTAATTATTAATTTATATGGAAGCAAACCACAGGAGTCAGCTGAAGAATACAATAAAATATTCACAACTTACAGTATCATAATTCCTTAATCATAGAAGATAGGTGCCTCTCAAAACCAAGGCAGTGTTTTACAAATTGTTGTCAGAACTACTGCAAGCTACTGAAGGTTAACAAACCATAATAAGGCTAAGGGCCAGTGGGTGGAGTTTGGGGGACGGGATTTTGCTCAAACAGCCATTTCTAGAACACTCGCTGGCATGGCATTCCGGAATCGGACGTTGAAGCCCTCAAAAGAGTGGGCAAATTTGGCCCAGATATACAGAGAGCTAGCCCATTGTGTTTGGGCTCCAAATGGAGCTTTGAATGAAAGCAATTTCAATCCAAACTGGGCCTAAGATTGGTTGCATGAGAAGATAAGAGAACACAGAAAAGAAAGAGATGCTACTCTTCTTATATTCTTGCTACCTTCAATTGAGATATTAATCGGGTCCTGTGATGTCAAAGAAAAATCTAGCTCAGAAATTCTCCCTCTCTACAGTACTCCGTCGATAAGCGTAAGATGAGCAACAGTATAGTCACCCCTGGCCCTCACTTTCTTGGAACCAACCAAAGTTTAGATCCAAAATACACCAGTATCAAGACTCGCGCACTTTCTTTTATCCCACTCCAACCCACTGGGGACCAATCAAAGGCTAACAAGACATTTAATAATGAATTGTGACCATGGACATAAATAGTAGTGAAGACACAAGGTGCCTGACATCACAAATTTCTGAAACCAAGAATATTTTGATATCAACATGAATGCTTATTTGTCATTTAAGTTTTAGGGTTTATATTGAAACCAAGGTTCGCAATATTGGTATCGGACCACTCCTATGAGTTTCTGGATCGGCAGTATCGGCAGTTTCAGATTGGAGTATCAGATTTTTTGGTATCGGAAAGCAAATTACTATTAATAAATTATTAACATTTTAGAATATTTTAAATTACGTTTAAGCATAATTTTAAGTATTTCATGTGTTGTTTATTAATAGTTTTAAAATTGAATGAAATAGTAGTCACCCTTGTCGATTGGTTTACATGCCATAGATAAGTTTTCTTTTACATGTTTTTACAACCTTATTATGCTTTTACATTCTTGTTGATTGGTCTTTTTCGTTCAATTTTCTGTGCCGAATTGACCGGAAAAGAGACCCCCAATGTCGTATGTTGATAACGATCAATATCGGGTATTGCCCGTATCGGCCGATACTGCAGACTATGATTGAAACAAGTACAAGTAAAATGATATGCATATTCTAGAAGTCCATAAAATGAATTAGTTTGTATTATGCCCAAACAAGTATAAACACATGTGGGTGTGGGCGTCATGCCGTACATGGACACCAAAATTTTCAATAGCAGCAAGTGTCCAACATATATCACAGACAATAAGGTAGATGTGACAATGGAGGTGATGCACACTTACCCTTAACCTATACTTGTACACAATATATGCTCCAACTCCAGCAATAGTCAAGGCTATCAAAATCGCCCAAACAGCAGCCCATGTTGCCTTGGCTACTTTTGCGCTCTTACCTGCAAACAAACCAATCAAACATCATGTGGCAAAGGCCAAAGGGAAGTTCATTGCCTGAAAAGCATCTTACTTATGCAAGTGTCATGTTCCTTAATATACAAAAGATCCCCACTGCAAGTGCACTCATAGCCTCCCCAGGTATCTTTGCAGCTGCATTCAGGACATTGACAAGCTGTCTTCTCCTTGCATTCATCAATATCTGCCAGAGTGAACAGAGAAACCAATACCTAAAGTAAACTAATTTTCCTTCAGACTCAAATTTACTTAAAAGTTAGTCGGAGGGTAGAGGCACAATTCACTTAGAATTCAGCACCATCCTTTAAAATTTTATTTTTTTATCAGGTTCATCCACAGAAACTAACACTTCTCCCTCGAAATGAGCCCTCATGTATATACCGATACAAGGTATCTCCATAAAAGTTATCTTAGTGACAATTCATTTTAACAGTAGGCTGCAATTTAGTAAGTGGATACCTTCGCAGCCCTTGATACCATCACCTTTAAATCCAGGGGGACATCGACATTTGTTGTCTCCAGTTTCCTGACGATACCAGAGACAAATTTATACAAATTCCTTCAAAAGAAAGAAGGAAAAAAAGAAAAGAGTTTTTATTCCTAAATCCCAATTGAACATAGTCTGACTCTGTAACAGGAATAACAGTGAGCCAACCTGACATGCAGTAAAGGTGTGTCCATTTTGAGTATCCTGCCAACAACCTCCATTATCTATTCTGCACCTTCCGGGCCCAATTGCTGCAAGATGAGCAGTAAATCGAAATAGATCAATTAGAAAATGATTTGCACAAATAACCTATGCAACAAAAAGGGTTAATAGAAAAATCAAAGAAACAACAGAATGAGTCGGTAAATATTGCAAAGAAAGAGATGGATAAACATAACCTTTTCTGTTCGTACTCTATTTTATTTTGATGCTAAACATCAAAATTTTCTAAACTGAAACAAAGAATCAAATAGTACTAACATAAGTGGACTGTCATAGTAGGTATTTTATGTTAAGAAAGGTAAAAAGGTCAGGACCTCTCCAAATCTAGACAATATCATAGTAGTTATTTTATGTTCGAGAAGCCTTATATACATGGTATAAGACCGTTGATAAGGTTAATATATGCAAAGCACTGGGCCAGCATAAACATGCCACCATTATAAAGGGTGCAGTGCTTGCAATAGACTAATAATATAATTATATAACAGCAATTAGATATTGGTCTTTTGGTCACTGAATGTTTGCAAAACTTAAGTTTTGGTCATTCAGCGACCAAAAATATATATAGAAGCGACTAAAACTTAAGTTTTGCAAACATTCAGTGATCAAAAGTATACTTTTCCCATTAGATATTGGTGTTGCAGTTATTCAACAATTAGGGCCACACGTAAAATTAATGGTGTTGTGCTATCTAAATAATTAAGCCAAATTAAAGTTGTCTAATTGAGAATGGAAAATAGGCTTAAGGGTATAATTGTTACGGAGATAATGTGTAGATACCTTAGAGATATTTCTGATTTGATGAGGGGCCAAATTAAAAATATCTAAAACATATATATATATATATATATATATATATATATATATAGAGAGAGAGAGAGAGAGAGAGAGAAAGAAAGGGATATGAGCCATAGACTCATATTCCTACATGAGCCAATGCACATGTGGACCAATAGGAATGGAGTGTACTAGTGCACATGGGTGCACATGGGATGTAGGAATCCATTCCTATTGGTCCACGTGTGCATGGCTCATGTAGAAATATGAACCTATGGCTCATATCCCATTTACCCATATATATATATATATATATATATATATATATATATATATATATATATTAGGGTAATGGTCCCCAACTTGTACGACAATTTTAGGAGAGGGTTTAGGGTTTCACAAAACCTACATGACTTCTCCTATCTCTTCTACTCTGCATCCCCATCAATAGAGAGAAATAATTCATCTTTATCGATTAGGACCGTATCAAGTTGGAAGATTGAACCACATAAAGAGACGTTCGCTACAAGATCAATCTAGATAACCACTAAAATTATATTGTGACAATAAATTAGCAGTACTGTATTCCAATAACAACATAAGCTCGTATAGGTCAAAGTATATTAACATCAAATTCGCAGTTGTGAATGAGAGAATTCAGAATGGACAAATGTCCATAGAGCACATTGGGACAAACTCCATGTTAGTGGATCCGCTCACAAAAGGGTTAACACCCAAGATCTTTCATAAGCATACTGCTCATATGGGTGTCGTCTTGTTTGGTGCTATATATTTGGATTTGGATGTTAACATTTACATATTTATGTATTTGGATTTTTTTTTTGATCATACATGAAAAATTCAATTCATTCTGCTTCATTATATTAAAGTATTGATCTCATTAAAGTAGAGGAAAACCAATTGAAAATAGACATCTGTTGATCACATTGCATATAATTTTTATGCTACGCACTCATGATTGATCTCTGTCGTTTAGCTATAATGGTATATGTGACCATTAATGGTTTAGTTACGCTAAATGTGCCGAAACCTGCTTTGATCTTATATTGATATGGTCAATGGACGAGATTGTCCGGATATACCCTAAGGTTAAGATATCAATTTTGAGCTCATAAAGTTAACACATTTGTAAGGTTCCATATGTGGTCCAGTGGGAGATTGTTGGAGTTATTCAACGATTAAGGGCGTGTAAAATTAATTGTGTTTTACTATCTAAATAATTAAGCCAAATTAAAGTAGTCTAATTGAGAATGAAAATAGGTTTAAGGGTATAATTGTCATGGAGATAATGTATAGAAACCTTAGAGATATTTTTGATTTAATGAGGGCCAAATTAGAAATATCTAAAACATATATATATATATATATATATATATATATATATATATATATATATATATATATTAGGGTTATGGTCCCCAATGTGTACGGCAATTTTAGGAGAGGGTTTAGGGTTTCACAAAACCTACACGACGTCTCCTCTCTTCTACTATGCATCCCCATCAACGTAGAGAAAGGATTTATCTTTGTCGATTAGGACCTTATCAAGTTGGAAGATCGAACCACGAAAAGGGACGCTCGCTACAGGATCAATCTAGACAAGCGATGGATTCAGATACGCTTCCACAATTTGTTTATCTTGTTCATCTTTTGAATCAACAGATAGATCTAACAATTGGATGTTGAATGCTTGAACTATGCTCATTAATATAGCTCGTCCTATTTAGTTCTTGGTAAGCGTTATATTAGATAGTGGGCTTTAGTCCCACATCGGGTAGAATAATAGAGAGGGGTCAGCCTCTCCTATATATATGTAGTTTTTCCATCAATAAAAAATATTCCATTATTCTAATTCTACATGGTATCATAGCCATAACCCCCCCTTTTTTTCTCCAACAAAAAAAAAAACCTAACCCTAGCCGCCCATGCTGCCGCCCATCCCCCCCGCCCGCCCTCGCCCCCCCCCCCCCCCCCCCGCCCCGCCATGCAACCCAAAACCTTAACACATCTCTGCGGCCACCTCCCCTACTTCCTGTGTAAACCCTAATTCACAAAAAAAAAGTATATTTAAGCCAGAGGGTAGACATTAATTTGTTTGCACAACCTTTGTTCCTAGATTACGACTTCAGGAGCGTATATCAAAGCCAGAGGGTAGACAATGATTTGTTTTCACAACCTTTGTTCCTAGATTACGACTTCAGGAGTTAACAAAGAGTAGACAAGTTGATTGTTTACGTGGATCTTTGTTTCCTTCATACCCTAATATCCGCATCAGGATCTACATAGAGAGTTACTTGGGTTACTTCTGTGTCCTGGTGTGTGTGATTCCCATACGATCTTTCCATGCGCGTGCCGGTTCTGGCCACGTTGATAGCGCACTGGAAAAGTTGATGTGATTATTGGGGTTGGAAAGAATCAGCGACGGTCGAATCAAGAGCATTATGACAACCTTTGAGACGGCTAGCAGTAATACCGGTGTCGGAAACGCATTGGCGGGACCAATGGGCACTGGCACGGCGATCTCTTCGATTCGACTTGTCGATCGGCGGTTGGACGAACCAGACGGATTCTCAACATGGCGGAAGAAGGTTGAGAAAACACTTCGGGGTATGCGGTTGTCCAAGCATCTGACTGACAACCCTCCGGAGACGACTAATCCCACGTTTGAGCAGTGAGAGACGGATGATAGTCGACACGTTTGAGCAGTGAGAGACGGATGATAGTCGATTGTTTACCCAATTGATGAACTCTATGGAACCATTGGTAGAGGACATGGTTCAAAACACGGACACAATAAAGGAGCTATGGGAGGTCCTATCGACGGCGTTTGATAGAAAATGCGACTTGTCTCGTATCTACAACTCGGTTGTCGGCGTCTACCTGGCAGAACAGGACGACAAGTCTCATAAGGACCACTTCCGGACTTTTAAGGCTATGGTCGATGAAATTGACCGTATATTACCTCTGACGACGGATATCAATGAAGCGAGGGCTCAACGTGAGCAGCTTCATGTGATGGCATATCTTGCCTCTCTTCGTCCTGATGCAGACTCAGCTCGCTCTCAGATCATTGCTGGAGTTGAGGTTCCATCTCTAATGGAAGCACATTTTCGTGTTCTACGGACAACAAAGGTCGTCGAGACCTCTCCAAGTGATGCTCCTGCTGATCGATCTGCTCTTGGTGTCGCTTGTACTGGATTTTGCGGTGGTCGTGGTGGACGACGTGGTGGCCGCAATATTGGTCGTGATGGTGGACGAGACATTGGCGGTCGTGATGGAGGTAGACAGCGCACCTGCTTCAACTGTGGTTTACAAGGTCATTTCCAGTGGCAGTGAAGCTCATGCCGCCAATGTTACCTCAGATACTCCTGATCTTGGCGGCCGATCAGTACAAATGACTGATGAAGCATATGCAGACTTTGTTGAGTTTCAAGCTCAACATCGAGGTGAAGCTTCTACTTCTGGGTCCACAGCAGGGTACTCAGCAGCATATGTGATACAGTCAAAGCAAAGGGTCCTTGATTCTGATGCGTCTGCTCACTTGACAGGCGACGCAAGTATGATACGAAACTATGCACCGGTTGTTCGTATGTCTAATATTACATGTGTCAATGGTGGTTCGATGACAGTCCGTGGAAAAGGATTTGTCCGTCTTTCTTCGGAACTGTCACTACATTCTGTATTACATACCCCTGGAAACCCATTCACCTTACTCTCAATTAGTCGGATTACTCGCGATATGCACGGATTACTCGCGATATGCACTGCTCGGTAACATTCTTTTCTGATGGTTGTGTTTTTCAGGACCTAAAGACTGGACGGATTATCGGTAGGGGACATGTGGCTGGAGGCTTGTACCTGTTTGACGAAACATCTCTGTTGTCTATGCTCGTGTGAAACTTGATTCTTTTGAGTTACACTGCCGGTTAGGACATCCATCCGTCCAAGCACTCCAAAAAATGTACCCATCTTTAGATGTTTCTTTTCGTTGTGAGTCATGTAGCTTGGCTAAGCATCACCGGATTTCCTATCCGGTTAGTCAGAATAAAATTGCTTCCGCTCCCTTCGAGTTGGTACATTCCGATATATGGGGACCGTGTCCGCTTGAATTTGTGATGGAATTCAAGTACTTTGTTACCTTTGTTGATGACTATTCACGTGTCACTTTTGTTTATCTCATGAAAAATCGCTCCGAATTATTTAACATTTGGTGCAATTTTCATGCGGAAATCAGAACACAATTTGGTGTTCCGATTAAATGCGTTCGAAGTAACAATAGTCGTGAGTATGTCTCGTGAGTTTGTTTCACATCTGTCTCGGAATGGCATCATCCACCAAACCTCATGTCCTTACACACCACAACAGAATGATGTGGCTGAACGCAAAAATCGTCATCTCTTAGAAACAACGCGTGCTCTTATGTTCCAAGCATGTACTGCAAAAAGATTTTGGTCGGATATCGTTCTTACGGTTTGCTATCTCATTAATCGCATGTCGTCGTTTGTCCTCAATGGTAATACTCCCTTCTCTCGGTTATATCCCAAACGAGAGTCGTTTCCTCTACCTCTCTAAATCTTTGGTTACTTGTGTTATGTTAGGGATACCCGACCAACTCTTTCTAAATTGGATCCAAAGGCTATCCAATGTATTTTTCTTGGGTATCCTAAGGATCAGAAAGGGTATCGGTGTTTTTTCCCGTCTTGAAGAGGTATTTTTTCTCTCGAGATGTTACCTTTGTTGAAACCGAGTTTCCTCCACTTACACAAACTCCAGGACCAGTGCCCCATGTTTACCCAGAAGATGACTTCTTGGTGTTCCCAGTTTAAGCACAGCAGCCCCCTGTTAGGATGTCCTCCCCTATCGAGCCAGTGCTCCAGTCCGACGGTCCGCAAACACCGATTCAGTCAGCACCACCGTCGTCCGATAACCACCGTCGTCCGATTGATCATCGCAAATAATGCCCATGGTCACAGTCGTCCTCTGGCTTGACTAATTCGTCTCCGCCTTCGGCTTTGCCTGTTCCACCAGCTCGACCTCGTCGTGTCTGTCGAGATCATCCCTTGTATGTTGAAAACTACAAAGGGCTTGCGAACCACACTCAGTCCTTAATAGCTACTATTTATGGGATTCGGATTCCCAATTCTGCTGAGTCTCAAACATTCCGGTTGGCGTGCTGCTATGAAAGATGAGATGAAAGCGCTTCGGGAGAACCATACTTCGTCTGGTAAACAGGCTATCGGTTGCAAATGGGTGTTCACGATCAAAGTAAAACCAGATGGCACCCTTGATCGACTAAAGGCACGTCTGGTAGCTAAAGGATATTCCCAGACTTATGGTGAAGATTATTTTGAGACATTCTTCCCAGTTGCTAGAATGACCTCTGTGCGCGTACTCTTGGTCTTAATTGATCGCTATGATTGGCCGCTACTCCAGCTGGATATCAAGAATGCCTTCCTCCACGGGGACCTTGATGAAGAGGTATATGTGGTGCAACCTCCCGGGTTCGTTGCAAGGAAGGGTAAAATGTGTCATCTGAGGAAGGCCCTCTATGGTCTCAAACAATCACCTCGTGCATGGTTTGATCAATTTACAGATATGGTCACTCAGTTTGGCATGTGTCAATCAAAGAAGGATCATTCAATATTTTACCGACAAACATCGGCGGAAAGGATACTCGTTGATGTTTATGTTGATGACATTGTAATCACAGGAGACGACAGTCAGGACATTGCAGGACTGAAGAAGTTCCTGGGAGAACAGTTTCAGACCAAGGATATGGAATCATTAAACTATTTCTTGGGTGTTGAAGTCATACGAAAAAATAAGCACATTGTCATGTCGCAGAAAAAATGTGCTAGACATACTACATGATGCAGGAATGATGCAAGCCAATGGAGCAATGTCGCCGAGGGACCCGGAAGAAAAGTTACTCCCCGACGAGGGGGTACTAATGACGAATCCGGATCAACATCGAGTAGTTGAAAAACTCAACTACTTAGCAGTTATGACTACCCAGATATTTTCTTTGCCATCAGTGTCGCGAGTAGATTTATGTCTTCTCCACGAGCTCCACATTGGCATGCAGTTTTCAGAATTCTGCGCTATTTAATCCAGAATCCTGGAAAAAGAATTCGCATGGAGAACCAAGGACCTATGCAGTTAATAACGGATTTTTTATGATAACGGTCCAGTAGAGTTATAGATATATCACCGATATATCAATTTTATAACGGTAAATATCGATTTGCATTTTTAACACAATTTTGATATATGAACAATACACTTAATAGTTTTCTATTATAAAATATGCAGAAAGTATACATATCGTCGAGAAATCCAAGAGATTCAAGATAAATGAGATCACTTAAGGAGCTACATCTTTGAATAAGTTTGATGCATGAAGATTTTGATGGCAGAAGATGTAATCTCCATTCTCCATTGATGTGAATGTCAAATCATTCAATATCGGTTTTTCTGTAGCAAAACCAAAACCGTGAGAAATCGATTTTTTTGTAAACCGATATTTCGAACAATATCGGCCATATCGGCCGATAATATCGGTTCCAATATTTTATCGATATTTCTGCAAAAAAATATCGGTCCATGACCGATACCATTATATATCGGTTATATAACCGATATATAACCGTTTTTGACTGCTTAGCCAGGGACATACAAATGTTGAATGCTTTACCGATGCTAACTGGGGTGCAAGCCTGACAGATAGACGATCTACGTCTGGTTATTCGGTATTTATTGGCGAAAACTTGGTATCATGGAAGAGTAAGAAGCAGAGTGTGATCGCACGATCAAGTTCCGAAGCAGAATATCGAGCCATTGCTTATGGCACGACAGAAGTATTATATCTGCAGCATCTTCTACAAGAGCTGAGAGAAGAAGCAGGATCTAAAACAGCAGATATTTGGTGTGATAACCAATCTGCCATGCATATTGCTACCAATCATGTATTTCATGAAAGAACGAAGCACATTGAAATTGATGCCCATTTCGTCCGTGACGAGTATAAAAAGGGAATGATAAAGTTCCATCACGTGAGGACCGGTGATCAGATAGCCGATATCTTCACGAAATATCTTTTGGGTCCTCGGGTACAATTTTTATGTAACAAGCTGGGCATGATTAACATATATGCTCCGGCTTGAGTGAGGGTGTTAAGCGTTATATTAGGTAATGGGCTTTAGTCCCACATCGGATAGAATAATAGAGAGAGGGCTCAGCCCCTCCTATATATATGTAGTCTTTTCCATCGATGAAAAATATTCCATTATTCTAATTCTACAGTTCTTAATCACAGTAATTGATGCACTGTGACCTTCAATAACTAGGTCTACCACTATGGTAACTACCTTCTAGGTTATGTAGCAAAGCCCTCTCTTGCTCACTCTCTTGCTCATAGCTACCTTGGTTAGAATTTGGCACGAGTACAAGGAGTGGCATCAGGTTGACAGCCACTCATAAGAACTTTGTCAACTCTTTTTGTGGAGTTGTCTCATGTACAAGACCCACTCTGATGGGAGAAGGCTAGGATGATGATGATGATTTATTAGAAGGTTAATCCAACATTTTGGACATAACAAGGACTTGTAGGAAGGTTTGGTCTTCATATCATTATCAGGATGATTGTATTTGATCATTCTCATCCCAGAAAATGAAAAACATGGACTAAACTGAATGTAAAAATCAGTCCACGGAGCAAGTTATCTTAGATCCCATTGTTTCTGCAAAGCTGCAGATGCAGGACTGAGGTCAATATTCCGAAAAAGATCAGCATTAGGAAATAATTTATAAGAATTGGGAATTGAGGAATATTATTGTTAGAAATCATAGGAATTGGGAATAATGGATCTTGGTTGCTATTTGTAGCTTCTGAAAAGAATTTGTGATGCTTGTACTTTGTTGTAACAGCAGTTACAGTCAACTATTCCAGGGCTTTTCTTGAAGGATTTGGGTAGGGTGAGAGTGCAGGAAGGCTCAAGGATTAAATGGGATTGTTGCCCGTTGCTTGGGAATGAAGGCGTAGGGTTTATATCTGGAATGCAGGTTTATGCCAGCCAGGAAGCGGAAAAGAAAAAGGTTTTAAAAGAGAAAACTAAAGAAAAGAAGAAGAAAAACAAGGGGGAAAGGCTTCACATGTTTTTCATAGACTTCAAACCTGAAAACTTTGCATCACATAATCAATCTCGATTGTGGATCTTGAAAATTATCATCCGTAAATCATCCCAAAAGGACGCCTAAAAGCCTATCTAGGTTTTCAGACAACATAAAAAGGATACAAAATTGTAACCTAAATAAAAATCTCAAAACTAATAAAGATAGATTTCTAAAATTATTGTTAATAGAAATTATTGAATAAGAAAAAGTAAATTTAAGTCTGAGATTTCAGGACTAGTTTGCTTTTTCCAAAAGATGCTAAGATGATTTCCACTCTGAGAACTTTTATGTTTGCAGGGGGTATTGGTTTTACCAAAATTTACTTGGTCTGTTTATTATTGCAAGCATGGTTCAGGAATTTATTGATGCAGATATAAGAAGGTACCTTCACATTTGCTGTAACCGTCTCCCTTAAACTGAACACCATTGAACAGGGGACACTCACAAACTCTGCCTCGGAAAGTGTCCTGAAAGATGAAGTACCACTAATACATATAAAATCTAAAAAGAACAGAGCAAACAATTGTTTAGTTAATACCTTGCAGGCAGTAATGTTGGAAGCTTTATCATGCCAGCATCCCCCATTATCATTCAGACATTCATTTGTTTCTATATCTGCATTCAACACATATCTAAATCAGAAACTAGTCTCCAAATACAAGATTTCTACAGGAGAAGGGAACATCTAAGAACATGTGATTCTAAGCAAACCGCACCATCACTCAAACAGGCAGCTGGTTCAGTTGTTTCCTCAAAGCCAGCACAAACAGCTTTCAACACAGCCTTTTTCTCCAATTTTCCTGCAATTACCTATGTCAATACAAGCATGATTACAATGCTACCGAAATGGTCTCAAAATACTAACCTCTATACTGTCGATTGTTAACGATGAAGGTCGGCAATATGGTAACATCGCCTCTCGAGCCTTTTCCAACCTATACAAAATGTTAAAGAAATTAAATTTCATATACACATTGACACAATATTTCAACGTATAGAGCATAACAAGGGATTCCAAATATTTTGACCTGCGCATCTTGCTCCTGTTTCAAAACAGGATTATCAGAATCGTCATTTGGATCTCCCATACACTGATCAATCTTCTTAATGTCAAGACCTGCTCAAAAAATACATATTATATCCACAGGTAACGATATCATAATTCTTCATATGATATCCACCTTACAGACTACATCTATACATCCCTTTGTGAATCTTTGAGAATGGGCACGAATGCAGTATTTGTCCACACAAATGCTATCGTATCGGGACAAATTTCTTATAGATACAAATCTCCCGTGGTTATGGATAGGAACATCATAACAACAACAAAGCCTTCATGACAAGACTTTGTTGTTGGCTATATGAATCTTTTTCTCAGTCTATTCCATATTGAATGTCCATTGTGTTATTATATAATGAACTACAGTTCGGAAAGGACAAAAAATGTACAAATATCAAAGATAACTAATTAACTATCGTGAAGCTAACTATCAAGATGACCTACCTAAGGACTTGATAACAGTATCAGCACACTCTTTGTTATACTTCTTCTCTTTCATTGGGCACCTTATGTGAAAATCAGTAACATAATCCCACCAGACCCATGGTTTTTTACTTCCGTTTGCCACTCTAAATACACAGAGCTCTCTCAAATTTTCAATGACCACATCCTTTCCTTCATAACCTGTGCCGAAATCCTGCTCAGGATCAGGTGCACAATATCTTCCATGATTAATGCATTGGGACTTGCACTGTTTACTAAGAATGAAGGCATGAGGACAGAACCAGGTTATGTAATGGGGTGTAAATTGACTATAACCACCCTTTTCAAGTATTTGTGCTGCACCCTTAAAATCTTTTATGAATTCCATCAACATGTCACATTTAGGACCACATTCATCATTGCTGTTAGTCCACAACTCGTACTCCACATGTTCATCTGGATGTGGCACAGCTTCTCTCCAGTCAAGATTTACATTGACCATCTCCCCACTCTTGACAGCTTCCTTCAGTTGTTCGCCAAATTTTTTATCAATGAGTGCAGAGGGAATTGTTATATTCTGAATATACTTTGCAGCTTCTTCGTCCTCTTTGGGAAAATTCATGGTTATCAGCGCTTCATTAGTGTCATCTACAACCAGCACTGCTGAAGCACCAGCCTTCTGTGCATGCCAGACTTTCTTAGCAAAAAGGCATTCTGTAAGCAATAACAATAGTCAGAATAACCAGAATGAGTTAAGAAGTTTGGACAGAAAAAGCATTTGATTGTATAGTCAACAATATGAAGAAAAATGCAAGCAAGTGAGAATTCATTTTCTTATCTAGTATCTGTATGTGTACGGTCCCAAAAAAAAAACATGGCACAAGTATGTATGTCTGCTCACAAAGGACAAAAACCCATTCCATGAAATTCTTACCAAATTTTGTTGCTTCAAGAACATGTATCTGCCTGTGGATATTTCTGAATTTGATGATTCAGAGCTGTATTGCTTCACCAGCTGATGGTTTCATGATGATGTTCTGTTATAATATTTTTCTCTTGCAACAAGGGTGGCGCTCTCTGTCCGCTTGTTTGGTGGATTCTGTGGAGTTACCCGAACTCACTTAACAACTGTACTTAGTTCATACTGACGAATGAGATTGTCCCATGTTTAGAACTCAATCCAAGTACCCACCCTTGTTTTCAAATAAAGAAGGCAACAGGGAAAAAGAAGGAAAAAAAAATTGAGTTAAACCTTACAATATGTCCTACAACGTTATGCAAATGTTTGGTCTAATACCCATAAAACCTTATTAAAATCTCATACATGCAGATCCAGCTGCTTGCGGTCAGTATTAGCAAACACAGAACAGGGCAATGTGCATCCAAATGAGCCTATGAATCTATGATAACGTAATGCAGCGTGTCAGTTCACTTCATTAATAGCCAAAATTCGTTTAGATTAGGAAACACGAACATATATTGAGAAATGACTGACATAAGAACAGAAGATTGATAATCAACGATGTACCTACTAATATACTTCAGAGAAATAGAAGATAACCAAAATGTCGGAATAAATTGTTTGCAAATCTTGTTATATCTTGTAGCTTAATATATGACAAGAAGATTTAGTCTTTTAGGAGTTCCAGTTAGCTCGAGTAATAACCGAAACTCAACCAAAATGACAGATGCACTAGGATATCAAAACGGTTCTTTAGGAAGATTTAAAGGCAACTTTTAGGCATTCAAATAACAAACCAAGTCAATTTGGAACCTCATATCAGGTTTTGGTTGGTTATGAGTGAGCAATACGACTAAATGTTTTGACTTAAAATAGCAAATTAATAGTTATCCTTGATTTGGTAATAGAAAGTCTAAGGAGGATTGGAGAGACCAACAAACCTGCAAGTGAACATGTTCCTTTCTTTCATCTCTAGATACTCAAACAGTCAGTGCAAAACAAGCACAACTTTAGCATTTTGCATTCCTACCTAAGCTTGAATTTTTCATCAGAAACAGTTAAAGGTTCCTGAATTTCCTACACCGCATCAAGACATTCAGCCTCAACCTAAGCAACATGAATTTGTATTTAACGAGCCAAGCACGTGCTCCCTGAGGAAAAGTAGAGCTTAAGCTTAGGACAAGCATAAAATCTGAGCTCAAGCTCGGCACTCTACAGTATTTGCGAGCTCGAGCTCCCTCATTTAAATTGGAAAGCTTAATGAGCTTGAATTGTAGACAAGCTTAGCCCCCCAAATTGAGCTTTTCTATGAGCTCATGAGCTTCACCCAAACCGAAAGTGTAGTTTGTTAACTTAATATCAACTTGAAAGTGTTTATGAAATTCATACAAAATTGGAAATATTCATTAGTGTAAGATATTTCTCTTATATAAACAGGGGCGGATTTATTAAGGGTCCAAGGGGAACCACGTCCCACCCTTCACCCAATTTTTTTAAAAACGTTGATTACTATATAGAATTTTTTTGCAATTTTAAAATATATATTAGTTTGGCCCTCCAATGTACAAAGAATAAGCTGGCTCCAGTGGGAGCGCTTTGGGCTTTCAAATGAGAAGCACACAATTCGAATCTTATTTCTCCCAACTGTTTTACATTTTTTGTTATTAAGTTATGTACAATTTGTGGTTTCCCTTTTTTTTAACACTTTGAAAATATTA
Source organism: Iris macrosiphon (assembly GCA_036927795.1). Classification (NCBI taxonomy): domain Eukaryota; kingdom Viridiplantae; phylum Streptophyta; class Magnoliopsida; order Asparagales; family Iridaceae; genus Iris; species Iris macrosiphon. The sequence goes on from JAYESA010000009.1 coordinate 6,180,828, forward strand.
ACTTTGCTCTTTTGCGCATTCTTGTTTGAGTTTTAGTATATTTTTTGCTATAGAAGTTTACTTAACACCCGAAGATTTTAATCCTGGCTCCGCCTCTTGTATATAAAATTATAAATATGTAATGAGTCAGGTCGCAAGCTCAACAAGCTGATACCTTTAAAAGCTCGTGGCCGAGCTGTTTCTCCAACGATCCTATTCTCGGGCTCAAGCTAGTGCGCTCGAGCTCGAGCTCGAGCTCAAGCTCAAGCTCAAATATCGCGGCTCACGAGCTTTCCGCGAGTAGCTTGGCTCATTAACACTCCCGCTGTGTAGGGAACAAGTTCTCTTGACATGGAATTGAGAATTTAACAAAGTCAGTACATCGATTTACCAACTACGTTGCACGGACACAAATACGACACGACACAATACGAACACAGTGACAGCGGCACACTATTGGTTTCGGCTAAAAACATAAAAAAAAAAAAAACTAACAGAAAATTTGGGATTGTACCACTGCGATCGATGAGTAGGAAGTTGGGGAGAGCTCCGGGCTTGGACTTAAAGGAGGCCGGATCCGGAAACTCCTCACAGGCGCCGGAGTTCTTCTTAGGGTAGACGACGGCCCCCGCCATGCTCCCGCCGTACTGCGGAACGCCGAAGTTGCCGATGGCGCTGTCGTGCCTCCCGCGCATCCCCTCCGGCGAGGTCACCATCAGGCTGTTCTTCTCCACCACGAACCTCCCGGACGCCAAACCAAGAAACAAAAACCCTACAAAAACGATCGGTCTCGTCATTTTTTAAACGGAGGGGAAGGGTTCTTGATTTTCGGGACTAAAATCTGGGGAGCGAAGTGGAGGATGAGGAGGAGATCACTTTTTTGGCCTTTGGACATAGTTTTATATTTTTGTTCAATTAGTGTCATAAAGTAAATTTTTTTTTTTTTTTGAACTTTGTAACGATTTTTAACTATTTTTATCAAAATATTTTTTTTCAAAAATTAATATTTTTCTGATAATAATAGTCTAAAATTAAAAATTGACAAAAGAATCATTAAAAATAGGACACGCTGCCATCACATGTTCATTTTTATCAAAAAAATACCAACGAAATTTCATACACAATTGAACAAAAATGCAAAACTCATGCACAATTTCGACAAAAAAAGAAAATTTGATCACCAAAATGACAAATACTATATTTTTTATGTACCATTTCGATAATTAATTCTTATATTTTATATATAGAGAGAGAGAGAGATCTAACGGGTCTTTTGGGGTTTTGATCTGACGGGTCACGGGGTTTTGGAGACGAGAAAGGAAAGAAAAATAAGGCTCTTGAAAAAGACATTACCAAAATGACTCGGGGTTGATCAAATTCTTTTTATATTTTTTTTATTTAAAATTTTACTCAGAGCTAGTCAAAAAAAATATTTAGGACTATCAAATTTTTGGCATTTTAAGAACTGTCAAAATTTTGACAGTCTATTAAACTGCATACATTATTTAGAACTGTCAAAATTTGGCAGTCAAATTTAACAGTTCTAAATAAATTTTTTTAGCTAGTTCTGAGCATATATTTTTTTAATGAAAAATTTATAAATAAAAAATGGTCCACCCAGAATTTTTTTTTTCTAGTGGCTTTATCGACGGTCAAAAATAGGCGGTGATATATTGTTTTGCCCACCCCTACTTCCGGCAAGCACAATATTTTGGTGCATCTATAAGTGGGACTATATTTATGAGGATATGCAGTTTTACCACTTGTTTTCCATAAATTGCCCATTTATTATTATTGTTCATTTTAGGTATTTTACTCGATTATGGCTTCTTCTAAGTTCTCCTTTGGATCACAGGAAATTTTTTTTTTATTTTTTTGCTCTTTTCAGGGGTATTAAAAAAATTTAGTTGTCATAATTTTTTTTTTTCATTTATGATGTTTGGGAAGGCCAGTAATATAATTAGAATACATCTTTTAGCAGAAATAATTTAGTCCTAAAGTTTTGTAATAAATACAGAAATTTAAGAAAAAAAGTGAATTCTTCGATAAAATGAACTATTTTTTTCTTTTTATTTTTTTTCTTTTGAAATTATTTTTCTTTTATGTCCATTCATTTTCCTCTGAATATAAAATATAAATAACTTTTCTTTTTCAAAATATTGATTCCACAAATCAAACATTGGGAGAAGAAAAACATAAAAACATATTTCGCCACACTTTAGAAAAAATACACTATATATTTCAGAATTTTAAAAATTTATACTAAACATCTAAAAAAATTTAAAAATTAGGAAACAGACCCTTAATGCCACAATATAGCTCAACTATGATTGTTCTAATATGATATGATATGGATTCGTACAATTTCAATACAATGTTATATGAATGTTTATATTTTTTTTTGTCACATCATCTTATCTTATATTGTAATAAGTAACAGTGTGAGGGTTTGAACTCGAAATTGAGAGGGAGTTGATGATAAATAAGAAAAAATGTGTACATTCTTACATGTTTAAGAAATAAAAATAATAATAAATTTAGTATTTCTTGCACAACAGATATAGACTGCTTTTATGGAATAAACTATTGTCAAATATATGTAAGATAGGCAAAGATTATCAATGAGTCAAGTCATATAGCAAGGTGTGTAGTGAGTGGACCTTTCAAGCAAATGATTAAGTTATGGACTTTGATAATACAACATCTTTTACAACCGTCACGTGGCCGATCTCCATTGGAGGAGAGAGGGGAGAGGTGGGCCCGGATGGAACCCATATAGCGGAGGGAGGGGATTGGAGAGAGAGAGAAAGTGAGCTTCGGAAGCATTTGATTGTAAACTTAGCATTTTCCTAAAGCCGTAGATTAAGTATAAATAATTTTTCAAGCACATTTTAAAAATATTTATTTAGTGCTAATATGTATGTGAGAATGGACGCGGAGTTGGCAGATTTTCATTATCTTATTTGTTAAACAAAACCACTGCTAGTCTCCAATAAGGTGTACTAGGTTTTAAAGAGCATTTAAGGTTAATTTAATGCAATATTATTTACATTTTAAAATGATATAAATAAAATAGTTCCAACAAATACTTAGAAAAATAGTAATTGCCTTTTTTTTTGTCCTTCAATTACAATGTTTAACACTGTAAATATTACCAATTCGTTACTATATTGCTCGTTCTTTATGTTGGCAATCTAATTACATGCACATTTTCATTTATATATGCACTTTTATTGGAAGGACGGTATAGTCCTAAAGTTCTCTTGTTTGTTATCATTGTCTATTTCAAATATTCTTTATATAGTTTGTTTCTTTTCTTTTTTTTGTATATTTTGAGCTTATGTACTTTTTGGACAATGGATATATAGTAACTAGAGGAGGAATACAAAGTATACTTTCATATTATTGTTGTATTTTGTACCCCTTTTTTCATCCATGGCCATATGCTAAATACGTCACATCAACAGATTTTATATATTTATTTGGACTAGTACATATGTACGTACGTTACACATATTTTATATTATTTGGAAAGATCAAACGATAATTTTTTTTTTTTTTTTGACTAAGTGAAAAAAGGCCCTTAATTTTTTACTACCAAGAAAGAAAAAACAACCATCTTGATTTTTTGAAAATACATAATTATCTAACTAATTATGTTAAATTTAATAAATAATTTTAATTAATAAACATAAATAATAAAATTTTTGGAATAAAATTTTTTTACGATAAAGCCTTCAACTTTTCTTATTGTATAGTAGTATCAATAACTTAAAGTATAAGTGAAAGAAGTGTATTATAAAAAAATTAATTAATTAATTGTATCACTAAATTGCTAAATAATTATTAATATTGTAACATAATTACTAGATCATAATAGGTGTGGTGTGGTGATGTATGTTGTGTAGCTATAATCAAAGTCAGAGTGGCTTAATGATGTACACGGAAAGGATGTATTTTGATAAGTATTAATAATATAGAGTGTGCTCGTTGAGGGCCGTAACCCACGGGCCGAGGATCTTAACTAAGACTGTATTTGATTGAACTTTTTTTTTATGAAAAATATTTTCATCACAAATTCGCCAATTATAATATTTGTTAGCTTATATTTTTATTAATTTTTTATATATTTTTTTTCAAAATGGTAAAAAAATAAAACTTATCCATCCAACCCATACAAAAATTATGACAATCAAAAAGCAATTAAGTTTTCTATGAAAAAATAAAATTCCATGGAATTTTATTTTTCTAGAAAAATAATATCAATGGAACTAATTTATTTTCCATATATTTTCCACCTTAAATTTTTTTTTTTAAAAGTGTCTTGTTGCTGTGTGTTTTTGTGGTTTCTTACTGTGTTCTTGCAACATTGGCCTCACAAGTCAAGCAGAGCAAAGTTTTCTCTTCCCTTTTTTGAGTTTTCCATCTTTTTCAATTCATAGCTGTTACTAGTTCATTACATCATGGTTGGTTCCCTTTCCATCAAATACTTCGGTCCAAACTCAAAAAAGTTACTTGTCAGGTGCAGCTCCATTTTAACAATGACAAAACCAGATAGCCCCAACAATTCGAGCCAACAATATTACATGGTTACTTGGTCAGCTTGTCACGCAAAGCATGGTAGTTCAAATGGTTCAATCCCAACAAAATACATAAATAGTCATGCAGTACTATCAAAATGTCAAGACATTACATAGTATAGATTGACTAGCTAGAAGTTACAATACCTTCAAAAAAAAGGAAGAAAACAAAAAGGGCTACATAAGTTCAGCACAAGTCATCCAGCAAGCAGACATCAAGCATCTCCTCCAGACCATCAGAGCCTATAACACAAACAAGGCCATTAAACTAGAAAACTTGATGTTGTGCATATACATAATTAGGGGTCTAGTTTATAATGTTAATTGTAATTTTTTACCGTAATGTCAAAAACAATATGAACATAACATCATTTCGGGGTCTTATTTGGGATGCCATCTACATTATTTGCGTATATTTCCTTAGGTTTTCCGTGAACTCTTTTCTAGGCTTCAATTGCAGAAAACAAGCAACTCAGACACGAAAGATGAGTTCATGCTGGGACGATGGGTACATATTTGAGGTGTAAATGCTTTCTAAAACCAGGCTTAAACTTTTTGACCAGTATTGATAATAGTGCTGTCATTAGTATCTGTAAAATAGAAACTTACAATTGTTCCAAAGGATCGAACCATCAGCTTAGTTCAAAACGACATTGGAGAAAACCTGCAAAGATCTAATACAATCAGCCGACAGGGAGGAAGACAAACCACAGAATGTCAGAAGTAATTATCACTTCATATCACGCTGGTATCCTATTTAGACGAAGGGTTAACCCCCACTCGCAGAGAAATGCATAATAAATGCTACTCTGTATAAAATCACAACATTATTTATCACTCAAAACATTCCTCGACATGATAGAGAGTAATGCTATGCAGCGTGGATTTCCATCCATGAATCCTATGTGACACGCACCAATAAGAAAATGGGGCAAGGCAATTTGGTGCATGCCACATAAAATGATAAAACTTGTCAATTTCGAAGTTACCCTGAATGTTCAACTGGAAACAAAAGCATAAGCCATAGTTTGAAGATATGGTAACAACAAAAGATTCAGAACCTAGCAACATAATTTTGATGCTAGGGTGATGGCTACATGAAATTCTGGGGCGAAATTTTTCACAACATATTTAGATGTGTGGCATGATGTTGTTCAATGATCATTACAATGACTATTAGGGGCGAAGCAACCTATGCAAGAGAATGATCAGATAAGATGGTTGTACATTATTGTTTACTGTATTACTTAGATTATGAATAAATTTACATACAAAATGCAAGTTTCACCAAGAAAAATAATGAATCCTTCCATGGCACATTGAGAGGTGCTTTCTTTATGCAAGAACAACTTTTACTGGCATGCTGGCATGCATGCTACTCACAAGACACAATATACATCTGAGACTACTTTGCCATATCCTCATACATTCTTGTCTATTCAGTATAAGCTTTGGCGCTAACATTAACTTGACAAAGCATATATAGTTTAAACGATCGAGGAATATAAAGTTTAGACCTAAGGTTGCCAAATTGCAGTTCTCAAACCATCATTCTTCCTCGGCTTCCTTGGGTTCGTAAGTGCTCAAAGGTCATGGTTTCGAAAAACAAATCATATGAATGTATCTTTCAAAAGTGTAAGCAAGAGTAATCCTTCTTATGAGGCTACTGTTTTATCCTATTTGAACAGTTGTTCTTATTTTTTGATTTTTGATGAAATCCTCGAATAAGGATACTTTTTTTTCCCCAACAATACAGTATTACAGTTGTGTGAAAGCAATAATGGGAAGAATTGAAGAAGTAACACTTAACACTTCAATTGCTTGCCCTTCTTCATGCCATAAGTGGCCACTTGTTTTTCCACACAAACCCTTAAATTTCTAATCGTCTAAGGATCGGGTTGCCGTTGCTAGAAATTGGCTCAAGTCCATTATCCTACCAGATTAATATGAATTGTCCCTAACAAGTAATATAAACGACCTACTCGACCAAGGCAAGAACAACAAATACGACAAAGCCTTTATCCCAAATTTCTGGGATCGGCCGTCAATCTTGCTATGCTTAGACAACAGGCAATAGCTGCTTGAATATCACAAATGCAAGAACAGTTTGCTGATTTATATATAATGCACTATATCAACAGAAGCATTGTGCTTGCCGGAACAAAATATCCACAAAATAATACCCCTATAAAATAGTTCCCTTCAAGTATTTCACAACTAGCTTGGTGCCTCCAACTAATACTAGTGTTATACTTCTAAGTACATTATGTGGTGATGATGGGCATGCACGTTTAGGACTAAAGAGTGTACTACTTCTTTACAGTCAACCTTACTTTCTTTATGAGAAATTAGGATCACACCTATGCCGGACGAGATGATTAACAAAGATTTCTTATGTCTAACATCAATACAATCATTGATTAAACACTGTCAATATTATAAAGACGATCTTAGTTCACATCATAGAGAATGACTGACACCATGTAACACTATTGTCATGAAAAATCTAGCTTAAACACTAATAAATTGCATTAAAATGGGAAGGAATTAAGCACAATGAGAGAGAGAGATACTTGGATCGGAATTTATCAGCAAGGCAGTCCCATCGAACACGCAGCTCCCCCCGCTCTGCTTCGTCTTCTGCCAGTAGCTATTGAAAGCGTAGGAAGCATGCGCCACGAGATTGTCCGGGTTGAAGCAGTCCCCATTAGGCCTGATCTGCTGGCAGTCGGCCCCTCCCGCCCCGCAGGCGAAATCCATCGCCTCCTGCAGCCTGTCCTCCGGCACGGTCGGCTTCGCCACGCACCACAGCGCCGCCTTCTCCCCCGCCGCACCGCCCGTCCCCGGCGCCGGGGCCGGGGCATCCGCCGCCGCCGCAGGCGGAATGCAGAACGGGACGGGAGCGTCCGCCGGAACATCCGAAGGAGAAGAGGCGGGTGCGAACGAGAAGGAACCACGCGGGACGGGGGCGAACGGGCTCTTGCTTCGCGAACGACGGGGGGACGACGACGGAGAGGTCAGCGCCCTGGCAATCCTAACGTCGGCGAAGCGAGGGAACCCCATCGTCTCGAGAGAGGAGCGGTGGACGGAGGCGGTGGTGTCGTGAGCAGCGTGCGAGTAGATGGTGTATGGCATGGTGGAGTGGTCCATGAAACGGAGGAGCAGAGGCCCGAGGGAGGGGTCGTGGAAGCAGCGGGAGGTGAAGGCGGCGGAGACTCGGATGTGTCCTTGAAGGGACCAGCGGGCGAGGGAGTGGCGGAGGTTCTTGGCGGCGGGGAGGAGTAAGCTCCGCCATTGAGTGGTGGTGGAGCAGAGGGTGTGTGGTGTTCCGAGGAGGATGGTTGTGATGTTGGCGGAGGGGTAGTGGGCCAGGACGTGGGTCCTGAGCCAGTGCTCTGCGGAGAGGACGCTGGAGGAGACCGGAAGGAGGTGTTGGTCGGAGAGGGAGACGCCGAGGGTTGGGGGAGCTGTTGGTTGGAGGGGGTGGACTAGCTCAAATATTCTTTCTTCACCTGCAACTGTTACCAAAAGGAACACATCAACAACAACAACAACAAGAATGACAAAGTAAGTAATGTTACGAGTAAGACCCAGTAGCAGAGGAAGAAGAAGAAGAAGGAAGAACTTCATCATCATCCTCTCCCCACCAGTTCACCACTGAAGAATGGAAGGGGTGGAGGGAGGTGAAAGCTCCCCAATTAAAACCCTGCCTTAAACCCTTGAGAGAAGCAGAGCAGGACAATTGACAAAGACTAACTAGCACTTTAGAGATTTTGCATGCATGCCCTTAAAATACACAATTTGCTTGTGTGTGCCTATAAAATTACTAACTCAATGCCTGTACTCAAATATAAAAAAAAAGAGGATAAATTACAAAGATAAATTTGGCCAGGAAGAGTAGAGTTTTTCACAACAGCAATAACTGTATGCTTTCTAAATAATAAGCTACTGTTACTAAATAATTTGTCAAAATAATAATAATAATAATAATAATAAGCAATCCGAAAATTCCAACTCAGTCTTATGTGGATATAAGTTGTTACATAAGTACCTTATCAAATTATTAAAAAAAAAATCGGATAATTCAGAACTTGTTGATCTATTTTTATAAGTTGATGTTACAAAAAAAAAAAAAAATGTGACATTTGAATCCAAAATCTCTTCTTCTGTAATCTTCAGTAGCTCCAATTGCTGAACCAATTAGTGTAATTGTTGTTATCAAATGAATGACTCATCCTATCTGAATTTTGCATATAAAAAAAGGTCTTAGATAAGTAAATTATTCCGCAAAGAAGTATATTTTGAGACTTATATAAGGCCTGCTTTGTTTCGCAAAAAAGAAAGAATTTTTTTTTTTTTTATAGAAATAACAAAAAAGAAAAAATTTGAAAAGTCCTAAAATTTTGGGGACAATGAATAATAGGAATGAAAAGTAAATACATGAGATTAGTGGAAGAATCAATTCTTCTTATTTTTCTTTTCTTAGGATTTTTTTTTTCTTTTTTACATTCAAATATAGGAAAGAAATGGCATTTTTTTTTCAAATGTCCAGATTCGAACCAAACGTGATCTAAATTTATTATTATAATGCACATTGTAGAGGATATAAATGCAAAATAAAATTGATAACAGTCCTTTTGTCAGTGTGTGATAGAAATTGAGCTGGGAAAGTCAAGACAATTGAAATGTGGGTTTTGACAAAAGAAGACAGAGACGGAAAAAATGACCCATATATTGAACCATAGGGTTGGAGAAGTGAATGTAGTCCACGTGTCACATTAGTATTGGCTCACGTGAGGATTGATTTGTATTGAACAGCAGTTTTGGTAAATATATAGTGAAAGCTGTATTCTCTCTGAAACGAAGTTTACTGTGTGCGAGGCATGGGAAGTGTGCCAGAGAAATATTTTCGCATTGGTCCTCCAAATTTTGTAATATTTAACAAATAAAGTGGGGTGAGAAAATAAATTATAGTGAAAAGATGGGGATGATTGAAGAATGAGAGTTAATCGGGTTTCGAGTCACGAAAATGTCAGCCAGCCTTGCGAATGGAAGGAGTGAGCAATCAGAAAAGGTGGAACTGGTAGAGAAAGACTGGACCGGCTGACCGGTCAATCTCCGGTTCCGGTTGGGTCGGTTGGAGTTTTGGGCAGAATGGACCGGTTCCTGACACGGATGTAAATGGCAATTTGCAGTACGGAGAACAAGGACGGGTGCAGTTGGAAGTTTTATGACTTCTAAAGTTGTATTTTATGAGCATCATTAGTAAGACTGATTCCAATTTCTAGATTCTAATTCAAAATGCAGTAGTTCAATTTATAGAATAGTAAAACTCAATCTAAGTTTTAATTTTTAGATTCAATTCATCCACAAGAGCTATAGGTTTGGTCTGAAAATTTCTAGATTCAGAATGTACGAAATTATTTTATAGGATAGTAAATCTCAATTTGGAGTCCAATTCTAGATTTACATTTTTTTTTCCACACAATCTTTAGGACCAAAGCTCATTTTATCATTTTTTTTTACTATTCTCATACGAATCCAATACATTCTACATTTACCATTTTTTTTTGGACCTTAAGATAAAATTTTGAGCATCATGTTACTAAGGAGGCTCTAAGAGTTTTCATATTTGTTAGTACTTCATTTGTTCAAATAAATCAAACCTGTAAAAATTAAAAACTGAAATCGAACTAAAATTAGTCATAACAAAAGTCGAAACTATAATTGAATCTGCTTATTCAATTTGTCTGGTTGAACTATTTTTATTGTTTAATAGATCGAACCCAAAATTAAAATTGTCGTTAAAATATAGTTAAAAATATAATATTTTTGCATACGTTTGTTGTATTTCAAATAGATCCAAAGTTTGAACTAGTGGTTAAATTATCAAAATTGAGTTTTAAAACATATACATATAATTATTATTTTCAAAATATAGAAATTTTTAATTATAAAATATGCATACATTTAACATTATTTATATAATTCTATAAGTCTTATTCAATTTTCAGTTTTAGACCGAAATCCACAATAGAAAAAAAAAAAGTAGTATTTTTAAAATCGAAACTGAAAAAAAATTAAAATCAAGCTGAATCGAATCTCTGAATCGAATCTCTCTTATTCGATTCGGCTCAGCCCACAGTCGGAACCCAAATAATGCTCAATCTTAGCTATGGTATCGCAAATTATGCTTTATATCAATATGTTTTATTATATCTTTTATGTATTTTATTTTTATTTTTATTTTTATTTTTATTTTTATTTTATTTTTTGCGGGAGTATGTTATGTTATATGTGATACATAATAGAATAATACCTTGCTTCACTCGAGCGACCACTGTCTGACTCGGGTGATGCGTGAGTATAGGAATCATGAGTCTGCCTTTGACTACATTGCTTTTATCTCCTTTAGTCAAATATGGGCACTTGTTCAAGTATACGGCGCTACGGAAAGAAACACAAAACACTTTGCACCTATATCCACTTCATTTACACCCCCCCCTAGCCAATGGTGCCTATAACTAGGACTCCTTCCTAATAGGGTGCCCAAAAATACAACTCACGAAGCCAGGCCGGACTGAGGATTGGATTATCCGAACCAGAATTTATTTTGATTATCCCTTAATTCTTATTGTACGTTGGTCATGGAGGATTACGTGCGACTCCGACCTTATAGGACAAGTCCTGAAGATGAGGGTTCATCCCTATATATAATTTTTCTTTTAAAATCTAAAATCCAACAAATCCAAATTATAATATAATTAGTCTTTAAATAACATAAGTTATAAGTTATAACTAAGATCCAATAAATTAAACAACTCCAAATTAAATTTATTACACTAAACGAAATCAAACATCACTAAAGTAAATCTATGGAAAAAAAAAGTTCATATTTTTCTCACTCTTTATGTACAAAATTGTCAATTAAATCATTATGATCAAGTTTAGCTGCCATTTTTTTTGTCAATAGACAACATAATCAAATACTAGAATTTATATAAATTTAACAAGAGAAAAAAAAAAACGTTTGAACTAACCTGGACACGTCTGTCGAGGTAGGTAGGTAGGTAGAGATTTTAAGTGAGAGGAAGAAGATGATGAAAATGCTTAGAAATAGGGACATCGTTTCCATTTTTTTCATATTTTATTTAATTCTCCAGACAGCCATAGATTTTCTCAAGACTAGTTTCTTTTGGCCCTGTGCCAGTCTGAGTTGTTGCTTCGAAGAAAAATAAAAATAAAAACTAAAATTTTAAAAAAATATGGAGATACCATTGGGGGAGGAGCCGGCTCTACAAAATCCCAAAGTCTTGTTAGACTTACCACTGAACTGGCCCTGTCAAGAAGCTTCATGTCCAAGTATAGTTTGATAGAGGGTGTAGATCACATAAAACTATTGTATTACCCATAGTAGCTTAAGCTTGAGGGTTGGTATTACCTCAGCATTGAGGTTTTCCAGTTGGGCCCAACTGTATGTCTGAGGCTACTTGAGAGAAGGCAACGGAAATTGTCTTTGGCCTTGGAAAAGGAAAAAATATTGTATAATTTCGGCACAGTGGACCTTTCTACTCCCCAGCAGTTAGATTGCATGAAGATATGTACGTGCACACATTTCCATGACAATCTAACGGCTACGTCTGGCCCATACAATAATTTCTCTTGGAAAAGGATAATAATAGGGATGAGATGATTTATATCCTCTTTGTGAGAGAGAGAGAGGAAAAGACTTCTTTGGGTATCCTGATGGAAAAGATATAAATAAAAGAAGGTATAGGAGATAGAATTGAGATCTGCATCTAATCCAAAGTCTTCACGTCGAATGGATTCAACTATAGCACTTGCTTCTTGGAGTACCCTATCTTCATAAACGCTAGAATTTACGCTGGTGGCTAGATCACACTATCAGATTCTTGCCCTTCACATGTTCCATCAAATTCTTGGCTACCATTTACAAAAATAACATCATTTCTTCTAATGTCGACTTCAGAATTCAACTCAGCTTGAACATCTGCTTGTCAAGGTTCAGCCACATTATTAACAGGCAATTTAGGATAGTTAGGTGAGGATTCCTCAGATGTATCTTGCCAATAATTCAGACCTCTCTCTCTCTCTCTCTCTCTCTCTCTCTCTCTCTCTCTCTGTGTGTGTGTGTGTGCGCCATCCATTTCCATGGAAGCCTTCCATCATAACCAACAGATGATGACCCCACGAACGTAGAGTTTCTTACTATGACATCAATTCGTCTGTGCATAGCACTTAAGAAGGGGCAGGGGAGCATTATTAAGTTCTCTGTAGAAAGACAACAATTTCAGAGCCGCCTGGAATGGTTAAATTGGAACCATAGCTTCCAAAAATTCATCAACAGTAGCAGAAGGATCAACTCTTAGCATCCTACCATCTATGGTGGCTAAAAATAATAGTTCTTTAGTTTCTACTTCATTTAACAGTCAATTTCAAAGCATTTTTCGCAAAGATATGCCTATAATAATTGATCAATTGACCTGTCTCTATATTTACTTTTTTGCGGAGAGACCTTTTTTCTTTCTAGCGAGACCTTTCCATTACATACAATCAGATCCCCATTCAACTTATACCCCAGCATTGTTGCAGAGCTTAGAATCCAGAAACGGAGACAGGAGCGGAAAGCGTGACTACTTAGGAAGAGTCTAAAGTTGAAAAACGTAATGAAAGCATGCGATAATTAAAAAAATTATGTTTATTAATTATTATTATCAAAAATTATAAATATTTTAATATTTATTGAATTAATAAAGTTCAGTTCAAAATTACAGAAATATCGATCAAAAATTAACCTCACATAGAAACTTATTAAAAAAACAATGTGCATTTCCTAGAATAGTACGCATTAATAAATGTAAAAATGAAAGTAACAAGATTCTTAGTAGCTTTATTCCCTGCATGCCAATGGTCTAGCAAAATTTAACCTCACATGAAACTGATTAAAAAACAATGTGACTTTCCTAGAATAGGAAGCACTAAAAAATGTATATAATGGAGACGTGAAAAGAGTTTCATCCAATGGGGATGTGGGGAGTACCCAATATATCTTGTTCAAAGGAACAACATCGACATAGCCTTTATCTTGGTTAAAAAGAAAAGAACTGAGAAGAAAGTGCTGGATGAAGAATATTGAGAGCAAGATTAGAAATGACTCACTGTAATATGATCATCAATGCTCTTTCTAGGGTTTACTGCTAAATCTTGCTCTGGAAGGACAACCTCAGTCTTCTCAGCAGGAGCAGATCCTGTATCAATATATCCATGCTCACCAAAGGTGTGAACACTAATGCTAATTTGCACTTCAATACCCTCTACTATCCCCAAATTGCAACTTCTTATCCTAAAATATACTAAGAAACAAGTAAAACTCCTCTGAATTAGGACTCTGTCGTTTCTTCACTCTTTGGTGTAATGTGTCATAGAGATGTGGGACCAATTTGCAATGCTTGCCTCATCCAACTTAGACAATTGATGTCAGGTTAGTGATCCATATCGCAATTGTGATACATCCTCTAATGTGGGACCAATTTGCAATGCTTGCCTCATATTTTTACAGCATTGTAACTCTTAGGACACGCCAGTTTGTTCCTGCATGCATGAGGCGAGTATGGTGTGGGTGCATGTGTGATTATATGTGCAACCATGCACATGTGTATTGGGTTTATATTAAATGCAAATTTCTAGCATTGACCTAATGATTTCATCCTAAAGAGTAGCAAGTAATATCATGGTGTAGAGAAGTGACACCAAATGCGAGAAAAAGCTGCAATACCTCTCACACATTTTGTACACAAAAAGACAAGTTTACAGTTGTTCTTCAATATACCTGACAGTTATAATGATTATGTAGCATGACTAACAATCAACTCTAGAATTATATTGTATATCCTACAAGATTCTCTAATTTAAACTACATTCATCAGTATATAAATCTAAAAGAAAAGGTTGAAGTTTAATAAAGAAATATAGCATGACTATCAATCAACTCTAGAATTATATTGTATATCCTAAAAGATTCTCTAATTTAAACTACATTCATCAGTATATAAATCTAAAAGAAAAGGTTGAAGTTTAATAAAGAAATATATTTTGACCAAATGATGTTCCCTATCAAACTAGAAGTTGAAAGAAAAAAAAAAGCAATTCTACCTAAAAACTTGAGTATACTATTTTGCTTTATTTGTCTTCCTTTTTTTTCCAAACAAACGGTGAAAATTATTTGCTTTTATTTACTGGATTCATTTACTTGTTATGACCAATGCTCGCAATTATCCTACATCAACAACCTATACTTCAAATGCCAACTCCTCATTTAGTTGTTTTAAGAATTAACTGCAAAATTTTGCCCAATATTCCACATGGCCTTCTCAAATTCAAGTTTTTTAGTAGAGACGCCATTTGGATGTGAAGACATTGTTCATGATAATTATGATTATTTAGAATGGCTCATAACTACAAAACAGAAGCTTTAGATGCAACTGAAGAATACCAATATCTGAAAAAAAATGCCTCGAATGAACCCAAACATGAACACACTTTACAGCTAAATACAAGATTTTTTTTTCTCTTTTTCAAAGTTAAAATAGCTTGAACATGATATCTATAAGTTAAAACTCACAGTACTTTTGTCAAAATCAGGTCAAAACGTTCATGATAACAATAATGATTTAGAATGGTTGAAAACTATAAAACTGAAGTTCTAGATGCAACTGAAGAAATTCAAGAAACATGCTACATTCGAGATCAAAATACTGCTTTGAACTCAAACATGAAAAATCTTAACATCTAAAATTAGAAGACATTTTCACCTAGTTCAAAGTAAAACTCACTCAAAACATGTCATCTATAAGTTAAAACTCGTAGTTCATTTGTCTACAAAAAAAACAGTCTAAATGTCATATGCAGGTGAATGAAATAAACATCACCACTTAGCAAATGGTGGCTAACATTAAAGAAAAAAATAGTGTGCTACATAAAGAACTTGGGATTACAATTTTCTTTTGAAAAGCCAAGAAAATGCATAATGCACTCAAATATATATATATATATATATATATATATATATATATATATATATATATATATATATATATATATATTGAAGAACTCACAGCAGCATTTAACAATCCAGTCCCAGGGTAAGCTGAGAAAATCTTCATTGTCTTTCTTCTTTCAAAACTTGCCATCACGTAGAAGTTCACCTATTATATCAAGGACCTGTATATATATTAAAAAAAAATCAAGGAAATAATAAAAGTTTTAAGAAAATTAAATATTCTACTTTTTTTGGCAACCAA
This sequence comes from Iris macrosiphon, assembly GCA_036927795.1. Classification (NCBI taxonomy): domain Eukaryota; kingdom Viridiplantae; phylum Streptophyta; class Magnoliopsida; order Asparagales; family Iridaceae; genus Iris; species Iris macrosiphon. The sequence goes on from JAYESA010000009.1 coordinate 6,196,708, forward strand.
AAGACAGAAAAATATGAAATATTTGGAGTGCTGTGGTGCTTCCTAAATATGATATATTTGGAGCGACGCGCTGATTCCTACTTGCACATAGCCAATATTACAGATATGAAACATGTTAATGTTGAAAAGAAGAATAGCTCATATGACAGAAAACAAAAAAATATGCTTTGAGTTTTGGGTTAACAGACTTATGGAATAGATGCATCTTTAAATGCATACCTCAGCAACAGAGTGTTCCTGACAAGCCTCTCTACATGTTGTTATAAACTTCTCCATGTCACCAATACTAAGAATAAGACACCTTGATTTCTTCTCATCCTGCAGGTTATCTTGTTCCTTCTTCTGCAATTTGAATAAAGAACTGGAATTTCTGTTCTTCTCTCTTATCTTACTCATCAATGCACATGAAGAACTTCCTTTGTCTTCCTTTGCTCTTCTCGTCCTGAATTTGCATGCAGGACTAACATTGTTATTGTTCTCTCTTTGCTTTCGTTTTCGTTTCTTACCAGAAGACTTCTTATCTTCATTGTTCGTCACTTGGTTGTTACTAAAGAATTTTTCACCTTCTTCAATTTTCGGCCCAAGCTGTACCATTTCTTCAGATGTTGATGGATAAGGACAAGTACTACATGTTGGCCTTTGTCCTTATTATGGGAAGAAGTATAGTGCAAGCTTGAAACTAGTGCAGAGAATAATCTCAAGCTTGATGCATATATTGTTAGATTTGTTTACCCATGTGATTCAATAAAGGCAACTCTTTTGTTTAGTCCCACATGGGAAAGGAGAAGTCATTCTCCTTTCCATATATTACTTTACCCCTCTTAGTGGGTAAGTGGGCTTTGTAGGGGATGGGCTAGATCTCATCCAACCCGCGAGCGGGTGCGCGATTTAATGCGCGTTTTTACGCGTTTATTAGTCGCGCACTTAGCACTTTGCACGCGCGGAACGGACACGGGTACAAAGGTAATTTCATAACTTATTTTATTTTATTTTTTATTTTCGTTGGTTTGGTCTGGTGGGTTGCTGGTCTTCCGCGGAACCGTTCTCACGTAATCCCGTTACGGAAAGAGTGGAAAAAGGTTACGTGAGAGATATCCAAGATACGATCCTGAGATCTGAAAACAGAAATCAGTTTTTCCTTCTCTCTCGCTCTCTGTTTGGAACGAAAGAAAAATCGTACAGAAACGAAAAAAAAAAACACCAGAACCTAAATTCCTCCAAAAACTCCTCCGTCCAATCCCTCTTCTTCGGGCAAGGTTGTGATCGTTCGCGGGATTCGCCACCGGGTGCACGGTGAAATGGATCGAAGGATTCATTGTATCTCGGGAATAGATCGCCAGGAACCCGTTGCACTGTTCGTGGGACGAAATTCTATTCTAAGGACAGCGTGTAGCGTGCCTCGAATCCTCTACTATTTCCTGTCTTTAATTTGACATCTTCCAATTTGCATTCTTTAGGAATTTATCCAACAATCTTATAATAGAATTTTGTAGTGTCTGCCTACTTTCTATTTTCTGTTTGTGAAATTTTCTATCTACATGATGAACACCACCGTAGAAGAACTGTCCACCAACATTCATAACTCCTCCAAACTGGAGAAATTTGGTGGCCTGAACTTTAAGAGATGACATCGTAGGATGACCTACTGGCTGACTTGCCTGAAACTGGTCAAGGTTCTCAAAGAACCGAAAATCCAACCTGACTTACACGAACCTGCCAGGACCTATGAATTAGAGTCCTACAATAAGACAGACTTTATCTGTCACGGTAAAATTCTCAGTTGTCTTTCTGACACGCTTTATGGTATATATTGCACTACCTCTACATCCAGAGAGCTTTGGGAAGCTCTCGATAAAAAATACTCCAATGAAAGAGCAGGTTCTGAGATTTACATTGTTGACAAATTTTTAGAGTTTAAAATGGTAGATGAGAAGTCTATTGTTGAACAGACTAATACCCTTCAAACTATCATACACGAGATGTCTCAGAAAGACGTGACATTTGCTGATAAGTTTCTAATTGCTGCCTTCATTAATAAACTCCCCCCATCCTGGAAGGAATTTGGTTTAAAACTAAAACATAATAAGGAACCCATGTCTTTAGACGACCTGTTCGTATCCTTCCGCATCGAGGAAGAAGGTAGAACTAGAGATAAGGAACTTCTAAGTACTGAATTCGAGGCAAAGTTACACATTGTTGAAACCAAGGAAAAGCCTAACGGCCAACCCTATCAACAGAGAAACAACCCCCAGAACAGGAACCCTGCAAAGAAACAGTTTCTTAAGCCAAGAGCTGTGATTGGGAAAGACAACAGACCTAAGCGGAAATGTTACAACTGTGGTAAGCCTAATCACTTTGCTACGCAATGCCGCCACAGGAAGAAGGATCAGAGATTTCAGAATCCTGATCGTCGAACTCCTGCAGACGCTCATGTTGTTCCACAAGCTCATGTTATCATAGCCGGGACCGAATCTGTCGGTGCCGATGATCAGAGGTTTGTAACCGTATGTTCTGATTTAGAGTCCTCGTATCAGCCTACTGACTGGTGGGTTGATACAGGGGCAAAATGTCCATGTATGCCCTAATATTGATTCTTTTTCCTCCTACCGACAGGTTGAGGAAGGTGAATCAGTAGCTATGGGAAACTCGAGTGCTGCCAGAGTGCATTGAAAGGGAAGAGTGAACCTCAAGTTGTCTTCGAACAAGATTCTCCCTTTGCATAATGTGCAGCACGTACCGGACGTCAACAAGAACTTAATTTCTGGTTATTTGCTAAATAAACATGGTTACAAACTTGTATTTGAGTCCGATCGAGTTGTTATCTCCTTGAACGGTAACTTTATTGGGAAATGATATGTTTGTGGGGGCCTCTTTAAACTTTCTGTGGACATGCCTTGCAGTACTTTAAATTCCTGTTTAAATAATATTGCATCTACTTCTACTTTTGATTCGAATGCTCTTTTTTATAATACTGATAGTTGTGATGTTTGGCATGGTCGTTTGGGACATGTTAATTTTAACTCTTTAAAGAGAATGTCTAATTTGCAATTGATTCCTAAGATTGACATGAGAAGAAATAAAAAATGTGAGATGTACACAAGCAAAATAGCCCAGAAAATTCTTTCATTCTGTTAAAAGGAGTTCCCAGCTATTGGAGCTTATTCACAGTGATATTTGTGAATTAAACGGTATTCTTACTCGTAGTGGTAAACGATATTTTATTACTTTTATAGATGATTATTCAAAATACTGCCATGTTTACTTCCTTAGAACTAAAAATGAAGCTTTGAGTAAGTTTGTATCTTTTAAAGCTGAAGTTGAAAACCAGCTTGAAAAAAAAAATTCTTAGGTCTGATCGTGGGTGTGAATACTCCTCTGCCGAGTTAGACTCCTTCTGTGATTTGCATGGCATTATACATGAGGTAACTGATTCTTATGCTCCTCAACAGAATGGGGTAGCAGAAAGAAAAAATAGAACATTTCTTGATATGATAAATACTATGTTAGGGAGCTCTGGTTTATCTGATAATTTGTGGGGGGGAGCCCTTCTTTCTGCATGTCATATTTTAAATAAAGTTCCTTTCAAAAAGACTGATAAAACCCCTTATGAACTTTGGAAAGGTAGAAAACCATCTTTGAAATATTTCAAAGTGTGGGGTGCCTTGCTAAAGTTTCTGTCCTTATTACTAAGAAAAGAAAATTGGGACCCAAGACCGTAGATTGTGTATTTTTGGGATATGCCTAAAATAATATTGCTTATAGATTTCTTGTAATTAAGATTGAGGTAAATGATATTGATGCTAACACAGTCATGGAATCTAGGGATGCTGCATTTTTTGAAAATAATTTTCCATTGAAAAATAGAATTCCTAGATCTTCTATTTCTACACAAGTCCCTGATGTAACCTCTAGTTCACAACCAGAGGAGATTACCCCATTAGAACCTAGGAGAAGTAAAAGAACAAGACGAGAATCAGACCTAGGTGAAAAAAATTTCACCTACCTTGTTGAAGAGGACCCTATCTCTTATCAAGGGGCTATGTCCTCAGTTGATTCCTTAATTTGGAAAGAGGCCATAAATAGTGAAATGGATTCTATTATATCAAATAGAACTTGGGATTTGGTTAACCTTCCTGCAGGTTGTAAACTAATAGGTTGCAAATAGATCTTCAGAAAGAAGTTAAGACCTGATAGGTCTATTGAGAAATTCAAAGCCAGGTTAGTGGCTAAAGGGTTCAAACAAAGAGAAGGGGTAGACTTTTTTGACACCTACTCTCCTGTTACAAGAATTGCTACAATTAGAATGTTAATAGCTATTACAACTGTTCATAAACTGTTTATTCATCAAATGGATGTAAAAACTGCATTTCTGAATGGAGATTTACAGGAAGAGATCTATATGGAACAACCTGAAGGGTTTGTTGTTCCAGGGCAAGAACGTAAGATATGCAAATTAATTAAATCTCTCTATGGGCTGAAACAAGCGCCAAAGCAATGGCATGATAAATTTGATAAGGTAATTATATCATATGGTTTTGCTATTAATGATTCTGATAAATGTGTATATAGCAAAACTGTTGGTAGCTCTTGTGTAATATTATGCATGTATGTTGATAACATTCTTATTTTTGGTACTGACATGGATATTATTTATGATATCAAATCATTTTTGTCTCAAAATTTTGATATAAAAGATTTAGGACCCGCTGATGTAATTTTAGGACTTAAATTAAGTCGCACTTCTGAGGGAATTGGTATCTCCCAATTTCACTATATAGAAAAGGTTCTAAAAAGATTTAACTATTTTGATTCTAAACCTGTAAGCACTCCATATGATGCAAGTATCAGGTTAAAGAAGAATAAAGGAGACAGTGTGGCTCAGTTGAAGTATTCTCAGCAAATCGTATGCCTGAACTATATTGCTAATCGTACCAGACATGATATTTCCTACACAGTAGGAAAGCTTAGTCAGTACACTAGCAATCCGAATTGTTCACATTGGACTGCCTTAGAACGGGTAATGAGATACCTAAAGGGCACGATATCCCATGGATTATTCTATAGAGGATACCCATCTGTATTAGAAGGGTATACTGATGCAAACTGGATCTCCGATACAGATGAGACCAAAGCCACAAGTGGATATGTATTCACATTGGGTGGAGCTGTTGTTACGTGGAACTCTACCAGGCAGACCTGTATTTCTAGATCTACTATGGAGGCAGAATTTATACCTCTTGACCTCACCAGTGAGGAAGCAGACTGGCTTAGGAATCTGGTAACAAATATTCCTCTGTGGAGCAAACCAGTTCATGTTATCCCTGTACACTGTGACAACCAAGCTGCAATAGCAAAGGCTCAAAGGACAAGTTATAATGGAAAATCCAGACATATACGTCTGAAGTACAATCGGGTGAAGCAATTGCGATCCAGTAGAGTAATTGCAATTGACTTCGTCAGATCAAAGAACAATCTAGCAGATCCTCTAACTAAAGGGCTCTCAAGGAGACTTGTGTTGGAGACGACAAGAGGAATGGGGTTAAAGCCCATACATTGAGTCACCTCAAAGGCAACCCAACCTTTGATTGGAAGCACCAAGAAAAGGTTCAATGGGTAACAACAAAATTGATGTGTGACTGGAAACACTATATGATAGTAATTGTAAAGAACCATTCATCTACTGTATAGTGTTGATCTGCAATAAATAAAATGGTGATCGTAAAATCTTAATGAATCTGTGGCTTGTAAAGCAGGGTATATAAATTACAGAATACCTAGAAAGATTCACCTATTTAAGAGTGAAAGTAGGGCCGCTTTCTATGGGAACTTGGGCTGTTCTCTAGAGCTCTTAAGAAATCGAGATAGCACATGGCCGAAAAGTGCACAACTGTTGATACGATCAAATGCCTACAATGTGTTTGTGTATATGTTGAGTCTGTACAAGTAAGATCCTAAGTTCAAGACTTAAGTCACTTTGGGTGTATAGATGAGATGTATAACACTAAGGGGAGGTTCAAGTCCGGAAGACACCTTCCTCTGATACACAGTGCGATTGCCCATATCTTGTTTTCCTTCCTATATGTCCTATCGTGCTATACCTTCTTTGTTCTCTTATTGAATCATGTGGGGATTGTTAGATTTGTTTACCCATGTGATTCAATAAAGGCAACTCTTTTGTTTAGTCCCACATGGGAAAGGAGAAGTCATTCTCCTTTCCATATATTGCTTTACCCCTCTTAGTGGGTAAGTGGGCTTTGTAGGGGATGGGCTAGATCTCATCCAACCCACGAGCGGGTGCGCGATTTAATGCGCGTTTTTACGCGTTTATTAGTCGCGCACTTAGCACTTTGCACGCTTGCGCGCCGAGGAACGGACATGGGTACAAAGGTAATTTCATAACTTATTTTATTTTAATTTTTATTTCCGTTGGTTTGGTCTGGTAGGTTGCTGGTCTTCCGCGGAACCGTTCTCACGTAATCCCGTTACGGAAAGAGTGAAAAAAGGTTACGTGAGAGATATATCCAGGATACGATCCTGAGATCTGAAAACAGAAATCCGTTTTTCTTTCTCTCTCTCTCTCTCTCGCTCTCTGTTCGGAACGAAAGAAAAATCGTACAGAGACGAAAAAGAAAAACACAAGAACCTAAATTCCTCCAAAAATTCCACCGTCCAATCTCTCTTCTTCGGACAATGTTGTGATCGTTCGCGGAATTCGCCATCGGGTGCACGGTGAAGTTGATCGAAGGATTCGTTGTATCTCGGGGATAGATCGCCAGGAACCCGCTGCACTGTTCGTGGGGCGAAATTCTATTCTAAGGACAACGTGTAACGTGTCTCGAATCCTCTACTATTTCCTGTCTTTAATTTTACATCTTCCAATTTGCATTCTTTAGGAATTTATCCAACATATATGGGTATAATCAGACAGAATATCCAATTTTAAAAAAACTACATGGCATATAAACTATAGTGCAAGCTTGAAACTAGTGCGGAGAATAATTTCTACTTGGAGACTTCCAACGTTTTGCTAAACAGTGAACCACCATAAAATGCAAAAACACAAGAGTTATAAAATCATAAGTGTGAAATATGGACGGATATCCAATTTTAAATTCCTGAAACAAAGAAGAAACCTGCACATGCCTGACCTGTAAATTGATGTAACTAATACAAACATTTCAATTAAATAATCAGAACTATGACATAAGAACTGCAATTTCAGATAATATCTTCTATTAAGAAAGTAGCAAAAAGGAACGCAAACAATACTAAAACCAAGCATTATATTTTTAACATAACCTTCATCAAATTCTATTTATTTCAATCAACTGACCAAGTAAACCCAATTTTATTATTCAGCTACTCCAAATGATCTAGCGAATTGGTCCAAGATTGCATAAAATAATACCATTCACGCTTTCTGGTTGATAAACGACTGACATCAAGACAACTTACTTGTAGTGAATATCCGCACAATACTAGAAACAGAAGCATAATGGATAGCCTCAACCTTACCGAAAAGATTATAAAGACCTTCCTTCTGAGAACCACATCAGCACAAAGCACAGGTCGTTTTCCGAGACTCAACAGACTTCAACACTTCCTCTCCCATCCTTATGCATCCAACAGAAGTCATTCCAGCAGAAAATATATCTCCAGTTCGGAACCCCATATTCAGTGTCTCAATAACCGCATCCTCGATCCTCCTCGCCGCATTCTCCTCCCCAAGCGCATATCTCAACAGCATTGCAGCACTGAGCACTGTCGCAAGCGGGTTTGCCTTGTCCTGCCCTGCTATATCTGGGGCAGAACCATGAATTGGCTCGAATAGCCCCGGCCCTGACTCACCTACACTAGCTGATGGAAGCATCCCAATGCTTCCGGTAAGCATGGAGGCTTCGTCCGACAATATATCCCCAAATATATTATTAGTCACAATCGTATCAAACTGTTTCGGGTCACGGATAAGCTGCATTGCCGCGTTATCGACGTACATATGACTCAGTTCCACATCAGGAAACTCCGCAGCCATCGCAGACACTCTCTTCCGCCAAAGCATGGAAGACTCGAGCACGTTCGCTTTATCGACAGAGCAGAGCTTCCGGCGGCGCTTGCGTGCGACTTGGAAAGCGATCCGAGCGATGCGATCGATCTCGGAACCCGAGTATACCTCGGTATTGAACCCAAAGTCCTCACCTTTGTCGTCCTTCCGGAAGCCCCTAGGGTTTCCGAAGTAGATCCCACCGGTGAGCTCTCGCACGACCATGATGTCGACCCCTTCCGCTACCTCCCTCTTGAGGGTGGAGGAATCGACGAGCTGTGGGAGGACGACGGCGGGGCGGAGGTTGGCGAAGACGCCGAGGCCGGAGCGGAGCTGGAGGAGGCCGGTCTCCGGCTTGAGGTGCTTCTCGTTGGTGTCCCACTTGTAGCCGCCGATGGCGCCGAGGAGGACCGCGTCGGAGCTCTTGGCCGCGGCGAGGGTTTCCGCGGGGAGTGGTGCTCCGGTCAGATCGAGGGCGGCGCCGCCGACGGGGAGCTCGTCGAAGTGGAGGGATATCTGCTCGAGGGAGGCGGCGAGGGAGAGGACGGACTTGGCGACGGAAATGACTTCGGGGCCGATGCCGTCGCCGGGGAGAAGGGTGATGGTGTAGCTCCGGCGAGCGGTAGCGTTGGGGGAGGAGGAGCAGAGGAAGCTGTGGCGGCGGTGGCGGTGGCGGCGGTGGGGGAGAGGGCGAGTTGTTGGAACTAGGGTTAGGGTTTTGAATTGTAAAGATGTCATATTTTGTGTGTGTGTGGAGAATGGGTTAGGGTTTCGAAGTATTTAACCTTTGATGTGGCTGCGATAAAATAATAGAGAAACAATTAAAAAGAAAAATGTCCACAATATAATTTCCGTTAATCCACAATTATAAGATATATTATTAAGCTTTTAAAAGGCTAAATTATAATGGAGAGTGTAATTGTCAAGGAATCTTTTCAATGTCAAAGGAGTTTCAAGGTGGGTTATCAAAACTATCATCAATTTATTACAATTTTTTAAAATTAAATTTGTAGCTTCTCTTATCAATTAATAGTAACTTTAATAATCCACTTTGAAAATGTTTGGATATTGCAAAAGCTTGCTTGGCAATTACAATTACAGTTATAACTTGATACTCTCAACTATTCAAGTTTTTTAACTTGATAACCTAAACTATGATAGATATTAACGTAATACCATCAACTATTAACATTTTTCATGTCGTTACCTTCAGTCACACATCGTTAGTTTTTCCGTTAAAAAATTTATACTAAAATATCTTTCCCTTCTCCATGACCTAGATCTCCTCTCCACATTCCTCTCGTCTTCTCCTTGGTCGCAGCGCCCTCATCGCACCCATCTGATGTTGGGCCTTGCCGGCGAGCTCATCCGCCGATGAGCTCCTCGGCCCCCCTCCCTCCTCTCCGATCTGGTCGTTGGCCCCCAACCTTGAGTCGAATACTTTTAGGGTTGCATGCTACCTATGGTAGTACGTCGTCGATACATAGCCCGATGAAGACGGTTGTGGTTATCGTGTGAGCGTAGGAGGAAAGTGAGGGGCGCTTCGTACCCCAAGAATTTTTTGTTTCCATCGCCAGCTTCTCAAAACTTTCTCCTTCTACTACTAGTGTTTGGCTTCATGGAGGACATGAGACAAGACATGAATTGTGATGGAGAGATCCAACATTTGTGGGAATGTGACGGGACAAGGATTGGCATTTTATGGAACAACTCAGCTGCAAGTGATATAATACAAGAGTAGGGGTTGATGAATTTTTGTGTCATTTTATATTTTTCTACTAACACCTATAGATTATTAGGTTATATAATTATAATTGAGATATTTAGTAGTACAATATAAAAATATATAGTATCAAGTTAAAAAAAAATTTAATAGTTTAGGGTATTTAGTTGAAATTAAACATATTATTTGGTTGATCGTTAAAACTTTTGAATTAGAAAGCATGAAGTAATTACACTCAAATCCCATTTTCTCTCGTCAAACCTATAAGCTTGAATAATTTATAAGTGAGAAACGTTGATTACATCATTATGCATAACAACTGGGTAAAAATACATGTGTTTTATTATTTATCTTTCATAATATAAAGCGGATTTTAGACGGCTCAAAAGTGAGTCGTCTAAGCCATAAATAAATACGCAACCAATTAAATTTTTTCAAAATTACTTACAGGAGATAAACAAAACCTTAAATCAACTTTCAACTTATTCGTCCAAATCGTCACTCAACCAATTTAATTATAAAAAAAAACTAACGAAAGATTAAAAAAAATCTAAAACCAACGTAACCCACTCTTTTTTTCACGTAATTAATAATTATTAAACCTCATGTAATTAATAATTAAAAATTCTAACAACTTGTACGTGTTTCTCCTACGTAGAAACATCTTAAATTTATTATAATTACGTAAACATATATTGAAATGTATATAAAGATATATATATAATAAATCAAAATAAAAATATATTCAATATTCAAAATATATTTAAACTATTTTTTTATATCTAAACATATATTCACAATTATATATATATATAATTTTATAAAATTTATTGATATTATTGAAAATTTTAATAAAATTTTAAATTATATTAAAATAGTTTAAATTTGATTTGAATATATTTAAATTAAAAATTGATATATATATATATATATATATAACAAATCTTAATATACAAATATTTAAACTATTTTTAACAATATAAAAAAAAAATTACGTGGAACGTACGGAAACTTAATAGTAGTAGTATGTAATGGCTAATAGAATTCAAGTAGTTGATGGTAATTTTGTGAAGAATAAGTTCGGCCCGTTGGGGTTAAATCTAAGAGAGATGCTCAATGACTTGGAAAATGTTTGTTATCAGCGTGTAGTCTCCTCGCATCAAAATGGATTACAGGTGTGGAGTGCAAGTCTAGATTTTGAGCGCTCCAAGTTGTTTCAGCCGCAGCACGAGGTGGCAAAGTCTCAAGAGACCTAGGCCGGGCCTCGAGGCCTCAAGACCAAAGTCTTTGATGTGCAGTGGGTATGTTAAGACAAACACATGATTGGAACTTTGTGCTGGGAGTGTCACCGTCTGGACAGTGTGACTTTGTGGATTTCTACTATTTTATTTCTACTTCAAGTTATCATTTGGTCTTTGTTCATTAGTTTAATCTCTCTTCTTCTTCTTTTTTTTCTTTTTTTTTAACATACTGATAATATTAGTAGCTAGATATAGACGGTGAATTCTTAATTGGAATGTTGTTACTGTGTGCGAGGCAACATGCGAGTGGTAGGTATACTGTCAATGGTGACCCAATTATTTTAGAATTATAAAATTAGGGTTTCAAAATAACCTGGTTACTGTTCGAAACCTCAACCGAACCCAAAACTGATCTAACAATAGCAAATATTAAGCTTTTCGTGGAAATGAACACGGTTTGAATCCCCCCTTCGAAAATTTCTGATCCGGTAAAAATTATATATATATATATATATATATATATATATATACGAAAAACGGAATATAAACCATAGACTCATATTTTTACATAAATTAATGTACATATGGACTAATATGAATTGAGTGTACTAGTACATATGGATGCACATGTGATGTAAAAATTTATTCCTATTGATCTACATATGCATTGTTCATATAAGAATATGAACCTATGGCTCATATCCCGTTTATCCCCTCTCTCTCTCTCTCTCTCTCTCTCTCTCTCTCTCTCTATATATATATATATATATATATATATATATATATATATATATATGAAACAAGATCCAAGAATATATCATAAGTGTCTCGCATGCAAAAATCAACAAAAACTAATGAAAATGAAAGGTCCTCCAAGAAAAATAATAGAACTAATATACAATCAATTATATTCCTTGACTAATCTTCTTTCTTCAAAATCTCTTGCTTCTTGCAAAATATTGCTATCTACTTCTGCAATTAGTAATATACGTTCTAGTTACAAATCTTTCAAGACTTTGGAACCGGTGAAAAATATTCCAACTCAGATTAAAACAAAATCTTTCGAGGAAATAACGACATCCACGTTGAAAACAAAGGTCCAAAATCCAAGCTATATAACAAAGAAACAAAAAAATGATTATATTTCACCTTAATAACATTCTCATGTTACAACCATTAACCATGATTATAACTTTAACCATGATTATAACTAGTAGCGTAACCTAGATTTTCATCTAAGATGCACATTTATTATTACAATAATAAAAAATTGTTATAAATATATTTATAATTTTAAAAATATTATATAATAATATTAAATATCATTAAACTTATAATCACTAAATAATCCTTTTCTTTGACATAAAATATTTCTTTGTATTATAAAAATATGTATTATAAAAATATTAAATTATATCTTCATTGTCAAATGGCAATACCTCTTTTTCAATATATGCGACCAAACAATATTTGAACATTCCATCACTCATAAACAGTTGCATTATAAAAGTCTCCATGATTTTGTTTCAAAAAATACTGTCTACTTGTAGTAGTTAGTATCATGTTGTAAGAGACCAATATAAACGTACGAGTATTACACTACTTACGTAATGAGAGCCACAATTTCTGTACTGAATGACATCTATAGTGGTTAGTATCATAGCGTTATAGGCCATAAGTGATACAATATAGTCGATACGTCTGTGGACTAGTATTGAGAACATTGTTATATATTCCAAAGTGCATCAAGAACAAGAGAATGAACCCTGAGATAACCCAATATGCTTAAGAGAAGAATCCTGGTTCAAACAAAAAAATCCACTTAATTGTCATATTATATGGAAATAGTCGAATAGCATACATAGCTTTTGCCGGAACGCATGAAAATGATGAACTCATCCATGAACTCAATAGTTTCCAAAAGGGAATTCATTCCCAAAATTTACATAAAATTTGGTGGCAACATAATACAAGTGACATTCTGATTAAGGCTAAACCAGCATCAACCATTTTTTTAGCATCAACAATTATACATGTTTTAACTATTCTTTCAATTAATCATTCATTAAAAAAATGGTTTCAAGCCAAAAGAAATTATTTCAATCCATCATTAATTGCTTAACCCTACGTCCCAGTATATTACTAATAAAACGGATGGATATTATTAATTAGACAAACATCTCTTTCCCATCCCAATGCCAATAGAAACCGTGCGATTATAACAGTATAAATGTCTGGCAGCATTCTCATACAGGTGTACTCAACTGCCGACCAAATGTCAAGATAAAATCCCGCAAGACTGAATCTTAAAGAATAACGGAACAAAGAGAAAAAGGAAAAAAGAAATGAGCTTCCTTCAGGTAGGGTTCTCTGATCCTTTGAAGAATCATGACTTCTAGCTCCTCTCTCAGTCTTCCTGGGCAAAGATGTGACCATGCTTCCTTTGCTGCAGAAATACGTTCAGGCATTAGATCAGGAAGAACGGCGATGCAGATTAGGCCAAAAAAACACTAAGCATGACAACTTCTACCGAGTTGCAAGAATGCCTGGAATTATTAACCAGCCACCATGCATCAACTACACCATAAAAGATGAAACAGATAGGTGACTCGCATGGTAAAGTAATACTACATCCTTTACAAGAGTTTAACCTATGCCTCAAAAACCATAAGCCTATGGTTTCTTTCCCATCACTCTGGGATGACAAAATCACCAGATTAAGATTTTCGTCATATGTATTAGAAGCAAATAGCATATCATTTTGCAGTAATCAGAGTTTCCGGATCCAACACCTCGTCAATTGGCAGCATATAAAAATACAATTTAATGAGAAATTTTCAACTTCGAGAACTCCTACGTAGGATATCAGAAGAGGCCAGTACAGAGGTAAGGGAAATCTGGCACTCATACAGTTAGCGCTATAAGATAGCCTCTGCCGTTTGATCAAGGTTCAAAATCTCGGTTTCAGTATTCGGTTAAGACCTTACTATATAAGTATTGTTTCAGAAGTTTAAGGAGGTTTCGGTGGTTTTGACTCAAGTCGATTTCAGTAGTTTCGGCAATTCCAAGCCTTGTTTCAAGAATAGTTTGCAGGCTGAGAAAAGGCAAAACCTACTAAAATGCGACCATAAAAAATAAAGTGTTGATGCATCTAAAATGTTTTTTTTTTCTATGCTTGACCTGAACCAAGGAGGATTCAAAGTTTCAAACTCCTGACTCCTTATACTTCTGGTCTACGCCATTTTAAGATGTGTCTAAAATGTGCTGCAATAGAATATATTATTATAGAAGCTTTGTTTTCATGTCCTACCTTGAATCGATTGTACCCTCTCACTTCAAAAACCAATCAATGAACTTTCTTGTACACGTTGGAACTAAAGAGGGCTTAAGAGGGACGGTGTTCACTGAAAATGAAAACTCACCATTTCCCTTCGTCTTATGTCTCACTCACCATGCAAAAACAGATATGGGATTTGAAAAAAGAAAGCCAAATCGAAATTATCCCACTTTAGGTGACACGACGCCGGAAACTAATGAAGGGGCAAAATATAGGCCCAAAAGATTCCGAGGAAGTTCTGAGACTGGTTTTCATTGGAGGCATACACCATTTGGGGTTACATCTGAGATTTCAGTATTACAAGTGAGGTTCTAATTATATAAAGCATCACATTAATAGTTATTACACATGAGGTTCTAAGTATATAAAGCATCACATTAAATCATTTAAAGGCTTATTCATACCTGAGCCAGCTGTCTGTACTTGTTCCTCTCTTGAGTTCTTCCTTTGTCTTCTGATGATCTATTGACCCTCTAAACAAAGGAAAATCATCCATTAGAACAAGTGTTAAGTCAGATGTTCATGATGCCAGATTAAGGAAAAAAACGTAACTAATCCACATTTCGAGAGAGCATATGTTATAAGGAGAAAAGGGATCAATTGCATCACTATCAACATTATTAATAGTCGGTTCTATACCAGAGAAGCAATGCATGGAAAATCACTCTTCGCCTTTAATTTTTCAAGAGCAAGAATCCATCCAACGAAAGTGAAAAGAAAACTGTTGGTTATCATAGGGGTTAACTTTACCTTATCTTTGGCTGACAAATTATCCATCTTGTCTGGTGTGAGATCAAAAACATCATGAAGCAACTCGTTTTCCTGTATAAACATGAAGCATAGAATCAGTGCTGGATACAATAGAAGAAAGATTTGTCGAAGACAACACAGCATAAATTCAAAACCTGCGCATGCTTGAGAAATCCACTAGCAAGAAATCGCTTCATGAAGTTCAGCTGGATGAGTTTAGTCCATGATGATGTGATTAGCACACCTAGCCCCTTTGCAATTTTTGTTGAAGTTTCTGGACACTCTTCATCCTAGAAATACATAGCAATATGAGAAAACAGAAACCTCAGGGTTGTTTAATTATGTCTTATCAGAACAAGACATACCACAAAATATCTATATATCTTCTGGAACAAGTCACGCTGATTGTTCAGATTTTTCTTATCAGCCGTGCCTTTTCCTCCTGCTTCCATTGAGAGTTCTACAACTATATTTTTTATTTTTGCCTTCAATGACATTATAGGTTTAAACCATTTAGGTTTCAGCTGCTCATTGTCTGGACCAGCAGAGTCAACCATCTCATAAGATAACTTGTTTCCTATCACTATCTCAAAGACAATGGTTACTGCTTCCCCAGCAGCAAAGCGGACAGCACGATCATCATTTTCTAGCAGAGTGCAAAGGAAGGATATTGGCCTGCAACAAATTGTTGAGAATATAATACTAATCCACATCATAATTGTTTAAAATTATAAATGTAATATGAGCTGATTAGATTTTTCACATACTCCACCCAACTATCGAGATCAATTCTACAACCACCAATGGTTGTCAGAAGAAAGGACCATGCAGATACAGCCGCTGCTAGTACAGCAGAGGAAGGTCTACTGACCTGAAAAGGTAGAGAGAAAAAGATTTATTAGTTTCAAATATAAACATACGCAAGCTAAGAAAAGTTAATATCCATAACTTGGAATTCACTATTTCTAATATCAAATTTTGAAGGGCAAGGCCTCAGGATGTGCAAGAGTTGCAGCAAGGATGAGCAGATTGAGGAGACTAAGTATAGAAGATGATAGCTGTTCAAGGTTTAAAATATCGTACAGACATCGGTATTGACATCGGTATTGGACCCTTTAAATGAGTAAAGGTATCAACAGTTCCCATGATTTTGGAACAGATCAGATTGTTGAGTTCCAGGACTTTAATATTTAAAAAATAAAAAAGTTTGAAATGCTATTAAAAGAATTGAATATTAGACTAAACAGATAAGTTATGTACTTATATGTTATTAAACATTAAAATGAATATTGCGTGGATATAATAAGAAATGAGTGTATCTGTAGGTGGCACTAATTGATGACAAGATGAGAGAAAATCGACTTACGTGATTTAGACATGTGCAATACAAACAAATAGATGCTCCTGTAAGGAGCGATAATATAGTAGTTAATGGTGCCACTAGGACTGGAGATAGGCCTACAAAGTGGAAACATGGCTTCAAGTGTTACGGATATGGATTTTGTTGGCGTTACGGAGGACATTGCCCTTAAGAGAGCCGAATGGAAAAAGATGATGCAAACAGTTGACTCCAGAAATTTGGGATAAAACTTTGTTGTTGTTTTTGTATATTGTGTGGATTTATGAAATAATAACATTATTATTGCATTATTTAATAGGCAATCATATGTAGGCTTGAGAAACTTTATCTAGATATTATAACATGAAACGAAAGTAAATCCAAATCAAGTACACATTTTGGTCAAAATCCTAGAATGTGACAGCTTTGGCAAATAATTAGAATGTTTGGACAATATCAAATTTTTTTTCGAAAATTTCATCTAGTTTCGGTCACTTTCAATAAATTTATGAAGTTTTAGCCAACTGCAAAAGAATCACAGTCTCCGTAAGTTTTGGCTCGACCAAAATGGAACCAAATTTGAGCTACAACTTGTAACATTAGCCCAATATTGGAGAAATATGCCTATAGTGACTTCAACACACTGTTCCAAAATGATCTAGACCTAAATCCAGTAAAAACATTAAAAGTGTAGGAGTCGGCTAGAGCAAGAACCAAATGAAATTTGCTTCAAATAATTTCCAGCGAGAGCCTTACAAACCATTACAGACAAAGATGGACTAAAATGATTTGACTTAAAAGGTTGAGACAAATGGTACACATATTCAAAATTTCAAATAGAACTTGCTCTCGTGGCCTTTTTATACCTTCAAACTTGACTTAGAGTGAATGATTTCCCACATGACTTTCATCGATTTCTCAGTTTTGTCCCAATTATTTGCGCCAACAAAGGTGATGATGGCTAAGCAATCTAGTACCTACACAGGTGCAAAGATATAACAACTTGAATAAGATTGATTCACAATATTCCGACAAAAAAGCTGACAAAAAAAGATGAACTTCCAATAGGACATACAGATATCTTGACTGCATCATTTCCGGATGCAATGGCTCTCTCTAGATGTGGTAATGACTGTTCCATAATTTCATGTGCACTGCTTCCTGTTCCAACAGTAACGGCGAGCAGTCCTTCACAGAAGAACATCAGAAGAACAAACTGACAGTTTAGCCAATCAAAATAAATTAACATCGTAAAAAATGAAAAACTAACCAATGGCACGACAAGCTAAGCAAGCCTCCGCTGGAGATCCTTTTCCCTTTTTGATAGAATTCATATATTGATCTAATAAGGTAACAGATCTGTAGCAATAATTAGAGAAACAGGCGTATCGTAAGCTATTAATAATAATGTAACAAATTGCAACACCGATTAAGTTGATAGGACTTCTTCAATCCCACAAACCAACAGCTCGATTCAACATAACTCAGGAAAAACAATTTCTCTAAAAGAAACATGACACGATGTAGATATTATACACAAGAATGGCCAAAGAAACCCAACTACTAGAGTCATAGCAGTGATGCAGGTAGAAAACAAAATATGCAGAATGAGATAAACAAATTCAAATTAGGTGTGTGGGGCATGAAATTTTCTGCATGATCACAGTTGAGTTTGTTGTTATTGTTGCAGCTATCAACATCACATTAGGAAGTAATTTGTATTGTAAAATAGCACACCTGTTCTCCAAATATGCAAGAAGGACATGTCCTTCAAATGCATCAAGAAGCTCCTTCAATGCCTTTAATCTCGTAGATCTACTCCATCAAAGAAAAGTTACATTAACTAATATCACATAATATAAAAATTATTGCAGTGTAACATGTAATAAAACTAATCTCTTCAATTCTAGTCTAGATAGAATAGAAACGTCAAAATGAGCATTATATACCAAACCATATAAAAAAACAATCCATAACTAGAAAAATGGTAACTGACATGAAATCCAGACAAGACTAACGTTTTAAGTTCTGCAACTATATATAATAGGAAATATGAAGGTTTTATTGTCTGGAACAACTAAATTACTACTGCATTTAAGATATAAGCTTATGAACAAGGAATCTAGTATTAAATCCTTGGCAATTTCTCTATCCTTCATTTCAAGATGTGGGTTCGTAGGAAGCATGAACCTGGGCAGACTGACATGGACATGATGTGAAGATAAAATGCATTGAATTGAGTAGAACATGAGCAACAGCAACATAGATTACCATAAAAGTTCCAATATGAACCTGTAGTGAACCTTTATCTCTGATAGTTAGTGTATTCATTATATAAACCATTTCTTTACTCTCCTTTATTTAACACTCAAAACATAATATATCCCACATTCTTATATTATAATAGATAATAATATGATTATCCATAATTATGCAAACCATTCTTGAACATATCTGCTATCATATCTGCTATCTCCCATCAAACATGAAGTCCTTAGTTTTAAAGGATGGAAACCATATATGCCAAAAAGGGCCTGCCGAGCACACTGTGGTGCGGGGACGAAAGGGAATATGGAGCAGCTATGATTGTTGCCCTTACACATATACAAACTCACACGTAGAAAGATCATAAGTTGGCTTTTGGAATACGAAGGGCCTGCCGAGCACACTGTGGTGCGGGGACGAAAGGGAATATGGAGCAGCTATGATTGTTGCCCTTACACATATACAAACTCACACGTAGAAAGATCATAAGTTGGCTTTTGGAATACAGTACCACTGTTATTGGGCCTCTGGTATACCGTGTGGTAGCCCCCAGCGGCCACTAAGAGGTGACCAGTGTTTTCCACTATACTGGTCGAATAAAAACAGTTTATTGGTAAAGAACTTCCACTTGTTTACATGCTGGTGGTACTAAAAAACCATTTGGCCTACATATTAACCAATAACACCGGATGTATGTCAAACAAGAACAAGAAGAAAACCTGACAAGTTACAAACTTTAAATACAAATTACAATTTTTTTTGACAAATCTCACATTTGAGAAGAAACTAATAGCTTATAAAGGAGCCATTGAAACCAAGCTACTCAAATCCTTCAAGGTAATAGCTAATAACATTTTAGAGCTGCCAACACAGTATGTTGACCACAAACTTTTAGGTGGTGAAGTACTTCCATTCAGCAATATGAATTCGCTACGAAAACTAGAAAAGCTCTATGAATAATAGTGTTGTTTTACGATAGGGTAGTGTTGAAGAGCACATTAGTTTCCAATGCTTGCTTTATTAGTTAATGTATTTTCTATTTCTTTATAGGGTAAATGTCATTTTACATTCTTTGTAGGTCTATATATGTTGGCAAAGAGCCCTAATAAATTCATCCCGTTCTACCAGAGCTCTATGCTCTCTTTCCTATCCACCGCCATCTCTACCTCTAGCCGCCACTACCGGGGATTGTAGCATTCAATCTCCACGCCGATGTCGTCTTGTCGACATATATCTCCAAGTCCTAGATGTCGTCACACAATGACCATTGTGTTTCCCTATCCGATCTGTTGATCAGGTATCATCGTCCACCGTCATCATCCCTTTCCTAGAGTCGAAGCCAAACCCCGTCGTCAACATCCCGAAGTTGTCATCCCCGCCATCACCATCGTCGATCATTCCATCAATGGAGCCACCATCTTGTCTTTGAACCCATCATCTTCGTCTTCGTACCGTACAACCTATTGGCCCATTCAGTAATTAGATTTTGTTAATCAACATAAATGATTATATTATACGATATTGTGCTAACATCTATTGCAGCGAAGACGGTCGCAAGAAGACTTGCAACAAATTCTCAAAGACAAAACACTATCGGAAAAAGAAGATCGAGACACAAGAGTTCTTTGTAACATGTATTTTTATCTTGTAAAGTGTCTCCAAGTCAAATTGTAACACAATAGGCAAGTGGCAAGTGAAAGCTAAACCAAAACCCTAAGGCAATATTCTTGTATCCCAAAAACTGGTACCATAACGGTACACCGGCGGCATACGGTGCACTGTAAGAACACAGTTTTCATCCAGCAAGTCCAGCAACACAAAACTTCATTACCGCGGTATAATGCAATATTCCGTCACGGTGCTTTTCATTCAACATTTAATATTGTAACAGCTATAAAACTAGCGGTTATTGTGCAAAAAGGTATACCGGAGTATAAACAACTATATTTTTGAGCTGTTGTTGGTCTGTCATTTATAAGGATTGGTTGGCCACATTTATGACTCACTTCTTTGAGCCATAAAATTTTCCAACAATTCATTCAGAGCCTCTAGCTTGCAATTACCAACTACCTTTGTGCTAAAGTGATTTAAGACTTGTAACTTGAGATCTTTAATTGTTAGAAGATCAACTTTTCATATTTGAAGTTGAAGTCGTCGAGCTCTTCGTGTCAAAGCTCAAGTGTAAGAAGTTGTCGAGTTCTTCGAATCAAAGCTTGTGTTTGTAAGCTATTCTTAGATAGTGGATTTAGCGGAGACAGTTTCAAAACTGGATTGCCTTCGAGGAGGACTCCAGGATACATGTAACGTTTGATTTTCTAGCATCTCTTTTATATTGCTCTTTGTATTCTTTAATTGTGTAACTTAGTTATAAAACTGTATTCACCCCTTCTAAGGTTGCCTACACAATAGTTGTCGTTGACCATTCCTCCCCGGTCGTTACTCCCAACTCAGGGTCCTCCATCATCATTACTACTATGGTCACTCCATCATCCTCATCGAGTTTATCAACGTGTTCACCATCGGCAACCTGATGTTGGTCGTTGTCGCCTATGCAACCTCACTTTCCCAATCGTCTCCCACCCTCGTTGCAAATGACTCCCACAACAACCATTACCAACACTTCTCCGCCCTCCATTGTTATCATCCACTCGATTGAAGCTCTTCGGCGTCTTCGTGTGAGCAAACACACACCAGATGGTAAAGACCCAGTCACCTCTGACCAATCCACAAAACCTCCACAGACCGCATAAATTAGGGTTCTGCCTTCCATAAAGGAAAAGGGTTCTCTCCTACATAAAGAAAATTAGGGTAAGAACATTTTAGCGACAACACAATTGATCTGACTGTAGAAGCATGGAAAATCTAGATCCATGGGCCCAACAAACATGGTCCCCAAGGTCGACTCAGAAGAAATCAGGCCGCAAAATGACCATACAGTCCAGAAAAACAGCTGCTATGCGCCGCAGTGATCAAGCCCCCGACGCCATAATGATCTAGTGTCATGCGCCTACCGCTTCATAAATAGTGTTCCCGTGTGCCATCAGTGCCATGCGCCACTAAGTAACTAGGATCCGCATGCGCCAGCAGTGCCATGCACCACTACTCCCTCAAGCATCCCTGCGCCCCAATACTGGCCACATAAAGGCCTGACACAAAGATTGTCTGACACAAAATCATAACAAAAATGAATCTCTGAACGCCTCGATTCCGCCGCGGACAGTTGGCATCAGTGCTCACGTCACCGTCATTATTACTTTTGTCACTATGCAACCGTACAAGACCACGTGTATGTAAGACAGTTTTCTATGCGTTCCATACGACTATGTTCCCATGTGTTCCAGACTCCATGTGTTCCATGCGTCTCTGGCCCCATGCGTTCCAGACTCCATGCGTCCCACTCTATGCGTCAAACGTGGCAGGGTTCCCTGAAACAAAATCGTTCTGTTGCGACTGAAGTGATTCTCTCTGACTAAATGCGGGCCACGTGTCAAGCTGACCAAGTCACGCAAACAAAAGACGAGAACTGCCAGATCTTCAACAACAGCAAATCGCAAAAACGTCCACGTGGCAGCTCGGCATGGACTCAACTACATAATGTTAAGGATGTACACGTGGCAACTTGCCCATAACTTGCGCCTACCGTTGCAACCGTATTCTGTTGAAGGAGCCACATGCGGCCACAAAATAGAAGCATATACGGCACCTATAGCCGACCAACATGATGGCTATAAATAGGAGCAACTTGGACGTTCCAATGGCTGATTTTTCTGCTCCAGGGATCATATCCCTCCAAACGAGCTACGCACATGCACACAAGCTCAGGAGAGGAGCATCTGCATTCCCTCGTCGGACCGTCAACGGAGTAAAAGAGTCGATGCAGTACTCGATCTCCATCGCCATATTACCCAGATCAAAAATATTGTACTCAGATTTTTTGTCTAGAATTTCTTTGTACTCTTTTTGTTTGTTATTAAACGAAGGTTTCCCAAACTCACTTTCAATGGCAAACAAGGTGGCGACTCTGCTGGGGACTTCCTTCTCCTCTGATGAGAAGGTTTTGACGCAGTCTGACGCGTCAAATCTGGGTTCGACCCAGAGGATGTTGGTTGTACGCTTCGACCAGCAAGCATTTGAATGCTCTCTGAGGGCAGGACTTCTCCAAGGCTGGCAAAACCTAAGAAGACCAGCAGGACATTGGTTGCAAAGGCCGTTGTGCCTCACCCAACTGCGGAGCATGCGCTCCCCGTCTCTCCCTGCTGCAGGGAACGCACATTATTCGTCCACACGAGCTGACGCCACTCATGCGGCAACCTCTTCTGACAAGGAAAGTGCTTAACACTTGAGCTCTGGAAGAGAAAAATACTACGATGCCAAGAGTTCGAGCGCTAAGACACGTTCCATGCGACCACATCAAAAGCCGCATAAGGACTATGCAGCACCGGTCGGTAGTCGCAGCCAGATGGCCACAGGCGGCCAGGCCAGCAACAGAAGTTCCGTCTTTGAACGAATCTCACGCAGCGCTGACTTCATAAGCCATGCTGAGAGGTGAAGATTTAAGTTGGACTCTTCATACTACGCATCGGCACGTGCTAGGACGAAGAAGTCTAGGACAATATGAGCTCGCCAAGCTTAAACAATTGCTCATTCGACCGACCGTCAGCAGACGCCGCTAACTATGCGTGCCCCTGACAAAAAGTTGTACAAAACTGACCCATGCGTCCAGCCCGCAGCGGCAATTGGATATGGTCAATCTAAAGAGTTTCCATCAGCAACCTGGAAAAAGTTCTTGTCGAACGCCAGGTCAGGAAGCAAAGTCAACACCTACGCACCCATGTGCTCGGTCTAACCGGGCTCATAAGAAGGGTGCAAAGGTGAATCAACCATCGCTTGACTTGTGCAACGTGATCAATCACAAGCACAAATTGAGAAAATCAACTACGGCATTTGAAGTGTCCTCCTCAAGGCATCACTGTGCCAGCATTATCATCAACTGTTGCTGTAACAAAGTAGCAATACCCACAAACAGGCAGACCCACAAACAGGCAGTCCCAATTGAAAGCAATCAACTACGGCATTTCCTCCGTCGTAGAACCGTGCAAGGAAAAGACCTTTGAGACCGTCAAACGACGAAATACAATTGTCCTGGAGGCTATAGACCAATCGAAAGCTATTCCAGACAACGTTCCGACAAAGAACTTGATTAAGAGGGCATCGTTGCGAGGCAGATGTTCCGTTGCCGTCTCGAAGTAACTCATGAATTGACGGGGGATGTCTTCCCATCAAACTGAGTCAAGTTAAAGGGCTTGTACTTGGACGGGTACGGTACATCTCTCCACTCGAGGGGATACGGTTGTCGGACCCAAGCTCGCGCAGTAAGTCCCGATTGCCCATTGAGTCTAGGCGGGCCTGAAGTTCTCGCACCTCCCGCATTGCTTCCCGGACTTCATCGACTGCGGAAGGGGCAGATGATCCGGGCATGGGATGATTGTCGCCAGCGAGTGGAGCGGTTGCATTTGAATCCCCGTTTGTCCCGCGAGGGCTGATTTACCTTTGCACCATTCTTATGAGCCCGGATAGGCCGAGCACATGGGTGCGTAGGTGTTAACTTTGCTTCATGACCTGGGGTTCGTACAAAAACTTTCCCCGGTTTGCTGATGGAAGACTCTTTTTAGATTGATCATGTCCAATTGCCACTGCAGGCTGGACGCATGGATCGGTTTTGTACAACTTTTCGTCAGGGGCACACATAGTTAGCGGCGCCTGTTGACGGTCAGTCAAATGAGCAATTGATTGAGCTTGGGGAGCTCGCATAGCCCTAGACTTCTTCGTCCTAGCATACGTAGGTTCGCAGTATAAAGAGTCCAAGTTTACATCTTCGCCTTTCTCAGCATGGCGCATGAAATCAGCGCTGCGTGAGATTCGGTCGAAGACGGAACTTATGTTGCTGTCCTGGTCGCATGTGGCCATCTGACTGCGGCTACCGACCAGTGTCGCATAGTCCTCCTTATGCGACTTTTAACGTTGCCGCATGGAACGTGTCTTAGCGCTTGAACTCCTGGCATCGTAGTGTTTTTCTCTGCCAGAGCTCAAGTGTTGAGCACTTTCCTTGCCAGAAGAGGTTGCCGCATGAGTGGCGTCAGCTCGTGTGGACGCACGTCAATTCGAACTAGCTCGATCTGTTCAACTGCGACCTTATAATGCAATCGCATTCTCTGGTTCAATTGTTGTTTTTGTTTCCGTATTCCTGATTTATCCACTGTGTCAATCTGGTTGGTTCTTTGCGCCCAGTTTTGGTGTAGCAGCTATATTTCGATTCTTCTTTCAAGGGTTTCATAATTGGATGTTGAACCCATTTCATATGATGGGAGTTGTCGGAGTATTAGGCGTTGCTCTGTTATGCGCTATTCATGGCGCTACCTTAGAAAATATTTTATTCGAAGATGGTGATGGTGCAAATACATTTCGTACTTTTAACCCAAGTGCCGCCCTCATAGAGCATTTCCTCAAAGGCTTGCTGGTCGAAGCGTACAACCAGCATCCTCTGGGTCGAACCCAGATTCGACGCGTCAAACTGCATCACGACCTTCTCATCAGAGGAGAAGAAAGTCCCCAGCAGAGTCGCCACATTGTTTGCCATTGAAAGTGAGTTTGGGAAACCTTCGTTTAATAACAAACAAAAATAGTACAAAAAAATTCTAGAGAGAAAATCTAAGTACAATATTTTTGATCCGGATAATGTGACGATAGAGATCGAGTACTGCAGCGAGTCTTTTACTCCGTTGACGGTCCGACGAGGGAATGAGGATGCTCTCCTCTCCTCTCATGAGCTTGTGTGCATGTACGTAACTCGCCTGGAGGTGTATGATCTCTGAAGCAGAAAAATCAGCCATTGGAACGTCTAAGTTGCTCCTATTTATAGCCATCATGTTGGTGGGCTATAGGTGCCACATATGCTTCTGTTTGGTGGCCGCATGTGGCTCCTTCAACATAATACGGTTGCAACTGTAGACGCAAGTTATGGGCAAGTTGCCATGTGTACATTCTTAACATTATGTAGTTGAGTCCATGCCGAGCTGCCACATAGACGTTTTTGTGATTTGCTGTTACTGAAGATCTGGACGGTTCTCGTCTTTTATTTACGTGACTTGATCAGCTTGACACGTAGCCCGCATTTAGACGGAGAGAATCACTTCAGTCGCAACAAAAAAAAATTGTCTCAGGGAACACTGCCACGTTGGACGCATGGAGTCTAGGACGCATGGAATGCATGGGACCAGAGACACATGGGACCAGAGTCGTATGGAACACATGGAGTCTGGAACGCATGAGACCAGTCGCATGGAACGCATAGAAAACTGTCTTACATACACGTAGCCATGTACGGCTGCATAGTGACAAAAGTAATAATGACGGTGACGTGAGCACTGATGCCAACTGTCCGCGACGGAATCGAGACGTTCAGTCCTTTTTGTCAGGATTCTGTGTCAGACATAATCTTTGTGTCAGGCCTTTATGTGGCGAGTATTGAGACGCAGGGATGCTTGAGGGAGTAGTGGCGCATGGCACTGCTGGCGCATGCGGACACTAGTTACTTAGTGGCGCATGGCACTGCTGGCGCATGAGAACACTAGTTACTTAATGGCGCATGACACCGATGGCACACGGGAATACTAGTTATGAAACGGTTGGCGCATGACACTAGATCATTATGGCATCAAGATTTGACACTGCGACGCATGACCTATAATTACTGTCGGCGCATAGTAGCTATTTTTCTGGGCCGCATGGTTATTCTGCGGCCTGATTTCTTTTGAATCAATCTTGGGACGCATGTTTGTTGGACGCATGGATCTAGATTCTCCATGCTTCTATGGTCAAATCAATTGTGTCGTCGCTAAAAAGTTATAACCCTAATTTCCTTTATGGAGGAGAGAACCCCTTTCATAACAACCCTTGGATCTTGTTTGATCCAAGGTTCTACAGTCAATTCCTCTTTCTTCCAAGTCCTTAAATCCATTAAGGGTTATTTTTCACATTTTTCAATCCACTAGATCGTTAAGATCCATTTAGCCTATTTTGACCTTTTCTTGTGTTTTCATGATGTAGTATAAGGCTCTGTTTGCTAGGAAGGATAAAAAAAGTGAGAGAAATGATGAAAAAGTGACATACTTTCCATCCATATGAAAAAAAAAAAAAATTTCTTCCTTTGTGTTTGGTAGAAGAGATGGAAAATAGAAGAGATGCACTTTCCTTTATTTGGTACGAAAAACAAAGTGAAATAAAGAAAAATAAATAAATATAAATTTTACCAATTATATCCTCAACTAAAAATATTTGTTTACCGTTTGACTTCATTGGAAATTTTTTTAAATAATATAATTCCTATAGGTTATAATTATAAACTAGGATATGCATCCACTTTTTCTCCCACTTTTGTAGGAATTGGATTTCCTCCACAAATAGCAAATCACAAACCAAATCACACAAAAATATCAAACCCAAGAGACCTACAGCACGAAAAGGGTTACAAGTCGAGCATCTCTATGCTATAAAGAGGATGAACTCCATTAAGACTGCGTCAAAGCAAGTCCATTGATGGATTGAGGGGCATAAAGCATAAGATATCTACAGAGGCAAGGGGAAGGTGGTCAAACTTATGAAGTCTACACCCTTGTGTCACAATAGCAGGATAAGAAGAGCACGACAGATTCTAATTCATGGTTGTCAGAGTGCTATACTACCATTCAATAAAATAAACCATTTTGTATATATCAGTCTTGACTTTATAAAACATGACACACACACACACACACATATATATATATATATATATAATCAGATTCATCAGATTGAGCACATACCACATAATATGTCAAGGTAAACATCCTAGACCAATTATTCCATCTTATATTCATTGTCAAATTGTTTGCAATTATCCTCATTATTTTGCAATATTCACAAAATAAATCCTCAAATACTGATCTACTCAGAAGGATGATAACATTTAAGGAACAACTAAAGTGCAAACAAAAGTGAAAATATTCAAGTAGATCAAAGGAAAAAAAAAATCAGAAACATACTTATTGTCAAGAGACTCGATGCATTTGTCAATCACAAAGTCGAGAGAGTTCACATTTTCAGTCTCGTGAGCAAGAGTTAGATCAGAAAATCCTGTCGAAGTAGAAGTTACGCTGTCAGTATCGCTGCTATCAAATTGGTCAGTTGTGCTCTTGATTTGCTTCCCTGCATCAAAACCATGCAATTCTTCTCAGTCAATAGAACAACTTCTTTGTACCCCGGAAAAAAAAAACAAGTCCTAAATTAGCAGCTCAATAATTAAAATCAGGCCATACCCAGCCAAGAATTTAACCATATGTCAAGAAATTATAAACAAATCCCTAGGAAAACCACAAAAATAGTACTAAACGTAAAAAAAATATAGAGAACAGATATCTATGTAGGATTTTTTTGGTAATCCTAATACCTTTTATATGTAAACTATCTAACATAAGAGGATCAAAAAATCCCATAATTCCCTCCAAACCCAACAAAAAGAACTCATGATGGCTAGATAGATCGGTTCCGGGTCAAATGGGAAGAACTATCATCTTCCACCTCTCGAAAGTGCCTACACCTAATGGTTTAAGCCGCTGTTCCCAACTTTTTACCACCCAATTCACAATTCATTAATTTATATTTCTAATATCGATGGAACTTCAAAACCACACAACCAATAAAGAAACCTAGACCACCCAAATCATCAATTCCTACTCTGGATATGAAACTTCAAAATCCTAATTCTCTTAACACCTTCCTTTATTTAAACCTCACAATAGCAATCCAAACTATTTACAATCCAACACAAAAAGTATCACAAATCACGCAATTCCTTCAAAACCCACCGAATAAACCCTAACCATCGACCCCATCCAAATCATCAATTCCAATTCCTCGAGAGGTGATAATCAAAGCCCCAATTCCTGAACCATCAAAAAAAAAATCGAGTGCTCCAAGGCCCAGATCATCAGCTCCAATTCTACGCCAAGTCAAGACTCGCATAGCTTCTCCCTAACCCATCGACAAATCATCAAACTCTACTCCACAGATATCAAACTTCAAAACCCCGAATTTCTCAACTTTGAATCAAACAGAAAATATGAAATATTTCGAAGAGCAAGTGAAACTTACTCCTCCCCATGGCTAAAGGGCAAAGGCGACCTCTCCCGAGCAGCGGCGGCGGCGGTCAGAACCGGGACTCGTAGCGGCGACTACGATAACAGGAAGGATTGGATTCGAAGCTACAGAGGAGGGAATCGAGATCTATGAGAGAAATTAGGGTTAGATCGATGGCTATAGAGCTTGAGTAGGAGTCAGAAACTGCGTCAATTCGATCGGAGAAGCGCGCAGCCATGTGATGATCGAGGGAAAGAGAGGAATTTGGGACTTTTCCGTGGAGAGGGAGAATGGGGAGAAGAGGCGGAAAATTGGGATTTTTATTTCTTCCTTCGTGAGGCGGAGACTAGAAAACCCTAAATTCTTCCTACAGGAAATATAATTAAAATAAGTTACTTCTCAGATATTTTCCTCCAGAGATCTGAATTGATAAGAAAGTGCCGTTTGTGTCGAGATTCCGCCCGATATAATGTTGTACAATACGTCAAAGTCAAGATATTTAGTTGAAATAAAAATATATATATATTTACACTAATTATTTTTAAATTTTGGACTTATTATACGAGGTATTCCTACTTTTAAACTAATTATACTGATCATTCCGGTTTAACCCGGTTTAACCCGATCCAATGTCTTGGTCGGGTCGATCTTCGGTCCGGTTTTTAAAACACTGGTTCACAGTGGAAGTTTTGTTTTTTCCCAAAAAAATCTTATATATTTTTACTAATTTAAATTGTTCATTAAATTTAACATAGGTATTTATATAGATAAAAAGGAGCTTAGTAACAAATTAAGAGACTTTGTTCTTCTTAATCTTAAGGAGTAAAAAATTAAAATACTATTGTTTTTTTATTTTCTAAAGTGGTATAAAATACTTACAAATGCATGTACATATATACTAGTCTATACTATTACATAATAATAAAAGTTTGCTTCACCGTAAAAAAAAATTTCTTCCAAATATGTCTTTACTTAACTTTATTAATAAAAATTGTTCATTAAATTTAATGAGTGCAGCTAGGTATTACATATAGAAAAAAAAAAAAACTCTTATGGTGTCTTTTGTTCTTCCAAGTACATAAAAATTTAATTAAAAGATGATTAAATACGTGCAACACATGTGCATATATTATAGAAAAATTGAGTCTTCACCGTGAAAGATTTTGTTCAAAAGATGTCCTTATCTATGTATATCAATGAAAATTGTTCATTAAATTTAACATGGATAGTTAGGCAATTAAGTATAGGAAAAAAACAAAGATGTTTTTTTTGCCCTTTTCAAATATACAAAAATTTAAAAGGATGGTGTTCGTCTTTCTCAAATAATAAAAAATTAAAAAGTTATTGTTTATTCTTTACTGGTAGTATAAAAAACGATACTAACTCACATACATCTCTATTAATATAAGGTGGCTTGGAAACGATTTAAAATTGAACTGTCTAAACAAATTATAAATACTACATTAATTATTTAAAAAAATAACTAATTATTTAATTACATAATATGATTTAATTATAACTGAATATTTCTAACTCAAATTGTTAATGTGTGAGACATTTTTTTTTATTGTCTAAATTCAATTCCTATGAACAAAAGTATTTATAATAAATTTTTATTTAAATTTATGAGTCAGACAGCCCATGAACCTCTACTGGGCTAGCCAACTTTTCACATACTAATATCTAGGATCAAGACTAGGCTTGACAATGGTAACTGGTAACTCTTTGGCCCGATTCAACTTATTCAATTTGAATTTGGTTAGATACAACGTACCAAAACCACAATGTTTTCAAGTCAGATTCGAGTCTCAATTTCACCGAACTCAACTGGCTCTGTGGTCAGGGAGAAAAGGTATAACCTTCCTGGCTGAACGGAGGTCTCGGAATCAAATCGCGGAAGAGATATGGGAGCAGTGGGTTAAAATGACATGCAACGCAGTGTACGTAAAGTTCCGTGCGTATCGTTGAACATCCTAAAAAAAAAAAAATCTCAATTTCTTGTCTAAAATCCAAACGAACCTAGTTTAGTGATTCATAATTATTAAGTTATCAATGCGTTTATACAGACTGCACAACATATCGAAAA
This sequence comes from Iris macrosiphon, assembly GCA_036927795.1. Classification (NCBI taxonomy): domain Eukaryota; kingdom Viridiplantae; phylum Streptophyta; class Magnoliopsida; order Asparagales; family Iridaceae; genus Iris; species Iris macrosiphon. Next base: position 6,227,663 of record JAYESA010000009.1, read on the forward strand.
AGTAATTGCGGCCACGTGGCGTCCGCGGATTGGCCGATTTTTTTTCGGCCTACGTAAGCAGGAGGATGAGGACGTTTTTTTATTCCGGCCAATCACGAAGTGCCATGCGTCAACTCAGTTTCTTTCTGGGACTATTTTTTCGAGCTAGGTAAAGTTTTCCTTTAAGTTATGGCTTATTAGCCTATAGGAGGCTAAGGGGGACTCTCCATGGTTGTGAGCTCCTAAGGAGATTCAAGGAGCATCTTATGAATTCTAGAAATTGTTCGTGCTTGTTCATAGGTTCTTAGTCTACAAGATAGGAAGATTATGTTCGAAATTCCCTTAACTTCGTTAGAAAGATTTTCACCGTTAGACAGTGTACGACCACTATCATGTACAAAGTGCTAATTAGGGTTTCGGTCTTCTTACAAACAAATTGTGCTCTATTTATCATTTTTTAGAAGCGGTAATGACAAATAAATTGATAGATACTTAATATTAAAATTTGTTATCAATGTAAAAAAGAGATATTAATATTTGTTTGTATAAAAATAAAGTTACCACATATATGCTTGTGTGATCTATATCGATTCGTTGTAGTCGGATCGTGTTCGTGTTGTTAGCGTTCAAAGTATCAGATGTGCGCGTCTCTATATCTCCGTACTCCCTTCCTACGGTCTCACCATTTCTAGGTTAACGATGTGTTTGGCTTTTAAAATGGTGTCACAAGTGTCCTCCTATACGTAATTACGTACTCTAAAAACAATAAAGAGCCATAAATAATAATAGTATTTTACAGTTGGTATTCATACGAAGATATAAAAGTTTTGGAAATTGCTAAGGCACAACCCCATTGTCCCCTCCTCCCTCCCCCATTTGTTTAGTCCCACCATCGGTTGATCTCCCAATGGAGGTGCGCCACGTGGTAGGCAGGCTAAACCTGCGGGTCAATCCTTCGGACAATGTAACATCGTCGAAAGATTTTTTTTTAGATTGTCATTGGATGCTCTGCTGAAAAGTTAGTTAGCACACGTTTGGATTATCTTCTTTTAACCGTCCGTGTCCGTGTCCGTGTCTGTGGACCTGCAAAAATAAAAATAGTCAGAGACTTCAAGGGGGTGGTCAGACATTGGGAAACCTACCATGAACCATCCCCACTGTCACCGACCAGATTGATTGTCCAGGCGTACGCACCATATGCCAAGGGGGGACCTAACTCTAAGCTAAGCACATGGAGAGACACAAAATAGTTCCCAAAGGAAATAAAATTGTTGTAAAATATTGGTTAAGGGAGGGATTAATTTGTGCTAATGTAGCACTTGTCAGGATCCGACTCTCATGAAAACCTTTTATGTCATTAAGAATGAATTAGTGCTTAATTTGCAATTCTTTGTGATACTCCTCGCTGACGAATGATCCAATGTATAAATTCCTAATTCTAGACTCGAGCATTTAGACGTGTACAAATCCGTAATAATCTAACCAAGGAAGCAATAAGAATATGAAATTTATTTGCGAGTGTTCGGCACATTCTTCAATTAATTTCATACCTATATAGGTAGCAATTAGCATGAAGAGTGTTACCTATATAGTTTTAACTAAATTTGTTGGATGAGATAATCAAAAAAAAAAAAAAAAAAAAAAAAAAAAAAAAATTATTTGCTTATGAAATAAAGATGCAATAACTATTTAGATTTTTCACATAATTTATATATTATTAGGGAACGTTGGATAAATTTTTCTAAAATTTTTTTTTTTTTTTTTTCATTTTTTGGAGTAAATATTTTTAGTGGTGTCTACTACATAATTTTTTCTCAAAAATTTTCTTCGTGTTTTTTTTCTTCTCTTTTTTCAAGCACTATTGCTTTTAATTGTTTTTTCCTATTTTCTATTTAAGTTTTTCTCCAAATAGTATGTTAGGAACTTGAGGAACATGCTTCATGGATGCCTATACCATTGAATATTAGGCTCTGCATAATTTCATTTCGCTATGGGTAGGAAATCATAGGTGTGACAATTTGACTTTGGATCTAGTGTAGTCCTTTGGTCGTTTTTAATTATTGCAAATAATTTTGTCAGTTCAACTAGAGAAACTCAAATAAGAACTCATAAGTGGGACTTACAATAAAGATATGACAAATAGACAATTTTTTCAATTTAGTCATTTGTATTTTTTTATTTAGATTTTTTTCAAAAGTCAAAAGATAAAATGGGTATAATCCAACAGTTGTAAATTGCATGATCTAAAAAATTTAAGAACTCATGAATTCCTTAGGAATTTTGTAGTTCTGTAAAGAGAAATACACTATCTAGCACGACCTACCCAGTGACCTACCCATCTACTTATTAATTGTAGATTTATGTAGGGGTGAGCATTATTCGATTTTGGACCAAATATCGAACCGAACAGAATCGAATAAGATATTCGATTCGGTTTTAAAAAATAAAATCGGTTCGGTTTCGATTTCAGTTTTGAAAATACTAAATTTTCTTATTCGATTTCGGTTTCGATTTTGGGTTTCGGTCCAAAATCGAAAACCGAATAATATATATATTATTTTGAAATTTTGCTTGGATCCGACGTAACGTACGAGACTTTTATGCACACTGTATTGCATGTCTTTGGGCGCAATGTCCTCCAACTTCCACTATTAATAAATGGAAAAAATAATACATCCCCGTGGCTTGATCAACTGATCTTCTGTCATCCAGTCGGGATCTTATTGTAAGAATTTATGTCCCACATGAATAATACAAATTGATATGTTGGTTGATTAATTGTATTTTTTTTATGGGAGAAAATACTTTATTGAAATATAGGAAATAGTCCTCTCTCACATCTCTATGAATAGACACACACCCATTTGTTGTCTTTTGGGAAGGGTTGCAATTTTTTGAAGGGACATAATGAATCATTAGATACATCATGAGATGTGTATAAAATGAGTCTCATTGTTCAAAAGAACATATCAAGTTCATAATTGCCTTCTAACCAAAATTAAAGAGTTGTTGAAGAGAAACGATTTCTAGAGATCAAACATCTCGCATTACGATATGGAGAAAGGTACATTTTTTCGTTTCCGCATTATGTTTTATGATTAGTGAAAACATGATTTTCAAAAAATAAAGATTACATGTGGTATCAGAGCCTAAATTGAAATGTCATGTTTTCTGTTAAATAATATATACATGTTATGTTCTGTCTTATTAATGCATTTCCTGGGCGGTAAAGAATTTCCAACCCATGAACTGGTGCATGAAAGAGATCTCCTACCAAAATCTTGAAATTGATCTCTGACAACCTCTAGTCTTATGTTTTAAGTTCAGTCAGAACATGACTAAGCTTTATTGATTGTGGTAAATAAAAATTTCCAGAAATTTTCAATTCCATAATGAGTCTATATCCTGCTGTTTGGTTTCTAGAGATTGCAAAATTGCTACTCACAGATTTCCAATTATCCATTTTTCTACTAAAAACAACAGAAAGTCTCTTAAAATGTGTAAAAGGATATCTAGAATTATAGTAATTGATAGCATGTTCTAGTCTTATGATCCCACGTGTACATCAAGTAGTCTAAAAGAATGAGAACATTGTATTGGTTGAAGAGATATTTAGCACTGATTGACATCAATAATTGCTACATGTAAACATTGTGACATAACCTATGGTTGCTAATATATACACTGTTCAGAATCAAATTAGTAGATCATCCTGGACAGAAAAGCCATTTTTGTTCTCTTCTAACATGATACAATCACATGTTAATAATAAGTTATTTTGTTAGAAAGTCATTTTTATTACTTGATACGTATGGTAATAACAAGTTGATACAAAATTAAAAGGTCTGCAACTTCCTTGTAAGAGCGATTTTCTGATTTTGAAGATTAGATGGCTAAAAATGTGTTGAACTCAGAGCTCAAATTTTGGACTTCTATATGCATTATTTTTTATTAAAAAAAAAAAAAAAAAATTTAAAAATAAATAAATAATGTTATTGCGTTGTCACCAAAGTGGCCCAATAACACTATGTTTATACCCATTTTGTAGATGTTTTATGTCTAGATAATGTTCATATTATTGTGGGTACTTTAAAGTTTTTATTGAACACTAGATATATAATTTTACCCAAAGGTGAATTATTTAGTGATTGATGAATAAGAAAATGATAGATTATATGTATTTTATTTGTGTACGCATTGAATATCCAAAGATAACATGCATACTCAAATATACAATGTAATTTTATCAATTATTGTAGAAACTAAAAGCATCATTATGTGAACGTAGTATTTCATGTTTAATGCCCAAAGGTGTATCATGCAAATACTTTAATTATTTTATGTTAAATTCAAAGCACTGACAAGTATGTGTTATAATATTGCAGTATCGTCGTCTTTTTCACTTCATTCGCTGGCTTCATCTGTTCCAATGCTTACAGGAATGAATTTTCCTGATTGGTCTGAACAAGTCCAATTCAACCTTGGTGTGCTTGACCTCGATCTTGCACTCCAGATTGATAAGCCTCCTGATCTCACTGAGACCAGTACTGAAGTTCAAAAGACTCTCCATAAAGCTTGGGAAAAGTCGAACAGACTCAGCATTATGTTCATGCGAATGACAGTAGCAAACAACATTAAGACTACCTTACCCAAAACTGATAATGCAAAAGAATATCTCAAAATTATTGAGGACCGTTTTAGAAGTGCCGACAAGTCACTTGCTGGAACACTTATGAGCAAGCTTACCACCATGAAATTTGATGAAAGCGGTTCTATGCATGATCATGTCCTCGAAATGACCAACATAGCAGCTAAACTCAAAAATCTTGGGATGGCTGTAGATGATACTTTTCTAGTACAATTTATTTTGAACTCCTTACCTCCTGAGTATGGGCCATTTCATGTTCATTACAACACCATTAAGGATAAGTGGAACATAAATGAATTGGCAAGTATGATTGTGCAAGAGGAAGTAAGACTCAAACAACAAAGTATCAATACAGTTAATCTTACTATTCAAGAAGCAAGTAAGCATAATGGAAAGAAGCGTATGAAGGGAAATAAACGCAAAACTTTCCAGGAAGATGGCACCAGTAATGGCAACAATGGAAAGAAACAGAAGACTAAGAACTGTCATTTCTGCAAGAAACCTGGTCATTTCCAGGCTGATTGTCTGAAACGTAAAGCATGGTTCGAAAAGAAAGGTAAGCCTTTGGCTTTTGTATGTTTCGAATCAAATTTAATTGAAGTTCCTTCTAATACTTGGTGGCTTGACTCTGGTGCTACTGTTCATGTTTCCAAAATAATGCAGGGATTCCGTACGACCCAAACCATAAAGCCAAATGAGCATTTCTTATACATGGGGAATGGAGTCAAAGTTCCTGTTAAAGCTTTAGGAACGTACCGATTATTTCTGTCTTCAGGATGTTTCATTGATTTGTATCAAACCTTATATGTACCTTCTATTTCTAGAAATTTAGTGTCTATGTCAAAACTTGATAAACTTGGTTATTTATTCAACTTTGGTAATGAAAGTTTCAATTTGTTTAAGAATACTATTCACATAGGTTCTGGTATTCTTAATGATGGTTTATACAAATTTAATCTTGATGATACCTTCTCCAAAACTTTTTTAACTCTGCACCCCAAAATTGGAAACAAGAGAAAATTGATGGAAGAAAATTCATCATTCTTGTGGCATAAACGTCTTGGTCATATATCTAAGAAAAGAATTGGAAGATTAGTCAAGGATGACATTCTTCCAAAGTTAAATTTTAATGACTTTGATGTATGCGTTGATTGCATTAAGGGAAAGCAAACAAAGCATACTAAGAAAGGAGCCACAAGAAGTACTAAGCTTCTTGAAATAATACATACAGACATATGTGGACCTTTTGATGTTCCATCATTTGGTAGAGAAAAATATTTTATTACCTTCATCGATGACTTTTCACGTTATTGTTTTATTTATTTATTGCATGACAAATCTCAAGCTGTAGATGTCTTAGATATCTATATCAAGGAAGTCGAAAGGCAATTAAATAGAAAAGTCAAAATAGTAAGATCTGATAGAGGTGGTGAATATTATGGAAAATATAATGAATCGGGTCAATGTCCGGGTCCATTTGCTAAACTCCTTGAGAAACTTGGTATTTGTGCCCAATACACTATGCCAGGTACGTCTCAACAAAACGGAGTTGCAGAAAGACGCAATCGTACCTTACTTGAAATGGTTAGGAGTATGTTAAGCAATTCAACCTTACCCATATCATTGTGGATGCATGCACTTAAAACTGCTGTCTATATTCTAAACCGAGTTCCTAGTAAGGCAGTTCCAAAGACTCCTTTTGAACTATGGACCGGAAGAAAGCCCAGTTTAAAACATTTACATGTCTGGGGGTGTGCAGCAGAGATAAGAGTATATAATCCACATGAAAAGAAATTGGATTTTAGAACGATCAGTGGTAACTTTATAGGTTACCCAGAAAAATCCAAAGGTTATAGGTTTTATTGTTCAAACCATAGTACGAGAATCGTAGAATCCGGTAATGCAAGATTCCTAGAAAGTGTTGAAACTAGTGGGAGCAATGAACCTCAAAAAATAGTTCTTAAAGAAAATAGGGTACAAGTACCAATGGTACATTTGCCTTCAACTTCTCAACAAGGTGGTGTTCCTATGGATATTGTACCAAATAATAACCAAGAACAACACATTAATGATATTGCACCACAAAATAATATTAATAATGACCATAATGAGGTTGAAATAAACCATAAAGAGGTTATTGTTAATAATGAACAAATTGCCACACATGAAGCTGAAGTAGAACAACCACAACAGATGGAATTAAGGAGGTCTCAAAGACAAAGAAAATCAGCCATCTCGGATGACTTTGTGGTTTATCTACAAGAATTAGATTATGATCTAGGAATTGAAAGTGATCCAATAACATTTTCACAAGCCATAAAATGTGTCAATTCTAATAAATGGATTGATGCCATGAAAGAAGAGTTGGAATCAATGGCACATAATAAAGTTTGGGATTTAGTAGAATTGCCTGAAAACTCGAAAAGAGTTGGTTGCAAGTGGGTCTTTAAGACCAAACGTGACTCAAATGGCAATATTGAACGATATAAAGCCAGATTAGTAGCCAAAGGTTACACTCAAAAGAATGGTATTGATTACAAGGAAACCTTCTCTCCTGTTTCAAAGAAGGATTCCCTTAGAATAATCATGGCATTGGTAGCTTATTATGATCTAGAGTTACACCAAATGGATGTGAAAACAGCTTTTCTAAATGGAAATTTAGAAGAGGAAGTTTATATGGAACAACCAGAAGGTTTTCTGGTTGAGGGTAAGGAACACATGGTCTGTAAACTAAATAAATCAATTTATGGACTTAAGCAAGCTTCACGACAATGGTATCTTAAGTTTAACGATATCATTACATCTTTTGGTTTTAAAGAAAATATCATTGACCGATGTATATACCTGAAGATCAGTGAGAGTAAGTTTATATTTTTGATTTTGTATGTTGATGATATATTGTTGGCAAGTAGTGATCTTGGTTTGTTGCACGAAACCAAGAAATATCTTTCTAAGAACTTTGAAATGAAAGATATGGGTGAGGCATCTTATGTGATAGGAATAGAAATATTCCGAGATCGATCACAAGGATTATTAGGCCTCTCTCAGAAAGAATATATCAATAGAGTTCTTCAAAGATATGGAATGAGTAATTGTAAAGCTGGTGTAATGCCAATTCAGAAAGGGGACAAATTTAGCCTTATGCAATGTCCTAAAAATGAATTAGAACACCAGCAAATGGAAAGATTTCCTTATGCATCTCTAGTTGGTAGTCTTATGTATGCTCAAACTTGTACAAGACCGGATATTAGCTTTGCAATTGGTATGCTAGGCAGATACCAAAGCAATCCTGGAATTGAACATTGGAAAGCTGCAAAGAAAGTTCTCAGGTATCTACAAGGGACAAAGGACTACATGCTCACATATAGAAGATCTGATCACCTTGAAGTCATCGGTTACTCAGATTCAGATTTTGCTGGATGTATTGATACCAGAAAATCAACATTTGGTTATTTGTTCCTATTGGCTGGAGGAGCAATTTCATGGAAGAGTGCGAAGCAGAGCATCATAGCTTCGTCTACTATGGAAGCAGAATTCGTGGCATGCTTTGAAGCCACAATTCAAGCTTCATGGCTGCGTAAATTTATTTCAGGACTTGGAGTTGTCGACACTATTACCAAGCCGCTGAAAATTTATTGTGATAATGCAGCAACAGTCTTCTTTTCTAAAAATGATAAATATTCCAAGGGTGCCAAGCATATGGACTTGAAATATTTATCTGTTAAAGAAGAAGTTCAGAAACAACGAGTGTCCATAGAACATTTGAATACAAAACTCATGATAGCGGATCCACTTACTAAAGGACTACAACCAAAGACCTTTTATGAACATGTTGAAAGAATGGGTCGTATGTGTAGTAAGAATTGAGAGCCATTATTGTAATCCTTATGTATTATGTTCTATGTGATTTGAGATCTCATCAATATATATATATATATATATATTTCTGAATTATTTTTCCTGGTTTTCCAAATATTGTACAAATAATGGTTTGGATAAATGATGATCGGGAATGTCTTGTTTAAGACTCTAATGTTGGACTCGAATGTTAAATTTTTAACTTATAGATCATACTGATAAATGTTCTAAAGGTTGTAGTACATGGAAGGAAAATATGTCTCTTAATTGACTTACAACCGCCATGACTCACCTTTAGTAAATTTGTCATTATGGTGTTTAAGAATTAACCATATCAAGGTTTAAACTTAAGGTCCTATCAATTGTCTTATCATATTGGCCAAGTGGGAGAATGTAAGAATTTATGTCCCACATAAATAATACAAATTGATATGTTGGTTGATTAATTGTATTTTTTTTTATGGGAGAAAATACTTTATTGAAATATAGGAAATAGTCCTCTCTCACATCTCTATGAATAGACACACACCCATTTGTTGTCTTTTGGGAAGGGTTACAATTTTTTGATGGGACATAATGAATCATTAGATACATCATGAGATGTGTATAAAATGAGTCTCATTGTTCAAAAGAACATATCAAGTTCATAATTGCCTTCTAACCAAAATTAAAGAGTTGTTGAAGAGAAACGATTTCTAGAGATCAAACATCTCGCATTACGATATGGAGAAAGGTACATTTTTTCGTTTCCGCATTATGTTTTATGATTAGTGAAAACATGATTTTCAAAAAATAAAGATTACACTTATATCTCTTCTCGGTAACCACAAGAGCCAAAAATAATATATTATATTTATTGGTAGGCATAGATATATAGCCAGAAATATTAGAATTAGATGCAAGTGAGCTTTGTAGGAGTCTCTCATATTCTCAAGACTAATGATTTTGGTAATAGATATGATGTAGTATAATAGATTTACTTTGGGACATGTGACTTAACAAGATTTTCTTCTATTATTTAGGTGAGTTATATAAATCTTATATATATAAATATAACATATGTAGAATCAGTACCAGAAACTAAAATCAAGTTAGATTTACTTTGGAGTTTTGAAAATGAGATTTGGAAACATGAAACATACTCCCTCTAAAGAACTTGAATTATATTTGGGTTAGTGGAATTCCATAGTAAGTAGTATTGGTGTTTTGTAAAGAAAAGATTAGAAAATGGAGTTTTGTCAAAATCCAAGAGTTTCCTTGTCTATAAAATAAAATTTGGGAGTGAAAATTAAAATTAAGACATTTTCTTGATGATTAATTAAATTAAGACATTTAATAAAATGTTACTTGGTTCCTCGTAATATGGGAATTATATTATTGTAGGTAATTGAAATATAATTTTGTTAACATGTGTCCTAAGGAGATAATTAATACATAATTTTTTTACTTTGAAAATTGTTGTCAACATTTAATAAACATTAGAAAAATAGTTTTTTTTGTATTGGAAAATGTCATGTAAACCTAATAAAATAATTTTTCAATGCAAAAAGATTTTATATTTAGTTTTCATAACATTTTTTCAATGCAAAATAAATATTTTTTTAATATTTATTTGTCGTTGATATCAATTTTCAAAGTAAAAAAATTATGTATTAATTATCTTTGATATATGTTCTTAGAATACATGTTAACAAACTCTTAAAATATTATGTACCTTGAAAATAATACCTCAATAATCCTCATGAAGGGTGCTTCTAAAGATCACATCATAGGATTTGAAAGTCATTAAAAGCATTATAATTAAGCATATTCCCAATGCGCATTAATATATTTATCACAATTTTATCTGTCACGTCCATCTGGTGCCTCTTCAATTAGAAGAATGAAACTCCATCTAGTTCATCTACCCAAACTAGGATGTATGCCACCCTCCAATCAAATATTGCCACGTAACATTTACATGCAACCTAAAACTACTTTAAAAGTAGTTTTGTGAACATTCAAAACGGTATTGACTTCTATTTTGACAATGTGACAACATTTAATTGGAGGGTGAACATATATCATAGTTTTGATGGGTGAACAAAAATAGACTCCTAGTTGAATCATAGTGCAAAGGACCTTATTATAAACGAAAAATTTCATAAAGAGCATCGAAAATATAATAAATTTCACCCAAAGCACAAAAGTTTATAAATTTACAAACAAAGCATCATAACGCCTATCCGAAGGGTGTTTTACAATTTTTATTTTTTTTTTTCCGTTTGGTGCCGCCTCCCTCCGTTAAAGAAATAAAATAAAATATAGAATAATAGAAAATGTCCTTTGGAATGACGTTTTCTCTAGAGACATGTTCGTCGTTCTGGCATGAAGGAGACATGTTCATCGAACCAGTCGTGCTCGCCCCCTTTGCTCATTTGTGTCACTCGCTTCTTAAACACCCTAGATACCACCAACAAGAGACAAGACAAGAGGGAGAGAGAGACGAGACAAAGAGAGCAGAGAGAGAGAGAGAGAGAGAGAGAGAGAGAGAGAGAGAGCAGAGAGTAAGAGAGAACGAGTGAGAGCAAAAAAAAAAACATGGAAGAAAAGGAATCATAAAAGATGATATAATTGTTGGAGTAATATAAAACAAATGACCATACTTTTAGAGTCCAGGTGTAATAACAGAATCTTTAACATAGAATCAAAACAACATAATAATTCGCTATCAACCCTTATCACAATTCTAGAGTTCTAATGCAGCGGCAACAACACATGTGTATGCAATAATGTTTCACTCAATCAACGCGCCTCGAGTCACCTGTTCCGAAGAAAACTTGAGCGAATAACTTCTTTACTTGTCAATTGCTAGGCAAGAATTAGTTAGAAAATATAGGAGTTTTAAGAGATTGTGGCAAATAACAAAACATGGAAGAAAAGGAAAATGTATGTAATAAAAGGAAGGTACATTAGAAATATTTGGACAAGGTGAAGAAAACAGCTCATAGTCCCTCATTTCCCACATGGAGATGGAGATGGAGATGGAGATGGAGAGAGAGACTCCTCCCACACCTGAAATATCCCAAAGATTTTGCCCGCCAAATGTGCTAGGCTCTATACCATTGCCAAATACCAACCATGCAAACAAAACCTCTCTCTAAACTACAAAGAGTAATGGAAGAGTCTCTCATTTGCGAGGAAGATGCAACATATTTACTAGAGGAAGAGGAAGAGGAAGAGGAAGAGGAAGAGAAGAATGAGAATGACATGATCATGTTCATAGTATTCAAACAAGAAGAAGATGATGATAAGTACATTGAGACTTTAGTGTCAAGAGAGACCAGCAATGGCTCCTCCCCCTCCTCTGAGATTCTCATGACAACATTTGCTTCTCGCTCTGATTGTGTTGGATGGATCCTTAGAGTAAGAATGACCCATTTCCCACATTTTCCAACTATTTTGTTGTTGTGATTTTTTTATATATATCAGAAATGCCAGATGGGTTGTCAGAGTAGCATGCTATTGTTAGATTTAGAGACCCATTTGCTTATTCCTTCAGAATACTAAGTGCTAGATTCACATTCCTCATCTACATCTTTGGTCCTGTTTTGATCATTCAGATGAAGGCTTGCTTTGGCTTTGGGTACCAGACTGCTTATCTCGCAGTGACCTACTTCGATCGCTTCTTCCTTCGTCGAACCATCGATGTGAGAGGCGATATGCAACTAATTTGATTCTTACTTTTTTTTTTTTCTTTTTTTTGTTATGTATAAATGTTGGATTGGTTTTTATTGTGATGTTGCACATGTAGGAACTAAAATGAGAGAGGACCTCTTGCATTCATCATGCTCTTGTAGCAAATATTGCTCTGTTCCATTAAAAGATGCAATCCTTTTCTTGTTGGTTGGCAATGTAGCAAACAGATTAATGTGTAATGAAAAGATTTCACCTTTCACTAGTTTTCCCCAAATGTGGCAATCAAGATAATGGAAATAGTAGATTTAATCACTCCCTTCAGCAAAATATCATCTTTCTTACCATCAGATCAACTACTTCCTATTTTTACTAATTCGCAGCTTTGCATATTGGATATATATTTACTTTACGTTTTTATTAATTCTGGACATTTATATATCCTCTGCTTGAAATGGAAATAGGAAGAGAAGACTTGGGCGACGAAGCTTTTATCGGTAGCATGTTTATCTTTGGCGGCGAAGATGGAAGAATGCGGGCCGCCAGCATTGTCAGAGTATACCATGGAAGATTACCAATTCAGTAGTGATGTAATACAAAGGATGGAACTTCTTGTTTTGAGCACACTGGAATGGCGAATGAGCTCGGTGACTCCATTTGCATATTTGGGCTATTTCTCATGCAAGTTCCACTGTGGTGAAGAACAAAGGGATTTGTGTTCTAGAGCCATTAGTTTCATCTTTGCTATAATGAAAGGTACTGCATTTCTGTATCCCAAAAGAAAGTATTGGATTCACTTTTGGTATTTCAAGAACAATCTTGCATCAGAAATTTCAAAATTTTCAATATTGGGCTTGTTCTCTCGTAATGGTTGATCTATAGGGCACTGGTTACGCTATAAACTTGACATAGAGTTAATCATTTGCTTCCTGGATTGCATTGATGAACACTAGCATGAACACTCCAAAATACACTAGGATACACCAAATAGGTACTTTATCGTATCCGTGTCAGTGTAACATAGGGTAAACATAATGAAACTATCTATAGGATACATGTTTGTCTTGTCGCTCATTTGATTGTGAGTACTGGATTCATGTTCTAAGTTTTCTAAAATTTCATCTAATAGCGTGTTTACATAATGTAGCAATGGATTTTGATTAGATCTTTAGATCATATTGTCGTTACTTTTGGTATATCGAACTTCTTGCATAAAACTATTATCGCTCTGATGTATCTCATCTAAATGTAGGAGCAAGTTCATTGGATTAGGTAAATGTTACTTAATCTTGCCAATACAATATGTCTTTACATAAATATGTGATAATCTTGCTTGTACCTAAATACATTGGAGAAATTAAGTCACTAGGAATTACATCATGGCCATGTTCATAAAAACTCATTGTGTTCAAGTATCTCTCTCCAAATGCAGCTACGAGTTCAGTAGGATATCGCCCCTCCACAATAGCTGCCGCGGCAATTCTGGCTGCAACAGGTGATCAATTAACAATGAAGACAGTGGAATCTAAGACGAGATTGATCTCCTTGCCTGAATCCATGGAAACTGTAAGTCTACTATATGTCGAATATTCGTTTCTAATACATCTTTTTCCATCAAAGGAAAGATACAATGACAACTTGGTAAGTAAATGCATTTGCTGTGTATGTGTCAGGGGCATGTGTTGTCCTGCTATAGCTTGATGATTAAGGAGTCACAGAAGGAGAAGCTGAAACCATCAAGGCTTTTGGTATCGTCCGAGTTATCGGAAAAAAATGGAAGTATCAACAGCTCCATTGATGTTCACAATGCCATATCTTTCTCAGATTCAGGCAATAAGAGGAGGAGGCTACATTTGCCCCGAAAAAAGGGACACAGAAAGAAATTGTTTGCTCAAAGTGAAAGAAGAAAGCTGAGTGAAGCCCAGAAGCTAAGTGGGACTGAGTGTGGCCCACATAACAGGAGGGAGAGAGGGTTGTAAGAAGGTTGTAAGCATTCGGTAGTAAACTTAGCATTTTCCATTCCACATAGGCATAACCTCACCATGCCGTATGGGTCGTCGTGACCTCCGGCTTCATAACCATGTAGGTTGTTCATACTTTTTGTTGTTGTGCAGAGCTAGAAGAGAAGAAGGGTTTGGATTATGGAGTGACATGGTGCAGTGTCCTCCTCCTAATAATTTGTATCGTGTCCTCGTTCTCCACCACCATTTTTATCATCTCTAACCAAATGACTAAAAATGAGAAGAAGGAATCATTCCAACTGCATCACTCGGTTCACTGACAATTAATATAGCACTAATTAAAGGGTGGAAATCCGTGGTTCATGACTTATATGTCATTTTTGCAGGCTGAACCTATCAAGAGAAAGTTGGGTGATAAAAAGTATAGAGAATAAAAAAAAAAAATTACGTATACAATAAAAAAATTATACTAATATTACATAGAAGATAAAAAGTTTGCTAAGATACGGAAAAAAAGTAACAATTCGTCATTGGTAATGCGCCATTACTAACGGTGGTATAGAAGCAGAAATTCCGTATTGACGATCCGGTGGATTTTTTTTTTTTTTTACTAAATGTACTCAGACCGACAATAGCATTGACGGTCTGAAGACAAGACCATCAATATCAATGCCGGTCTAGGAGATTTTGCAATTTTTAAAAAAATACCGAGAAAGAGTAATTAATTGATAGTTTTTAGCCTAGCCATGGGTGTACAACATGATCAAGTTTTTTGAAATGACAAACTAGTGTTGTAAATATTCAGATTTTTAGAAATTAATTTTAAATTTTAAATTATGTATTTTTGAGTTTTTAGAAATTTTCTATAATTTTTAATTAATTATAATAAATGTTCTTCATGAATTTATATTTTTGTGTATTAAATTAATTATTAAAATTTGTGAACAAATTATATTTTTTGGTGTATAATTAATAATAGAGTATTGTGTAATTTTTCTAAAATTTATTGGGCTCAAAAACTATTTTTAAATAGCTAAAATGCATTGTTTTTAAATAAACCAACTGAAACAAACCCAAACCAAAACAAAATGAACCAAACCGAACTAGACCAAACCAACCCAAACATAATGGCTCTGGATCCTACCCGAACCCACAATCCGACCCATATTATTAAAAAAATATGGATCTAGTCGCATTTGACGTGCGTGTTACACGTACCAAAAATAAATAAATCTATAATATTATTAAAAAAATTATGTATATTTAAAATATAATTTTAAAATAAATTTATTTGAATTTATTATAAATATATTTTTAAAATTTTGTATATTTATTTAAATAATACTATGTAGTTAATATAAATATAATTTAAATATTTAATATATTTTAGAATTTGTTATATAAGTGTAGTTTTTATTTTATTTTTTCAACTACTTGAAAAGATAGATAGCATATGTGGTAGTTTATTTTCTATCAACTATGCTATATATATATATATATATATATATATATATATATATATATATATATATTTGACGACTCAATTTTTAGTCGTTTTTAGCATTATAATAGTAGAGATAGGATAAAAGGCTGAAAATGTCATAAAAGAAATCAGGTCATTAAACCATAAACTAATAAATTTTGTACATAACAGGTGTAAGTAAAAAATCAATGTGTAAGTAAAAAATCAATGTCGTTAACTGAGTCCTTCTATTTTATTGTATATGCGGTTAAAGTTGTTTCGGCTGATTGAGACGTATGGATGTCGTCTTATTGGGCCGCAGGGTGAATCTGTGGTCTAATATCTTCTGAGCTTTACTTTAGGACGCATGGTTGTTGGAAGCATGGAGTATTTTTTCATGTTTCTACATGACGTAACTTACAAACTTATGCCCTTTTTTAGTACGTAAGTTACTAAAAATATAATTAGAAAAAAATATTAATTTTCGTCGCTGTGTATTAAAGAAAATGACCTAGCCGTTGAAATCCCGTAGTAAATGAAAAAATATATATATACAACCACCTAACTTACGCTTAAGTTCCCTACTTGCGCCCTTGCACTGTAATTTAAAATACTATAGAACGAATATATATATATATATATATATATATATATATATATATATATATATTTATTGTTTTCTCCAAATTTTAGTTTTCGAATGGCCACCCTGCATGTGTCCAAGACTTGCATAACAGTATATATCAACCAGTAACGTGTACGTACGTAAAAAAATAAATATGAAATTATTATAAATATTATCGTTTCTAGAATCGAATTCAAACAACAACAAAAAATACCTCTTACCTTAACCACTTGAGTTAAAAAAAAAAGTTGGTGGAATATTTATATAGAACTTAAACGGCTCAATTTTTGAACCGTTTTCAATTCTCATGATAAGAGTGGAGATGGAGATATGTTTATGGAATATTTAGTTTTTGTTTTTCATTAAACTCTCATGTATGTTAATATTCCTTGTCCATGAACCGAAATTAGCTTTTCCCATATTCACCCATAACACTTTGCTAATTATATTAAGCCCAAGGCCTACTGTTTAGTGATAGTAAACATGTATACATAGTGCCCTACCACCAAAAAAAACAATGTGCGTCTCAGACCGACATAAATCCGCAGTTCACTTGTAAACCAAACAACAGAAACATATTATATTAGAGAAAAAAAAATCCTAATGTATTAGAAGTTTTAGTTAGTAGATGAATAAATAATCGTTTACCCATAAATAATAATATATTTAGTCAAAAAATATTACACCAAAAAATTAATAATAATCTAATATTCAAATTTTATTTATTTATTTATTTATTTATTTATTTATTTTTATCTCATGATTATTTTGAATTTTATATATTTATTTTATTTTCATGGTTATTAGAACTATATATTAGTATAGGTTTTGAGCAACTGCAAAAGTCAAAAGTACAAAAAACAGCTGGTGTCCACTGCACAGCCCATTTCTCCTTCATCCAAATCCACGTGAGTCAATTTGGGGGAAACTTCTGCTCCAGGCCAAGGTCAACTACTTGAAATCAAATTCAAAAGGAACTTGGCAACATCTAAACTAATCCAACACTCATTATTATTATTATTACGATTTAAATTGCTAATTATGAAAGCACACTGGAATAATTTTTTCTCTTTCCACTTCAACTCGAACCAACAGCATTCGCGGAAACAAAACAACTCTGGGCCGTCTCCGTTGAAGTGTTGGTGCAATGTTTAGCGTTTAGACCCCGGATTTTATATCAATTTAGAGTTTAAGTCATAATATATCTAATTGAAAAGTTTGGATTCTGAGTGATTATTTTTTGTTTCATTGTTTCTCCCTCAATTAGATTAGTAGATGGTGCTCAAAATTTCATCTTGAGGTCCAAATTTTGAAAAAAAAGAGAGGGTAAATGTAGAATGGATTGGTTTGTATGAGAATAGTAGATAATGATAAAATGAGCTTTTGTCACAAAAATTGTGTGGTCAAAAATTAATATGAAAAAAAATAATATAAATCTATAATTTGGCTCAAAATTGAAACTTACTATTCTACAAAATGATTTACTATATTATAAATCTAGAAATTATCAGTATCGTCCATCCCAATTTCTAGATTATGGATTCAGAATGTAGGAACTCAATTTGTAGAATAGTAAGACACATCGTAAGTCCCAATTTTTAGATTATCAGGTCCAACCCACCCACAGTAGCTATATGTTGGGCCTGAAAATTTCTAGATTCAGAATGTAATAAATCATTTTTGTAGAATAATATGTCTCAATTTGGAACAAAATTCAAGATTTTTTTTTTTCACATTAATTTTTGACCACACAATCTTTGGGACCAAAGCTCATCTTATCAGTTTTTACTATTCTCATACAAACCCATCACATTCTACATTTATCTTATTTAAAAAAAAAAAATTTGGGCCTCAAGATTGAAATTTTGAGCACCATCTACTAATGATGCTCTTATACCATCATTTTTAACATGGATTGATTGTTGCACGTGTACTCATGTTGTATAAATTAGAATAATTATAAGAGTTGTATGTTAGTCTTTCTAATAAA
This sequence comes from Iris macrosiphon, assembly GCA_036927795.1. Lineage (NCBI taxonomy): Eukaryota > Viridiplantae > Streptophyta > Magnoliopsida > Asparagales > Iridaceae > Iris > Iris macrosiphon. The sequence goes on from JAYESA010000009.1 coordinate 6,245,861, forward strand.
TAATCTATAAAATACGTGCAATGTATCTACGTATATAGCAGTGTGATGATTAATGAAAAAATTTCAATCCTTAGGGTTAAACATTTCAATTTTGGACAAAGAACTACTAAATAAGGGTTTTGTTTAGTTTGAAAAAATTATGTTCATATTTGGTTTTCAAAAGACTACAAAAAAAAAAATTTCAAATCGAATAACACTTATAAAATTGTGTAAATATTATCAATTTTATACATATTTTATAATATAAAAAATGTGTACTTTTTTGTATAAAGTTTAAAAATAAGAATTCTATGTATGATTTCTGAAGTTCAATTTGATAATTTAACAACTAATCAAAATTTAAAATTAATACAAAAAAATTGTATCTATAAAAGTTTGTATTTTATTTTACGTAAGCACAAACTCACCTTTGAGTTCGACCAATCAAACAATAAAAATAGTCAAATCGAACAAACATAATAGGTTATTTTGGTTCAGTTTGATTATCACTACTTTTAGTTCGATTTCGATTTTAAAAATATAGGTTTATTTTTTTTTTTCTTATATGCTCATCACTTAAAATTACAGAAAATTTACTGTAGCGAAATAAATTTACATTAAATTCATGTAAACGAAATAAGTTTGAATTTTTTTTAAAAAAAGTCACGGTCCGCCAACAGTGTTGGCGGAAAACGCAACTTTTGTACACGTACGCAGACAAACAAATAAAAAAAAAAATGTGGGCCCCACGGCCAATTTCCGCCAACAGAGTTGGCTGAAATTGGGGGGGGGCAATTTCAGCCAACTCAGTTGGCGGAATTTGGCCCCATGGGGCCCACGTTTTTTTTTTTGTGGTTTTGTTTGGTTTGGCTTGTTTACTTAGTTTGGTTTGGTTTTTTTCGTTGGTTTATTTTAATTAGTTATATTTTTGTTTTATTTATTTAGTTTAGTTTAGTTTTGTAATTAGATTTAAGTAAATTTATTTTAACGAAATAAAATTAAAATAAATTAATTGGAAAGAAATATTTATAAATATTTTTTTCGGAAATTTGTTTCCAAAGTATCAAAATTTGTATAAATTCCATCTAAAGCATAAAAGTTTAAAATATGACGAAAAAATATCAAAATGAATTGGACATTTATATTTATAAATATTATATTTTTATCGTAAATTTTTTCATCGTTAACAGACGTTAAAAAATAATAATGTTAAAAATCTGTCGTAAGACTATTACGTCTGCCGTCGAGCAGACTTCGAGCAGACTTCAAGCGGCCATAACTACTTGTTTTGAGATCGTTTTTCGTTAAATAATAAGTCGATTTGTATGTTTTCGACGAGAGTAACACAAATCATGTAGAAAAAAAATTTATCCGAAACAAGACGCATATGTTACAGGCAAAAATATAAAATATAAAACTTCAAACTATCATAACTTTTGACTGGGAGATCGAAACAAGCTCCAGTTTGAGCCAAAATGACCGTATGGAAAAGTACTTCAGGATAAACGGTTTTACCGTTTGACGGACTTCGGAAAATTTTAGAATCGTCAAAAAACGATGTTTTGACCTCCAAATTTGACTTTCGGTAATATTATTTTTGAATATTTAAAATTTACTGTAGGAAAATAAATTTATATTGGATGTGGGGGCCCACGGATTTAAAACGATATTTCGATCTACAAAAAAAAATTTAGAAATATTTAAATTAATTATTTTATGTCTATTATGAAAAAAGAACTAATAAAACAAAAAAAATAATCAAACCAAACCAACTAAATCAACCAAAACAAACCAACCCAAACCATCCAAAAAATCCGTGGGCCCCACACCAAAATTCAGCCAACATAGTTGGCGGATTTTGGGTGTGGGGCCCACGGTTTTTTTGGGGTGGTTTGGGTTGGTTTGTTTTGGATTGTTTTGGTTGGTTTTATTTAGTTGGTTTGTTTTAATTGGTTTTGTTTTATTATTTGGTTTAGTTTTTTTTATTTAGTTTTTTTAGCCAACAATTTCAGCAAACATTTTTTTATTTAGTTTTTTTTATTTAGTTTTGTTTTAGATTTTAATTTTTTTAATTTAATTTTGTTTTGAATTATGGTTTGCTTTGGTTTTTTTATTTATGGATTGATGTTGGTTCAGGAATTGGTTCACATGGAAGGGAATAATGCTTCTCGGTTTGATGCACCCCAGTTTGAAAAAAATAAATTTCTAAATATTTAGTTTTGTTTTTTTATTTATGGATTGATGTTGGTTCAGGAATTTTTTTTATTTAGTTTTATTTTTTATTTAGTTTTGTTTTGAAAAAAATATTTCTAAATATTTCTTTCCAATTAATTTATTTTAATTTTATTTCGTTAAAATAAATTTACTTAAATCTAATTACAAAACTAAACTAAACTAAATAAATAAAACAAAAATATAACTAATTAAAATAAACCAACGAAAAAAACCAAACCAAACTAAGTAAACAAACCAAACCAAACCAAACCAAACAAAACAAAACCAAAAAAAAAAACGTGGGCCCCATGGGGCCAAATTCCGCTAACTGAGTTGGCTGAAATTGGCCCCCCCCAATTTCAGCCAACTCTGTTGGCGGAAATTGGCCGTGGGGCCCACGTTTTTTTTTTTATTTGTTTGTTTGCGTACGTGTACAAAAGTTGCGTTTTCCGCCAACACTGTTGGCGGACCGTGACTTTTTTTAAAAAAAATTCAAACTTATTTCGTTTACATGAATTTAATGTAAATTTATTTCGCTACAGTAAATTTTCTGTTAAAATTATTTGATGAAGAGTAACATAATATATATATATATATATATATATATATATATATATATATATATATATATATATATATATATATTTGCGTGTCGTGTTTGTATTAGTATATATTTTTATTTAGATAAATGATTGTCCCCGAAGTTCGATTCCTTGATCGAACTAGGATAGAAATGTCGCTCTCCACTGACCACTCGAGACATACGGGTTTGACGGCACACGTTTAGTGCGTGAATTCGTTAGCAGTCCGCATTCAGTACATTTGCCATCGCCATAAAAAAAAACCCAGTAATCCTCCCTATGTTTCATGGATATTATTAAATGGACTATCCTTATTTTGAAAATAATTATCCAGACTACTCCTCTGTTTTATGTTTTATTTTTAAAATAATGATGATTAGTTTTATAACTTTTATAGAAAATATAAAACATAGAAATATCGTATGTAATTAATTTAAAAATAAAGACAGTTAGTTAGTGTAATAAGTATAAACATATAAATAGTTAACATAAAAAATCCAACAAAAACTCCAATATTTTGTTTTCTTGTATATAAATATATACTCAGTGCATTCATTTACATTAGAATAGCAATTAGTGAGAAAACAATGGAAGGACTGATCCCGTTCGTGATAGACGCGTTGAAGAAGAAGAAGGTCCGGAGCCAGTACCGATGCCTGTCGGATGGAGGCTCCACCGGCGCCTGCCGAGTGCCGCTGGTGGGGATGTCGGAGGGAGGCTCATCGTCGCACCACCGGCGGGCACGGTCGGAGCCCGCGCCTCATCAGATCCAGAGGAAGGACTCCGTCGGATCATCGACCCATATATGATAGATCTCATCCCGCCGGCGGCTTGGCTTGGCTTGGCTTGAGTGACGAGGATTGTTAAATTGTATAAATACATTTTCCTCTTCACTTTATATTTGTCTTTGTTCTGTATTAATGTTGGAAATAATTTAATTATTGAATTATCGAATGAATATTTTAAAGGTTGTGTCTCTTTGAAATAAAACATTGTGTCCATTCATTTGTGTCTCTTCATCAATTATAAAAGAGTCATGAATCCAAGCAATTCATTCATTCATTCGTACACTCAAGCATCAAGTCCGAGAGAGAGACAATCATCATTGCTTCGTCAGTTCTTACGGTGTGAAGTGCTCCTATCGGAGGAGAAGTATCGTTGTATCCTGGTAGACTAACGCCGTTAAACCGTAAGCACCTGTGCGGGACGAATATTGTCTTAAGGACATTGAACCAAGTTCAAGTCTCAGTAATGGTCAAATTATTCATTTATATTTTACTATCAGATTCTAAAGTACATAGTTGAAATTATTTTTACTAACAGTCTTAAGAAAATATTCTCTCTTTTTTTGTATTTTTCTCTGCTCTGTATTTGGCTCACAGAAAAAATTACAAGTTTCATGGCTTGTATTTTCCGTTCTAACTTTACACTACTTTGTGTTTAGTTCTATAAGTCTAATAGGAATTTTGTTTCAGTACAGTAGTACACTCAGTAGTATAATATTTTCTGGTTTGTGATAACATAAAAAGAAATAGTTGGAAAGGTTCCTATTTTGGAATTTGCATGGGTCATCAATTGCTTGGCCAAGCACTGGGTGGTAAGACATTTTAAATGAAGTTTGGTCATCATGGGGGAAACCATCCTGTCAGCAATCTCCGGAGTGGACGTGTTGAGATCAGTGCTCAGGTTCATATGTTATTCTAAATTTTTTTTCTTGCTTTGGAATTGACTATTACATCTTGATATGCTAGTAAATATGGTGATTAAATAAAACAAGCTCTTTATTTATATTGAACAAATGTTACAAGCAGCGCTAGGCCGAGATTATAAGTCGCTCAAGCCTCTCTCTGAAACAGTAAAAGCATGCCAAGTGGCCACATTTGTGGAATGATACATATGAGATATTCCAATATTATGTCTTGTATATATGCTTCAGTTCCGGACGCAACGTTCCAAGGCTCCAAGGTGAACTCCACGCCTTAGCACGCACGAAGGGGGCATCCGCACCGAACGAGGTTCTCCCGCACCATGTAAGCAATCTGGTGGGTTATTAGTACATGAACGCACTGGTGGGGAGGCTTATCGCCCGCTCGACAAATTCAAACACGTTATATAGGTTTCGTGCACCATATATTAAGTTATCTTTCTAGTCTTGCCTTAGGATCAGTTTCAGGGCATAATGAAAAGCCTAAGTCATGTGGCAGTGCACCGTACGATATAAAGGAACACGGCGAGACTTACCAACTTACCATTCGCCCTTCCATGTCCAAGGCAAACCAAGTTAAATCAAACACGAGCATATATAATGAAATCCAGGGGCAATAGCATATGCAAATACAAATGTCGTGAACGAGGTTATGTTTCGGGTGCACGAGTTACACGGATTTTCAGTTGTGTTGCAGAAGATGTTCAAGTTTTCCATATGTACAAGTGTTTCAATTTATACACAAGTGTGTCATATTCATGATCGTTCAGGCATTTCAGATTTCTGGATATGATGCAATGACTCGCACGCGAATTGCCGCTAAGCGAGGATGACTTATCTAAATGAACAAGAGTCGCTGACATAGCCATAAAGGACTGTTGTAGTGAAGAGCGAGAATGATGTGCGACTCAAGGAACGAGGCATCGCATCCATCCTGCCCGAAATAGGCGACTACTTAGTCTGTGAGCGAGAATGGCATGAAGGATAGTTCATAGGTGCTACACACCATCCTGCCCGAAATAGGCAGACTAACATGTGTTCCATCCGGATCGGATCTGCCCCAGTGCCCCGGAGACCGTCTGCTGGAACAGAGATCCGAAAATCTCACTTGTTAACAAGTTGTCCACGACATGCAAGTCTTGGTCTTCCAAAATTTATAACATGACATGATAATTCTTGATTCTTGTTCTGAACGAGCATTGCTCCACGAGCTGTGATTCTTGCTTTACTTGACATGATTCTCGTTCATTGTTCAACTTGACTTGATGCATTCTCCTGGTTCGAGGACTGCCTTGACGACCTAACGGTCCCGGATACTTACATGTTTATATTGCATAGAAGGACTATTTAATAGTCTTCTGGCTAACTAGATGCATGCACGATACGCGATAGTGTTACTTGATTGCGGCATAAGTTTCATTATGGAAAGCATTGGAACGAGGTAACGAGTACAAGTTACAAGTAAGCATGCAAGAATGCATTTTATATGAAACATAAGCATTTTTCATTGGCACGGTCTAACGGGTAGTGCGAGAGGCGCAACCATACACGGACTTATCGAGCGACATAATCTATGGGCGTACAGTGTAAACAAGTGAAGCAGTGCATTTCGGAGAGTATACAACGATCTACTCGAGGCATAGCGGGGTCTACTTGCACAAGGCGAAGGTAGCATGCAAGGGTCCTTTTATAAGCAAAGTTTTATTTTCCATGTTCTAACATAAGCAATACAAGCTGGGATTATTCACTTAGCTAGGTGTGTTGTATTTTTTATTAGCATATAGGGGGTGATTCACCTAGCGACTAACATGTATCGTCCATATTTTAAGTGTGCTAGCTAAGCAAAGACAAGTTTATCATAGCCACCCACCTTAATGATGATTTGCCTTGGTCGAGCGATACTCCGAGCGAGAGCCTTTGAAAGTCTAAGTCTGAACTCCTGAAGGGCCAAGTCTAAAAATTATTTGCCTCAAACGAGTCTTCTTGCTGAGCAAATCGGGTCGGGTCGTTGCACTTGCGCTATTTGAATTGGATGTCCGCTTGAACGGAACGACTCGTCATATTATACACCACTCAGAAAAAGTCTCATCCTCGAGACTTCTTGAGCGCAAGCTGTTCTATCACATTATTAAATCTATTCCAAGCGTAGCAATCAGTACCACTATATCCGTTCGAACAAAATTTCTTATTCGTTCCTTACACTGTGTCACGTGTATGTTGGGTCGGTCTCATTGAATGACTCTATCATTCAATCCACGGTCTGACTCGGTCTCTACTGCGCCTTCGCGGAACATATATCTTAACGCAGGTATGTTACGATCCATCTTGAATAACTATCTAAGGCTGAGGCAAACTTATACAAGTCGTTATACTTGTCCATGCGGATCTAATATATTCACTTGCACTAGCATTCGAGGTTAGCATATCGCGAGTCTGGATCGTGCACATATTCAAAGCGTCCTTCAAACATATGCATGTCAACCAACTTAGCGATAACGAAGTCATTGCACTCGAGTTCAACATATCACTGGGTCTTGGATCGTGCACACGTTCAAGGCATCCCTCAAACATATACATTCAACCAAACTTAGAGATAGTAAATTCGGACAAGCTACTTGCAAAAATCTCAAGGGTTCTCGTCTCACAAATCACAAGGATACTTCCGACATGGTCAATAAAATTTTCAAGTCATTTTCTATTCCAACTCAAATCAAGTTTTGTACTACCGTTAGGCATGTTCTATCTGATCAATCAACTAACGTCCATCCGTTCGGTTTAAACATAGTACACGTTATCGTTCCAAGTCTAACTCTAAGTCTTGTTGTCCCAGTTCTATGGCTTGTTCAAGCAATGTTCTAAAGTCGGTCACACAAGTTCTTTCACTCGGCACAGGATCGTCTGCCTAATTACTAGGCCAGCTCACAAGGTCATAGGTACAAGTTCAAGCACACGATTCATCGTACAAATTTGTCGCACGATGCTCGCCCTAATTATTAAGATCAAACCATTGTTCGTTTGCAGGGGATATTCTATCCAAGCTTATTTCATTCAGATTTCTAAACATCGAGTACGGATCATCCTATACACAATAACATGTTCGTTGCACAGGGTTAGAGTCTATTCAGTCAAATCCATGATATATCCAAGTTACATGAAAAGCCTAGCAATTCGCATAGTCTATCTCCTCAAGTATGTTTGATAGAACTCATATATCCATTCTAAGTCTAGATCACCAAGCCATTATTCAGTTATAAACCTTTGATTATAACTCCAAATTGTCCAATATGATTCATGTATCCATTCACTAAACCACCAAGCGTAATTTACTCCAGGTTCTAGGCTAACTTATCCTCGAAACACTTTTGATTCATGCACTTGCATTTCCAAATTTGTCTTATCGTGTCAAACCAAAAGTCAAGACGATCCATCAGTTGTCACGCTCTGGTCTCCAGCAAGTTCGATCATCCTTGCTGGACGTGAGACCACCACGCCAACGCTCCCACTGGATAATCGTCATAATCCGGACGTGACGCATATACGAGCATAGAGTAACGCTCGCACAAGACAAGAACGTCGAACGTTATGGTTATTATCGAAACGATCGAGACACATTAATATTTTACTTTGCTCTATCCAAGTTATATATATAATCCACCAAGTCATGTTCGTTCATGCCGTAATTATAATTCGTCTAGCAAAATCATCCAACTTCAATGTTACCGTTTGATAAATCCATAATCTACTTCTGGCATTCCTCAAACAACTAAGTTCAATATTCAAGCCAAAGTCTATCAACTTTTGATACGTTCCATTCATCGAGTTCGTTTGGAATAATCACCGAACATGTTTCCGTGAGTTCGATCATCCCCGCCGTACGTGAAATCACCACGCCGGCGCTCCCGCATGATAATCGTTCTCGTTGGGACTGATTTAACGAGATTTATCTTTCGAACTAGATTTCAAGATCGTTCTTCCAAACTCTAAGTCAAATCCGTTATCTCTTACCTCTTTCATCGAACCACAATATTCATTCTTAGGCTAACTTCTATTCGAGCGATATTTTATTCCAGCATCAATCCGTTTGTTTCAATCCGAAATCACTCGCACAATCCTCCAAGTTTCCAATAAGTTTCCTTAACTAAGATATCGATTTCCATTTTCATGAATCCCTATTCGATATAAGCCTTATCACTTATTCATGACATTCTCAATTCGTTCAATCCAACTATCGCACGAGACCTATGAATCCGTTTGGACATTTCTAAAATGAACCATACACCACTCAGGAATTGAGTCACCCAATTAAATCCTCAACCGATGTTCACATCAATCGCTAGCATATTCACCAAGTCGTACCTTAGAATTCCTGTAAGATACCTAGCATCGCCTGATAAATCTTAGTCTCGTATATATCCTGTGGGTAGTCATCCAAGTAAACCATATATGATTTGTATCTTCCGATACGAAATACCGTCCAAGCTATTTTCTAAAATTCAAGTACGATTCTCTATATTCGCCTAAGTGATAAATCTGATAATGTTTTAATCGGTCGCCATTCTGAGTCTGACTTGTCCTTATCTGAACGATATCCCAATCTCGCTTGCCTCTAGCTCGCACCAAAAGGGTCTTGGCGCGCGATACTTAACACAACTTAGCCGAATGACAGTGTGCATAGCAAACTGTTCGAACGATATTCTTTTTCGTACATTAACCAGTTGGGTAATCATGTATATGTATTCGGGTTTGCCCATAACTTGCAAATTCTAGCACGAGTCTATTCCCACAAAGTCTAACACAGGTCGGCATAAAGGCCTTCGTATCACAATTTTGTACAAGCAATCATATCATTCACATACACTTTTGAAAGTATTTAGACTCATTGTTTGGAATATCCCATCGATTCAACGAGAGAGAGTGTATGCACATAACCCACGAACAAGCTTTCAAAACTGAGAAAATCGATATGAAGTCTAAAGGCGTAAAGCCATGCTATGATACTAATATGTCACATCCCGATCTTTCGCAGGTAATCAGCCATCCCTGCTAGGCGCGAATCATCACGCCAGCGCTCTCGCGGGACGATCGTTCCCACTTGGACGTGATACCGCACGAGCGTAAGCCACGCCCGTGCAAGGCCATGATCCGAACATGCAATAAGATGACTAAGCCACAGAGTCGCACAGATATTCCGAGTGCAGCAGAATAAGAAAATGCACAAGCGATTGGTAACAAGTTCACAGAGTCGTCAATGTCACGCCCCGATCTCCCGCAGGCAAATCGACCGTTCCCGCTAGGCGGGAATCACCCTCGCCAGCGCTCCCGCGGAACGATCGCTTGACCCATCCGGGCGTGATGTCACACGAGCGTGAGCCACGTCCGTGCAAGGTCGTGGTTTATTGGCTGGCGGTAAGAGTTCTAAGCTACAGAGTCGCACAGATTGTCCGAGTGCAGCGGAGTCATGAACGCATAGGCGATCGGTAACAAGTTCACTGAGTTGACAATATAGTGGAAGCATTGGAACACAAGTTGAAGTAAGCAAACTCTTTTATTGATAATAACAAGTGTTACAGGCGGCGTATAGCCAAGATTACAAGTCGTTCAAGCCTCTCTCTCTGAAACAGTAAAGGCGTGCCAAGTGACTACAATTATGGAATGATTGTAGGGGCGATGTTCAGGCAAGTTCGGGATATGTTCCAACATTATGTCTTGTATATGTACTTCTGTTCCGGATGCACCGCTGCTTCGGAGTGATGTCCACGCCTTAGCACGTACGAAGGAGGCATCTGCACCGAACGAGGTTCTCCTACACCCTGCATACAAATTGGTGGATTATCAGTACATTGAATGCACTGGTGGGGAAGCTACTCGCCCGCTCGACAAATCCAAACATGTAATAAAGGTTCCGTGCACAACTATTAAGTTGTCTTTCTAGTTGCCTTAGGATCAGTTTCATGCAAATATTGAATAGCCTAACTCGTGTGGCAGTGCGCCGTGCGACATGAGAGGAAATACGGCAAGACTTACCATTTAGCCTTCCCTGTCTAAGGCAAACATTATAAATTCATGCACGACAAGTATAAACATTCAGGAGACATAGCATATGCAACACGAGAGTCATTAAACGGGACAATATTGGGAGTGCTCAGTTGTTCTTTGATGCGATGTAATGGCTCGCACGCGGATAGCCGCTAAGCGAGGATGACTTATCTATATGAACATGAGTCGCTGACATAGCCATAAAGGACTAATCCCAGACGAGAATGGAATGCAACGAGAGCAAACGATGCGCTACGAACCATCTCGCCCGTACACGATGGATTGTACATGTAGTCCAAGGCCAAGATGGAATGCAACGAAAGTACACGATGCGCTACAAACCATCTCGCCAGCACACGATGGACTACACATAATGTGGTCCCAGGCCAAGTGGAATGCAATGAAAGTACACGAGGTGCTGTAAACCACTCGCCTGTACACGATAGGACTACACTGAAGTTCCATCCGGATCGGATCAGCCCCAGTGTCCCGGTGACCGTCCGTGGAACTATACCTCATTTTCGAGTTATCCGCGACATGCACTTTCTTTTGGGTCTTTCAATTATCATGAGATACACGAGAACACGAGTGCACAAGAACACGAGAACACGAGTGCACTGGAACACGAGTACACGAGTACACGAGATACTTGGATCTTATTTTTGTACAATAACTTGCCTTGATGCATTCCCCTGGTTCGGGGCTGCTTGGTGACCTAACGGTCTCGGATACTTGCAGGTTCAAATATGCACGGGACGACTACTTAGTAGTCTCCCGGGGTTGGATGAAAACAAGGCAACATTCAAGCAGACAAGCATGCGTTTCTAAGGAACATAAGTAAACACGTTTGCTCGGGCCCGAAGGTAAACCGAGAGTTAGATCGTTAGGGGACTTGGCATGCGAGGGTCTGAATATAAGCAGTATTTCAATTTTCATGTTCTAGCATATCAATACAAGTTGGGATTATTCCCTTAGCTAGGTGCGTTGGATTCTTATTAGCATGCAGGGGTGTTTCACCTAGCGACTAGTATGTATCATTCCAGATTTTTATGTGTGCTGGCTAAGCAAAGACAAGTTCACCGTAGCCACCCACCTTAGCGATGATTCGCCTCGGTAGAGCGATATGTCAAGCAAGCCTCTGAAAGCCTAAGCCGGATTCCTGTAGGGACAAGTCTGGATATCCTTTGCTTCTCGTTTGAGGCAAAGCAGGTCAGGACAGTTGCACTTTTGCCGATTGAGCCGGCAGTCCGCTAGAACGGAACGGGGTGTTACATCCTACCCAACTCAGAAAAAGTCTCGTCCTCGAGATTTACTGAGGACAAGCAGTAATCTAGGGTTGAGGCAATCCTAGACAAGTCGTTGTACTTGTTTATTTAGATATTCACTTGCACAAGCATCGAGATCGGCATATCGCTTAGACTGGATCGTGTGCACTTTTGAAATGCATTTCTAGCATGAGCACGTCAACCAGCTTAGTGATAGCGAAGTCTTAGCACTCGAGTTTTCCCTTTTCTTAAGTCTTGGATGGTGCACTAGTTCAAGGCGTCCCTTGAATAGATGCATTCAACCAAACTTAGAATTAGTAAAATCGGACAAGCTACTAGCGATACTCTCAAGGGTTCGCACAGGTTAGCACAAAAGCTACTCGCAGCATAATAGCATACAAACAATCATATCATTCAAAACGTATTTTTGAAAGTATTTAGACTTATTGTTGGAATATCCCATCGAGGCATTGAGAGAGAGTGTGCACATAACCCACGAACGAGCTTTCAAAACTGTGATAATCAAAATAAATTCCAAAGGCGTAGAAGCCAGGCTCTGATACCACTATGTCACGACCCGATTTCGTAGAATCGTTGGGGCGTCCCCCGAATCGTGATGCCGTGCGGGCCTGGGGTTGCGCTCGCACAAGGCTAAAGTATTTTGCATAACGAGCACATATTCAGAGTACGCAGATAAATTAAAACACAGATTTGAAACATGGAAAAGTTCTCTTTATTGATAATGAACATCTATTACAAACTCTTGAACGAGTCAGCTAATATGCCGCACGGGCTTATAAAAGAGTTGACTCAAAATAAGATAGCAGTCCTGTACATTACATCCCTTTACTAAACTTCAAAATGATATAGACCTCCATGCTGGAGGACAACTTTTCCACGGAGCTGCATTTGTGTATGAAGAGTTGCAGGCTCCTGCTTCAAAATGCTTCAAGGACGGCGCGATCAGGATGCGCCTACAGCTGGACTGGATTCGGGAAGACGACTTTGGCTCCTCGCTCAGTTCGCCTTAGTGCGGAGAACCTGTTTCAACGAGGGCCAGTATGTTTCGACAAGTAGAGTATTCTCGTATAACTGGGAGCCTAATGTATGTCACGAATTATACGCGACCAGACATAGCTCAACCAGTTAACAAACTGAGTAGATATACGAGTAATCCAGGAGAGAATCACTGGAAGGCAACCATGAGAGTACTCAAATTTCTAAGATATACCAAAGATTATGGATTGCACTATTCTAAATACCCAGCTGTACTCGGAGGATAAAGTGATGTGAATTGGATATCTGATACTAAAGACTCAAAATCCATAAGTGGATATGTCTTTACACTTGGAGGTGCATAAATATCGTGGAAGTCCTCAAAGCAAACGTGTATAGCCATACCAACTATGGAATTTGAGTTCATAGCTCTGGATAAAGCAAGTGAAGAAGCAGAATTGCTTCAAAATTTCTTGGAGGATATTCCAATATGGCCAAAATCCGTACCAGCAATTTGTATACATTGTGATAGTCAATCTACTATCGATATGGCACAAATTCATATTTAAAACGGTAAATCAAGACACATCAGAAGACGTCACAATACCGTTAGGCAACTTCTCTCTGATGACATAATCACAATTGATTATGTAAAATCAAAGAAAAACCTTGCAGATCCACTAACTAAAGGTTTGATAAGTGCGCAAGTTTATAAGTCATCGAGGGGAATGGGCTTGAAGCCTATGATAAAAGAAATTCCATAAAGGAAAACCCAACCTAGTTGAGTGGAGATCCCAAGATCTAGGTTCAAAGGGACAACCAAATTATGTGAAATCCTGAAATGATACTGACGAGTATTTAAATACTCCTACCATTCTCTAGGATGGCAAATAACAATGTCACCTGCAAAGAAGACTAGGGTAAGCTTTGCTTTTAATGATTCCTATGACTTGAAATTCAAGTGGAGTATAGCAGGATACTCTTATTAGGAAGTCACCTATGTGAGTGTTGGAGTGGGGTTGTTTCTATGAGCATTATAAGGCTGAATTCTCTAAGAACACTCATAAAACCATGCATTTGTTCAGGGCCAAAATGAACAAATAAATAGAAGCAATTTTGGTCGAAAAAGAGTTGTGTGATATTTATTGATTTAAGTTTACAATAATAGCTGAATAGTTTAAGATATCATGTTCACTGGATGGCTAGTAAACTCGATAAATATTCACAAGGGAAGGTTCAAGGCCAAAATTTGTCATGCCCCAATTTCGTTAAGTCGATAATCGTCCCCCAGACATGATATCGTGCACGCTTAAGGCGTGCATGCACAAGGCCTAGGCATAATAATATACTTTAGAACAAATGCAACAGAGTACACAAATAAGATATCACACCTTGATATAATTTTTTTTAATCTTTATTGATAATGAACATCTGTTTATAGACTCTTGACCCAAAAGTAAGAAGATGCCGCACAGTCTTACAACTTGGACGCAAAATGAGATAGCCGATCCATACATTACATCCTTTACTAGTATTTTAAAAGCACAAAACACCTTGGGTGCGAGTCAACACCATTGCCTAGGAGCTTCAAAAGGGAAGTGCAAGCTCCTTTCTTGAGTATGTACTTGGGCTTTAAATTGTCATAGCATGAACACACCCACTGATTTGGGAAGGGTTGGAAAAGCTTCAGCTCTTCGCCGCGTCGCCTCGGCTTGGGGAACCTGCTGCAACGAGGGTCAGTACTTCAAAGAGTACCGGTGAGGGCGAGCTAACCCAACTAACCAAAATAGATAACGAATTTATATGAGCATGCAACATTTTTATTATGTGATCTTTCTATCTTGCCTTAGTTTAATTTGGTGTATGTGATAGAATAAAATGACATAACCAAATATGCCACCGCTCGGTGACTTTACATGTACCGTCTGAACCACCTGTACAAAACTTACCATGACCTTTCATGCCACGAAGACATAATTAGTCTGCACAATTTAAATATACATATCAATCACTTGGTCGAACAAGGGATGGGTCGGCTGCCATTCCGACTCGGGTAGCTAGCTCTCGATGAACGCACGGACCCATCCAATGCTAGGACTACACTAGCAAATCGTTCTACCCGGGTCGAAGCGGTTCCAGTGCCCCAACGACCGTTCGTAGAATGATACCCCTTGTATACAAGTTGTCCAAGACCATGCCTCCTCAACCAATTAAGTTATCAATTGAAATACATATTCAAGCAATATAAGTAAATAAACTTCATGTATTTCTCATAGTCTAAGCTACTTGCACAATGATCACATTTCTCCCTTTGTACCATACATGAACAGTTATGGATAAATGAGTTCTAACTATAACTGAAACAAGATGGCTATATGTATAACGGACATGCACGTGTTCGCATAGAATTCTATGTGACAAGCATTATTAATGGTTCAAGTATACTTCTTCTTTTATTCTGACTCAATTTTATTGCTTATCTTGGTATCGTTTGATCGGAATGCACAAATGAGTCAATCTATCTAGAACGAAGGCTTGGAAGAAGGGAGCTAATCAAAGTAAAGTCACTCACAAGTTTGTTAACTATGAGAGAAAATGGGAGATCTTCAAGACTCCGCTTGCGCGTCACCTACCCGATCACCTGCACGCACCAATTGTAAACACCCTATTTTTCAGAATAATTTTAAATATAATTTTCTCGAATTTTTTGGTATTTTCTGGATGAAGAACCAAGGTAATTATGAACAAAGAATTTTTAAATGCAGTTTATTGATGTTAAAATATTATGAAAATAATATTTTATGGTGTAAAATGGAAAATCGGACGCGGGATATTTTTCTGTGAATTTATTGGACTCCGGAAGCGCGGTTAAAGCTCTAAAAACTATTGGATTTTTAAACCGAACCAAACCCAAACCAAAACAAACAACTGATTGAACCCAAGCCAACCAGCATATTGGGTCGGGTCGGGTCGGATCCGAGCCAAACCCGACCGGACCCGAAACCCGCATGGAAAACCCTAGCTACCGGAAATACTGTAGCACAGTATAAATCCCCCCCTCGGCGTCCGTGCCCAGCCCAGCCGCCACCAAACCTCCCTCTCATCACCCAACGCCGCGAGCACCACCGGAACCCTAGATGCGCCCTCAACCGAACGACCCGTCCCCGACTTAACTCACCGTCGACGACTTCCCTCCACAGCCTCGACTCATCTTCTCCGTTCACCCGCGCAGCACCCAGATCCCACCATCTCGCCGCTACCGCCAGGCTGCCCTCGATCCACCCGTCGTTGACCCGGCCTCGATCCACCCGTCGTCGACCCAGCCCCGCTCCAACCGAGTCCACCCAGCCGCTCATCCCGACGCCGAGTCTCCGGCCGCGTGAACCGCTCCGGCCAACTGTGCAGAGCCGCCGCCTTAGCCGACCTCGCCTACCCCGAGCCGGACTCCCTCCGGCGAAGCCCGCCGCTGTCTCGATCAGGACCCTAGCCGGGACTCACAGCAGACACGCGGACACATGAACTTTCGACCAGGACACGAACAGTACCCTCGAACACGTGAGATTCAGACTTCTCGGAGCCCTGTTCAGGTAGCATTTTCTCTCACCTTGTAAACCCGTTTTTGATTCCGTCAGTTGCAATGCGTAGACTGTATAACCCTCTCGGTGCCCGTGCAACTCGCTCGGTGCATCGCGTCCTGTGGTGATCGCAAACCGTAATCCAAAAACAGGAAAAATAATGCCCTATTTTACCTCGGAACTGAGTAGGCCTCGCCAAACGGGACGACTTGGTCGCACACGATCTTTACCAAAATATGCGCGACGTTGATACGGACGTGTGTGATTTCGCAGAAGTCGATTCGGATGTGCATGCACACCGGAATCAAAGCGTATCCGCCGACAACGCCCCGTATCTGTCTATTCTGGAACACACTGTAACTTTGTGTACATACGTCGGATCGAGACGAAACTTGCGCCATCGGACTCGTAGTAATATGCTGGTCCTGTGACCCAAGTTTGGTTCGATTCTGAGAACGTTGACAAAATCGTGTATCGTGGGCCCCACCGGCTCCACTTGACGGGCGATTTTGTGATCGACACATCGGAATCTAATTCTGTAAGTTCTAATTGGGTTCGTATCATCGTTCCTGACTTGTAGACACTGAGTTTGAGGAATTTGTAGACTTTTGACCCTGACACGCTTTTCGGTGCAAAGTAGCCCACATGTGGACCCCGTTTTGGCCCGGAAATATTATTTTTTGCCCTTGTGTCCAAATTGGACTTAAGGACAGGCGTTTCTCGCTATTTGATATCTTCTGAGACTGTTGGTGATGTTTATTACAGCTTTTGGAGGAGTACCCACCGGATCCACTGATATAGGGACAGTTGTTGGTAATCAAGCACCAGGCAAGTGTTCCTTGCCAAACTCTGAAGTATTGTTATATATTTTTCTTGCTTCAGTTATATTGCTGTGTATGCTTAACCTAGGACCGTGTGACGTACTTAGCATCCGATTATTAGTCGGGTGCCAACACCATACGCGGTGTTGGGTATGGTCATCTAGAGATGGACATTCGTGACACTTTATATTCTCGTACTTGTCTTACCAAGTACACTTTGACCCAGGACACTTGATACTGTTCATGAGACAGGATCTTCCCGAGATATTCGTGGTGATTCTGTATAGGATACAGGACTTGACAGAGATACTATATTCTTAGAGATATTTATGACTTGTTGTCACGCCCCAGTCCCAAAATACCGAGGGACCGGACGCGTGGCAATGGCCAGCAGCACACACCGATGGACAAACCCAATTTAATGGATCCATCGGGGCATGCTTAAGCTGTAATATAAGAATATGTAGGTCCAATGATACAAACCACAGTCTATACTAATCTCATCCAAAACAGATAATCATAGATCAAATGCCAGAATAAATACAAAGGAAATAACTAACAATCTCAATAACAGTGTCTCGGAGAACAATCCGAGAACAAGTCTGATACAACAATGCAATAGACTGAAAATAAAGAAACTGGAAATAGAAATAAATGAGTATCACCAGACAATACTCAGAAGAAGTCCTCTAGTGTGATCTCGTCCTCGAAGGTCGGTACAGCTCCTGTATCAGCTCCTGAATCTGCTCCTGCTGCGGTCCCGTATACCGCGGGATAGATCTCGTCTGTAAATCCTGGGGACATAATTCGGATCCAGGTCCTCAGGGGACATAGCAAGGTACAAGAAAGCTCATGCCAAAATAAATGCAGTGCAACAAATAATAAAATAAATATGATAAGTATGTAATCATCTGTGTGAAATGCAAAAGAGAGAACATCAAAAGTACTCAGGTTGAAAAAACTACAAGCTCTATGTAGGGGAGCCGGTAGCAGTGATATCATGAGGTGGTCTAGCTCAGCGGGAGACTGAGTAGCCGACATAATATAGTCAACCTGTAGCCTGCGGGTCTCTCCAGCAATAGATGGAACAATAAGGGAATACTAAAATAACCAGCTAAGTGATATGCAAGATGAGAGCAGCACTAGAACTCAGGCTGAAGCATACTACAAGCTCTGTGTAGGGGAGCCGGTAGCAGCAGTAATAATGAGTAATGGGCCAAGCTCGGGCTTCAGAGTCTTGTGCCTCACGATAATAGGGGTGTATATATATATGATCAGCCTGTAGTCTGTGTGTCTCTCCCCACCCAATGTAATCACACGTCTCATGTCCATGATGCCTCATGTCCATGTTACGCACGATCGTATCTAATGCAGAAGTCATAGAGTATCTAGGAATATAATGTCAATGCCATAAAGTCTGTATCCTATACAGAATTACCATGAATATCTTAGGAAGATCCTGTCTCATGAATAGTGTCAAGTGTCCTGGGTTATAGTGTACTTGGTAAGACAAGTACGAGAATATAAAGGGGTCACGAATGTCCATCTCTAGGTGACAATACACAACACCGCGTACGGTGTTGGCACCCGACTGATAATCGGACGCTAAGTACGTCACACGGTCCTAGGTCAAACATGCACAGCAATATAATGAATCAAGAAAATGCAACAAGAATTATAAAGTTGGCAAGGTATACTTGCCCACTGATGCATAACTAAGTCAAGAAAATAAGTAGCAAAGACTGCAGGATTTGGCAAGGTACACTTGCCTGGGGTCCTGGCACCAACTGTAGCTCTGGTCTCAGTGTGATCTGTAGGTAATACTCCGGTTGCTGAAATAAACATCACCATTAGATTCAGAAAATACCAAATAGCTAAAAATGCCTGTCCTTGAGTCCAATTTGGACACAAGGACAAAAATGACATTTCTGGGCCAAAGCGGGGTCCACATATGGGCCGCTTTGCACCGAAAAGCGTGTCAGGGTCAAAGGTCTCCAAATCGGTCAAACTTAGTGTCAACAGGTCAGGAACGATGATACGAACCCAACAGAACTTCCAGAATTGGATTTCGATGAGCCGATCACAAAATCGCCCGTCAAGTGGAGCCTGTGGGGCCCACGATACGCGATTTTGCCAACGTTCTCAGAACCGAACCAAACTTGGGTCACAGGACCAGCGTATTGCTACGAGTCCGATGGCACAAGTTTCGTCTCGATCCGACGTGTGTACACAAAGTTACAGCGTGTTCCAGAAAGGACGGATACGGGGTGTCGTCGGCGGATACGCGTTGATTCCGGGGTGCACGCACCTCCGAATCGACTTCTGCGAAATCTCACACGACCGTATCAACGTCGCGCACGGTTCGGTAAAGACCGTGCACGACCAAGTCGTCCCGATTGGCGGGGCGGACTCAGTTCCGGGGTGAAACAGGACATTATTTTTCCTGTTTTTGGATCGCGGCTCGCGATCACCACAGGACGCGATGCACCGAGCGGGTTGTACGGGCACCGAGAGGGTCATACAGGCTTCGTAACGCAATTGACGGATTCAAAAACGGATAACCGAGGAGGGAGAAACGAGTACCTGAACAGGGCTCCGTGAAGACTGATTTCCGGTGTCCGAGTCGTATCCGAGTCCTGCTTCGTGTCCCGCTGTACTGTTTTGTGTCCGTTGCGTTCTAGGGTTTAGGGTTTGGACACGTTGTCGGAGCTCGTCGGAGGGTGGCACGGCTGGGCGGAGCTCAGGGAGAGGCGAGCAGAGGAGATGATCGGGAGGAGTCGAGCTGCTGGGCGGAGGAGTCTCGTTGAGCGGCGGGGAGCCGAGGGAGGAGGAGATCTGGTTCGTCGAGGTGCTGTTGAGGGGGTGGTCGATCGGGGCTACTTGCTGCTGCGGCGGGGTCGACTCGCCGAGGGAGGGTCGGGGCGAGAGGAGGAGGAGGAGGAGGCTCTGCGGTGGGGACGTGGCGGAGATGGCTGCGAGTTGAGGGGACGACGCCGGGCTCGAGGCGGAGTCGCTCGTGGGGTGCTGACTGTGCCGGGGTGTCCGCAGGGCGGCGGCGTCGGCGGGGAGTTGGGCTGGGCGACGTCGCTCGGGGCGACAGCGGGCGGAGGGATGTGAGGAGGTTGACCGGAGGGCGGCGCTCGTGGGCGGCTGCGGGAGCTGGGCAGGGGACAGTGTCCGAGGGGAAGGAAGAAAGCGGTGGTCGGCGGCGCTGGCGAGGGTGGGGCACGGCGGGGAGAGGGGGAGACGTCGCCGGACGGAGAGGCGCCGGAAAGGGGTCGGCAGAGGGTGGCGTAGGGTTAGGGTTAGGGATTTGAAATTAGGTAATTAGGGATTTGGTAATTAGGGTTTCTTTTGTTTTTCTTTTTCTTTGTTTGTGGAAAAAATTAGGGGAACCTGTATTTATACATGCAGAAATTGGAATAGGGTTAGACCTAGGATTCGGGCTGGGTCAACGGGTCAACGCTCCTCGGGCTGGGCTTCGGCTCTCATGGGGATGTCGGGCGTTGGCACGGATTTAAATTCGGTTTAATTTCTAAATTGGTTTCTAGGGCTTTAAAAATTATTCCGGAGTCCAATAAACTCACCGAAAAATGCCATGCGTCCGGTTTTCCGTTTTACACCATAAAATATTATTTTCATAATATTTTAATATGAATTAACCGTAATTAAAAATCCTTGAATCAACAAAGGCCTAGGTCACGATTCCCGAAAATTCAGATAATTTGGGAAAAAATCCAAATTTAAAATTCTGAAAATCAGGGGGCTTACAATCTACCCAACTTATAAAAATTTTGTCCTCGAAATTAAAATAGAGTAGGGTTCAAAGAATTCCTCTCAAGTAACCATTGCGGTCTCTACCCAACTTAGATTTTACCCATCTATCATCTAAGGCTATATATCTAAGAAAGCTATGCCCCAACTTATTGAATCATGTTATTGAATCCTCAAGTATTTAACACCAAACATACCACCTATGGTATTCTCTTAATCATATATAAAAGGGTCGTCACAATGCGACTGGCCTGTGGGGTATATCTAGTACTGTCTATATATCAACTTATACTAGGCACGAGGTTTCGTCTTTCCGAAGTAAGGGAAGACGAAGATCAATAATAAAGAGTTCAAGGGCGAGGTAATAGAATAGAAGTATCAGGATCAAGGCGTTTAACAAATTCAAATGGGATTTGTCAAGACAATTGTGGATTGAAATCCTATTATGGTAATCCTTTGTTTGCATGCTCGTATTAGTACAGTTATGTAACTGATACGATATGCTCAGATATATCTAGAGGGCAAGTATACTAGTCAACTATATATCTCAATCCACGTGAAGTAGTCGTGCGAAGAGCGAACCAAAATGTACTAAGGTTGATCAGACCGTAATACACTGATTCTGAATAGACAATTGTATTAGTGTGTCGACCCACTAATACGGATGTCATGAACAAGCTCGATAAAAGGATAAGCTTGCAAAACTAGGCTATATTAGCAGCATAAGTCAAGGTGGTACAACAAATGTAAGTATGCTAGATGATGATGAAAGGGGGTACAACTTAATTCAAGTTCACAAAGTAAGCACAATCACAAAAGACTCTATAATCTCTACTGTTATCAATTATAAGCAAGTTCAGAATTACATAGGTTAAGGCTAAGGTCACGAACCAATAGGCACGAGATAAAACAAATCTAGAACCAGAAAACTACGAAGAATTATGCGCATTAGCTACTCCATGGGTCTGCGCGTCTTCCAAAGTCATCGCTGGAGCTTGTTCACGTTCTTGCAGTTGATTCCTCTGCTGCTGTTGAGCCTGCTGGAAGAGTGTTGCTTGTGGTGCCAGGGGTGGCCTCGGCTGATTCCCTCCTGGGACTGGTGGTAGGACTCCTTCGACTCTCGTTCGCGGGGCTTCCAATGCTGGAGAGGCTGGCCTTGGTGCTGGTAACGCTTGTTGGTTATTCATTGGTGCTTTGCCTCGACGTTCGGGGTATTCCTTCTTTAAATGCTGACTGGATCCGCAAGCTAAGCATAATTTTCTTTTGCGTCTGCAATCGTCCTCAGTATGGCCTCGCTTGCGACAATATGGACAGACAGGTATTGTCTGTGGAGTTGCTTCTGGTGGCTGGTGTACTTGAGGTCTTTGTGTAGCTTCTTCTTGTGGTGCTCCGGCTGGTGCTGATGTGGCTGGTTGTTGAATCATCAATGCTTTCTCTCGATGCTGAAGACAATCCTTGGCTAAGTGTTGACTGTTTCCGCAAATCAAGCATAATCCTAACTTGCATCTTCATTCTTTTTGAATATGGCCTATCTTGCCACAGTAGTGACAAGTTGGAAGAACTAAGGCTCTTGGTGCTGCTCTCGGTGGTGGATTCATCTGTGGTCGCTTTGCAGCTCTTTCCTGTTGTGCTTGGTCCGGTGCTGATGCATACGGCCGCTTCTGGCTGGACTCTATCCTTGTGTTGCACTCCATGGGTCGTGCTGTAGTAAGAACATTCTCATCTAAGGTAGTTGTAGTGGGGCTGATTAATCTCCGTAGCTCCGAGCTAAATCTGTCGATGAACTTCTCCGCTTGGATTTGCTGGGCTTCTTCCTGAACCTTCTGTTGGGCTTGCATCATCGCATAGAACATGCGAAACATCTGTTGTTCGTCCATAGCCTGCCCTTGTGGAATGGTAGGCGTCGGTGGAGCCAACTGCGTCGATGGTGGAACGTTATCTTCCGGGATTCTCGAGGCATGCTGACTTGCTTGCTGTGATGATGGACCTTCACTAACTGGTGTCACTTCATCTCCGTTGGTTACCACATCATCTCGTGGTGATCTGGCAGGAGTCTCGTTGTTTGTTCGTGAATCCATAACTCTGCAACCAAAATAAACAATAAGAGGCGTACAAGAATCGGCAGGATGCGAGTCAAGAATTTAAATTCGAATCTGATATAGATATCAAGAACGTTTCAAGCAAGTGGATGAGATCCTAGAAACTTATCCTATTCTTATTGCAGGCTTGCTCGGTCCCTAAGTTGAAATCGAACAATTTAGTCGTAGACCTGCATGGGCCACCACAAAAACCATGTCACGCCCGAGTCCCAAAATACCGAGGGACCGGACGCGTGGCAATGGCCAGCAGCACACACCGATGGACAAACCCAATTTAATGGATCCATCGGGGCATGCTTAAGCTGTAATATAAGAATATGTAGGTCCAATGATACAAACCACAGTCTATACTAATCTCATCCAAAAAAGATAATCATAGATCAAATGCCAGAATAAATACAAAGGAAATAACTAACAATCTCAATAACAGTGTCTCGGAGAACAATCCGAGAACAAGTCTGATACAACAATGCAATAGACTGAAAATAAAGAAACTGGAAATAGAAATAAATGAGTATCACCAGACAATACTCAGAAGAAGTCCTCTAGTGTGATCTCGTCCTCGAAGGTCGGTACAGCTCCTGTATCAGCTCCTGAATCTGCTCCTGCTGCGGTCCCGTATACCGCGGGATAGATCTCGTCTGTAAATCCTGGGGACATAATCCGGATCCAGATCCTCAGGGGACATAGCAAGGTACAAGAAAGCTCATGCCAAAATAAATGCAGTGCAACAAATAATAAAATAAATATGATAAGTATGTAATCATCTGTGTGAAATGCAAAAGAGAGAACATCAAAAGTACTCAGGTTGAAACAACTACAAGCTCTGTGTAGGGGAGCCGGTAGCAGTGATATCATGAGGTGGTCTAGCTCAGCGGGAGACTGAGTAGCCGGCATAATATAGTCAACCTGTAGCCTGCGGGTCTCTCCAGCAATAGATGGAACAATAAGGGAATACTAAAATAACCAGCTAAGTGATATGCAAGATGAGAGCAGTACTAGAACTCAGGCTGAAGCATACTACAAGCTCTGTGTAGGGGAGCCGGTAGCAGCAGTAATAATGAGTAATGGGCCAAGCTCGGGCTTCAGAGTCTTGTGCCTCACGATAATAGGGGTGTATATATATATGATCAGCCTGTAGTCTGTGTGTCTCTCCCCACCCAATGTAATCACACGTCTCATGTCCATGATGCCTCATGTCCATGTTACGCACGATCGTATCTAATGCATAAGTCATAGAGTATCTAGGAATATAATGTCAATGCCATAAAGTCTGTATCCTATACAGAATCACCATGAATATCTTAGAAAGATCCTGTCTCATGAATAGTGTCAAGTGTTCTGGGTTATAGTGTACTTGGTAAGACAAGTACGGGAATGTAAAGGGGTCACGAATGTCCATCTCTAGGTGACAATACACAACACCACGTACGGTGTTGGCACCCGACTGATAATCGGACGCTAAGTACGTCACACGGTCCTAGGTCAAACATGCACAGCAATATAATGAATCAAGGAAATGCAACAAGAATTGAAAAGTTGGCAAGGTATACTTGCCCACTGATGCATAACTAAGTCAAGAAAATAAGTAACAAATACTGCAGGATTTGGCAAGGTACACTTGCCTGGGGTCCTGGCTCCAACTGTAGCTCTGGTCTCAGTGTGATCTGTAGGTAATACTCCGGTTGCTGAAATAAACATCACCATTAGATTCAGAAAATACCAAATAGCTAAAAATGCATGTCCTTGAGTCCAATTTGGACACAAGGGCAAAAATGACATTTCTGGGCCAAAGCGGGGTCCACATGTGGGCCGCTTTGCACCGAAAAGTGTGTCAGGGTCAAAGGTCTCCAAATCGGTCAAACTTAGTGTCAACAGGTCAGGAACGATGATACGAACCCAACGGAACTTTCAGAATTGGATTCCGATGAGCCGATCACAAAATCGTCCGTCAAGTGGAGCCTGTGGGGCCCACGATACGCGATTTTGCCAACGTTCTCAGAACCGAACCAAACTTGGGTCACAGGACCAGCGTATTGCTACGAGTCCGATGGCACAAGTTTCGTCTAGATCCGACGTGTGTACACAAAGTTACAGCGTGTTCCAGAAAGGACGGATACGGGGTGTCGTCGGCGGATACGCGTTGATTTCGGGGTGCACGCACCTCCGAATCGACTTTTGCGAAATCTCACACGACCGTATCAACGTCGCGCACGGTTCGGTAAAGACCGCGCGCGACCAAGTCGTCCCGATTGGCGGGGCGGACTCAGTTCCGGGGTGAAACAGGGCGTTATTTTTCCTATTTTTGGATCGCGGCTCGCGATCACCACAGGACGTGATGCACCGAGCGGGTTACACGGGCACCGAGAGGGTCATACAGGCTTCGTAACGCAATTGACGGATTCAAAAACGGATAACCGAGGAGGGAGAAACGAGTACCTGAACAGGGCTCCGTGAAGACTGATTTCCGGTGTCCGAGTCGTATCCGAGTCCTGCTTCGTGTCCCGCTGTACTGTTTTGTGTCCGCTGCGTTCTAGGGTTTAGGGTTTGGGCACGTTGCCGGAGCTCGTCGGAGGGTGGCACGGCTGGACGGAGCTCAGGGAGAGGCGAGCAGAGGAGACGATCGGGAGGAGTCGAGCTGCTGGACGGTGGAGTCTCGTCGAGCGGCGGGGAGCCGAGGGAGGAGGAGATCTGGTTCGTCGAGGTGCTGTTGAGGGGGTGGTCGATCGGGGCTTCTTGCTGCTGCGGCGGGGTCGACTCGCCAGGGGAGGGTCGGGGCGAGAGGAGGAGGAGGAGGAGGCTCTGTGGTGGGGACGTGGCGGAGATGGCTGCGAGTTGAGGGGACGACGCCGGGCTCTAGGCGGAGTCGCTCGTGGGGTACTGACTGTGCCGGGGTGTCCGCAAGGCGGCAGCGTCGGCGGGGAGTTGGGCTGGGCGACGTCGCTCGGGGCGACAGCGGGCGGAGGGATGTGAGGAGGTTGACCGGAGGGCGGCGCTCGTGGGCGGCTGCGGGAGCTGGGCAGGGGACAGTGTCCGAGGGGAAGGAGGAAAGCGGTGGTTGGCGGCGCTGGCGAGGGTGGGGCACGGCGGGGAGAGGGGGAGACGTCGCCGGACGGAGAGGCGCCGGAAAGGGGTCGGCAGAGGGTGGCGTAGGGTTAGGGTTAGGGATTTGAAATTAGGTAATTAGGGATTTGGTAATTAGGGTTTCTTTTGTTTTTCTTTTTCTTTGTTTGTGGAAAAATTAGGGGAACCTGTATTTATACATGCAGAAATTGGAATAGGGTTAGACCTAGGATTCGGGCTGGGTCAACGGGTCAACGCTCCTCGGGCTGGGCTTCGGCTCTCATGGGGATGTCGGGCGTTGGCACGGATTTAAATTCGGTTTAATTTCTAAATTGGTTTCTAGGGCTTTAAAAATTATTCCGGAGTCCAATAAACTCACCGAAAAATGCCATGCGTCCGATTTTCCGTTTTACACCATAAAATATTATTTCTATAATATTTTAATAAGAATTAACCGCAATTAAAAATCCTTGAATCAACAAAGGCCTAGGTCACGATTCCCGAAAATTCAGATAATTTGGGGAAAAAATCCAAATTTAAAATTCTGAAAATCAGGGGGCTTACACTTGTTGCATTAGTTATGATCCCGCTTGACATGGACATGAGATATTATGGTCATGATATGCGTGGTTACATTGGATAGGGAGAGACACACAGGCTATAGGCTGATCATATATATATACCCTTATTATTGTGAGGCACAAGACTCTGAAGCCCGAGCTTGGCCCATTACTCATTATTACTGCTGCTACCGGCTCCCCGACACAGAGCTTGTAGTGGCTTCAGCCTGAGTTCTAGTGCTGCTCTCATCTTGCATATTACTTAGCTGGTTATTTAGTATTCCCTTATTGTTCCATCTATTGCTGGAGAGACCCACAGGCTACAGGTTGACTATATTATGCCGGCTACTCAGTCTCCCGCTGAGCTAGACCACCACATGATACCACTGCTACCGGCTCCCCTACACAGAGCTTGTAGTTGTTTCAACCTGAGTACTATTGATGTTCTCTCTTGCATTTCACACAGATGTTTACATACTTATCCTATTTATTTTATTATCTGCTGCACTGCATTCATTTTGGCATGAGCTTTCTTGTACCTTGCTATGTCCCCTGAGGACCTGGATCCGGATTATGTCCCCAGGATTTACAGAAGAGATCTATCCCGAGGTATACGGGACCGCAGCAGGAGCTGATCCAGGAGCTGTACCGCCATCCGAGGACGAGGTGTTAGCCGAAGACTTTTTCTGAGCATCCATGTCTCATGCTCAGCATTTATTTATTTCAGTCATTTATATTCTGGTTTGTTGAACCATTGTATTAGATATTTATCGGGTTGTTCCCTGAAGCACTTTGTTGAGACTAGCTGATGATTTACATTCCTTATTTATTCTGTGGATCGTATTTTTATATCTTGTGTGAAGATGAGATTAGTTGTGCCATGTTGTCGTAGACTTTATTTTACAGCTTAAGTATGCCCTGATGGATCCATTAAATTGAGTTTGTCCATCGGTGCGTACTGCTGGCCGTTGCCACGTATCTGGTCCCTCGGTATTTTGGGACTGGGGCGTGACACCAATAGACGATCAATATATCCTGCTTCGGTCTCCAAAGGTTCGATACAAAATACAAAATCCTATGAACGAAGACAATGAAATCCATCAAAATCATTCAAGAAAATGCAAGTCATAAAACAAACAAGAAGGCAACCAAGCGGCATCAAAAATGGGAAAGGAAAATAGTTTAACGGAAAGGCCCCTCTCGACTCTGTCGTCGAGTCCTTCGTTGAGGCACAATCCGTTGAATATGGGACCTAATTTTGAAGAAACCAATCCATAATGAGGAAAGGATCTTGATTCAATATGTTCTGATCGAATGATACCAAGTATTTCTTAGCCGCACTCCCCAAATAGGGGGAACGGGGCACTACATCATAAATATCTAATAGAAAGTTTCATCCTCGAAACTTAGGAATAGAACCTACTCCTAAGAAATAATGAGGAAAACTTTTCCCTTATGTCTGATTCGAGTTCCCAGGTCGATTCTTCGACCGAGTGATTCTGCCACAAAATGTGCACTAACGAGACAACCCGAATCCGTAACTGCTTTTCTTTTCGATCCAAAATCTGAATGGGCTATTTGACGTACGATAAGTCCGCCTGCAGATCTAGCTAACAAAAATCTACCACATGGTTCAGGTCATGCACGTACTTTTTAAGCCGTGATACATGGAAAATATCATGCACTTCTGATAGGGCTGGTGGCAAAGCAATTTGATAGGCTACTGAAGTGACTCGTCTGAGAATTTCGAACGGGCCAACAAATCTCGAACTTAACTTCCCTTTCACCCAAAATCTTGTAACTCCTTGCATGGGCGAGACCTTTAAAAACACGTGGTCACCCTCTTAGAACTCAAGAGAGCGATGGCGAATATCGGCATAGCTCTTCTGCCGGCTTTGTGCTACCTTTAATCGTTCTCGGATCAACCGAACCTTTTGGACTATTTGTTCAACCAGTTTCGGCCCAAGGATTTGGCACCCTCCAACTTCATTCTAGCATATCGGTGACCTACACTTCTGCCCATACAAAGCCTCGTACGGAGCTATTTGGATGTTGGACTGATAAATGTTGTTGTATGCAAATTCGACCAGCGGTAGGTAGACGTCCCAACTTGACTTCGAATCAATTACGCAGAGGCACAATATGTCTTTTAGTACCTGATTCACCCATTCTGTTTGGCCATCTGTTTGAGGATGGTAGGCTGAACTGAACTTCAACTTGGTCCCCATCGCTGACTGAAGGCTTTTCCAGAAACGTGATATGAATCGTCCGTCCTAATCTGATACTATGGAAACTGGCACTCCGTGCAGCCGGACTATCTCATCAAGGTAGGTCTGGGCGAGGCGATCGGTGCTCTAAGTACTTTTGATGGCAATAAAGTGTGCAGACTTGGTTAACCGGTCAACGATGACCCAGATTGTGTCGTTCCTCCGTTGCGTCCTCGGCAAGCCAACAATAAAATCCATGCTTATGTGCTCCAACTTCCATTCTGGGATAACAAGATTCTGTATTTCTCCGCCCGGCCTCTGATGCTCTGCTTTCACCCTCTGACAAGTTATGTATTACGACACGAAGAGCTCCACATCTTTCTTCATGTCGTGCCACCAGAAGATAGAGCGAAGGTCTTTATATATTTTCGTGCTCCCGGGTTGGAACGTATAGGCTGCATAGTGAGCTTCCGCAAGGATCTCCTTTCTGAGTTCTGAGTCGTTGGGGACGCATAGCCTTCCCTTCACTCGCAACACTCCATTCTCATCTACTGCAAAGTCTTTCGCCTTCTCCGCTAGAATCTACTCGTGCATTTTCCTTAGGAATGGATCGTCCCTCTGAGTAGATGTGACCCTCTCTATCAGGTTGGGAACAAATTGCATCTGAGCAACCCGCGCACCGTGATATCGAATTCGAAGTTCGATGTCCATCTCTTCTAAGTCCCTTTGTAACCTGCTATCAACGGACAGGAATCCCGTAAAGACCCGACTCAACGCATCCGCTACCACATTTTTCTTACCAGGTGTGTAGTCTATCGTCAAGTCGTAATCCTTTATCAATTCTAGCCAACGCCGCTGTCGTAGGTTAAGATCCGCTTGGGTGAATAAGTACTTCAAACTTTTGTGATCGGTATAAATTCGGTAAGTCACTCCATAAAGGTAGTATCGCCATAATTTTATCCCAAACACAATTGCCGCTAGCTCCAGATCATGCGTGGGATAATTCTTCTCGTGCTTTTTCAGCTGTCTGGATGCATAGGCTATCACCCTATCTTATTGCATAAGTACACACCCTAAGCCCTGCCCTGATGCGTCGCTGAAGATTTGGAATCCTGATGTCTCGTCTGGTAGTGCAAGTAACGGGGCAGAGGTGAGGCGATACTTTAACTCTTTAAATAAGGCTTCGCAGTCTGTGGACCACTCAAACGCGACTCCCTTCTGTGTGAGGCGAGGCAGAGGTGATGCTAATTTGGAAAAATCCTTCACGAAACGCCTGTAGTAGCTCGCTAGCTCGAGAAAGCTTCGAATCTCACTGACGGATGCATGTCGCTTCCATTCGACGATGGCCTCAACTTTCTTTGGATCGACTGAAATGCCTCCCGCAAAAATGATGTGCCCGAAAAAAGATACACTGCTCAGCCAGAATTTGCACTTACTCAGTTTCGCATATAGTTTGTTGTCCCGAAGAGTCTGTAGTACGGTCCGCAGGTGCTCTGCATGATCCTCTCTATTCTTCGAGTACACCAAGATATCATCAATGAACACTACTACAAATTTATCGAGATACGGCCGGAACACATGGTTTATTAAGTCTATAAAGGCGGTAAGGGCATTGGTCAATCCAAATGGCATTACCAAAAACTCATAGTGGCCGTAGGGAGTGTGAAAGGCTGACTTTGGCACATCGTCCGGCTTAATCTTGATCTGATGGTATCCCGAATGAAAATCAATTTTCGAGAACACCGTTGCAGCTTGTAACTGATCAAAGAGATCATCAATCCTGGGAATGGGGTACTTATTTCGAACAATAGCTTTATTCAATTTTCGATAATCGATGCAGAGCCGTAACGAGCTATTATTTTTCTTAACAAACAACACAGGCGCACCCCACGGAGACACGCTCGAGCGAATATATCCATAATCTAGCAATTCTTGCAACTAAATCTTTAACTCCTTTAGTTCTGCCGGGGCCATTCAATATGGAGTCTTGAAAATTGGTCGGATTTCTGTAAATGTGTCAATAGTGAACTCTATCTCTCGATCGGGCGGTATGCCAGGAAACTTTTCTGGAAACACATCAGGAAAATCTGCCACAACGGATATAGACTCAACGTTTGCGCAATCTTGCTGAGTGTCTCGAACGGACGCCAAGTACCCTTCAGAGCCGGAGTGAATCATCCGTCGAGCAGACATTGCTGAGATCACCATGCAGGCATTCGACGCTCTTAACTGTGGACTGTACGCATAGCAAAATTCGATCTCGCCAGGCAGACGAAACACGACTTTCTTTTCCGCACAATCAATGGTAGTCGAGCAAGCGCCGAGCCAATCCATCCCCAGAATAATGTCGTAGTTCCTAATGTTTAAGACTATCGCATCTAGTGATAATTTTCTTCCCCCGATGCAAATGTTACCTTCACGACAGACTAAGTGAGCCGACAAATACACGCCCGATGGAGTACGGACGCTAAGGTTTAGGCCTAGCGGTATCATAGGGAATGCATTTTCGATGACAAAATATACCGCAATGAAACTATGTGTTGCACCAGAATCAAACAATACTCGAGCAGGTACATTATTGAAGAGTAATATACCTGACACCGTCGTGTTTGATGCGAGTGCCTCATCCCAAGTCAGAGCATAGACTCGGCCTTGAGCGTTCTGCGGTGCCGTCTGATTCGCTCAAAGTACTTGCCCCTGATCTTGAGGCGCACAATATTGTTGTTGCTGCTGGTTTGGTCCTCATGTCCGACAGTTCGCTGCCATATGCCCCTGGCGACTGCACTTAAAGCACGATCTATTAAATACTAGACAGTTTTAAGCGATGTGTCCGCTTATATCGGTGACAAACGAGCTCGCTACCTCTCCCTGGGTTTGTACCCTGTTTTTCGCCGTTATTGGAGCGCTTGGGCGCGTTGTTACCCCCTGTATTGCTAGGACGCTTGTGATTGAGATTTTTCACAGCGCCGGTGCGAACTGGGGGGTATTGTGGTTCGAGGGAGAGGGCATGGTTTAGAGATTCCTGCATGGTTCGGAACTGGGGGACAACGACGTGGGCACGAATAGAAGGTCACAGTCCTATCTCAAATCTTCGTGCACGAGTCTCGGCATCATAGAGGTGAGACTTAGCAAATTTTATAAGCATGTTGAATTCTGAGACGTACTGCCGAACTGTCATGTCCCCTTGTTGCAAATGTGTAAATTTGTCTTCTTTCTCGCGGCGAACGGCGGATGGAAGATACTCCTCCTCAAAGGCTTTGCGGAACACGAACCAAGAGATAGTCGTCTTGCCACCTTCACTCAATAAAGCTTGTTTGTGCACATCCCACCAATCATGTGCGTTTAAACGGAGCTGAAGCTGGACGCAAGCTACTCTCTTGGTTTCATCCATGCGAAGCACTTCGAAGTGGTCTTCCAACTCAACCAGCCAGTCCAACGCCACGGAGGAATCCTCAGTCCCCTTAAAGGTGGCATGACATATCTTTTTGAACTCTGATATTTGCAGGATAGGACCCGTATCGTCTGAGGGCGGAGGATCCGGAGAGTCCTGATGTCACGCCCCAGTCCCAAAACACGTAGGACCAGACACGTGGCAATGGCCAGCTAGTACGACTCCGTAGGACTTTTCAATTTAATGGACCCGACGAAGCGCACTTACGCTGTCCATGGTCAAGTGATCCAATTAATAATCTATTTCTAACATGCAACAACTAAAACTAAATCTCAATCCATGGTAAATAATCTCAAGAAAGAACGATACGCATCATCAGTCTGTAGCCCAATAATACATCCATTTGAATAGGCCAAAGAATAACATAGGCCTATAAACACTAGGCTATAAAAGCAGAATCAAAATAAAAAGTAGTACATGACTGTAATAGCTGAAAAAGTAATGATACCTGCAATGATGTCCACACTCCACTATATCAAACATCCTGCAACTGCACAAGTAACCTGGAAGGGAACCAGGTCCTCAGAGGGACGTAACAAGATACAAAAATACATGTCATAAAGTAAATACTGTAAAAACTCGAGGGTGAACTAACCAGCTAAGTGAAAATGCAATTTGAGGACAACTTAGTCCGTATGGAAAGTGTAGGCTAGACATATGCTGATGTAATTCACCAATCATAATGACTGGCTAGTATATGCCACATATGCCCCCATAACAAGGGCGCTCTGCAATAAAATATCGTCCAGCTCCGAAGAGCGTGGAATCTGAATAGTATAACGTCCATATCATTCCGTAGAACGTGGAATCTGAATAGTATAACGTCCCTATCGCTCCGTAGAACGTAGAATCTGAATAGTATAACGTCCATATCGTTCCGTCGAATGTGAAATCTGAATAAAGGAAGTGGGTGCCCCATACGCCTATTAGTCGTCCTCCCCGTCCATGCCAATGTATAAGTCGCGAATACGACGTTGACATCTCGTACTATAATGCAAGTCACTAAAAAAATATACAACTAAGCTAAATACCGTCACACGTGCTGCTCATACTGATGGCTAGTCAAGCATGAAACACGCGTCCCTACATGAACTCATTCTGTGCTGCAAAGATACGTGTCAAGGCCTGGGGAGTCATATTAATAACTCTACAATTTTAGGTGGGTCCACTAGACACTATGTCAGACACAAGTCCTAACGTCAACGCCTTCGTTGACTGCACCCGAGTCTTTCTCGGATGTGCACAGTTAAACACAATATTAAAACAATAAAATATGCAACTAAGTAATAACTAAATTTAAACAGTACAACAAGACAAGGTATCCTTGCTTGGGTCCTCAAGCTGCGAGTGCCAATAACCTGCTCCCAAAGCCTCGCATGAACGGTCCAGCGACCCTATATATATAATATAATATTACGATCACCAGTCACCATAATAGTACACACAAGAAATACTACGTTGCAATTACGACTGGTTCATGGGTCATAACTGGTCATATAGCTGGGTCACGTGCGTACGTAGCTAAAATGTACACGTGTCGTATCCTCGACTTCCGTGTACCAAGACAACGAATTGCAAGACACACTATAATACCAGATAACACAACACAGGTCCTAGCTAACATGCTATAAGATACGCTACAAATTAATTGACGTATAATACTTCAGTATAAGTCCTAACTAGCATGTTATAAGGATACGTGCACAAGGCTAGTTGTCCAAACTCTAGGTCAACACAGTATTTTCTCATTAATGAATCAATTATTATTTGAGTAATTACTTAACATAAATACATATAATAAAACATTAATACTTAACATAACACATATAATAAAACATTAATACTTAACATATAATAAGCATTAATACGTAAATAAATATAATAAGTATTAATACATAATACATAATACATATAATAAGTATTAATACATAAATACATATAGTAAGTATTAATACATAATACATATAGTAAGTATTAATACATAATACACCCACATACACTACACATACACTACTCTATGTGTGTCTACACAAATACGTTGACATATACGAAAGAGGAATATACCTAATCGACGACCGTATCCGAGGGGGGTGTCCGCGGCTCGTCGGCGGACTGCATCCGGCGAGGGAGGGCGGAGCTCCGGCGATGTCGTGAGGATGATGGTGATGGTGATAATGGTGATGAGGATGATGATGATGATGAGGGTGATGATGATGGTGACTGCCGGAAGTTGCCGGAGTCAGTGCTCAGCGGTGGCTCTGTGGTGCTCGGCGGGGGGGGGGGGGGGGGGTGACAGTGAGGGGTCAGGGACGGGCTAGAGGAGTCGGGGATGTCGGTGTGAAGGAGGTCGAGTCGGGATAAGGGGAGTCGACGCGGGGACTATTGCCGGAGAAGACGACGGAGAACGAGAAGGACATGGATGTGTGTGGTTCAGCGTGAGGAAGTCGTCAGAGAAGAAGGTGAGCAGTTCGGCTGCTCGTCGTCGGGGTTGTGGTCGACGGTGGCGTGGGGAGGTCGGGAAGATGATGGGGACGTTCAGGTGGGGACTCGGGGTTGTTCGGAGGAAGAAGATGACCCGAAGGTCGGGTCAACGACGTTCGGATGCTCGACGACGATCACTGCTCGTTGCTCGAGAGATGGAGAATGATGGAGGAAGAAGAGGTGGAGGTGGTGAGCGTACGGACTGCATTGGTCGGCCGACTTCGGGAATCAAAGTAAAGCCACTCACAAGTTTGTGAACTAGAAGAGAAAATGGGAGATCTTCAAGACTCCGCTTGCGCGTCGCCTACCCGATCACCTGCACGCACCAACAGACGATCAATATCTCCTGCTTCGGTCTCCAAAGGTTCGATACGAAATGTGAAATCCTAAGAACGAAGGCAATGAAATCTATCGAAACCATTCAAGAAAACACAAGTCATAAAACCAACAAGAAGGCAACCAAGCGGCATCGAAAACGGACAAGAAAACCAGCACAACAGAAAGGCCTCTCTCGACTATGCCGCCGAGTCCTTCCTTGAGGCACGATCCGTTGAATATGGGACCTGATTTCGAAGAAACCAATCCATAACGAGAAAATAATCTTGATTCAATCTGTCCCGATCGAACGATACCAAGTATTTCTTAGCCGCGCTCCCCGAATAGGGGGAATGGGACACTACAAAAGCTACCTATCCTGATACAATAAGTTTTCAAATGATCTCTCTTTCTTAGTATGCACTGTATCTGTATTGAGTCTGCATTTTGTTTGCATTATGTACAGTGAAATATTCATTCATGTGGGGATTGTTGAAAATAATTTATTAATTTAACTATTGAATGAATATTTTAAAGGTTGTGTCTATTTAAAATGAAATATTGTGCCCATTCATTAATTTGTCTCTTCATCATTTATAAAAGAGTCATGAATCCAAGCAATTAATTAATTAATTCATACACTCAAGTCCAAGAGAGAGACAACCATCATTGGTTTGTCAGTTCCTACGGTGTGAAGTGCTGCTATCGGAGGAGGAGTACCGTTGTATCCTGGGAGACTAACGCCGTTAAACCGTAAGCACATGTGCGAGACGAATATTGTCTTAAGGACATTGAACCAAGTTCAAGCCTCGGTATCGGTCAGATTATTCATTTATATTTTATTCTCAGATTCTAAAATACAGAGTTAAATTTATTTTTACTAACAATTAATAATGTAATGTTGTCTTTTGCTACTCAAAATCTAATGTCTCATATTTGACAAATTCTATAGGCACTCCATAGTTTGTTTAGGACAATCCAATTTTTTTTTAGTTTTTTAACAAATTTGCCACTAATTTTTTTTACTTGAGGGCAGTCCAACTTCTCATATAAAAGTCAATGACTTCTATTTTTTAGTCCAATTTTTTTCAGGACTGTCAACATTGTGACAGTCATAAATAAAAAAAATTGGCAGTCCTTCTTATTGGAAGGACTGTCAATTTTGTTTATAGTGCTAAGAATGAGGCATAGAAAAAGAAGCGGCAGCAACAACAGTAGCAGGGGCGGCGGCGAGCGTTCGAAGACGACGCGAAGCGTAGGCGCACGCGCGCGAGAGGACGACGTACGACGGAGGCGCACGCGTACGTGGGGCCGCGGCGGAGGCGCGCGGACGCGCGCGAGGGGCTGCTGCGGCGGAGGCAGTCGAGGCCCCCTCCTCCTTCTCCGCCTCCAGATTCAACGTTCGCCTCCTACTCCTCCTCCCGTCGCCTCCTCCTCCTCCGGCTCCTCCTCCTCCCGCGGGTTATGGTTATGGTTTTGGGGGTTTGAAAATTTGAAGAAAAATAGTATAAATTTAAAATGAAGAATTTTGGGAAGTTTTGAGAGGGTTTGACTGTGCTGAATAAATTTTGGACTGTCATAAATAAAAGTTACAAAAAAGTAATAGACTGTCCTAAACAAACCATGGAGACCGTGGATCCCCTTATGACTTATTCAGAAGTTTTCTTTTAACCTCAGATTACTTGCATGATTGGTTTTGTTACAACAACAATTTAAAATTAAATGTGAAATTTGGTGCAATTTATGCCAGAGTACTTATTTGTGTAAGTAGGTGACAATCGCCAGAAACACCTAAATCTAGTAATCAGTAAGAGAATAATAATTTAGGAAAAAAAATCTTAAGGGAAAATATAGGGGAGAATGAAATGAGCACTAACAATTCGAGAGAGGGAGAGCTTTGTGAATTTTTATTTTTTTTATAAAAATTTTGAAGCATGAGATTTTGCCTTTCAAGATCCAAGATTACAACATATATGTCAAATATTACATTAAAAAAAAGAGATTTTGACAACTATTTTTCTCGTAATATATCTATGTAAT
Organism: Iris macrosiphon; assembly: GCA_036927795.1. Classification (NCBI taxonomy): domain Eukaryota; kingdom Viridiplantae; phylum Streptophyta; class Magnoliopsida; order Asparagales; family Iridaceae; genus Iris; species Iris macrosiphon. The sequence goes on from JAYESA010000009.1 coordinate 6,283,023, forward strand.
TGTATGATCTACAAAACGGGTGAATGGGATGAGGATAGAAAGAATATCAAGATAATAAAGACTCATTAATGAAAACCATGAATTCTAACTACAACAAGTTTTGACTGCCGACGAAGCTTTTGAGATTTTTTATTTGAGTTTGTTCTTACTAGGGTCCGTTTGATTGCACAATAAAGAATATATAAAAATAAATTAATTTTACAAAAATTATTTTGTAAATTTTTTATTATTAAAATTTTAAATTTTATTATGAAAAATTTAATTTGAGTGTTTGATTATCATTATTTTTCACGAAAATAGTTTTTTTTTATGAAAACTAATATTTTTCTATGGGTTGGACACTTTTATTTTCTACTAATTTTAGAAAAATATATAAAAAATGATACATTTTAAAAAAATATAGGCCATCAAATGCTACAATTAGTAGAAAATTTGTGATGAAAATATTTTTCTTAAAAATTAAGTCAAATCAAACACAACCTTAAGACTTCGTTTGGTAGAAAGAATAGAAGATGGAAGAAAGGAAAAAGAATATGATGTATTTTTCTTCCAAAATATTATTTCTTTTTTTTGTGTTTGATAGGAATGATGGAAAAGGAAAGATATGCACTTTTCTTTGTTGGGTATAGAAAGAAAAGTGGAAGGAAAGAAAGTAAAAAATATTGGTTTTTTCAATTCTATTCTCAACTAAAAAAATTTATTTACCATTTGACTTTATGAATCATTTTTAAATAATGTAATTAATGTGAGGGTATAATTGTTAATTAACATAATCCTTCACTTTTTATTCTACTTCTTCTTTCACTTTTGGAGGGATTGAATTTCTTTGATTATGAGAAAAAAATTATCCCTCCACATTTTCTTTATTCCATTTTTTATTTTATAAAAAAAAATTCTTCATTTTTCTTTCCTTCATTTTTCTTCCTCTTACTTTTTTCTCCTACCAAACACACACTAAATTTTTGTGTTTCCTTAAACTATCATTAATGAAGTGTGGGTAGAATATTTTCCACCGTTTATACAGAAGAATAAATAAATCAGCATGTGATGTCTTAATGAAGAGCTTCTCGGTTTGAGTCCTCCACTACAAAACTATTGTTTTCCCAGCCTGGCCCATGAGCACGTTACAAGACATGGCCCACATATGTTACTTGGAAAATGCAAACGATTTTTTCTCACCGTCGTATTCATCCACTATTCTATGTATAAATCCATGTCACGCCCCAGTCCCAAAATATCTAGGGATTAGCCACGTGGCAATGGCCAGCAGCACACACCGATGGACAAATCCAATTTAATGGATCCATCATGTCACGCCCCAGACCCAAAATACCGAGGGACTGGACACGTGGCAATGGCCAGCAGCATGCACCGATGGACAAACCCAATTTAATGGATCCATCGGGCATACTTAAGCTGTATGACATCAGTCAGGGTTATACTATTCTCATCCACATAATAAAGACAGAAATATCAGCAAAGCAATAATAAACATCAACCAGTCCAAGTAAATAAAATCGGGAAACAACCCGATATTAGTCTGTTACAATGTTCTCATAAACAGGAATTAAAGAGTTTAATTAAACAGAAAATAAAGACTATTTGTCATAACGACTGAGCATGGCGAAGCAATTGTTCAGGAGAAGTCCTCAGCGATCACCTCGTCCTCAGGATCTGGTACTGTTCCGAGAAGTGCACCTGTTCCGTATACCTCTGGATAAACTTCGTCTGCAAGTCCTGGGGACATAATCCGGATCCAGGTCCTCAGGGGACATAGCAAGGTACAAGAAAGCACAAGCCAAAATAAATGCAGTAAAATAGTTAATGAAACAATAGGGTCAACTATATATCCATCTATGTGAAATGCAAGTTGAGAGCATCACTAAAACTTAGGCTGATACCACTACAAGCTCTGTGTCGGGGAGCCGGTAGCGGAGTATACTATGAATTTTACTATGTGTTTACTATAGATTTATATATATAATCAGCCTGTAGCCTGTGTGTCTCTCCCCACCCAAATGTAATCTTACGTCTCATGTCCACGATGCCTCATGTCCATGTCACGTAAAATTATATCCAATGCAGTGAGTCATACTATGTCTATGAATATAACATCTAGGAATACCATGTCTATGTCATAAACCTGTATCCTATACAGAATCACCTTGAATATTTCAGGAAGATTCTGTTTCATGATCTGTGTCAGGTGTCCTGGGTATAATATACTTGATATGTCAAGTACGAGAATGTAAATGTCACGTTAACCATTTCTAGGTGACGTTGCACAACCCCGCGTACGGTGTTGGCACCCGACTATGATCGGATGCTAAGCAAGTCACACGGCCCTAGGGTTGAGCAAGTACAACAATCACAAGAAAAATAAATCTAGAGAAAATGAATCATTAAACTGCATTTATGGCAAGGTACACTTGCCTGGGTTTTCAGCTCCAATTGTCGCTCTGGCTACAGCTGAATTTGCAGGCAGTACTCCGGCTGCTGAAACAAACATCACCATCAGGTCCAAAAAATATTAATCAGCTAGGAACGCCTGTCCTTGAGTCCAATTTGGAGACAAGGACAAAAACGTCAATTTCGGGTCAAGACGGGGTCCAGATGTGGGCCGCTTTGCACCGAAAAATACGTCAGGGTCAAAGGTCTCCAAATCAGTCTAATTTAGTGTTAACAGGTCAGGAACGATGATACGAACCCAACGGAACTTCCAGAATTGGATTCCGATGAGCCGTTCTCAAAATCGCCCGTCGGGTGGAGCCTGTGGGGCCTACGACACGCAATTTTGTCAACGTTCTCAGAATCGAACCAAACTTGACCCACAGGACCAGCGTATTGCTACGAGTCCGATGGTACAAGTTTCGTCTCGATCTGACGTGTGTACACTAAGTTACAGCAAGATTCAGAAAAGTCGGATACAGGGCGATGTCCGCGGATACGTACTGATTCCGGTGTGCACGCACATCCGAATCAGCTTATGCGAAATTCCGCACGTCCGTATCAACGACGCGCACGTATCTGTGAAGACCGCATGCGACCAAGTCGTCCCGTTTGGCGGGGCGTACTCGATTCCGGGGTGAAACAGAGCTTAGTTTTTTCCTGTTTTTGGATCGCGGTGTGCGATCACCACAGGACGCGATGCCCCGAGCGGTTTGTCCGGGCACCGAGAGGGTCACACAGGCTACGCGATACAATTTACGGAACTGAAAACGGGTAACCGGACAGAGAGTTACGGGTACCTGAACAGGGTCTTGAAACAGCGTATCCTTCGTGTCCAACTCGTGTCCGACACGAATCACAAAGCTAGGGTTAGGGTTTACTGTGTCCTGACTTAGGATCCTGTGTCCGTGTCCGAGTCTATGGCTCGCCGGAGTCGGGAGACTGCTCGCTGGTGGCCGGGCGACACTCGAGGAGGACTGGGCGGCCGACGGTGAGGTCCGGCGGCGGCTGGGAGATCCGGCGGAGGTCGTCGGCTCGGCTCGCTCGGGCTGTTGTCGAAAAGGAGATGGGGCGACGGCGGATACTGGAGGCGGAGGGTCCGGGGGATGGGCGGCCGGAGGCTAGCTGGGTGGAGGCTGGGCGAGAGGTCTGAGGGGGTTTCCGGCGGAGCTGGAAGAAGTAGGGCGGACGGAGGCGGAGAGGAGAGGGTTGGAGGGGTTTTATATAGTGGAGGAGATGGGAGGCGGTGCGTCGACCGGTGCGGGGAGGCCGAGCGGTCGGGCAGCGAAGCGGTGGCCGGTGAGGGTAGCCGGAGCGGTCGGGGAGGCCAAACGGCGGCGGGTCAGCCGGCGGAGGGGAGATGATCGGTCGGGTTAAGGGCAGTTGGGAGAGGAGAAGTCAGCGGGTCGGGCGGGTCCAAGCGGGTCGGGTCGGACCCGGATCCGACCCGCTAAGGGGGTTGGCCCGGTTCAGTCAGACCGAGCGGTCCGGTCCGGTTTAAATTTTGGGTTCGGGTTGGTTTAATTAATTAGATTAATTTAAATAGTTTTTAATGCTTTTAAAATCCATCCGGGATCCAATAAATTCCCGGAAAAATACTCCATGTCCGGTTTTTAATTTTACACTATAAATTATTATTTTTATAATATTTTAATATTATTATTTATTATTTAAAAATTCATCAAAATTTAAATACCTTAGTTTTAATTGCTAAAAATTTCAGAAAATTGTGAAATATCCAATTTATAATATTTTTTTTTTTTGAAAATCAGGGGGATTACAATCTACCCCCCTTAAGAGGATTGCGTCCTCGCAATCAAAGAATAACCGGTCAACAGAGATGACACGATTGCAAAATTTATTCAAATTAGAAAATCAAAGTTGAGGTTTAAACACATAGGGAAAGTCATTTCCCTAAGCAATGGAATTTCCTAATTATAGGAAATCTAGAATATTACAGTTTTAGAAAACCAGTTTATCTTTCAAAACTTATCAGGTTAACATTTATAAAACATTTCAGGTGATTGGCAAGCTCAAAAATTACTTAGATTAACACTAGGTTATCAATTATAAAACATATTAGGTTAACAGTAATAAAGCATTTCTAAGTTATTCTTTAAAAACAATTTTAGGTTATCACTAAATTAGCAAGTTTAAAATTACTAGGTGTTCACTAGATTATCTATTATCAGCAAGTTTAAAATTTTCAGGTTAGGTCTAGGGTCACGAACCAGCAGGCACGAACTAAATACGAAAAACAGAAATCTATAAAAACTTACGCGCATTAGCTACTCCTTGGTTCTGCGCGTCTTCCAAAGTCATCACGAAGGCTTGTCCGCGTCCTGGTATATTCCTCTGTTGCTGCTGCTGCTGCTGGGCTTGTTGGAAGAGTGCTGCTTGTGGTGCCAATGGTGGCCTTAGTTGATACCCTCCTGGTGCTGGTAGAGCTTGTTGGTTTGCTCTTGGTGGTCCTCCTCGATGATAAGGACAATCCTTGGCTATGTGTTGATTGGTCCCGCAAATCAAGCATAATCCCAACTTGCGTCTGCAGTCCTTCTCAATATGGCCTACCTTACCACAGTATTGACATGTAGGTAATGACTGCGAAGAGGCTCTGGGTGGCTGGTGTATATGAGGCCTCTTTGCAGCTTCTTTTTATGATGCTTTGGTTGTTGCTGATGGGGAAGGACGCTTCAGACTGGTTTCTCTCCTGGTGACGCGCTCCATGCGTCGAGCTGCAGCAAGGACGTCCGAGTATGAAGTGGGTGCGACAGATCCAATCAATTTCTGTAGCTCGATGTTTAGTCCGTCGAAAAACTTCTCGGCCTTCTCTACTTCTGTCGGAATCAAGGTAGGAGCGAAGCGACTCAGACGGATGAACTCGGCATTGTATTCTTCCACCGTCATAGCTTCCTGGGTGAGGCAATTGAACTTGTCCCTCAGTTCTGATCGAGCGATGGCCGGAATGTACATCTCTTGAAAGAGTCTGGAGAACTCTTCCCAAGTGACTCGGTCTGGTCCAAGCCTGGTCTCTTCAGATATCCACCAGTGATGGGCATTGTCCGTCAACTGCATCCTGACGGCGGTCATCCAACGTTCTCTTGGAAGTTCAGCTGCTTCCAACTGGTGTTGTATGTTGGTGAGCCACTCATGAACTTCGGTTGGTCCTTCTTTGCCCAAAAAGGTACGGGGCTTGAGTTGACGGAAATCAGTGATAGATCCCATCGCTGGTCGCCTAGCTTGTGGGTTCACTTGCTCCAATGCGTTTACTAGGCTGGTTCTTAGGTACTCTGCCTCCTGACGATGTGCCTCCTGTTGAACTTGCTGTTGGGCTTGCATCATGGCGTAAAACATCTGGAACATCTGCTGCCCGTCCATTGCTTGCCCTGGTGGAAAGACAGGCATCTGTGGAGTGAACTGCGGCGGAGGTGGGATATTATCGCGCCTGAACCTTGAGTTATGCTGTTCACCTTGACCACCTTGAGAGGATTGCCCTCTGTTCTCTGGTGTAACTCCATCTCAATAGGTAACCACAACGTCTTATGGCGTACTCAAAGGAATTTCATCTTCAATTCTTGGATCCATCTTTCTGCATCCAAAATTAAATATAAGAAGCGCACAAGATTCAAGGCAGGATGCAAATCAAAAATTAATTCGAGTACGATACAGATATCAAGAACGTTTTCAAGCAAGTGGATGAGATCCTAAAAACTTATCCTATCTTATTGCAGGCCTGTTCGGTCCCTAAGTTAAAACCGAACAATTTAGTCGTTGACCTGTATGGGCCACCACAAAAACCATGTCACGCCCCAGACCCAAAATACCGAGGGACTGGACACGTGGCAATGGCCAGCAGCATGCACCGATGGACAAACCCAATTTAATGGATCCATCGGGCATACTTAAGCTGTATGACATCAGTCAGGGTTATACTATTCTCATCCACATAATAAAGACAGAAATATCAGCAAAGCAATAATAAACATCAACCAGTCCAAGTAAATAAAATCGGGAAACAACCCGATATTAGTCTGTTACAATGTTCTCATAAACAGGAATTAAAGAGTTTAATTAAACAGAAAATAAAGACTATTTGTCATAACGACTGAGCATGGCGAAGCAATTGTTCAGGAGAAGTCCTCAGCGATCACCTCGTCCTCAGGATCTGGTACTGTTCGGAGAAGTGCACCTGTTCCGTATACCTCTGGATAAACTTCGTCTGCAAGTCCTGGGGACATAATCCGGATCCAGGTCCTCAGGGGACATAGCAAGGTACAAGAAAGCACAAGCCAAAATAAATGCAGTAAAATAGTTAATGAAACAATAGGGTCAACGATATATTCATCTATGTGAAATGCAAGTTGAGAGCATCACTAAAACTTAGGCTGATACCACTACAAGCTCTGTGTCGGGGAGCCGGTAGCGGAGTATACTATAAATTTTACTATGTGTTTACTATGGATTTATATATATAATCAGCCTGTAGCCTGTGTGTCTCTCCCCACCCAAATGTAATCTTACGTCTCATGTCCACGATGCCTCATGTTCATGTCACGTAAAATCATATCTAATGCAGTGAGTCATACTATGTCTATGAATATAACATCTAGGAATATCATGTCTATGTCATAAACCTGTATCCTATACAGAATCACCTTGAATATTTCAGGAAGATTCTGTTTCATGATCTGTGTCAGGTGTCCTGGGTATAATATACTTGATATGTCAAGTACGAGAATGTAAATGTCACGTTAACCATTTCTAGGTGACGTTGCACAACCCCGCGTACGGTGTTGGCACCCGACTATGATCGGATGCTAAGCAAGTCACACGGCCCTAGGGTTGAGCAAGTACAAAAATCATAAGAAAAATAAATCTAGAGAAAATGAATCATTAAACTGCATTTATGGCAAGGTACACTTGCCTGGGTTTTCAGCTCCAATTGTCGCTCTGGCTATAGCTGGATTTGCAGGCAGTACTCTGGCTGCTGAAACAAACATCACCATCAGGTCCAGAAAATATTAATCAGCTAGGAATGCCTGTCCTTGAGTCCAATTTGGAGACAAGGGCAAAAATGTCAATTTCGGGTCAAGACGGGGTCCAGATGTGGGCCGCTTTGCACCGAAAAACGCGTCAGGGTCAAAGGTCTCCAAATCAGTCCAACTTAGTGTCAACAGGTCAGGAACGATGATACGAATCCAACGGAACTTCCAGAATTGGATTCCGATGAGCCGTTCTCAAAATCGCCCATCGGGTGGAGCCTGTGGGGCCCACGACACGCGATTTTGTCAACGTTCTCAGAATCGAACCAAACTTGACCCACAGGACCAGCGTATTGCTACGAGTCCGATGGTGCAAGTTTTATCTCGATCCGACGTGTGTACACTAAGTTACAGCAAGATTCAAAAAAGTCGAATACAGGGCGATGTCCGCGGATACGCACTGATTTCGGTGTGCACGCACATCCGAATCAGCTTCTGCAAAATCCTGCACGTCCGTATCAACGACGCGCACGTATCTGTGAAGACCGCACGCGACCAAGTCGTCCCGTTTGGCGGGGCGTACTCGATTCCGGGGTGAAACAGAGCTTAGTTTTTTTTCTATTTTTGGATCGCGGTGTGCGATCACCACAGGACGCGACGCCCCGAGCGGTTTGTCCGGGCACCGAGAGGGTCACACAGGCTACGCGATACAATTTACGGAACTAAAAACGGGTAACCGGGCAGAGAGTTACGGGTACCTGAACAGGGTCTTAAAACAGCGTATCCTTCGTGTCCAACTCGTGTCCGACACGAATCACAAAGCTAGGGTTAGGGTTTACTGTGTCCTGACTGAGGATCCTGTGTCCGTGTCCGAGTCTATGGCTCGCCGGAGTCGGGAGACTGCTCGCTGGTGGCCGGGCGGCGCTCGGGGAGGACTGGGCGGCCAGCGGTGAGGTCCGGCGGCGGCTGGGAGATCCGGCGGAGATCGTCGGCTCGGCTCGCTCGGGCTGCTGTCGAAAAGGAGATGGGGCGACGGCGGATACTGGAGGCGGAGGGTCCCGGGGGATGGGCGGCCGGAGGCTAGCTGGGTGGAGGCTGGGCGAGAGGTCTGAGGGGGTTTTCGGCGGAGCTGGAAGAAGTAGGGCGGACGGAGGCGGAGAGGAGAGGGTTGGAGGGGTTTTATATAGTGGAGGAGAGGGGAGGCGGTGCGTCGACCGGTGCGGGGAGGTCGAGCGGTCGGGCAGCGAAGCGGCGGCCGGTGAGGGTAGCCGGAGCGGTCGGGGAGGCCAAACGGCGGCGGGTCAGCCGGCGGAGGGGAGATGATCGGTCGGGTTCAGGGCATGTCACGCCCCAGTCCCAAAATACCGAGGGACTGGATGCGTGATTATGGCCAGCAGCATGCACCGATGGACAAACCCAATTTAATGGATCCATCTGGCATACTTAAGCTGTATTACATCAGTCGGGGTCTATTATTCTCATCCACAGATATAAGATATCAACTTCAGCAAAAGAAATATTAAGTTACAACCAGACAAAGTAAATAAAATCGGAGAACAATCCGATATTAAGTCTGTTACATAAGTTCTCAAAGACAGGAAATAAAGAGTTCAATTAAACAGGAAATAGAGAGTTTAATGAAACAGGAAAATAAAGACTAAATGACTGAGCATGGTGAAGCAGTTATTCAGGAGAAGTCCTCAGCGGTCACCTCGTCCTCAGGTTCAGGTACTGCTCCGAGTAGTGCCCCTGTTCCGTACACCTCAGGGTAGATCTCGTCTGCTATAACTGGAGAACAAAACCAGGTCCTCAGAGGGACGTAACAAGGTACAGAAGAATGCGAGCCATAATACAGTGAATGAGCATGCAAGTCAACCAAAATGTTAAACACAAGAGAAGCACAAGAAATTAATAAGTTTAAGACAGTGGCATGCCGATGTTGCTATCAAACAAATCTGGGTAAATAATTAAACTAGCTAAGTGATCATGCAAGTGAGGGTTATTATTCATACTCAGGCTGAGACTACTACAGGATCAGTGACAAGAAACCATAGCAGTGTTTTCTCGAAGGGCCAGTACAGGTGCCAAAGCTCTGTGTCAGAGACTAGGACACTTCCAGATAACCAGATATATATATAATATAATCAGCCTTGATATGGTAATACTCTCCCCACCCAATGAATCTCACGTCACAGGTCTCAATGTTCATGTTACGCAAGATTAGAACTAATGCAGTCAGTCATTTATTAAGTTCTAAGAAAATAAGCTTAAATCATGAAATCTATATCCTATTATGAAACTCCTTGAAAATCAGGAAGATTCTATATCATGCTTTGTGTCAGGTGTCCTGGGTATAAAGTACTGGATAGGGCAAGTACAACAGTCACAAAAATTAAGGCAAGAGAATCAAAATGAATCTAATACTGCATTTAATGGCAATGTACACTTGCCTGGATTTCCTGTTTCAGTTGTAGCTCGAGCTTCAGCTGGATTTCCAGGCAGTACTCCGGTTGCTGAAACAAACATCACCATCAGGTCCAGAACACATCAATCAGCTAGGAACGCCTGTCCTTGAGTCCAATTTGGAGACAAGGGCAAAAACGTCATTTTCGGGTCAAGGCGAGGTCCAATTATGGGCCGTTTTGCACCGAAAAACGTGCCAGGGTCAAAGGTCTCAAAAATAGTCCAACTTAGTGTCAATAGGTCAGGAACGATGATACGAACCCAACGGAACTTCCGGAATTGGATTCCGATGAGCCGTTCTCAAAATCGCCCGTCGGATGGAGCCTGTGGGGCCCACGACACACGATTTTGTCAACGTTCTCAGAATCGAACCAAACTTGACCCACAGGACCAGCGTATTGCTACGAGTCCGATGGCGCAAGTTTCGTCTCGATCCGACGTGTTTACACTAAGTTACAGCGAGAAACAGAAAGTACGGATACGGGACGCTGTCCGCGGATACGCACTGATTCCGGTGTGCACGCACATCCGAATCAGCTTCTGCGAAAGTCCGCACGTCCGTATCTACGATGCTCACGTGTCGGTGAAGACCGTACGCTACCAAGTCGTCCCGTTTGGCGGGGCGTACTCGATTCCGGGGTGAATCAGGGTCAAGTTTTTTCCTGTTTTTGGATCGCGGTGTGCGATCACCACAGGACGCGATGCCCCGAGCGGTTTGTCCGGGCACCGAGAGGGTCATACAGGCTACGCGATACAATTTACGGAATTGAATTCCGAGCTACGAGCATGAAGTTATGAATACCTGAAGTTGGTCTAAAAATCAGCGAATACTCGTGTCCGACACAACACTGTGTCCTGTGTCCTGGACACTGTGTCCGACACAGAAATTAGGGTTTACTGTTCCTGTGTCGAACTCTCTGTGTCCGACTGTGTCGAGGCTCGCCGGGGTGCTAGGACGACTCGCCGGATGGAGGCGACGAGGGGGATGTTCGGCTGGGCTCGGCGGGCGGCACGGCGAAGCTGCGGCAGGTGGGGCGCTTGGTTCTGCGGCGGAGCGGTGGGGTTCTGAACGGCTGGAGGAGACGACGGTCAGAGCGGAGGTTCTGGTGGCGGCGAGGGCTGGAGGCGGGCTGCGACGACTCGACCGGCGGAGGGTAGCGGGTCTAGGGTTTCGGCAAGGTCGTGGTGAGGCGGGGCAGCCGGCGTCGGGTTGGGGTTTTATAGAGTGGTGGAGGGAGGCGGAGGGTTGACGGTTAGGGTAGGGGAGGAGGCGGTCCGGTGAGGGATGCGAGCGGGCTGCGGTTGCCGAAGGGGAAGCGACGCAGGGAGGCGAGGGGGCGGCCGGTGGCCGGCGGTGGAAGTTCAAGGGTCGGGCAGAGGAGAGGTTGGGGAAGAGTAGATGCGGGTCGGGTCTCAGGGGTGTGCGGGTCGGGTTGGTCGACCGTACCCGATCCGACCCGCTAACAGTGCGGGCTTGGGCCGGACTTGGGCTAGGGTTGGGCCGGGCCATAGGGTTTAATTACTAAAAATAAATAACTAAACAAATAAACAAATAAATAATTAATTATGTAATTACATAATAATAGTTATTAGGGCTTTTAAAAACAATCCAGGGTCCAATAAATTCCCAGAAAAATACCCTATCTCTAGTTTTTTATTTTACACGATAAAATATTATTTTTATAATATTTTAATATGAATTAATAACATTTAAAAATTCTTTAATAATTAAAGAACCTGACTTTAATTTTAGAAAATTCACAGAAATTCCAGAAAATGGTGAAGAATTCCAAATTTAAAATTTTTGAAAATCAGGGGGATTACAGGGCAGTTGGGAGAGGAGAAGTCAGCGGGTCGGGCGGGTCCAAGCGGGTCGGGTCGGACCCGGATCCGACCCGCTAAGGGGGTTGGCCCGGTTCAGTCAGACCGAGCGGTCCGGTCCGGTTTAAATTTTGGGTTCGGGTTGGTTTAATTAATTAGATTAATTTAAATAGTTTTTAATGCTTTTAAAATCCATCCGGGATCCAATAAATTCTCGGAAAAATATCCCATGTCCGATTTTTAATTTTACACTATAAATTATTATTTTTATAATATTTTAATATTATTATTTATCATTTAAAAATTCATCAAAATTTAAATACCTTATTTTTAATTGCTAAAAATTTCAGAAAATTGTGAAATATCCAATTTATAATAAATTTTTTTTTTGAAAATCAGGGGGATTACACATCGGGGCATACTTAAGCTGTATTACAACGATCAGGGTTTACTAGTCTCATCCACAAAATAAATACAGCAATATAAACAAAAGAAAATAAACATCATCCAGTCACAAGAAAATAAAATCGGGGAATAACCCGATATTAAGTCTGTTATAATTGTTCATTTAAACAAGAATAAAAGAGTTTATTTGCCATCTAAAACTGAGCATAGAAGAAGCAGATGTTCAGGAGAAATTCTCAGCGATCACCTCGTCCTCAGGTTCTGGTACTGCTCCGAGAAGTGCTCATGTTCCGTATACCTCAGGATAGATATTCTCTGCTAACCCTGGGGACATAATCCATATGCAGGTCCTTAGGGGACATAGCAAGGTACAAGATAACTCAAGCCAAAATAAATACAGTGCAGCAATAAATGAAATAATAGGGTAAATAAATAACCAGCTAAGTGATATGCAAGTGAGAGTTTTAGTCATACTCGGGCTGAGACTACTACAGGATCGGTGTCGGAGAAACCCATAGCAGTATTTTCTCGAAGGGCCAGTAAGGTACCAAAGCTCTGTGTCAGAGTCTAAGGCACAATCCATTAAAGTATTATATATATATATTCAGTCTTTTGTATGGTAAATCTCTCCCCACCTAATGTAATCTCACGTCACAGTTCACGATGTACATGTTACGCAAGATCAAAACTAATGCAATAAGTCAGGATAAAATCTAAGCATGTAAAAGATGTATATGTCATTAACCTGTATCCTATACAGAATCACCTTAAATATTTCAGGAAAATTCTGTCTCATGATTAGTGTCAGGTGTCCTGGGTATAACGTACTTGATATGGCAAGTACGAGAATGTAAAGGGTCACAATATCCATCTCTAGGTGACGTTACACAACTCCGCATACGGTGTTGGCACCCGACTATTAATCGGACGCTAAGTAAGTCACACGGTTCTAGGTTAAGCATGTATAACAGATAAATAAGACAAGAAATTAAGTAGCAAAAACTGCAGGATTTGGCAAGGTACACTTGCTTGGGGTTCTGTTTCCAACTGTAGCTCTAACCTCAGTAGGAATTACAGGTACTGCTTCGGTTGCTGAAATAAATATCACCATCAGATTCAGAAAATATCAAATAGCTAGAAATGCCTGTCCTTAAGTCCAATTTGGACACATGGGCTAAAATAACCGTTTCTGGTCAAAGCGGGGTCCATATGTGGCACACTTCGCACCGAAAAATATGTCAGAACCAAATATCTCCAAATCTGTCAAACTTAGTGTCAACAGGTCCAGAACATTGATATGAACCCAACGAAACTTTCAGAATTGGATTCCGATGAGCCGATCATAAAATCGCCCGTCAAGTGGAGCCGTGGGGCCCACGATACGCGATTTTGTCAACGTTCTCATAATCGAACCAAACTTGGGTCACAGGACCAGCGTATTGCTACGAGTCCGATGGCGCAAGTTTCGTTTTGATCCAACATGTGTACACGAAGTTACAACGAGATCCAGAAAAAACGAATACGGGGCGTTGTCGGCGGATACGCGTTGATTCCGGTGTGCACTTACATCCAAATCAACTTCTGCGAAATCCCGCACGTCCGTATCGACGACGCGCACGTTTCGGTGAAGACCGCACGCGACCAAGTCGTCCCGTTTGGCGGGGCACACTCCGTTCCGGGGGAAAATAGGGTAAATATTTTCCTGTTTTTGTATCATGGTTTGCGATCACCACAGGACGCGATGCACCGAGCGGGTTGTACAGGCATCGAGAGGGTCATGCAGTCTACGCGTCACAACTGACGAAACCAAAAATGGGTCAACGAGGAGAGAGAACGGGTTACCTGAACAGGGCTCCGTGAACCGAGGATTTCACGTGTCCGCATGTCGTCTCGACACGAGCTGTGTCCTGTGTCCGGGCTGAGTCATGTCCGGTCCGAACTAGGGTTTAGGGCTCAGGAGGCCGGCGGCTAGGGCTGGGCTCGTCGGTGCAGGCCGGAGCTTCGCCGGAGGAGGGGCAGCGCTGGCGGAGGCGGAGCGGAGCGGAGGGGTTCTGGCAGCGGGCTATGCTGGTGGAGGCGGGCGGCCGGGGCTGCGGTTGTCGAGGGGGCTGCTGGAGGGGTTGCTGCTCTTGGGAGGGAGGCAGAGCGGCTCACTGGAGGCGGTGCCGGAGGGAGAAAGGGAGTCGAGGGAGGCTGGCCGAGGGCGGCTCTGCGGGTTTCTGCGGGAGGCGGAGAGCGGATGGGGCTGGGCGAGGGGACGCCGGGAACGGAGGAGCAGGGAGGAGGCGGAGGAGAGGGGGAGAGGGTTTTATAGGAGAGAGGGAGGAGATGGAGAGGCGGTCGGTGCGGGAGGGGAACCGGAGCAGCGCGGGCTGCCGGAGCGGCGGCCGTTACGCGGCGGGCGAGGGCTGAAACGGTCGAGGAGAAGAGAGAGGGGCTGGCCGGGTCGGGTCGGGTGGAGTCGGGTCGGGTCAGGCGGATCCGGCCCGATCCAATAAGAAATGAATGCGGGTCGGGTCGGGTTTCGGGTCGCGGGTTAGACCCGAATCCGACCCACTAAGGTTGAGTTGGGTTGGGTTTGCTAAATCGGTCTAGGTTGGTTTGGTTTGGTTTGGTTCAATTGAACCGGGTTTATTTCTAGGTTTATTTTGGTTTAATTATAACTTGGTTTTTACGGCTTTATAAATATTTTCTGGGTCCAATAAATTTCCGGAAAATTACCCTATGTCTAATTTTTTATTTTACACCAGAAAATATTATTTTCATAATATTTTAATATTATTTCCATAATATTTTAATATTATTTAACATAATTTAAAATTTATTTAAATTCAAAATACCTTAGTTTTAATTACAGAAAAATCCCAAAAATTTACAGAAAATTGTGAAAAATTCCAAATTAAAAATTCTTAAAAAATCAGGGAGTTTATAATCTACCCCCTTAAGAGGATTGCGTCATCGCAATCAAAGAATAACCGGTCAACAGAGATGACACGGTTGTAAATATTGTTCGAAGCACATTACTATCAAGAAGAATCAAAGTTGAGGGTGTAAGAATAACACATAGGGAAAATTATTTCCCTAAGCGATGGAAGTTATGAAATTTTTTGGATGAAGAAAATCTAGAAAATTACAGTTTAGAAACCAGGTTATCCTTTAAAATATATCAGGTTAACATTTATAAAACATACTAGGTTATCACTAGGTTATCTATTATTAGCAAGTTAAAACTGTCAGGTTAAGTCTAAGGTCACGAACCAGCAGGCACGAACTATAGCAAATCTAGAAGCAGATAACTATAAAACTTACGCGCATTAGCTACTCCATGATTCTGTGCGTCTTCCAAGGTCATCGCTAAGGCTTGTCCGCGTCCTTGTGGTGGATTCCTCTGCTGCTGCTGGGCCTGCTGGAAGAGTGCTGCTTGTGGTATCAAAGGTGGCCTCGGCTGATACCATCCTGGAGCTGGTGGTAGGACTCCTTCAACTTCTGTTTGCGGTGCTCCCAATGCTGGATAGGCTGGCCTCGGTTGTCACGATCCGCACCCGGAAGTTTGGGCACGAGTGCGTGGGTACGTCCAGCCTACGCCGCAGAGTCGGCGGTAGTACGCTGTCTAGGTCAATCCATAATTATTAACTAGCTCATTCACAACAACATAGGCAAGATAATAATGAGAAATGAAGCTTAAGATTGCAACTGAAAATAAATGTGACAACAGATTCGAATGTTTTAAGTACAGAAATTCAATATTCAAATCGGGGACAAACCCGATAAATAAGCTAAGAATAGAAATGAAAGATAGCTACTACTAGCTACTCAGCAGCAGGGGTCTCCTGGGTGGGTTCTGGCTCCTCATAGGTATCATCAGTCCCCTCATAGGGACCATAATAAGTAGGAGCAAGATCCTCATCATCGCCTAAATCAACAAATCCAGTCAGGAAAGGAGCAGAGTACACAGTGCACAACAAGATTAAATTAAATATTTTATGACAATTAAATATTGGCTATCAGGTTGAGAAACAGCATTAACAGAACATTATTATCTCAGAGTTAACTGCAAACAGGAATATGAGAAACAGAAATAAATAAAACAGGAAATGAAACTACAATAGCCAGCAAGAAATATAACATGACCAGAACTATCTGTGTGGACTTGTGTTTGTTTTAGAATACATAGTTGGCATGTAGGGGTTTATAAGGCTAATCAGGCACGCCATAGGCGGCTAGCAGTCAGGAATAATCGAGTATCAGGCTGATGGTACAGTCGCGTACAAAAAGCTAGCAGTCACGACAGGGGAAAGGGTAAACTACATGCCTCCTAGTATTCTCCCACCCGACATGAAAAATAAGACAGGAACTACCAATATTCAAGATATGAGATTCAACATTTCTAACACGATGTGTAATCATCAAGGGTACATGTAAGACAGGGAATTAATTATCACAATATATAAAGATTAACTTGAGGTGCAGGTACTTGCCTGTTGTTTGGATCTGATTAATTAGGTTCTTGGGGGAAAAGTCCAGAGATGAGTCCAAAAGCTGAAATAGACATTACCATCATGCTCAAAAGATATCAAATAGCTAGAAATGCCTGTCCTTGGATCCAATTTGGAGACAAGGGCAAAAACGGCAGTTTCGGGTCAAAACGGGGTCCGCTGGTGGGCCCGCTTTGCACCGAAAAACGTATCCGGGTTAAAAGTCTCTAAATTCACTAAACTTAGTGTCAACAGGTCAGGAACGCTGATACGAACCCAACAAAACTTCCAGATTTGGATTCCGATGAGCCGAACACAAAATCGCCCGTCGAGCGGGGCCTGTGGGGCCCACGACACGCGATTTCGTCAACGTTCTCAGAATCGAACCAAACTTGACCCACAGGACCAGCGTATTGCTACGAGTCCGATGGCGCAAGTTTCGTCTCGATCCGACGTGTGTGCACGAAGTTAGGATGAATTACAGAAAAGCCGGATACGGGGCGATGTCCGCGGATACGCGTTGATTCCGGTGTGCACGCACACCCGAATCAGCTTCCGCGAAATCTCACACGTCCGTATCGACGGTGCGTACGTATCTGCGAAGACCGCACGCGACCAAGTTGTCCCGTTTGGCGGGGCGTACTCAGTTCCGGGGGTAAAACAGGGTCTGGTTTTTCCTGTTTTTGGATCGCGATGTGCGATCACCACAGGACGCGATGTCCCGAACAGTTTATCCGGACACCGAGAGGGTCATACAGGCTTCACAACGCAATTTGCGGAATTGGAAACGGAGTTACGAGGCGAAAGTTACGCGTACCTGAAGGGGACCCGAAAATCAGGGTCGAGACGTGTCCGTGTCGTGTCCGACACGGAATCCAAAATTAGGGCTAGGGTTAGGGTTTTCGTCGGGGCGTGGCCGTGGACGGCGGAGGGCGGCTGCTGGGCGGACGGCGAGGGCGGGGGACTGGTCGCCGGAGCGAGGCGGAGCTGCTGGCGGTCGGCGGCGCGCGGGGAGGTCCGGCAGCGGCGGCTGCGGCTGCTGCTGCTGGTTGCTGCGGCTCTGCGGGAGGAGACGGCGGGCGGCGCCGAGGGGAGGAGCGGAGGAGGGGAGGAGGTGCGCCGAGGGAGGAGGCGGCGCTGGCGGTGGCTGGGCAGATGGCGAGGCAGGGCGGAGCTAGGCGGAGAGGGGTGGCCGGAGAGTTAGGGTTAGGGCGAGGGTGGTGGAGGAGACGGCGAAGGGGGCGGTATAAATAGGGGAGCGGGCGGTTAGGGGTGGCCGATCACGGCGGAGGGCGAGGCGACGTGGCCGCGGGAAGCGGCGCAGCGCGCGGAGGGCGGCGCTGCGCGCGGAGGGCGGCGGAGGAATCGGGGCGTCGTGGGGGGACGGGGTCGGCTGACGGCGGGTCGGGTTCGGCTGAACCCGACCCGACCCGATAGGGCGGCTGGGCTGGGCTGGTTAGCGGGCTGGGCCGCGGCCCAATGGGCCAGGGAAAAAGAAAATTAAAAAATAAATAATAAATAATAAGTAATTAAATAATTAGAAAATTAATTAGTTAATTAATTAAATAGTTTTCAGGCATTTAAAAATATGTCTGAGGCCCAGAAAAATTCAGAAAAATTACCCTAAGTCCAATTTTCCATTTTACACCCAAAAATATTATTTTTATGATATTTTAATATTATTTATTGCCAATTAAAAATCATTTATTAATTGAAAACCTTGATTTTAATTACAAAAAATTCTCAAAAAATTCCAGAAAATTGGGAAAAATCCAAGATTTAATAATTTGAAAATTTAGGGGGTTTACAACCTACCCAACTTACAAAAATTTCGTCCTCGAAATTTAAGAATAACAAGGCACGAAAAGAAAGGCCGAGAAATAAAATACACCTCAGGGTTCAAAAAGATAGGGGTATCGCTCTCTAATCTCGTCTTCTCGCTCCCAGGTGGATTCGCCGGGGGAATGGTGCTTCCAAGCTACGCGAACCAGGGAGATAACCTGGTTCCGTAGAACTTTCTCCGAGCGATCCAGTATCTCCACGGTTGCTCTTGGTAAGTCAAACTTGGGCCTACTTCGAGCTCTGAGTGATCCAAAATGTGGCTGGGGTCTGACACGTACTTCCTCAGCTGCGACACGTGGAAGACGTTATGTACTCCATCCAGAGAGGGTGGCAATGCCAGTCGGTATGCCACTTCTCCAATTTTCTCCTGTATGCCAAAAGGTCCAATAAATCTTGGGCTGAGTTTTCCACTCCTTCCGAACCTAATGGTGCCACGTGTCGGAGAAATCTTTAAGAATACCAGCTCTCCAACCTTTAATAAAGTCATAATCAAGCCTTAGTTGCATAATCATAATATTTTAAATTGACTTGAATTTCATAAATTTAATTACCTCAAACTCCAAGGGCCTTCGGTGGCTATTTCCCCAATGTCGTTGCCTGTCTTGAGCCACTCGAAGTCTGTCCCTTATTTGTTTTACCTTCTCAGCTGAATCGATCACCATCTCTGGTCCCAGCAGGGCTCTTTCTCCAACGTCGTCCCATGATAGCGGGGTACGACATCTTCGTCCATACAGAGCTTCAAATGGAGTCATCTCAATACTTGCTTGGTAACTGTTATTATAAGAGAACTCCACAAGATGTAGGTAGTCTTCCCAGGATCCTCCAAAATCCAGAACACATGTACGGAGCATATCTTCAAGTGTCTGGATTGTACGTTCCGATTGTCCATCGGTTTGGGGATGATAAGCTGTGCTGAATTTGAGTTGCGTCCCCAAGCTGGCTTGTAAGCTCTTCCAGAAGTGAGAGGTGAACCTTGAATCTCGGTCGGAGACAATACTTACTGGAACTCCATGCAGCCTAACAATATGTCTGATATATAAATCTGCCAGCTTCTCTGTAGATAGCCCTACTTTGAAAGGTAAAAAATGTGCAGACTTGGTCAGTCTATCTACTATCACCCAGATTGCATCCTTACCACTAGGTGTCCTTGGAAGTCCGGAAACAAAATCCATTGTGATATGTTCCCACTTCCACTCCGGAATGGGTAGGGGTTGAAGCAGTCCTCCAGGTCTTTGTCTTTCTGCCTTGACTTGCTGGCACACTAAACAACGAGATACGAACCTGGCTACTTCTCTTTTCATGCCATGCCACCAAACATGCGTCCTCAGGTCCTTGTACATCTTGTTGGCTCCTGGATGTATAGAGTATTGCGATCTGTGCGCCTCTTGCATAATTTCTTCTCTTATGTCTCCTTGAGGTACACATAATCTATCGCCAAGCCTCAGTGATCCATCTTCATGAATTCTGAATTCTTCTACGAGTCCAGCTTGTACTTGACCTCGAAGGCTTCGCAGGTCTTCGTCCTGAAACTGAGTCTCCTTGATCTTGTCCATTAAAGTAGACTGAATCTGCAAGTTCATCATTTGGCCTTCTTTTCCTGGGATAATTACTTCAATACCTAAACTTTCCAAGTCCTCCAGCAGGTGTCTGTCCATAGTCAAGTACATCGCCATAGGATACCTGCTTAGAGCATCAGCAACTACATTTGCCTTCCCAGGATGATATTGAAGGGTAATATCAAAGTCTTTCATTAGTTCCAACCACCTTCTTTGCCTCATGTTTAGCTCTTTCTGGGTGAAGATATATTTTAAACTTTTATGGTCTGTAAATATTTCCACCCTTTCTCCATAAAGATAATGCTTCCATAGTTTAAGAGCAAAAATGACAGCTGCCAATTCTAAATCATGAGTTGGATAATTCTTTTCATGAGGTCGAAGCTGTCTAGAGGCATATGCTATTACCTTCTTGTTCTGCTCCAGTACACAACCTAGACCTTTTCCAGAAGCATCACTATAAATAGCGAAACCTCCGGTTCTGGAAGGTAAGGTCAGAATAGGGGCAGAAGTCAGTCTTTTCTTCAATTCCTCAAAGGCATGCTGACATTCATCAGTCCAGGTGAACTCTTCATCCTTTCTTGTTAATTTTGTCATGGGCTCCGCAATTCTAGCAAAGTCCTTCACAAACTTCCGATAGTAGCCAGCTAGTCCCAGGAAACTTCTAATCTCAGCTACAGAGTCTGGAGTGGGCCAGGATTCTACTGCAGCTATCTTCTTAGGATCTACTGCTATTCCATCTCCAGTCACAACATGTCCCAAGAATTCTACTTTGTCTAGGAAGAAAGCACATTTAGACAATTTTCTATAAAGTTTTTCCTTCCTCAAAGTCTCCAAGGCTAACCTCAAATGTTCTTCATGTTCTTCGGGGGTCTTGGAGTAGATCAAAATATCATCAATGAAGACCACTACAAATTTGTCTAGGTATGGCTGGAAAACTCTGTTCATTAGGTTCATAAAAACTGCTGGAGCATTCGTCAATCCGAACGGCATTACTAAGAATTTGTAGTGTCCGTTCCGGGTATTGAAAGCAGTTTTAGGGATGTCTTCCTTTCTCACCCTTACTTGGTGGTAACTCGACCTTAAATCAATCTTGGAAAAGACCCGAGCTCCACTCAACTGATCAAATAAGTCATCTATCCTGGGCAGGGGATACTTATTCTTAATTGTCAAGGCATTCAGGGCCCTATAGTCAATACACATTCGGGATGTCCCGTCCTTCTTGGGCACAAATAATACTGGAGCTCCCCAGGGTGAGACACTAGACCTAATGAAGCATTTGTCTTCTAGTTCTTTGATTTGCTCATTTAGTTCTATTATCTCCTTCTTGTTGATTTTGTAGGGATTTTGGGACACTGGTGCTGCTCCTGGCACTAAGTCAATGGAGAATTCAACTTCTCGGTCTGGGGGTAGGCCTGGGAGATCCTCAGGGAAGACATCAAGGTATTCAGAGATGATAGGTAGTGGCACTTCTTCTGTTATTAGGGCTCCACAAATTTTGTTATTACCCATTTCCCTAGAACCTCTAGCAAATTCAAATTCTGGCTTATCAGGTGGCCTAAAGATTACACTACCTCTGTGACAGTCTATTGTGGCATGATGTTGACTTAACCAATCCATACCCAGTATAATGTCAAAACTGGGCACTGGCATTACAAGTAGTCTAGCATACAGTTCTCTTCCACATAATGTGATAGGGCAATTGTTACATGCATCACTAACCGGAATGATTCCTCCACCGGTAATGATCTTATAACAATTCCTAAGGGGTTTAGTGCTTAAGCTATGCTTCATAAGGAAATCTACTGACATGAATGAATGCGAAGCTCCAGAGTCAAATAAAGTAATAGCTGGTATTGAATTTATAAGCACAGAACCTGTGATCACGTCTGCTGTGGCCTCAGCTTCTTCCAGAGTCATTGCATAAGCACGGCCTTGCTGCGGTGCACCCCTCTGTTGATGCTGGTGCTGAGCAAAGCGTTGTTGTTGTGTTGGAAGTGGGGGTCCCCTTTGTTGTACTGCTGGGGCCCTGGTCTGGGCTGGAGCCTTTGGTGCAGCTGGGCGTTCTTGAGCAGCTGGACAGTCCCTCATTTGATGCGCTGCTGAGCCGCAGTAGAGGCAGGCACCTAGCCTCTTCCTGCAGACTTGCCAAGTATGACCTGGTTTTTGGCAATAGCCACAAGGGGCAGCTTGTTGGTAATGTCTTTGAGCCTGGGGTTGGGGTGCTGGAGCTCGAGGGAGAGGACGCTGAGTTTGCTGCGGTGCCCTCTGCTGTTGTTGCTGATGTTGTTGTTAAAAAGGGCGTTTGTTGGGTCCTGCATTTCCAGTATCTCTTTCTCGCTTCAGTTTGTGCCCCATATCTCTCTCTACGCCTTGTGCCACGCTCAGGATTTCTTTATAGGTGCGAGCTCGGCTGGTGGTGACAGCAAGGCGAATATCCGGAGACAGCCCCTTCTTGAATCTACGGGCTCTGTCCTCCGGGGTACGAACCATGTACTCCGCAAAGTGGCTTAACCTGCTAAATTCAGCAGTATATTCATCAACAGTCAGGGTACCTTGTTCTAGTCTCTCGAATTGGCTTTCGAGAGCTTCCCGAGCCACTTCGGGGTAGAATTTCTCCTTGAATAGTCTTTTAAAATCTTCCCAGGTGACGTCGGGAGCAGATAGTTGGGGTTCATCTCTGAATCAGGTTCGAGCAATGTCGAACAGTTGCAGGCTTGCGGACTCCACTTTGAGGTCATCAGGGACCCGGGCAGTCTTCAGGAGTCTCTCGACATTCTCTATCCACTCATCGGCATAGAGAATGCCCTCAGTTCCGTAGAATTCCAGGGATCTTAGATTCTTGAAGTCTTTGGCACTCCCTGGCCTCTTGAGTGGCGACTCCTGGGACTTAATAGCTTCTGAGAGGCTGGTCCGCAGAAGTGCCGTCTGTTCTTTCTGGGATTCCACCAATCCCTGGAACACTCCTAGCAGCTGTGCCCCATCTAGGGTAACTGTCGGAACCGATGGAGGCGGCGGGAGTGCAAGAGTCTCGGGCACATTCTGCTCAGCTGGTTCTGATGTGCCTCCTACTGTGTTCCTGGTCTGGACCATTCTGAAAGATTAAGGGATAGGAAGATCAGAATAGAATACTTGGAAATCAAAGGCGATAGAAAAAATTGAGCAGCAATGATATCAAGAATTAAAATAAGGACGCTATACTGTGAATGAGCTTTTCCTAGAATCCTCAATCTTATTCCATACCCTGTCCTAGGGTATTACCCTATTTTAGGATAGGACCTGCATGGGCCACCATAAAAACGTGTCACGACCCGCACCCGGAAGTTTGGGCACGAGTGCGTGGGTACGTCCAGCCTACGCCGCAGAGTCGGCGGTAGTACGCTGTCTAGGTCAATCCATAATTACTAACTAGCTCATTCACAACAACATAGGCAAGATAATAATGAGAAATGAAGCTTAAGATTGCAACTGAAAATAAATGTGACAACAGATTCAAATATTTTAAGTACAGAAATTCAATATTCAAATCGGGGACAAACCCGATAAATAAGCTAAGAATAGAAATGAAAGATAGCTACTACTAGCTACTCAGCAGCAGGGGTCTCCTGGGTGGGTTCTGGCTCCTCATAGGTATCATCAGTCCCCTCATAGGGACCATAATAAGTAGGAGCAAGGTCCTCATCATCGCCTAAATCAACAAATCCAGTCAGGAAAGGAGCAGAGTACACAGTGCACAACAAGATTAAACTAAATATTTTATGACAATTAAATATTGGCTATCAGGTTGAGAAACAGCATTAACAGAACATTATTATCTCAGAGTTAACTGCAAACAGGAATATGAGAAACAGAAATAAATAAAACAGGAAATGAAACTACAATAGCCAGCAAGAAATATAACATGACCAGAACTATCTGTGTGGACTTGTGTTTGTTTTAGAATACATAGTTGGCATGTAGGGGTTTATAAGGCTAATCAGGCACGCCATAGGCAGCTAGCAGTCAGGAATAATCGAGTATCAGGCTGATGGTACAGTCGCGTACCAAAAGCTAGCAGTCACGACAGGGGAAAGGGTAAACTACATGCCTCCTAGTATTCTCCCACCCGACATGAAAAATAAGACAGGAACTACCAATATTCAAGACATGAGATTCAATATTTCTAACACGATGTGTAATCATCAAGGGTACATGTAAGACAGGGAATTAATTATCACAATATATAAAGATTAACTTGAGGTGCAGGTACTTGCCTGTTGTTTGGATCTGATTAATTAGGTTCTTGAGGGAAAAGTCCAGAGATGAGTCCAAAAGCTGAAATAGACATTACCATCATGCTCAAAAGATATCAAATAGCTAAAAATGCCTGTCCTTGGGTCCAATTTGGAGACAAGGGCAAAAACGGCAGTTTCGGGTCAAAACGGGGTCCGCCGGTGGGCCCGCTTTGCACCGAAAAATGTGTCCGGGTCAAAAGTCTCTTAATTCACCAAACTTAGTGTCAACAGGTGAGGAACGCTGATACGAACCCAACGGAACTTCCAGATTTGGATTCCGATGAGCCGAACACAAAATCGCCCGTCGAGCGGGGCCTGTGGGGCCCACGACACGCGATTTCGTCAACGTTCTCAGAATCGAACCAAACTTGACCCACAGGACCAGCGTATTGCTACGAGTCCGATGGCGCAAGTTTCGTCTCGATCCGACGTGTGTGCACGAAGTTAGGATGAATTGCAGAAAAGCCGGATACGGGGCGATGTCCGCGGATACGCGTTGA
Source organism: Iris macrosiphon (assembly GCA_036927795.1). Lineage (NCBI taxonomy): Eukaryota > Viridiplantae > Streptophyta > Magnoliopsida > Asparagales > Iridaceae > Iris > Iris macrosiphon. Next base: position 6,307,786 of record JAYESA010000009.1, read on the forward strand.
TTCCGGTGTGCACGCACACCCGAATCAGCTTCCGTGAAATCTCACACGTCCGTATCGACGGTGCATACGTATCTGCGAAGACCGCACGTGACCAAGTCGTCCCGTTTGGCGGGGCGTACTCAGTTCCGGGGGTAAAACAGGGTCTGGTTTTTCCTGTTTTTGGATCGCGGTGTGCGATCACCACAGGACGCGATGTCCCGAACAGTTTGTCCGGACACCGAGAGGGTCATACAGGCTTCACAACGCAATTTGCGGAATTGGAAACGGAGCTACGAGGCAAAAGTTACGCGTACCTGAAGGGGACCCGAAAATCAGGGTCGAGACGTGTCCGTGTCGTGTCCGACACGGAATCCAAAATTAGGGCTAGGGTTAGGGTTTTCGTCGGGGCGTGGCCGTGGACGGCGGAGGGCGGCTGCTGGGCGGCCGGCGAGGGCGGGGGACTGGTCGCCGGAGCGAGGCGGAGCTGCTGGCGGTCGGCGGCGCGCGGGGAGGTCCGGCAGCGGCGGCTGCGGCTGCTGCTGCTGGTTGCTGCGGTTCTGCGGGAGGAGACGGCGGGCGGCGCCGAGGGGAGGAGCGGAGGAGGGGAGGAGGTGCGCCGAGGGAGGAGGCGGCGCTGGCGGTGGCTGGGCAGACGGCGAGGCAGGGCGGAGCTAGGCGGAGAGGGGTGGCCGGAGAGTTAGGGTTAGGGCGAGGGTGGTGGAGGAGACGGCGAAGGGGGCGGTATAAATAGGGGAGCGGGCGGTTAGGGGTGGCCGATCACGGCGGAGGGCGAGGCGACGTGGCCGCGGGGAGCGGCGCAGCGCGCGGAGGGCGGCGCTGCGCGCGGAGGGCGGCGGAGGAATCGGGGCGTCGTGGGGGGACGGGGTCGGCTGACGGCGGGTCGGGTTCGGCTGAACCCGACCCGACCCGATAGGGCGGCTGGGCTGGGCTGGTTAGCGGGCTGGGCCGCGGCCCAATGGGCCAGGGAAAAAGAAAATAAAAAAATAAATAATAAATAATAAGTAATTAAATAATTAGAAAATTAATTAGTTAATTAATTAAATAGTTTTCAGGCATTTAAAAATATGTCTGAGGCCCAGAAAAATCCAGAAAAATTACCCTAAGTCCAATTTTCCATTTTACACCCAAAAATGTTATTTTCATGATATTTTAATATTATTTATTGCCAATTAAAAATCATTTATTAATTGAAAATCTTGATTTTAATTACAGAAAATTCTCAAAAAATTCCAGAAAATTGGGAAAAATCCAAGATTTAATAATTTGAAAATTTAGGGGGTTTACATCGGTGCTGGTAACTTTAGTGCTCCTTCTCGACGCTCAGGGCATTCCCTCAATAAATGCTGACTGGATCCGCAAGCTAAACATAATCTCCTTTTGCGTCTGCACTCGTTCTCTATGTGGCCTCGCTTGCGAGAATATGGACAGACAGGTAGTGCATGTGAAGATGCTCCAGGTGGCTGGTGTATGTGAGGTCTTTTTGTAGCTTCTTCCTGTGGTGCTTCGGCTGGTGCTGATGTGGACGGCCGCTTTAGACTGGTTTCTCTCCTGGTGACGCGCTCCATGCGTCGGGCTGAAGCAAGAACGTCCTCGTCTAAGGTAGTTGCATTTGAGCTGATTAACTTCCGTAGCTCAGAGCTAAATCTGTCGATGAACTCCTCCGTTTGGCTTTGTTGAACCTTCTGATAAGCTTGCATCATCGGGTAGTACATTTGAAATATCTGTTGCACGTCCATAGCTTGCCCTTATGAGAATACGGGCATTGGTGGATTGAACTGCGGCGAAGTGTCATCTTGCTGGTTTCTCGAGGTATGCTAATTTGCTTGACTTTGTTGAGCAGATTGACCTTCTCCTACTGGTGTTACTTCCTCTTCGTTGGTTATCATAGCTTCTTGTGGTGATCTTGCAGGAGTCTCGTCATTTGCTCGAGGATCCATTACTCTGCATCCAAAATAAACATTAAGAGGTGCACAGGAATCAAGGCAGGATGCAAGTCAAGAATTTTATCCGAATCCGATATAGATATCAAGAACGTTTTAAGCAAGTGGATGAGATCCTAAAAACTTATCCTATTCTTATTGCAGGCCTGTTCGGTCCCTAAGTTGAAACCGAACAATTTAGTCGTTGACCTGCATGGGCCACCACAAAAACCATGTCACGCCACTGTCCCAAAATATCTAGGGACTAGCTACGTGGCAATGGCCAGCAGCACACACCGATGGACAAACCCAATTTAATGGATCCATCGGGGCATACTTAAGTTGTATTACAACGATCAGGGTTTACTAGTCTCATCCACAGAATAAATACAGCAATATAAACAAAAGAAAATAAACATCATCCAGTCACAAGAAAATAAAATCGGGGAACAACCCGATATTAAGTCTATTATAATTGTTCATTTAAACAAGAATAAAAGAGTTTATTTGCCATCTAAAACTGAGCATAGAAGAAGCAGATGTTCAGGAGAAATCCTCAGCGATCACCTCGTCCTCAGGTTCTAGTACTGCTCCGAGAAGTGCTCCTGTTCCGTATACCTCAGGATAGATATTCTCTGCTAACCCTGGGGACATAATCCATATGCAGGTCCTCAGGGGACATAGCAAGGTACAAGATAACTCAAGCCAAAATAAATGCAGTACAGCAATAAATGAAACAATAGGGTAAATAAATAACCAGCTAAGTGATATATAAGTGAGAGTTTTAGTCATAATCGGGCTGAGACTACTACAGGATCGGTGTCGGAGAAACCCATAGCAGTATTTTCTCGAAGGGCCAGTAAGGTACCAAAGCTCTGTGTCAGAGTCTAAGGCACAATCCATTAAAGTATTATATATATATATTCAGCCTTTTGTATGGTAAATCTCTCCCCACCCAATGTAATCTCACGTCACAGTTCACGATGTACATGTTACGCAAGATCAAAACTAATACAACAAGTCAGGATAAAATCTAAGCATGTAAAAGATGTATATGTCATAAACCTGTATCCTATACAGAATTACCTTGAATATTTTAGGAAGATTCTGTCTCATGATTAGTGTCAGGTGTCCTGGGTATAACGTACTTGATATGGCAAGTACGAGAATGTAAAGGGTCACTGTCACGCCCCAGTCCCAAAATGACGAGAGACTGAGCACATGAGCAATGGCCAGCAGCACGCACCGATGGACAACCCAATTTAATGGATCCATCAGGGCATGCTTAAGCTGTAGTCTAGTAGTACTAAGTACAAGTCTCAGGTATTTCTAATCTCATCCACAGAATAAACATAGAGTAATGCCAGAAATAATGCAAATAGAAATAAATAAGCAATAAATAAGATTATCTCGGGAAACAACTCCGAGAATTAGTCTGTTACAATTAAGGAAACATAGACTGAAAATAAAATGCTGAAAAGGAAATACTGTGTAGCTGAAGCCGGTGCTCAGGTGAAGTCTTCGGCCACTATCTCGTCCTCGGTTTCGGGTTCTGTTCCAAGGAGTGCTCCTGTACCGTACACCTCGGGGAAGTTCTTCTCGGCTATACCTGGGGACATAGTCCATTCCAGGTCCTCAGGGGACATAACAAGGTACAGAAAATACAAGCCAAAATATATGCAGTGCAGCAATAAAATAGACAGCAGGGTAAATATATAAACCAGCTAGTGATATGCATGTGAGAGTTTTAGTCATACTCAGGCTGAGACTACTACAGGATCAGTGTCGAAGAAACCATAGCAGTATTTTCTCGAAAAGCCAGTAAGGAACCAAAGCTCTGTATCAGAGTCTAAGGCACCGCCAGATAAAAGTATTTATATTATATTATATTCAGCCTTGATATGATAATACTCTCCCCACCCCATGTAATCTCACGTCACAGTTCCAGAAAATATCAGGTACAAGTCACGCAAGTTTGAACTAATGCAACGAGTCAGGCTAGAATCTAAGCATTTAAACGGGAAATGACATGAAAATGTAACCTATACGGAATCACCCAGTATATGTCAGGTAATTCCGTCACATGAATAGTGTCAGGTGTTCTGGGTTAAGCAGTTAAACAAGTTGCATGGGAACCTACCAGAAATCAAGTAAAACACTATAACCAGAAATATCTGAGGATTGACAAACTTTATGTTCCTACTGTTGCAAAATTAAACCAAGAAAATATATAGCAAGCTGCAGGGTTTGGCAATGTATACTTGCCCTCTGATGTATAACTAAGTCCAGAAATTATCTAGCAAGACTGCAAGTTTTGGCGAGGTACACTTGCCTGTGGTTCCTGTTCGGTTTGCAGTTCTGACCTCGACGAGAATTGCAGGCGGTACTCCGGTTGCTGAAACAAACATCACCATCAGATCCAGAAAATATCAATCAGCTAGAAACGCCTGTCCTTGGGTCCAATTTGGAGACAAGGGCAGAAACGGCAGTTTCGGGTCAAAACGGGGTCCACCGGTGGGCCCGCTTTGCACCGAAAAATGCGTCAGGGTCAAAGGTCTCCAAATTCACCAAACTTAGTGTCAACAGGTCAGGAACGCTGATACGAACCCAACGGAACTTCCAGAATTGAATTCCGATGAGCCGAACACAAAATCGCCCGTCGAGCGGGGCCTGTGGGGCCCACGACACGCGATTTCGTCAACGTTCTCAGAATCGAACCAAACTTGGCTCACAGGACCAGCGTATTGCTACGAGTCCGATGGCGCAAGTTTTGTCTCGATCCGACGTGTGTACATCAAGTTAGGGTGAAACGGGGTCTGGTTTTTCCTGTTTTTGGATCGCGGTGTGCGATCACCACAGAATGCGATGCCCCGAACAGTTTGTCCGGACACCGAGAGGGTCATACAGGCTTCGCAACGCAATTTGCGGAATTGGAAACGGAGCTACGAGCAAAAAGTTACACGTACCTGAAGGGGACCCGAAAATCAGGATCAAACCGTGTCCGACTCGTGTCCGACTCGTGTCGGACACAGGATACAGAAATTAGAGTTAGGGTTTGGGGCTCGCTGCGGCGGGGCTCCGTCGGCTGGGACGGCTGCGGCAACGGCGGAGGGGCCGGGTCAGTGCGACGGAGGGCGGCGAGGCGTCCACGGCGGCGCTGGAGGCGGTGCGGCGGCGCGGGGAGAGGGCTGGGCGCTGCTGCTGTGCTCGACGGAGGAGGGGGAGAAGAAGGCGGCGCTGCTGGCCGGCGGAGGCGGGGGCGATGGCGGCGAGGCGGTACGGGGGTGGCGCCGGAGGCTGGCGGCGGCGCGGCGCGTTCGGCGAGGAGTGCGACGCAGTGGCGGTGGCGGGGGTTTCGACGAGGGAGGTCGACGGAGGGGGTTTTATACGCAGCGGCGGTAGGGGGTCGAGCCGAGGGAGGCGGACGACGTGGCAGGGGAGGCGGGGCTCGCGGGGGCGTGGGGTGGACGTGGGCGCCGGCGAGCGGCCGGGCGGGGCGGCGGAAAAGTCGGGCTGTGTGCGGGTCGTGGGGAGAGGGTGGTAGCGGGCTAGCGGGTTGCGGGTCGGGTCTGCCGGATCCGACCCGACCCGACCCGCTAGGGCTCGGGTTGGGCTGGCTCTGTTGGGCCGGGCTGGGCCGGCCCAACGGGCTGGGCTAGGTTTTATATAAAAAAAAATTTAATAATAATAATATTTAAACCAGTAATTATTTAATAATTAAATAATTAATTAAATAATTAAATTTAGGTGCTTTAAAAATAGGTCCGGGGTCCGATAAATTCCAGAAAAATTGCCCTAAGTCCAGTTTTTCATTTTACATCCAAAAATATTATTTTCATAATATTTTAATACTGTTTAATATCAATTAAAAATTATTGAATAATTAAAACCCTGTTTTTAAATTACAGAAAAATCCCAGAAAATTCCAGAAAATTGTGAAAAATTCCAGTTTTAAAATTTTAAAAATTCAGGGGGTTTACAATATACCCCCCCTTAAGAGGATTGCGTCCTCGCAATCAAAGAATAACCGGTCAGCAGAGATGACACGGTCGCAAGCATCGTTTGAAAACACATCACAAGATACTTAGGGAATACCGTTTCCCTAACAAATTGAAAGTTATACACTTTCCAGGAAAATCTAGTTAAAACTATAACTATTTAGGAAAACCAGGTTATGATTACAAGTTGCAAATTTACTAGGTTGGGGCTGAGGTCACGAACCAATAGGCACGAACTATAACAAGACTAAAAACGGATAACTATATATCACTTACTCGCTTCGGCTTCCTGCACAGTCATCGCGTAAGCTTGTCCTCGTCCTTGAGGTAGATTCCTCTACTGCTGCTGAGCTTGCTGGTAGGGTGCTGCTCGAGGTGTTGGTGGAGTTTGCTGGTTTGCCCTTGGTGCTCCTTCTCTTCGCTCAGGGCAGTCTCTTACTACATGCTGTCTGGATCCGCAGCCTAAGCATAGTCCGAGTTTACGTCTACATTCCTTCTCGACATGGCCTATCTTGCCGCAGTGGTAACAGGTAGGAAGGTAGAAGGCTTTTGGTGCAGCTGGTGGTGGCGAGCTTGTTTGTTGACGCTTTGCAGACTCCTCTTGTGCTGCTTTGGTTGGTGCGGATGGGGAGGGCCGCTTCAGTCTGGTCTCTCTCTTGGTGACGCGCTCTATGCGTCGAGCCGCGGCAAGAACGTCCGAGTATGATGTTGGTGCGACGGACCCAATTAGTTTCTGCAGCTCAATGTTCAGTCCGTCGAAGAATTTCTCGGCCTTTTCTTCCTCAGTCGGGATCAGGGTTGGGGCGAAGCGGCTCAACCGAATGAACTCAGCGTTGTACTCTTCCACCGTCATAGAGTCCTGAGTGAGGCGATTAAACTTGTCCCGCAGTTCTGATCGAGCGATAGCCGGAATGTACATCTCCTGGAAGAGCCTGGAAAACTCTTCCCAAGTGACTCGGTCTGGTCCGAGTCGTGCCTCCTCGGATAGCCACCAGTGATGAGCATTATCCGTCAATTGCATTCGGACGGCAGTCATCCAACGTTCCCGTGGTAGCTCAGCTGCTTCAAGTTGATGCCGAATATTGGTGAGCCATTCATGAACTTCTGTGGGCTCTTCCTTGCCTGAGAAGGTACGGGGCTTCAGTTGGCGGAAGTCAGTGATAGAGCCTGTAGATGGCCGTCGGGCTGGTAGGTTGGCCTGCTCCAGTACAGTTACAATGCTGTCCCTCAAGAAATTAGCTTCGCGACGCTGAGCCTCGTGTTGGACTTGTTGCTGTGCTTGCATCATCGCGTAGATCATTTGGAATATTTGCTGTCCGTCGATTGGCTGTCCTGGTGGGAACACGGGCATTGGTGGGACAAACTGCGGCGGAGGTGGGATGTCGTCGCGCCGGAATCGGGAGGTAGGTTGACCTGCTTGCTGGCTCTGTTGAGTTATGGGGATTCCTCCGACTGGTGTCACATCGTCGTCGTAGGTGACCCCTGTAGCTTGTGGCATTCTGACGGGAGTCTCGTTGCATTCTTGTGGGTCCATTTCCCTGTATCCAAAATAACCAATAAGAGGCGCACAGGGAACAAGGCAAGATGCAAGTTCAAGTTAGTTCGAATACGATACAGATATCAAAAACGATTCAAGCAAGTGGATGAGATCCTAAAAACTTATCCTATCTTATTGCAGGCCTGTTCGGTCCCTAAGTTGAAACCGAACAATTTAGTCGTTGACCTGCATGGGCCACCACAAAAAACCATGTCACGCCCCAGTCCCAAAATGACGAGGGACTGAGCACGTGAGCAATGGCCAGCAGCACGCACCGATGGACAATCCAATTTAATGGATCCATCAGGGCATGCTTAAGCTGTAGTCTAGCAGTACTAAGTACAAGTCTCAGGTATTTCTAATCTCATCCACAGAATAAACACAGAGTAATACCAGAAATAATGCAAATAGAAATAAATAAGCAATAAATAAGATTATCTCGGGAAACAACTCCGAGAATTAGTCTGTTACAATTAAGGAAACATAGACTGGAAATAAAATGCTGAAAAAAAAATACTGTGTAGCTGAAGCCGGTGCTCAGGTGAAGTCTTCGGCCACTATCTCGTCCTCGGTTCCGGGTTCTGTTCCAAGGAGTGCTCCTGTACCGTACACCTCGGGGAAGTTCTCCTCGGCTATACCTGGGGACATAGTCCATTCCAGGTCCTCAGGGGACATAACAAGGTACAGAAAATACAAGCCAAAACATATGCAGTGCAGCAATAAAATAGACAGCAGGGTAAATATATAAACCAGCTAGTGATATGCATGTGAGAGTTTTAGTCATACTCAGGCTGAGACTACTACAGGATCAGTGTCGAAGAAACCATAGCAGTATTTTCTCGAAGAGCCAGTAAGGAACCAAAGCTCTGTATCAGAGTCTAAGGCACCGCCAGATAAAAGTATTTATATTATATTATATTCAGCCTTGATATGATAATACTCTCCCCACCCCATGTAATCTCACGTCACAGTTCCAAAAAATATCAGGTACAAGTCACGCAAGTTTGAACTAATGCAATGAGTCAGGCTAGAATCTAAGCATTTAAACGGGAAATGACATAAAAATGTAACCTATACGGAATCACCCAGTATATGTCAGGTAATTCCGTCACATGAATAGTATAAGGTGTTCTGGGTTAAGCAGTTAAACAAGTTGCATGGGAACCTACCAAAAATCAAGTAAAACACTATAACCAGAAATATCTGAGGATTGACAAACTTTATGTTCCTACTGTTGCAAAATTAAACCAAGAAAATATATAGCAAGCTGCAGGGTTTGGCAATGTATACTTGCCCTCTGATGTATAACTAAGTCCAGGAATTATCTAGCAAGACTGCAAGTTTTGGCGAGGTACACTTGCCTGTGGTTCCTGTTCGGTTTGCAGTTCTGACCTCGGCGAGAATTGCAGGCGGTACTCCGGTTGCTGAAACAAACATCACCATCAGATCCAGAAAATATCAATCAGCTAGAAACGCCTGTCCTTGGGTCCAATTTGGAGACAAGGGCAGAAACGGTAGTTTCGGGTTAAAACGGGGTCCACCGGTGGGCCCGCTTTGCACCGAAAAATGCATCAGGGTCAAAGGTCTCCAAATTTACCAAACTTAGTGTCAACAGGTCAGGAACGCTGATACGAACCCAACGGAACTTTCAGAATTGAATTCCGATGAGCCGAACACAAAATCGCCCGTCGAGCGGGGCCTGTGGGGCCCACGACACGTGATTTCGTCAACGTTCTCAGAATCGAACCAAACTTGGCTCACAGGACCAGCGTATTGCTACGAGTCCGATGGCACAAGTTTCGTCTCGATCCGACGTGTGTACATCAAGTTAGGGTAAAATGGGGTCTGGTTTTTCCTGTTTTTGGATCGCGGTGTGCGATCACCACAGAACGCGATGCCCCGAACAGTTTGTCCGGACACCGAGAGGGTCATACAGGCTTCGCAACGCAATTTGCGAAATTGGAAACGAAGCTACGAGCAAAAAGTTACACGTACCTGAAGGGGACCCAAAAATCAGGATCAAACCGTGTCCGACTCGTGTCCGACTCGTGTCGGACACAGGATACAGAAATTAGGGTTAGGGTTTAGGGCTCGCTGCGGCGGGGCTCCGTCGGCTGGGACGGCTGCGGCAACGGCGGAGGGGCCGGGTCAGTGCGACGGAGGGCGGCGAGGCGTCCACGGCGGCGCTGGAGGCGGTGCGGCGGCGCGGGGAGAGGGCTGGGCGCTGCTGCTGTGCTCGACGGAGGAGGGGGAGAAGAAGGCGGCGCTGCTGGCCGGAGGAGGCGGGGGGCGGCGAGGCGGTACGGGGGGTGGCGCCGGAGGCTGGCGGCGGCGCGGCGCGTTCGGCGAGGAGTGCGGCGCAGTGGCGGTGGCGGGGGTTTCGACGAGGGAGGTCGACGGAGGGGGTTTTATACGCAGCGGCGGTGGGGGGTCGAGCCGAGGGAGGCGGACGACGTGGCAGGGGAGGCGGGGCTCGCGGGGGCGTGGGGTGGACGTGGGCGCCGGCGAGCGGCCGGGCGGGGCGGCGGAAAAGTCGGGCTGTGTGCGGGTCGTGGGGAGAGGGTGGTAGCGGGCTAGCGGGTTGCGGGTCGGGTCTGCCAGATCCGACCCGACCTGACCCGCTAGGGCTCGGGTTGGGCTGGCTCTGTTGGGCCGGGCTGGGCCGGCCCAACGGGCTGGGCTAGGTTTTATATAAAAAAAAAAATAATAATAATAATATTTAAACCAGTAATTATTTAATAATTAAATAATTAATTAAATAATTAAATTTAGGTGCTTTAAAAATAGGTCCGGGGTCCGATAAATTCCAGAAAAATTGCCCTAAGTCCAGTTTTTCATTTTACATCCAAAAATATTATTTTCATAATATTTTAATACAATTTAATATTAAATAAAAATTATTGAATAATTAAAACCCTGTTTTTAAATTACAGAAAAATCCCAGAAAATTCCAGAAAATTGTGAAAAATTCCAGTTTTAAAATTTTAAAAATTCAGGGGGTTTACAGTCACGATATCCATCTCTAGGTGACGTTACACAACTCCGCATACGGTGTTTGTAAACCCCCTGATTTTTTTAAAATTTTAAAAACTGGATTTTTCACAATTTTCTGGAATTTTCTAGGATTTTCGGTAATTTAAAAACAGGGTTTAAATTATTCTATGATTTTTAATTGATATTAAATGATATTAAAATATTATAAAAATAATATTTTTGGATGTAAAATGAAAAACTGGACTTAGGGCAATTTTTCTGGAATTTATCGGACCCGGACCTATTTTTAAATGCCTGAAAACTATTTATTTAATTTATTAATTAATTTTCTGATATTATTTATTATTATTATTGATTTTATTATTTTTATTTTTATTTTTCTTCGGCCCGCGGCCCGTTGGGCCGGCCCGGCCCAGCCCAACCCGGCCCAGTACCCGCCCCAGCGGGTCGGGTCGGATCCGCCGCCGCCCGACCCGAACCCGCCCGCTCGCCCGCAACCCGCCACGACCCTCTCCCTCTCTCCCCGACTTTCCCGGCGCCCCCGCCGGCCACGTCGCCGCGCCCCTGCGCCCCTCGGCCCCTCCGCTCCGCCACGCCCCCGCCATTTCCGGCCACCCCCGACTCCCCAGCCGCCTATTTAAACCCTAAGGCCACCGCCCTAGCCTACCCCGCCACCACCACCGTCCCACCAGCTCCCCCGCCGACGCCGAGACTCCGCCGCCGACCCTACGCCGCCAGCGCCGCCCGCCGCAGCTCCCTCCTCCGCCTCCCCCTTCGTCTCCGGCGCCTTCCCCCACAGCAGCAGCAGCAGCAGCGGCAGCTCCGCCGCCGTCCACTCGCCGCCGGCGAGCCTCGAGCGCCTCGCCGCAGAGCCCCGGCCCCCTCCGCCGCAGCCCGGCCGCCCTCAGCCGCCCCTGCCGCCGGCCAGTATAGCCCTAGCCCTAACCCTAACCCTAATTCTCGATTCCGTGTCCGACACGAATCGGACACGTGTCGGACACGTGTCGGACACGATTCGATCCGATTTTTCGGGTCCCCTTCAGGTGCGTGTAACTTTTTATTCGTAGCTCCGTTTTCGTTTCCGCAAATTGCGTTGCGAAGCCTGTATGACCCTCTCGGTGCCCGGATAAACTGTTCGGGGCATCGCGTCCTGTGGTGATCGCACACCGCGATCCAAAAACAGGAAAAACCAGACCCCGTTTCACCCTAACTTGGTGTACACACGTCGGATCGAGACGAAACTTGCGCCATCGGACTCGTAGCAATACGCTGGTCCTGTGAGCCAAGTTTGGTTTGATTCTGAGAACGTTGACGAAATCGCGTGTCGTGGGCCCCACAGGCCCCGCTCGACGGGCGATTTTGTGTTCGACTCATCGGAATCCAATTCTGGAAGTTCCGTTGGGTTCGTATCAGCGTTCCTGACCTGTTGACACTAAGTTTAGTAAATTTGGAGACCTTTGACCCTGACGCATTTTTCGGTGCAAAGCGGGCCCACATGTGGACCCCGTTTTGACCCGAAACTGTCGTTTCTGCCCTTGTCTCCAAATTGGACCCAAGGACAGGCGTTTCTAGCTGATTGATATTTTCTGGATCTGATGGTGATGTTTGTTTCAACAACCGGAGTACCGCCTGCAATTTCCGCCGAGGTCAGAACTGCAAACCGAACAGGAACCACAGGCAAGTGTACCTCGCCAAAACTTGCAGTCTTGCTAAATAATTCCTGGACTTAGTTATACATCAGAGGGCAAGTATACATTGCCAAACCCTGCAGCTTGCTATATATTTTCTTGGTTTAATTTTGCAACAGTAGGAACATAAAGCTTGTCAATTCTCAGATATTTTGGTAGATTCCCATGTAACTTGTTTAACTGCTTAACCCAGGACACCTGACACTGTTCATGTGACGGAATTGCCTGACATATACATGGTGATTCCGTATAGGTTACATTTTCATGTCATTTCTAGTTTACATGCTTAGATTCTAGCCTGACTCATTGCATTAGTTCAAACTTGCGTGACTGGTACCTGATATATTCTGGAACTGTGACGTGAGATTTCATGGGGTGGGGAGAGTATAATCATATCAAGGCTGAATATAATATATTATAAATACTTTTAACTGGCGGTGCCTTAGACTCTGATACAGAGCTTTGGTTCCTTACTGGCCCCTGCGAGAAAATACTGCTATGGTTTCTTCGACAATGATCCTGTAGTAGTCTCAGCCTGAGTATGACTAAAACTCTCACTTGCATATCACTAGCTGGTTTACATATTTACCCTGCTGTTCAATATTGCTGCACTGCATATGTTTTGGCTTGTATTTTCCGTACCTTGTTATGTCCCCTGAGGACCTGGAATGGACTATGTCCCCAGGTATAGCTGCAGAGACCTACCCAGAGGTGTACGGTACCGGAGCACTTCTCGAAGCAGAACCAGGAACCGAGGACGAGATAGTTGCAGAAGACTTCACCTGAGCACCGGCTTCAGCTACACTGTATTTCCTTTTCAGCATTTTATTTCCAGTCTATGTTTCCTTAATTGTAACAGACTAATTCTCGGAGTTGTTTCCCGAGATAATCTTATTTATTGCTTATTTATTTCTATTTGCATTATTTCTGGCATTACTCTGTGTTTATTCTGTGGATGAGATTAGAAATACCTGAGACTTGTACTTAGTACTGCTAGACTACAGCTTAAGCATGCCCTGATGGATCCATTAAATTGGGTTGTCCATCGGTGCGTGCTGCTGGCCATTGCTCACGTGCTCAGTCCCTCGTCATTTTGGGACTGGGGCGTGACATGGTTTTTGTGGTGGCCCATGCAGGTCTACGACTAAATTGTTCGGTTTCAACTTAGGGACCGAACAGGCCTGCAATAAGATAGGATAAGTTTTTATGATCTCATCCACTTGCTTGAATCGTTTTTGATATCTGTATCGTATTCGAACTAACTTGAACTTGCATCTTGCCTTGTTTCCTGTGTGCCTCTTATTGGTTATTTTGGATACAGGGAAATGGACCCACAAGAATGCAACGAGACTCCCGTCAGGACGCCACAAGCTACAGGTGTCACCTACGACGACGACGTGACACCAGTCGGAGGAATCCCCACAACTCAACAGAGCCAGCAGGCAGGTCCACCTACCTCCCGATTCCGGCGCGATGACATCCCACCTCCGCCGCAGTTCGTCCCACCAATGCCCGTGTTCCCACCAGGACAGCCGATCGACGGGCAGCAAATATTCCAAATGATCTACGCGATGATGCAAGCACAGCAACAAGTCCAACACGAGGCTCAGCGTCGCGAAGCTAATTTCTTGAGGGACAGCATTGTAACTGCACTGGAGCAAGCCAACCTACCAGCTCGACGGCCAACTACAGGCTCAATCACTGACTTCCGCCAACTGAAGCCCCACACTTTTTCTGGAAAAGAGGAGCCCACAGAAGTTCATGAGTGGCTCACCAACATACGACATCAACTTGAAGCAGCTGAACTTCCACGGGAACGCTGGATGACTGCCGTTCGAATGCAATTGACGGACAATGCCCATCACTGGTGGTTGTCTGAGGAGACACGACTCGGACCAGACCGAGTCACTTGGGAGGAGTTCTCCAGACTCTTCCAGGAGATGTACATACCTGCCATCGCTCGATCAGAACTGCAGGACAAGTTTAATCGCCTCACTCAGGAGGCTATGACGGTGGAAGAGTACAACGCTGAGTTCATTCGTTTGAGCCGCTTCGCCCCCACCCTGATCCCGACTGAGGAAGAGAAGGCCGAGAAATTCTTCGACGGACTGAACATTGAGCTGCAGAAACTAATTGGGTCCGTCGCACCAACATCATACTCGGACGTTCTTGCCGCGGCTCGAGGCATAGAGCGCGTCACCAAGAGAGAGACCAGACTGAAGCGGCCGTCCCCATCCGCACCAACCAAAGCAGCACAAGAGGAGTCTGCAAAGCGTCAACAAATAAGCTCGCCACCAGCAGCAGCACCAAAAGCCTTCTACCTTCCTACCTGTTACCACTGCGGCAAGATAGGCCATGTCGAGAAGGAATGTAGACGTAAACTCGGACTATGCTTAGGCTGCGGATCCAGACAGCATGCAGTAAGAGACTGCCCCGAGCGTAGAGAAGGAACACCAAGGGCGAACCAGCAAACTCCACCAGCGCCTCGAGCAGCACCCTACCAGCAAGCTCAGCAACAGCAGAGGAATCTACCTCAAGGACGAGAGCAAGCTTACGCGATGACTGTGCAGGAAGCCGATGCGAGTAAGTGATTTATAGTTATCCGTTTTTAGTCTTGTTGTAGTTCGTGCCTATTGGTTCGTGACCTCAGCCCCAACCTAGTAATTTGCAACTTGTAATCATAACCTGGTTTTTCATAAAAGTTATAGTTTTAACTAGATTTTCCTGGAAAGTGTAAACTTTCAAATTTTAGGGAAACGATATTCCCTAAGTATCTTGTGATGTGTTTTTGAACAATGTTTGCGACCGCGTCATCTCTGTTGACCGGTTATTCTTTGATTGCGAGAACGCAATCCTCTTAAGGGGGGTATATTGTAAACCCCCTGATTTTTTTAAAATTTTAAAAACTGGATTTTTCACAATTTTCTGGAATTTTCTAGGATTTTCGGTAATTTAAAAACAGGGTTTAAATTATTCTATGATTTTTAATTGATATTAAATGATATTAAAATATTATGAAAATAATATTTTTGGATGTAAAATGAAAAACTGGACTTAGGACAATTTTTCTGGAATTTATCGGACCCCGGACCTATTTTTAAATGCCTGAAAACTATTTATTTAATTTATTAATTAATTTTCTGATATTATTTATTATTATTATTGATTTTATTATTTATATTTTTCTTCGGCCCGCGGCCCGTTGGGCCGGCCCGGCCCAGCCCAACCCGGCCCAGTACCCGCCCCAGCGGGTCGGGTCGGATCCGCCGCCGCCCGACCCGAACCCGCCCGCTCGCCCGCAACCCGCCACGACCCTCTCCCTCTCTCCCCGACTTTCCCGGCGCCCCCGCCGGCCACGTCACCGCGCCCCCGCGCCCCTCGGCCCCTCCGCTCCGCCACGCCCCCGCCATTTCCGGCCACCCCTGACTCCCCAGCCGCCTATTTAAACCCTAAGGCCACCGCCCTAGCCTACCCCGCCACCACCACCGTCCCACCAGCTCCCCCGCCGATGCCGAGACTCCGCCGCCGACCCTACGCCGCCAGCGCCGCCCGCCGCAGCTCCCTCCTCCGCCTCCGCCTCCCCCTTCGTCTCCGGCGCCTTCCCCCACAGCAGCAGCAGCAGCGGCAGCTCCGCCGCCGTCCACGCGCCGCCGGCGAGCCTCGAGCGCCGCGCCGCCTCGCCGCAGAGCCCCGGCCCCCTCTGCCGCAGCCCGGCCGCCCTCAGCCGCCCCTGCCGCCGGCCAGTACAGCCCTAGCCCTAACCCTAACCCTAATTCTCGATTCCGTGTCCGACACGAATCGGACACGTGTCGGACACGTGTCGGACACGATTCGATCCGATTTTTCGGGTCCCCTTCAGGTGCGTGTAACTTTTTATTCGTAGCTCCGTTTTCGTTTCCGCAAATTGCGTTGCGAAGCCTGTATGACCCTCTCGGTGCCCGGATAAACTGTTCGGGGCATCGCGTCCTGTGGTGATCGCACACCGCGATCCAAAAACAGGAAAAACCAGACCCCGTTTCACCCTAACTTGGTGTACACACGTCGGATCGAGACGAAACTTGCGCCATCGGACTCGTAGCAATACGCTGGTCCTGTGAGCCAAGTTTGGTTTGATTCTGAGAACGTTGACGAAATCGCGTGTCGTGGGCCCCACAGGCCCCGCTCGACGGGCGATTTTGTGTTCGACTCATCGGAATCCAATTCTGGAAGTTCCGTTGGGTTCGTATCAGCGTTCCTGACCTGTTGACACTAAGTTTGGTAAATTTGGAGACCTTTGACCCTGACGCATTTTTCGGTGCAAAGCGGGCCCACATGTGGACCCCGTTTTGACCCGAAACTGTCGTTTCTGCCCTTGTCTCCAAATTGGACCCAAGGACAGGCGTTTCTAGCTGATTGATATTTTTTGGATCTGATGGTGATGTTTGTTTCAACAACCGGAGTACCGCCTGCAATTCCCGCCGAGGTCAGAACTGCAAACCGAACAGGAACCACAGGCAAGTGTACCTCGCCAAAACTTGCAGTCTTGCTAAATAATTCCTGGACTTAGTTATACATCAGAGGGCAAGTATACATTGCCAAACCCTGCAGCTTGCTATATATTTTCTTGGTTTAATTTTGCAACAGTAGGAACATAAAGCTTGTCAATTCTCAGATATTTTGGTAGATTCCCATGTAACTTGTTTAACTGCTTAACCCAGGACACCTGACACTGTTCATGTGACCGAATTGCCTGACATATACATGGTGATTCCGTATAGGTTACATTTTCATGTCATTTCTAGTTTACATGCTTAGATTCTAGCCTGACTCATTGCATTAGTTCAAACTTGCGTGACTGGTACCTGATATATTCTGGAACTGTGACGTGAGATTTCATGGGGTGGGGAAAGTATAATCATATCAAGGCTGAATATAATATATTATAAATACTTTTAACTGGCGGTGCCTTAGACTCTGATACAGAGCTTTGGTTCCTTACTGGCCCCTGCGAGAAAATACTGCTATGGTTTCTTCGACAATGATCCTGTAGTAGTCTCAGCCTGAGTATGACTAAAACTCTCACTTGCATATCACTAGCTGGTTTACATATTTACCCTGCTGTTCAATATTGCTGCACTGCATATGTTTTGGCTTGTATTTTCCGTACCTTGTTATGTCCCCTGAGGACCTGGAATGGACTATGTCCCCAGGTATAGCTGCAGAGACCTACCCAGAGGTGTACGGTACCGGAGCACTTCTCGAAGCAGAACCAGGAACCGAGGACGAGATAGTTGCAGAAGACTTCACCTGAGCACCGGCTTCAGCTACACTGTATTTCCTTTTCAGCATTTTATTTTCAGTCTATGTTTCCTTAATTGTAACAGACTAATTCTCGGAGTTGTTTCCCGAGATAATCTTATTTATTGCTTATTTATTTTTATTTGCATTATTTCTGGCATTACTCTGTGTTTATTCTGTGGATGAGATTAGAAATACCTGAGACTTGTACTTAGTACTGCTAGACTACAGCTTAAGCATGCCCTGATGGATCCATTAAATTGGGTTGTCCATCGGTGCGTGCTGCTGGCCATTGCTCACGTGCTCAGTCCCTCGTCATTTTGGGACTGGGGCGTGACAGTGTTGGCACCCGACTATTAATCGGACGCTAAGTAAGTCACACGGTCCTAGGTTAAGCATGTATAACAGATAAATAAGACAAGGAATTAAGTAGCAAAAACTGTAGGATTTGGCAAGATACACTTGCCTGGGGTTCTGTTTCCAACTGTAGCTCTGACCTCAGTGGAAATTACAGGTACTGCTCCGGTTGCTGAAATAAACATCACCATCAGATCCAGAAAATATCAAATAGCTAGAAACGCCTGTCCTTGAGTCCAATTTGGATACAGGGACGAAAATGACCGTTTATGGTCAAAGCGGGGTCCATATGTAGCCCACTTCGCACCGAAAAACGTGTCAGAATCAAAGATCTCCAAATCTGTCAAACTTAGTGTCAACAGGTCCAGAACGTTGATACGAATCCAACGAAACTTCCAGAATTGGATTCCGATGAGCCGATCACAAAATCGTCCGTCAAGTGGAGCCGTGGGGCCCACGATACACGATTTTGTCAACATTCTCAGAATCGAACCAAACTTGGGTCACAGGACCAGCGTATTGCTACGAGTCCGATGGCGCAAGTTTTGTTTCCATCCGACGTGTATACACGAAGTTACAGCGAGATCCAGAAAAGGCGGATACGGGGCGTTGTCGGCGGATACACGTTTATTCCGGTGTGCAGGCACATCCAAATCAACTTCTGCAAAATCCCGCACGTCCGTATCGACGGCGCACACGTTTCGGTGAAGACCGCACGCGACCAAGTCGTCCCGTTTGGCGGGACGCACTCCGTTCTGGGAGAAAATGGGGTAAATATTTTTCTGTTTTTGGATCGCGGTTTGCGATCACCACAGGACGCGATGCACCGAGCGGGTTGCACAGGCATCGAGAGGGTCATGCAGTCTACGCATCACAACTGACGGAACCGAAAATGGGTCAACAAGGAGAGAGAACGGGTTACCTGAATAGGGCTCCGTGAACCGAGGATTTCACGTGTCCGCGTGTCGTCTCGACACTAGCTGTGTCCTGTGTCCGGGCTGAGTCGTGTCCGGTCCGAGCTAGGGTTTAGGGCTCAGGCGGCCAGCGGCTAGGGCTGGGCTCGTCGGTGCAGGCCGGAGCTTCGTCGGAGGAGGGACAGCGCTGGCGGAGGCGGAGCGGAGCGGAGGGGTTCTGGCAGCGGGCTGCGCTGGTGGAGGTGGGCGGCCGGATGGGGGAGAGCGGATGCCGGGAACGGAGGAGCAGGGAGGAGGCGGAGGAGAGGGGGAGAGGGTTTTATAGGAGAAAGGGAGGAGATGGAGAGGCGGCCGATGCGGGAGGGAAACCGGAGCAGCGCGGGCTGCCGGAGCGACGGCCGTTACGCGGCGGGCGGGGGCTGAAACGGTCGGGGAGAAGAGAGAGGGGCTGGCCGGGTCGGGTCGGGCGGAGTCGGGTCGGGTCAGGCGGATCCGGCCCGATCAAATAAGAAATGAATGCGGGTCGGGTCGGGTTTCGGGTCGCGGGTTAGACCCGAATCCGCTAAGGTTGAGTTGGGTTGGGTTTGCTAAACCGGTCTAGGTTTGTTCGGTTTGGTTTGGTTCAATTGAACCGGGTTTATTTCTAGGTTTATTTTGGTTTAATTATAACTTGGTTTTTAGGGCTTTATAAATGTTTTCGGGGTCCAATAAATTCCCGAAAAATTACCCTATGTCTAATTTTTTATTTTACACCAGAAAATATTATTTCCATAATATTTTAATATTATTTAACATAATTTAAAAATTATTTAAATTTAAAATACCTTAGTTTTAATTACAGAAAAATTCCAGAAATTTACAGAAAATTGTGAAAAATTCTAAATTAAAAATTCTTGAAAAATCAGGGGGTTTACAAAATCCGCTCATTTCTTCTCAAGACCGTTCGATCAGCACCATCGTCAATCACAGCCGTCAGCCGCTCATTGCCTAAACCCGGAATCTCTGCCAAAAAAGAAGTCACTGAAAAGATGATTCAGATTGTCCCAAAATTTTTTTTTTCTAAATTTTTTACTTAAAATTTAATTCAGGATTATTTGACAGTCCTTTCAATAGTTTAAACTGTCAAAATTTTAACAGTTCTAAATAATATATACAAAGTAAAATTTTAAGTAAAAAAAAAAAAAAAATTTAGAAATAAATGTACTGCGTATTTTATAGGGCCTTTATCATCGGCCAATCCAATTATTTCTCTCTCTAGAGCTCCGCCACTCTCTCTCCTCCTCTCTCTCTGGAAGAACAGCCATGAAGGGTCCTGGTCTATACTCCGATATTGGAAAGAAAGCCAAAGGTTCGCTTCCCAATTTCTACTCGTTTTTTCTTTATTTCTTATTCTCGATTTCTTGGGATTATTTTCTGATATTTTGGTCGGATTCTTAGATCTACTGACCAGGGACTATACCTATGATCAGAAGCTCTCGATCTCAAGCTACAGCGCTTCCGGAGTGGTAACCCCCCAGATCTTGATTTTTTTTTTTTTCCATAATTTTTTTCGATCCGATTCGAATCGATTCTCGTAGTAAATTATTTCTGTAAATATCTGTTTTTGGAATCGATTTCGATTCGTGGTTGATCTTGACCTAATTTTTGTGAGGGATAGTTCCATCTATTTGATACTTGCATTATTAAAGTTACTATTCGAGTTCTTGATCGTGTGTTTTGATCTAGAAGCTGTGGCGTGGCCGTATAGCCGTGTTAGGGATAGTTGAGTTTATTTGATTAAGGTTGATGTACGGCTTCTTGATTTTGTGTCTGAGCTTGAAATTTATTGCGTGACTGACTGAGGGATCAATATGGTCTACCAGTTTTTGTTGGATTTGGTTTGGGATTATATTCCTCAAACATCCTGTTATGTTGTTAATTTGTCACTTTTGTGATTATGATATGCAGGTTTGTCTGTGTTGTGTCGACACAGATATGATGTGGTCCATATGGGCAAGATATCGATTTTCGAGTGTATTTATGGGTTGTCTGTGTCTCACGTCATATACGCGTCTCACTGGATGTTACACATACATGTATTCGGCACTGAGTTTTGGTTCGTAAATGTTTGTTTGTTATTTTCATTTTGTTGTTTCTATAAGATTGGATTTAACCTCTCTTTCTTCTATGTTCCATAGACACTACAAACAATGGCGGATCCAGGATGACATTTTACTGGGGGCACAATCATAATGGGATTCAGAGATGTCACGACCCGCACCCGATATAGGGGCACGAGTATGTGGGTACGTCGAGCCTACGCCGTAGCATCGACGGTAGAACGCTGTCTAGGTCATCAATATCTAGGTATCAATCATACTAATACAACTAGTTCTATCATATAATCAGTCACCATAATGTAAAGGCAGAATGAATAAGCAAGATAAACCAAAATAAAATTCTAAAGGAATGAAACTAGACATAATATGAAATAAGAAGCAGTGAAGCACTAGCCTAGATATCTACAATTGTCACATCAAGGTCCATGTTGTAAGAGCAGCCATGTCTATAGCATCACTCTGAAATCTTGGAATGGAGAGCACAACAATCACTGAAAAATGTTATCCAGTCAGGATTGGAGCGAAGCACACCTCTAACAGCAGTTCCAAATAAATGATAAAGACTATGAAACAGTAAATAGTAAATAAATACAGGATAATGAAATAAGAGCAGGAAACGAAAATAGGAACTGATAATGGAAATGCGGGAATGTAAATAAGCAAAGTAATGTAATCTCATACATGAATCAGGAAATAGTAAACTAGCTAAGTGTGTGAGTACTGGCTTCGACATGTGATCGGCTTGGAAACATGAACATGGATCATGGCCTGGTTAATCATACGTGAAGTGTATGATTAACACTAACATGGTATTTGTACATGAATACTTGTACATGGATGAGTATGATCACATATCTAACTAATACTCCCCAACCTCCGACTGGTATAGTGGATCCAACCATGACACGTTATGACACATGATTCACAGAGCAGGGAGCCATCATTCTCAGGAATCAGTGTCTATACATGTATAGGAATCACAGGGCATGTACAAGGTCCTACAGGAAATAACATCTCATGACGGGATCCTGAATATACCAATCCATGTAAAATCGTGTCAGGAATCATGTATAACTACACTAGATACTCATAACATAGAAACTACCATATATAGAAAACTATCAGAGAATGTACTCGCATGTGGTCCTGAGCAAATGATGCATCTCGGTGTCCGAACTAGTGTCACACTGACCTATATATGAAATTTTATGTCATTTGGTGTATTGGAATAATAAACATGCTTAAATAAGCTAAAATATGATATCTAGGCCAAAAGTATGTCATATTAGTCAATTCTAGATAATATTAATCTATACCTAGGTTTCTAGGTCCATACCTTGTTATACTAGATTATACTAGCTAATATTAGACACTAGGATACCATACACTGAGTATATATATATATATATATATATATATATATATATATATATATATATATATATATACTATTACCTTAGTTAATATCTATAACTTGATATCTAAATCTCCCCTGATAACTTGGTGTTCACTTATACCTCACACTAGTCCCAAGGCATCAATATCCTCACCTTGCTATTACCTCATTACTTACTTACCTAGACCATTTATTCATATCTAAGTACAAATCTTTAGCCCTTACCTTAGTATCTGGGTATTACCTCATCTTAACTGATATTTGTTATCTCTAGGGTCAACCCTTCAACCTTGCCTCACCAATACAATCACCTCCACTTGCACATACATTGTGCACTGCCACTGTGCATCATGTCTGTGCACAACATGTACAAGTGTGCACTTATGCACAGGTACTGCACCAGTACTGTGCAAAACTACTTCTCCCCTACTGCCTTCCCTAGTTATGCACTAATCTAGCACAATTAAGAGTCACACATACCCATGTGATGACTGCCACCAACCTACACTTGGACTGCAGATACATACTACTGCTACTACTCACTTCCTATGAAGCTACTGCATCAGTCCCCTTGAACCCGAGCCATTCTTGCTGATATCAAGAGTCCCCAACTAGTATATTTCCCTGTGCAAACAATGCAACCCGAGTCTGGTGACACTGCAGTTAGTGTGTGTATAACTATATATATATATATATATATATATATATATATATAGTTAAATATATGTATATAACATACAACAAGTCATATACTTACATATGTATATAACACAATAATATGTATATCAATCTAGTATTTAAGATAGTATATTGGCATACACTCAATACATGTCAATTTAGCAAACACCTATGATGCACCACACTAGTATCACACTATATCTATTATACTCTTGTGATACGCTCAAGATAACTTTACCAACCCTCACCAAACACTATCCAAATCATAGCAACACATCTAATATAGTAATTAGAGTCTAATTAGTACAAATAATAGTTATAGCAATGTGTTGTGGAGATTATGACATGTGTATCACAAGTGTCAAAGGAAAATCCTCCAAAATTATTCCGTATCACGACGTATCATGATACGGCCTACTCGTATCCAATTGTGGACACATATCTAGCCACACACAACCAAACTAGTGTCAATTTAGTCTAATTGACCAATTGACAAACACTTGGTGCACCAATGTCGGATTTTTTTCAAATTGGGCACAAAAATTAATGTAACATTCACAATAGGGGTCCCTAGAGGCTAAATCTTCTTCTTATAGGTAGCCCTAGTCCATAGGTAGGCTCCTAATGATCAAATTGTATAAATATAACCTAATTAAAGAAGGAATTCTGAATTGTACCTATTGGGAGATGGATTTTCAATTAACTTCTCCAAAAGGACACAAAGAGGACACAACTAGTGGAATCTCCTCCTTGGTGCTCCTTGCCTCCTCCAAGCTTCTAAGTCTTCTAATGGTGAAGAATGGGAGGGATTGTAAGTGATTGGTGAAAATTTGGTGGAGTGATGGGTTGATTTGGGAAAGAACACCAATTTGGGAATGAATGAGTGCAAATGAGGAGAAGAGAGAAGATCCCCCTCCCTAAATAGGGCCGTCCACTCTACCCCTCCAAGCAATGTATAAAGACTCTAATATCCCTATTGGGTTGTCATGAAGAGAAGTTAATTAGTGGGAAGCTTCTATTCCTAATGAAGGAATTAGTTAAAACACTAATTAATCGAAGGGTGACTAAAGTAAATTCTAATTGGGCCTAATTAAATTGTTGGGTCCATGGTTCATGACAAGTGTAATTGAGTCCATTAACACAAGTCCAATAATTAATCTAGCCTACTAACAATAATTAATAAATACAATATTTAAATATATAGCATGCACAATAATTAAATAATTATGAAATGACCAAAATATCTCTAGTGGAAAATGTGATACTTACAGGAGACAACGTCTCCGAAAATTGAACATATATGAACAAAGTACAGAATTGAAAATTGAACATACACACCATTCCAAACAACCCCAAAATTCGATGCTGTGTCCGTGTCCATGTCGCATCAGACAAGTGTCACACTCCAAAATAAAATGATATGTCAAAATCTACATCGTGTTAGTGTTCTCGTGTCATATTTGTGTCCAAGCAACATAATCCAGGATCTAAAGACAAAGATCAAGATTTCGGAGAAACCGTACCGATCTCCACACCGAGGCCGTTGAGGCCGGAGACCAGCACGTTCGACGCGAGTCCGTGAGTCCTCCACTCCTCGGCAGCTCCGGCCAGCAGGTGGCACTTCTTTTTTGGTGTGTCGGCAGATGAAAAAAAAGACGGGCAACAACACAGAATTGAAAATATGTTTTGGCTTAAGGAGACGTGTGTAAGGAGGAAAGAAGAGGGATGGCAGCAGTGCTGCAGCGGGCCCCTGTTCTCTGCAGGTGAGTGACTTTACATCAAATTTCTTCTTCTTTTCCACTGGGGCCCTGGGCCCTCAGTCCTCTTCAAGTTCGTCCGCCCCTGACTACAAATATGGACACTACATGACAGACAAGAGGGCACATGGTCATAATACTGATTATTGGAGTCTCCCCGCTTTCTAATCCTAGCTTTCTTTATTAAAGCTTGCAAGACCATACCAATGTGTTTCTTGTAATCCCATAGTCTATAATATTGTCCTTCTAAGGATAAGTCTCTTGCTGTTATGGACTAAATATATGAGGTCTAATGCATTTGAATTGGGGAGAGGAAGTACTGTTTTTTGCACGATGAATGAATGATTTTTAGGACCGGAATGGCTGCTTGTAACTCGATTCTTTGTAGGGAATGGTGATTTGCGAGATTCAATAAAGTACCTGGCGATTTATGTTGTATGTTTGATATGTTCTATTTAGGTAGACTTGTTTTATTAATTGTAACTGTTGTATTTTTTGTTGCTTTTAGATAATGCATGTATTGGTTGATTTATCTTCCGTCTCTTTGTTTTTCATGTTTTTTAGGATTAGAGGAATTTTGCCGGGAGTCATATAATATCAGGGTTTGCTAGTTTTGAAGTGCAGTGAATTTATTTATGTTGATTTAGGTATGGTGGTGGATAGACGACATTAAAAATTGAAATATGATGAGAAGGTGTATGCTGCTTTGTGGATATGCAGTGGAATAAATGTTGATTTATCATATTATTTATTTTAGATTTGTATTTTGAATTTTCTTGCTTTTATATTAATTCTTATCATACTTTGGTCGGAAATGTTGATTTCTTCATATAATGGAGCCAATTTTTGAAGTTGACATGGATTTGTTTTAAAGCATATTTGTTTGATGCCACTTGTCACCCTTATGAAGAAGAGGATTACATGGAAATTGTACATAACAGATTTGAGGGGATGATAGTTAATTGCACAATTTAATCCTTTAGGTACTACTTTACCTAGCTGCAGTGGCCTACCTTATTTATACAATATAGATACCAGTGATTCCATTAGAGAGGCGCACAACAGTTAACCAAACAGATAAAATCAAAATATATACTTCTATTTTTCATCGCATTATGTTCTTTTCATTAGTGAAGAACTCTTACACTTGCTAGGTGGATGCATTCTTGAGTACAAGGTTGTGTCACTAGGTGGATGCATTCTTGGGTACAAGGTTGTGTCACAAGTTTACTACTAAGTCAAGATTCCCCTTTCACAGAAATTGTACGGTCAGCATTATATATTATGGACTTGATTGCTGGACATGAATCATTAGATTAATATTTATTATCTGTTAACATATTCGTTCTCTCTAGGAAACAGCCTTTCCGTAAAATGGTGGTAAAGCCTTGCATATCTTGACCCTCTCCAAACCTTGCGTTTGCTAGAGGCTCATGGGTCATGGCACGAGGACAATTATGTACTTAATCATTTGGTTAATTTTTTACAGTTTATTACTGATGAATTTGGTGATTGTTTTCTCTCTACTCTGTACCACTATTCTTTCCATACATTATACAACCTGAGGTGAAGATAGAAGTTTCTTTACGAAAACAAATCGATTATTGCTGTCATTTTAGTTTTAATATACCTCATGTCTAACCTATTTGACGATAATCCCTTTCTATTTGCAGTTGTATTTTGTCATGCATTAAGCTTTCTTTATTCAGATTATAAGAAGTTCCTTGTGAACTTCTAATTTGGAATCTGCTTCAGTTGATTATCTACTCTTTGCAGTCAATTTTTACTTTATTGATTGCCTGTGAATATGCAAGTCCCATTGTCACTCTGTTTTTTTATTACTGGGATTGTAAAGATGCCTCAATTTCCAAGATAAGTTAAAAGGAATCAGTCACTTTCTTTTGCCTTGTTAGAATGTTGGATCTTGTGGCGATCTATATATGTATATGTTTAAGGCGGATTTCATAGGGGACACGGATGGTTTGTCAGCTTGACGTAGTATTGATCATAGCCTTTAGGTTAGAGAGTAATGAGAATTTATTTTTAATTAGGACTAGGTTGGATGCATACGTTGAGAAGGGTTCTGTAATTCATTAAGGATATTAGGTAAGTAGTAACAACAAGCTGAAGTATCCAGCATGATGCGATTGGTATACAATTCCCATTGAGTGCAATTTTGATGATTTGAACGCCTTTGCTACACTCATTGGGGGAAATTTTCTTGTAAATTGGAAAACTGAGTTCGTTTTATTTTGAAAATATTTTCCTTCAATTCTATGCTTTATAATTATAAATTTACTAGAATGTTGGTTAGAATTTTTTTAATACCCAACTATCCAAGGCAATACAAATATTGGCCCGTTTTGAAACAGTAATTGCCTTAAATTTTGATTCAATTGAATGTTTAATTGAAGAATGTGATATTATTGTTGTATATCCTACTACTAAAGTTGCAACAACACTTATAGCAACTTGCATGATGTTACAACTGCAGTGCAGCAGCACAGGATGTAACTGCAATTGCACTGCAGCTGTTGTTGCAGACGTTTCAAAACTTATTGTTGTGAGAGTTTGATGTGACCCAAAAGGCGATTAGAAGCGATGATATTCGGTTTATGCATCAATTGGGATACGTCTAGTTGAAGGTAGAGAGCTTATAGTTTTTAAATTGTAAGAGCCTGGGGCACACCCGATCAAAGTTACTAGAAAGAGGCACACCATGGAATGACGAAAAAAACGGGAATGTGTTGCACCACTTAGTATGGAATGGAGAAGGATTGGGGTACGCTTATTTAGAGTGGGAGTAGGCTTTTTTTTCATTGCTGCAAACCAGGTGCACGATGTAGTATCCTCTGTTAGTGGTGTTGAACCTGAACAATGTTACCTTCTCTAATCAAAACAATTATAAGTGTACTACTAGGATTAATTTAAGTTGGCATGGGTTTGGAATTTCGGTACACTACATTTTGCGTTTTGGATCTGAAATATTCCCATGATTTGGAACAGAATTTGTGGAACACAAATCGCTGGAGTAGAATGATTTATGGTAACTCTATACCTGATGAAAGGCCCACTAAATGCAATAGCAAATGTTCATCCCCTGTGTGAAAATCCTTGAAAAAGTAGGAATACATTTTCGTAGTAATATGATAATAATAATGTTTGTATATTGTTTACACTTTAAGACGACTAGAAATTCTAGAGGGGCTGAATTGGCTCATAATATTATTTAAACTATGAGGACCAAGGAGAGCAAAGCAATATCTGCATTTCATAAACTAAGTTGATTGCAAATTAATTATCACCAAGGTCTCATTCACAAGGAAAGAAAAATCAAGATTTCTAAGCCTGTACTTATCTTCGAGAAGAAAATGTGTTAAAAGTATTCGTGTATCACAAGCTTTCATAATTGTTCTTTTTCCAAAATGGCCTGATACTTTATTATTTGATAGATGTTTTAGGAGTCTTACTACCTGATATAACTGCAACTTGTGTAAGGATTTAAGTGACCTGATTTTACTAGCATTTTAGGGAATCTTTTTTTTGCTTGTAACTGTTGCTGCAGTGTAACAATAGTTGTGCTACAATATTACTCCACTATTTGGTTGACTGGTGCAGTGCAACAATTACACTAACAACTCGTGTTGCTGCATTTGGCTGCCTGTAGTAGCAGCAGCTGTAACAACGAACAATTAAATGTTGGAAGAGCTTAATTTGGTGAGGAAGAGATTACTTGGTGCCTTGATCCATGTGACACTGTGAATTAGGGAATAAGACAACAAGGGATTAATTTTACACAAAACAATGTCGTAGTTCTAACCACCTGTAAGTACAGTTGATATTGAATTTGCTAGCTTTACTTGCAGTATATCCTGAAAAAGTAATGACTTCACTTGCAACTAAAGATTCCGATTCATATATCTATCTGGAAAGTTAGATACACTGCAAGTAAAACTGCAGTTGAGATTTACTTGCAACTAGCGCACGCAGCACCAGAAATTGGAAAACATCTCATATGATTGAAATAATAGTCCACTTAATCTTCTTTTTGGTTGGAGAGAAACGATAATCACTTTGGTATTTACTTAGGAAATATTTTATTAGACTTTAGCAACTTCTAGATGTCTTTGAACGTCATGAGTTGCTGCCTACTGTGCTGATTTACCACTCTGGGAAGGGACAATGGATTATTCTTTCAATCGGCCATTTGTTGGGTTTATGAAGGACAAGGGACAGTTATGACAATAAATTCCTTGGGTTTATCCTTTCATTTATCTCCTTGCCGTTCAGGAGTCGGAACAGTTATGACCATAAATTCCTTGGGTTTATGGGACTATTTCCATTTCTTGAGCTCAGGAAGTGCACACCTCTTGTCCTAAGACTGATCCATTTGTTTCATTTGATCTTTCTGTTCCCTATCGTTCTAGCTTAACTCGTCTTGATGCTTGTGTGAGGCTCATATAAGTAGCTTCTTGAGTCCTAATAGTGAGGAGCCTGAGGCTTAGATGAAGGAGCTATATGCATTAGGTCTTAAATTAGATGGGTCCTATCTCTTCAATAGGCTCCAATATGGGTATGAAGTCTACAGGTTTTGTTTTCTAGCCTCAATGCCTCAACCTAGCAAGTTAAATATCATGAAGTAGAGGATTATGATTAATGCTGTGGAATTCTTGAACACAACATTGCTTATAAATCCAGAAAACCATCTTGTTTAACAGTCATGAGGTTGATGAATCTTTGATGCTTTTACCTTTGTGCATTGTTCTTGGGTCAACGAAACAAAATGACATTTGATGATGTTAGGGAGGTGATGACCCTTAAAAGAGCTGAATGAAAGATGAGGATTTATTTGATGTCCATTCCCTAAGGTTTAAGGATGAAAGATTTGTTGTTATTGTTGTTCAATCGATCAAAGAAATGATTACTTGTAGAATATTCTACTGCTTCATGGTTGGGAGTTGGAGATAATTTGGCCCAAGAGTTGTTGCTACTTCATATAGTATTTCCTTCAATTTCATGTGATTTTATATGTAATGGTAACCATTTCTTGACCTTTTTTCCTGGTAAGTTAACTTGTATCAGCATAACCACAAAGGTGTATTAGAGAACCTTTGTCGTCAACGCATGCAAAAGTGATGATATTTGATATTTGAGATCCTGATGAAGCTCAGTGTTGTGGTTACCTTGTGGGAGTGAACTTGAGGTGCTTCCAAAATTTCGTCTTATTCATTGTGCATCACCTTTTATGACTTACAAGGCTGATTATAAATTTCTAATATAAAAGTGCTTCCTCATGTTCGGAATGTCCACATAAGGATGCTCATGGTATTTAAAAGTGCTTCCTTATAAACTAGTAACGTGCACACGTGCATTGCACGCACGAAATAAAAATTGTTGGAAAAAAAAATTACATATGAATTTATTATAAATATTGTCGTTCCTAGGAATTGAACTCAGGCAACCAAAAAAAAATGCCTCCCACCTTAACCACTTGAGTTAGAGTTTTGTTATAAGTAAATCATATTAGGTAGTTAAATAATTAGTTATTTTTTTAGGGTTATTTACACTAACTATCCCAATGTTTTCGGTTTATAACACGGGGTACCCCTGCTCAAATTACACTGACCACTCCTCCCTTAGAAAATAAAATAAAAATATGGGTAGTTAGTGTCATAATTTTTTACTTTTATCTTAAAATAAGGGTACCCCGTGTAATAAACCAAAAAAGTAGGGATGATCAGTGTAACTTTTTTAAAAGCAGGGGTATCCCATGTTATAAACTGAAAATATAGGGGTAGTTAGTGTAAATAACTATTTTTTAAAATAATTAATGGAATATTTACAAACGGTTTAGACGACTCGATTTTGAGCCGTTTCCAAGCCACCTTATATTAGTAGAGATTTGTAATATAAAAGTGCAGTTATAACCAAGCAAAGATCCACATGAGGATCCTCACAACTACAACAATGTAGAAGGCTTAATTTGGTTTTACGTTTGTGGCAAAGGTGATAACCGGGTGGTCCGGATCTTAAAGGATCAAACATATCAATTAAACGATAACCAAAAAAGGACAATAAAATCATTTAATTCTCGAAATAAGGTATACGCAAGAGTATGTCATTATAGGATTTGTTATGAATTCTTCTGTACCAGACAACTATATATACACACTAATAAACACATAAATGGCTGGTTTTTAAGTGAACCACAAACCCGAATAGTGTTCTAGTTAAGCCTATGGCTCTCGTACCATGTACTCGGCAAGTAGCATACCATGTACCCGTACCCATTCTGCATAAGAACGATTGAATTCTCGACCTACGAAACTATGGTACTAACAAGTATGATACTTGCCAAGTGTGTTAGGATACTGGTATGTTGGGCTGAATCATTTTGGATTTATCAATAATTTTCTTCTGAAATCTCGTCATGTAGTACGTATTGCAAAATGATATCATCGTTCTCCTCCTTTGTTTATGTAGTTGCTCCATCTGCTCCTTATCTACAATCACTCATTTTTATCTAGAAGAAAACAGTAATATAATGATTTCTGTTTTATTCTCAGGGCCTTACATCTGCGGCAGTGAAGAAAGGGGGACTCTATGCCCTGGATGTTGGTACACAGTACAAATATAAGAACACTATTGTAGATTTGAAAATTGACACAGATTCCAATGTGAGAAGTATTTCCTATATTATCTTTCGATTATTTAAAAGTAAATACTGTGGATAACTAAGAGTATTCTCAATTAATTTTGTATTAGATCTCGACAACTTTAACCGTCTCTGAAATCCTGCCATTTACCAAGACCATTGCTTCTCTCAAGTTTCCTGATTACAATGCAGGAAAGGTAATCAACTTGTATTCTTATCTTTCTTATGATTGTACTGTTTATTCTTAAGATGAATAACTAGAGGTTAATATCTGACAGGTTGAGGTGCAATATTTCCATGACCATGCAAGTTTTGCCTCAGTTGTCGCTCTAAAGCAGAACCCAGTTATTGACCTTTCTGGTACTGTTGGTGCTCATGGTGTTGCCTTTGGCGCAGAGGCTGGGTTCAGTACAGCCTCAGGAGCCTTTACAAAGTATAGTGCCGGAGTCAGTGTGACAAAACCCGATTACAATGCTTCTATAATTCTGTAAGTGTTCAATCCTGTTCATGTTTTATCAATCGAAGGATAGGAATATGCAACAGGGAGCACAGGCTCACTATAGTAGGAGTTATTGGAAAAACATATGTTGCACTAACATGGACCCGGATACGGCGTACCTGTTTATATCTTTTGATCAACGGATGCGGGTACGGGTACGGACAAAATAAGGATTTGGATACCATTTCCCTGTGTGTCCATGCAACATAGGGAAAACCTCTATATATCTTTCAAGAGAGATTTTTTAAGTTTCAATACTTAATTGGTACAAGGATTTGTTCATGGGAACAAGCAACTTTTTCATAAAGTACACTATTCTAAAGAGCAGCTGCCTAGGGCATACTAGGCCGTGCTGGGCACAAGTCTGTGTAGGCTTGGTCGGCCTATCTGTCCTAGGCAGCTTGGCCTGTTTCAGTTACTGGGCACCAGTCTAAGCATGCCCAGTCTATTAGCCTCTCCATGCTCTGCCTTAATCGTTCCAGTCCCCATCCTAGGCTAATATAGTCTTGATGAGAATAGATAATTCAATTATTTCTAATGTTTTAGCCGTCATCGCCTCTTTCCTTACTGCAACCTGTTTGTTGCTGTTCAACTTGCATGATATGGGTATCATGCATTACCAAATCTGGGTCCTGGGTTGGCACTAAAATATTGGAACTTTCTTCGTATTTTGTATTTACTAGTGCCGTTTCACCATTTATGACAAATTAAACTCCTTTTACGGACAATCTAGAATCAGATGAAGAAACTAATCCTTTTTATTTTTGTTTATCGTAGAGCGGACAAGGGAGACACCCTCAAAGCATCTTATTTCAGAAACATAGATGAGTCGCAAAGGAGCGCAGTGGTGGCAGAAATAACCCGAAGGTTTTCAACCAATGAAAACACTTTCACAGTAGGTGGGGCTTATGTGGTGGATCCTCAGACCACTGTGAAGTCGAGGCTCAACAACTCTGGGAAGCTTGCAGCCCTTCTGCAGCACGAGGTGAAGCCAAAGTCAGTTTTGACCATATCGGGTGAATTTGACACCAAAGCCCTGGACAGGACTCCCAAGTTTGGTTTGGTACTTGCCCTCAAGCCTTGAGAGGTTTAGTTATGATAGGTTTTGAAACTTGATATTTTTTTGGGGCTCCGAGTAAAAGCCGGAATAAAAGCTCTCCACGGACATTTTTGCGTAGGTTATGGATTACTGTGGATAATTGATTACTTTCGGTGGGTGTTAAGGCCTGCCCACTGGTTGGTTTTTGGTTCTTTGAGGCATTATTGACCTGTTGCTGATTTGTAATATCCTTACTTTATAAAGGTGGGAAGTTGATTTCCAAACCTGAGAATTGTTTTTGTCGAGATTAGTTTCCATTTTTTCAACTTTTGCCAAGTTTGGTAAATATGGTGATTGTGTTGCGTTTGCTTATTGCAGCTGTGTTTTTGTTCTGAAACAAGGGAAAGATTAGTAAAGCCCGAGACTGGAAATACTAGCATGAGCCACAGTTTAGATTATTTTCTTGTCAGGATACCATAACGTTTCACAAACTGGCTCATGTTATTTTATTCATTTATAATATTTCCATATTAAGGAAGCTGCTGCCCAAATACTTGAGAAGAAACACGGATTATGCTCAAGCTGCTTTATGAAGCTATTGTGCAGTGTTTTTGGAATTGTGAAGTGATTTAAAACTTCAGCGTTGGATTGTGGCAGCACGAGGAGCATTATTTAGGAAATCAAAGTAATTGAAAGATGTTTACTATGCCGTGGTGGCATTGCGACCAAATCAATAATTCTCTTCTAAAAGAATGATAGCACTTCCGTATGAAGAAAGATGGGCTTACAATGTTCAATCAAATTGATGCCACTGAGGAGAAAGAAAGAGGAGATGGTCCACTTGTCAAATAGTAGCTGTCTAGGAAAAATGATACGGCCATCTGTATCAAAGTTTTCTCTCCACTGAGAAAGATGGGCAGTGGTGGACCCCACACTTGACGAAAGCCACGAGAAGTTTTAAGTTGGAAGGATGAAGACGAAGTAAAGCTTGAATGTTGTTTCGGAGGATTTTCTTGATCTAGAATCCATTTCATTACAAGGGACTCGAAGACATTCGGTGCACTTGCTGTGTAGAAACATGGATGAGCAGGGAAATCACTGAATTATGAATGATGGAAAAAGTACACCGTCATCAGTTTTGTGAAGTTTTTAATTCGGTGATGGGTGAAGTACATTCGTTATCAGTTCAAGAACTTGTTTTTTGGCTGCAGGAATCCCCAATAGTTCAAAAGTTGTCCCTATTTCATCATGCATCTTTGCCTGAATATGTATGTATTCGATATGACGCCAGAATTGGTGAACAATACACTCGAAATTTGTCAAGAAACGTCAAATTTAATGGTGTGTCCTTGCGCTCCTGCCCTTGTCTTGTATTGATCATATTCGTGCAACACACGAAGTAATGTGACATTCTGTCATAATTATTTGCACGGAGAATGAGAAGATTTAGTCTAAAAAATGTGATATTGTTCACACACAGATGACTTTTATCGGTTTCTTTTTGACCTACGTCAACACCCAAATAATTTCTTGACCATCCGAAGAATATGTTGTTTAAGAGAATAATGATAATACTGATGGACCATACTTGTCACTCATTTACAAGTTCTACTGGTTCGAGATTTAGTCTCCGTGTGCATTCAAACCAGAGTTTCGTAGTCATCTATAGAACATACTGACCAAGTACAACCAAAGACTTCTCCTTTTTCCTGTCATAAAGTTACACTGGTAATAAGCACATATAGAAGACAATCATAAACGATTATTCTCGAATAATTTTGAACTCTTGGAGCCTCAAGTTTCTTTCGGAGTTTTAATTGAGTTAATGACATGGGTGGATCCAGTATTACCCAACAGCCCGTGTTGGAAAAAACAAGATTTTTTTTGTATTTGTGATGATATAAAATAAAATATAGAAGTTAAGAGAGAACACACACAAGATTTACCGAAGACTTCTCCTTTTTTTTTGTATTTGTGATGATCCAGTATTACCCTGCTGCCACTGCAAGCCGCCGCCTGCTTCGTCGTCGTCCTCCCGCCGGCGACGAGCCGTGGACCCTCCCTTGCTGACCTGTCAGGTATAGCACTGTATAAATACGTAAATACGTATAATTATGTATATGTAAGTATATATGTCTATATATATGTATATATATGTATATATTTATATATATTAATATATATATTATTATATGTATTTATTTATATATTATATATTAATATTATAAATACAGTATATACAATAAATATACTATATTAATATATATGTATTTTTGTGTTTATATATATATATATATATATATATATATATATATATATATATATATATATATATATATATATATATATATATATATTATTATACTATAAATATATAGTATATGTATATACTAATATATATATGTATGTATATATATATATTCTGTTTTTTTTTCCTTTTATATATATATATATATATATATATATATATATATATATATATATATATATATATACATATATATATATATATACATATATATATATATATACATATATATATATATATACATATATATATATATATATACATATATATATATATATACATATATATATATATATATATATATATTTATATGAATATATAATTATCTATATATTATTATTATATATATATATATATATATATATATATATATATATATATATATATATATATATATATATATATATATATATATATATATATATATATATATATATATATATTATTATTATTATTATTATTATACTATAAATATACAGTATATGTATATACTAATATATATATGTATGTATATATATATATTCTATTTTTTTTCCTTTTATATATATATATACTAATATATATATTATTTTTATTTTTATTTTTTTTTCCTTTTATATATATATATATATATATATATATATATATATATATATATATATATATATATATATATATATTATACTGTAAATATACAGTATATGTATATATTAATATAAATATGTATGTATATATATATATTCTGTATTTTTTTTTCTTTTACATATATATATGTATATATATCTATATATATGTATTTATATAAATATATATCTATCTATATATTATTATATATATACATAATATATTATATTACAGTATATACTATATGCTTTTTATGTTTATATATATATATATATATATGTGTGTGTATAATATATATATGTTGCATTATATTATATATATAAAAACTATGTATATATGTACACTTATATATATATGCCTTATTTTTATTATTCATATATATATATATATATATATATATATATATATATATATATATATATATATATATATATATATATATATATATATATGTATATGTATATATACCCTATATATATATATATTTAAATATATATACAAATATTTTAGTTATGTACTTATTATCTTCTGCTACATATATTTATGTTATGTAAATAAATACTATATATATATATATATATATATATATATATATATATATATATATATATATATATATATGTATATATATTGCCTTCTATATATATTTACATAAGTATATATATACTAGTATATTGTACCCATTTATTTAAAAATATATTCACGAACCCTGTACGTCTTAAACAGAATACATCTTCAGCGCAGTCAGTGACCCCCTGTCACAAGACCCCCAGACTTGACTACGAGATCAGGTTTTCAACACACTCAGGAAGTAGGCAAGTATACCTTGCCAAGTTTACTGTTTAATTATAAATGTTGTTATATGCTATTTCTCCTGAACCTCATATGTCTGTGAGTACCTGAGATTGCCTCGGGTACAGTCAACAGATATGTTGACACGTAGTATAAATAACTTAGACTCTAATAGACTTTCCAACAAGCTGCGAGGGTATCCTAATATCCTCCTAGACCCTGTCACGGGAACACGCAACAAGGTTGCAATACATATTGGGATGCGAGCTGCGTATTTGATTAGCTACCAGTACGTGTGACGTGCATCACGGCTTAGCACAAAATCAGGAAAACTCAAGAAATTTATGACTTGGCATATAGTTACATTGGGCGGAAAAGATAACTAGTAGACGTATGGGACACCCCCTCCTTGTATGTTATACCTTCGTTCCATGCTCCTCGGAGATGAACGATTACAGAGTGCCCTTGAGTCAGGGGGCATATGACACATATACTAGCCAGTCACCACGATTGGTAAATTAAGTCAGCATATGTCTAGCCTACACTTTCCCATGCGTACTACAAGGTCTGTACTTGCATTCACTTAGATGGTTAGCACACCCTGTATTTATTTATTTATTATTCAGTATTTACATATGGCATATTTTTATGTATCTTGTTATGTCCCACTGAGGACCTGGTTCCCTTCCAAATTTAGATGAGGCCTTCTACCCCACGGTGTATGGTCCAGGACAAGAGTCCAGGTATGCCACGGAGGAAGAGTTAGAGGAGACACCATCATAATCTACCTGATCCTAGAAGCTTGTTCACCTGGAGATGGAGCTGCTTTCCTAGATAGACGATACTTTAGTCTATCTTATTTTCAGTACTTTTATTTATCTTTTGTAGTGGGTATGTTTCCACCTGACATTTTCTGAGGTGTACTATGACATTTCAGACTTAGCATTATATATATTCAGCACGTATTCCCATATTCATTGATATTTTGTGGATGAGATTAGATTTACCTGTGATAAACTTGTAGTATTTTAGGACAGCGTAGCATGTTCCTTTGGGTCCATTAAAATGGGTAAACCCTTAGTGACGTGTCAGCTGGCCAATGCCACGTGGCCTGGTTCCATATATTTTGGGACTGTGACGTGACATGGTTTTAGTGGTGGCCCATGCAGGTCTAGTTTATTCCTAGTGGTATGATGACATGTCCAGCAAGCCTGCACTAGGATAGGAACACTAGGTCTCATCCACTCTGACTACATTCTTAATTTTACATCCTGCTTGATTTTTATATTATTTCCTTCGTGCTTTTCTAAATTTTTCTATCTTCTTCAGAAATATGGACATACCCAGTGGACAATCGATTGATGGGGTTGACCAAGCAGCAGACCCCTCGCTAGATGTCCAGGGAACCCCGACTACCCCGAGAGACCAATCCCCGAGAAGGATGCTGGTCTACCCGACGACCCCGTACATCCACCAAAATCCTGTCCAGGAGACAACACTAGCCCGGCAAGAAGGGCAAACTTCCCAGGCCCCAACACCGCAGGCGGAGACACCTTTGCCTCTACCTCCAGCCCTTCCTGCCCTGATGCCATAGCTTGAGGGCCAACCTCAAATATTTCAGTTCCTCCAAGCTATGTTGCAGACTAAATGGCAACAGACTGAAGCCCTGAGACAGTCTCAGTGGCAATAGACTGAAGCCCTGAGACAAACCTTGATGACGGCTCTGGAAAGAACGACTGCCCCGACACCAGCACCTGCCCAACCCCCTGGCACTGTTCGAGGCTTCCGCCAGATGGGCCCGAGAAACTTTAAAGGCAGCGAAACCCCAGAGGAGATCTCAGACTGGATCTCCAACACAGAAATGCTGCTGGAAGGTTCACAACTTTCCTCCGACTTATGGATGACCGCCGTAAGGGCCCAACTCTTAGGCAACGCCCATCACTGGTGGGATTCCATCGAGCGTAGCGTCGACAAAAATTAGACTTGGAAACAATTCCTGGAGTACTTCAATGCAAAGTACTTCCCTGCCACAGTCTGTAATGCCCTGTATTCCCAGTTCCTGTACCTGGAACAAGGGAACATGACCGTCGACGCCTACGATGCAGAGTTCAGTAGACTGAGTCAATTCGGTGCCATCTTGATACCAAACGAGCTGGAAAAGGCCAGGAGATTCCACCATGGCCTTACCTCCGAGCTCCAAAGGTATACTACATCACAGTCGAGGATCTCCTACGAAGAGGTTCTTTCAGAGGCTTGAGTACAAGAAGCCATTAGCCGAGGAATAAGGCGCTCAAATCCAACTACACCGGCCATGAACCAGCCCAGAAACGGAGGACCAATCCGCCGTCCAGGAAATCAGACGCAGCAGACGACGGGACTGTAAACCCCTGAATTTTCAAATTATTAAAACTTGGATTTTTCCCAATTTTCTGGAATTTTCTGGGAATTTTCTGTAATTAAAATCAAGATTTTCAATTATTAAATGATTTTTTTATTGTTAATAAATAACATTAAAATATTATGAAAATAATATTTTTGGGTGTAAAATGGAAAACTGGACTTAGGGCAATTTTTCTGGAATTTATTGGACCCCGGATCTATTTTTAAAACACCTAAAACTAATTATTTATTTAATTAATTAATTTCTATTTTTAAAACATTATTATTATTATTATTATTATTATTAGTATTATTTTTTTTTTCTATCCGGCCCAGCCCGTTCTAGGGCCCAGCCCGCAGCCCCCAAACCGGCCCAGCCGCTTACCGGGTCGGGTCGGGTCAGACCCGACCCGCGAGCCGCCCGCAACCCGGCTGACCCGTTCCCCTTCTCCCCGCAGCCCGCGCAACCGCCCCGCGTCCGCCGCCGCCTCCCGCGGCCGCCGCGCCACGCCGGCCACGCTCCCCCGCCCGCTCCGCGCAACCCCGCACCGGCCGCCGCTTCCTCCGCGCCACGCCGGCCACCCTCTCTCTATAAAACCCGCCCCCGCCGTCCCCGAATTCACCCTAGCCCTAACTCCGCCCCGCTCCGCCGTGAGCCACCGCCGTCCTCACCCCCTCTGCTCCGCCGCTCACCGCCACCCTCGCCCCGACCCTTCTCGACGTCGACGACCCTCCCCCGTCTCCGGCAGCAGCGGCAGCCAGCAGCAGCGAGCTGCAGCCGCCGTCCCCGGCGCTGCCCCGCTCCGCCGTGCCTCCGCCCGGCCGCGCCCCAGCGTCCCCGACCGCCTCCGGCCGGCCAAGCGCCGCCTCAGCCTCCGGCTGGCCCGCCGCAGCTCAGAAAACCCTAAACCCTAATTCCCCAAATCGGACACGGCCTGTGTCGTGTCGGACACGACACGGACACGAGAAAACCCTAGTTTTTCGGGTCCCCTTCAGGTACGCGTAACTTTTGCCTCGTAGCTCCGTTTTCAATTCCGTAAATTGCGTTGGGAAGCCTGTATAACCCTCTCGGTGTCCGGACAAACTGTTCGGGGCATCGCGTCCTGTGGTGATCGCACACCGCGATCCAAAAACAGGAAAAACCAGACCATGTTTCACCCCGGAACTGAGTACGCCCCGCCAAACGGGACGACTTGGTCGCGTGCGGTCTTCACAGATACGTGCGCGTCGTCGATACGGACGTGTGAGAGTTCGTGGAAGCTGATTCGGGTGTGCGTGCACACCGGAATCAACGCGTATCCGCGGACATCGCCCCGTATCCGCCTTTTCTGTAATTCACCCTAACTTCGTGCACACTCGTCGGATCGAGACGAAACTTGCGCCATCGGACTCGTAGCGATACGCTGGTCCTGTGGGTCAAGTTTGGTTCGATTCTGAGAACGTTGACGAAATCGCGTGTCGTGGGCCCCACAGGCCCCGCTCGACGGGCGATTTCGTGATCGGCTCATCGGAATCCAAATCTGGAAGTTCCGTTGGGTTCGTATCATCGTTCCTGACCTGTTGACACTAAGTTTGGTGAATTTGGAGACCGTTGACCTGGACACGTTTTTCGGTGCAAAGCGGGCCCACCGGCGGACCCCGTTTTGACCCGAAATTACCGTTTTTGCCCTTGTCTCCAAATTGGACCCAAGGACAGACGTTTCCATCTATTTGATATCTTCTGAGCGTGATGGTAATGTCTATTTCAGCTTTTGGACTCATCTCCGGAAATTTCCCCGAGACACCCAACTATAATTGGATCCAAACAACAGGCAAGTACCTGCACTTCAAGTTTAACCTTTATATTGTGATAAATAAACTTCCTATTTTATTAGTACCATTGATGATTACATGTAGAGTTAGAACACTGGATTTCATGTCTTGAATAATATATTTTCATGTCTTGCTTTTCATGTCGGGTGGGAGAATACTATGAGGCATGTAGTTTACCTTTCCCCTTGTCGTGACTGCTAGCTGTTGGTACGCGACTGTACCATCAGCCTTATTCCTGATTGTTCCTGACTGCTAGTCGTCTATGACGGCCTTATTAGCCTTATAAACCCCTACATGCCAACTAGGTATTCTAAATACACAAGTTCACGCACGTAGCTCCTGTCTTGTTGTAATTCTTGTTGTCTGGTTACAATTACATTTCCTGTCACATTTATTCCTGATTTACTCATTTCTGGTTTATAGCAATTAATCATAGCTTACTTCTAGTCTTGTTTTATAGCATTTATTCTCAGTTAATTTCACTATTTACTTACGTATATTCTCAACATGATGCTAGTCAGTTATTTTCTACTTGTCACAAATATTTAGTTTAAATCTTGTTGTGCATTGTGTACTCTGCTCCTTTCCTGACTGGATCCGTTGTTTAGGCGATGATGAGAACCTTGCCCCCACCTATTATGGACCCTATGAGCCAGCAGGTGATACAGTTGCAGAGCCGGTTCCCACCCAGGAGACTACTCCTGCAGAGTAGTTAGCTTTAGTTGTTTATTTCCTTTCATCTTAGTATTCGGGTTTGTCCCCGATATAAATCTCTGGTTCTGTAATAAACTCTGGATCTGATTATCATATTCTGGTTATAAAATCTTAGCATTCTTTTCCTGCTATTTTCTTGTCTATTTACATTATTGTGAATGAGCTAGATTTATTACTTGTGGTCATGCCCTAGACAGCGTACTACCGCCGACACTGCGGCGTAGGCTGGACGTACCCACGTACTCGTGCCCGAACTTCCGGGTGCGGGTCGTGACACGTTTTAGTGGTGGCCCATGCAGGTCAAACGACTAAGTTGTTCGGTTTCAACTTAGGGACCGAACAGGCCTGCAACAAGATTGAGGATTTTAGGATAAAGCTCATTCCCAGTATAGGGTCCTTATTTCAATTCTTGATATCATTTCTGCTCAATTTTCCTATCGCCTTTGATTTCCAAGTATTCTATTCTGATTCTCCTATCCCGTAATCTTTCAGAATGGTTCAGACGAGGAACACAGTAGGAGGCACATCAGAACCAGCTGAGCAGAATGTGCCCGAGACTCTTGCACTCCCACCGCCTCCATCTGTCCCAGCAGTTACTCTAGATGGGGCACAGCTACTTGGAGTGTTCCAGGGATTGGTGGAATCCCAGAAGGAACAGACTGCCCTGCTGCGAACCAGCCTCTCAGAAGCTCTTAGGTCCCAGGAGTCGCCACACAAGAGGCCAGGGAGTGCCAAAGACTTCAAGAACCTTAAACCCCTGGAATTCTATGGAACGGAGGGCATTCTCTACGCCGATGAATGGATAGAGAACGTAGAGCGACTCCTGAAGACTGCACGGGTCCCTGATGATCTCAAAGTGGAGTCTGCAAGCCTGCAACTGTTCGATATAGCTCGGACCTGGTTTAGAGATGAACCTCAACTATCTGCTCCTGACCTCACCTGGGAGGACTTCAAGAGATTGTTCAAGGAGAAATTCTACCCCGAAGTGGCTCGGGAAGCTCTCGAAAGCCAATTCGAGAGACTGGAACAAGGTAACATGTCTGTTGATGAATATACTGCTGAATTTAGCAGGTTAAGCCACTTTGCGGAGTACATGGTTCGTACCCCGGAGGACCGAGCCCGTAGATTCAAGAAGGGACTGTCTCCGGATATTCGCCTTGCTGTCACCACCAGCCGAGCCCGCACCTATGAGGAAATCTTGAACGTGGCACAAGGCGTTGAGAGAGACATGGGGCATAAGCTTAAGCGAGAAAGAGATACCGGAAATGCGGGACCCAACAAATGCCCTTTTCAACAACAACAACAGCAGAGGTCCCCACAGCAAACTCAGCGTCCTCTCCCTCGAGCTCCAGCACCCCAGGCTCAAGGACAGAATCAACGAGTTCCCACTTGTGGCTTTTGTCAAAAACAAGGTCACACCTGGCAAGTTTGTAGGAAGAGACTGGGTGCCTGTCTATATTGTGGAGCAACAGAACATCAAGTGAGGAACTGCCCCACTGCTCCAGGACGCGGACAAGCTTACGTGATGACCGTGGAGAACACGCAAACCCTGGAAGCAGCTAATGCGCGTAAGTGATTCGTAGATATCTTTTCTAGTATTGTTTAGCTCATGCCTATTGGTTCGTGACCTCAGCCCCAATCTAGTAATTTTGAACTTGCTAAATAACCTAGTATGCTTTTAAATTTGATAACTATAGAAGATTTTAGAGGTTGCTGTTATGCTTACTATGTGTTGTTTTGTGGATTTAAATAATTTGTACCTTCTTTTCATCATCATCTAGCGCACTTAATTTTGCTGAACTTGACATATGCTGCTATTTTATAGCCTAGTTTTGCAAGCTTACCCTTTTATCGGGCTTGTTCATGACACATGTATTATTGAGGCCTGATCAACCCCACTAATACAAAGTGTCTACTCAGAATCAGTGTACTACGGCCTGATCAACCTTAGTGCATTTTGATTCGCACTTCGCACGACTACCTTACGTGGATTGAGAGATATAGTGACTAGTATACTTGCCCCTAAATGTATCCGAGCATATCGTATCAGTTACATAATTATACTGATACGAGCATGCGGATAAATGATTACCAGAATGGAATCTCAATCCATAACCGCCTGACAAGTCCCATTAGAATTCATTAAAACGCCTTGATCCCTATACTTCTGTCCTACCACCTCGCCCTTGAACTCTTTATTATTGATCCTCGTCTTCCCTTATTTCGGAAAGACAAAACCTGTGTTTGGTATAAGTTGATTTGTAGTGCTAGATGTACCCTTCAGACCGGTCGAATTGATGATAACCTCTATGACTAAGGGAATACCTTAAGTGGTGCAATTGTGTTAAGACTTAAAGATTCAATACCATGATTTATTAAGTTGAAACCTAGCCTTACTAGTTGTACAGCCTTAGATGATATATGGGTAAAATTGTAAGTTGGGTAGCGACCGCAACGTTCACCTGAGAGAAACCGTTGGACTGTAATCAAGTGAGATTGAACAGAGAGAACCCTGCCTTATTTTAAATTTCGAGGACGAAATTTTGTAAGTTGGGTAGGTTGTAAACCCCCTGAATTTTCAAATTATTAAAACTTGGATTTTTCCCAATTTTCTGGAATTTTCTGGGAATTTTCTGTAATTAAAATCAAGATTTTCAATTATTAAATGATTTTTTTATTGTTAATAAATAAAATTAAAATATTATAAAAATAATATTTTTGGGTGTAAAATGGAAAACTGGACTTAGGGCAATTTTTCTGGAATTTATTGGACCCCGGATCTATTTTTAAAACACCTAAAACTAATTATTTATTTAATTAATTAATTTCTATTTTTAAAACATTATTATTATTATTATTATTATTATTATTAGTATTATTTTTTTTTTTTCTATCCGGCCCAGCCCGTTCTAGGGCCCAGCCCGCAGCCCCCAAACCGGCCCAGCCGCTTA
The DNA here is from genome assembly GCA_036927795.1 of Iris macrosiphon. NCBI lineage: Eukaryota > Viridiplantae > Streptophyta > Magnoliopsida > Asparagales > Iridaceae > Iris > Iris macrosiphon. The sequence continues at coordinate 6,352,152 of JAYESA010000009.1, forward strand.
CCGGGTCGGGTCGGGTCAGACCCGACCCGCGAGCCGCCCGCAACCCGGCTGACCCGTTCCCCTTCTCCCCGCAGCCCGCGCAACCGCCCCGCGTCCGCCGCCGCCTCCCGCGGCCGCCGCGCCACGCCGGCCACGCTCCCCCGCCCGCTCCGCGCAACCCCGCACCAGCCGCCGCTTCCTCCGCGCCACGCCGGCCACCCTCTCTCTATAAAACCCGCCCCCGCCGTCCCCGACTTCACCCTAGCCCTAACTCCGCCCCGCTCCGCCGTGAGCCACCGCCGTCCTCACCCCCTCTGCTCCGCCGCTCACCGCCACCCTCGCCCCGACCCTCCTCGACGTCGACGACCCTCCCCCGTCTCCGGCAGCAGCGGCAGCCAGCAGCAGCGAGCTGCAGCCGCCGTCCCCGGCGCTGCCCCGCTCCGCCGTGCCTCCGCCCGGCCGCGCCCCAGCGTCCCCGACCGCCTCCGGCCGGCCAAGCGCCGCCTCAGCCTCCGGCCGGCCCGCCGCAGCTCAGAAAACCCTAAACCCTAATTCCCCAAATCGGACACGGCCTGTGTCGTGTCGGACACGACACGGACACGAGAAAACCCTAGTTTTTCGGGTCCCCTTCAGGTACGCGTAACTTTTGCCTCGTAGCTCCGTTTTCAATTCCGTAAATTGCGTTGGGAAGCCTGTATAACCCTCTCGGTGTCCGGACAAACTGTTCGGGGCATCGCGTCCTGTGGTGATCGCACACCGCGATCCAAAAACAGGAAAAACCAGACCATGTTTCACCCCGGAACTGAGTACGCCCCGCCAAACGGGACGACTTGGTCGCGTGCGGTCTTCACAGATACGTGCGCGTCGTCGATACGGACGTGTGAGAGTTCGTGGAAGCTGATTCGGGTGTGCGTGCACACCGAAATCAACGCGTATCCGCGGACATCGCCCCGTATCCGCCTTTTCTGCAATTCACTCTAACTTCGTGCACACTCGTCGGATCGAGACGAAACTTGCGCCATCGGACTCGTAGCGATACGCTGGTCCTGTGGGTCAAGTTTGGTTCGATTCTGAGAACGTTGACGAAATCGCGTGTCGTGGGCCCCATAGGCCCCGCTCGACGGGCGATTTCGTGATCGGCTCATCGGAATCCAAATCTGGAAGTTCCGTTGGGTTCGTATCATCGTTCCTGACCTGTTGACACTAAGTTTGGTGAATTTGGAGACCGTTGACCTGGACACGTTTTTCGGTGCAAAGCGGGCCCACCGGCGGACCCCGTTTTGACCCGAAATTACCGTTTTTGCCCTTGTCTCCAAATTGGACCCAAGGACAGGCGTTTCCATCTATTTGATATCTTCTGAGCGTGATGGTAATGTCTATTTCAGCTTTTGGACTCATCTCCGAAAATTTCCCCGAGACACCCAACTATAATTGGATCCAAACAACAGGCAAGTACCTGCACTTCAAGTTTAACCTTTATATTGTGATAAATAAACTTCCTGTTTTATTAGTACCATTGATGATTACATGTAGAGTTAGAACACTGGATTTCATGTCTTGAATAATATATTTTCATGTCTTGCTTTTCATGTCGGGTGGGAGAATACTAGGAGGCATGTAGTTTACCTTTCCCCTTGTCGTGACTGCTAGCTGTTGGTACGCGACTGTACCATCAGCCTTATTCCTGATTGTTCCTGACTGCTAGTCGTCTATGACGGCCTTATTAGCCTTATAAACCCCTACATGCCAACTAGGTATTCTAAATACACAAGTTCACGCACGTAGCTCCTGTCTTGTTGTAATTCTTGTTGTCTGGTTACAATTACATTTCCTGTCACATTTATTCCTGATTTACTCATTTCTGGTTTATAGCAATTAATCATAGCTTACTTCTAGTCTTGTTTTATAGCATTTATTCTCAGTTAATTTCACTATTTACTTACGTATATTCTCAACATGATGCTAGTCAGTTATTTTCTACTTGTCACAAATATTTAGTTTAAATCTTGTTGTGCATTGTGTACTCTGCTCCTTTCCTGACTGGATCCGTTGTTTAGGCGATGATGAGAACCTTGCCCCCACCTATTATGGACCCTATGAGCCAGCAGGTGATACAGTTGCAGAGCCGGTTCCCACCCAGGAGACTACTCCTGCGGAGTAGTTAGCTTTAGTTGTTTATTTCCTTTCATCTTAGTATTCGGGTTTGTCCCCGATATAAATCTCTGGTTCTGTAATAAACTCTGGATCTGATTATCATATTCTGGTTATAAAATCTTAGCATTCTTTTCCTGCTATTTTCTTGTCTATTTACATTATTGTGAATGAGCTAGATTTATTACTTGTGGTCATGCCCTAGACAGCGTACTACCGCCGACACTGCGGCGTAGGCTGGACGTACCCACGTACTCGTGCCCGAACTTCCGGGTGCGGGTCGTGACAGGGACCCTATCAGAAGAATGAGCTCCCGACTTGTCACTATTGTGGCAAGAAGGGGCATTTTGCCAAAGACTGCAGAAAGAAGAACGGGCTATGCCTGGTATGTGAAGCTAGCCAACACATGGCAAGGGACTTCCCGCAACGCAAAGATACAGCGCCTCAGAACGGGCAAAGATCAAGAGCACAACATCCCTCAACATCTGGAGGATATCAGAGGGGAGCACCCCTGGCTACACAGGAGGCCCAGTTCAACAAGGCCAGACAGCAGTCTGGAGGGCAAAGGCATGGGCAGGCCTTTGCATTAGCTGCAGTTGCAGAGGAGCCAGAGGGTAAAACCATCACAAGTACCATTTTAGTTGCATCATTACCTGCAACTGCATTATTTGATTCTGGTGCTACACTGTCTTTTATATCTAGTAGTTACGTAGCCATACACAAACTAGCCACTTTCCTACTGCCTAAATGCTGGAAAATTCTTACCGGAGGAGGCATCGTGCCGGTTACCAGTATTATTGAAACATGCTCGGTAGTCATTTGTAGTAGAGAGCTGAGAGCACGATTTTTGGTACTCCTGATGCCAAACATCGACGTTGTCTTAGGCATGGACTGGTTAATCCAGTACAATGCCATACTAGACTGCGAAAAGGGAAGTGTTATCTTTAGACCCCCAGGTCACCCGGAGTTCGAATACGTGCGAGGCACCATCGAGCGAGGAGTAGGCCAGACTCCTAAAGCTTACATGGCAATGGAGATAGCACCTCCGGCAATTGTAGAAGAATTCGAAGATGTATTTTCGGAGGAATTGCCAGGCCTACCGCCTGACAGAGAAGTAGAGTTCACTATTGAGTTGATACCCGGAGCAGCACCTATATCCTCAAATGTGTACCGGCTAGCGAAGAAGGAGCTTGACGAGCTGAAGCTGCAACTTGAAGAATTACAGATCAAGGAATTTGTTCGTCCTAGTGCATCACCCTGGGGAGCACCAGTGTTGTTTGTACCAAAGAAGGACGGAACATATCGGATGTGTATTGATTACAGAGCCCTTAATGCTTTGACAATAAAAAACAAGTACCCCTTGCCGTGGATTGACGATCTGTTCGATCAACTGACAGGAGCTGTGGTATTCTCAAAGATAGACTTGAGATCAGGCTATCATCAGGTCAAAGTACGGAGAGAAGACATCCCAAAGACAGCATTCATGACTCGTTATGGTCATTACGAGTTCCTGGTGATGCCTTTCGGATTGACTAATACACCTGCCGTATTTATGAACCTGATGAACAAAGTCTTCCACCAATATCTGGACCAGTTCGTGGTAGTCTTCATCGACGACATCTTGGTGTATTCGAAGAGCCACGAGGAGCACGAAGAGCATTTGAGACTGGTACTGGAGACGCTGAGACGTGAAAGCCTTTATGCTAAGCTGAGCAAGTGCGAGTTCTTCCTTGATCGTGTCGCTTTTCTGGGGCACGTGATCACAGGAGAAGGCATCTCGGTGGACCCAGCAAAGATCTCATCTGTAGAGACGTGGCCAACCCCGACCAAAGTCTCAGAGGTAAGAAGTTTTCTAGGACTTGCCGGATATTACCGGAGGTTCGTAAAAAACTTTGCAAGAATCGTAGAGCCGATTATCCATCTTACCCGCAAGGAGCAGGAGTTCATCTGGTCTGAGGAATGTCAGATAGCTTTTGAGGAGCTGAAAAAGCGTCTGACTACAGCCCTCATATTGACTATACCATCTGGATCCGGAGGATTCGTAATATATAGCGATGCATCCGAAAAAGGATTAGGTTGTGTCTTAATGCAACATGAGAAGGTTATAGCTTATGCCTCAAGACAACTGAGGACTCATGAGAAGAATTATCCAACACACGACTTGGAGCTTGCCGCAGTCATCTTCGCCCTAAAGCTATGGAGACATTATCTATACGGCGCACGAGTGGATATATTCACAGATCACAAGAGCCTGAAATATGTCTACACCCAGAAGGACTTGAACCTGAGACAAAGACGTTGGCTTGAAGTGATGACAGACTTCGAGATTGATCTGCAGTACCATCCAGGGAAGGCTAATGTAGTAGCTGATGCTTTAAGCAGAAGACCATCGACATTCTTTATGATCACCCAACCAGATCTATTGAGAGATCTAGAAAAGTTGGGTATAAAGGTCATTATGCCAGGAATTGACGGACAATTATCAAATTACCAGTTACAATCAACTTTGGTCGAAAGAATCAAGGCTGCTCTGCCAACAGATGCAAGATTTCAGAGGCTTCGACAAAGAACAGAGGCTGGAATCCAGACAGGATGTCGCATACACGAAGATGGGACTTTAAGATGTGGAGAACGTCTTTATGTTCCAAATGGAGAACTTCGTGAGGAGCTGATGTCAGAAGCTCATAGCTCAACCTATTCTATCCATCCAGGAGGAACAAAGATGTACAGAGATCTGCGACAATACTACTGGTGGCATGGAATGAAGAGAGAGATAGCACGCTTTGTGGCAAAATGCTTGGTGTGCCAGCAAGTCAAGGCTGAACATCAGAGATCTGCCTGTCTACTTCAACCCCTCCCAATACCTGAGTGAAAATGGGAACACATTACTATGGACTTCGTTATGGGCTTCCCAAGAAGTCCTAGTGGTCGTAATACTGTATGGGTAATCATAGACCGACTCACCAAGGCTGCTCATTTCTTACCTTTTAGAGTCGGACAATCTACAGAAATCTTGGCAGACATGTACATGAAGGAGATCGTACGTCTGCACGGAGTACCAGTCAGCATAGTGTCTGACAGGGATACGAGGTTTACATCTTACTTTTGGCAAAGTATGCAAGAAAGTCTTGGTACCCGCCTAAAGTTCAGCACCTCGTATCATCCGCAGACAGATGGCCAGTCGGAGCACACCATTCAGACCTTGGAAGATATGCTGAGAGCATGTATGCTTGATTTCAGTGGATCATGGAAAGATCATCTGCACCTGGTGGAATTTTTCTACAATAATAACTATCAAGCGAGCATCCAAATGGCTCCTTTTGAAGCATTGTATGGCAGGAAATGTCGTTCCCCAGTATGTTGGAGCGATGTAGGCGAAAGACAGATCTTGGGACCAAAATTAGTTGTTCGTACGGTGGAGAAAGTAAAGAAGATCCAAGGGCACCTGCGAGCAGCACAGGACAAACAGAAGCACTGGGCCGACATACATCGAAGACCTCTAGAGTTCCAAGTGGGAGAACATGTGTTCTTGAAAATATCACCTACCCGAGGAACTATCAGATTTGGAGGAAGAGGAAAACTGAGTCCGAGGTATATCGGACCCTTCGATGTATTGGAACGCGTCGGAGAAGTTGCTTACAAGCTAGCCTTACCTCAAACCTTGGAAGGAGTACATGACGTCTTCCACGTATCTCAGCTGAGGAGGTACATTCCAGACCCAAGTCATGTGCTGGACCATTCAGAGATCACCGTCGGCCCGAGCTTATCGTATCAGGAGGAGCCCGTAGAGATCCTAGATCGTAGCGAGAAGGTGTTGCGAGGTCGGACTATCCCTCTTGTTCGTATTGCATGGAGACATCATGCACCAGGCGAGTCAACCTGGGAACGAGAAGAGGATATTCGACAACGTTTCCCCCATATATTTCCAAATCAGGGTATGTCCTAATATTTCAAATCAATCTTTCGTTCTCATTATATGTCTGTTTTTATTTTGAGGACGAAATATTCTAAGGAGGGTAGGTTGTAAACTCCCTCGACCAGATTTCAGCATTTTAAATCATTTTTAGCAATTTAGGATTTATTGCAAAGTTTTAATTTATTTTTTCTTACATATCCTATTGATTTATGCACATGTCCATCACACAATTAATTAGAGCATTACACTGACTGTCATCCCCAAACAAAGCTCACATACCTGTCCTAGACATGTTAGACTATTTTTATGAACTTTGTGCAACTCCCAGATACCTTGTTTTGAGCCTCGTTTGAGACGCACAAATATCGTTACAAACGTCTGTATTTATTTTCTATTTAATTTCTTGCTCTATACCCATCTCTGTTCCAACAGACATTAGAGGCCCAACAGGTACCTGTATTGTCCAACCAAAAATATAATAATATTCTACACTGAGTATACTACAATTAGTATATTGACACCGTATTAAAATTATGGCCCTACCTGCCTCTAAATAATTAGTGAACACCGTGTGCAGTATTTATTAATTAATTAATACGGTGACCCGTATTACCCCAAGAACCAGGCCCAGCCCCTGCCCAGACTCACCCCCACCCCCCAAGGCCTTCCCCAGCTTTCCCCCTCAATTCTGGGAATTTTAGTATTTTTAGGAATCATGTGTTTTTTTCCAGACAAATTGCGTAATTACGCAAATTCTCAATTTTAGGACCTTTATGCAATTTATAAAATTGTAGGGGTTTTTCTGCAAATTTCCAGTGTGAGGTGTCAACACCTCATTGGCCGGTGAACGTACACCGTCCATTTGGACGTGGGATCCACTAAAAATATCAGCTTAAATATCTAAAGATATTTATTTTATTAAATACCCAAAATACCCTTGAACTTCACCCTATTTACTACCCATGCCACTCAACCCTAACCCTATAAATACCCGACCCCTCCCCTCTTCCAAACCCCACACCGCCCAACTCCGGCCACCACCTCCGACCAGACTCCGCCACCAGCTTCGCACCTCCCCCAGCTCCCTTCCGGCCAACCGCCACCCCCTCCGGCCGCCGCAATCGCCGCCGGCAGCCTCCACAGCGACCAACACCCCACCAACACCACAGCACCACCACCACACCCGACCGCCCCTCACATCCACCCCGACCGTCGTGGACCATCGCTACCCCCCCCAACCGCTCCGCCCCGACCTCCTCTACCAAACTGACCCACCACCACCGCCCCACGACACCCACAGCCACCTCCAGCTCCGCCACAGAGCCCGACCCCCCCTCTTCCCCGACTGCACCCCAGCCTCCCCCGACCGTCCCCCACCGCCACTCCGGCCACCCCTGACCTCCGCCACCCCCACCGAACTCCTCGCCGACGTCCCCTCCGCCGACCCGACCCCCTGAACCACCACCTCCGCCGCTACCTGCGCCGCTGCGGCCACTGCAAGCAGCCGCTGCTGCTGTTACTGCTAACTGCAGTTGCTGCTGCCACTGTCATTCCGGCCAGCTGCCGCCTGCTCCGCCGCAGTCCTCCCGCCGGCGACGAGCCGTGGACCCCCCTTGCTGACCTGTCAGGTATAGCACTGTATAAATACGTAAATACGTATAATTATGTATATGTAAGTATATATGTCTATATATATGTATATATTTATATATATTAATATATATATTATTATATGCATTTATTTATATATTATATATTAATATTATAAATACAATATATACAATATATATACTATATTAATATATATGTATTTTTGTGTTTTTTTATATATATATATGTATATATGTATATATATATATATATATATATATATATATATATATATATATATATATATATATATATATATATATATATATATATATATATATATATATATATATCTATATATATATATTTATATGAATATATAATTATCTACATATTATTATATATATATATATATATATATATATATATATTATTATACTATAAATATACAATATATGTATATACTAATATATATATGTATGTATATATATATATATATATATATATTCTATTTTTTTTCCTTTTATATATATATATATATATATATATATATATATATATATATATATATATATATATATATATATATATATATATATATACATATACATATATATATTTATATGAATATATAATTATCTATATATTATTATATATATATATATATTATTATACTATAAATATACAGTATATGTATATACTAATATATATATGTATGTATATATATATATATTCTGTTTTTTTTTCTTTTATATATATATATGTAAATATATATATATATATATATATATATATATATATATATATATATATATATATATATATATATATATATATACATATATTTTAGTTATGTACTTATTATCTTCTGCTACATATATTTATGTTATGTAAATAAATACTATATCTATATATTTATATATATATGATATATATATTGCCTTATATATATATATATATATATATATTTACATAAGTATATATATACTAGTATATTGTACCCATTTATTTAAAAATATATTCACGAACCCTGTACGTCTTAAACAGAATACATCTTCAGCGCAGTCAGTGACCCCCTGTCACAAGACCCACAGACTTGACTACGAGATCAGGTTTTCAACACACTCAGGAAGTAGGCAAGTATACCTTGCCAAGTTTACTGTTTAATTATAAATGTTGTTATATGCTATTTCTCCTGAACCTCATATGACTGTGAGTACCTGAGATTGCCTCGGGTACAGTTAACAGATATGTTGACACATAGTGTAAATAACTTAGACTCTAGTAGACTTTCCAACAAGCTGCGAGGGTATCCTAATATCCTCCTAGACCCTGTCACGGGAACACGCAACAATGTTGCAATACATATTGGGATGCGAGCTGCGTATTTGATTAGCTACCAGTACGTGTGACGTGCATCACGGCTTAGCACGAAATCAGAAAAACTCAGAAAATTTATGACTTGGCATATAGTTACATTGGGCGGGAAAGATAACTAGTAGACGTATGGGACACCCCCTCCTTGTATGTTATACCTTCCTTCCATGCTCCTCGGAGATGGACGATTGCAGAGTGCCCTTGAGTCAGGGGACATATGACACATATACTAGCCAGTCACCACGATTGGTGAATTAAGTCAGCATATGTCTAGCCTATACTTTTCCATGCGTACTACAAGGTCTGTACTTGCATTCACTTAGATGGTTAGCACACCATGTATTTATTTATTTATTTATTTATTATTCATTATTTACATATGGCATATTTTTATGTATCTTGTTATGTCCCACTGAGGACCTGGTTCCCTTTCAGATTTAGATGAGGCCTTCTACCCCATGGTGTATGGTCCAGGACAAGAGTCCAGGTATGCCACGGAGGAAGAGTTAGAGGAGACACCATCAGAATCTACCTGATCCTAGAAGCTTGTTCACCTGGAGATGGAGCTGCTTTCCTAGATAGATGATACTTTAGTCTATCTTATTTTCAGTACTTGTATTTATCTTTTGTAGTGGGTATGTTCCCACCTGACATTTTCTGAGGTGTACTATGACATTTCAGACTTAGCATTATATATATTCAGCACTTATTTCCATATTCATTGATATTTTGTGGATGAGATTAGATTTACCTGTGATAAACTTGTAGTATTTTAGGACAGCGTAGCATGTTCCTTTGGGTCCATTAAAATGGGTAAACCCTTAGTGACGTGTCAGCTGGCCAATGCCACGTGGCTTGGTTCTATATATTTTGGGACTGGGGCGTGACAATATGCCAAGAAAAATACGATTTTATTGTCAGTGACAACTGCTGCACTTTCATTCTTTTCTTGCTTCTCATTGGTCCTTCCTTCCTTTTATTCTCGCTTGAGTTTGCGTCATTCTCGTTTTATGTGTCCACTCTTCCCGCAGTGATAGCAACTAATGTCCTTCCTGGCCTTTGATTTTTCTTTCGACTTGTCTCGGTTCTGAGGTTGACGTCGGCTTTTGCTTCTCCCTCTATTCTCGGTGACAAGGGCATGGGAATGGGAGGATCCAGATGACTTTCGAATTTCTTCATTCAAGAGGCTGCTTGTAACTTGGTTCATGGATACAACTCCATCAGGTACGGAGTTGCTAAGAGACACTACCAGAGTCTCTCAACTATCCGGTAACTAGCTAAGCAAAAGAATGTCTTGAAGCTCATCGTCCAACCCCATCTTCATAGCTGCAAGTTGATTAACAATACTTTGAATTTCATTCAGATGTTCAGATATGGAATCACCTTCCATGAACTTGAGATTGACAAGCTTCTGAATCAAGAAAACTTTGTTGCCGTTGGTCTTCCTCTCGTAGAGATCTTCAAGTTTCTTCCACAAGCTGTTCGCCGAAGTCTCATTCGACACATGATGGAATACGGTGTCATCCACCCATTATCGAATGGTGCCGATGGTCTTCCGGTCGAGCTTCTTCCATTATTTCACCGTCATGGAATCTGGCTTGGAAGATTCTCCTTCAACCGGTGCATAGAGGTCCTTGCAATAGAGAAGGTCCGTCATCTTCGCCTTCCATATCATCCAGTTGCGACCATTCAAGCTGATCATCCGAATACCACCAATGAGAGTCTCCATCTCAACATAAGAAGATTAGCAACCTGTGCTCTGATACCAATGTTGGAAAAAATAAGACATTTTTCGTCTTTGTAATGAGATAAAATAAAAAATGACGAAATTGGACTTTCAGTGACGAAATGAGTCTTTAAATGACGAATGTTCGTCACTAAAATACGTCGCTAAAAAATTTCGAGTATCCAAATCCATCAACCGACAAATCCAGTACCCAAAATTTAATTAGATCATAAACCTGGTACCCTTATACAAAATAATCCATTGATTCTTATTAGGTAATCAATAAGTCTTTTTAATGGATCCGCTTCCTTAAGTTGGGAAAGCATACTCAACTCGTACTTATAATCAAGTGAAGTACAAATCTTAAGGGGAAAATGTTCCCATCTCGAGTTATCTAAATAGTTAATTGAAGAATGGCCAAATACTAAGCAATGACAAAGGTACGTATAGGTGAAAGTATCTACCTCATCTAAGATGGGGAGGACTTGAGGATGTATTGCACCATATATATAAATATAAATATATATATATATATATATATATATATATATATATATATATATATATATATATATATATATATTTATTGTCGAGTCTATAAAGCTTGAACGAGGAGAAGAAGATCAATTTTGAGGTCTGAATCTTTTACTCCATTTCACAAGGAGATTTTCGATATTAGCATCCATTCTAGTCCTTCGACCTCCCCACATCAACATATGTGCTAGGTCTCCCATTGACAAACCGTCTACTTCATGCACCACTCTAAAACCCATCCTTGTGTAGGAAGCGAACAAGCTAAAACATGGAATTACAAAACCACCATGAGATATAATCAGTAATGTACTTTGAAAATTATATTATCCAGAAAGCACCTCAAGTTAGCATCCAAAATGTCTGAAGCTGAGTGTAGAATTTAATTTAACCTACCAAGCGTCGATAGTTGTCAACTAAATAGTCATCAACATAGAATGTTCGACTGGAATTAGCATAGATTTGACAGCTAAATAGCATAGCTTGATACGGTCGATATCGACACCGTTTGATATGTTCCGATATTCGTTACTGACCGATATTTGAAACTTATCAATACCGACATTGAATATCTCTTTTCTAGTCAATTGGCAAAAAAAAAAAAAATATGAACAAAAAAAAAAGACATATCAATAAGGATGTAAAGGAAAATAAAGTTGTAAAATTATATAAAAGAAGAAAACTTATCTGTCGAAAGAGATGAAATAGAATTAAGGTCTATCTTTTTGATCAGAGGTTGAATCGATCATCAGAAGAAGAATTAGGCCAAAAATGATGATACATTCTGAGAAAATGAAACTTTCATGGAAGAGAAGCAAATGAAACGCTTTTATAAAAATTCTCGTAGAATCGAGAATGAAGTTTTCATTCTGTACATGCCATATCATGAATTAGTAACTGTATCCAATCTTCGAAAAAGTCCCCATCTCTTTATGCAATTCTTGTCTTTCGATATTCTCTACGGAATAGAGATCTTGTTACCAATTTTTCTTTTCGTGTCTATCTGGATCTATATAGTCTACTCTCTCGTCTTTGGAACCAACTTGAATAGCAGTAGGTATCTGAAAAACTAATCAACAATGATGACTACTATTTAATTTAATTTCAAAACTACTAAGAAACATTTCTGAAAATAATTAAAATTATGTCTAAATGTATAATAATATATCCTCTAAATGTTAATAATTTATTAATATTTTTTTGTTTTTCTGATACCAATAGTAAGAACGTTGCTAAATAGTCATTAATATAAAATGTTGATTGGAATTAGCATAGATTAAGTTGACAAGTCAAAACATTGTCCCCAATCTTGGAAAAAGAATACACTGCAAATGCTAGAAGAGGGGACCGAGATTTCAGTCCCACGAAGCCATAATTCAGTTTAAAGTCCAAATCTTGAGCCAGACACAGTTTCAGAAGATTATATATGCTTTGGTCCTACTTTTATTATGTAGATATTGAGTTTGCTATTGTATTCTTAATTAATTAGACCTTTTTTCTTGGCTGTTAATAAGGGCACTACTAAATTTATTCGAATACAGTCCAAATGTTTATCATTGATAATTACAAGTTTGTTACTTCCAAAATTTATTCGGGGCTGTCCATTCTTGATTTTTTTTATAATCAGGAATGTCAAAATTTTGACAGTCCTAAAAATTCAACATATATTTTTTAGGACAGTCAAACTTTTGACAGTCCTACCAATTGGAAGGACTGTCAAAATTTTGACACTCCTAAAAAATCAACATATATTTTTAGGACTGTCAAAATTTTGACAGTCCTAATTATAAAAAAAATCAAGAGTGGACAGTCCCGAGTAAATTTTGGGAGTGACAAACTTGTAATTATCAATGGTAAACATTTGGGCTGCCTCCGAGTAAATTTAGTAGTGCTCTTATCAAGAGCCTTTTTCTATATAGAGTCGAGTACTGTGTAATAAGAATCTCTATTATGGATAGGGCCACTTCGGATTTGGACAATCCTTCTTCATAGAATAACCATTCAAGCCATTTGGTTTTCTTAGGATTGGTCTAATCCAACCCAACTTAAACCGATATATTTTCAATTGGAGTGAAGGACAACCAAAATTAGCTCCGATTAAGATAACTCAAGTCTCCGAGTCAGCCCTGACTATGGGTAGTAGATTTTTTTTTTTGCTCAATCATGCCTAGCGCATGTAAAAAAAACATGGTACCGAAGAAGCTTCATAAGAAAAACAACACCAAAAAGTTTTATACTATAGTGTGGTATGTCTTATAGCATCATTAGTAAAGTCCATTCCAATTTCTAGATTCTAGATTCAGAACGTAGAGCTAATTTGGTAAAATACTAAAATCTATTCCAAGTTTCAATTTCTAGATTCTCAGATTAACTATAGGTTGGACATGAGAATTTCTAGAATCAGAATGTAGCAACTCAGTTTGTAGAATAGTAAGTCTCAATTTATAGATTCTAGATTATATATATATTTTTTTCACATTAATTTTTGACTACACAATATTTGGAACCAAAGATCACTTTATCATTTTCTACTATTTTCATATAAATCCATCTCATTCTACAATTTAATTTTTTATTTTTTTTATTTTGAGCCTTATAACGCAATTTTGGACACCATCTAGTAAGTATAGTCTTAGAGCATCTCCAACCTTATTGTCTTGTTTTTGTGTTGTAATTCCTATGTGGCATGAGACACAAGACAATGTCTTTCCTATGAGACAAGATTATATTCACACAAGACAATGAGATATAAAATTGTTCTTCAATACAAAAGTATTGAGAATGACAATAAAAACGATTTTTTTACCACTTTCAAGATAACTTTTCCACATAACTTTTCCACTTCTTAATTTTTTTATAAATATTTTTATTTATAATTGATGATGTGGAATAAAGTTATTGTGAAGTCCATTGTCTAGATCTAGACAACCAACTTCATATTGTCCTTGTCATGTCATTGTCATGTCAACTTCACAACAAACTTCACATTTGCATTGGAGAATGATTTTTGAAATAAGAAATTGTGATTCCTATGTTGCAACTATTTTTTTCCAAACTCACAACAGGATTGGAGATGACAAAGCCAAATTCTTGCCAACGGAGTTGGCGAAAACTTTACAAATAAATTTTTTTTTCCAGATTTTTTCCATCAAATATGACGAAACTTTCATGATTTCATATTTTAAAAAATTATTTTATTTTAGTTAATTTATTTAAAAATATTTTCTGTACAATAAAATTGTATTCTTCTTTTTTTGTAATACTAGACATTGACCAATTTTTAGTTTGACCAATCTCTCTTCAAAATACCTCATTAAGAATCCCTAAACAATTCGTCCTACAATTTCCTATCTTCGAAGTTTTCATCCCCAAAATGGTACAGCTTAAATGTTGGATCACCAACCAAATCAGCCCTTCATTGCACTTGGAAAATCTAAAGATTCTAAACTACTCTTCTAGACATACCTTGTGCTCAAACCAAACCAAACCAAACCAAATTCCAACTACTCATTCAGTCTTCCCTTTGCTCCCACTCCCACTCCCCATCATCAATTCATCATCATCACCATCACTTGAAATCCCTCCCTCCCTCCCTCCCTCGACCCACCCCCACAGAATAGAATCAACGGAGGATCTCGCTCGATGGATCCGTCGGTGTGGCGCGGGCTCCCGGACGACCTGCTCGACCGCATCCTCTCCCTCCTCCCCCTCCGCAGCATCTTCTCCCTCCGCCCCACCTGCAAGCGCTTCAGCTCCCTCCTCCAGACCCCTTCCTTCCTCTCCCTCCTCACTCACTCTTCTTCATCCTCATCCTCCTCCTTCCTCCTCCTCTCCCACCCTCAATTCTCCCGCCACTCCCTCCCCCTCTACGACTCCTCCACAGACTACTGGAAGACCATAACCCTCTCCTCCTCCTCCTCCTCCCTCCTCTCCTCCTCCTACGGCCTCCTCCTCTTCTCCCTCGGCCCCTCCTCCTCCTCTCTACTGGTCTCCAACATCCTCACCAACTCTTCCACCATAATACCTTCTCCTCCAACTCTCTCATCAACCACCACCACAATTATAATATCCTCCCCCTCCCCCTCCCCTTCCCCACACGGATACTACATCTTCCTCTCCAACTCCAGCTGGGTCCACCTATACCGCTCCCACTCCCACTCCTGGACCCGCTTCCGCTCCCTACTACTCTCCCACTCCAGCAGAAACGGAGTCTTCTTCAACGGCTCCCTCTACTTCACCACCCCCGAGCCCTTCTCCGTACTCGCCTTCAACCTAGACACCGGCACCTGGTCCCCCGGGACCGGGACCGTGCCCGCCCTCCCGGACGATCTCGCCTTTGCGCGATTAGTCTCGGGGAAGGAGAGGCTGTTCTTGGTCGGGGGCGTCGGGGCGGACGGGATTTCGAGGAGCCTCGTCGTGTGGGAGATGGTCGACGGGGGCTGGGAGGAGCTGGGGAGGCTGCCGGAGCTCATGTGCAGGAAGTTCGTGTCGGTGTGCTACCATAACTACTCCCACGTCTACTGCCTATGGCAGGAGGGGATGGTCTGCGTCTGCTGCACGACGTGGCCGGAGGTGCTCTTCCTCAAGCTCGGGAGGGCCACCTGGCACTGGCTGCCGCGCTGCCCGCTGCTGCAGGAGAAGTGGAGCTGCGGCTTCCGCTGGTTCTCCTTCGCCCCCGACCTCTACGCTCTCGTTTGAACCGGGTGGTCCTATGCTGCACGGATACAACGTGGACACCACGGCATTCAGTGAAGTGTGGGGAAGTGTATTTTTCAGTGTCCGTGTCAAGTCACGATACTACCAATTTGTTTGTGATTGTTGTTACATTGGTGATTCTGTATTCTATTATTGTTTCTTGTTATTTTCAGTCACTGTGTTGCTCTTTCAAGAACAATGGTCCAATCTTGAGATTAAACAAGTGAAATCCAATCTCCTTCAGGATCAAAAGCCCCATACACTATGTTGCACCAACCCGAGTACAACATCATACAGAAACATGGACATGCCATTTTTTTTTCCCAATGTTTTTTGCGTCCATCCGATATGTATATGACACGACACGATATGGTCTATTTTTTTCTCATAGGTCATGTATGTTATATTATTGGATAACGATTAAGACTCACGGCTATGCGCGGTGGTGAGCAATGCGCACGGATGGCGAGCAGCAAAGGGGGGGGGGGGAGGGGGGGGGGGGGGGGACGTTTGAACGGACGGAGGATATCAAATTGAACATATTCAATAGTTGAGGGTAATTAGTTAACACTTATCAAAGTTGAAAATATCAAGTTGAACATTTTGATTAGCTGAGAGTATTAGAAATTACAACATAACACGGACTTAGCTACAAGCCCATACTACTGTATTTCGGTTGTTTCCCCATACAGTACACTGTCAGTATCCGGTCCAATTCCACCCGCCATGGGAAAGACCGGATTTGCATAACTCTGCAGACCTACCAATATACTGCTCCAAATCTGCTTGCTGCTCTCTCTCTCTCTCTCTCTCTCTCTCTCTGTTTTTGGCTTTTATTTCGTACACCGGTTTTCCTCGACTTTATCCTAAGTTTCTTTATAAGAATCCAAATGTCGGTATACTCCAACACTGGAAGTTCCTGTTGAAATGTGCACAATATTTGAAAGCATACAGACACCGATGCCATCTCATTGTTTCTTTCTTTTTACAGAAAATTTACTGTAGCGAAATAAATTTACATTAAATTCATGTAAACGAAATAAGTTTGAAATTTTTTTAAAAAAAGTCACGGTCCGCCAACAGTGTTGGCGGAAAACGCAACTTTTTGTACACGTACGCTGTTAGACGTTTTATTTTAATAATAATTTCAGAATACAAAAAATAAAATTAGATGTTACCGGCCTCTGGGAAAGTCGTGCACGAAGCACTGCCCTAAGAGTTTATTCGGGATCTGTGTGCAGACGTACCCGAAGCTCCTAGTGGTAAAACTCCCGCACTACCGGTATCTCGTTGCCGCACACGACTTGGAGAGAACGACCAGAACTTAGCTCTGCCCAGAGCTCGGAGACAACGGAAATTGAATAGAATATTGACAGAGGTTTGGAGTACGAAATTTTTTCAATGGTTTCTCAAAGAAATCAGCACAAATATATAATACAAAATTGTAACGGTCTGAATTAATTCTCATATTAATTCAGACGTTACACAATATTAAAATAGTGAATCTGGACACAAAACCGGTTCAGAATCATTTGTAACGTTCAGAAATTAATTTTCTAACGTTAGGAAAAATAAATGAAAGAAAGAGAAACGGAGCAAAAAGATTTTTAGGGTCCCAGCCCGAACCCGAAGAGGAAATCGGATCGGCATTCGGCGCCCGCAGATGTGGGCGCGTACCCGCACCCGTTACGCGCGCCGAACCGAGCCGAGCCGGGCCGGACGGCGGCGGCGGCGCGCGCGTGTGGCCCAAGGGGTTCCCCACACAACAACTTAATAGAGCAAAGAAGAGAAAGTAATATATGTACACAAGGGGGCTTTGGTGCATCCGATGTGGGACTAAAGAAAGGAATGGGACTTGAGCTTTTGCAAGAAAAGCAAACAAAAACCAACAATCCCCCCCCAAAAGGTCAAGTTCCGAAACAAAGATAAGAGTGAAGTAAATAGAGAGAGAGAGAGAGAGAGAGAGCATCTGGGCAGTAAAATACTATGCATAGATGAGATGGACTACAGCCTTGAATCTCACGTAGTGACTATTGCCTTAATCTGAAGAAGTGCTTGATGGACTATGCCTTGAATCAGACTTCTTAAACCAGATTTAGAAAATAGCACACATAGTACGCTAGAGGTCCTTGATCTATCGGGTGGCGCCTTTAAATGGCCATGCGCACTTTTCACATTCATGAGAGTTGTCTGGGATCGCCCTGTCCCATAGTCGCGGCATTCACGACCTCTCATATAGGTAAGTCCTTAATGGTTGGTGATATGAATCAACCCAGCATTACAGCTTGGACCTATTAAGAGTTTAAACTCATCCTAACCATATCACACAGGAACACTATCACCATAGGGATGGGGAGTCATTGTACACATGTACAGCCTCTTGGGCTTTATTTTAATGATACTTTAATCTCGAGTCAGTGTTCCATAAAGTCACCTAAGTTCAGCTTGTTTCTACCCATTGAACCGGCTTCTTGGGATCTCCAGTCAGACTCGGTTGGGTTGCCACTGCTGGTGACTAACTTATGGGCTTAACCCCATCCCCCTCGATGATTCTAGGATCAAAGTCCTAGAC
The DNA here is from genome assembly GCA_036927795.1 of Iris macrosiphon. Classification (NCBI taxonomy): domain Eukaryota; kingdom Viridiplantae; phylum Streptophyta; class Magnoliopsida; order Asparagales; family Iridaceae; genus Iris; species Iris macrosiphon. Next base: position 6,370,689 of record JAYESA010000009.1, read on the forward strand.
AGACCCTTCGTCAAGTGGTCTGCAAGGTTCTTTTTTGACTTTATATAGTCAAGAACCACATATTTGCCTAGGCTTTTTATTGACTTGAAGCGCAGCTGCAGGTGCCTGTTCATCTTAGCATTCACAGAATCATGCTTTAGTAGTTCAATAACAGATTTATTATCACAATTTATAGAAATTGCAGGAACAGGACTAAGAGAAACAGTTATATGCATAATAAGATTTTTAAGCCATTCAGCTTCTGTGCAAGTTGTATCTAAAGCTATCATTTCAGAGTCCATTGTACTCCTAGCTATGATAGTTTGCTTATAAGAGCTCCAGGAGATCGTAGCTTCTCCTAGAGTAAATACATATCCAGTAGTAGATTTTATATCATGTGAGTCGGTTACCCAGTTTGCATCTGAATAACCTTCTATGATATCAGGGTGCCTAGTAAAATGAAGTTTGTAATCTAGGGTGCCCTTGAGATATCTAAATACCCTATCCAAGGCAGTCCAATGTGACTGATTAGGGTTACTGGTATATCTACTTAGTCTCCCAATAGCAAATGCAATATCAGGTCTTGTCCTGTTAGTTATATACATAAGGGAGCCTATCATCTGTGAATATTTATGTTGTTCCAAAGGTGGTCCTTCATCTTTTAATAGAACCTAGGTTCACATGACCTAGTCTGCCATGCCAAACATTTGAAGATTCTATATTAGAGACAAAGAGAGAACAATCAGACATTTTATTCATTGTACTTAAAATGAAAAGACCGTCTTTTACAAAGCATTTCCCTATAAAGGAGTCATGTTTAGAAAAAACTACTTTATTAGCCTCCATTACAATTTTGTATCCTGAGGCTACAAGAAGGGATCCACTAACTAGGTTTCTCCTGACAGACGGCACATGAAGAACATCATGAAGAGTTAAGATTTTTCCTGATGTCATCTTCAGGTTAACTTTTCCTCTTCCAATAATTTGTGCCGTTGAGCCATCTCCTAGGGTCACACCTCCTCCACTTGATTCCTGATAGTTTGAAAAACAGGAGCGATCAAACGAAACGTGAACATTAGCTCCAGAATCCAACCACCAATCATCAGAATGGTAAGAGAGGTTAAAAGAGGTTGAAAGCTTACAGACCTGAAGGAACTCGAAGAACCTTTGTGAAGCATGTTCGCTTCTGGTCTAACTGAGTCCTTTCCTTTGTAGGAGGTCTGGACAGCTTCCTTCTTCCTATGGTAGCAGTTTGTGGCCATATGGTTTGTTTTACCACACACAAAACAAAATCTCTTCTGATCCTGAGTCTGATTGAAGTTCCTAGGTATTTGATTTTGTTGATGATGGTTGTGGTGGTTAGGCTGAAAGTTTTTCTTCTTCTTGAAGAAATTCTTTTTGGGTTTATAAGGAAAATTAGACTTGGGTTTTCCTTGGCCTTCTACAAGGTTTACCTTAGCTTTAGATTCAGTCTTAGGCTTAGACCTCAATCTAATTTGTTCTTCGGTTCTAATTTTCTTTAGGACTTGATTGTAAGTAAGGTCTCCTTGTGTATGGATAAGATCCTTAGCCATATCAGACCAAGAGGGAGGTAGCTTGTCTATTAGGCATGCTATTTTATGTTCATTAGAGAAAGATGTCCCTTTGGCTTGAATATGTCTAAGGTATTCTTGGAATTCATGGAGCTGGTCATTCATTGGTTTGTCATCTACCATGAAATACCTATTAAAGGTTGAAGAATTAAATCTTTCTATTCCGGCATCATCACAGCCGTATTCATCTTCCAAGGCTTTCCAGAGTTCTTTAACGCTCTTGTATTCAAAAAATATATCATACAAGGATTCAGATAATGCGCTTAGAATTCTATGAAAACAATGAAAGTCTATCTCTTTAGGGGTTTTAGGTTTCAATGAGGTGGACACTGCTACGTCAGACTCAGTATCATCAGAATCGTTTGTGATAGGTGTGGACCCATCAATGGCAGAAATAAGACCTAAGGTCGTGAGCCAAAATTTCATTTGGCTTTGCCATCTCTTGAAATATGAACCATCAAACTTAGCAGGTTTTGCAGTAGATGATTCCTCCTTTCCAGTCATGATTGCGGTCTGAAGAAATAAATTTATTTAATAACAATGTCCAAGATAATAGTTTAGGTGGTCTTTGCTAATCAATCTTAAAATCTTTAGTTTTTCAAGTGTTGATCAACTCAGGTTAGCTGTAGGGACCGGTTCCCAGCTAGCGGTGGTCCGAAGACTCTTAAATACCGTGTCGCTTAGGGTTATTTACACCCGGTTGACAGAAGGACCCTTTCGGTGTCACGCCCCGATCCCGTAGAATCGATAGTCGTCCCCCGGACGTGACCGCCGTGCGGGCCTAGGTTGCTCTCCGCACAAGGCTAAGTATTTTTGTTTCGCATAGCGAGCACATATTCAGAGTACGCAGATAATTGAACACAGATTGAAACATGGAAAAGTTCTCTTTTATTGATAATATGAACATCTATTACAAACTCCTTGAACTGAGTCATAAGGATTGCTTCTATGGGCTTACAAAAGTATTGACACAAAATGAGATAGCAGTCCTGTACATTACATCCCTTACTAAACTCAAAATGTAAGACCTTGGGACGGAACGACTGCCTTGCCACGAAGCTGCATGATTGCTTGGGTGGCTAGCTTCTTCTTCAAAATGTTTCTTCTTCAAAATGCTTCAAGGTGGCACGGTCGAGGCGTGCCTACAGCTGGACTGGATTGGGGGTTTGTCTCCTGCTCCTCGCTCGGTTCTTCCTAGCGCGGGGAACCTGTTTCAACGAGGGTCAGTACATCGAAACGTACTGGTGAAGGCAAGCTATCCCAACTATACCAATCAACACGTTGATTTAATGAAGCATGCATATTTGTGGGTTTCTATCTTGCCTTAGTTCATTTTACAACAAGACATAGATATAGAATCATTGAAATGACTCGTCACCGTTCGGTGACATTTACCTGTCCGTCTGAACCACCTGCACAATACTTACCTTGCCTTCCCTGTCAAGAAGACACAAGTTAGTTTCTACAGGTTTAAATATACGAGGGGATCACTGGCACGTTGCCATAATGGACGGGCTAGTCTCAGTACGGAGTGCCATGCGACGCATAGATCAGGACGTCTCAAGGCATTCCGTCCTATAGCAGGCGACTATCATGAGTTCCGTCCGGATCGGATCGGTGCCAGTGCCCCAGCGACCGTCCGCAGGAACTAAGACCTTGTGCACAAGTTGTCCGTGATCAACGCAGTACACTAATATTAGCAATCGAGGCAAAACAGGTTATATCAGGAGCAGGGCAGTACGGGGCAAGATTTACTTTTGCATAGCCTATCTGTTCAGTTTATGGCATTGAAAATGTGTTCTATACATAGCACAGTTCTAAGAAGAAATATACATTCTAACTTATATTTATGCATATGATGAACATTTCCAAACGAGCAAGCATATAAGTAAGTAACCGTTCGTAAGTTTCATTTGACAAGCAATATTACCCAAGTCTATTCCCTTATTATCTTGATATCTTTTAGTTATTTACTTGGTATCGTCTGATCGGGGCAAGCACGAACACAAGAATTAGATGTGAAGACTAGCAAGAAGGGCTAGCTAATCGGGTTGGTAGCCACTCACTTTTAGTGGTTGGAAGGAGGAAGGAAGGAAGTGATTTAGGAGTCCGCTTGAGCGACGCCTAGTGCTGGATCACCTGTATTGACACGAACAGCTGATCAGTACTTCTTCCTCTCTTTCCATTATCGGAATTGAAGTGCAGTCCTAAGAACGAAGCAATGAAATCCATCGAAACCGTTCAAGAAAACCCAAACAAATCCGAAATCCAACTCAAGGCACGAAAGCAACAAGCGACAGCGAAAACTAGGCAACAAAAGAATGCAGCGGAGAGGTCCCTCCTGACTCTGCCGCTAAGTCGATCCTTGGGGCACGGTCCACTGAATATGGGAATCGATTCCGAAGAAACAAATCCATAACGAGGACGAGTTCTTAATTCAATCTATCCCGATCGAACGATACCGTCTTAGTATTTCTTAGCCGCGCTCCCCGAATAGGGGGAACGGGGCACCACATCCTACCCAACCAATTGGAAGTTTCGTCCCGAAACTTAAGGAATAAAACCTACCACTAGGAAATAACAAGGGGAACCGTTCCCTCATATCAGATTCAAGCTCCCAAGTAGATTCTTCGACTGAGTGATTCCGCCAAAGCACGCGCACTAGAGGAACCGAACGAGTCCGAAGCAGCTTTTCTTTTCTATCCAAGATTTGCATCGGCTGTTCTACATATGCCAAGTCGGGCTGAAGGTTCAGTTGTTCCAGGTCTACCACATGACTCGGGTCGTACACATATTTCCTAAGCTGTGAAACATGGAATATATCGTGTACGTCGGATAGGGATGGTGGTAGAGCAATCTGATATGCAACTGAGGCAACCCGCTTTAGTATTTCGAACGGGCCGACAAATCTTGGACTTAGCTTTCCCTTCGCTCCGAACCTGCTGACCCCTCGCATGGGCGAGACCTTGAGGAATACTCGGTCGCCTACTTGGAACTCTAGCGGTCTTCGATGTGTGTCCGCGTAGCTCTTTTGGCGGCTTTGAGCTACCTTCAATCTATCCCGAATCAGCCGGACTTTCTGGACGGTCTGCTCGACGAGCTCAGGGCCAAGTACTTGTCGTTCACCAACTTCGTCCCAGCAGATAGGAGATCTACACTTCCGCCCGTATAACGCCTCATACGGCGCCATTTGAATGCTTGATTGATAACTATTGTTGTAAGCAAATTCAGCTAAAGGTAGATGAAGGTCCCAACTCGTCTTCAAGTCCAAGGCGCAGAGTCGCAACATGTCTTCGAGGATCTGGTTGACACGCTCGGTTTGGCCGTCAGTCTGTGGATGGTAGGCGGAGCTAAACTTCAACTTCGTCCCCATTGCTGACTGCAGGCTTCCCCAGAAACGTGATATGAATCGACCATCTCGATCGGAGACTATGGTTACGGGCACGCCGTGAAGTCGAACGATTTCGTTGAGATATATCTGAGCCAGGCGGTCGGCACTCCAAGTAGACTTGATAGGCAGAAAGTGAGCTGACTTGGTGAGTCGATCGACGATAACCCAGACTGCATCATGTCCCCGTTGCGTCCTTGGCAAACCAACGATAAAATCCATCGTTATATCATCCCATTTCCACTCCGGAATAGCAAGGCTCTGCAGTTCTCCGCCTGGTTTCTGGTGTTCGGCCTTTACTCGTTGACAAGCCATGCAATGCGACACAAACTGCGCCACATCCTTTTTCAAGCCGTGCCACCAAAACGTCGTACGAAGATCCCGATACATCTTTGTGCTACCCGGATGAGAAGTATAGCTAGAATAGTGGGCTTCCGTGAGTATCTCTTCCCTGAGGGCCGCGTCGCTTGGAACGCACAGTCTTCCCTTCACTCGAAGCATCCCATCCGTGCTTACCGCAAAGTCGGACGCCTTCCCTGCTGAGATAAGAGCATGAATCTTTTGCAGGAATGGGTCGTCCTTCTGAGCGGTCTTTACTCGTTGTAACAAGTCGGGTTCGAGGCGCAGTTGTGATACTTGCGCCCACTTTGTGTATCTGATTTTTAAAGTAATGCCCAGTGATTCAAGATCCCGGCGCAGCCTATCATCAATAGCCAAACTTCCTGCAAACACTCGACTCAGTGCGTCAGCTACGACGTTTCCTTTGCCAGGCGTGTATCTGATCATGAGGTCGAAGTCGCTTAGGAGTTCAAGCCATCGCCGCTGCCGAAGATTCAAATCTTTTTGAGTGTACAAGTATTTCAAACTTTTGTGGTCCGTATAGATTTCACACGGCACTCCATAAAGATAGTGGCGCCACAGCTTTAATGCGAACACTACCGCGGCAAGCTCGAGGTCATGCGTTGGATAGTTTTGCTCGTGAGGCTTTAGCTGTCTAGACGCGTAGGCGATCACTTTGTCACATTGCATCAGGACACATCCTAGTCCCCTTCCTGATGCATCGCTATATATTTTGAAGTCATCTGGTCCATTTGGCAAAGTAAGGACCGGGGCGGAGACGAGGCGCTGCTTTAACTCCGTAAACGAAGCTTCACAGTCGTCCGTCCAAGTAAACTTTGCACCCTTCCGTGTGAGCTGCGTCAAGGGCGAAGCAATCCTAGCAAAATTTTGTATAAATCTTCGGTAGTACCCTGCCAGGCCAAGGAAACTTCGGATGTCGCTAGCTGACTCCGGTCGTTTCCACTGCGTGATTGCTTCTATTTTCTTCGGATCCACTGAGATGCCTTCCGAGGAGATGATATGCCCCAAAAATGAAATACTGTCCAGCCAAAATTCTGATTTGCTTAATCTGGCATACAACTTGTGGTCTCGAAGGGTTTGCAACACCATCCGCAGGTGTCCTGCGTGCTCATCCCTAGTCTTCGAGTACACTAAGATGTCATCGATAAACACCACCACGAATTTATCGATGAAGGGCCTAAAGACACGGTTCATCGTATCCATGAATGCAGCAGGAGCATTCATCAGTCCAAACGGCATCACGGAAAACTCGTAATGGCCGTAGCGGGTTCTGAAAGCAGTCTTGGGTACGTCTTCTGGCTTAATCTTCAGCTGGTGATAACCCGAGCGAAGATCGATTTTTGAAAACACTGCTGCTCCTTGTAGTTGATCGAACAAGTCATCAATTCGTGGCAGAGGATACTTGTTTCTGATTGTGACCTTATTCAATTCTCTGTAGTCAATGCATAGGCGTAGAGTTCCGTCCTTCTTCTTCACGAAGAGCACGGGAGCGCCCCAAGGAGACACGCTTGGACGGATGAACCCACGGTCAAGTAATCCTTGGAGTTGGCACTTTAGTTCCTTCAGCTCTGCAGGGGCCATTCTGTATGGAGGTTTGGAGATCGGCTGTGTATTTGGAAATGTGTCGATAGTGAATTCAATCTCTCGATCGGGCGGCATGCCGGGTAGTTCGCTCGGAAACACGTCGGGGAACTCCGCCTCAACGGAATTTGGCTCGACGTCTGCGTAGTCCTGCCGCGCGTCCCGAACTGATGCTAGAAATCCCTCGCAGCCTGTGTAGAGCATTCGCCGAGCAGATTTTGCCGAAATCACCATGCAGGCCTTGGTCGCATCGTTCGCTGGACTACTGGTGTAACAGAACACGGCTTCTCCGGGCAGACGGAAAACGACTCGCTTCTCTGCACACTCAATAGTTGCCGCGCACGCGCCTAGCCAGTCCATTCCCAAAATGATATCATAGTCCCGTACATCAAGAACTAAAACATCTAGCGACAGCTTCTTCTCCCCAATACAAATGTAACCACCTAAGCATACTGAACGAACAGGGATTTTCGTACCAGAGGGGGTGCTAACATTTAAATCTAAGTGCAACGGAGTCATTTTTACATTGTTTTCCACGGCAAAATTTGTGGAAATAAAACTATGCGTTGCACCTGAATCAAATAGAACACGAGCAGGTATATTATTGAAAAGTAAGGTACCTGACACGACGGTATCCGAAGCTAAAGCTTCTTCCCGTGTCATAGTGTAGACTCGGCCTTGAGCTTGATTACGCCCTGGCTGAGGCGCCGCTCGATTTGCCTGAGGAGCCGGAGTCTGTTCTGGTTGTGGCGGTGGACGACGCGGACAGCTATTAATCTGATGGCCTGGATCGCCGCAACGGAGACAAGTCCCAAGCTTGCGGCGACAATCTTTTTCGATATGCCCTGGCTTCCTGCAAAAGTTGCAGGTCTTGCTAGTGTCTCCACGCTGTTTACCGCCGTTATTTGGACGCTTTGCAGCGTTGTTTCCTCTATCATTGCCTTGGCGTTTGTGATTGGAAGTTTGCACAGCGCCGGCAGCAACGTGAGGATACTGCGGTTCCAGGGAGAGGGCATGGTTTAATACTTCCCGCATTGTCTGATACTGTGGAACGGCTACGTGCCCGTGAATGCCAGGACGTAGCCCTCCTTCGAATCGTCTGGCACGACTCGCTGCATCCGGTAGATAAGCGGTAGCAAATTTGGCCAGTTTGTTGAATTCTGCCGAGTATTGCTTCACCGTCATACTGCCCTGCCGGAGCTGAACGAACTCATTTTCCCGTTGACGTCGTAGAGGCGGGGGTACAAACTCCTCCTCAAACGCGGCACGAAAAGTCGTCCACGCGATCGCCTCCTCCCCACGGCCAAGTTGAAGAGATCGTCGATGCACGTCCCACCAGTCGTGCGCATTGAGACGAAGCAGTAGTTGGGCACAGGTGACGCGCTTGTCTTCCGGCACCTCCAGGAGGGAAAAATGATCTTCAAGCTCGGCAAGCCAATCTAGGGCCACGATCGGGTCCTCAGTCCCTTCGAATGGCGTGTTGCAGACCTTCTTGAAGTTTCCAAAGGAGAAGGTAGTCACTTCCCTCGTCCTTGGCACGGGCGATGGTTCGACTTCAAGCGCTGGCTGCTCCACTGGTGTAGCTGTCGTTGCGGCAGAATGGTTGGAGGCCAGGGTCTGAACAAGCTGTTGCAGGGTATCTACCTGCTTTTGTTGGACTGAGAGCCTTGCCTCTAGGTTGCTCTCGAACTTGGCTTGGCGGGCATCATCCCTCTGTCGTTGCTCGGTTAACATTTGCACCACTTGTTGAATCGAGTCTGTTTGAGACATGCCTCGTTGGCTCCGAGAGCTTCCTGATGTTCCGGAGCTGCTCTCCTGAGTCCGAGGCTCGCCTGGCGCCAGCGCTGATGGCTGCGCTTGCGTCGTTCCTTGAAAGGAAGGTAAATTACATCAGGATCATAATGTATTACGGACTTATTGCATGAACGTATCTCATTTTGGCCTTAACGAGTTCAGGAGTTCGCATAGGCGAGTTATCGCTAAGGGAACTTTTCCAGTTTACGAGTCAAAGGAACTTTGAAGCTGTGCTCTGATGCCAACAAGTCACGCCCCGATCCCGTGGAATCGATAGTCGTCCCCCGGACGTGACCGCCGTGCGGGCCTAGGTTGCTCTCCGCACAAGGCTAAGTATTTTTGTTTCGCATAGCGAGCACATATTCAGAGTACGCAGATAATTGAACACAGATTGAAACATGGAAAAGTTCTCTTTTATTGATAATATGAACATCTATTACAAACTCCTTGAACTGAGTCATAAGGATTGCCTCTATGGGCTTACAAAAGTATTGACACAAAATGAGATAGCAGTCCTGTACATTACATCCCTTACTAAACTCAAAATGTAAGACCTTGGGACGGAACGACTGCCTTGCCACGAAGCTGCATGATTGCTTGGGTGGCTAGCTTCTTCTTCAAAATGTTTCTTCTTCAAAATGCTTCAAGGTGGCACGGTCGAGGCGTGCCTACAGCTGGACTGGATTGGGGGTTTGTCTCCTGCTCCTCGCTCGGTTCTTCCTAGCGCGGGGAACCTGTTTCAACGAGGGTCAGTACATCGAAACGTACTGGTGAAGGCAAGCTATCCCAACTATACCAATCAACACGTTGATTTAATGAAGCATGCATATTTGTGGGTTTCTATCTTGCCTTAGTTCATTTTACAACAAGACATAGATATAGAATCATTGAAATGACTCGTCACCGTTCGGTGACATTTACCTGTCCGTCTGAACCACCTGCACAATACTTACCTTGCCTTCCCTGTCAAGAAGACACAAGTTAGTTTCTACAGGTTTAAATATACGAGGGGATCACTGGCACGTTGCCATAATGGACGGGCTAGTCTCAGTACGGAGTGCCATGCGACGCATAGATCAGGACGTCTCAAGGCATTTCGTCCTATAGCAGGCGACTATCATGAGTTCCGTCCGGATCGGATCGGTGCCAGTGCCCCAGCGACCGTCCGCAGGAACTAAGACCTTGTGCACAAGTTGTCCGTGATCAACGCAGTACACTAATATTAGCAATCGAGGCAAAACAGGTTATATCAGGAGCAGGGCAGTACGGGGCAAGATTTACTTTTGCATAGCCTATCTGTTCAGTTTATGGCATTGAAAATGTGTTCTATACATAGCACAGTTCTAAGAAGAAATATACATTCTAACTTATATTTATGCATATGATGAACATTTCCAAACGAGCAAGCATATAAGTAAGTAACCGTTCGTAAGTTTCATTTGACAAGCAATATTACCCAAGTCTATTCCCTTATTATCTTGATATCTTTTAGTTATTTACTTGGTATCGTCTGATCGGGGCAAGCACGAACACAAGAATTAGATGTGAAGACTAGCAAGAAGGGCTAGCTAATCGGGTTGGTAGCCACTCACTTTTAGTGGTTGGAAGGAGGAAGGAAGGAAGTGATTTAGGAGTCCGCTTGAGCGACGCCTAGTGCTGGATCACCTGTATTGACACGAACAGCTGATCAGTACTTCTTCCTCTCTTTCCATTATCGGAATTGAAGTGCAGTCCTAAGAACGAAGCAATGAAATCCATCGAAACCGTTCAAGAAAACCCAAACAAATCCGAAATCCAACTCAAGGCACGAAAGCAACAAGCGACAGCGAAAACTAGGCAACAAAAGAATGCAGCGGAGAGGTCCCTCCTGACTCTGCCGCTAAGTCGATCCTTGGGGCACGGTCCACTGAATATGGGAATCGATTCCGAAGAAACAAATCCATAACGAGGACGAGTTCTTAATTCAATCTATCCCGATCGAACGATACCGTCTTAGTATTTCTTAGCCGCGCTCCCCGAATAGGGGGAACGGGGCACCACATTCGGCTTGTGCCCGAGTTTGTCTCGACTTTGAAACTTTAGATTTGAAGATTTTATTTGCAATTTCCTTTTACTAAACTATTTTCTTTTGTCCTAGATTGCTTTCAGAAATACTAAGTGATTAAAAATGAATCAAATTGTATGATACAACTGAAAGAAATTTTGTGATAAAAATTGCAATTGACAAATAGACAAAAATTGTGATCAAAATTGCAATTGACAATACTAAGTGATTAATCAGAAGCTTTCTAAATATTTTAATCAGAAGTTTTCTAATGAGAAGCTCTCACAGTATAGAAGTTCTCTAAAGACAACATACTAAGCAATTTGACAAGTAAACGAATAAATTAATTGAGGAATTGAAACAAATTGCTACAGTGACTGAAAATTGTTAGAAGTCAACTTGTATTTGCTACGAAATCAACTTGTTGAATTTGTAGAAAATTAATAAGCTACAGTAATTATCAATTATTTAGAATAAATCAATTATAACAAATGGTGAGAAGCAAATTTTATTAGCTATCAATTAGAAGCAAATAGTGAGAAGCTAATAGTGAAAATCAATTCTAAGAAATCAATTCTAATTGACAATTGTAAGCAAACAGTCACTATTAGTAAATCAAGTTGTAACTGTCAATTCTAAGAGAACAGTAACTAATAGAACAATAGTAAAAAAAATTTATTAGCTATCAATTCTATCAAATTGTAACTGTCAATTTTATTAGCTATCAATTCTATCAAATTGTAACTGTCAATTTTATCCGCTATCAATTAGAACAAATTATAACTGTTAATAGCTTTCGACAGTTATCAAATTGTTACAATTGTATTTTAGACAGTTTTCAAAGTGAATTAATAACTATTGAAGCAGTAGAAAATTGTAACAGTAACAATTTTCTACTGTCAAATATTGTAACAATAGTGAATTTAAAGTAACAGTAAAGAAATTTTTTGAAAATTGTAACAAGTCTAACTTACAACTTCTAGTTAGAAATTTTAACAACTCTTAACTTACAGTAGCTACTTAGAACTAAGTCACAGTAGCTACTTAGAAATTGCTATAGAACAAATTGTGAACAATTTCTAGAAATCAATTAAAACAAATAAATTAGTATGTTGGTACAGTATGTTTTAGAAATCAATTCTTAAGAATGCAACAGTAGCAAAAGAATGCAACTTTTAGTAGCTACTTAGAACTATGTTTCTAGAAATCAAATTTAATATACAGCAGGTACATTCAGTACTAACTAGTGAATAGAAGTGGTTTGGAAAACAAAAACAATTAGAAAGGAATCAATTTTATAACATTACATACTTCACAGTAGCAAAAGAATGCAACTTTCTTCGAATTAAGCATGCCATAAAAAAGATGGAATCTTTACTACACCAACAGAGACATAGTAGGCAAAGAAAATAAACTCTTAGATTGTTAGACGTTTTATTTTAATAATAATTTTAGAATACAAAAAATAAAATTAGATGTTACCGGCCTCTGGGGAAGTCGTGCACGAAGCACTGCCCTAAGAGTTTATTCGGGATCTGTGTGCAGACGTACCCGAAGCTCCTAGTGGTAAAACCCCCGCACTACCGGTATCTCGTTGCCGCACACGACTTGGAGAGAACGACCAGAACTTAGCTCTGCCCAGAGCTCGGAGACAACGGAAATTGAATAGAATATTGACAGAGGTTTGGAGTACGAATTTTTTTCAATGGTTTCTCAAAGAAATCAGCACAAATATATAATACAAAATTGTAACGGTCTGAATTAATTCTCATATTAATTCAGACGTTACACAATATTAAAATAGTGAATCTGGACACAAAACCGGTTCAGAATCATTTGTAACGTTCAGAAATTAATTTTCTAACGTTAGGAAAAATAAATGAAAGAAAGAGAAACGGAGCAAAAAGATTTTTAGGGCCCCAGCCCGAACCCGAAGAGGAAATCGGATCGGCATTCGGCGCCCGCAGATGTGGGCGCGTACCCGCACCGAACCGAGCCGGGCCGGGCGGCGGCGGCGGCGCGCGCGTGTGGCCCAAGGGGTTCCCCACACAACAACTTAATAGAGCAAAGAAGAGAAAGTAATATATGTACACAAGGGGGCTTTGGTGCATCCGATGTGGGACTAAAGAAAGGAATGGGACTTGAGCTTTTGCAAGAAAAGCAAACAAAAACCAACATACGCAAACAAACAAATTTAAAAAAAAACGTGGGCCCCACGGCCAATTTCCGCCAACAGCGTTGGCTGAAATTGGGGGGGGCCAATTTCAGCCAACTCAGTTGGCGGAATTTGGCCCCATGGGGCCCACGTTTTTTTTTTTGGTTTTGTTTTGTTTGGTTTGGTTTGGTTTGGTTTGGTTTGTTTACTTAGTTTGGTTTTATTTTTTTCGTTGGTTTATTTTAATTAGTTATATTTTTGTTTTATTTATTTAGTTTTGTTTTGTTTTGTAATTAGATATAAGTAAACTTATTTTAACGAAATAAAATTAAAATAAATTAATTGGAAAGAAATATTTAGAAATATTTTTTTCAAAACAAAACTAAATAAAAAATAAAACTAAATAAAAAAAATTTCTGAACCAACATCAATCCATAAATAAAAAAACAAAACTAAATATTTAGAAATTTATTTTTTTCAAACTGGGGTGCATCAAACCGAGAAGCATTATTCCCTTCCATGTGAACCAATTCCTGAACCAACATCAATCCATAAATAAAAAAACCAAAGCAAACCATAGTTCAAAACAAAATTAAATTAAAAAAATTAAAATCTAAAACAAAACTAAATAAAAAAAACTAAATAAAAAAATGTTTGCTGAAATTGTTGGCTAAAAATACTAAATAAAAAAAACTAAACCAAATAATAAAACAAAACCAATTAAAACAAACCAACTAAATAAAACCAACCAAAACAATCCAAAACAAACCAACCCAAACCACCCCAAAAAAATCGTGGGCCCCACACCCAAAATCCGCCAACTATGTTGGCTGAATTTTGGTGTGGGGCCCACGGATTTTTTGGATGGTTTGGGTTGGTTTGTTTTGGTTGATTTAGTTGGTTTGGTTTGATTATTTTTTTTGTTTTATTAGTTCTTTTTTCATAATAGACATAAAATAATTAATTTAAATATTTCTTAAATTTTTTTGGAGATCGAAACATCATTTTAAATCCATGGGCCCCCACATCCAATATAAATTTATTTCACTACAGTAAATTTTAAATATTCAAAAATAATATTACCGAAAGTCAAATTTGGAGGTCAAAACATCGTTTTTTGACGATTCTAAAATTTTCCGAAGTCCGTCAAACGGTGAAACTGTTTAGAAGTACTTTTTCATACGGTCATTTTGGCTCAAACTGGAGCTTGTTTCGATCTCCCAGTCAAAAGTTATGATAGTTTGAAGTTTTATATTTTATATTTTTGCCTGTAACATATGCGTCTTGTTTCGGATAAATTTTTTTTCTACATGATTTGTGTTACTCTCGTCGAAAACATACAAATCGACTTATTATTTAACGAAAAACGATCTCAAAACAAGTAGTTATGGCCGCTTGAAGTCTGCTCGAAGTTTGCTCGACGGCAGACGTAATAGTCTTACGACAGATTTTTAACATTATTATTTTTTTAACGTCTGTTAACGACGAAAAAATTTACGATAAAAATATAATATTTATAAATATAAATGTCCAATTCATTTTGATATTTTTTCGTCATATTTTAAACTTTTATGCTTTAGATAGAATTTATACAAATTTTGATACTTTGGAAACAAATTTCCGAAAAAAATATTTATAAATATTTCTTTCCAATTAATTTATTTTAATTTTATTTCGTTAAAATAAATTTACTTAAATCTTATTACAAAACTAAACTAAACTAAATAAATAAAACAAAAATATAACTAATTAAAATAAACCAACGAAAAAAACCAAACCAAACTAAGTAAACAAACCAAACCAAACCAAACAAAACCACAAAAAAAAACGTGGGGGCCAAATTCCGCCAACTGAGTTGGCTGAAATTGGCCCCCCCCAATTTCAGCCAACTCTGTTGGCGGAAATTGGCCGTGGGGCCCACGTTTTTTTTTTTTAATTTGTTTGTCTGCGTACGTGTACAAAAGTTGCGTTTTCCGCCAACACTGTTGGCGGACCGTGACTTTTTTAAAAAAAAATTCAAACTTATTTCGTTTACATGAATTTAATATAAATTTATTTCGCTACAGTAAATTTTCTGTTCTTTTTAATTGTTGTTGCAAGTTGGAACTTGGAAGTTGACTACAACAAACATTGCATCCGACTCTGTGACCAATTCCATGGTATTAAATCTTCTTTAATTTGGATGCTTATGATATCGAGTCGACATGGAGGATCGAGGACTTCTGCACAGGGCCGGTCCGGAGTTTGGGTTATCCTAGCCGGAGCTAAATTCGGTTCCCCCTTGCCCTTGACTCCATAAAAAAAAATATGAAAGAATTGATGGGAGGGATATTGGCAGTGGCGTCGAAATCTTCGGTTCTGACGGCGTCGTGGAAGTGTGATTTCGAGTTCATCTTCTTGAGCTACTTGAGACATTTTTAGTGATAACTTAAAATATGGACCTGGTGGATTGCTAGTTCGACTGACAGAGAGGAGTTTGAGAGGACCGCGGAGGCTCTAAAGACGGAGAGGTGGAGACTTAGGACTCTGAAAGGGTTGTCCTGACCCCGGAGGGTTGTCCAAGCCGGATGGCTTGTTCGACTTACCCCATGCCGGTCCTGCTTCTGCACCAGGTTATGAGTTGGATACTGCATCTTTCTTGAAGAAAGAACAATACTTAAATGTTTATTGTTTCTAGTGGAATTAGTCAAGTTATTGAGCTTACTTAAGCTGTGAAGCAAGTTTATTTTTTTATTTTTATTTTACCTATAAAAAAATAAGTAGTTAGCCTAATGTTACCAGTCTTGTGTTGATCTCTTTGAAAAATAACGCACATATGCCACACGGCACACGACTAAGTAAACAATTACTGAGTAATGACCCAACATTTCCAAGTTAATTAATGATTTAGTGTGGATTCTGCTTAGCCACCACTGATAGATGGCGCTCATTTCTTGCTGATGCAAGAAGCCTAAAGCAATCACATAACCATTCCAGCTATTTCATGTAGGGTTGTTTAGTCGCTGTTATAATACTCCGATACACAAAGAGTATTAAACACAATCATTAAGTAGTTGCTGATGTACGGCAAAAATATCAATTGCTATTTCGTCGCTTATTTTTTTACTTTTTTTTGTTCAGTCATGGAAAAATAAGCGACTACATAACTAATTATGAAAATTTTCGATCGTTGTTTCGTCACTGTTACTTTTAGCGACAGTAACAATAGAAAATTTTGTGACTATTTTTCAGTATTTTTGTAGTGTACAATAGGATTCTCTTCCTATTCCTCTCTGCCAAAGTATGCATGGAATCATATTAGAACTCGGGAAAATAATCCTTTCTCATCCCTAGATTCACATATTTTGGCACATCCATGAAAACCCAGCATGAAAGTAGAATCTGGTAGCAGAGCGCTGCAGGTATCCCGGTCTATTCTGTATGGAACTGGTAATACATACAGCACTAGCGTCTGGGCTTGGCATCATTATAATGGTACAAATAGCAATAATTTAGGATTTCGGTAGTGAACATTTTAGCCAAATTTTCTATCTGAAAGCGGGTTGTGAGGTTTTAGATGCTTGATGATGCCGAACTCGAATGACCCTTGTGGTTAGCGAGGAGAGACACAAGGCTCTAGCTGGGTGACGAAAGATCAGTAGATCGAATCACGGGGACATATTATTCCTTCAATTTATAAATGATAGAAGTTAGGAGACAGTGGGCCCAAAAGACATACAATATAGTGTGCACAAAATCCCAAACGTTACGTTGGACATCTCAAATAAATAAATAAATAAATATATATATATATATATATATATATATATATATATATATATATATATAAAAGGCTGGTTATCGAGTACAAGAGGAGAGGCGTGATTAATTGTCATCAGAAGGAAGCATAGCCACATACCTAATTATATTAAATTTAATGTGTAAATCTATTACTGCAAATTGGTTCTTTTTTCTTTTTCTTTTTTTGTTTTTTTCGAAAAAGGTAAATTTTATTCAGATCTCCCGGCTACAACTTAGTCCGAAGGCTTACAACCAATCCAGTCCGAAGGCTTATATATACAATTCCTAATCCGAAGGTTCCATCTTGTCCGAATGCCTCACGCAGCCGTAGCCGCACCAGCTCCGCACTAGCACTGCACCTGCACCTGCATCGCATTCGTGCACCACCCGGATCGTACCTGCACTTCAACCACCTCCACCCTACTTAATTTCCTATATAGGGAATTAAATGACACATTCGTTATTCGAACTAGCAACCTTTCGAGACGGTTGCCTCCTGCAGTTAGGCTATATGACCTCAGTGCTCAATCATGTAATGGGCTAGTTTGTTCAGTCAATGGGAGGTGTGATAGTCATCGGAAGCACAAGTCTACTTGATTATCATCGAAGCATGCAGTTTGTGAAGTAAATGCAATGCTCTTGCTATTACCTAGCAACCATGTCTTTTTCAATTTGATGATTGCTAATCATTTGTTGCAGAAATAGTAATTAAAATGCAGTTTGACATCCCGTCGACATTGTAACTTTGTACAATGTTCCATACCTGATCTGGAGAAGGCTTGGATAATATTGGTGATGGGTAAGGCATATATATAGTGTTGCCAGTTGCCACAAGAAATAGTCATTCCTCATGAACAAATTAATAGAGAGAGAAAAACAAGCATTAATTGCGGACTTTTGTAATGCAAAATGCAATGGGTAGGATTCAAGTGATTAGAGAAATTAAGACAAACAGAGCAGCTCTTGTTTCTAGGATAATTAATTAATCGATCTTATATATATATATATATATATATATACTGATAATGCATTACTATTTCTTTACTTTTCCATCCATCTGTAGAGCACAGGAAATGATCAGCATAAGCACGTCGAATGAATCCGGATAGCTTAGATTGATATAATGGTTATTTCCAGTTATATATGAACTTGAACTTGTGTATTCTCTTGCAGATAGTGATACAACCAAAGGATCTATGGTGAGTGTGCGTCACCTACGGCTTTTAGAGCACTATGAACATGAACAAGCTCAGAAACCTGATTGCGTAAACTGCATTTTGACTCTGGGAGCTTCAAGAGAAATGGTTGCTAGCTCCTTCCTGCATCATTATACGACCGGGGTCGATGCAGAGTGTATGATGTTATCTTATTTCCTAAATTCATGAATACAGTGCAGCAGCCCTTACTTTGTATGCAATTCATCCTATTTTCCGCTTCAATTGTTACTATAGATAAATCTGTACAATATTCTTAAAGTGTAGATTTGAATTGATACATATATAATGTATATATAACTTTCTCCAAAACAAAATAAGGTAATTATCATCAATTTGGGTTCATTCATATAATATTATGCATATCCCAAACTATTAATTGATTTGATTCTACATATCCTTAAATTAAAGAGTAAGGTTGGCCATGCATAGGTATACGAACATACTAAAAATATACATGCATATATATATATATATATATATATATATATATATATATATATATATATATATATATTATCTCCACAGTGAGCCAGGCCCATGTTCATTTAACATCACAATTCAGTCAATCATTTTTTTAATATGATTAGATTCATCTAATTAAAGGATACCCTATTAATTGGGTGCGAGGATCCTGCTTTTATGATACATACAGCACAAGTGACCTATTTCCATCTCATTTTTACTTACCATTAATCTGTAAAATAAAAAGCAAAACAAGAAAGAAAGAAAAATCCTTCAATTTGAATCTCATTCATATGGAAACCAATAAAATTGATTACCACACCTTTCACTAAAAGGATTTACTATTTTCCTTCTTAAGAATGTATATTAGATGCCATATTACCTATATATAGATGAAGTTTTCTTCTTGCAATTTGTACAATTTTGTAGTTGTTTTTATTTTTCAGAGTTCATTTTTGTTTCTCCTCCACCAAATACTAAACATATCTTTCATGTGATGAAGAATTTGGTGGTAAAAGTTGCTCTAATTGTATTGCTAAGTGTTGTCTTCATTTCAGGTTTAGTCCCAAACTTGTGAATTCACATATCTTTCTTGAGAAAATTACATTTGAGAAGCTTTGTAACTTGCTTCAAAATTTCATAATATATTCTAGAATTTATTTTTTCCCTTTTGTAAATTTATAGGGTTGACATTACTAATTATCATAGCATTAGTTAGCAGTTACTATGATTGATTCACATGATTGTCGTATCAATTATTCAGAAAATAGTTAGGAGTTGTAATATATCGGCATTCATGCATAACTTGATACATACTGATACCCTTCTTTTTTTTTTTAAATTGTTCCAGGAAGTTTAGTTCATTGCTTACAATATGATTATGCAGCAAGTATTGAGGCAAGTTCATAATTTTCATTTACTTTTTTATATTTAGATTTAGATTATATAAAATCTCCTTTTGGAACTCGTATTCTGAATCTTATACAAAACAATTGATCATTTGCTACAACAATAGCCATATCCAGCTAAATTTGGCTAGCTAGGTAACTAATCAAGCGGCTTGAGCAATATCGCCTTATTTATATTAAACATGTAAAGAACTCAGAACAAGCTTAGATTAATGTCCAACTTTTTGTCGTGTTAAACATGAAAAAGAAGTTGGAGACGATTAGGTTAGAAACCCACTCAACATCAACGAAATCTATAAAACTATTTGATGATTATGAAATATATGCTCCATAATTAATATATATACAGTGCACACCTGCTTATTATATTTGAAAACTAGTTCAAGTATGGGCCAAATTGCCAACATAAAATGAAATAACCCACACCAGCAACAACGATTTTGCATTTATGGGCTAGTGACCAAATGCATAGATAATAACTTTGAAAGAATATATAGCAATTGACACAACTGTGAAATGAACTATTTTTCTTCTCTCTCTCTCTCTCAAAATAAAAATAAAAATAAAAATAAAAATAAAAATAAAAATAAAAATAAAAATAAAAATAAAAATAAACTATTTTCAGAACGGAAGGTAGTGTTGTAATTGCTCAATATGTAAAACATAACTCAATATTGCATTACTTATATAAGTTGTTGTTAATTTAATTTTGCACGCAGTGCTTGCGCGAACCTCTGAAGGCTCAATATGGTGGAGGGATCATTCTTAATCCAGATTTCAACGAGAGCCTGAAAGGTTGGTCCAGTTTCGGCTATGCAAAGACCGCAACAAGGACATCGGAGACGTCAGGGAACCAGTTCTCGGTCACCAGCAGCAGAGACCGACCCCATCAAAGCGTATCGCAAAAGATCAATCTCCACAATGGGTTGCTCTATACTTTCTCCGGTAATTAAACTTCTTCTTGCTCTACTTGTATTCATAATTCTCTAATATATAAGTTGATCAGCACATGATTTTCTCACGTTCGTCTATGTTTTAATTGTAGCTTGGGTTCAAGTCGTCAGTGAAGGGGGGAATGCTGCAGCAGCAACTGTGAAGGCTGTATTCAAGACTGGGGATGATGTTCAGTTCATCCATGCAGGTGCAGTGGAAGCCAGATCAGGCTGTTGGTCCATGCTTAAAGGAGGCATTTCTGTTCAAACCTCTGGGCCAGCTGAATTTTATTTTGAGGTACCTATATATATACGACGACACTGTTGTGTGTCCGTGTGATATTGTGTCTAATTATATGTTTCAATAGGACGCTGCTATTTGGCCCGTGGTCACTGACTGCGGAACATGACCGTGGGCCACGTGTCAGCTCCTCATTGACCCATTTCTTCGGTGGTGGTCCGCGGTCACGTTCTGCGGGGCCAATTATCATTTCCGGTTTCAATATTCCTAGCTAGCTAGGAAGTTTTTTGATATTCTTGTCTAATACTTGTTACATCTTTTGTAGAGTAAAAACACGAGTGTGGAGATTTGGGTGGACAGTGTTTCGTTGCAACCATTCAGCGAAGATGAATGGAGATCTCATCAGTCGAAAAGCATCGAGCAGGTAAAATAATGAATAATAATCTATATGCAACATGTTATTAAATGATGGATGGATTCTTCTTCAATGAATCGATCAGCATCGATGTATCATGTAGGTACGCACGAGGTTGATGAGACTCCGTGCAGTGGACTCCCATGGCAACGCCATCCCGAACGCCACAATCTCCTTGGACCAGAAGAGGGCAGGCTTCCCCTTGGGATGCGCCATCGCCAGCACCATCCTCACCAACACGGCCTACCAGAACTGGTTCACCTCCCGCGGGTTCACCGCCACCACCTTCGAGAACGAGATGAAATGGTACAGCACCGAGGCCAGCCAGGGGAAGGAGGACTACAGCACCTGCGACGCCATGGTCGACTTCGCGCAGAAGCACCAGATTTCCATCAGAGGGCACAACGTCCTCTGGGAGGATCCTACCTATCCCCAGGACTGGGTCAAAGCGCTCTCCACAAGCCAGCTCTGGGATGCGGTTAACCGGAGGATCTATTCGGTCGTCTCCAGGTACTAATAGATTTAAAAGAGAAAGTAATATCGTAGAATTATTGAATGAATCAAACTGAATATATATAATACAACCAATCTATAATCTACGAAATACAGGTAACTATTTGCAAAAGGATTTAAATCGGATAATAAAATTATAGATATTGACATTTATGAACGGATATCCTTATCAGGTACAAGGGCAAGCTCATTGCGTGGGACGTCGTCAACGAAAACCTCCACTTCTCCTTCTACGAGGACAGGCTCGGGAAGGATGCCTCGGCCATCGCCTACCAGAAGACGAGCCAGATCGAGGCGCCGGGCACGCTCATGTTCTTGAACGACTTCAACACCCTGGAGCAGCCCGGAGACGAGAAGTCGTCCCCGGGCAAGTACCTCGAAAAGCTGTCGCAGATACAGTCCTACAATGGCAACACGGCGAAGATGGCGATCGGGTTGGAGAGCCACTTCGACTATCCCAACATCCCCTACATGAGGTCGGCTCTCGACACTCTTGCCAAGACTGGCTTACCGATATGGCTGACAGAAGTCGACGTTTCCTCCAAGGTGGCAGACAAGGTACTCATTCTCTTCAACAACTTTCTATTTGTTGTGCGTAAATGTTGCAACACCACTTACAACAACAAATATTATGTTACTAAAAGGCACAAGCATTGGAGCAAATCTTAAGGGAGGCTTACTCACACCCCGCCGTCCAAGGGATCATAATTTGGGGAGCGTGGCATCCGGAGGGGTGTTACAGAATGTGCTTGACTGACAACAACTTCAAGAACCTGCCGACGGGAGACGTGGTGGACAAGCTGATAGGCGAGTGGAAGTCGAGTAGTGTGACGGGAACAACCGACGCCGACGGATTCTTTGAAGCCCAGCTCTTCCACGGGGAATACGAGATGAGGCTGAGCCACGCGACTGCCGGTTCGCAATCGGCGCAGCTGAGCCTGACTGTGGATGCAGAGTCTCATGAGCAGGATGCAATCTTCCAAGTTGAGGTCTGAGAGAATGTGAAGTTCCACCAGTTTAGATTCTTAGTATCCTACTGAGAAAAAGAGTGATTTTTGGGTAACAAAATAAATTTAATTATGAGCCTGAAATGTAACTAAAGGATATATATATATATATATATATATATATATAAGAAAGTAAGAGCAAATCCAAGTGAAGTAAAGGATTTGAGGACAAGCAAACCAAGAAAACATTAGATTCATGCTAAGAGGCTCACTGATGCAAGCATTTATTCGAATAAGGTTATACACCTACTTCAGAAGAACCAGCAAGTTTATATATACTAACAATTTGCTCTTTGGCTAGTCAGCCAACGTGAGAGCACGAGCGATTCCTTAAGTAGATCGAGCAAAAATAATACAACCAAATATGAATTCTAGCTAGAGATTAAATGAGTGTCAAAATTACTAGATCCTTCCACTTGGCTAGGCTTTTGACTTGATTGCTTCACCTTTTCATTCCAAATAATGGTAGAACACATGCATCATCTCCAATAGTAAATAGCCTAGCCCACAGACACGAGCATGACATGGACACTGGCACGAATACACAATTGATTTTGAGGTGTCCTAGTGTATTTTTAATTTTGGAATATCCATCTCGTGTCCAATACCGATTGTGTGACACTGCTTTATGGAGTCTGTGTTCGATTACAATGTATCTCACATTCTTCATCTTTGATTATGGTTTAGCTCACATCCTTCTCATTATATGACTCCGAGTTCAACACTACATTTACGGGAGGTCATATTTCACTAAGAAGCTACACAAGTGCTTACTCGTTCAAAGTCACGCTTAAAAATGATGATAATCCAGGAAGTAAGGACGCTCCAAAAATCGACGTGATGTATTGTCGTGTCAGACACAACACAAATATTCTAAAATAAACTAGAAAACCTGGTATTTGTGTAGTAGTCGTGTTGGCATCTTGTCATAGGGTGTCTGTACAACATAGCATATAGTGTAAAATATCTAATGCAAGGGTTGCCGGTAACAATCACAACATATATTCTTTAACGCCCTGGATCTTCCGGAATCAAATTTCTGCCATTCTCAATATCAGTAGTGACACGAGCATTAGCTGAAGGTGTTGACCAGATTGAAGCACAGCAAAATGTCTAGAAAAGAAATATCTAAGGAAGAATAGAGGGAAGAAGAGAACCTAGCTAATGTCAGGAAGGATTGACTGATATTTATCTAACGAAAATTATTGACTGATTTGATATTATTTAAAAAAGAAAAAAAAAATTGGCCCATGCAGGTCTCGAACCTGCGACCTTCGCGTTATTAGCACGACGCTCTAACCAACTGAGCTAATAGGCCAGTTTTGTTAAGTTTCATTCTATTTTATTTATCAATTATTATTCGTTCCTCTCTCCCTCTGATGTCCTTTAACTCCTGAATGAATCAATCCTGGTTCAACCAATCACTTGGCCTTGGCCACATAAAAGTCACTACAAGGTTCAAAGTATCGGTATCGGAATTGGTATCGGTCCATTCCTATGAGTATCGGGATCGACGGTATCGGTAGTATCGACGGTTTCGGATCGGAGTATCGGATTTTTTGGTATCGGAAAACAAACAACTATTAGTAAATTATTAACATTTTAGAAAATATATTTTATACATTTATGCATAATTTAAAGTATTTACAGTGTTGTTTCTTAGTATTTTTGAAATTGAATGAAATAATAGTCACCCTTGTCGATTAATTTATATGCGATAGATAAGTTTTCCTCTTTTATATGCTTTTACAACCTTACTATGCTTTTACACCCTTGCTAATTGGTCTTTTTAATTCAATTTTCTTTGCCGATTTGACCGAAAAAGAGACTTCTAATGTCGGTACCAGTCAGTATCGGGTATCGGTCGGTATCGGATCGGGACATGCCAAACGGTATCGGTATCGGCCGATACTTCAAACTATAGGCGACCTCTCTCTGATGTCCCATCATCTAACTAGTTGATTTAATTATCATTATTCACAAACAGTTGTTAAGCTGCAATCCATATAAACAAGCTGCAAAGTTCACAGTATTTGAGATTGCCATAGTACCCATGTCCCCTGCGGAGTCTCTCTCTCTCTCTCTCTCTCTCTCTCTCTTATGTGACATGGCCCCAAATCAAGGTTTTGTATAAAGGCACTACAAAAATGACTCGGGACTAGTCAAGTATTGGTGCTAGTTCAGTCAGAAAAAAATCTAGTCAGGCTAGTACAAATTTTATCAGGGTTGTCCAACCTCTTCACCTCCCTCCGGCCTCTCCTCCTCCCTCCTCCCGCGATTCTTCGCCTCTCCGCGTCGTCGACCTCGTCATCGACCGCTTCGCCCCCGCCGAGCCGCACCTCGAGCACCTTTTCGTCCGCTCCGTCACCGCCGGTGTTCTCCTCGGAGAGACAGCGGAGGCAGGCGAGGTCGACTCCCGTCGGCTCCGTCGCCTCCACCCCCCTCCAACATCCTCCTCCTCCTCCCGCTCTTCCGTCCCCCTCCGACCTCCTCCTTTCGCTCCTCCGCTCATCTCCGGCCTTCTCCTCCTCCTCCTCAACCCCTCTCCTCCCGCTCCTTCGCCCTCGTGTCACCTCGCGTAGCCCTCTCCTCAGGACTGTCAAAATTTTAACAGTCCTACCAATTGGAAGTATTTTTTTAAGACTGTCAAAATTTTGACAGTCCTTCCAATTGTGACCCTCACTTTTTCAAATGGGGATAATTTAGTCAATTTGTATATAATTATTTTAGAGATTAATATTTATTTATATTGTGCTAATAATTAATATTTGTGGTTGTGCTATTTATGTATTAGTTAGTGGGCTAGCCTATTAGTTAGACTTGACCTTTGTGAACCCAATTATACTTGTCATGACAACTTGTGAGCCTAACATGGACTAGCCCCATTAACCCTTTCCCTCTAATTAATTAGGAGGATTGGACTAATTTGTATTAGATTAGAAGCTTTCCAATTTAGCCCTTCCATAATACTCTCCATAAATAACAAATAGGGGCATGGTAGTCATTTGATGTGACTTGGAGAAGGGGTAGAGGAGGGTCGGCCACATATAAGCCTCTTCTCTCTCTCCTCTTCATTTGCACTTATTCCTAGATCCCCAATTCACTTCATTCTCCATCAATTCACCTTCAATTCATTCACATTTCCACCATTTTTCATCACTCAAAGAGCATTGGAGCTTGGAGTTGCAAGGAGCACTTGGAGGAGGATCTTGTGACGAGGAGATCGTGTCTGAATCGTGTCCAATTATGCATTTTAATGGGAATCCATCTCCCAATAGGTATAGATCTGAATTCACTTTCATTCTAGCTTCTAAATCATGTATTTGACTCTTAGGAACACCCAAATGGCATAGGGCTACCTCTAGGAACAAGTTCTAGGCCAATTGAATGTGTATTGCGAATTCTACATAGATTTTTGTGTGTATTTTGAGAGAATTACAGGATTGACACATCAAGTGTGTGTCATTAGACCAATTTAGTCTAATTAGACTTAGATCGGGGTTGTGGTACTAGATACGTGTCAACAAATGGACACGAGTATGCCGTATCATGGTATTTTCGGATACGTTGTGATATGGGACTTATTTTGGGTGATTTGTGCAATCTCCCTTCAATTCTTATTGAAATTAGTTGTATTAGTTATATTATGATGTATTTGATATGTAGGAATATTTATTATGGTAAAATTGGGTTTTTAGCCTTCTAATTGGATGAGTATCATGATTTTTCCTAAGTGTATATATATATATATATATATATATATATATATATATATATATATATATATATGTTGATGGTATGTATAAATATGTGGATAAGTATTCATATGATCTAATGTGTTGTGTGTGTTGTAATCTGGAAGGATGTGTAGTTTAGAGGGAGGGTTTAAATTGTGTCTTCAGTAAAGCAGCAAATGTGGTAGTGATTACCCGGGGTGGATGTTGGATTGAGGTAGTTCATGGCAGCAGCAGTTATATTTACGTGAACTGCAGTGCTATATTTTAGCTGTGTTATTAATATCACAGTTAGTGCATTGATATTAGTCAGTATCAGATGTGGGTTAGATGGTTAGTTAGTTTAGTAGTGAGTATTAATTAGATGACAGTTGTTAAAATGATAGAAGTGGTTACTGCTGTTGTTTTGTTGTGTGGAAATGTGTAAATTTGTGACTGATGTCCGTGGCTCTGGTATGAGGGATCTGATCAGTTGCCCCAATGTCAAGTGTGCAGTTAACTTGGTATTGTGACTGTGTGTGTGGGGGTAGGACAGTGGAAACTGTTGGTGCAGACGTATCAGTCTTTGATACACATTATAAGCAGCAGCTATGGCAATGTTTGGAGGAGGAATATGTTTTTATTTGGGGGTGCCAATTCAGTCCTGAGGGTTAGATGTTAACTCTAACTATGATATGTACAGGTATGTGCAGTATTCACAGTGAGGTAAGCTTTGGGGATCGGGTTTGGCACTGGCAGTGTAAGGATTATTCCAGGTTGCAATCCAGGTTAGATTAAGAGCATGTTGGATGCACAGGTATATATATATATATATATATATATATATATATATATATATATATACACACACATTGTGTATGTGTATTTGCTTTAAGAATAGTGCCTGTGTGGACTGATGTATTAATCGTTTTGGAGGAGAGCAAGTGTTCACTTGCAAGGTTAGTTCTCAGTTAGAAGTTAGTATATATATATATATATATATATATATATATATATATATATATATATATATATATATATATATATATATATTAGTGGGAATATTGTCATGACCCGATTTCGTAGAATCGTTGGGGCGTCCCCCGAATCGTGATGCCGTGCGGGCCTGGGGTTGCGCCCGCACAAGGCTAAAGTATTTTGCATAGCAAGCACATATTCAGAGTACGCAGATAAATTGAAACACAGATTTGAAACATAGAAAAGTTCTCTTTATTGATAATGAACATCTATTACAAACTCTTGAACGAGTCAGCTAATATGCCGAACGGCTTACAAAAGTGTTGACTCAAAAAGAGATAGCAGTCATGTACATTATATCCCTTTACTAAACTTTAAATGATATAGACCTCCAGGCTGGAGGATAGCTTTGCCACGGAGCTGCATTTGTGTATGAAGAGTTACAGCTCCTGTCTTCAAAATGCTTCAAGGACGGCGCGATCAGGATGCGCCTATAGCTGGACTGGATTCGGGAAGACGACTTCGGCTCCTCGCTCGGTTCGCCTTGGTGCGGAGAATCTGTTTCAACGAGGGTCAGCATATCGAAACATGCTGGTGAAGGCGAGCTAGCCGAACTATACCAATCAACACATTGTTTTAATGAAGCATGCATATTTGTGGGTTTCTATCTTGCCTTAGTTCATTTACAAGTAAGCGGCATATAGAATTTACTGAAATGAACGTGCCACCGTTCGGTGGATTTTACCTGACCGTCTGAATTACCTGCACAATACTTACCATGCCTTCCCTGCCACGAAGACACAAGTTAGTTTGCAACAGGTTTAAATATACACAATGATCACTGACATGATTGCCATAATGGATACTAGTCTGTGACGAAGATGGTTTGCTACGTGCAAGAACGTGAGGCGTCGCATACCACCCTGTCCTAGTACGTGAGACTAAACGTTAGTTCCGTCCGGAGCCGGAACGGTGCCAGTGCCCCAGCAGCCGCCCGCAGGAACTATACCTTGTGCACAAGTTGTCCGTGATCGCACACTAACAATCATTCGCCCGGAGGCTACGTTAACAAGCATTCGCCCGGAGGCTACGTGATTCGCCTTGAGGCTACATGAGTACAAGACAAGCAGTATTGCATGATTCATTTATATTGCATCTACGTTAAATTCATGCATTCAGGATATAGCTTTGTACATTCAAACTTGCATCTATGCATATGATAAATATTTTCGAACGAACAAGCATGCAAAGATATAACCGTTCACAAGTTTAATTGACAAGCATAATAACCAAGTATATTCTCTTTTATCTTGGTTTCTTTTATTATTTCTTGGTATCGTTTGATCGGGGCAAAGAAGAGTGCGAGATTTATTAGATGTGAAGCTTGGAAGCAGGGCTAGCTAATCGGGTTGGTAGCCACTCACTTAGATTTTGGAAGGGAGAAGGAAAGAGGTGCTTCACGACTCCGCTCGCAAGCCGCCTACTGCTCGTTCACCTGCACACGAACAGCTCGATTAATATTTCTTCCTCTCTTTCCAATCTCGGAATAGAAGTGCAAGTCAATGAACGAAAACAATAAAGACCATCGAAACCGTTCAAGGAAAACAAGCAAATCCCAAAACCAACTCAAAGCACGACAGCAACAAGCGACATCGAAAATCGAGGCAATAAAAGATAGCAGCAGAGAGGTCCCTCCTGACTCTGCCGCTAAGCCGATCCTTGGGGCGCAGTCTACTGAATATGGGAATCGATTCCGAAGAAACAAATCCATAACGAGGACGAGTTCTTAATTCAATCTATCCCGATCGAACGATACCGTTTTGTGTTTCTTAGCCGCGATCCCCGCACCGGGGGAACGGGGTCCTACATCCTACCCAACTAATTGGAAGTTTCGTCCCGAAACTTAAGAACAGGACCTACCATCAGGGAACGTTACGTTGAGGATGTTTAGCAGAGTATTTGGGGCAGTCATGAATTCTGTGGTTTGCATCGCCACAGATGAGACATAATCTTTGTTTCAGACGACATTCGTTGACCAGGTGCCCTGGCTTCCTACAGAAGTGACATAGCTGCCCTCTCTGCGGACCACCGTTGTTGCGGCGCTTTGCAGCGGTGTTTTCTCCTTCGTTGCTTTGGCGTTTGTGACTGGATGTATGCACAGCACCGGCAGCAACATGAGGATATTGTGGTTCAAACGATAAGGCGTGATTCATGACTTCACGCATTGTACGATACTGATGAACGGCTACGTACGAATGGATGACAGGGCGTAGTCCACCTTCAAACCTTCTAGCTCGACTCGCTACATCAGGTAAATAGGCCCTAGCAAATTTGGAGAGTCGGTTGAATTCGGCGGAGTACTCCTTAACTGTCATGCTGCCTTGCCGCAGCTGCACGAACTCGTTCTCCATTTGACGTTGTACTGGAGGGGGTACAAACTCCTCTTCAAACGCGGCACAAAAAGTCGTCCACGAGATCGCCTCCTCTCCGTGATCAAATTGGAGAGATCGTCGATGCACGTCCTACCAATCGTGTGCGTTGGGGCGGAGCTGTAGTTGCGCGCAGGCGACGCGTTTCTCTTCGGGGACCTCTAGCAGAGCGAAGTGATCTTCAAGTTCGGCCAACCAATCTAGAGCTACGACTGGGTCCTCAGTCCCGTTGAATGGGGTGTTGCAGACTTTCTTGAAGTGGCCAAAGTCGAAGGTAGTCACGTCCCTCGCCCTTGGAATTTGCTGCGTCTCTACTTCAAGCACGGGCTGTTCCACCGGAGTCGGCGCTCTTGCCGTGGAATGGTTGGAAGCCAAAGTCTGAACGATCTGTTGTAGGGCATCCACCTGCTTCTGTTGGACTGAGAATCGTGCTTCTATATTGTCTTGAAACTTGAGCTGACTCTCCTCCGCCCGCTTCTCGGCCCGTTCATAGCGAGCCTCGTCCCTTTGTTGGTTTTCCTCCAACATCCGCAACATTTGCTGGATGGGATCGATGCTTGGCATGGCTCGCTGGCTCCTTGAACTTCCCGAAGTATCCGAACTACTTTCTTGGCCTTGCGTTTCGTCCGGTGTTTGAGCTGCAGATTGCGCTGGAGCCATTCCTTCAAAAGAAGGTAAATTATATTAGGATCATAATGTATTATGGACTTATTGCATGAACGTATCTCATTTTGGCCTAGCGAGTTCAAGAGTTCGCACAGGAATTTGATCGATAAAGGAACTTTTCCAGCACAAAGTCTAAGGAACTTGAATCTGTGCTCTGATACCACTATGTCACGACCCGATTCCGTAGAATCGTTGGGGCGTCCCCCGAATCGTGATGCCGTGCGGGCCTGGGGTTGCACCCGCACAAGGCTAAAGTATTTTGCATAGCAAGCACATATTCAGAGTACGCAGATAAATTGAAACACAGATTTGAAACATGGAAAAGTTCTCTTTATTGATAATGAACATCTATTACAAACTCCTGAACGAGTCAGCTAATATGCCGAACGGGTTACAAAAGTGTTGACTCAAAATGAGATAGCAGTCCTGTATATTATATCCCTTTACTAAACTTTAAAAGATATAGACCTCCAGGCTGGAGGATAGCTTTGCCACGGAGCTGCATTTGTGTATGAAGAGTTGCAGCTCCTGTCTTCAAAATGCTTCAAGGACGGCGCGATCAGGATGCGCCTACAGCTGGACTGGATTCGGGAAGACGACTTCGGCTCCTCGCTCGGTTCGCCTTGGTGCGGAGAACCTGTTTCAACGAGGGTCAGCATATCGAAACATGCTGGTGAAGGCGAGCTAGCCGAACTATACCAATCAACACGTTGTTTTAATGAAGCATGCATATTTGTGGGTTTCTATCTTGCCTTAGTTCATTTACAAGTAAGCGGCATATAGAATTTACTGAAATGAACGTGCCACCGTTCGGTGGATTTTACCTGACCGTCTGAATTACCTGCACAATACTTACCATGCCTTCCCTGCCACGAAGACACAAGTTAGTTTGCAACAGATTTAAATATACACGATGATCACTGGCATGATTGCCATAATAGACACTAGTCTGTGACGAAGATGGTTTGCTACGTGCAAGAACGTGAGGCGCCGCATACCACCATGTCCTAGTACGTGAGACTAAACGTTAGTTCTGTCCGGAGCCGGAACGGTGCCAGTGCCCCAGCAGCCGCCCGCAGGAACTATACCTTGTGCACAAGTTATCCGTGATCGCACACTAACAATCATTCGCCCGGAGGCTACGTTAACAAGCATTCGCCCGGAGGCTACGTGATTCGCCTTGAGGCTACATGAGTACAAGACAAGCAGTATTGCATGATTCATTTACATTGCATCTACGTTAAATTCATGCATTCAAGATATAGCTTTGTACATTCAAACTTGCATCTATGCATATGATAAATATTTCCGAACGAACAAGCATGCAAAGATATAACCGTTCACAAGTTTAATTGACAAGCATAATAACCAAGTCTATTCTCTTTTATCTTGGTTTCTTTTATTATTTCTTGGTATCGTTTGATCGGGGCAAAGAAGAGTGCGAGATTTATTAGATGTGAAGCTTGGAAGCAGGGCTAGCTAATCGGGTTGGTAGCCACTCACTTAGATTTTGGAAGGGAGAAGGAAAGAGGCGCTTCACGACTCCGCTCGCAAGCCGCCTACTGCTCGTTCACCTGCACACGAACAGCTCGATTAATACTTCTTCCTCTCTTTCCAATCTCGGAATAGAAGTGCAAGTCAATGAACGAAAACAATGAAGACCATCGAAACCGTTCAAGGAAAACAAGCAAATCCCAAAACCAACTCAAAGCACGAAAGCAACAAGCGACATCGAAAACCGAGGCAATAAAAGATAGCAGCGGAGAGGTCCCTCCTGACTCTGCCGCTAAGCCGATCCTTGGGGCGCAATCCACTGAATATGGGAATCGATTCCGAAGAAACAAATCCATAACGAGGACGAGTTCTTAATTCAATTTATCCCGATCGAACGATACCGTTTTGTGTTTCTTAGCCGCGATCCCCGCACCGGGGGAACGGGGTGCTACAAATATTAGTTAGATAGTTATAAATGGATACTAGTTGGTAGTTAGATAAGTTGGCTTCTGTTATGATATCAGTTTGTGTGATTAGTCATAAATATATATATTAGTATCAGTTAGTAATAGTTAAAATATTAGTTATACTCTAGGGTAATATCTAGCTTAGTTAGTTTAGTTAATCAATGACCTAGTATAACTAAGATAGCTTGTATTAACTAATTAGTGGCCAATATAGACCAAATAACTTAGAAATTGGCCTAGAAGCATATTAGTGCATCATTTTACTCATTTATCACTCATTACACCATTTAACATGATATTTCCTAAATATGTGTGTGTGACACCAGCTCGGACACCGAGTGACATCATTTGCTCTGGACAGAGGCGAGTACATTCTTTGATAGTTTTCTTATTTGACAGTCTATATGTTTCATGTATTTAGTATTGAGATATTTGATTCCTGATACGATGGTTACACGGATTGGTATACGTAGATCATTGGCATGAGATGTTATTGTAGTAATTACTCAGTGATCGCCGTTACGTATTTCATAATTACTCGATGATTACCATGATATCTTCGTGATTATATAGACCGTGATTATAGTGCATGATATTATAGACCGTGCATTGTCATATACGTATTATAACGTGTCGTGATATGGATCTGTGTACTAGTCAAAGAATGGGAAGATATTGGTGGATATGTGACCATTCCTTATAGCCCGTGTTTAGTATAGTCCGTGATGGCTAGCATATCATGCAACTCACGTGTGGTCACACTAGCTATCATTTATTTATATAGCCGTGTTAGGCCCAAACCGATCACATATTTTGTTAATATTTCAAAGCACAAGTTATTATTTTATTTTCTTATTTTCAGCTCATTAGAGTGATGTTCCTTATCATATTGTTCTCGATTTATTTCTATTGCTTATTCGGTAAGATTGTCCGGTTCAATTACTTCCATCATTTATTTTTATTACTATTGTTGTTTCATAATTTTTGTCAATTATTGGAATTGTTATTAGGGTTGTACTTCGCTCCTATCCAGATTGGATATATTTTTCAGATGATTCATTTGAGGATTAGTGTCTCACGCACTACGGACCACAGGATGGCGAGACAGTTGAGTCATCACCCGTAGAGCCTCTTGAGATAGTACCACCAGCTGGAGAGGTTTAGACTTTTCATTATGAGATGTATTTGATTCTAGTAGACTTATGGCATGTATTATGAGTTTTGTGGAGATTAGACTTTGAACTTGTGTTGTATTTGACTCTTGTACTTCTTCTCTTTTATTTCATATCGTGCCATATCTTCCTCTAGTTTTATATTGCGATTGAGTATTGATTATCATTTATCATATATTATATTGTTCCTCCATTTGGAGTTGAGATGACATGACAGGTACCTTATATATATTGTGTGATATGTTTAGATAGTATTGTTGACCTAAACATCGTTTTACGTCGTTATTACGATGTAGACTGAACGTTGTTCATGTACTTGTGTCCTTATTCCGAGTGCGGTCGTGACACCAATTGTTAGGACTGTAAATTTTTTTAGAGTACTTCCAATTGGTCATGATTATAAAAAAAATTAATTGAAAGTGAGCAAAGATAAAAAATTTGACTGTAATAAACTTTTTTTGTAGTACATTTAACAAAGGCCCAAATCAAAGAGTCCAAAGGTTGAAACGAGGAAAACAAAAGAGTGAAATCCAAGTTAACAATGAGAGAAACAACTAAAAATATTATTCTTCCTTTCTAAGAAGCAATACAATCGTTGCTCCGAAAAGAGTGTTTTAATCTTACAAACAAACAAAATACAAATAAAAACATTATAGTGCCATACAAGAAGGCTTCAACTTTCGCAATCTGGTCCTCTTCATTCTTTGGAGTCGGACTCAAAGTGTGTGTTGGGTCGATCCGGAGCCGGCCCGCGGTTCGGGTCAACCGAATTTGACCGGGTTCGGTCCGGATCGGACTCAATCTGAAGAGAGCGACGGGTCAGGTCCGATCCGGTCAACAATGCGACGGATCAAGTCCGATCCGGTCAACAAATAATCTGATCCAGTTCTGATCTATGACTCGGTCAGGGTAGGACCGAGTCGAACCTGTTTGGGTCCGGACCGGTCCACGATCGGACCGTGCCGGCTAGATTATATATATATATATATATATATATATATATATATATATTATTTATTTTTATTTTTATTTTTAAATAAAAAAATCATAACCGACCTGCACCGGACTGATTCTGGAACACTCGACAGCTGGAGCAGTGTTTCTGTCTTTGCCTCAAATCTACTTCTCCCTAAATGCAGTTCTTTTCTTTGCTGGTAGAGCCTCGGCCTCCAATTGTAAAAAAACTATCATGCCTCCAGACACTGTTGCCGAGGGCACGAGGTTGTTGTGGCTCCACTTTTTCTCAGGGCCTGTAACGTGATTGTCCCTTTGGATCACACTCTCTCTCTCTCTCTCTCTCTCTCTCTCCCATGCTCTGCAAAGAGGAATAGCAAAACATTTCATGATCTGAATATGAAAAGGAATCATAGAGAGGTCATAAGACTAGGTCAACAGATTTCATGATTTGAATGTGAAAAGAAACCACCTGTTGCCCTGCCACTTAGAGCTTCGACCACCATCACAATTACATCGATGCTCATCTTGCTGTTGATAAAAACATACACAGGCCTAAGATTGTTATATACATAAGGAAGCTTGGGTGCTCAGTGCTCTCATGTGTTATATTCTACTTGCCAATCATGCTTCTCTGCGACTCGTGTCCTCTGTGTTTCATGGTATTGTTTTGCTTGTATGCTTGATATTTGTACATAATTTCTGACGACATTAGTTGAACAAAAGCCCCAGGGTTTCACCAACCAGGCAAAACCTCTCTTTTTTTTCATACAGCACATAGTTTCTGCGTAAGTGCTGAATCAAACAGTAGCAATCCCTGAAAGCATACCTATAAATAACAGACGAACAAAGAAAAAAAAAAGTGATTCATTTAAATCCACCTGACAGACATCACCATTACTACCACCGGAAGACATAACAAAACTGCAAACAACAGCGATCGAACCGCAAAGGTTGCTGTAGCATAGAGCATAGAAAGCCGCCTCTCCTGCAATGCCCAGATAGTCGATGCATATAACCCCATCCTGTGTACCATGGCTAGCAATAGAGACATACTAATGTAAATTAAGCAGAGTAGAAGACCAAGGTATAAGGAATAAAAAGGATGCAGTTTCTCAAGAGAG
Source organism: Iris macrosiphon (assembly GCA_036927795.1). NCBI lineage: Eukaryota > Viridiplantae > Streptophyta > Magnoliopsida > Asparagales > Iridaceae > Iris > Iris macrosiphon. Next base: position 6,406,054 of record JAYESA010000009.1, read on the forward strand.
AGAGAGAGAGAGATGAAGCCTGCAATGGAAGAACTGTGAATTCTATTTGGAGTGCTTTTAATCTTTCATTCCTCCGTCATGGAGCGACTGGCATTAAAGACAATGGCAGGGGAAACTCCGCCAACTGCTTGCTGATTTTGGACCCACCCACTGTTATTTGTTCACACAAAGCACAAAACCAAAAGCGCTCTACTTATTCCACATTACAGTTATAAACCAGTGATATCTTCGATATCTTCTGGAGACTGTACAGATGGAGTGTTCTCTTCCTTGAAGCTTAGCAACTGCTTATTATGATCATCAATACATACCTGGACCTTCAAGAATAATTTTGAGAACACGAACACAACAAGCTACTACAATAGCATCTCAATCAAATAACAAAAGTGTTCGCTTAGAACTTGATAGAGTGTGCTTCAGTTTACATTCCAATGCTTCATGCCAGGAAAATCACAAGATCAATTGGCATTTTGAGAAGTCCTAAGTTTTTGTTCTATAAGAAAACAAAGCAGTAGCCTATTCCTTTAAAACAGTTACTCTTCAACTGACAAAATGTGAGTCAATCATCACCAGCATTGCTTCAAGACGAGTGTTGAGTAATCCTGCCACTTTCCGTAGTCCAAGGTACCTCATGTGACAAAAAATAGGGTTATTTTAGCTCGAATAATTGATACTGATGCATCTTCCATCACGCATTCTTCCTGTGTTCAAGTGCTCCCTACAATTCAGCAAATGAGAAAAGACTGTAAGTTTGTCTAACGGTCTTTTCTGTGTAAATGAAAGTTTCTACAGATCTTTCATTGCAACTCTCTTAGGAAGTTACTAATTATTTTCACTTTGCATACTCATGTTTACCTTTACATTAGGAATTGTAGGTATGAGAGCTAACCTTCATTTTCCTTGCAATAGATGGAAGCCATTTCTCCCCCCTGACCTTCTTCAGTTCTGCAACCCTTTCTTCCTCTTTCTTGGCCTTTGCCTTTGCTGCAGCATCTTTAGCTTCAAATCGAGTGAGTGCTCTCTCGCATGCATCTCTTGCAGCCACCATAATATTGACACCGTCAACAGCAACACACCGTAGTCGATGTTTAAACTGTAATGCATTGGATGGCATATATAAAAACATAATTGGATATCAGATCATAGTCTTACTATAAGCATGTTGACAAAGACGAATAAACCTTTTTCGACTTCTCATCAATTTCTTCTCCAGGTATGATTCTCAGTTTCTTCCGTGGTTGTGAATATGGATCTGGTAACATGCATGGGTAGGTAAAATCACTGTTAATTTTGAACTGAGTTTGTTTGGGAAGAAATAGAAGACAGAGGTTAAGTGAAGAGAGCACACGTGCCAATAGGATCTACTAGAATGCCAAGGGGTGCTTTTCTAAACAATCTGATGCCACCTTCATCTGATTTATGATTGTTATCTGGGGGAGGTATAGAACTTTGTACCAGCTCAAGGTTCTTGCCAACGAGATCATCCAATAGCTTTTGTGCCTAGCAATGGTGTTATAAACACTAAAGCAAATTAACACAGAGAATAAGAAATAATTTCAGCATTGAATTACCTAAGAATCATCAATTCATAAAGTTCCTAGACAAAAATAATATGCAGTAAACTTCCATGAATCTAAAGTGCTTAAGTTGTGTTGAATAACGACACCCTATGTTATACCCCATTAAGATTTCCAAAAGATTGTACATGTAAAAATGTTCTAAATAGAAATAACAGTAGTTTGTGTATGTGTGTAGGTGGAGAGCAACAAGAAACAAGAAAGGAAATATATATATATATAAGAAAGGGAAGAAAAAATAAATAATGCCAAAGAAGTGTATTAACACTAAAAGTAATTATCTACATTAGATCTAAACTAATAAAAAGTGGGCAGGGTGCCCGCAAAGGCTATAGCAGCACTGTATGATAGCTATTGGCCCAACGGGGCTATACTTCCTCTGGCCTGTCATGTCACAGACTAGTAACTGAACCACTATTACAGTGCAATAACATCCATTTAGACACTAATCCATGCGCTTGCAATGACATCGATGCTTCACACAGCTTGTCATACCCATCCTCATGTTCTCACATCTATAGCCTCCTAGGTATGTTCTAAAATAGACAATAAACCAATTAAACAAGGTTAAGGGCTAAGGAGCTACCCTTAATTAACCTGCATTAAGTTACCCTGTGTGTTTGTCAGTGTTCAAATAGGGATCTGCTTATATAGCGTTGACAAGCTTTTGTAGAAGGCAACAACCAACAAGAGTGAGTAGCTTGACCCCTTTGTTTTCTGAGGGGAAGAGATCCAGCATCTGATTCCAAACATAAGTACCTTGACCCCTTTGCATGAGGACCCAGGTTAAAAAAGCTCTCTTCCTATTTCTGTCCTTGACAATTTTATCCCAACCTAAAATCTCTTACACAAGCTCTAAGAGCATCATTAGTAAGGTCCGTCCCAGATTGATTCAGAATTTAGAAGCTCATTTGGTTGAATAATAAGACCCATCCCAAGTTCCAATTTCTACATTCTCAGGCCCAACCCACCCACAGGAGCTATAGGTTGGGCCTGAGAATTTCTTGATTCAGAATGTAGAAAATCAGTTTGTATAATAGTAAGTCGCAATTTGGAGCCCAAATTTCTAGATTCTAGATTTTACATCAATTTTTGACCACACAATCTTTGGGAACAAAGCTCATTTTATCATTTTCTACTATTCTCATACAAACCCAACCCATTCTACATTTACCTTTTTCTTAAAATGTTGGGACTCGAGATACAAATTTGAGCACCATCTACTAAGGATGCTCTAACCTGTCATCGAAAACTAACTTAGTTTCCTGGTATGCTATAGGTATTTACCAATGTCCAAATCTAGAAAAAAAAAATATCAATCTTGTAGAATATGCCTACCCCAAACCTGGAACTAATGGAAAGCTCTTCAGGTAAGTCATGGTTTCAGCTGAATCTCTTCACAACTTTTTGCATCAGCTAATGACAATCACCTTGTTCTAATAGCAGGCATGACATCTTACCTCATGAGAATGAATGCAAGATGGTTTAGACTTTACTAGCAATTAATGACATGTGAAGGATGTTAATTATGAAGCATCATAAGAATCTAAGCATGGAAATTCTAAAACCATTGCCATCACTGACTAATGTTTGTGTTGGTTTGTGTTGGGCAGGTCTTAGACACTACACAGGCATTACAAATTACACTAAGGCACTCAGAAAATTTGTACCAGGTCTGTGTCACAATGTGAGTATAGTTCCATGTTCGTGTCTTTGCAATATAGCCAAGATGACATGGTATTTCTAATTTCTTTTAAACTAACAATCCAATTCCTGAAAAACACTTGAACTTTCCAACCTTAATAGTTCATTATTTTCTTGATGGTTACTCGACTTAGTTATACGATCAGATACTTTTAAGAAGGAATGCCTTTCGAATATCATAATACCAAATTATAAATTCTATTTGCAACTGTATACTCAGTAGAAAAATGTTATTTTTAGGTACAGGCATCATAACATGTCAAAGTTGCAAAACTACAAACTAGTTACTATGTACTAACCTGTAAAATCCCTTGCAGAAAATTTGCTACAGCGAAAATATGTTTATATAGATTAGGTTAAACGAAACAAGTTTGTAAAAAACACAAGGAACGAAACGTTCCGCCAACGGGGTTGGCGGAAAATGAACAGGCCCAAATCCCGCCAACCAATATGGGGAAACCCACGCGTACCCAAATTCCGCCAACTAAGTGACGGAATACAAGTGGGCTGGCCGGTTGAGCACTGATTTGGTTCACGCATGATTCAACCATTAATGCATGGTTGGTTGCATGGTTCAGAAGTTGGGGCTGAACAGGATGGTGCCGACCAAGCTTACATGTACGGATAACAATCTTACATGTACGGTGCCGGAGGCGCTCTCGGGGTTGGGTTCACTGAAGGAGCTAGTTTTCTTGAGCAATGCACTCTATGTGAACATTGATGTCCTCACTAAAGTCAGGCATAGGAATCTTTACTTGGAGGGCTCGTTTGGGTGAAGGTTTTGTATTTCTACGAATTTATTTTTCATTCCTTTCCTATAAGAGAGGAATTCAATATTTCCATATCCATGTTTTGTTATATTAGGTTGGGAATATAAAAAAGGAATCTTAATTTATTTAGTTTTTCATAAATATCCTTTCATGCTTATATTACCTAAATTTACATGTTTTGGATAGAAGTTGAAATTTTGAAAGTAAAGTGAGGGTGTTATTGTCCAAACAAAATATTCAAGCGACATTCCTTGGAAAACAAAATGCAAAAATATTCCCAAGGGGGGCCTTGGGAATTACTTTCCCACAACCATGGAAATATGAAGTCCCTCATATTTCCTCCTAATTCTCAATTCTACACATACCAAATAAGGAATCTAAAACACATTCACAAGTCTCAAAAACTTGAACCAAACGACATCGGATAGTGTTTGGATGTGAATAAGATACTATTGGTATATGAGTACATGCCACAAGGCACAGTTACCTGCCACATTTGATTGAGAGGAAGAAGAATTGAATCCATTGGATTGGAAGAAAATATTAAGCATTGCTTTGGATGTCGGGAGGGGAGTTTAGTATCTCCACATATCAAGGTTCTAAACGACGATAGGCGGATGCGCGGCGGAAAGAGTTCGCCTACCTCCTAGGCCGCATAGGCGGTTGATATATTTTAGATATTTTTTACTATTTTACCACATTTTTTTTTTGTATTATATACATATTCTAATGATGTTTCATGCATAGCTATGTTGTAGGACAAAGATTTATTAAGTTTTAGTCTTGTAAAAGTGAATCATAGGCCCATAATACTTGCAAAACCGTTTGGCCAAAACATCTTGTTAGGTATTGCTCCGCCTGCGTCCACCGACGTCGTCTACGCTGCCAAAGCTCCGTTTGCCGCCTACCGAAGAGTGATGCTGAGAGAGACCGCATAGACGGTCGAGGCGGCCGCCATTTAGAACACTAGAACATATGCATGGGTCATCAGAGTTTTATTTATAGAGATTTGAAACCTTCAAACATACTTCTTGGAGACTATATGAAGGCGAAGGTCGCTTATTAGGGGTCGTAATCCTTGTCCTATAGTTCACCATCCAGTGTAGAACTTCCCTTTTTGGTTTTAGTTGCCAGTTACTTGAATTTTCATGTATTTCGTTGACCCGGTAGTATTAATGGTCAAATCATGCGTGAACCAAACCAGTGCTCAACCGGCCGGCCCGCTTGTATTCCACCAACTTAGTTGGCGGAATTCGTGCATGCACGGAATTTCGCCAACTTGGTTGGCAGAATTTGGGTACGCGTGGGTTTTGGATTTGGGCTCCGTTCATTTTTCGCCAACCCAATTGGCAAAATATTTTGTTCCTTGTGATTTTCACAAACTTGTTTCTTTTAATCTAATTTATATAAACGTATTTTCGCTGTAGCAAATTTTCTGAATCCTTTGAGTTTGGGTCTAAGAACCATTGCAATACCAAATTAACAAAAGAACATATATACATTATTATCACCTACAAAAATGGCTTTTTTCTTAGTTCTACATTGTAGATTCTCCATTACGTTGGGCAACCTTCGCTTAATCATTAACCAAGCATTGTCCTTCTGAATAAGTATGGCCATGAAGCTATGATGCAAGAGAGTGGAATAATTTGGTTACTACATAGATTTGAAGCCGTGTTTGAAAATGGCAATATGCTTTGCCCGTGGACGCTCCAAAGTTCGGCAAAGAGGAGGGGGGGTCAGATCTCTTACTATCTCTATGCAGTCCCTCCTATTTGCGTTGGTATTGGCATGAGGGGATCCAAATCGTGGCAAAGGCCATATGAGCTTGGAAAATATCGTACTTCCGTTTAGGTTGCTTATATCAATATGAGGTACTCAAGATTTCGTCATATAAACATAAATGCATGTGTAGAGATGGTAAAACTACGTGAAATGTGTATAGTCTGAGTATAAACAATTTCTTCTGCATTTAATCGAAAATAACTAGACCACTGGGAGGAAGATTACATTGCATCTGAATAATGCAAAGGCTCAAGTGGAAAGATTACATAAGTTTCTTTGTAGAAGACTGTTACTTCTTCAGACATATTTACCGGCACGAAATCTGACATCAAAGCCACTCTGAATATTGTATAAACTTCTTAGAAAAGGAAACTGACAAGTCTAGACTCCAGACTACCACTTGGCAAGTAGGTAGCCCAGTCTAATTGATCCCCACTATTTGAGTTGCGAAAGCAAGGAGAAAACCTCAAACACTGCAGTAAATAAGTGACTATTCAAGGCGAAGATGGAAAAGGAGAAGCTTGAAAGTGAAAATCATGCTTTGTTGTTGTGCATAGACACATCTTAGATGTTCGATAACAGAAAATGTGATGAGCTCCAAACCAGCATATTGAGTATTGCTCTTCGGATTAATGTGATGAGCTTTGAATGCATGGGGGAACAATCAACAATGTTGCATCCGCAGTCCCTATCTTAGTTATGGTGTTATATTTGACAGCTGATTTACGTTTCAGTTAAATTGTGTGTTGTTTGCAGAAAATTTAGATTCTTGGGAAATATTAACTAAAAAAACACGTTCCCAGTAATAACATAACACAAGCACTATACTTGTTTGAAATGTTACATACTTGTGCTGGTTTCGTTCCTTTGCTTCTGATTCCATATTATGTTCTCATTTTGCTGCTCTATATGTTTCCTTGAACCCTTCTTTGTTATGATGTCATACTTTTTGAGGAGTGAAATAGTGATCTTTGCAAGTGAAGCCTTCGTCTCCTACAGCCTATGAAGCACCGACACTCCCAAAAAAAAAAGTGTCATGACCGTGTCGCCTTGTCCATTTTATTTGTATCCGTGCTAGCGTACTGATTATAGAAAGAAACATCTAGAATTCAAAAAATTACAGAACAACAACATTGACTCCAAAAGCTCTGGCGATCAAACCTTGATTTGGTAGAGCTTGAGAGCGGGGGCTGATCCTTTATTCTTCTCGTCGTCGTCGGTGTCGCGCTCCCCCCAGTCAGCCGAGTCCAGATTCGGCTTGGTCCGACCGTTTGAAGATTGGTTGGAGACGTCGATAGAGGCTACGGAGTCAATCGCCGCCTTCCAGTCGGCGTCGCCGTCTTCCTCGCCGCTGCTGCTGCTCGAAGTTAATCACTCACTAAGTCCTCGAAGAACCTTAACTTATCCGATGTGTGCAGAGTGTAACTTTTGCATTCAACGATTTGGTCTCAATTTTTGATTTGGATCCAAAGAAATTCAATTCGGATGTTTGGTTCGTTTGAATATTTTGACAGAAAATAATGCTTTGCATTTCTTATCAAAAATTTATTTTCTATTTTTGCCTAATCCACTTTGTCGAGATTTTTTACGAAGTGACGCAAAAGTGGAAGTGGCTTTGGCTTTGGCTTTGAATGGAAACCAGAGAGAGAGAGAGGAGAGAGGATGTTGGATTTGAAGAAGGATAAAGGAAGAGGGGACTGAGGAGAGGTGGTGATTGCGGCGATGGTGACGACGTGGACGTCGAAGTTCGCACAGTCGTTAGCGTCGGTGAAGCCGGAGTCGGCCGCTCGAGGAGCGGCGACGTTCGTCAACAGGAAGAACCTCTTCTTATTCCTGTTGTGAGGGAGAAATTATTCAGTGAGTCGGCCTCACTATGTGGCACTGGTGAAACTTTGCTCTCCTCCAATAACAACATTACACACCACTCTTGTAGTGTCATGTTGTTGTTTGATCTTTCCGTAATGTATTATGTTGTTATTGGAGGAGAGCAAGCATCACCACTGCTGTATAGTGAGACCGGCCCATTGAATAATTTTACGTTGTAAGGAGAGTGAGAGCGACTTCAAGTTGCTTGGAAATTGGAAGAAACCTTTAAGCAGAGTCGTCCATGAACATGTTCACCTGGAACGACTGAACAAGGTCCTTAAGTTTGGAAGTTCGTTGCTATAATATTTTACAATCAATAGTAAAAAATTAATGTACTAATATAGCTCAAGTCGTAAAGTGTTTATTTTGCATGTGGGAGGAACAATGTTCAATTTCTTTCGTCTCTATTTTATTAATAATAAATTTGGAAATAGTTCTTATTTTCAAAAATCTCTAGCTTCTACTAGAAAAAAACTTTTATATCCAAAAATATATAACCTCTACTAGGAAAAAAATGTTTTAAGAATAATTCGAGGATAAAAATTGGTTTTAATTTTTTTTTTATGCGTATTATTTGAATTTGTTTTGTTAAAATAGATATAAGGTTTGAATGCGGAAAATAAATATAAGGTTGGAACTTAAAAAAAATAACTTGGTACGTTTATTTTAACATAATCATAACAAGTAAAATACGAGTTTTTAAAAAATAAAATATGATTCAAACCAAAATGACTTCGAATCATTCTTGCTAGTACGTATATTTGACATTTTGATCAACATGTTTCGTCTTCTCTTTGCTAACAAACTTATTCAGCAAATGAGTTTATGTAGATTTTATAAATTTTAGTAGTATTTTTTTAATATTTAGACGTTATAGTCGTCCGATCAATACAACTCTCATACATGATACGTGGAGTTAAAATATATTCTCTTATTAATTTGTATTTATAGATATGGATCATTTTTTTGAAGAAAAATTAAATTAAACTCACTTCTGCCTTTAAGCACTCACTCACACTCACACTCACACACTCTCTCTCTCTCTCTCTCTCTCTCTCTCTCTTTAACTAAACAAATAATAGAAAAAGGAAAGGGGGGCTTTGAAATGAAGAATAAGAGGGAAAAAAAATTTGGGGTAGAGCTTTGGAATGATGAAAACATGGCAAAGTGAGAAAAAAAAATTAAAGAAAAGAAAGAGATTTTTTTTTTTTTATTTGATTAAATTTTAACTTAAAGTCAGGTATATATATAGTTTAGAAATAAAATCCAACTTAGTAATCTATAAGTATTCTTTAGATAAAAAGAGAAAGATAGATTAAATAGTAAATTAATAATAATTAGTATTTATCAATATTAAAAAATATTATTAGTATATATTATTGATAATAATGTTGTTATGTAATTAAAAACTAATTATATTTAAAATAAAAATAAATAAGAATGATGTCAGTTCCAATATTCACTATTCAAAACATCAAAACGACGGATTCACAAAATTGTCATTTCCAAGCTCAATACATCCGTACGAAGAAGAAGAAAAAATTGTGTACACATAATATGCGTATATACAATACTAGGATTGTAAAATAATTTAAACGGTTCGTGTTCGACTCGCGTTCGGCTAGGTCGAAATTCGGTTCGAAGTTCGTTCATGGACTGGTCGGAACCGAGCTCGATCGAATTTTTTTTTTTTTGTTCAAAGTAATGTTCGAACCGAGTTCGACTATAGGTTGTTCGACTCGATCTTGTTCGCAAACGGACTCGAACTTGGCTCGATTTCTCGTATTATGGCTTTTCCTACTATATGTTATATTATATTTTTGTGGATGTGTATAGATTGTCTTATAATTTTTTCTCTCTATATGATGATAAATTTATGATGTAAATAGGATAAGTAATTCAACAAAAAAAGTCCTTCAGACTTGAGAGTAACAATGTGATGATTTATACAACAAGTTTAATGGAGCTTTTGCTCGGTCCTGGCTCGGACTCGGTTCGTATTCGTCCGAGTTCGTGAGCTAAATCGAGTCGAGCTCGATCATTTCGAGTCTCTAATCGAATCGAGTTCAAACACAATTTTTGAACTAGATCGTAAGCTCGGTTCGAATCAAATTCGTTTGATAGTTTAGTCGAATTGAGTTCGAACACATTTTGTTCGAAACTCGTTCGTTCGATTTTCAGCACTATACAATAATGCAAAATATCGATTTCAAATTTTTTTTACTTCGACTCATTTTCCGAACCAAACAAGCTCTAAATGACATAAGCCAAATATTTTATGGTTGTCCTTAAGCATTTGTGATTTGGTTTTAAGACTCGGTCCTTTTTGTATGATTGGAATGACAAATGTTGTGCCAATTTCCTTTGATGATGATTTGGCCAAAATTATGAAAATATAATATTTTTAAACATGGATATACCAAACTAGCCCAAAAGACTACGACTAGGGCTTGCTTTGAAATCCTTGCCGTTTTATAAAAAAGTAGTAACTAAAACTAAATTTCGAAAACAACTTACCATATGATTTTCAAATTGTTCCAAAATTAAAATAGTTTTAAATATTTTTTTTTTATAAGCAGTTGTTACTAAGGAAAAAGGATTGCTTTGAAAAAGTAGCAAGGCTAGGTTTAGTTTTGTCCGTTTGAAATTGTGTCCAACATTTTAGACAAAACATCATTACTATCTAGTTTTATTTTCGATCACCAAGGAGGGGATTGATGAAAGAGATAGAAAGGTCATGGACAAAAAAGAAACAAAAAATTTATTATACGGAAATTATTTTTATTAAAAATTGCTCAACCGAAAAAAGTTTAAAAAAATTAGAATTGAAGATATTTTTTCCCATCCTAGATGGCGGAAAAACAAACATCTGATAACAACGTACACGCGGGGGGCCCACGGACCGTTTTTCGCCAATGCCAAACTTTCCGCCAACTAGTTGGCGGAAAAATGACGATGGTGGCCCGTGGTCGGTTGGGTGGGGGAGCGGACGGTCGGTTGGATGAGTTTGGTTTGGTTTTGCTTGGTTGATGAGTTATTTTTTTAGTTTTGTTTTAGATTTTGGTTTTTATTTATTTAGTTTAGTTTTGGATTTTGGTTTTTTTTTTTGCTTAGTTTATTTTTTTTTTTCATATTAAAGTTTATTTTGATAAGAAAAAAAACTAATATTTTTTCTTTACTTAGTTTTTTTTTATATTAAAGTTTATTTTTATAAGAAAAAAAACAACTAAGTAAAGAAACAAAAGTAATATTTTTTTCTTTACTTATTTTTGTTTCTTTACTTAGTTTTTTCTTTTTTTTTCATATTAAAGTTTATTTTGATAAGAAAAAAAAAACTAAGTAAAGAAAAAAAAAGTATTTTTTTGTGTCCTCTAAGGCTTAGTTTATTTTGATGGTTTATTTGTTTTTATATGGAAAAAAAAAAGACTAAGTAAAGAAGAAAGACAAATAATAGGTTGGGAAATGGTTTGATTTTTATTTGGGTTTGAAATTTGGTTGGGTCCACGGATTAGTGTTGGTTCATGAGTTGGTTTATGTCCAACGACTATTTCACAACGGCTCTTTCATTTTTCCAACGTTGGTTTCGAAGTTACCTATATAAATGTAGTATTTGTATCATATCAGCATATCAAACATTGCAAACAGAAAATTTCTTTCTTTTCATACGAAGATTCTTTCTTTCCACACAAGAGAAGCTCGGTTCAATATACAATTTTTGAAGTCGATTTTCTTATTGCCATAGATCGAAGTCTCACAATACCATGCTCGCTTGGTGGTGTACTAAATGGGTTAGCTTATGAAGGAGGTTTAGTTAAAAAAAATTAATTGATCAAAATCTTTCGTTTGATAATTTACATAATCTAATAATTGAATTTTTTTCTATTGACTATGAATTTTTATTGGTACATATTTTCCTATCTAATTGTATAAATTTAGTTAGTGAGGAACTATAAAAATTTATTCTTGAAGTTAATATACAATCACCGTATATTAATATTTTTGTGACTCCGCCACCACCACCACCACCAAGAATTAGTAGTGCACCTAGTTCTTCTAACAAAGTTATTTCATTTACTGAAGAAGAACATAGAGTAGATGATGGTAATACCGACGATGAAAATAATGATAATTTAATAGAAAATATAGATGATGAACTTGATGATAATGTTGATAGTTTATTTAATTTATTCATTGGAAGATAATTTATGAATCGTCATGCATTTAGAAGTTTTATTAGTGATATAGCAATTGTAAATAATTTTTATTGCAGGGCTACTAGAAACAATGCCAGTGGAATTGTATATAAATGTAACGTTTCTAGTTGTAATTGGAGAGTATATTGGCAACGACGAAACATTCGTCATTAGTATGCTAGAAAATGTACATTCTCGTTTAGGTGGACTTACAAAGAAAAATCATCCATTAGTGGCAACTGTATGGATTAAGAATAAGATTATTGATAAAATTCATGATAAGCAGTCATATAGTCCATCGCATGTTGTAAAGGATATCTATAGGGAACATCGAATACATATTAAATATTGTAAAGCTTGGAAAGCTAGAGAAATTGCTCTATCAGAAATAAATGATAGTTATATTTATGCATATAGTAGTCTTGAAGAGTATGCTTTTACAATCATTGAGACAAATCCATGTAGCAGATGTTATATAAAGACTACAAAAACAAAAGGTTTCAAAGAATTTTATTTCTTTCAAGGCATGCATTGATGACTTTTTGAGGGGATGTTTACCTGTGATTTGTACTGATGCTACATTTCTTTCCTCTAGATTTCAACGTATTCTATTTATTACATGTGCTCATGATCTTAACTATCAATTATATCCAATTGTTTATGTTGTTGATGAGAGCGAAAACACAAATTCTTGGACTTGGTTTTTAAACGCTTTGAAAACATCTTTTGAAGGTAGTTTTAATACGTGGGATACAATTTATTTTATATCAGGTAAACAAAAAGGATTAATACATGCAATGCATGCAACTTTTCCAGAATAACCTCATTTTTATTGTATTCAATATTTTAAACAAAATTTAAAGAAGTTTGTAGATTGCCTTATTTTTAACGTAATTAGACTACCTTGCAAGATGTTATAATAAAACATATGCGGATATTTGCTTTAAAACAATTAAGGTTGAAAACATCGATGTTTACAATTGGCTTGTTAGAGTAATTAATGATGAAACTCGTGTTTTATCACACTGGATAACAACTTATTCTCCTTATCCTAGATTAGGTATTAACACATCGAACCTTGCTGAATGCTTCAATAACTGGGTTAAAAACTTACGCGATAAACCAATAACAACATTGCTTGATGGTATTCGAGCCAAAATTATCACACTTCAGGACAAAATTTGTCACGCCCTAATCTCCCGCAGGTAACGACCGCCCCCACCGGGCACGAATCACCGCGTCAGCGCTCCCGCGGGACGATCCGTTTTCATCGGGATGTGATGCCGTGTGAGCCTTGGGTTGTGCCTGCACAAGACAACATCGTTAAATTGTGGCTTATCATCGATTCGATCGAGTACGCAGCCGAAGGACAGTGTTGCAAACAATAAATCCATCTTAATAAACGGGGCAAATCACAAGGCACGGGGTTCTCTGAATTCAATGACATCGTTCCATATATTATGTCTCTCTATACAAAAGTAACTCAAAATAACGATACGTCTCAAGGCATCGAAACCAGATTTTCGGGTCCTGGGGATGAGGTACGACTATCGCTTCCTCGGATGATCCAGCACCTGAGAACAAACAAACTGTTGGTGGGTCAGCACTTTAGAAAAAGCACTGGTGAGTAAAAATCAACGAACAGAAACAACATTCACTAAAACACACACTAAGTAATTATGTTATAAAATATTACATTACTAGTGATCTTTCTAGTTTTACCTATGTTCGTTACATGCAGTTCAGGAACGGAGTCATATTACTTCCTTTTGAAAACATCTTTGAAATCAGAGTTCATGTTCGATATACAAACAAGCAAGCAAGACAAGCAGTTCATATACGATTTGCAAGATCATTTACTATCTCGGTGCGCAGCGTGTCTCGTGAGTCATATTCAATCTCTAAAGACTCTAGCATGCATCTAGTGGACTATCATCTTAGCATCTCTTTCTCTCTCTCTCTCTCTCTCTCTCTCTCGCTTTTAGCCAATTACATATTATCGTGTCAATGAGGTAGACGCATATACGAAAAAAAGATATCTCTATGCAAGCATTTAATACATAAGAGCATGTTTGATAGCATGCATTATCACTTATTCAGTGATTCTTACCCTTTTGCCGAACGGTTATCCCTGCAACAGACATACGAGTTAACAACATAAGCATATATAAACAAGGTTCTCTTTCCCTTTCCGTCTCTGCATCAAACAATTAGGTATGCAAGAAGGCTGAATCCTAACATGCGATCTAACTATATGATGGTTCATGAGTCTCCTTCCTCAAGATTAGAAGCGGTGTTATCACGGCCCAGCACTGCACTAATGTATATTCACTCATATACATAGCTGCTTTGACTCGTGAACCAGCTATCTAATAGACATGAATACCCCCTGATCGCGAGAAATTCTTTGCCTCAAGTATTCCTCTGATCCCCCCCAGGACGAACGATCCCCAGTGTCCTAGAACACCGTTCGTGGGATGATCCTTGTGCACAAGTTGTCTAAGACCAATGCATGAATGCAGCTCTATCAGAAAAACTCTATATGGATGCATCAGTTCAATAACAAGCATATGTTCAATCTCTTCTCTCTCTGTCTCTTGTCTCTGTGCGGACAGGCCGCCATTTCTATCTCTTATGCAGACTGGCTGCCATTTTCTCTGATACCGTTCAAGCATTTCGATAACTTCTATAGAAACATGTAACAATCTATATTTAAGCAAGAAAGCATGGAAACAGTTCCCTATCTCTTTAACTAAGCATGCAATTCAACTTTTTCTTTTAGCATATATGATGGAAACATATGAACATCTATTACTCTTATTTATTAACATGGCAGCGGTTCGTTCGATAGCGGTGTCCGTGTAACTAAGCATGCAACATTATATTCTCTACTTTGCATGGCAATAGTTCTATCTCTATCTTTTTTTTATACAAGCATAGACATTATCTAGTTAAGCAAGCAGGTTCTCGTTCTATCATTCTCATGCAATCGTTAACTTATTAAGCAGACAAGCATTGTAAAAACTCATATTCATTAAGGCGTGCAAGAATCAGAGAATAAAGTTCTTCTCATTCACCTAGATAAATCATCTTGTGTTTCGATAGAAAACTCTCCAAGAAGGCTTCCGCTCGAGCCAGCAAACCGATATCTCTTGTACATAGTGCCAACGCGGAGCGGGGCACTACATACTTACCCACCAAGAAAGCTTTTCGTCCTCGAAACTCAAGGAGAAACTCACGATATCCCGAGCAGCAATAGTCCTCATCCCTCACCATCCTCAATCGAAAACTCTAGCAATCAGTAACTCACCAAAACTCTAGCCATCTACAAGCACGAAAGCATAACTCTAAGCAACAAATCAAATGGACTTATTGTATGGAACGCTCTACGCAGCAACGATATCAATGGTAAGGAATCGTCATCTAGGAACTTGCAGCAAAAATGACGTAAGGCTAGAAGATCGAGTTGCTCTAATACCACTATGTCACGCCCCAATCTCCCGCAGGTAACGGTCGCCCCCGCCGGGCGCGAATCACCACGCCAGCGCTCCCGCGGAACGATCCATTTTTATTGGGACGTGATGTCGTGCGAGCCTGGGGTTCCGCCCGCACAAGGCAACATCGTTAAAGTTGTGGCTTATCATCGATTCGATCGAGTACGCAGCAGAGGGACAGTATTGCAAACAATAAATCCATCTGAGTAAACGGGGCAAATCACAAGGCACGAGATTCTCTGAATTCAATGGCATCGTTTCATACATTATGTCCCTCTATACAAAAGCAACTCAAAAAAATGATACGGCTTAAGGCATCGAAACCAGATTTTTGGGGCTTGGAGATGAGGCACGTCTATCGCTTCCTCGGATGATCCAGCACCTGAGAACAAGCAAACTGTTGGTGGGTCAACACTTTGAAGAAAGCACTGGTGAGTAAAAATCAACGAACAGAAGCAACATTCACTAAAATCTACACTAAGTAATTATATTATAAAATATTACATTACTAGTGATCTTTCTAGTTTTACCTATGTTCGTTATATGCAGTTCAAGAACGGAGTCATATTACTTCCTTTCGAAAACATCTTTGAAATCAGAGTTCATGTTCGATATACAAGCAAGCAGGAAAGACAAGCAGTTCATATACGATATGCGAGATCATTTACTATTTCGGTGCGCAACGTGTCTCGTGAGTCATATTCAATCTCTAAAGACTCTAGCATGCATCTAGTGGTCTACCATCTTAGAATCTCTCTCTTAGCATCTCTCTCTCTCTCTCTCTCTCTCTCTCTTTTAGCCAATTACATCTTATCGTGTGAACGAGGTAGAAGCATATACGAAAATAAGACATATATATGCAAGCATTTAATACATAAGAGCATGTTCGATAGCATGCTTTATCACTTATTCAGTGATTCTTACCCTTTCGTCGAACGTTTATCCCTGCAGCAGACATACAAGTTAACAACATAAGCATATATAAACAAGGTTATCTTTCCATGTCCGTCTCTGCATCAAACAGTTAGGTATGCATGAAGGCTGAATCCTAACATGCGACCTAACTATATGATGGTCCATGAGTCTCCTTCATAAATATTAGAAGCGGTGTTATCACGGCCCAGCACTGCACTAATGTATACTTGCTCATATATATAGCTGCTTGGACTCGTGAACCAGCTATCTAATAGACATGAATACCCCCTGATCGTGAGGACTTCTTTGCCTCAGGTATTCCTCTGATCCCCCCCAGGGCGAACGATCTCCAGTGCCCCAGAACACCGTTCGTGGGATGATCCTTATGCACAAGTTGTCTAAGACCAATGCATGAATACAGCTCTATCAGAAAAACTCTATATGGATGCATCAGTTCAATAACAAGTATATGTTCAATCTCTTCTCTCTCTGTCTCTTGTCTCTGTGCGGACAGGCCGCCATTTCTATCTCTTAAGCAGACTGGCTGCCATTTTCTCTTATACCGTTCAAGCATTTTGATAACTTCTATAGAAATATGTAACAATCTCTATTTAAGCAAGCAAGCATAGGAACCGTTCCCTATCTCTTTAACTAAGTATGCAATTCTACTCTTTCTTTTAGTATATACGATGGAAACATATGAACATCTATTACTCTTGTTTATTAGCATGGCAGCGGTTTATTCGATAGCCGTGTCCGTGTAACTAAGCATGCAATATTCTATTCTCCATTTAGCATGGCAATAGTTCTATCTCTATCTCTTTTTAGACAAGCATAGACATTCTCTAGTTAAGCAAGCATGTTCTCGTTCTATCATTCTCATGCAATCATTAACTTATTAAGCAGACAAGTATTACAAAAACTCAGATTCATTAAGGCGTGTAAGAATCAGAGAATGAAGTTCTGCCCACTCACCTAGATCAATCGTCTTGTGTTTCGATCGAAAACTCTCCGAGAAGGCTTTCGCTCGAGCCAGCAAACCGATATCTCTTGTACATAGTGCCAACGCGGAATGGGGCACTAAAAAAATCGGCAAAAAGTTTAAATTTTACAACTGATTATTGTTCGAAGATGTTAAATACTATGGCTAGTATCACAAAAAAAGACACCAGCTGCAAATATTGAGTATAGTTGGTTATTTGTTTGAAATAATAAATCGTGAAACATACAGAACATATATTGTTAACTTAGATGAAAAATATTATACATGTTTTAAATGGTATCATACTTGTCTACCATGCGTACATGTATGTTATGCTTGTAATTCTAAAAATATTAGCATCGAGAGTTTTTATCCAGGTATTTTTTCTAAAGAAGCTTTAAGAAGCGTACATGTACCGCACCTGGAGCCAATTACAGTCCCTTACAACATTCAAAGTACATTGGTTATAGGCGACATTGGAGTACCAGATGTACGACACAAAGCGGGAAGACGAAAGAAGAACCGCATCATGGCGAATGATCAATCTTCAAGAGATCTCCAATGTAGCAACTGTAATGGTTTAGGACACAATAGAAGAAGATGTACCAACCAACCAAGAGAATAAATGCATCAAGATTATGATTTTTGAGAAGCTTTATTTTCTGAGAAAAGTTACACTTTCATTGACGTAATTTCATTTATAATACATAAATTTCAACGACCCCTTCTGTCTAATCGCCAATAGCATGGACGATCAATTTATATTAAATTCAATCGGTCTCTCTTTTGTCGTGTATTCTCTGGGGCTGCATCATCACCTCCTCCTTGGGTATCCTCATGTTGTGTAGGTATCGGTGCTGATGGAGTCGTCAAGAACAGCATATAACTCAAAATACTGGGGGAGAATATGCTATCCCACTAAGAAGTGCCTTCGGCAGCCTGCTGTGAAGTTCCTTGTGTCACGTCCCAATCTTCCGGAGGTAATCGGTCGTCCCCACTAGGCGCGAATCACCGTGCTAGCGACCCCGCAGGACGATCTTTCCCATCTGGACGTGATGCCGCACGAGCGTAAGCTGCGCCCGTGCAAGGCCATGATCCTAGCAGGCGATAAAATGCCTAAGCCACAGAGTCGCACAAATAGCCCGAGTGCAGCAGAATAATAATAAATAAACAGTCGATTAGTAACAAGTTTACAGAGTCGTCAATAGCGGAAGCATTGAATAACACAAGTATGAAAGTAAAACAAGCTCTTTATTGATATTGCACAAGTATTACAAGTCGCACTAGGCCAAGATTACAAGTCGCTCAAGCTCTCTCTCTCTCTCTCTGAAATAGTAAAAGTGTGCCAAGTGGCTACATTTGTGCAATGATACATAGGCGATATTCCAACATTATGTATTGTATATGTGCTTCAGTTTCGGACGCAATGCTCCAAGACTTTAGAGCAAACTCCACGTCTTAGCACGCACAAAGGGGGGTTTCCGCACTGAACGAGGTTCTCCCGCACCCTGCAAGCAATCTGGTGGGTTATCAGTACATGAATGCATTGGTGGGGAGGCTTCTTGCCCGCTCGACAAATCCAAATACGTTACATAGGTTTCGTGCACCATCTATTAAGTTATCTTTCTAGTCTTGCCTTAG
Source organism: Iris macrosiphon (assembly GCA_036927795.1). Taxonomy (NCBI): domain Eukaryota; kingdom Viridiplantae; phylum Streptophyta; class Magnoliopsida; order Asparagales; family Iridaceae; genus Iris; species Iris macrosiphon. The sequence goes on from JAYESA010000009.1 coordinate 6,424,981, forward strand.
GATCAGTTTCAGTTTCATGGCATAATAAAAAGTCTAACTCGTGTGGCAATACGCCGTACGATATAAAGGAACACGGCAAGACTTACCAAGTTACCATTCGTCCTTCCATGTCCAAGGCAAACCAAGTTAAACTAAGCACGAGCATATATAATAAAATCCAGGGGCAAGTGCATAAGCAAACACAAGTGTCATGAGCGAGGTGCTATTTTAGGTGCACGAGTTATACAAATTATCCAGAAGTATTGCAGAGGATGTTCTGTCACACTCCGATCTCCCACAGGAATCGGCCGTCCCCGCTAGGCATGAATCACCGTGTTAGCGCTCCCGCGGGACGATCGTTTCTGTCGGAACGTGATGTCGTACGAGCCTGGAGTTGCATCAGAGCGAGGCAAATACCAAAACGGCCATTGATAACTAGTTCACCAAGTTGATATAGCAGAAACATAGAATAAACAAAAGTATGAATACATAAACAAGCTCTTTTATTGATAATGAATAAGATTACAAGCGACGTTAGGCCGAGATTACAAGTCGCTCAATCTCTCTCTCTAACAATAAAGGCGTGCCAAACGGCTTACAACTTGGGATGATACATAGACGATATTCCAACATTATGTCATGTATATGTGCTTCAGCTCCGGATGCAACACTCCAAGGCTCCAGAGCAAACTCTGCGCCTTAGCGCGTACGAGAGGACATTTCGCACCGAACGAGGTTCTCCCGCACCCTGCAAGCAACCTGGTGGGTTATCAGTACATGAATGCACTGGTAGGGAGTGTTCTCGCCCGCTCGATAAATCTAACACGTTATATTAGTTTCGTGCACGTGTCTGTGTCGTGTCATGTCGTGCGCATCTGAGAGAGAGATCGGGTTAGGGTTAGGGTTTACACCCTCTCTCACAGTCTGTATCAGTGTGTGTGTGTCGTGTCTATGTCATATCGTGTGCATCTATGAGAGAGAGAGAGAGTTAGGGTTTATCTAGAGGAGGAAGAGAATGAGGAGGGGGACGCCGGAGTAGGTGGCTGTGGAGGACGTCAGAGGGTGCAGTTCACCGGAGCGGGGGGGGGGGAGAGGAGTTTTTAAAAAATTGGGGGAAGTCTTCGACAAAAGGGGGAATCGAAACCTATATTAAAATTTTAGCGACGTATAGCGACATCAACTTATGACGTCGCTAATAAAAATAGTTTGCGACGTTATAAACGTCGCTAAAAATATCGCTAAAATCGAAAAAACAAACGTCGCTAAATACGTCGCTAAATTAAAAAACTCAGCAACGTTTAGCGACCTTAAAGAAGCTTATAGCGACTATTCTTTAAAAAAAACTTAATTACTGTCGCTAAACATCGCTATATGTCACCAACAGCGACATTTATTTTTAGAGTCGCTGAAATCTTTATATTAGCGACGTTTTATTATGACATCGCTATTTCATTATATTTTGGTAGTGAACGGATCATTATATTATACACCACTCAGAAAAGTCTCATCCTCGAGACTTCCTGAGCGCAAACCGTTCTATCGCACTATCGAATCCACCTTAAGCAAAATCATCCGTGTCGCTAGATCCGTTCGAATATAATTTTCTACTCGTTCCTTATACCGTGTCGCGTGTATGCTTGGTCGGTCTCATTGAATGACTCTATCAATCCAAGTTCTGACTCGGTCTCTACTGCTCTTTAGCGCGGAACATATATTGTTTAACACGGGGTACATTATGATCTAAGGCTGAAGCAAACTTATCCAAATCGATATACACATTCATACGAATATAACATATTCACTTGCACTAGCATTTGAGATCAGAATATCGCGAGTCTAGATCGTGCACATATTCAAAGCGTCTTTCAAACATATGCATGTCAACCAACTTAGCGATAGCGAAGTCTTTGCACTCGAGTTTAAAATATCATTGAGTCTTGGATCGTGCACACGTTCAAGGCGTCCCTCAAACATATGTATTCAACCAAACTTAATGATAGTGAAATTGGATAAGCTACTTGCAAAAATCTCAAGGCCTCTCGTCTTATGAATCACAATAATACTTCCAATAGGGTCAATAAAATTCCAAGTCATTTTTATTCCAATAAAAAATCAAGCATTGCACTACTGTTAAGCATGATCTATCCAATTTTACTGACTAGCGTCCATCCGTTCGGGTCAAACATAGCCCACACTTACCGTTCCAAGTCTAACACAGTCTTGCTGCCCCAGTTTTATGGCTTGTTCAGGCAATATTCTAAAGTCGGCCACACAAGTCCTTTCACTCGACACATGGTCGTCCGTCAAATTACTAGGTCAGCTCATAAGGTTATAGGTACAAGTTCAAGCACACGATTCATTGTATAAATTCATCGCACGATGCTCGTCCCAATTTCTAAGGTCAAACCATTGTTCATTTGCACGAGATATTCTACCCAAGTTTGTTTTACTCAGATTTTTAAACATCGAGCACAGATTATCCTACCCACAATAACACGTTCATTTGTACAGGGTTCGAGTCCGTTCAGTCAAATCCATGATATATCCAAGTCATATGACAAGCCTGACAATTCGCATAGTTTATCTCCTTCAAACATGTTTTGATATGACCCATTTCTAAGTCTAGACCACCAAGCCATGATTTAATTCTAAATATTTGATTATAACTCCAAGTCGTCCAACAAGATTTATGTATCTGTTCACGAAACCATCAAGCGTGACTTACTCCAGGTTGTAGACTAACTTATCCTTGAAATACTTTTGATTCACTTGTATTCCCAAATTCGTCTTATGGTATCGAACCAAAAGTTAAGATGATCCATCAGTTGTCACGCTCCGGTCTCCCGTAAGTTCGATCACCCTCGTTGGACGTGAGATCACCATGCCAACGCTCCCGCTGGATAATCGTCCTAATCTGGACGTGACATATGTACGAGCATAGAGTTACGCTCGTACAAGACAAGAACGTCGAATGTTATGGTTATCTTCGAGATGATCGAGACACCTTATAATTTTGCCTTGCTCCATCCAAGATATATATATATTAATCCACCAAGTCATATTCGTTCATGCCGTGATTATAATTTGTCTAGCAAAATAGTCCAACTTTAATGTTATCGTTTGATAAATCCATAGTCTACTTCTGGCATTCCTCAAACAACTAAGTTCAATACTCAAGTCAAAGTCTATCCACTTTTGATATGTTCCATTCATCGAGTTCATTTGGAATAATCTCCGAACATGTTTTCGTGAGTTTGATTATCCCCGCTGGACGTAAAATCACCACGCTGGCGCTCCCGCAGGTTAATCGTTCTCGCTGGGACTGATTGTCGAGAGTTATCTTTCGAACTATATTTCAAGATTATTCTTCCAAACTCCAGCTCCATCATCGCTTACCTCTTTCATCGAAGCACAATATTCATTCTTGGGCTAACTTCTATTCGAGTGATATCCTACTCAAGTTCAATCTGTTTGATTTAATTTGGAATCGCTCGCATGATCCTCCAAGTTTTCAACAAGTTTCCTTGACCAAGATATTGATTTTCATTTCCTTGAATCCCTATTTGATATAAGCCTTATCATTTATTCAAGATATTCTCAAATCGTTCTAACCAACTATCGCACGAGACCTATGAATTCGTTTGAACATTATAAAATGATCCATACACCACTCAGGAATCGAGTCACCCAATTAAATCATCAATCGTATTCGCATAACTTGCTATTATATTCACCAAGTCGTTTCTTAGAATTCATGCACCATATCTAAGCATCGCTTGATAAATCTTAGTCTCGTATATGTATATATATATATATATATATTGTTGATAGTCATCCAAGTAAACAATATTTGATTTGTATCTGCCGACACGAAATACCGTTCGAGTTATTTCTCAAAAATTCAAGCACGATTATCTATATTCGCCTTAGCGATAAACTGATAATATTTCTACCGGTTGTCATTCTAAGTCTGACTTGTCCTTATCAGGACGATATCCCAATCTCGCTTGCAAACTAGCTCGCACCAAAGTATCTTGGCGCGCAATACTCAACACAACTTAGCCGAAAGGCTGTGTTCATAGCTAACCGTCTGAACGATATTCTATCCCACAACTAACCAGCTGGGTAATCACGTATAGTCATTCATGTTTGCATATAACTTGCAAATTCTAGCACGAGTCTATTCCCACAAAGTCTAACACATGTCGGAACAAGGGTCTTTGTATTCCTATCAAGTTCAAGAAATTATATCATTCACATGTACTTTTTTTTGAAATTATTTAGACTCATTGTATAGAACATCCCAATCAGGTCAACGAGAGAGAGTGTATGTACATAACCCACGAACGAGCTTTCAAAACTAAGAAAATCGATAAGAAGTCCAAAGACGTAAAGCCATGCTCTGATACCAATATGTCATGCCCCGATCTCCCGCAGGTAATCGACCGTCCCCGCTAGGCGCGAATCACCGAGCCAGCGCTCCTGCGGAATAATCTTTTCCATCTGGACGTGATGTCACACGAGCGTAAGTTGCGCCCGTGCAAGGCCATGTTCCGAGCATACGATAAAATGCCTAAGCCACATAGTTGCACAGATAGTCCGAGTGCAGCGAAATAAGAAATAAACAGGCGATTGCTAACAAGTTCACAGAGTTGTCAATAGCAGAAGCATTGAATAACACAAGTATGAAAGTAAAATAAGCTCTTTATTGATATTGCACAAGTATTACAAGCGGCGCTAGGCCGAGATTATAAGTCGCTCAAACTCTCTCTCTCTCTCTGAAATAGTAAAAGCGTGCCAAGTGGCTACATTTGTCTAATGATACATAGGCGATATTCCAATATTATGTCTTATATATGTGCTTAAATTCCGGACGCAACGCTCCAAGGCTTCAGAGCGAACTCCACGCCTTAGCACGCACGAAGGGGGTTTCTGCACCGAACGAGGTTCTTTCGCACCTTGCAAGCAATCTAGTGGGTTATCAGTACATGAATGCACTGGTGGAGAGGCTTCTCGCCCGCTTGACAAATCCAAACACGTTATATAGGTTCTGTGCACCATCTATTAAGTTATCTTTCTAGTCTTGCCTAAGGATCAGTTTTATGGCATAATCAAAAGCCTAACTCGTGTTGCAGTACGCCATGCGATATAAAGGAACACAACAAGACTTACCATTTGTTCTTTCTTGTCCAAGGCAAACCAAGTTAAACCAAGCACGAGCATATATAATGAATTCTAGGGCAAGCGCATAAGCAAACACAAGTGTTGTGAGCGAGGTGCTATTTTAGGTGCACGAGTTATACAGATTAACCGGAAGTGTTGTAGAGGATGTTTAATTGTTCGATTATGTACAAGTGTGTTATACTCATATCCGTTCAGGTGTTTCCAATTACTGGATGCGATGCAATGACTCGCACGCGGATTGCCGCTAAGCGATGATGACTTATCTATATGAACATGAGTCGCTGGCATAGCCATAAAAGACGAGTTAAAGTCTTGAACGAGGATGGTATGCAACGAAAGCACATGAGGCGCTACAAGCCATCCCGTCCAGCACGTGAGACTATCAGCCTTTGAGTAAGAATGACGCGGTATGAGCGGAGACACCATCCTGCTCGTACGTGAAAGACTGCTGCGTGAGTTCCATCCGAATTGGATCGGACTCGGTGCCCCGGAGACCGTCCGTGGAGAGAGATCTGAAAATATCCTTTGTTAACAAGTTATCTGCGACATACAAATCTTGGGTCTTCCAGATTCACAACATGACATGATAATCCTTGATTCTTGTTCTGAAATGAGTATTGCTCCACGAGCTGTGATTCTTGCTTTACTTGACATGATTCTCATTCAGTGTTCAACTTGACTTAATGCATTTTCCTGGTTCGGGGACTGCCTTGGCGACCTAACGGTCCCGTATACTTGCAGGTTCATATTGCACAAAAGAACTATTTGATAGTCTTCTGGCTAACTAGATGCTTGCACGATATGGATAGTGTTACTTGATTGTGGCATAAATTATGTGACAAGCATTAAAATGAGGCAACGAGTACAAACTATAAATTAAGCAGGCAATCATGCATTTATATAGAACATAAGCATTTACGTTGGCACGGTCTAAGAGGGTAGTACGAGGAGTGCAACCGTACATGGGCACATCAAACGACATCATATATGGGCGTGCAGTGTAAATAAGTGAAACAGTGTACTACGAAGAGTATATGATCTACTCGAGGCATAGCGGAGTCTACTTGCACGAAGCAAAGGTAGCATACGAGGGTCCAAGTTATAAGCCAAATTTTATTTTCATGTTCTAACACAAGCAATACAAGATAGGATTATTCTCTTAGCTAGGTGTGTTGTATTCTTTATTAGCATGCATGGGGTGATTCACCTAGCGACTAGCATGTATCGTCCATATTTTAAGTGTGTTGGCTAAGTAAAGACAAGTTCATCGTAGCCACCCACCTTAGCGATGATTCGCCTCGGTCGAGTGATACTCCGAGCGAGCCTTTGAAAGTCTAAGTCTGAACTCCTGAAGGGCAAGTCTGGAAATCCTTTGCCTCAAACGAGTTTTCTCGCTGAGCAAAATGGGTCGGGTCGTTGCACTTGCGCCTCTTGAATCGGTTGTCCGCTTGTACGGAACGGGTCGTTATACCTTAGTCATCCCACTAGGAAGTGTCTTGGCCAGTCCATTGGGAAGTGCCATCCCCAGCCCACTGGGAAGTATCCTGGCCAGTCCACTGGGAAGTGTCCTGGCCAGTCCACTGGGAAGTGCCCTGAATACCCCATTGGGAAGTGCCCTGAACACCCCATTTGGGAAGTGCCTTGGTCAGCCCACTGATAAGTGTCCTGGCCAGCCCACTGATAAGTGCCCTGCTCAGCCTGCTGGGAAGTTCCCTGCTCAGCCTACTGAGGGACCTCGTCATCTTGTTGAGGCGGGCTATCCATACGCCAAACATTGGTATACTTTCTATGCGGACGTGCTTGCCGTCGGCTAACAAAGCCTTGAGGATAATCTGGCAAAATATGTAATGAAGGGTTCGGGGGAGTCAGAATTGCTTGTACACCATCCAAAATTAATTTTACTGTTGTGCTCAACGGGTCTCTCACAGGATAATTTTCATATGCTAGATTCAAATTTGGAAGCTAAAATATTAACTGGAATCCAATTAATTAATATTAAAAAGTACTATAGAGACAAACATTTTTACTTAAGCATGTACAGGGCATCTTATTTACATGTTGATACCATTCATGAAAACTAGCATCATCCATGGCCCAATGTTGGAATCATAACTCCTCGTATCGGTAATCTCGGTTACTGATAAGAGGAGCTCCCCACCAAGATCTATAGGCAATATCACCTAATGCTACACTATGTAAACAAATATGAGCGTATAATTTCATATAATTTTTAAAATTTTATTTTGTTCAACTTTTTAAATAACTTACCATCATCAATAGAGTCCATCAGTTGAGACAAGTGTGCCACGAGATGTGTCTCCAATCTAGAATGTCACTGTGAAATCATTTTGCGTGCTCTTGCCTCTGCACTCCCTCTACTATGGTTTAAACATGGTGGCTCATCGGGAATGCCTTGTTTCATCCAGAATTGTCGCAAAATACGATCAGCTGGATGATACATGATTTTACCGTAGAATATTATGAAAAACCTATGAACACTAAGGTCATAGGCTGTTGTTTGTATTTCAGTAGAATTTTGCTCAATCCGGTACGGTCGATATATCACCTATTTTATGTAAACAAAATTATAAGATAGTGGTCATAATGGTTTTATAAAATAATAATACAGATATTTTACCTCGTTATACTTCAGTGTATCAAATTGGAACCGGTATAAAGAGATAACCGCATGTTCGCAGTGTACTTGATCTGCTGCATCTGTAGTCCACCGTAAAGCTGACGGGAAGACAGCTTCGTCGGTATGAATGCGGGAGACTGGCCTACCAATATGAAAGTGCTTATAGGACCAAACCTAGAAAATATGAGCATATGATATAAGTGCATATATTTTCAATGTAAATGAAATTAAGTAAAACTTTTATACCTGTATTAATGTCATGCAACCACTTAAATTTATCTTCGTTTTATTCACGTCGAGAAATTGTACAAAATTTGTCATAGAAGTATATAAATATACCAACACTGACGCTCCCAAAACGTGGTGTGTAGATTCGGCTAGGTCTACCAAAAAAGGTAGAAAATGCAAATAAACTAAATCTGATGAATCTGGAAACAACATTCCGCTTATTAACCCTAGTAAGTAGGCTCTGGTGCAAGCATTGACCTGAACAGATGATGAAGAAATGATATGTGTTAAATTAAATTAAAAATATATTACGTAAATAATAATATTAAGTTGTGAAAAATATCATACTTACTCGATCATCATCTACTGAGATAACTTGATCACCAATGCGATCTAGGTACAAAAAGTTGTGACAAAGCCACGTAAACGTCACAAGATTTTTACTAGTTAATCTCGGCGCCTCCACACCTAGGTACTCCCTAATCATAGTCTTATAGAAAATTGATTTATCAAATATTATAGGTTCACCCGTAATAGGTAAACCTACAATATTTGCCACATTTGCTAGAATAATACTCATCTCTCCGAATGATAGCTGGAAGTTATTTCCTCCGGGCCACCAACGCTCAACTAAACTAAAGATTAAGTCTCTATCGTGTTGCAGAAAATGTATCTTGTCAACATAATAAAAGCCAAATAATTCCAACAGTGCCACTTGGTGGTCGCTCAACCTCCAATACCCGTCTGTTATCGTGATGCCACGAGACATGCTCTCGGCACCGTTCACCATTATTATAATCATATTTCTATATATGGAAAACATAGACGATGTTATTAGTAGACATGTATAAAATATCAGTCATATTGATTTATACAATTAAATTTTATTGTACATTCCCATAAAATACCAAACTAGATATATATTTTACACGTTGCTGGATTATCAAATCCGTAGTAGGCCCTCCAGGAATACGTCCGTCGTTTTGGTTGTCCATCTATAAAATAATGATTGTAAAAGCGTATATTTTTAGGATCAAGATTACGATTTAGATTATCCTACTTATCAATGATACATTAGGCTTAGTGACACTAGTATCATAACATTTGAAGAGAAACAACTAACATGAAATTATTGTATATATGAAGGAGCGTACAAATGAATGAGAATAGAATAGAGACTTTCAACATGAAGAATTGTGTGTGCTCACAATAACTGTTTTGTCCACTTGCAAAGAGGAGAGAAAGTAGGCTACTCGGATTGTTGTTGTGTGCACTGAAGCAATGTGGATACGTTCTCACACTTCTTACTACTCTATGTTCTTCTTCTTCTTGCTATTCTTATAACTCACACCTTCCTCCCTCCCTCCTCTCCTTTACTTCACTCATTTATCCTACCCCTCTCTTTGTTTTTACTTTCCCGATATGTCTCTTCTTCTTTACTTTTTTTATTTATATCAGTTCATGTCACTTCTTCTTTACTTCACTTCATGTCACTTTGTCTTTACTCTCATGCCATGTGTCTTCTTCTTTACTCTTGTTTTTTACTTTACTTCATGTCTCTTCTTCTTCACTAATCTTCTTTACTCCAAATCCGGACCCAATTACATAGACCTAGTCACAAATGAAAACCAAACCAAACCCATCTTCTTTACTTAGTTTTTTTTTTACTCCAAATCCGTATAATACCCCGCAATCGCACAGTGCATTACGCTAAATCGGATTGAATGAGGCAATAACTGGTTATATTTTGATTTATTGGATTTGGGAACAAGTATTGATTGAGTTGGTTTCATGTGCAGATCGCTAGCGGAGTTCGATGGAATCAGATGTTCGTTCAGTGCGGTACTGGGATAGCTGGATTGGAGCGATAATATCGTCTTTCTTAGTTCGATCGATCTGATAATTTAGAGAGCATGACCTGCTCGCACGGTCACACCAATTGAGTAGATCGTGCTTTGCATCGGACCACGGGTTCAAGGGATCGGCCGTATCGGCAAGGCAAGGTGCTTAACGGAATCAGACTTGGTGAGTGGGCTCTGTCCCTTCTCCTTTACTCCTTCATGCCTAATAATATGAAACACACATAATGTCTTGAACACTTGGACTGGAATTTAAAAATTACTATACTGTGGCGTGAATAGAGTGTACGTCGTTTGGTTGGATATGCTTTATGGCTTGAGTTGGTTTTACGTTGGGCAGTTGGAGCTTGAGTAGGAAGTTGGAGCTTGAGTGGATCATCTTGGTTGGAACATCAAGGCACTTTGGGCGGGCGAGCGAGCGTGCATCCGTGCACGAGTATCAGTTGGACGCTTTGTCATACAAAGCGTGCAGTTGTGGTTTAAAATCGGACAACTACATCGGTGAGGGCATTGTGCCACTGTTGGGGCATTGTGCCACGGAGTTTTCTGAGCGAGGGGTATTGCACCAATTGGAATACTGTGTCGATAAGCGGCTAGTGCCTATGGGGATAACTTGAGATGGTGCCATAGGATATGAGTTGGAGCTTGGTTATGGATAGTTGGTTGGAATGAGGCTAGGATAGTTTGGTGGGGCGAGAATGCTCGATTCTCTCGTCATACCTACTTGGTGTTTGAATCGGTCACGGACAACTTGTTGCGCACAGGTTTGGTTTTCTCGAACGGGGTAGGCTCCGGAGCACCGGGACCGTTCGGTCATGGAGGAAACAATGGTAACGTGCCTTGGGTGCGGTGCCGGCAGTTCTATACGACCAGGAGGGCTAGCTATCCAGTCTTGATCGGGTAGAACTGCAGTTGATCAGTCCTTTATGGCTTGGCCAGTGACTTCATATAGATAAGAGTTGGTTTGCTTTGGTTTGGTTTGGTTTATGCTTTTTGTGTAGGCGGCGGTCACCTTGCCTCGGCAAGAGTGTGTATATCGATGATTGGATTAATAAGGCTTGGATTGAGGATGGATATTGAGGCTTGGATTATGGTTCGATAGGTTCACGCGTTGCTTGGGTTTGAGTAGGACGGTTTGCATGCTAGTTTTTTTTGAGTTGGATATATCTGCTTGTATATAGACATGAGTTGAATGCTTGCATGTTTAACCTGCTTTATAGTTTTTCTTAATATGTCATACCTCTGCCATAAAATAAATCTAGGATTCAAGTAGAAAGATCACCATATAACTGTTTGCATTCACTATTCTACTTATTATCGGTTTAGACGGGTGGGTTACCCCGTTCACCAGTACGGCTGTGTACTGACCCACGTTTGTGGACATTATTTCAGGTATGCAGGTGTAGTGGCGCTGCTTGGATATACGGGACATGATATATGAACGGTAAGTACCTTTGTGGGTAAGAGAAAGAGCAAGAGTGTGGCATTCTCCTTTGTGACATTATCCTTTGTGGTATTTCATTTGGACCCTATCGAGAGCTTCGCTGCGTATACTCTGATGTGTGCTTGGTACACAATACTTGACTTTCGCTGCAACTTGGTCATTTTGATGATAACTTTGATATTTGACAACATCGTCTTGTGTGAGCTCAACTCCAGGCTCGTACGACATCACGTTCCGATGAGAACAATTATCCTGCAGGAGCGCTGCAACGTGGTGATTCACGTTCAGCGGGGACGATCGAGCTTGCGGAAGATTGGGACGTGACGTATTGGTATCAGAGCACCCGATTTATTTCCTCGGACTTGGTCCTTCGCTTCATCACAAACTCTAAATAGCTTCCGCGTGTCGTTTAGCTCTTGGCTCTACTCGGTGCCACATTGGATGTTTCATGCAATAAGTCTATATATTTGTTGGTTGAGGGTGCATGTTGTTCTTTATTGTGTTTATTTATTTGGTTTTCGATAGATCGCTTAGCATCGTTGGGCGTTGTTGTATTCGTACAACAAGTTGTCTGGCGTTGTTGCATTTGTGCAGTAAGTTGAGAGGTGTTATTGCGTTGGCTTGGCTTGTCGTTCGGGAATATTCTGGTTACATCAGTAGATCGGTTGGTTTGCAGACGAGATTGGTTATGTGGCATATTGTGAGTAGAAGCATCGGATGAGAATGGATCGTTGCACGAGTTGCTCGTGTAGCGAATGTGTTGGATGAAAGTTAGATTTTTGGCTGGGTATATCACATAGAGCATTGGCTGAGTAGGAGTTGGCTTGGGGATATCAGGATAGCATTGCACGGGTTGCTCGTACAGCAAATATGAGGAACAATTGGGTATTGTGTTGGATTACTTGGAAGAGATCGTTGTACGGGTTGCTCGTGTAGCGAAAGTACGGACAGTTTGAGAAATAGTTAGAAGTATTAAGAATGGAACATGGCACAAATTGCATAGCGAGATTGATGGAAGAGTTGGATAGTTCATACATTGGCTGAGTTTTGTGTCAGACTTGAGCTGGGGATGCCAGGATCACGCATAAGGGATGGTTCAAACTGATCTTGGATCAGTGCAAGAAAGGGTGACATGAGGAGTGACTTGATTCTGAGTGGTATATGGTATATCACATAGTTAAGTGGCATTGGAATATTTTGGATAGACATGGATGGAATTGCCGCAACGGACACGGGTAACAAGAATATAAGTTGGTTGGTACACATCAGCTGAGTTAGGAAGAATGAAAAATGGAGCAAGCGAATGTTGAGTTGAGCAATCGAGAACGGACTTGTGCAAATGGAAGTATCGTTGAACTTGAGTGATGGACGAGAACAAAACAAGCAATAAAAATAGTGTTTGGAAATTTGAAGGATTGAGGCAGACCAAGTATTGGAAACAAGTTGAGATCAGTCAGATGGAAAGTTGAATATCAGAGTTTGCTTGCACGAATTGGAAGTTCGGTGGAGCATTCATGAATGCAAAGCGAGAGTTGAGCATAAGGAACAAACAGTTGGGATACGCTTGAGCGAGCATTGGGTGTATCAAAGGATAGCGAGCACGGACTACGAATTTTGGCAACACATTGGAGCTGTTGGTTGAGCAATGAAACATGATCTGGTTTGGAGGGGCAATACAATTGATTCGTACGGACTTGAAGGATTTTGGATATTGGCACTCGAGAAGTTTGACTCAGGTTTAGCAGAAGTAAAATTTGGCGAAATGGTACAACAATGGTAGACAGATTCTTCGGAAGACGTGAATGGGCATAGAGCAAGTCTAGTTGATGTTAAGTCAGGTTGGAAGTTAACACTTGCAGTACTGAGGCTGATTGAGGCAACAAGTAAAGGCAATATGGATTTGAGATTTATGTTGGAACTGATGCACGAGGCAATGAAAGAGTGTGGACTAATCGGAACATAGAGAAATCAAGACGGGCTAAGGAATAGAACGAGAGCAAGGATTGTGGCGGACAGACTTTTGAAGATAGCTAAACGAAATAGCAACGTTGGAGCAAAATACTGTACTGCTCGAGCAAGTTGGACGTGCACTGTGAAACATGACATACGGATAAGAATTGGAGCAAGTCTTTGATTTCAGGAATCGTTGCAAGTGGTAGTGCGAGAAGTCGAATATGGCAGCTAAGAAATTTTGAGGGATTCAGGGCAGAACGACGGAGTGATGGAAGACGGTTTCAACGAGCGCAGTTTTGAATTGTAGCTTGGATATATAGTAAGACTCTAGGTGGTTAAGCGGCATTTGGTTGACAGATCGTCAGAGGTAGTGTATGAAGTTCTCGGAGTCAAAAGTTCGTTCGGATGGAATGGTTGGATTATGGCCCAGATTTGCAGAGAAGATATAACATGGTTCGTAGTAACTGTCCATCGTGATGACTTACAATTATCGAGCGTAGCTTCGGGACAGTTGACCCTAGCGACTTGATCACCAAATCAGAGATGAATATTGTAGACCCATAGAACGACCCTTGCGGTGGCGCATTTGGGAATGCGTCGAGGGTGGATGTGAGTAGTGTGTGTTGGAGATTGGCCTAAGTGACTAAGTGTTGGATTTGAGAGATCATTGGGATAGCCTTCAGCTGAAGATGCAGCCGGAAGATCGAAGCGATGGTGGGAATGGCCTAAGTCAACTGATGAGATTCAGAGTCGCATATTTTTAAAGATGTCATCGCCTCTGACTCGTTGTGTCCTAGAAGGGAATAACATTCATATGAATTGACGACTGTGAAACTAGCTTATGAAGTTAAAGCAGCGGCTCATTCATATCAAATTATTGCAATACTGGTGTGCCTCAGATCTACAAGATGCATCGGAACTTAGTCTGGGATGCGTACTCGTACAGAAGGCGAAGGTGATATCCTGTGTTTTGAGGCAGTGGAAGAGACGAGAAGAACTATTCCATGCACGACCTAGAAATTATGGCGAGTGTGTCCACGTTAAAATCATGGTGACACTATCCCTATGGCGTGGCGGCAAAATCTTCGTGGATCACATGAACCTCAATATAGATGTTCACCCAGTGAGGTATTGAGATTGAAGAAGAGGTGTTTGGCTGAGCGGATCTAAGAGCATAGTTTAATATTTAGGTAAGTCGCCTAACTGGGGTAGTATCAGTTGTGATGATCGTTCAGAGCAAGAGATGATAGTTGAAGATAGTGCATACAGAACTTGGTGCGATTGGAGTCATGCTAGAGTTTGGTTAGTTGAGTTTAGAGGGTGCTAGTATGGATTCAGAAATAGTTGGATGGATTTAGTTGGAACACGAACTGATTTGAGTCAGGTGGGAAGATCGTCAGTGGAAAACTATCGTATTTGAGAACATCGCTTGTGCGAAAGAGTTATGGAATGAACGTCAGGATTGGTTCAATTGGGAGTGAAGAAAATGAATGCCTTGGACATAAAGATATCCTTGTAACTTGTCCAAATTTGCTATCGCTAATCTCGGCTAAATTGTATATATTTCAGGGACACCTTAAATATATGTATGATCCAAAACTAAGCGATATAAGGAATTCGTATTGGGCTGCAAGGAGGATGTAGAAATATGTAATTTGTGCGAGCATTCAGCGCAAGCGAGATGCTGAGTCTGGATCAAGAGAATGTGAGTTGCATGGAGCAGAGTTATGAATTGGACAAGCAGCATGCAACAAGGAATGTATACTGGTTCGGTTCGAGGACGAACCTGATTCTAAGTGGTATATTATGTAATGCCCCGCAACTGCACGGTGCATTACGCTGAGTCGGATTGAATGAGGCAATAGCTGGTTATATTTTGATTTGTTGGATTTGGGAACAAGTATTGATTGAGTTGGTTTCATGTACAGATCGCTAGCGGAGTTCGATGGAATCAGATGTTTGTTCAGAGCAGTACTGGGATAGCTGGATTAGAGCGATAATATCGTCTTTCTTAGTCCGATCGGTCGGATGATTTGGAGAGCACGGCCTGCTCGCATGGTCATACCAATTGAGTAGATCGTGCTTTGCATCGGACCACGGGTTCAAGGGATCGGCCGTATCGGCAAGGCATGGTGCTTAACGGAATCAGACTTGGTGAGTGGGCTCTGTCCCTTCTCCCCTACTCCTTCATGACTAATAATATGGAACACACGTAATGGCTTGAACACTTGACTGGAACTTGAAAATCACTACACTGTGGCGTGCATAGAGTGTACATCATTTGGTTAGATATGATTTGTGGCTTGAGTTGGTTTTGCGTTGGGCAGTTGGAGCTTGAGTAGGCAGTTGGAGCTTGAGTGGATCATCTTGGTTAGAACATCGAGGCACTTCGACCGGGCGGGCGAGCGTGCATCCGTGCATGATTATCAGTTGGGCGCTTTATCATGCAAAGCGTGCAGTTGTGGTTCGAAACCGGACAACTGCATCGGTGAGGGCATTGTGCCACTGTTGGGGCATTGTGCCACGGAGTTTTCTGAGCGATGAGTGTTGCACCAATTGGAACACTGTGTCGAGAAGCGGCATAGTGCCTATGGGGATAACTTGAGATGGTGCCATGGGATATGAGTTGGAGCATGGTTATGGATAGTTGGTTGGAATGAGGCTAGGATAGTTTGGTGGGGCGAGAATGCTCGATTCTCTCGTCATACCTACTTGGTGTTTGCATCGGTCACGGACAACCTGTTGCGCACATGGTTTGGTTTTCTCGAACGGGATAGGCTCCGGAGCACCGGGACCGTTCGACCATGGAGGAAACAATGGTAACGTGCCTTGGGCGCGGTGCCGGCAGTTCGATATGACCAGGCAACTAGCTACCCAGTTTGTATCGGGTAGAACTGCAGTTGATCAGTCCTTTATGGCTTGGCCAGTGACTTCATATAGATAAGAGTTGGTTTGCTTTGCTTTGGTTTGTGCTTTTCGTGTAGGCGACGACCACCTTGCCTCGGCAAGAGTGTGCATATCGATGATTGGATTAATAAGACTTGGATTGAGGATGGATATTGAGGCTTGGATTGTGGTTCGATAGGTTCACGCATTGCTTGGGTTTGAGTATGACGGTTTGCATGCTAGTTTCCTTTTGAGTTGGATATATCTGCTTGTATATAGAC
Source organism: Iris macrosiphon (assembly GCA_036927795.1). Taxonomy (NCBI): domain Eukaryota; kingdom Viridiplantae; phylum Streptophyta; class Magnoliopsida; order Asparagales; family Iridaceae; genus Iris; species Iris macrosiphon. The sequence continues at coordinate 6,441,433 of JAYESA010000009.1, forward strand.
TTGAGTTGAATGCTTGCATGTTTAACCCGCTTTACAGTTTTTCTTTACATGTTATACCTCTGCCATGAAATGAATCTAGGATTCAAGTAGAAAGATCACCATATAACTGTTTGCATTCACTATTCTACTTTGTGTCGGTTTAGATGAGTGGGTTACCCCGCTCACCAGTATGGCTGTGTACTGACCCACGTTTGTGGCCATTATTTCAGGTACGCAGGTGTATTGGCGCTGTTTCGATATACGGGACATGATGTATGAACGGTAAGTACCTTTGTGGGCAAGAGAAAGAGCAAGAGTGTGGCATTCTCCTTTGTGGCATTTTATTTGGACCATATCGAGAGCTTCACTGCGAATACTCTGATGCGTGCTTGGTACACAATACTTGACTTTCGCTGCAACTTGGTCGTTTCGATGATAACTTTGATGTTTGACAACATCACCTTGTGCAAGCGCAACTCCAGGCTCGTACGACATCACGTCCCGATGAGAACGATTGTCCTGCGGGAGCGCTGCAACGTAGTGATTCACGTTCAGCGGGGACGATCGAGTTTGCGGGAGATTGAGACGTGACAATCCGGACCCAAACTCAAACCAAAATTCGAAATAAAACTAAAAAAAAAAATCCAAAAAAAAAACTAAAAAAAAAACTAACATATATATATCCTTAAAATATTTCTTTAGCTAAAAAAAAAACTAATATTTATATCATAAAAAAAACCAAATCGTTTCTTTTTAAAAAAATTTCCAAATTATTTTGTTAAAATTAATTTATGTAAAATTTATTTCGTTAAAGTAAAATTTCTGAAACCAATATCCAAAAGTAAACTAAATAAAAAAAATCGAAATCCAAAACAAAACTAAATACAAAAAACCAAAACATAACTAAAAAAAAACTCATAAAAAATAACTTTGTTGGCTGAATTTGGTTGCGTGAGCCCCTTTTTCCTCTACTCCTCACACGCGTCCAATTGCGTCCCATACTCGGACGAAAAATTGTAGTGCTCGTTTTTCTTCCAGAACGTATCTGCAGTGATAATTTTTTTAAACTTATTTATTTACAACAAATTTTATTAAAATAAATTTCGCTATAGTAAATTATCTGATATGAAAAAAGACTTTAATATGAAAAAAAAAACTAAGTAAAGAAAAAAAACTAAGTAAAGAAACAAAACTAAGTAAAAAAAATAAAAAATTCTTATTAAAATAAACTTTAATATGAAAAAGAAAAAGAAAGTAAAAAAAATCCAAATCCAAATCTAATCTAAATAAATAAAACTAAAATCTAAAACAAAACTAAATAAAAAATAACTTATCAACCAAACCAAACCAAACAAAACCAAACGACCTCCCGCTCCCCCATCCAAACGACTGCGGGCCACCACCGCCATTTTTTCGCCAATTAAGTTGGCAAAAAACGGTCCGTGAACCCCCGCGTGTACGTCGTTGTCAGATGTTCGTTTTTTCGTCATTTAGGATGACGAAACATATCTCCAATTATAAATTTTTCAAACTTATTTCGGTTGAGCAAATTTTAATAAAAATAATTTCGGTACAATAAATTTTCTGAAAAAGAAAATAGGAAGAGAAAAATAAATAATTAAATCTATACTTTGATTTCCGCATTTGCGCTTTTCAACCTACGAGATCGGTCGAAAACGGCAAGCGGAAAATGCTCGCACCATTTGAGCGTTTGGCATTTCAAACGGAACAAAGTAAGCCCTACAGAGATGGGGACCCCCATGCGAAGCGTCATCACCACGAGGCGTCAAACTTTATCGAGAATCCCCGCCCCACACCCACTTCCTTCTTGTTCTCGGTCGTCGGGTGCGGGAGTGGGTGCGTGTCGGTCTCTCCCTCTTCTCTTTCTCCTCTTCGAATTTTCCTCCTAAAATTTCTCTCTCCTCTCTCTCTCTCTCTCTCTCTCTCCACGAGAAAAGGAAAGAAAACCCTAATTTTTCCCCCAATTCCGATGCTTCTGAAACCCTGGCCAGGTGATTTCTCTTCCTCTTTCGCATGAATTTATTGCTAATCGTTTCCAATAGCGATCAGTTCATGGCTGATGGAATCTAACCCTAGTTTTTGCGCAAAATTGTGATTTTTACTAAGTATATTTCTGAATCGTGACTCTCGCCACAAACTAGATGTTTGTTCTCATGTTATATGAAACTTTGAAATATTTTACGAAGCTTACATGATATGGTGTTGAGATTATACATGTTAGTGTTGGCTCCGTCAGAGTTATAGGCTTTTATTACGACTTTTATGTTCGGTTTCGGTGGAGATGAATTTTGTCAGTGTCTCCGAAGTCTCTGCTACTCGATGTAAGCGGAGGATTTTGTCGGTGCATAAAAAAAATTTAGCTTGTAGATATTATTATTATTTCACTTTTTCTTTGAAGGAAACACCACTACCAGTTCAGAGTAAATCTGTTACATAACTTGATAAGGGTCTCAGTAGTTTTCTTCGGAAAATACTAATCGGTACTACATTTAAAGTTATTTTAAACTACAATTAGTATGTGTCTTCTTTGTTACCTGAGGTAATCCTTTATGACACAAAACCTATAAAACCAAATTGATTCCTTTAAACACTTATTTTTTATTGACTCAACTCTCTTTAATATTACTTTCTTTAATATTTTTTGGTGCTCTATTATTGTATTGAACAATGCTTTAGGTATTTTCTTCTTCTTCCCCCTACTCGTAAACAAGCTTATAATTTTTGGGCGTTTTGATAGTGTCATAATTTCTGTCTAGAAAATTATTGTAGCATAAATGAGAATGCTAAGATGGACAATGACAATACATTGAAATATAGGATAAGAAATCATATGCGTGAGAAGTTATAAGTGGCGCCAATTTAGGACAATATAAGAGAAAATTGTATTAGGTGGTTTGGACACGTGCAACATAGATAGATGCTTTAGTAAGGAGGAGTAAGGAGGAGCGATAGATAGTAGTAAATGAGCTATTATGACTAGAGGTTGGCCTAAATGAACTTCGATTCAGGTTTTAAAGAAGGATATATTTTTTATTACTGTTATGAACGACATTGCCTATAGTAGAGCTAAACGGAAGAAAATGATTCAAACAGCCGACCCAAAAAATATGAGATAAATGCTTTGTTGTTGTTGTTGTTGTTATTGTTAGGAAACACAGTACAAGAAATCAGTTTAGGAAGCAAATTGTGTAATAAATCAAATTATACATTTTGTTATGAATTTTAATATTGTTTTTGTTGGGACGGGGCTAGGTACTTGGACAATATTTTAGGGTGATAAAACTAGATTCATCTTTCGGTAGATCTGGCTCTTAGTTGAGGAAAAAAATGTTTCTTGTACACACCGCAGGTCCCCAACTATGTATTTCGTTGCATTTCATTGATAAAAGGTCTGAATTTGACTTCTGTAGCATGCTATGAATTTTCCTATATCAGTGTTTCTTGATTTTGTTGCACTGATTTGTGATTTAGGGATGAGGGCATGTTGTCTATTTTCCTATAGCATGTTTTCATGGTTTTTAGTGCTTGCTGCAGATAGAAGAGGCTATATGGCACATGGTTCTTAGTAATTGAAATTTTCCATTATCAATCAGAAGTTTTGGCAAGTGGACAACCCTTTTGCTGGTATCCTGGTTTCCCTCTATCAATTATGGCGGTTGGAGTTTCTTTGCAGCTGCCTCATGAATTGGTCATCCTTAAGAAGTATGGTCGGACGAACCAATTTCAGGTACCCAAAACTTGCAGCAGCACCAATTTATTTTTATAATATATTATTTCGTATTCTTTTGGACTTGACAATAAGCCAACTAATCCAGAGCTCCCAAATGAAGAGATGGCGCCATATGCCAAGTGTCTCCTTGTCTTCACGTGCTCTGGTATGGTACCTTAAATTTCATTAGTGTGAACTTGCTGTGAGATTGTTTATTGCAGTAACTAGTCATTATTGGGTCTCAGTATCACTTAATAAAATGCTGGTATCTGATCTTGTTCATATTAGGAGATATCAGTTAAGAGGATTTAACTGATTTTCTAGTGAATAGAGATGAAATGACAAAAGGATCTTGTGTCGGCCATAAGGACAACATACATGACCTCTATTGTTTTTTTTGTTGATTATCAGTTGGATGTCTGTGAAGATCAGTTGGTCTCCTGCTTAATCCGATAATTCTGCCTAGTTAACTTTTTTGTCTAATGGATCTGTTAGCCCTATAAGGTGTGAGTAACAACATTTTAGGCATTGACATAAAACTTAATTGAATACACTATTTTGTGTGTGTGGGACATTTGCAGACGTGATTGCTAAAAGCTCTTTTGCTCATTTGACAAACACATTGTCTATGTGGGATTGTGTTTCTTCACAGTGTTCTCACTTTTTTCATCAGTTAGACTAAAATTAGAACAATCAATAGACTGAAAATTCGCTGGACATTGATTAAATTTGGTTTGAAATTACAAGCAGAATAGTCAGTCAAGATAATTTGATAATAATCTAGCTGAGCTCATGATCTACAAATATTATAATTTGGCCATCAGAGAATTAGCTTTATAAATGTCATGCTGACATGGACAGACTCAGTTGATAAATCTCCAGTAGAATACTAGCATTAGACCAAATTGTGCTCTATTCTGCATTTTCTTTCTTTATAACATGTTCTAGATGTCTGCTTCCAATTTTGAAGTAAGACTGGCATGAGTTTTTTCTCGGTTGGTATTTAGTGCACCTATTAACTATTAAGATTATGTTCCTCCTTTATATGATTTATATTTGTTGATTTTTTGTTTGGGTGTTAGAGTTGGAATACCTTTATTTTGAGGTATAATATATATATAATTTTACAAAGGGAAGTGTATATAAAGCAAAATGGGCATCCTGTTCTTTTCATTTAAGCATATTGCTCTACCAAGGAAATCATCATAATACTCCTTTATTTGAAATAAATTAATTACTTCCTATGCAGCGACAAGATGCTTGGAGTCTCCACGTGACAGACAAGATATACAAGCCGCTGCTCTATGATCCTTTTAGACGCAACTTTTTCTTGTGCCGTTCTTTTGCTATGCCAAGTTCTGCACATGAGATAACTATTTTGAAGAATACTACCTTGGGTTTGACTAGGTAATATGTTTCCCATTTGTGTCATCTTCTAGTACTTCTCCATATCAGTGGCTAAGCGAGCTTTCTGCTTGTTGGCATGATAATATTTATGCAAATTGATATAACAAAGACACCAACAGAATGACTAATCTTTATACAAATTGATCTGTCACATCTTACTTCAACTGATGGTCATTATTTGTGCCAAGTTTTGAAGGTGATAATGCTGCACGCGACAAGCATGATTATTAACATAATACAAAATAATATTTATCTTCTGAAGGAAAACAAAGATATGAAGAGAGTGTCCCATAGAGCTAAATTAACATGTTCTTGTAACATCAGATATAACTAGTTGTTCTTACATTGCTGTAATCCATGGTTATCTGGAACGTGGAAGGCTCCGGAACACAAAATGAAGATGGACACTGTTGATTCTGGTACCACAGTTTCTTGGGGGTAGGCTTCTTTGGAACACAATACCAATACATTTATGTGGAACGTGGTTGAAGAACGTTTTCAAGGAACAAATACATAATTATATTTAAGATTTGAAGTTAATCGAGTACCATAATATATCATCATGAAAGATTTAAAACTAAAACAAAGATTCATGAGTTTCAAATAATCCTAGCAATTATGACTTTTCAAAAAGAGTAGCAAGTTTTAGGCTCTAAAATGTTTAACGAAATGTAAAATCTTCTTCCCTTTCAAAGCTTGATTAGAAACCCAAGTACACGATGTATTCACTTGTCAGAATATAGATTTCCACGTTCCAATTAGCAGGTGTTCCATGTTCCGTAACTTGTCTTCCCTGATTATGGAATGCATGTTCATGGTCCTCTGATTGCGGAAGAAAGGGGTATGGAAATCTACGAGATTGGAACTTCTAGAGATTTCTTAGTCCTCTGTAGAGCTTATAGTTTACCAAGACATGAATGTTGTTGCATCATTGAGACATGCGCTTGGGGGGATAATGTTCCATATGTGAGTTCCAATAGAACATAGCCTTTTTGTTCTGTCTGCTTGACCAAAAATTTGTTGATCTGAGTTAGTCGTTTGCTTCCATCCAACCAATCTGCCATTTGAGAAGGCTTATTCTAACGCACGTATTGTGCGGTAACATCTTATTAGCTTGAAATAGCTATTTTAATCGTGATGTCTAGATTCTGGGTCAACAAGCCATTCAATTTGAATTAGATTATGCAGATAAGACACTTGTTGGAATAAGACTGTGCCCTCTTAGTTCATTTATTTGTTCTTCATTTGTCTGGCTCTTTATCATTCTCCCGGCTATGTGGGCAGACACGTATCTCTGTGGGTTATTCATAATGATGTCCTTTTGATTTGTAGGTGTTGTGAAGCTCTGAGCAAAATTCCTCTTGCATTACAGTTTGCTCCAGCAATTGGAATCATTGCTTTTGCTTTATGGGGTCTTGGGCCACTCTTGCGCTACAGTAGAAACCTGTTTTTTCATGTAAGTCCTTATGAACCTCCTCAAGTACATTACGGGAACTATTTATCGTAGCTGTAGTGACGTGAGTTATTTTATTTGTGTTGCCGTATAGCGGAATGACAATAACTGGAAGAAGAGTAGAACACACTATGTTTTCACGTCGTACCTACAACCACTGCTGCTTTGGACTGGAGCAACACTCATCTGCAGGTATGCTCATCTTAATCATCCTTTTAAGTGGCACTTTATGGTTTTACATGTACCACTTGACTGATGCAACATACTTACAGGGCTTTGGACCCAGTAGTTCTACCTTCTGAAGCAAGCCAGGTTGTTAAGCAACGTCTTCTGAATTTCATAAGATCACTATCAACCGTGTTGGCTTTTGCTTATTGTTTATCAAGGTGAGTGTGTACTTGTAACAGCATTTATTGACTTTGTTAGATGCTTAATAGTATGTGATTGTATTGTTTATAGCCCTCATAGTATGTTTAATAGAGGCTCAGTCTGCTAGAACAATATACATGTAGTGCAAAAATCTGTGACACAATTTCAGCTTATGTGGTATGTCTTTCGTGTTCATTGCAGTACATTCACAGACCTGTTATAATGTGTTAGATCTACGTGTATCATTGTCAGTTCTGCCTGTAGATTTAAAGTATTTGGTCATACGTGGTAGCCAAGTAGGACTAGGTTGTTGAAACTTTTTCTGTTGACTGCTCTTCTGCCGTATATTACTGGAATTTGGACTAGATCCTCCATTTTTACCAAGGAGCCTAGGTGCATTTGCTGATATTTTACTGCTTGTCGAGATTTGCATCTCAGAATCTACTTGCGATTGGTTGAGTACTTCTTGCAAGGGTGATATGTGAAATTATCTGGTTAAGAAGCTAGAACATGGAAATTTCTCTCAGCTTGCTCCTTACAATACTCTAGACAAGACACTATTGGGTGGGGGGCCAGATTGTTCCCTATTGGGGACAAGATCATTATTTAAATGAGTAAACTACCCACAAACCAGCCATGTTTTCTTGAACTTCCCCAACATTAGTTATTGACTTTTACACCCCTTCTATCAAAAAAGTAAAAAACCGACATTAGATAATCAAAACGGTACTAAAACAAAAAAAAAGGATAAAAAATAGGGTGTTTTCTTTTATGAACCCCTCCCTCTTCCCTCTGCACATCACGACAGTTTAGGTTATTTTCACAAGTACCACCATAAGCAAGTTTTCAACATGCCACTAGTATTCTCTGTCACTCTATTATCTGCTTTCCCTCATCTCTCTATTGCCTCTCTCATTTGCTGTCAGTGCCCTCCCACTAGCGGAAGTTGACCGTCCTTCCTCTGGTCATTAATTTTTCCGCTCCCTCTCTATCTGCTGACATCTCCTCCTCTCTCCATCTTCAGTTGTTGCCAGATCTAGTGGGAGAGAGAGAGGGGAAGAGAAGGGCTCCTGGTGGTCAAGGTGGTGATTGTCAGCGAGCCTCTGCCACCTAGCCATCTGTTGTTAGGAGAGAAAGGTGAATTGTGCAGAAAAAAGAATCCCATTTCAGTTTCTAGTTACTGGAGGGCGTTTTCATCTTTACCAAATTTAACAGTTTTGATTGACTCTAGGGATGCAAAAAGTCAAAGAACTAATGGTGTGAGGGTTTCCAAATTCTGTGTTGTCGAGTACCTTGTGCTACATCATGTAAAGTTTTAAGGGTGTTTCATTTAATATACCATATTTTATTTGTGTTTCCAGACCTCCACATCTCCTACTTGACCTTAAGTTTGGACCCTTCTTGAAATTTCCATGTTTCCTAAAATTCTGATTATCACTGAAGAACTTATATTGTGTTATAGTCCATCTTTTCTTGAATTTGAATGGACAATCTGACATAGGATCACACATTACAATTATCAAGGTTTATGGTTTAGGAATAATTTGACTTTCTTCTTTTATGAGCCTCCTTCCTCTCATTTTGTTTTTCTTGTGTATGTTAAGAAATTCCATGTTTCCTAAAATACTGATTATCACTGAAGAACTTATATTGTGTTCTAGTCCCATCTTTTCTTGAATTTGGATGGACAATCTGACATAGGATCACACATTACAATTATCAAGGTTTATGGTTTAGGAATAATTTGACTTTCTTCTTTATGAGCCCCCTTCCTCTTGTTTTGTTTTTCTTGTGTATGTTAAGAAACTTATTTTCGGACCAAAGATTTTTAATTGTTGAGATTATTTAGTGCTGTGGGTGGTGTATCATGTAAAACATTTTCATATTTTGGCTCTTTTTTGTACTTGGTTAAGTCATTCAAACTTGGCACCATTGCTGAAGCCAGAATAGGACAAGTGGGGTCATGTCACGACCCGCATCCGAATATTCGGACACGAGTGCGTGAGCAACGTCCAGCCTAAGCCGCAGCATCGGCGGTAGAACGCTGTCTAGGTCAACAATACTAACTACCAATCCCATAACCTGTCAATAATATCTCAACTCCATAAGGAGGACAAAATGACAATATAATGGTAATATCAATACTCAATTACAATAAATCTATAAGGAAGATAATTGGCACGATATGAAATAATACGAGAATCCAAATCACAAGTCTAGGAATAGTCATCTTAACATATCACCATCAAGTCTAAGAAGTCTAGAAGCTCCAACATAAGTCTAGAAATCAAAATAATATCTCAAAAGTCTACGTTGCTGGCAACAGATCAAATACAATAGAAATACTAATACTAACTAAGCAACTACTGGCTGAGTCTCCTCCACGGGAATCTGCTCCTCCTGAGACTCCTGAACATACTCATCATCTACACCAGATCTACAGAAAGTGGGACAAAAGTTCTCCAAGTCTTCTGGAAAATGTTATCCAGTCAGGATTGGAGCGAAACACATAAACCAACAATAGTTCCATTAAGTTGACAAAGTCTATAAAACAATAAGTAATGAGAATACATTATGGAAAGTAATAGAGTGAATCATGAGAAAACAGGTAAACATGTAATCATATCACAGGTAAATGATGAACAGTAAAGGAACATGGTAGTATCATAAGTATAAACCGGAATATAAATGAATAACTAGCTAAGTGTCTTGAAATATTAGCTTATTATGTGATCTGCTTGGGACAAGATCTGTAATGCCCCGCTCCGCACGGTGCATTATGCTGAGTCAGAATGGGAAATAAGTATTGGGTTGGTTGCATAACATAAGTCGAAATGGGAACGAGGCATTGAGTCGCTTGCATTACTATAAGACGGATTCGGAAACAAGTATTGATTCGGGTTTTGATTTCATTTGTATACTTTTACGCGAGACTTTCTGAGGTCGATTTATCGCCTCGATGCAAATAGATGCACAGAGTCAAGTATCGTGTAACGAAATCATTGGACTAGTTCAGTGCAGTGCAATGCAGAGATAGAATGACTAAGCGATGGTGCAGTCTTCCTTGAATCCGCTCGGGTCGGATGATTGAGAAGCACGACCTCACATGGTTATACCAGTTAAGTAAATCGTGCTTTGCATCAGATCACGAAAATTAGAGATATGCTGTATCGACTCTGGTGGAGTGATAGGCTATGTCGGCTCGGCAAAATGGCGAAGCAGATAAGTTTATGGTGGGCGGGCCTTGACCCTTCTCCTATACTCCTTTATGTTTAATAAAATACATTAGTTACGTGCTAGCGATATCATAGATTCAGCGAGCGTGGCTCGGAGAAACACAAGTCAGAACATAAGTCGTATCTTGAGTTGAACACTAAGATAGAATATTGAAATAAAGTATATCGATGCGTGCATAAAGCGCACGAGTATCAAACGGAAACACTTTGTTAAGCGAGACGAACAGTTGTGGCACAATGCCACGGAACTGCCAGTGGGCGAGAGATGGAAACGTGCACCCGTGCACGAGAATATCATAAGAGCGTCAAGCGAAGCTTGCAGTTGCGGTTCAAAACCGTGCAACTGTGTCGGAACGAGAATGGTGCCACAAAACTATCGATCAAGGATAGGGCACCATGGAACACTGTGTCGAGAAGCGACATTGTGACTCAGTACCTCGGGGCCTTCAGGTCGTTAAGCGTAATACTATATCAGAAAAGGCAAGGTGCCTTGTTGTAATATTATTTCGGAAGTGTAATACTATATCAAAAAGGATATTGTGCCTCGGAATATTTGGCGACTACGGGTCGCCATGAAACAATGGTTTGGAGGATGGAAGAGATGAGATGCTGGAATATGGTAGGGCGAGTAGGACTTGTTCCTCGTCATACTTACAAGTTGTAAATGTGCATGAGTACATCGACGATTCTGTTCCTTGGCATGCATTTGCGTCATAGATAACTATTTATGCATTTGCATGGTTATGAACAACTTGTGGACAAGGTTTAACCGTTTCCTGGATCGGCATTTCAGTCGCACCGAACCCGAGTCTATCTAAGGGGGAAATAATTTTCACGCTATGAGGCGCCGGGCATTGCGGGACCTCCAGCGGGGCTTGCAAGCCGGGCTGATAGGGCTGCATCGCAATGCCATATAATAGTCCTTCATAGTGTCGACGATATCACCAATGACCTTCATATAGATAAGAGTTGTATTCTATCGAGAATGTTCAAGCAGGAAGAAGAGTGTACACTTTGTTGTGTGCAAGGGTGGGCGCATCAATGAGCGTCTACCTTGCCTCGAGCAAGAGTGTACAAATCGGCTATGGTAAGAGCAAAAGGATAAAGTGATGCGATTCAACGTGTTTCAAGCGTTACGATGCGATTAGAATATAACATGCTTAGAGATCGGGGCGATCGAATACAAGTTTACTTAGCGGTGAAATCGAATAACATGCTTGTCCGCTTAAGTAAATTCAATGCCTATATGCGAATATGCTTTCATAACTTCCAAGTTTACGTGCGAGCATGATTTACTGCTTTCGAGACGTGCCTCAACATGAACTGAAACTCATCGAAGTTCTAATAGAAAGATCACCAAATAATCTGCATGCTTTAAATGATCACTTAGTGTTGGTTTAGGTGGGTGGGTTATCCCACTCACCTGTGCAGCTGAGTACTGACCCACGTTTGTGGGCACGCTATTTCAGGTACTCAGGTGCGATGCTTTAGCTTGGATATACGAAGACGTGATGTATGGAACAGTGGAAATCCTGGAAAAGCCGTTCAAGTCAGGAATAGAGGTGGTAAGTTTGTCTGTGTCAAATCGAGATTGTGTGAGCAAGAGAGATTAACGAGTGTTGTAAGCCAACTTGGCATATTCAATGAGGCTATTCAAGCCTTTGTAATCGCTGCAATTATCAATAAAAGAGTTTCGTTTCGCATACTTTGAATATTTCATGACTCTAAATCTTCCGCGGCGACTTGGTGTTTTCTATGAAAACCATAATGTTTTATCTTCTTGTCTTGTGCGTTGCGCAATCTAGGCACGCACGACATCACGTCCGGAGGACGATTATCGACTTTACGGAGTCGGGGCTTGACAAGGTCATGCTCTACCATATATGATAATCAAGATCAGGCACAACCATATATGGGAAGCTATGCACAAGCAAGTAATAAGGTCAGGCTATACCCTACGTGTGATGAGGGTGAGCTCTATAGGATCAAACTAACTAATATTAGCTAATACCAAGTTATCTCTAGGTCATTATACACTATTACCTACCATAACTATTAATATCTTGGCCTATATGTAATTACCTTAGTATCCTAGTCAATTACTTTAGCCGTATCATAATATCTTAACCTGTATCATGACATCTACCCAATACAAGATGACTTACTATCCTGGTATAGCTCTATTACCTTAGTATCACATTAACCAATACTCAATACTATAATTTACCTCACTTCAACTCACTACCCAAACCTTGGTTCTTACCCTACTGATACTCTAACCTTCACACTACCCTTACAACTCAACACAAATTCTAACCTTAGTACTAATCAACCCACAACTCTAACCTGTGCCACAACATCATGGTATTCTAGGATACCATGTTAACCTTCCCTGGACACATTCTTCCCACAGAACATGTGCACACTGGTGCAGTCCCCACATTACACAGTTGCTGCTTAACACAGATTCTTCTATGTTACATGGCATCACTTGCTGCCACTACTCCCCCAACCAAACTGGACACCCCACTGCTAACACTTGATCACCTAACAACTGCTACAGTTTCCTCCTCCACAGTTTTGCAGTGCAAGACTGCAACCCGATCCCTCAAATCACCCTGCAGTAGCTACTCTTCCTATGGCTACACTGCCCTTGCATGAAACATGGACTGCACCAGGGTGCAGTTCCCCCTCTTCTCCCTGCCACTATTAGAGCCCTCAAATATGCATCCCACAGACAAAATACTGCCACCCATTGGTCTGTAGTTCTGCTGCTATTAGATGCAGCAGTCTGCATCATGGCAAGGCAATGCTGCCTGCATTGCAGCTGTCAATGGTTGCAGCAATCTGCACCTAAGCACTCGAGCACCTAACTGTTTTCCCCCAATTGCTACTGCCCCCAAACCCAGGGCAGAACCCCTACAGACCCCTCAACCTACTGTGCAGGAGCCCTACTGATATAGTGCAGAACTTGCACACTACTGCTCAGTGCACCTCACTTCCACATCTCAGCTCCAATTGCACTGGAACCCTTCACATAAACTGAGCACAGGGAACACACCAACACCTGTCACACATGTGCAATCACATCCACACATGACACCCTCAAATCACACTCACACCTACACTATGCATTTAGGCAAACACTTAGTGTACTAATCTAGGATACTCTCCAAAACCATGATACCCTCTTGATACATACTCCAACCACCAAGACACACCACCAATTCACATTGAACACAAATAATATATGTAATATAACTATAATTAGATAAATAGAATAATTCAAATGAATATATATGAAATTGGCATAATGGAACACAAGTAGAAATTACCAGTTCTACACCACCGTATCATCCTATATCGTAATACGGCCTACAAGTATCCAATTGTGGACACGAAACTATCCACATATAACCAATAGAAGTATAAATAAGCATAATTGACCCAATGGCAAACACTTGGTGTTCAAAATTCGGAATCCTCTCAATTTGGACACAAACACACATGGATCTCCTAGATTTGGGGATAAAACCACCTAGATCTTGGCCTAATAGGTTGGTCATGGCCATGGGTAGGTTCCTAGAGTCTCAAATGCTAATTCTACCATGGAGATTGGTGGAGAAGGTGAGGTTTGTATATATTGGGAGTTGGATCCCAATGAAGCTCCTCCAAGTGGACACAAAGAGTGGATTTGACACGATCTCCTTGCACTCTCCTCTCCAATGGATCTTCTTGTGTTCTCCAAGCTCCTAGGTTTCCATGATGGTGAGAATGAATGGGATTGAGAGTGATTTGAGTGAAAAAAGGATGGAGATCGGTTCCAATTTGGGGAAGAACAAAATTATGGCTAAATGGAGTATGGAATGACAAATGGAAGAGGCTACTCCATCCTACATTAGGGCTGGCCACATGCTTGGGTTACAAGCAAATGCAAAAGTCAAAATTGTCCCTATTGGTTGTCATGCCGGAATAATTAATTAGGAGGAAGGATCTACTCTTAATGAAAGGAATATTCTATCAATTTAACTAAAGGAAAACTAATTAAGCTAGTTAAGTCATGACTAGTCTAATTGGTCTAGTTGGGTCAATTGGTCTAGTTTGGGTTGAACCAATACTAAGTCTAAACTAACTAGCTAGTACTCATGACAAATAAATATATCACTATTTATATAATACAATAACAATTATGAAATGACAAAAATACTCCTACAATGAAAAAGTGGTGGTTACAGGTCATGTGACCCCACTCAAATTACACACACACACAAGCGGGGCTCCTCTTTCATGCCGCTCCTCTCTCTGAGTCTCTTTCGGCCGTATGCCTATCTCTCTCTTTTGTCGCGCGTTTCTCTCTCATTCATCACGTAACACCTCTAAATATATTTAGTTTCTACCCTAAATTTTTTTAAAGGATTCCTAAATGATTCATGTCCTAGTTGATTTTGCCCTTATTTGCTCTTTGATGGTAATATTTAGTTTGCTCTTAGATGGAATGAAATTGTTTGCTATTTTAGCATTATTCGATTAAGAACATATGAAAAATATGAAATCAAAGTAAATTAGTGGTTGTAAATAAAATATTTTTAATTAAATTAGTGGTTGGAAATGAAATATTTTTAATCTTGTTTTCCCTTTAGGGAGAACAAAATATTTAATTAGCTTAAGACCCTAGGATGACATGGTTCATGATTAAAATTGTACGATTCAAGTATTGGTTTTAAGATATACTGAATCTTCTCGATCAAATGGTCAAGATTGATAAAAAATGCCTTGTATGACATGGCTTGATTGACATTGAAGTTTAAGGTTATGATTATTTTGGGTTAGAAATGTGCACTTTAATGCCAATGGTATTTTGAATTGCATGAAAAAAAATGAGCAGCTACAACAGGAAAACTAGAATAGACGACCAAGCTTAGGTATAAAAAATAGGATTTTGTGACAAATTTATGCAAAAAAAAAAAAATTCTTTACTCTTTTATATTTTTTTGGATTGAAAATTTACTAGTCGATCTTGACCCTGCTGCACCGAAATCCTGGCTCCACTGCTTGGCGTTGTATGCATTCATTTATATTGCTTGAATTTGAGGACTTCTCACATGTGCATCGAGTGATTGAAGCAGGCAAGACTTATGCCATGTGTTCTATAGTGCATATCCTTCATTAGTATTTACTTTTCTACTTTTATAATTGTAAAATAAAATTCATGTTGCAACTAAAAAAGGACGAGAGAGCTGTCTGAGGTTGGTATACACCAGTTAACCTTTTCGATTGATGCTATTATAAAGGATATAGCTGTTGCAAGTACTAAAGAGGAAATATCAGACCTCCCAAAGTGTGGAATGAAGGCTTTGTTGTATTCAGAAAATTATATAATAGTAATACGTCCAAAGATAGTTCTAAAAGTGCAATTTTCTGGACTTAAGAGTTTCTTTTTCGGGCATATGAATTATTTCTTGAAAGACTTTGTTCACAATACTGGTGGTATTTATTAGCTGCTTGATGGGTTTATTATGTTTATTCTATGCAGTTTGATTCAGCAATCACAGAAGTTCTTTATGGAGTCAAATGGACCTGATGATGCACGGAAAGTATGTCACTATTTTCTAGTTAGGGAAATTGCTTCTTGCATCTTTCTATGTTTTATGTCTGGAAATGACAACCAATGGAGTGGAAGAAGACTAATAAATTTGATTTTCATAGAATTACTGCCTTTTATTTAGCATTAAATTGATTTGAAGTGAACTGAGCTTGTGCTAAGCACACTAGCATTTCTTATTTACGTATCTTGATGTTTTTTTACAAAGTGTTAATGTTTAATGCATGAACAAAATATTATTCGTAAACAAGCATTTCTTTTGTGGGGTAATCGTGAATTTACCGCCATTTGGTACCTAATTGAATGATTGAATCTGTTAAAAACTGAAGTGATCTGCAGGTGATACCTAACAGCCAAAAATTCCCTTTACATCCTTTCAGACGAGTGTAATGATTTTTCTTCATTTACATCGTCTTTTTATCAATTTTCTTTTCCAATTAGTTTAACTTCCTCCCTTTCGCACATACATCCCATCAGCTACTATGACCTATCAGTGGTATCACCACCACCTCTTTCTTTGAGGGGTTTGGTATTGGCGATTGTGAAATAATGGAGGGGAAGGACAGAAAAAATGGGAGTCATGTGCAATATTTTATATTAATCTATTATAAGTTAGGGACTGAATTGTAAAGTTCTTGAAAATTGTAATCATGTACCTACTGTTACGGGTACTTTGTCTCGTAGCAGCCAAATGAAGGACACATGGACACTAGTTAATGGATCAAACGAAGGTAAATGATGGCTCTAAAATTGAAAATTACTGGCAGGGGGCGTTATTTAAGTTCTCGAACCTTGTGCGCTCGTATCTGTGTGTGGGGTGGTGGGGGGTCTTGGTCGTTTAGTGTAATATTTCTTTGCTAAAATATGTACTCGAAATATTTAAGGTAAGTGCTTTCTGATAAGAAATTTATCTTCTCATGGTAAAATTTTTGTTGAGCTTCATTTGACCTTCTGCTGAAAACTTTTGTTTCCGCTCTTGTTTTGACACATAGTAGCCTATTTTCCAGAAAGAGCTATGTCCATTTTAGTTTTTACATTCAGTTAAGTCTTAAGCTTTCATCTTATTATATGATTATAAATTTATCGGTACTCGTATATTTCTACCAGTTTTTCTAGTTGTCATTGATGATCTTTCTACTTGAAAGTTTCCCTCCTGCCTATTTATTTAACCTTTTTCCCTATGCAGATGGGATACCAATTTGCCGGAAAAGCTTTGTATACTGCAGTATGGGTTGCTGCAGTTTCATTATTCATGGAGTTGTTGGGGTTTTCTACCCAGAAATGGCTCACTGCCGGAGGTCTTGGGACTGTGCTACTGACCCTTGCTGGTCGTGAGGTACTATTAGTTCTTTTGTATGGTTTGTATGGTTATTTAGAATGATAAAATTTCTAACTTGTAGCTTTTAGGTTTTAAATGGTCTGAACTTTTAGCTTTTAGGTTTGATGAATGGGTTTTCTTTTTGCAGATATTCACCAACTTTTTGTCAAGCATTATGATTCATGCAACACGCCCATTTATTCAGAATGAATGGATTCAAACTAAAATTGAGGGCTATGAGGTTTCTGGTACCGTGGAGGTTGGTTTCAAGTTTCCCCTCTAATGGATCGATTGATGCTTGTGCTTCATAGTTATTTTTTTACACTAACTTCCAACTTTATAAAATTGCATCAATTTACCATGTTATATTTAGATGAATATAAACTTCTTTTGCGTATGATATTCTTATCCTTTTTTCAATTTTTTGCACAAGGTCCACTAAATTTGTCTTCTCATCTTTCTCGGAGAAGTTTTGTGCAATTTCCACTAAATGTCTTTTTTTCAGCATGTTGGTTGGTGGTCTCCAACTATTATAAGAGGTGAAGATCGTGAAGCAGTTCATATTCCTAATCACAAATTTACAGTGAATGTTGTAAGAAATCTTACCCAGAAGACTCATTGGCGCATTAAGACGCATCTTGCTATTAGCCACTTGGATGTTAACAAAATTAACGTGAGGATGCTTTTCTGATTTATTTTAATTTTGTGACTTTGTTAGACTGTTTTCATTACAATGTTTCAATGAATACTAACTCTATATATTTGTTCCTGGGCAGAACATTGTGGCAGATATGCGGAAAGTTTTGGCAAAAAATCATCAAATAGAACAACAAAGGTTGCACAGAAGAGTATTTCTGGAAAATATTAATCCAGAAAATCAAGCTCTTTTGGTAATTTTGTTTTATCCTGTAGTTTATATGTCACTATCGCATAGTTGACGATAAATACATGGCTACTTATTGAGGTCTCTTCTTGAAAAGAGGCTACTAGGTGCCACTTTATGAATAATTCATACTCATATAGTTTATTAGTATCTGTCTTATGCTTTCTCAGTTTCTAATTTTTAATGTGTTACGATTTGTGGATTGCTCCGCAGATTCTTATATCATGTTTTGTGAAGACATCACATTTTGAAGAGTATCTCTGTGTGAAGGTAAGTGAAACCTTTGAATACACAAGTAGATATATACTAGTTTTTTTTTTTTTTTTTCATGACATGTTAGCACAAAATATATTTACTTCGTAAGAGTTTAGCATGTATGACTTGAAATATTTGGCTTTCCTTTTTAGAGTGTTAGAAGTGTTTATAAATAGGTGAAGTACAACTATGCACTTTCATTCTCTTTAGGTCTCATGGTGATCATATTCTATGGGATAACATGTTACCTGGATTATTCCTGCTATGGCTGAGATACCTGTGCTCCATAACCATATTCTATGATATAGCATGTTACCTGGATTATTCCTGCTATGGCTGAGATACCTGTGCTCCATAACCAAACCTTTTCTGATGGTAGGATTCGCTGACGTAGATTGAAATGTTTAGGTAATGAAAATAGGTTAAGTGCTGGAAAATAGTGAATTCATGTGCTGCTCATCCAAGCGGGGAAATTGATAATTGCATCTTTCTACTACTGAAATCCCTGTTGCTAATATTAAAATAGGAAGAGCATATTTGACTAGCGAAGCTAGATAGTGTCTTGGCGTATTGTTCACAAGTTCATATCAAGCTTTTAAAAGGTGGCCTCTAGGCACCTTGGCCGTATTGACGCCCAGGCAACATGGTTTTGGGCGGGCTGGTCATGAGGCACCCACCTCAATTCTTGAGGTGCCTGCCTCGACTGCCTAACATCTTGACTTCAAGTCTAAACAACCTAGGAAAACAATTTCACTCAAAGACCAGGTCCAAGTGAAATAAAAACAAATAAAATGAATAAGAGAAATAATCCTATTTTGCCTAATTTGAAACTCTAAAGAGACGAAAATAAATCCTCTTATGACTTGTGTTATCCATAATTTGAGACTCACATTAAGAGAAAAGTAAGATCATCCCTAAGAGAAAGTATATTGTTTTCGAAAGGGGAGGGGGTGGGGGGTGGGGTGGGGATACAATATGACTGACCGGTATGTAAAAATTGGTCAAGACCCACGCTGGCTGTATCCGTCCATACTGGAAAATTGGTCAAGACTCCATGCCGGCTGTATCCACCCACACTGGCTGATGAGTAGGCCTGCACCCCCCACCCACCCCTCTGTGCATATTCCTCCCTCCATTTCTCCCTCTTCTTCACCTCTAGTTCACTCGCGTCATGTTTTATGGGTTGGATCATTCCGGTTTAACCCAATTTCAAAAAAGAAATGGTTTAAAATATGTATGTTTTACTAGTTTTATTGTGAAGTAGAATATGTATGTGTAGAGCCTTATTAACTAAAGAATAATTTTATTATATTTAAGCTATATTTATACAATTTTTTTCATACATTGCATCTATTTTATGAATTATTATCCTATAACCACCATGATGTCATATCTGATATCTGTCGGATTTCAAGTATTGCAACCACCCAACCAATTTGGTCCGATATCTGATATTAGGAACCTTGCTTGTGTCATTAGACTTTTTTTTAGTAACTATATATTTGTCTTAACCTATCTACCACAAGCCAAATTTTGTCTTTAGGCCCCGCCTAGGCCTTTATGGGCTTTGCCACCTAGTCATCCCTCGCCGCCTTTAAAAGCTCGGTTCATATACCCTCTCTTACATTGTTTCCCAAAATATTTCAAAATTGGGAAATTTGCCATTTTCAACGACATAACTGGCCCTTAGGGAGAACATCCTTGATCTCATCTCGGTTCTGTCGGCAGTTTGTTGTAAGGTTTTCAGACTTGTGTTTGCTATGAATAAAGGAGGACTAGTCTTAGAAATTGCGAACATGAGCTCAGTCAGTTTGAAAGTTTAGAACTAAAAGACTTCTACAAGGGTTTATATAGATGTGCTATAATTTTTCTGAAGGAACTGTGGGTGTAATTCTCCCCTTTTCATTGATAAGATCTCGATAGAACGTTTCCGCTTAACTAGTCGACTCACCTGGCATTTCAGTTACAAGGTTCCAACAAAAAGTATAATGTAGTAATTCCAACTAACGTTGATACCTATTTATGATGATTCTTACAATATTTTTCTAAATTATTTGAAGATGGATGAGTGGCAGTTCATTAAAGGATAGGATAAGAAATGACTGTATAATTGGGAAGTTAGAGGTGACGGAAATTGAGGATAAGATGGAGAAAATCGACTAATGTGATTTTGGACAAGTGCAATGCAGACCAATATATGCTCCCGTGGAGCCGCTAGGACTAGAGCTAAGCCTGATAAACATGGTTTGAAGTATTAAAGAAGGATATTGATTTTGTTTGCATTACATAGGACATGACCCTTGACAACGCCGAATGGAAGAAGAGGATTCAAACAGCAGATCTCAAAAATTGGGATAGAGGCTTTGTTGTTATTGTTCTTGTTGCAATTTTAACAATTTTAATATAGCGTTGTAACCCTTCAATAATTATTATACTATTATTATTTGTAGAGAAACCTGGATTCTTGGCTGGTACTGACCGCTAGGGATACTGTTTGATACCAACCTTGGGACTCTCTTTTCCCGTCAATTTGGCAAAAGAATAATTACAAGGAAAATGGAGAAATATGGGGAAGACGGTGCCGATACAATGGATCGGCTTGTGAAAGATCTACATGCTACAATGTGTAGATTGTATTTCTTATTGACCCATTGTAACCACCCATTTGTCGAAGTTGTATATTTATAGATTCAAAGCTGTTAATCTTAATATCATTCCATTCAAAACTAACAAGAAATAACAAATAATACATGTAATTATGCTTAAATGTAAGAGTCCAAAACCGACGTCGTGAACCTTGATCAGTACCACATGATTTGCTGCTTCTGTTTTGTTTCTGAACTATACTAACAAATCGCTTTCTATCTGGGGAAATATTTGGAGAAAAACAGGAAGCTATTTTGCTTGATCTCCTCAGAGTCATCAGCCATCATCGTGCGAGGCTTGCCACTCCAATACGTACAGTGCAAAAGATTTACAGTGACGCTGATATGGAGAATATACCGTTCTCGGAAAACGTTTTCACCCGTGCCGGAACCACTATCAACCGTCCTTTGCTTCTGGTAGAGCCTACAAGAATTAATGGCGATGACAAATCAAAACACCGAACTACACCACGGTCAAATGATCAGGTCAACAAAACTACTGCAGCATCGGATCCAAAGCCAACTCAGACAGGCGATGACAAATCCAAACATCGAACTACAACCCGGTCAAATGATGATCTAATCAACAAAACTACTTCAGCATTAGAGCCAAAGCCAAGTCAAGCAGCTGAAGGTACAGTCCAGAATAACATGGACAAACAACAGAATAAGAAAGCTAACTCAGGTGATGTGCGACCCAAGAGCAGTAAGCTAGACACTTCAACAGTACCGTCATCAGAAGCTAACTCAGGTGATGTGCGACCCAAGAGCAGTAAGCTAGACACTTCAACAGTACCGTCATCAGAGGCTGCACCCAAATCGCAGGTTGAAGGAAGCGACCCTCCCTTAACAGACGCACCAAGCAAGCATGCAGATTTGATTCCCCCTCCCACTGTTAAGAATGAGAGTGCAAAACAGCCTTCTACTTCACCTTCTGTGGCAAGGCCCGCGTTTGAAGATAACATTGTTCTTGGTATGGCTCTTGAGGGTTCAAAAAGGACATTACCAATTGAAGAAGGGATGGGATTGAGCTCTGCTCCTTTGGAGGCCGGTGAAGTGGCTACAGGCCGTGGTGGTAGTGGGTCCACTTCCAGTGTCAAGGATAGGAAAGGCCAGATGCCGGCAGTTCCAGGGGCAGCAACAAAAGATCCAAGGGACCGGGAGAGGTGACTTTGTTAGTGTGAGACCTTAGATCATTACGATTGGTGGCCGTGTTTTTGTGAGGCTGATTGGCATGCAATATGCAGCACACTGGATTAATTGAAGTGTTTGTACCTTTTTTTTGCCATTCATCATGTAAATTTCAAGTGTTGGTACTTTTTTTTGTTTGCTTGGTTGGCGACTCCTGTTTGCTAATGTAGGGAAAGGCTTCAATTCCTTTCATAATCCATGTACACTGTAAAGACAAAAATATTATCTTCACGAAAGAGATTATTGTTACATTTTTCATGAAATCCAGTGGAACCTTATAGTTCAGAGAATGGTTGGGGCTCAGAAGTTGGTAAAATAAATTGGTTCCTTAAAAAGATGATATGCTTGTAACTAGGTGTGTGCGTGCTGTACCAAATTCTTCTTTCTTCATGAGAAACCTGCTTGGCCTCTTCGATGCAACTTGAGGTCAGTTGATTTGATAATTGCAAAATAGTTTGCACGACCCAGGTTCTGTTATTGGACCACACTTGGGCACTAATGAGATCTGATTAATAGTCAAAATTTTGAGTCTTGTCCTGAAAAAAAATCTGGACTACCCTAATCAAATTTGGAGAGTGGTAAACTTATAATTATCTAAAAAAAAAAAATTAGGATTGTCCTGAGTTTTTTTGTAGTGGGTCCACTTCCAGTGTCAAGGATAGGAAAGGCCAGGTGCCGACAGTTCCAGGGGCAGCAACAAAAGATCCAAGGGACCGGGAGAGGTGACTTTGTTAGTGTGAGACCTTAGATCATTACGATTGGTGGCCGTGTTTTTGTGAGGCTGATTGGCATGCAATATGCAGCACACTGGATTAGTTGAAGTATCTGTACCTTTCTTTGCCATTCATCATGTAAATTTCAAGTGTTGGTACTTTTTTTTTTTTGCTTGGTTGGCGACTACTGTTTGCCAATGTAGGGAAAGGCTTCAATTCCTTTCATAATCCAGAAAGCACTTACCTTAAATATTTCGAGTACATATTTTTAGCAAAGAAATATTACACTAAACGACCACGACCCCCCCACCACCCTACACACAGATAAATCGATCTCAGAAAGTCCCGCGTAAAAGTATACAAATGAAACCAAAATCCGAATCAATACTTGTTCCCGAATCCATCTTATAGTAATACAAGCGACTCAATGCCTCATTCCCATTTCGACTTATGTTATGCAACCAACCCAATACTTATTTTCCATTCTGACTCAGCATAATGCACCGTGTGGAGCGGGGCATTACAGATCTTGTCCCAAGCCGATCACATAATAAGCTAATATTTTAAGGCACTTAGCTAGTTATTCATTTATATTCCAGTTTATACTTGATGATACTACAATTTACCTGTTCCTTTACTGTTCATCATTTACCTGTGATATGATTACATGTTTACCTGTTTTCTCATGATTCTAGCATTACTTTCCATAATGTATTCTCATTACTTTTTATTTTTATAGACTTTGTCAACTTAATGGAACTATTGTTGGTTTATGTGTTTCGCTCCAATCCTGACTGGATAACATTTTCCAGAAGACTTGGAGAACTTTTGTCCCACTTTCTGAGATCTGGTGTAGATGATGAGTATGTTCAGGAGTCTCAGGAGAAGCAGATTCCCATGGAGGAGACTCAGCCAGTAGTTGCTTAGTTAGTATTAGTATTTCTATTGTATTTGATCTGTTTTCAGCAACTTAGACTTTTGAGATATTATTTTGATTTCTAGACTTATGTTGGAGCTTCTAGACTTCTTAGACTTGATATGTTAAGATGACTATTCCTAGACTTGTGATTTGGATTCTCGTATTATTTCATATCGTGCCAATTATCTTCCTTATAGATTTATTGTGATTGAGTATTGATATTACCATTATATTGTCATCTTGTCCTTCTTATGGAGTTGAGATATCATTGACAGGTTATGGGATTGGTAGTTAGTATTGTTGACCTAGACAGCGTTCTACCGCCGATGCTGTGACTTAGACTGGACGTTGCTCATGCACTCGTGTCCGAATATTCGGGTGCGGGTCGTGACATGACCCTACTTATCCTATTCTGGCTTCGGCAATGGTGCCAAGTTTGAATGACTTAACCAAGTACAAAAAAGAGCCAAAATATGAAAATGTTTTACATGATACACCACCCACAGCACTAAATAATCTCAACAATTAAAAATCTTTGGTCTCAAAATAAGTTTCTTAACATACACAAGAAAAACAAAATTTTGTTTGCCGTTTTTGACCGATCTCGTAGGGTGAAAAGCGCAAATCCAGAAATCAATGTATAGATTTAATTATTTATTTTTCCTCTTCCTATTTGATTTTGAGAAAATTTATTGTACCGAAATTATTTTTATTAAAATTTGCTCAACCGAAATAAGTTTGAAAAAAAATTAGAATTGGAGATTTGTTTCGCCATCCTATATGGCGGAAAAACAAACATTTGACAACGACACACACACGGGTCCACGGACCGTTTTTTTCCAACTTAGTTGGCAGAAAGTTTGGCAATGCCAACTTTCTGCCAACTTAATTGGCGAAAAAATGGCGGTGGTGGCCCTCGGTCGTTTGGCTGGGGGAGCGTGAGGTCGTTTGGTTTGGTTTGGTTTGGTTTGGTTTGGTTGATGAGTTATTTTTTATTTAGTTTTGTTTTAGATTTTGGTTTTATTTATTTAGCTTAGTTTTGGATTTTTATTTTTTTTTACTTAGTTTTTTTTTTTCATATTAAAGTTTATTTTAATAAGAATTTTTTATATTTTTTAATTAGTTTTGTTTCTTTACTTAGTTTTGTTTTCTTTACTTAGTTTTTTTTTCATATTAAAGTCTATTTTCATATCAGATAATGTACTGTAGCAAAATTTATTTTAATAAAATTTGTTGTAAATAAATAAGTTTTAAAAAAATTATCACTGCAGATACGTTCTGGCGAAAAAAATGAACACTACAATTTTTCGTGCGAGTATGGTACACAATTGGACGCGTATGAGGAGTAGAGAAAAAAGGGGCCCACGTAACCAAATTCAGCCAACAAAGTTGTTTTTTATTTAGTTATGTTTTGGTTTTTTGTATTTAGTTTTGTTTTGGATTTCGATTTTTTAATTTAGTTTACTTTTGGATTTTGGTTTCAGAAATTTTACTTTAACGAAATAAATTTTACATAAATTAATTGTAACAAATAATTTGGAAAAAAAGAAGAAACGGTTTGGTTTTTTTTATGATATAAATATTAGCTTTTTTATTTAGCTAAAGAAAATTTAAGGATATATATATATATATATATATATATATATATATATATATATATATATATTAGTTTTTTATTTAGTTTTGTTTTGGATTTCTTTTTTTTTATTTAGTATAGTTTTGGATTTTGGTTTGAGTTTGGGTCCGGATTTGGAGTAAAAAAAAACTAAGTAAAGAAGATGAGTTTGGTTTGGTTTTCATTTGTGACTAGGTCTATGGAATTGGGTCCGGATTTGGAGTAAAGAAGATTAGTGAAGAAGAAGAGACATGAAGTGAAGTAAAGAAGAAGAGTAAGAAGAAGAGGCATGGCGTGAGAGTAAAGACAAAGCGACATGAAGTGAAGTAAAGAAGAAAAGTAAAGAAGAAGTGACATGAAGTGATGTAAATAAGAAAAGTAAAGGAGAAGAGACATGTCGGGAGAGTAAAAACAAAGAGAGAGGTAGGATAAATGAGTGAAGTAAAGGAGAGGAGGGAGGAATGTGTGAGTTATAAGAAGAGGAAGAAGAAGAACAACATAGAGTAGTAAGAAGTGAGAGAACGTATCCGCATTGCTTCAGTGTACACAACAGCAATCCGAGTAGCCTACTTTCTCTCCTCTTTGCAAGTGGACACAACAGTTATTGTGAGCACACACAATTCTTCATGTTGAAACCTCTATTCTATTCTCATTTATTTATACTCTCCTTCATATATACAATAATTTCATGTTAGTTGTTGCTCTTCAAATGTTATGATACTAGTGTCACCAAGCCTAATATATCCTTGATAAGTAGGATAATCTAAATCGTAATCTTGATCCTAAAAATATGTGTTTTTACAATCATTATTTTACAGATGGGCAACCAAAACGACGGACGTATTCCTGGAGGGCCTACTACGGATTTGATAACCAGCAACGTGTGAAATATATATCTAGTTTGGTAGAGCGTCCACCAAGTGGCATTGTTGGAATTATTTGACTTTTATTATGTTGACAAGATACATTTTCTACAACACGATAGAGACTTAATCTTTAGTTTAGTTGAGCGTTGGTGGCCCGGAGGAAATACCTTCCAGCTACCATTCAAAGAGATGAGTATTATTCTAATAGATGTGGCAAATATTATAGGTTTACCTATTACGGGTGAACCTATAATATTTGATAAATCAATTTTCGGTAAGACTATGATTAGGGAGTACCTAGGTGTGGAGGCGCTGAGATTAACTAGTAAAAATCTTGTGACATTTACGTGGCTCCGTCACAACATTTTGCACCTAGATCACATTGGTGATCAAGTTATCTCAGTGGATGATGATCGGGTAAGTATAACATTTTTCATAACTTAATATTATTATTTGCGTAATATATTTTTAATTTAATTTAACGCATATCATTTCTTCATCATCTGTTCAGGTCAATGCTTGCACCAGAGCCTACTTACTAGGTTTAATAAGCGAAATGTTGTTTCCAGATTCATCAGATTTAATTGATTTGCGTTTTCTACCTTTTTTGGTAGACCTAGCCGAATCTACGCGCCACGTTTGGGGAGCATCAGTGTTGGTATATTTATATAGTTTTATGACAAATTTTGTACAATTTCTCAACGTGAATGAAACGAAGATAAATTTAAGTGGTTGCATGACATTAATACAGGTATAAAAGTTTTACTTAATTCCATTTACATTGAAAATATGTGAACTTATATCATATGCTCATATTTTCTAGGTGTAAGGAGTACCCGCTGAACACGTTAGGGGATAACATCTTCTAACAGGATCCATATAGTACCAGTCCGTGTAACAATGTGTCAGAATCAAGTATATCAGTTCTAGAACAATTGATATATACACTATCATGAAATAAAAACTAACAGAGAGATGTATTCGCCTCTGGTCCGAAGCAATGAATGTCACTCAGTGTCCGAACTGGTGTCACACACACCTAGATATGAATGGCATGTCAAATGGGTGGAATAAAGAAAATGAGTTATAATGCACTATTACATGCTCTACTAAGCCAATACTAGGTCCACACTAAGGTATGAGTCTATATTGGTTACTAACTAGTTAATACTAATTAATAATAGTTATACTAGGTCATTACTTAGGTTACTAAGTCATACCTTAATTACTATCAATAACCTATTCTTAAGCTTGCTATGAACACTACTATATAGTATTAGCTAACTAATATGTATTACTAATTAACAATACTATTAGGCTAACTTATACCATACTAACGTTAATAGCTACTAATACTCACTAACTGCTATAGCTATTAACTGATAACTAGCTACTAACTTGCTACTAAGGACTGGTACTAACTGTTATGCTACTGCTAACTGATAACACTTCACATAACACTTAAATAACTGCATCTGAACCAATTGTTATGCACAACAATAGTTCAGTCTACCTATACTGCACTCATAGTGCACAGTTCCTAAACTTGTTGCCTACTGTTATGATTTGTTACTCTATGTATCAGAGTAATCTGAACTGCTATTGCTGAATACTAATGTTGCTGCCACTACTTCTAATCATTAACTGATACACTACTAACCTGGCCCTAACTAACTTACTGACTACTAATTAGCTAACATATACTACTAAATGTATTAACAGTATGACTGAATTAATATCACAACAGATACACCTAATGATGTATACCCTCTGGTACTCATCAATGTATCAAAACTGATACACAACAGTTAGCTACCTGCAAGCCTCAAATTTTTTTTAGTGCAGTTGGTACTCCACTCTCAATACTGGCACAGACACTTCACTGCACTTGCAGTAGCTCTACACACCCCTGGATGACCCACACATATACCCTCTATCTCACGAATATTCCAACTCTGATACATACATATTGTCACACCCGATTCCAGATTTGGTATTTCTTGAATTTCTATAATTTAATTTTTTCTGATAATGTATTCCTGCTGTATTTCTCATGTTGGTTCCTGTCATTTTATTTATTGTCATTTCCTGTTATTGAGAGAGACTACCCGAGACCAGTAGAATACCTATTGGCATTGCCATAGACCCGGTTTAGAATCTGCATGTAGAATATGGATACCTGGTTCGGTTCATTTGACTGGATCCATGACTAAACCATTTTTTCTCTCCTCTTAGTATATATATGAGCTTATCTCTCTCTCTCTCTCCTCTCTTTATTCTTTTATATTTTTATTTCCTTCTTCCTTGCTCCCTTCTCCCTCACCCCGTGCACCTCCCCTAGCCAAACCCTAGCATCGGATCCAGCTAGGAAGAGGTCGTTGGACTCTTAGGCAAGTACATCTTGCTCAATGGTGAAGTCATGAATTTTTGAATTTTTATATATATGTTGTTTTAAAAATGTATTTGATGGAAAATGTTCTCCTTGAGTTGTTGATCATATTTAGTTCTTGGAGTTTTGGATTTTGATGTATAGATTTTTGTAGATCTGAGTTTTAAGTTTAGAATTTTATGGGTCCCATGAATTTTTCTTGATTTTAATCTATTAAAACTTAGAGTTTTCAAAAACTAGTTGTTCCTTATGTTAGAGCATCTCATTTCGTGCAATTTGGCTTTTGTTTCACTTGATTTGGAGTTAAAATAAAGTTTTTATAAAGAAAATAATTTTTAAATTTTTGGAGCTTTTTTCATGGAGTTGTGCTGCTTTGGGACGAAGGAGTTCCATGCGCCCAACTTCATGCGCCCTTTTCAGCATGACGCCTATCTTGTTAGGCGCATGACTGTATCTGCATATGCGTTCCTAAGCTGAATGCATAGAGCACTGAACGCATCAGATTTCCCTGAGACGAGTTGTCCATGCGGTTAGGAGCTCATGCGGCCATAAGCCCATGCGGCCCGTCTGTCATTTGACTTAGAAGCGACATATGTGTTTTTTTCCTACACGTCTTTTTGTGCACACCTTTTATGCTTTTATTTTTTCTTTGATACGCATTCATGGCATGTCACATCTATCACTCTATGTCACTTCACTGACACTTCATTTGACCCATCACTCCGCACTTGCCCCAAGGAGTAGACTTTAACCCTGAGCACGTGGCAAATGAGTGCATGCGACCAGTGAGCGCATACGGCATTTGAGTACATACGACCAGTGGGTGCATGCGGCAAGTGAGTCCATGCGACCAATGGACACATACGGCCAGAAATTCTTATGTGTATGTTGTGTTTCCTTTAATTATATTTTTTTAGTAATTTCTTTTAGTGATTATTGTTATGTGCTTCCTTATGTCGATGCAAGTTTATGTTACCGGATAAGTTTTGCATGTAAGTTCACAAGCCAAGTTTATGTACAAGTTCACAATCCTTACGACACCGTGAAAATATTGTATATGAAAATCTATTGCATTTGGCATCGGACAATCGAGTGTGAGTATTGTCCAATGTATCGCGTGTCACGAATACGATAACTCGTGAAAAGCTCGTACTCGTGACTCGTCATTCTAGGGAGTTCTCAAGTGTCAAGGACTCGAGAACTTGAAATGATTTAGTAATGATTAGACAAGATAAGATTTACCTAGATCATTGGGAGGGAAGAATATTGCACTACTGGCTACCCGATCTCTAAGGGCCCCGTGCAGCATGGAACAACCCTGCTAGGCAAGGGCTCCATAACTGTGTAATGCCCCAGTCCCAAAATACCGAGGGACTAGGAATACGTAATATGCCAGCTACGCATTCAACCAGACTTTGGTCCGACTCGAATACGTATAAGCTGTATAATAAGGTTAATTATCTAAGAATACTGAAAATGTCTATGTCTCAATCCACACAAAGAACAAAGTATCAAGAATGAACTACATGTGCTAAAGTCGGCCGCCAGTAACACATAAGCTCGAATAGACTCGAGAAAGGAATATGAGTCTATAAAACTAGGCTACATCAGCAAATGAATAAACAATATGAATAATAACCATAACTCCGAAAGAAATGATATAAGTACCTGACAACAATTCTTGCAAGACAAGCAACACACATCAACAACTTCAGGCAGGCTCCACAACGGTCTATGCTGCAAAACTGGCAAGGGACCAGGTCCTTAGAGGGACTTAACAAGGTACAAGAAACAACATGCCAAAATATAACAGTATAATGCTATATACTCAAGGGTAAACTAATATAACCATCTCATTGATATGCGCGTGAGAGCATCACTCATACTCAGGCTGAAACCACTACAAGCTCTGTGCGGGGAGCCGGTAGCAGTACTATCACGTAATGGGCCAAGCTCTGGAATAGAGACTAAAGCACCGCAATAATAAAGTATATATATATGTAATCATCCCATAGTATGATTGTCTCTCCCCATCCAATGTAACCTTACGTCTCATGTCCATAACACGCAAGATCATGACCTCTAACTAGTACAACGAGTCATAATGATATCTCTATATATGCAAGTCTTATGTCACGAATCCTGTAAGCCTATATAAAATCACCACGATTAACTCAGAAAAGATTATGTCATATAAATAGTGTCAAGTATCCTATGATATGACGTACTTGGTAAAGCAAGCACGTAAAAATATAGGATTGTGGAATCAACTCTCTAAATGACGTTACACGACTCCGCGTACGACGTCGACACCCGAATCTTGTTCGGACGCTAAGCAACGTCTCACGGTCGTAGGTTGAACAAGAACATCACAAGAATATATAAAAAATACACCAGTCGATAATATGACAAGTTTTACTACAAGTTGGCAAGGTGCACTTGTCTGGGCTCTGAGCTCCGTCAACTACTCCTATAAAAGTGGAATCTCCAAGTTCGCCTCCGGATGCTGTAACAAACATCACCATTGCTCTCAAAAAACTTGAAATAGGTAGGATTGACTACCCATAAGTCCATTTTGGACACATGAGCAAAATTGACAATTTCGAGTTAAAGTGGGGTCCACATGTGGCCCGCTTCGCACGAAAAATATGCCAGAGACAAAGTTCTCCAAATTCGTCAAACTTAGTGTCTACGAGTCCAGAACGATGATTCGAACCCAATGGAATATCCATAACTGAAATTCGATGAGCCGGTCACGAAATCGTCGGTCAAGTAGAACCGTGGGGCCCGCGAAATGGTATTTCGTCAACGTTCTCAGAATCAAATCAAACTTGGGTCACAGGACTAGTGTAATACTGCGAATCTGATGGTACAAGTTTCATTGCGAAATAACATGCACACACGAAATTATGAAGAGTGTCAGAACATACCGATATGAGACTTTTCGACGGATACACGTTGATTTCGGTGTGCACGCACATCCAAATCAACTTTCGTGAAATTTTACATGTCCGCGTTGACGATACGCGCCTTTCTGTACAATTTTCACAAGACAAAGTCACCTCATTTAGCGGGACACACCCCGTATCGAGAAAATTCGGATTTAGAAAACTAAGTTTTTGGTCAAATTCAACAGCAAATAAATTACAACATACACTAAAATAAAATAAACTAATTAAAGAGATTAAATCTTGGTTATGTTGTCTAAATTACTATTCAAATAAAATCTAAAAATATTAACTAGGTTGGATGAAAATCAGTCATGAACATGGGTGGTTGGAACAGTTTCTGAACTACAAACTGGGTCATTTTTTCCTGTTTTGCGTCGTAAATTACGACCGACACAGGACACGATACACCAAACTAATTATACGGAGTTCAAGTGGGTTATATGGTCTTCGCATAGGATTCGACGGGTCGATATTTAGTTAACTGTGCAGAGAGTTACATGGGTGGGAAGATGGGTACCTCGATGCTCGCTACTGCTCGAGATTTTGGGCGGCTATGCGGAGGCGGCTTGCGGCATACGGCGACGACTGTCCAGCGGTCGGGGCTCGTCAGGATTGGAAGAGGAGTTGATGGTGGTTGTGGTCGGCTAGGCTAGGCTTCATATAGGGTGGTGTGAAGGGAGTTACAAGAAGATGAAGAAGAGGGGTCGGGAAGGTTTCGGAAAGAAGAAGAGATGGGGTCGGGGCTGTTACAGTGGGTTGGGGGGAGGAGCACTGTAGGTGTGGGTATGGGTTCGGGTCTGGTATGGGTCTTGGGTCGGGTATTGGTCTGGATTTGTTTAGTTTGGTTTGGGTTGATTTGGGTTGGTTTATTTAAAACAATATATATATATATATATATATATATATATATATATATATATATATATATATATATATATATATGTCCATTAAAAATAGTTTTGGACCCCAATAAATTTTTAAAAAAATTACACAATACTCTATTATTAATTTTATACCAAAAAATATATTTTCTGCACTATTTTAATAATTAATTAAATACACATAATTATAAATCCATGAATATATATATATATATATATATATATATATATATATATATATATATATATATATATATATATATATATATATATATATATATTATAATTAGCTAAAAATTATAGGAAATCTCCCTGAATCTCAATAATTATTTAAATACCAATAATTTAAAATTCTAAAATAAAATTCTAAAAAATTAGGGTGTTTATAGACAGACCAAGTTTACGCGTGCTGCGACACTTACAAGACAAGTTTATGTTACAAGACAAGTTTATAAAGCAAGTTTATGATTATAAGTTTAAGTTTATGCTTATAAGTTCAATTTCTATTTATGACAAGTAACTAGTTGTGTTATTGTGATATTGAATGTGCATTTAAGTTTACTAGACAAGCGTACCATTGGCCACCCGGGTTAACTGCAGTGTCGGTGGTAGCAATATTCTTAAACATACATCTAGTAATTAATGTCTGTGACAACCCTAACTAGTTAATCGTAGCAAGCCAAAAAATTGTTTGGCCGTACGATAAATGATGTTACTTTTATTATAGCTCGCTCTTCTAGTTCCATTTTTCTTTCGGAGCGTAGTTAGGGTGCTAAGTTCTGCTCGGGTGAAGGTCTGCAACCCCGGTCCTTGTTTGGTTTAAGGGTTGTCGTCCCGATCCAGAGTTGTTCCTATGCTCTCTTGCCGTTCGTCGCTTTACTTTTATTTTTGCACTTGTTATCAGTTCTTCCAGTATTATTATTAAGACAAGTGCATTGGTACCGTACAAGTCTCGACCAGAATTTATTTTGTTTATTGTCTCTTTCTGCTTATGTTGTGATGTGTTTGGTCTATCACCTCGAGCTCCTTTATGGTACTTGTTGCTTGGGGTTTTGACCCCACTGGCTTTGCATAGCCAGGTTACCCCGAAGAGAACAAGGATCTACCGTACTTTCAGCAAGATGGCTCGCACTCGTAGGACTGCTTCCAAAGCTCGCGAGTGGGTTTCTTTCTTCCACCCCTTGTCTTGATTATTTTATTTTGTGGTGTTTAGCAAGGGGCATAGTTAGCTCCTTATATTTTTGAGACTGCGGTCAACATGATGTATATATTAGACCATGGCTGTTATATTTGATCATGTATTATTATACTCTGCTAGTGCAGCATTTTTTGTATTTACTAGCTTCATGATCATATATGGTATGCAATTTTTGATGTCTTTTTACTTTCATATATGATATACTCTTGCAATTGATCTTGTTGGATTGAGATAATATGATTTGTCGGCCTTAGGACTGGTGTCATAGCATGCTAGAGTTCATCCATCTGTCTTCTAGACAACCTTAATACATTGCGGCTTACTTCGATATTCTACAAGGTGCGGTTGGCCATGTCAGTCCTCGTATTTATCCAGTATTCTGGGAGCGGGACGTGACACATATGCTTAATGTGTAGGAATACCTTCAACCTACCAACTGCTCGTGCACTGCAACACAACAAGCCCAATACTGTACTCCCTCTAACTTGCCATACCTACCTCTGATATTCTCTATATCGGTATACACTGCTGTGGCATCTGCCACCAACATTGCCACTGTATCAGACCAAAGTTTACCTCATCATCTGCTACTACTCATCTAAATCAGTGCACGACAAAGTGTGCGCTGCTACTACTACTCTAAAATATGCAGTCACCCTCTCCTTGATCACATAACATAGCAACACACACACACACACAGACATCAGTCCTAACACCCACACTTTGCACAGTTATGAATTGATACTCCCATATTCATGTATCATGTCTATGGGCCACTGCTAAGTATCTAAGCTTCCAATCACTGACACAGTGCATAATCACACATAATCCACATTGATACACATAATGCTCAGTTCAGATACCAAAGTTCAATCCTCCCACTTGAACCCAGTCTCATATTCAACACACACACTGAAACACATTCCATATATGCAGGTATATATGTATATATAGGCACAAATACACCATATACTTATGTATCTATGTGCTCTTGTGTCATTTAGTTAAACACCTAGTGTGTAAAGTTGAGAAACTCATGATACGTGCCCAATGAAGAACCAAAATCCAAGTTCTTCCACAATTAGCAAATATATATATATATATATATATATATATATATATATATATATATATATATATATATATATATATATATATATATATATATATATATATATATATGTATATGTATATGGAGTGTACCAGTGCACATGGGTGCACATGGGATGTAGGAATCCATTTCTATTGGTTCATATGTGCATGGCTCATATAAGAATATGAGCCTATGGCTCATATTCCGTTTACCCATATTATATATATATATATATATATATATATATATATATATATATATATATAAGTCACAATACACCACAAATTAGCCTAGAACTTCTTCCTATAGGTAGCTCTATGCCATGAGAGAGTTCCTAATGGTCAAATGCATGATTTAGAAGCTAGAAAGAAAGTGAATTCAGAATTATACCTATTGGGAGATGGATTCCCAATGAATTATTTTCACGGACACGATCCAGACACAATCTCCTTGCCAAAGTTTCCTTCTCCAAGTCTCCTTGCAACTCCAAGCTCCAATGCTCCTTGAGTGGGGAGAATGAGAGGAAAAGTGAATGAATTGATGGAGAGGTGAAAGAAATTGGGGATATAGAAATTGAGGATCTCAAAATAAATGAACAAATGGAGAGGAAAGAGAGAGGAGAGGCTATATGTGGCCGTCCCCTAGCTTTCCCTCTCTCCAAGCAATTGTCAATGTCTAAGAGAGAGGAGAGGCTATAAGTAGCAACTCCGCCTTCTTCTCCCTCCTCCTCCTTGTCAACTTCCTCCTCCTCATCCTCCTCGAGCAGTAGAAGCGGCGGTGGCAAGAGAAGATGGGCGCGACCGTGCTGTGCTCGCGCGCGTCTGGTGGTTGGAGCACGGGCCGGAGGCCGGAGGGGGGTGGGGGTGGGGGAGGAGCGGGAGGAGGAGAGATGGACAGCCCTAGTAAAATTTGGACTAGCCTGAATAATTTTTTTTTTTATAACTGGACTAGCACCAATACTGGACTAGCTCCGAGTTTTTTTGTAGTGCCTTTATCAAGGGTCTTTATTTTAGGTACACCGGATAAACAAATTTAAAATCTCTTCATCATGTTGATCATAAGCATCATGAGATGAAACCCTAACCCTAGTAAACCTAAGAGAGGAAATGTCCATTGTAGTAGGCAACATCAACCGCCTCAACAATATTATAAGCCGTATGTTTGTACAAAACGATTCCCAAGTACCCTTTGATGGATGCTCGTATCAGAGGCACAATCTTCGATACATCAGCGTAAATCCCCCAATCACTTGTGTAACGAACGATCCGACGACTTCAAAGTCTACCAGTGCTGTGAAGGGAAATAGTACTTTGGAGCATTCCAGAAGGTCGAGTGACTCGAGTCAATGTAATCGAAACTTTTGAAGTCGGTGCAATCAGAATTTGTTGGCTCATGAGAAAGAATCGACTGAAGTGAAGGTCGAATCTGAATCCCAACAGCCCCGCTGGCTATGCTCCGCTGCATAAGGAGGAGTTCTCGATCTCTGCATCCTGGTAATGGGAAATGCCACCACGGTTGGGATCAAGCTCCCCGATTCCATCTTCTCATGCAGTTCCCTCGAGTACTTGTGGAACTTTTTCCTCTTCCCGACGCGCATTCCTCAAGATTTCCAAGGTTTCAAGTTTCTCAAGGTGCTGGTTCTTTTGGTCTATGCTTCATCAAGGCTCCGACTAGATATGAGGAATTAGTGCATATTTATATTATTCCAAAAGGTTGGATGTTCCATTCAAATTGATTTAAAACTGAACAAGTTGATTTTTTCTGCTTATTTGGTTGGATTTATAAATTTCTGGTGCATCCATATATAGGTCGTCCTTCCGAATAGCCAGATACCCATCTTCAAGAACCTTAAGGAACTGCATTTCGAAGGTAGTACTCAAATAACTGGAATTATGCTTCATCCCCTCACCTCAGTATTGTATCACTGCCCATCTCTAGAGAAATTATCTATAGGAGTGAGTTTCCTCATAAGCTCTATCATGAATTTCTTGCTTTTGGATTTTGATCAAAGATATTTTCCATTCATGCTCATTTACCTCATTTTTCTTTTGCATATGTGATAGCTCTCATAGATGGACCAGCCCGAGAGGATATTTTCAATTTGCTCAAAGGTTACAAGTGCAAGTATACTCGGAAAGAAATGTGTTAGATAAAGTTTGCTAAATCAAAATTTTGTTGTTCCCCTATCGTGGCTTCTCTCTCTGTGTCGAATCATCAAAAATGAAAAAAAAATATGAAAAAAGAGAGTAAAATATGATGTAAATATGTATATAAAAATTAAAAATTAAAAATTAAAAATTTCGAAGGGGACAAAACATAAAATTGATGATTTTTTTTTTAAAAGAACATAAATATTTAACTGGAAGGAAAAATTCAGTAGGGACAACTGTAGCCCTGGTCATGAGCGGGATAGTTGCGAGCAAACTTTGGCATTTGAAGGCTTTTGCTGATCTTTGCCCCATCTCAAGAGGATTGTTCTTGAAATGTTCCTAGGCACAAAGAGTGAAATTCTACTGGTGGAATATATCTACTACGAAATGCAAGTGCATTGGAGGAATTAGATATCTCTGGTACTCTAAATTTCAACAACAATTTTCTTCCTTCCCTTCGGTTTCTCATAATATAAAGACAATTGAATGTAGAAGCAATCTAACAATTAGTGTTGTTTGATTCCCGAGTGAATCCACCAAAACTAGGATGGAAGTGCCTTGACACCTGGGATATTGTTTTCCTATCTTTTCTTACTGATAATATCCTAAGCATATGAATGTTCTTTGTGACCATAAGTGAATTATCTTATGGTTGTTTATTGCTGATATGTTTCTATTGTTAAAAGCTAGGGTTTGAAGCAAGCAGTTCTGTTGTAGTTTTAAGATTCCATATTTGTGTATATATATTGGTGATACATTACTCGAGGGCTAGGCCTATGGCCCAGGTAAGAGCATATTGAACTTCACATAGGCCCAGACTCGTGTTCGGTTCACTTTCATTCCCACCTTAAATCCCCCTACCCCTCTCACATTTTGTTTTGTATGCAAGAAATTGCAAGAACACTAACATGGTCTCGAAGTCTTTCAGATCAGGGAGAAGAAGACCCGAGTTTCAACAACAAAACTTTTCAAACCCCTTGATGAAGAAAAATATCATCATATTGTCGTCCAGCATAACTTTTCATATTGCAAAATTAGAGCTCGTCATTCTTCACCGAAATGAATGGCGGTGCTCCCAACGGACAATCTTCCCAACCTTCTCTCATTGATGCCACAGCCACCCAGGAATGAAGAAATTATTGGGTGTGCCGGGCACAGTGCACCTTTCACATGCCAACCGTTAGATTACCATGGGGATGTGTGCATGCAAATATCCCTATGCAATCTAACGGTTGGGGAGGGGAATGGTGCTCTGCTCCCGGTCCATACAATAATTTCTCCAAGCAACGGATGGAGAGAGCAATTAGTTTCCAATCTCCTGTTGTCAACACGATATATACCTCTTGCATTGTTCCCCTCGCTACTACGCATTGTTCCCCCATGTGGTGCCCCCAAAAAATGGGCCTTATCTATGGCCCATCAATGCACGCCTCACGGCCTCATCAACAAATTATGGTCGCATTTGGTACTCTCTTACCAAATAATTATTGCTTCTTTTCGTTATTGTTGCTCTTAGGAAGTAGTACTAATTCTTCCTAAAATAATGATATCAAACTTGATCAAAAGCAATATTTACATTCTTTATTTTATTATCGGTATTGAGCATTCATCTTTAGGATTGTTTGGTTGGTTGCAACTAATGTAAGGTTCCTATCAAGTTGAAAGGTTTTTATTTCACACACCATTATTGCATAAAAATGAAAATAGGGGGAAGCAATTATGTAATAATTTGTTATTGGTGTGATTGAAAAAATATCTTTCTAAGTTTGAAAGAAAAATTCTATAAAACAACTATAGGACCACCCATATACTATGAATCAAAATGTTAGGTAATTTAGAACAACATATCCAGAAAATTAGCAAAGCAGAAATAAGAATATTAAGATACACGAGTGGCATTATATTGAAAGATATGATAAGAAATGAGTGTATTGATTTGATGTTAGAGGTGGCGCCGATTGAGAACAAGATGAAAGAAAATCGTCTTAGATAGTTTGGACATGTGCTCCGTTGCATGGATATTGTTGGGTGTCCTTTACCTTATCTTGTTTTCAATTGGCACCCAATAAAGGGGATGAACAAAACTCATCAAATGCCTTGTAGCACTTTCTGGTAAAGTGTCCTATACCTTGGCATGGCATCTATAGCATCTTTTAGGCGATCATCTAGGCATCAATATTGGCTAGTTCCATTCCTTTGCTTGTAGAAGAGTTTGATTTGTGAACACTCACACTCACCTGAAAGTTAAACTTTTGCAGTGAATTGGAAGTGCAATAGCTAAGTGCTTAATGCACAGAGGCATGAGTTGGTGTGCCTTCACTCCACTATAGGGAGCTTCAACAGGTGTTATCCTCCCAATATGTAATCTTTCTCTCACATTGTTGTAATTAGTTGCCAGGCATGTTCCAAAAACATTTGCAGACATGCTAGAAGAACACTTGAGCTGGGGAGTCAACTTATTGCTTCCTAGAGTGGAGTGGAAGATTACATATTGTTTTTGGAACATGCCAACGTTGACTCTTGACATGAAGGATGCAGTAGAGCGGAACAAAGACTATTAAGTGCCTCTAGACATGAAGGAGAGCCTGGGATATCATCAAGGGAGAGGGTGTTACTCACAAAGTATATATGTAGCTTCAAAATATAATATTTTGCCAACAAGTATTAAAAACCATGCCAAATAGTTTTCTGAAGGCATGTATATCTCTCTCTTTATGTACGGTTTTTTTGTGTTTCAGAACATAATAACAAGATAACATGGCGAGCATAAGAAGCTGTCCCCCCCCCCCCCCCACCCCCCCCCCCCCCCCCTCTCAAGCAGGATGCATCAGGTTGATCGATAGACGAAATTGGTCTTTAACCACCTAGATTAGAAAGGGAATTGTTGCAACTTCAAGCCAGAGTACTTCATATATATATGCCTCTTTTGAAAAGTTGCCAGAGTTAAACTAGTATATGATGTTTAAATATCATTGGTTGAGAAAAGATTAAGTTTGTATGCAAATTCTAACATGTTTTCATCTTAAGAAAATTATGCAAGTTGGGACACCATGAAAAACCACTACCTGGAAAGCAATGCCCACTGGTTGAAATATGGGTACGGATTTTCTTAGATCTCCATATGCTTTTGATGCTCATATGGAAGTTGTGATGTATTTCTATTGGCTTCACCCAGTTGGTTTACCTAACTAATTACTTTTACAGTGTTTGACATAAAATTAATTATACTTGATTTATTTTCACTAGTATATTGTACAGCTTCAGTATGTATATATGGACACCTTCCTGTCAATTTTTTTATTTAACTTCGATATTTAAAGTAACAAGCAACATAATTTTCATGGGTGTGAAGAAGGATTTACTATCATTGAGCTGTTACAACTGTCAGAGGAATATGGCCCTTCACAGAGCTGAATGAAATAAACGAATTCAGTTAGAAAATCCATTTTTTTGGAATATATGCATTTTTGTTGCTGTGATCTATTACAACCGAAATACATTCTAAGAAATTCCTTAATCATGTTATGTGATGGTGTGCGTTGGATTAATGATAAATATGCAGATCTACCGGAAGCAGTGATAATATGGGGGCACACCAGCACTGAACAACCTTTTCAACTTGCTCTGGTTTAACGAGGTCAACCTCTTCACACCAAGGAACCAGATTAGTTTTGTCTACATCGCGTAATATTAAGAGATGTGTAGAAAAGATATTATCCATGCATATTGATATGTATGTTCCAAAGAAAATAAATTTTCATTTTTTTTCCTTATAATTATTACGGATTCACCAATTTTTCTCTCTTTTGAAAAGAACAATAATAAATCAACAAAAAAATATACAAAAACTTTAAATATTTTTTTATTTTTATTTTTCTGAACTATCTTTTATCAAATATGGAAAATATTAAAAAAGTGATAGTTGGTTAGTAAAAAGGAATGACTAGGTAAAATTGATTACTTAGTTATTAACTTTAAGTATCTAAAAAGCAACTTCTTCATATTCCCCAACTGTGAATACAATTCATTGTTCATACTACACAGGCACACCAGAGAGCATTCCTCAAAGAGTAGGTTAGAGGAATTCAAAAGGAACCAGAGTGGGTTGAAAGAGAGCAAGGGAGGACAATGGTCACCTTACCCTGAAGATCTTAGCTCTGTCAAATTGCCACCTGCTGTTACAAGAACATCCCAGCAGGCTAAGAGAATGCAACAAGTACAATTCAGTTATAGTTAATGGTAATTAATCCATATATAATGGTCTTTCTATGTATAGTTTAAAAATCATATATATTTCCCCCATTTTTAACCAATTCAAAACAATGCCAAAATTTTGAAAATGCATAACTACATTTACCCGTCAAAGAAATCGTATTAACTGAATGTTCACTAACTACATTATAGTTGGGTTATCTCAAAAAATAACTACATTTTGGGTGGGGATGGGGATATGTAACTTGCACTCTACCTGCCTGGTCTTGAGTTGATGATTTGGAGAATACTTACTACATCCTTTTGTTTCCAAGAATACTTGGTATATCCTGGTTGCAGTTTTCTGCCTATCTTGTACCTTTGTTTAGTTTTCTTTTCAGTTGATATTCAGCTAGCATCAGTACCTACTTGAGCTAGATTCTAATTGGTATTATCATTTTATAGTTGAGTTTCATGCATATAGGAACTTCCACCAAAGTAACTATTCAGTTTCTGGCTGAAAATTCCATTTCTTGTTGACGCGCTTAGCTTTAGCCATAGTCGCTCAGTTTGGGATCAGTACAAGCTCGGACCTGGTTTTGGATGATTTGGTATTTCTGGTTGTTACCGTGTGCATATAAATTTGTTAGCTGACTGACTTCTAAAATCTTTTTACGTCTCAGTACCGGAATACGGAGAA
This sequence comes from Iris macrosiphon, assembly GCA_036927795.1. Taxonomy (NCBI): domain Eukaryota; kingdom Viridiplantae; phylum Streptophyta; class Magnoliopsida; order Asparagales; family Iridaceae; genus Iris; species Iris macrosiphon. Next base: position 6,483,167 of record JAYESA010000009.1, read on the forward strand.
TGAAATTATGACACGGCCAGCTACGCTCTACGGAGTACGTCAGCACCCCGCAATATGGTCACAAATATCACTAGACAAGGGGTGCATACTACAATAGAAGTCATCTATGGCCGCACAAGAATACATACTATCTCAATCAATCAAACAAGAAACAAGAAATATAGAACATGTAAGATAAAACAGTATGGTGTCTCCAACAAACTATTAAAATGTTCATGAAGCTAGCTATACAAAATATCTATAATAAATGTCTCAAGGCATCTCCGTGGATACTGTGATGGCTGAGAGTCACTCGAAGATGAAGAGAAAGTGAGAAACCATGTTGTTAATGCTTTTAGGGGAGTCTATTTGTTGAGCACCTGCAGATCCATGATACAGAGTTCCACCCATTGATGGAGAGAACCAGTTTATCAGTAATATTAGACAAAGTGTATCGTAGAGCACCTGCAGACTCACCCCACCAAGACGAAACATACATACACACGCATTTTATAATCAAATAAGAGGAGTCAAAAGTGGAATAAGATGACAAATAGTAAGAGAGGGGACACTTAAGCATAGTCCTAAAAGAAGGCTGTTGAAATTAGTTGATGATTTTATTGATTGTCTCATTGGCATTATATAGCCTTACAGTCATTAATACAATGATCTCAATCATTATGACAATAATCTCATAATGGAATATCCTGTGACATATTCTGGCATCCCAAATATGTCCTCAGGATATTCCCATGTGCTTATACTATACTTAAATATGACACCCAACATACCATATCAACACTTCCCCTCAAGATGGTGTGAAAGATATTCACTAAGCCCATCTTGTCACATCCTCTAATCATGCTCACTGAGACGAGTCCCTTGGTTAGTCCATCTGCTACTTGATCCCTGGTTGGAACATGGCCAAGCTCCAATAATCCACTATCCAACTTCTCTTTGATGAAGAATCTATCAATCTCGATGTGTTTGGTCCTGTCATGCTGTACTGGATTGTTGGCGATACTAATAGCTGACTGATTGTCACACCACAGCTTCATCTTGGCTCCTTGATCCAGCTTCAGCTCCACCAGCATATTCTTCAACCATAGCAGCTCTGCAACTCCCAAGGCCATAGCCCTGTACTCTGCTTCAGCTGTCGATCTGGCCACCACAGACTGCTTCTTACTCCTCCAGGAGACCAAGTTACCTCCTACAAATATGTAATATCCCGAGGTAGACCTCCTGTCATCAGCACAACTAGCCCAGTCAGAATCACAGTAGCCCTCGATGCTCACGTGATTGTTCTTCCTGAATATTAGTCCCTTCCCGGGAGCACCTTTCAAGTACCTCAGAATCTGGTACACTGCATCCATATGACCCTTCCGTGGGTCATGCATGTAGCGGCTCACCACACTTACTGCAAAGCAGATATCAGGACATGTGTGGCTCAAATAGATCAACTTGCCAACCAGTCTCTGGTATCTGTCCCGATCAACTGGTTCTCCAGCCTCAGCATCAATCTTGAACCTCTGATCTATTGGTGTCGCAGCAGGTTTGCACCCTAACATCCCAGTTTCTGTGAGAAGGTCCAGTGCATACTTCCTTTGAGAGAGAACAATCCCCTCTGCTTCTCGAGCAATCTCAATCCCAAGGAAGTACCGAAGAAGGCCGAGATCCTTCACCTCGAATTCCTTGCCAAGCTTTCCTTTGAGTTGGGCGATCTCCTGCTCATCATCTCCTGTGATAATCATATCGTCCACATATACCGCAAGCATGGTGATGTGGCCTCCACTCCGACGGAAGAACACAGTATAATCAACATTGATCTGCTGATATCCCATCCCTATCATCGCCCTTCTGAATCTGTCAAACCACGCTCGAGGAGACTGCTTCAGTCCATAGATGGACTTCTTCAACCTGCAGACCTTGCCTACTGTCTGATTGGTGCCAAATCCTGGTGGTATCTCCATGTACACCTCCTCCACTAGATCTCCGTGAAGAAACGCATTCTTCACATCCAGTTGGTGTAGCTTCCATCCACCATTCGTTGCCAGAGAAATCAGAGTCCTGACAGTGCTCATCTTTGCAACTGGTGCAAAGGTCTCGTCATAGTCGATGCCGTACGTCTGACTGTATCCTTTGGCTATTAGTCGAGCTTTGTAGCGCTCAACCTGTCCATCTGGGTTCTGCTTCACGGTAAAGACCCACTTGCATCCAACTGCTCTCTTCCCCTCTGGCAGTCTCACAAGCTCCCAAGTGTGGTTCTTCTCCAGAGCTCCCAACTCCTCGTGCATTGCCGCTTTCCACTTTGGATCGTTCTTGGCAACCTGCCAATTGTTAGGTACAGTAATACTATCCAAAGATGCTATAAATGCTCCATGAGAAGAAGGGATATGGTCATAAGAAACAAACTGAGCAATATTCCAACCATATCTGTTTGGAGAATTTTCTGCATTGCTGCGAGTGGTCCTCCGTACAGATAGTGGTGTGGGAGGAGTAGAAGTAGGAGGAATGATATCTTGTGAAGGAGGGGGTATCACCTGAAGGGGGGTTGGTGTCGGTGCCTCAGGAGTTGGGACGAACGCAGGCAAGGGACATGGCACTGGCACTGTCGGTACTGGTCCTGCAGTTTGCTTCTCTCTCCTGCTGTAGGTAAGTAACTCTCCCTGAGCCGTAGGCCTAACACCTTCACCTTCTTGTCCCTTCTCCGTGCCTCTATGCCAAACTTCTAAATCGGTTACCACCAAGTTCTCCATCTCCCCCTCTCGCCTAATACTGGCAGTATTAGGCGTGTTGTGTGAAGTTCTGTCCTGGTGGTAGTATGGCTCATGCTCCCGAAAGTGGACATCCATACTGACAAACTTCTTCTCTACTGGACTCCAGCACACATACCCCTTCTGGGTCGCCGAGTAGCCTACGAAGATGCATTTGACCGCTCTAGGGTCAAGTTTTCCAACTGATGGCCTGTTGTCCTTCATAAAACACACACACCCAAACACCTTCAGTGGGAGTATCCCACTATTATTGCCTTGCAATACCTCACATGGGGACTTCCATCCGAGGACCTTCGAGGGCATCCTGTTGATGAGTTGAGCTGCTGTCAACACTGCATGTCCCCACAGACTTTGTGGGACATTCATGTCGATCATCATACTTCTTGCGACCTCCAGAAGGTGTCTGTTTTTCCTTTCTGCAACTCCATTTTGTGCTGGTGTGTATGCACAGGTGGTCTGATGCTGTATTCCGTGTGCTGACAAGTATTCTGCAAGCGTCCTGTTGGTATACTCCGTTCCATTGTCAGACCTCAGTACCTTCACAACTGCTTTGTACTGAGTCTGGACATGCTTATGGAAATCCCGAAAACAAGCAGGTACATCATTCTTATTTTTCATCAAATATAACCAGGTAACACGAGAGGCACACTCAATGAAAGAAACAAAGTACTTATAACCATTCATAGTGTTAGTAGCACATGGACCCCAGACATCAGAATGTACTACCTCAAAAGCAAAAGTGCTCCTATGACCCGTGCCAACATATGAGCTCCTAGTAAGTTTTCCTAACTCGCACGCATCACATACTAATTTCTCTTTATTTATTTTTGCATAAATCTCTGGATACAACTTACTTAGAGTATCAAAGGAAGAATGTCCCATCCTCCGATGATGGAGTATCAAGGTATCCTCAGTCCTCTGCTGCAGTCCTTCCATGCCAGCCTTCTCTGCCATAGATACCAATGCTGAGTCCAGTCATTCTCGATCTAGGTACCACAGTCCCTCATGCCAAGTGCCAGTCCCAAGTCTTCGTCCTGTCCCTTTCTCCTGGAAGGTCACCTTAGGAATATCAAAAGAAACAATACATTTAAGTTGGAGGATTATAGAACTAATGGATAAGAGACTGACTGGAAAGGATGGAGCATGTAAAACATTGGATAATCTTACTAAACCTGTACAATTAACAGTACCCTTACCGACCACTGGCTGGAAAGTGCCATCAGCTGTCTGAATGCTGTCTGCTGATGCTAGGTGAGTGTAGGAAGAAAACTCACTAGCATACCCCGTCACATGCCGAGATGCTCCCGAGTCGATAATCCAGTCTGATGATTTAAGGGAAGAGATAGACGCAAGGGCAAGTGATTCGTCAGTACCTTCTGATGGATGGACATACATGACAGCGTTGCCCCTAACAAAGAATGAGGTGGACGCCTCCTCTGTTCTACTCCTCATGTCTCCTAGTGCCTGGTCCTCCACAGTAAAGGTGCCATCAGCTTCTCCGTTCCCTTCTGATATCAGGAGGTTCGCCCGATAACCTCCTCGTGGCGTGGAAGAAGGGAAGAAGGGGGGGGGGGGGGGCGTGGAAGAGTTCGGTGGAGGATATCTAGGAAATCCTCCTGTGGGTTTGTGGAAGCTTGGTGACGGCTAGGGTTTGTGGAAACTTGGCTCTGATACCATGTTGAAATTAGTTGATGATTTTATTGATTGTCTCATTGGCATTATATAGCCTTACAGTCATTAATACAATGATCTCAATCATTATGACAATAATCTCATAATGGAATATCCTGTGACATATTCTGGCATCCCAAATATGTCCTCAGGATATTCCCATGTGCTTATACTATACTTAAATATGACACCCAACATACCATATCAACAAAGGCAATTTCCTCCATGTACTTAATTATACTGTGGATCATGAATGCTTTACGTACACTATGAGCTGAATTCATTCTTAGAGGCAATACCAGATTTTCTAATTAGATCTTGAAAGAAACGCAAATTAAGTTTCATCGAACAGATCTTCATATTCTATGTATGATATTAGGCCTAATAAATGGCCATATGCATTGACCTGTTCATTGTTTGAGAGGTTTGAGCAAAATTATGCTCTGGGTTCTTTAGGTCTCCAATGATGGGTAATGGCTATATTTTTTCCACATGATGTCCATGTTGGTTTTGTTGTAATTATAATCACTTATTTATAGTTAAGTCAATCAGTCAGCTTAAGCAACATGTAAATTTTCTTATTTGTTTATGTAGTTATACTTTGTCTAGAAACCTCAAAAATAATTTTGGGATGAAGGTTTTGTTGTTGTCACTACCACATTTCTAGATAGGAATATTTTTGCCAATTCATATTATATATATATTGTGTTTATATTTTACATATTGTTTTATTTATTTATTGGTTGGTAGGCTAGCATATTTATTGGACTTGACACTAGTGGACTTAATTAGATTTGACATGACTCATGAACCCAACATTTGGGCTAGGCCCATTAGACTCATCCCTCTTCATTAATTAGGAGATTAAATTAAGCCTTCATTAGGAATAGAAGTTTTCATAGTTATCCCTCCCTAATTAAATACCTTCATGACAATTAGTGGGGGTATATTTGATATTACATATTGCTTGGGAGAGGGAAAAATGAGGCCGGCCACATTTAAGGGGGAATTTCATTCTCTCTCCACTTCATTTCACTTCAATCTAGATCTCCAATTGTGTTCTTCCCCTTCCACTCATCCCTCCATCAAATTTCTCTCAAATCACTCTCCTTCCATTTTCATCATCTAAGGAGCATAGGAACTTGGATTGCAAACAGCACTTGGAGAAGAAGGATTTGGGTAGGAGTTTGTGTCCTAATTGTGTCCATTTGAGCAATTCATTGGTAATCCATCTCCCAATAGGTATAATTCTGAAATACCCTTCAATTTAGACTATAATTTATGCATTTGACCATTAGAAACCCTTCCATGGATATGGACTATCCATAGAAAGATGAACTAGGTTAAATTGACTCATATTGTGACACTTACATTGAGATTTGTGTCCAATTTAGAAAATTTTCGAGATTGGTGCACCAAGTATTTGTTATTAGGACAATTAGGTCCAATTGGACTTAGATTGGTAGTGTGGGACTAGCTACGTATCCACAATTGGATACGAATGTGACGTATCATGACATTTTGTGATACACTATAATACAGGGTTCAATTTGGGTTAATTGTGCATGTTAGTATAATTTTTCTTTAATTTTCTTTGTAACTAATTATATAAGTCATATAGTGATGCATTTGATATGTGTAATTGGTAGTCATTGTAGGTTTTGGTAAGTTAGTTGAAGGTGTATCAAAAGTAACTTGACATTGCACATTAGGTGCTTGATGAATTGACCTCACACTAGTGTGTATGTGTATACTTAGCATATATATATATATATATATATATATATATATAGTGAATGTGTGTGTGTGCGCTCTTGTTGTGAACGGTTGAGTGTGATCAATGGGGAGGGGATGATGTATCATTGCACTGTGACAGTGTATTTGTGTCAGTGACAGTTGGGTGTGTGGGCTGTGCAAGATTTGCACCAGTGAACTGTGTTCACAGTGTGGTGATGAGCAGTAAGGGAGAGTGTAGGGGTCGGGCTATTTATGTGTGAAGTGAGTGATATCAGTGAGATGTCTGTGGGGGGGGGGGGTTAAGTGTTTGTTGTGTCTGTGTGTATAGCTAGGAGTGTGTGTGCTGTGTGTATAAGTGATAAGTTTGGTGTTTTTGCCTTTAGACTAGTAAAGATAGTCCCACATTGGCTACACCACAAAGTGGGTATCTCAATATAATACTTTGTATGTGTTGAGGTGTGGACATGGGGGTGTGGTGGGGCACATAGGTGCTATGCAGAGGTATTTTATTAGGAGAAAAAATGATTAACTCCTGAATGAAAGCTTTTAAGCTTTTTGTCATGCTCTTGGATATTATTCCATAGGAGCTAAAGCCCTAAAGGGGCTTAGTGACCCGGACTCAGACTCGAGCTCAAGGGCGCAAAGTGGCGCTTTGTTGGCGCACTTTGCACTTAGCACGTCAGCATCGTCGCAAGGCGCTTGTGCGCTTTTGTTGCGCTTGTTTTATGTGCAAGTTTTATGCTCAGGTTGCATGCGCGTGTTGCATGAACAGGCGCCGAGCGGGTGCTGAACGGACGTTGAATGAGCGTTGAACGAGCTATGCATTGGACTGCGATTGTGGGATATCAATTTTGTATATTAGTTTTTTAGTCCCACATCGGAAAGAAGAGTATGGGCTTCCATCCTTCCCTATATAAAGAGCCCTCTAGCCTCATTTTGATACACACCAAAATTGAGAAAGAGGAGTCTAAAGGAGTTCGTTCGAGTCACACAAAGAGGTGACTACGAGCGTTCCAGAAGTTCTCTTGTGAACTTGCTGGCTCCTGGGAGGAGATCGTCGATAGAGGACAAATCTTGCTTTGAGCAACGGTGGTCTTCACCGCCCCAGCAAGAATATTTTTATTCTGTCTTCTTCTCCTTTTTCTTATCTGTTCGTTCTGTCTGATTGCATTTGCGTTTTGCAAGGAAGAACGAAGGTTGTTTTTCGTTTTGTTGGTTCTTGTTCTATCTCAATTGCAACTGCATTTGCAAGGAAGAACAACACTTGTTTATGCTAGTTGGTTTCTGGAGTTGGCACTCGTCTTGAGTTTAGATCTCTGTTCAGGAAGATCTTGTACCATCCTAACAAGCTCGTTCAGAGTTTGTTGCTACCTTCCTAACAAGCTCGTTCAGAGTTTTGTTTCTGGCATCTGTTCAATCTATCTGGAGATCTGTCTCAGGGAATAACAATCTCAAAGCAAGATCCGAGTAAGATGGAGAACAATCGTGCAAGTCTTCTCGACACAAGTTTTTACAAACTTGAGAAGGTTGACGGGCTAACTTCAATCATTTGGATGAGGAAGGAGTCCTCTGTCAAATGTTGGACGTGGGTAAAGAGATCTAGGATCTACCATTCCTGCGGGTAAGTGATCTTGATCTGGCGTCGCTGGAGACGCACATTCCAAGAGAAAGGAAGTCGACATCTGATGCAAGTTGGCCCATAGAGATGTCTGAAGCTAATAGCCACATGGAGAAGTCTACTGCGGTTGCCGAAGAGAGACTGGCACTATGCATCTACGCATAGCAATAATTAGAACATAGAAGAACTCGGCACATAAGCAGTCTCGGCACAGGGCACTCACTGCGGATGGTGGGCTCGGTGCAGTGTAGTCGCCGCGTATGGCGTTCTTTCGGTGCATGGCAGGACTTGGCGCATGGAAGCGTCTATGTGGCTAGCTCTAAGCAAGGTCTATGCGCGACCAGGTTATGCGCATAGGGCTATGAGCACCTTGGCGCATGTCTCTTCAAGCATGAAGGACCATGAGAATGAGGATTGCAGATCCAATTTCAAACAAAAATAACAAGATAAAAGCTTAACTTGGTTACTTTGATTACTTAACTTGGTTGCTACGATTGCGCAGGTTAAGTCATCTGGTGTGGTTGCTGACTGGTGAATGGACACTAGTACATCTAGCCACAAGAGCTCTAGGAAGAGCAGTTCACCGAGGTCAAGCCTATCACTGAAGAAGGTCGAAGATCTCGATAGCGAACAAGGATCAAGCAGAGAATCTGGGAATTGGGACAATGGTTCTGGATTCGAGAAGTTACAGGCAAAGAAGTACGTGTAACAAAGTACCAGTGATTACCAAGAAACTGATCTCAGAAAGTCTATTGCAGACTTGAGGGTGAACATCCATGGTTGCGAGATAGTGATATCTTGGCAGGAGACATATTTTGAAACAAGGCTTCAGTATCAGATGAATGTTCGAGCTTCTGCTTGTGAGTAGAGTCTCATTGCAAGAGTTGTGTGACACCAAGACTAGGACATGTACTCTGTACCGCAAGATGTCTAGTCTATGGCTTATCTCCAAATGTGGGGGGTAAGGAGGTGGAGAAGTGTGAGATCTGTGCGCAGACAAAGATTACAAGACAGTTCAAACGGGTAAATCGAAGTATCGATTTTCTGGAGTTGGTATACTCAGATGTCTATTACTTTAAACAGTTCTCCACAAAGACCATGATGAAGTATTTCATTACCTTCATCGACGAATACTCGAAGTACGCGCTCGTCTATCTGCTTAAGACAAAAGATGAAGCATTCGAGAAGTTCAAGGAGTTCAGGGTTGAGGCTGAACGTCGAACATGGCAATAACTCAAGAGACTCAGTAATGATCGAGACGTAGAGTTTAGGTCCATTGAATTCGCATCGTTCTGCAAAGAACATAGAATTGTCAATGAGACGACTGCTCTGAATTCTCCTCAATCAAATGGAGTAGCTGAACGGAAGAACAAAACGTTGACAAAGATGATGAAGTCAATATTTTTAACTGTGGGTCTTCCAAACTGCTTATGGGGAGAAGTTGTACTGACGGCTACGTTCATTCTGAACAGAGTGCCGTACGCAACATCCGATGTCACTACTCATGAACTCTGGTTCTAAGTCACTATGCAGTTAATAACGGTTTTTTTATGATAACGGTCCAGTAGAGTTATAGATATATCACCGATATATCGGTTTTATAATGGTAAATATCGGTTTGCATTTTTAACACAATTTTTGTATATGAACAATACACTTAATAGTTTTATATTATAAAATATGCATAAAGTATACATATCGTCGAGAAATCCAAGAGATCCAAGATAAAAAAGATCACTTAAGGAACTACATCTCTGAATAAGTTTGATGCATGAAGATTTTGATGGCAGAAGATGTAATCTCCATTCTCCATTGATGTGAATGTCATATCATTCAACATCAGATGTAATCTCCATTGATGTGAATGTCATATCGTTTGATGGCAAAAGATATAATCTCCATTGATGGCAGAAGCTTGTATTGTATTGTATTGTATTGTATTGTATTGTATTGTATCTTGACTTAACAGCTGATTTTTCCATAGGATGTCGTCTGCAGGCCCAGGCCCATAAGATTTATTTTTTAGCAAAACCAAAACCGTGAGAAATCGTTTTTTTTAAACCGATATTTCGAACAATATCGGCCAAATCGGCCGATAATATCGGTTCCGATATTTTACCGATATTTCTGCAAAAAAATATCGGTCCAGGACCGATACCATTATATATCGGTTATATAACCGATATATAACCGTTTTTGACTACTTAGCTAAGTCAGACCCAACTTGAATGAAGAGTGGTAGACAACACTACAAAGAGGCCGACGTCCTCATGTTACAGTAGTGTGACACCACCAAGAGGTACCTAGAGAGGGTAAAGTCTCGGCTACGCGAGCCATGTCACAGCGGCGTAATACAACAAGGAAGCACAAGAACATTATTTTTGCGGACATTCCGGAGAATAGTGCGAGTGCACAGGAGGCTAATGCTTCCAATGAAGATGTAGTCCAAGAAGGAATTGTCCTTCCAGAGACGACGTTCGAACCAGAGCTTGCAACTGGTGTCTAAGCGAGTGAGGAGACAGAAGGACTTCAGAGATGACTTCGTCACCTATCATGTGAAAGCAGACCCTCTTTCCTATGATGAGGCGATGAAGATCGACGCTATCTTTCGGAGGGAGGCTATAAATAATGAGTATGACTCAATAACTTCCAACAACACTTGGGTGTTGGTCGATCTCCCTGAAGGAGCTAAACCAATCGGATCTTCAAGAAGAAGATGAAGGCCGATGGAATCGTTGACAAGTTCAAGGCAAGGCTGGTGGCCAAAGGGTTTTCTCAGAAGCAGGATATCGACTACTTAGACACATATGCTTCAGTAACGTGGATGGCGACCATCAGGATATTGATTGCTATAAGTACAATCCATGAGCTAGTTATACATTAGATGGATGTGAAAACAACATTCCTGAATGGTGAATTGACTGAAGAAATTTACATGCAACAACCAGAAGGATTCATCGTCAAGGGCCTTGAAGACAAAGTCTGCAAGTTGGCGAAATCGTTATACAGTCTGAAGCAAGCTCCCAAGATGTGGCATGGGAAGTTTGATAAAGTTATAAGATCAAATGACTACAATGTCAGTGAGACGGACAAGTGTGTTTAAACAAAGTTCGTTGACGGGAGAGGAATCATCGTTTGTCTATACGTGGACGACATGCTGATTCTAGGCACGGATCGAACACGTGTCACTGAGACAAAGAAGTTCATCTCATCCAAGTTCAGTATGAAGGACTTGGGAGGAGCTGATGTGATCCTGGGGATCGAGGTCATCCAGACGGGCACTGGAGTGGCGCTGTCACAGTATCATTATATTGAGAAGATGCTCACACGCTATGGATATCAGGATCTTCCAGGGATCGATACTCCATACATGTGTGACAAAAAGCTGAAGCCAAATTCTATGAGAAGTGTCAGGCAGCTGGAGTATTCAAGCTTATTGGAAGTTTGATGTATGCAACAACTGCCACAAGACCTGACATAGCTTTCGCCGTCGGGATGCTGAGTCGATTTAAAAGCAATCCATGTGTTGAGCACTGAAAAGCTGTGAGAAGAGAAATGAGATATCTTAAGAGAACTCAGAAGTATGCATTGCACTACATCGGTAATCCAACCGTAGTGGAAGGCTTCTGTAATGCAAACTGGTGTTCAGAAGAAGAGAGCTAAAGGTCCACAGGAGGATATGTCTTCTCAAAGGGTGGAGCTGCTATATAGTAGAAGACGAAGAAGCAAACAATGCTCTCTCATTCCTCAAGGGAATCTGAGTTCTATGAACTGGCGGCTGCAGCAGAGGAAGCATGATGGCTTCGGGAGCTCATGTATGATCTTCCAGTAGTCGGTGCATATATTCGGCGGTACCGATTCACTACGACAACCATGCGACTGTAGCAGTGGCATCAATTTTTTCTCTTCAATGTGTAGAAGAAATCTGTGCGGCTAAGGCACATGGTGCTGTATGAGCGCATAAAGGATGACGTCATGGTAGCGGTTAATGTTCGGAGCTAGGTGATTCTAGCGGGTCCGTTCAAGACACTACATGAGCGCATCAAAGATAGCATTATTACAATAGTTGATGATCAGAGTCAGAAGAGTCTGGCGGATCTGTTCATATAAGACCTCAAGCGCCAGCTGATCATAAGAACTATAAATGAGCGTAGTACTCCATGTTACAGTGGCGACACCACAAGAGGTACCTTGATAGGGTAAAGCCTCGGCTTCAGGCCATGTCGTAGCGGTGCAACACCACATATAGTCAAGGACACATCATATATGGGCTTGGAGGACTTTTGATATTCTATCTTTGTAATTCTACCATAAAGTTTTATGCTATTAGTTCAAAGAGAAATCTACTAGGCATTTATCTTTTGGTTCAAAGAAGGATCATTGACTGGGAGAATATCACGAACAGTGGGTAGTCCTTCGAGACATTGAGGGGTTACGGACCCAGAACCAATATTGTCTACTATTTGTTCTCTGAGTAGAACAAAATCCTGTGGGAGGATGGCTTAGACGCCTTAGTGAGTTCTAGGACATTTGGAATATCCGACGTGCTTTACAGGAAGCACGGTAGCACAACACTACAAAGGAGCAGAGAACTTTATGTTACAGTAGGAGACACCACCATGAGATTCCTCGATGGGATAATGTCTTGCTTCGCGAGCCATGTCACATCGACGTAGCACTATATATAGGCAGGTGACCTAATGCTGTAAAATGAAGAGTGGTAGGCAGTATAACATCCCGTTCCGTTCCAGCGGACTGCCGATTCAAACGGCAAAAGTGCATGTCCCGACCCGCTTTGCTCAGGCAAGAATACTCGTTTGAGGCAAAGGATATCCAGACTTGTCCCTACAGGAATCCGGCTTAGGCTTTCAGAGGCTCGCTTGACGTATCGCTCTACCGAGGCGAATCATCGCTAAGGTGGGTGGCTACGGTGAACTTGTCTTTGCTTAGCCAGCACACATAAAATCTGGAATGATACATGCTAGTCGCTAGGTGAATCACCCCCTGCATGCTAATAAGAATCCAACGCACCTAGCTAAGGGAATAATTCCAACTTGTATTGCTTATGCTAGAACATGGAAATGAAACATTGTTTATAAATATGTTCAGACCCTCGCATGCTACCTTAGAACGTGTCGCTCGGGAAGTCCCCTAACGGTTTCACCTCTCGGCTTACCTTCAGGTCCGAGCTAACGTGGATGTTGTAATTATATAAATGCATGCTTGTCTGCTTGTATGTTGCCTTGTTTTCATCCAAACCCCGGGAGACTACTAAGTAGTCGTTCCGTGCATGATTGATCCTGCAAGTATCCGGGACCGTTAGGTCATCAAAGGCAGCCCCGAACCAGGGGAATGCATCAAGGCAAGTCATTCACTGAACAAAGAATCAAGATTCAAGTATCTCGTGTACTCGTGTACTCGTGTTCTCGTGTTCTAGTGCACGCGTGTTCTCGTGTATCTCGTGTATCTCGTGATAATTGGAAAACCCAATAATTGCATGTCGCGGACAACTCGGAAACGAGGTATTGTTCCACGGACGGTCGCCGGGGCACTGGGGCCGATCCGATCCGGATGGAACTCGTGTGTAATCATCATGTACGGGACAGGATAGCTTGCAGCGCATCGTGTACTCTCTCGTAGCATGCTATCCTTGCCTGGACTATGTCCAAATGGCTATGCCAACGACTCGTGTTCATATAGATAAGTCATGCTCGCTTAGCGGCTATCCGCGTGCGAGTCATTGCATCGTGTCAAAGAAATAACTGAACACCTGAACGATCATGATATAACGACTCTCGTATTGCATATGCTATTGCCTTGGTTTTCATTATGAATGCCCCTGAATGATTATACATGCCCGTGCTTGGAATTAATAATGTTTGCCTTGGAGAGGGAAGGACAAATGGTAAGTTGGTAAGTCTCGTCGTGTTTCCTCTCATGTCGCACGGCGTACTGCCACACGAATTAGGCTATTCAAATCTTGCATGAAACTGATCTTAAGGCAACTAGAAAGACAACTTAATAGTTGGTGCACGGAACTATATTACGTGTTTGGATTTGTCGAGCGGGCGAGTAGCCTCCCCACCAGTGCATTCAATGTACTGATAATCCACCAGTTCGTATGCAGGGTGCGGGAGAACCTCGTTCGGTGCGGATGCCTCCGTCATGCGTGCTAAGGTCAGGAGTTCCCTCTGAAGCCTTGGAGCGCTGCGTCCGGAACTAAAGCACATATACAAGATATAATGTTATGAACATTGCCTGAACATCGCCTGTACAATCATTCCACAATTGTAGCCACTTGGCACGCTTTTATTGTTTCAGAGAGAGAGGCTTGAGCGACTTATAATCTCGGCTATACGCCGCCTGTAACACTTGTTTATATCAATAAAGAGTTGCTTTACTTCAACTTGTGTTATTTAATGCTTCCGCTATTGTCGACTCAGTGAATCTGTTACCAAATCGCCTATGCGTTTATGACTCCGCTGCACTCGGACAATCTGTGCGACTCTGTGGCTTAGAACTCTTACCGCCAGCCAATGAACCACGGCCTTGCACGGGCGTGGCTCACGCTCGTGCGGCATCACGCTCGGATGGGTCAAAGCGATCGTTCCGCGGGAGCGCTGGCGCGGTGATTCTCGCCTAGCGGGAACGGTCGATTTGCCTGCGGGAGATCGGGACGTGACAGGCAGCACTACAAAGAGGCCAGTGTCCTCATGTTACAGTGGTGTGACACCACAAAGAGGTACCTAGAGGGTAAAATCTCGGCTACGCGAGCCATGTCACAGCGACGTAATACCGCAAGGAAGCACAAGACTTCATGCTGGGTAGTTTGTCACTACAAAGAGGCTGGGACCTCATGCTACAGTGGATGACACCACAATGAGGTGGGACCTCGACTTTGGGCCATGTCATAGCGGAGTAGCACCGCAAGGAAGCGCAAGGCTTCATGCCAAGGACTCTTTAAAAGAACTCACCTAGAGTGTATTGAAAGAGATATAGGCCGTCTCTTGAGGATAAACTTATAGACGCCCAAGATACATACACCAAAACCAGGCGTGCACAGGACCTTTAATGTGCAAACCGGAAGCACAGTTGATGTCATTGTGTGAGTGAAAAGAATTGTAGTTATGATGCAGAATTCAAGGCTTAGTTCATTCTTGTATCATACTGTTATTCGACCAATGCGGGAAGATTCAAGTCGAAGCGACATCTATTCTAATGCATGATGGACAGTCACTGTGGGGAACGTTCAACCCATATATTGAGATATATGAGGGATTGTTGATATTTTTGCCTTTGGACTAGTAAAGATAGTCCCACATTGGCTACACCACCAAGTGGGTATCTCAATATAATACTTTGTATGCGTTGAGGTGTGCACATGGGGTGTGGTAGGACACATGGGTGCCATGTGGGGGTGTTTTATTAGGAGAAAAAATGATTAACTCCTCAATGAAAGCTTTAAAGCTTTTTGTCATGCTCTTGGATATTATTCCATAGGAGCTAAGTCCCATAGAGGCTTAGCGACTCAGACTCGGGCTCGAACTCGAGCTCAATGGCGCAAAGTGGCGCTTTGTTGTCGCACTTAGCACGTCAGCATCGTCGCAAGGCGCTTGTGCGCTTTTGTTGTGCTCGTTTTATGCTCGGATTGCATGCCTGTGTTGCATGAACGGCGTTGAGCGGGTGCTGAATGAGCGCTAAGCGGACTATGCATTGAACTGCGATTGTGGGATATCAATTTTGTATATTGGTTTTTTAGTCCCACATCGGAAAGAAGAGGAGGATGTGCTTCCATCCTTCCCTATATAAAGAGCCCTCTAGCCTCCTTTTGATACACACCAAAATTGAGAAAGAGGAGTCCAAAGGAGTCCGTTCGAGTCACACAAAGAGGTAACTACGAGCGCTCCAGAAGTTCTCCTGTGAACTTGCTGGCTCCTGGGAGCAAATCATCGATAGAGGACGAATCTTGCTTTGAGCAACGGTGGTCTTCACCGTCCCAGCAAGAATATTTTTATTCTGTCTTCTCATTTTTCTTCTTTGTTCGTTCTGTCTGATTGCAACTGTGTTTTGCAAGGAAGAACGAATATTGTTTTTCGTTTTGTTGGTTCTTGTTCTATCTCAATTGCAACTGCGTTTGCAAGGAAGAACAACGCTTGTTTATGCCAGTTGGTTTATGGAGTTGGCACTCGTCTTGAGTTTAGATCTCCGTTCAGGAAGATCTTCTACCATCCTAACAAGCCCGTTCAGAGTTTTGTTGCTACCTTCATAACAAGCTCGTTCAGAGTTTTGTTTCTGACATCTGTTCAATCCATCTGGAGATCTGTCTCAGGTAATAACAATAAGTGCGTGTGTGGTGTGTATGCTTTGAGTTGGCAGCACAAGAGGATCTGTGACTGTGTGTCAGGGTGATGCGGGTAGGAGTTGAGAGTGTGGGAGAGTTGCAGTAGCATAAGTCAGTAGCAGCAACAGTTGCTTAGGCATCTAACAGCAACAACTGCTTGTAACAACAACAGTAGGTGTAACACCTGCAAGGAGATGTTGGGGTTTGGGTATTGGTTTCACTTATATGAATTGGTATCTTGTATCATGTATAGTATAGTTTGAGAGTGTGAGTTATGATATTGGTATCATAATGTGTGATAACTTGGGGGCAACTTGGGGGTTGATTGCGTGTTAGGAGTTGTGGAGTGATCAAGGGGAGGAGAGCTCGAGTGGTAAGAGGGTGATGCATAGTGTGCAAGAATGTTTAGGTAATGGGTTGAAGAGTATGTTTCAGTTGAAGACTGAAACATAGTGTATAAGAATTGGGTTGGGACATCATGGTATTGAGGTGCAATGTGCACTGATGCACTTGGTAGTGCATTGCACAGCTCATTAAGTGAGCTACAACAGCAAACATGTTGACAGCAATGAGTGAATGCCTGCAAGCAAGAGGAGGATGTCCATACCTGGACTGAAATTGATAGTAGCAGTATAGGCCATGGCCTTGGGAGAAGTAGCAGCAAGTTAGGAAGGGTATCAAGCACTATGTCTTAGTGTCAGTGAGATGTGATACTTAGATACTAGGATATTCATTTATGATAGATATTAGTATTAGTTAAGAACTAAGTGTAGCTAAGTCATTAGTATTGAGTGGTATCTTAATATTGGGGGTATTAGGATATCATTGATACTAAGATAGTGTTAGATGATAGCTACAAGGTATATATATATACTACCTAGCATTATTAACTCTCTCTCTCTCTCTCTCTCTCTCTCTATATATATATATATATATATATATATATATATATATATATATATAAGTCAGTTTATGATATTGGCATTAGTATATAAGGTATCCTATCACCTAGACTTAACTAGGATAGCTAATAACTTTAAGGTAATGACCTAGTGATTACTATTTTAGGCTTGTAGTCAACCTAGAAGTTAGGAATGGACCTAAAACCAAGGTAACACCTAGTTAACACCTAGATTGACCTAGTTTGACTAGTATGACCTAGTCTTGACCTAGAAAATCATATTTAGTGCATTTTAGCTTATTTATCATTTATTACATCCATTTGACATGACATTTCATATATAGATTTGTGTGACACCAGCTCGGACACTGAGTCATACCATTTGCTTAGGACCAGAGACGAGTACATCTCTATGTTAGTTTTCATTACATGATAGTATATATATATATATATATATATATATATATATATATATATATATATATATTACTTGTTCTAGAACTGTGATACTTGATTTTGACCCATTTTACACGGACTAGTACTATATGGATCATGTCAGTAGATGTTATTCCCTTTACCGTGTACAACGGGTACTCCTTACACATGTATTCTATCGTGTGCATCGGGTATTCTTGTGCTCGTGTTTATTAATGTGCTTCATGTGCTCACACTATCTCATGTGCTCAGTGTGCTTATATTATAATCATGTGAGTAACGTGTCGTGATTGGATCCATGAGTACTGGTTGGGGTTGGGGAGTAGAAGTTGGTAATGTGATCAAATTCCTTAGCATAATCATGTGTATGTCGATTATATACCTCACGTATAATCGAGTTACCGTAGAATAATCATGCGCAACCAAAGCCGACCACATAACGAACTTGTACTCTAAATCACATAGACGGTATTCTAGTTTCTCTTACTTACAGTTCATTCCATATTGCATGTATTTATCTTTCCAATTCCTATTGTATTTATTGCCTGTTTCAGCTGTATTTCCATTTCCTTGTTACTTGTGCATCTTGTATTCTTTTCTTTTACTTGTCATATATTCTCTACCATGTATTTGGAACTGCTTTCAGAGTTTTGTACTTCGCTCCAATCATGACTGGATATATTTTTTAGATGATTGGTTAGAGGAGATGTGTCCCACCTATTACGGGCCACAAGATGGCGAGCCATCTGAGGTTGCTCCCTTAGAGCATGAGTATCTAGTGCCAGCTACTGAGGAGACTTAGCTATTTCCATTATTATATTGTATATATCTCAGTTAGACATTTTTGCATGTATATTATTTGAGACTTTGTGTTGTGGCTAGACTATTGGACTTAGTTGTGGATTGTATTGTGACTTGTGACTCTCTTTTTATATTCCATATCGTGCATTTATCTTCCATTTGGTTGATTATCATATTCATATTGTCTTTCATTTGGAGTTGAGATATCATGACATGTACATTATTTATATTGTGCGAGATGTTTAGATAGTATTGTTGACCTAGACAGTGTTTTACCGCCGATGCTGCGGCATAGGCTGGACGTTGTTCACGTAGTCGTACCCTCATTCCGGGTGCGGGTCGTGATAGTTGTTGTTGATACTTAATTTGTCTAGCAACAATGTTGTTTCTAAAAGTTCATCTTCTTGAATTAAAAAAATTTCTCAATCTTCTTTGTTTGTTTGCATGTGTATATGCATTATATTCTGTTTGTATTAAATTTACAGTATAAATGAATAAGTCCAATTTCAATGTTCATATACAAACTTTTTCCACTTTGATTCTCATGACTTACTGTTTCTGCTTGTTGTCTTTGTACAGGATGTATTGACAACAGATGTATTACTGTTTATGAATCCTTTTACAGAACCAGATGAGGAAGAGAAATAGAGCTGACATTGAAGCTGTTGAGGATGGTAATTTATAATCTTAGTAGGACCTGCTCTACTAAAGTAGACATCAACTTTTTATCCAACTTGAACTACTTTTTGGTATAAGGAGGGTTTGTGACATAGCAATCCAGGTACAGTAGCAACTGGAAGTGTGGTGGTCATCGGCGTGGGATGAACTGTAGCTTCAGCAGGGAATGGCCTTGAGCCAGACCTTCTAGCAAGATAAAGGAAAGAAGTGGTTTAGTGTGTACAGTTCAAGAACTTTTCAGGCTTGTAAAAGGGATTTGTGCTGTAGTTGGAGAAGAATAGATATGTGAATCATTGATGTTTCATTGCCAGCTCCACTTAGCCTTCGACAATTTTAATTTTGATTGGTCAATTAAAGCCAAAGGGAATGGAAAGATGATTGAGATGCCATGTTGAACGGATATTGGGTTTATTGAAATGAAGCAGATGGAGTAGGGAACTGTCACCAGCAATCTGGATTTCATATGGAAGGCATAGTTTGCAGTATCGGCCGATACGGCCAATACCGATCCGTTACGGCCGATATCGATACAGTTTGGCATGTCCAGCTCCAATACGTACCGACTGACACCCGATACTGACCAATACCGATATTAGAGGTCTGATACCGATACTTTGAACCTTGATGGAAGGTGATTTGTATTCAGAGTTTCTGACCTATATCTTCAGATATTTTATCAACTTCTTATGATGAATTTAAGGTTGGATGTACAGTATTATTTGTTGACTTGCAGATGTTGAACCATTTGATGAATTCAAAATGGTTATGGAGATATTTTCCTGCTGGTTTGGTTTTTCAAGGGAGTCAATTCCTGTGTTTATTCATGTCCACCACTTGTCATGTGCCATAAGATGTATAGTGTGCACAATTAAGTCTGCCATTTTCATAAACTTATGTATCTCAGCATGCTTAAATAGACCAATGTTTTATTGCTAATGCCAAATGGTTTGGTATCTCTACAGAGACCAAATTGAATTAACAAACAGCCACTTGCTATTGTTCACTAAGTATTTGGGAAGTCGGTTTGTTAATTGTTAGTTGATGACAACTCCAGATATATATCATGACTCCGTCATACCGTTTACCAGCCGGCCAAAGAAGATGTCGGTCGACTGGTCGATCGCGTCGCATGTGCACTTGTTGTCGACGTTTACATTAAAATATTGACATTTGTTTTTAATTCGTTTACTATATTTTTAGTTGCGTATAAGGATATGAAACGCATACCTCACATATTTAGTCCAGTGCAGGTATATTTTTATTGATTTCACATACCTCATATATATTTTGTTCAATGCAGGTATAATTTTATTGATTTCGCATACCTCATATATTTTGTCCAATGCAGGTATAATTTTATTGATCTTGCAAACTTCTTGCTAGTTAAACCAATAAATATAGGACTTCTTATCACATTGATGATGTAATAATTATAAGAGAGCATATAAAAACTTAAGGTTACACTCTTATAAGTTGTAAGATATTCTATCTTTTTATTGTCTATATATGTTCTTGTACTTTGCAATTATAATTTTTGTTGGCCTTCTAGCCATAGTTTGCAGTATCGGATGATACCGATTCGATACGGTCGATAACGATACGATTTGGCATGTCCCGATCCGATACCCACCGATATCCGATACTGACTGATGCCGACATTGAGGATCTCTTTTTCGGTCAATTCGGCAAAGAAAATTGAACGAAAAAGACCAATCAACAAGGGTGTAAAAGTATAGTAAAGTTGTAAAAATATGTAAAAGAACAAAACTTATCAATCACATGTAAACCAATCGACAATGACGACTACTATCTCATTTAATTTCAAAACTACTAAGAAACAACACTGAAAATACCTAAAATTATGCCTAAATGTATGAAATACATTTTCTAAAATGTTAATAATTTATTAATATTTATTTGCTTTCGATTACCAAAATATCCGATCCTTCAATCCGAAATTGTCGTTACTGACGATACCGTCGATTCCGATACTCATAGGAATGATCCGATAGTGATTCCGATACCGATATTGCTAGCTTTGAGTTCTAGCTCTACTTATTCCTAAATAAATATTAAGTGAGGTATTGAGGCTTCAATTATTACTTATAATTGGATCATGTTGTCTTCCACTTAAGCTGAGCGGATAAGTTACTTAAATTCCTTGTGACAGTGAGAAGAAAAGGTTCTTTCAAATTAAAATCGACTGTGTGGAGCTTTCATGTTATAAAGGCATCCCACTACACACAGTTTTCGTCTCTTTTGTATACAAAAGTAAGAGCGCACTCACTATATGGGCACTACTGCATGGTCTTCAAGAAACAATGTGAGCTTGTGGTCCTATACTTTGTTTAATATTGGTTTCTACATGATTCTCAAGACATTCCTATATTTTGTTCGCAAGCTTCCATGTCTTATTTGCTACCTGTCATAAAAATTAGATGTCTAGTTCTAGATGCCAATTGTTTCAAATGAAAGCATGGCCTGATGCTAATTCTTTAATCGTCACAAGTTTGAATACCATAGATGTGTCATAATCTGCTACTTTCTAGCTTTTTTCCTTCATCCATATTGTCAACCTCTTCTGATCTGCAATACATGTGCTACCAAGCCCATATCATCCGTCTCTTGACATCTCGGCATCTCAAGTGGATCACATTGCCATCCTTTTTTGATATATAGAACCTAATTTATGTAAGATGAGAGGAGTATTTTATTCTTGGAATGAATAATTTGTGTGTCATGTTCAACCTCAACTTGGCCTTTAAATAGCCATTTACAACTCTAACAGAATGCATAAAGATAGCACCCTCTAACCATTTTCTAACTAACAAATCAAAACAAATTAACCACATAGAACAAACAAAATTCCTAAAGACTAGGGATTTGTTGAAATTCAAATAGCAACCGCTTCAACCTCCTCAACAGGATTAAATATAACAATTCACCCCTTAAGCCTGTTGCATGAGACTCACCTCTATGACGCCAAGCTTCTGTCTCTCAATGAACCTGACTTGCCCGAGCGCCTTGGTAAGAATGTCTGCAAGCTGCTCTTCAGTGTTGATGTACTCGACCTCAACCTTCCCTCTCTCGACACACTCCCGAATGAAATGATACCTTGTATCAATATGTTTGCTTCGGTCATGGAAGACGGGATTCTTGCTGAGGAAAATGGCGGACTTGTTGTCTACCTTGAGCATGACGCTGCCGGTCTCCTTGTTCTTCAAGTCACCAAGGAGTTTTGCAAGCCAAATGCCTTGGCATGCCGCCGTTGTCGCGGTAATGTACTCGGCCTCGCAGGATGACAATGCCACGACCTTCTGCTTCTGAGATTGCCAGCTAATGAGGCTACGACCGAGGAAAAATAATACGCCAGTGGTACTCTTGCGGGTGTCGATGTCACCTGCCATGTCACTGTTGCTGTAGCCGATCAGCCGTGGTTCCTCCACATTCTTTGCGTAGAGACAACCAAAGTGACGTGTGCCAGCGACGTAGCGAAGGATGCGCTTGACGGCAGCAAGGTGTTCGTGTAAACCCCCTGATTTTTCAAAATTTTTAAAAAAACTGGATTTTTCACAATTTTCTGGAATTTTCTGGGAATTTTCTGTAATTTAAAAACAGGGTTTTAATTATTCACTGATTTTTAAATGATAATAAACAATATTAAAATATTATAAAAATAATATTTTTGGGTGTAAAATGAAAAACTGGACTTAGGATAATTTTTCTGGAATTTATCGGGCCCCGGACCTATTTTTAAACACCTAAAAACTATTTAATTATTTATTTATTTATTTATTTATTTATTTAAATAAATAAAACCTAATAATCCAGCCCGGCCCGGCCCAGCCCTAGCGGGTCGGGTCGGATCCGCCAGACCCGACCCGAGACCCGCTAGCCCGCTCCCCCTGTCACCCGCACGGCCCGCGTCTTCCGCCGCACCCTCCCGCCGCGATTTCCGCCGCCCCGCTCGGCCACGCGCCGCCTCGCCCGGCCACGCGTCTCGCACGCATCCCCACGACCCCCAGCCCCTCCGCCTTGCCCGGCGCCACCCTCTCCCTCACTCCACCTATAAAAAAACCCCTCCGGCCGGATCTCCCTCACCCGACGCCGCCCGCTCCGCACGTCGCAGCCACCGCCTCACCCCCTCGCCGCCCTCGCCCCCTCCTCCGGCCAGCAGAGCCACCACCGCCCTCCTCCTTCCCAGTGGCCCTCGAGAGCAGCAGCAGCGGGCCAGAGCTCCGCCGAGCCCCGGCCGGCCTTGACCCGCCGGCTCCTCGCCGCCACCGCGCCGCCCGAGCCCGGCCGCCTCCGGCGAATATCCGACCGCCCCGGCCACCCTCCGCCGAGCTCCGGCAACGGCTTCGGCCTGAAACCCTAACCCTAATTTTATCCCTGAATCCGACACGTGTCGGACACGAGTCGGACACGACGAATCCTCGGTTTTTCGGTCATGTTCAGGTACTTGTAACTTTCACCATGTATCTCCGATTTCGATTCCGCAAATTGCGTTGCGAAGCCTGTATGACCCTCTCGGTGTCCGGATAAACCGTTTGGGACATCGCGTTCTGTGGTGATCGCACACCGCGATCCAAAAACAGGAAAAACCAAACCCTGTTTCACATCGTTGATACGGACGTGCGAGATTTCGCAGAAGTCGATTCGGGTGTGCGTGCACACCGGGATCAACGCGTATCCGCGGACATCGCCCCGTATCCGACTTTTCTGCAATTTACCCTAACTTTGTGTACGCACGTCGGATTGAAACGAAACTTGTGCCATCAGACTCGTAGCGATACGCTGGTCATGTGAGCCAAGTTTGGTTCAATTCTGAGAACATTGACGAAATCGCGTGTCGTGGGCCCATAGGCCCTGCTCGACGGGCGATTTTGGGTTCGGCTCATCGGAATTCAATTCTGAAAGTTCTGTTGGGTTCGTATCATCGTTTCTGACCTGTTGGCACTAAGTTTGGTGAATTTGGAGACCTTTGACCCTGACGCATTTTTCGGTGCAAAGCGGGCCCACATGGGGACCCCGTTTTGACCCGAAACTGTCGTTTTTGTCCTTGTCTCCAAATTGGACCCAAGGATAGGCGTTTTTAGCTGATTGATATTTTCTGGATCTGATGGTGATGTTTATTTCAGCAACCGGAGTACCTCCTGCAAATCCAACTGAAGTCAGAGCCGAAATCAGAGCCGGAACCACATGCAAGTGTACCTTGCCAAACCCTGCAGCTTGCTATTTATTTTCTGGACTTAATTATGCATCAGTGGACAAGTAAAGCTTGTCAATTCTCAGTAGTTCCTGTGTTAATATTTTGCTGGATTTCTTGTGTAAAATCATATAAACTTGTTTTAACTGCTTAACCTAGGAAACGTGCGACGTACTTAGTGTCCGATCATAGTCGGGTGCCAACCCCGTACGCGGAGTTGGGTACGTCATTAGTGATGGACATTCGATACCCTTACTCTTGGTACTTGTCTTATCAAGTACTCCAGAACCCAGGACACTTGACACTATTCATGGACAGAATCTTCCTGAGATACTCGTGGCGATTCTGTATAGGATACAGGACTTGACAGAGATATTTATTTATAGACAGTATGACTTGTTGCATTAGTTATAATCCCGCTGACATGGACATGAGACGTTATGGTCATGATATGCGTGATTACATTGGGTGGGGAGAGACACACAGGCTACAGGTTGATTTTATATTATGCCGGCGTCTTAGTCTCCCATCGTGAGCTAGACAACTACATGATATCACTGCTACCGGCTCCCCGACACCGAGCTTGTAGTAGTTTCAGCCTGGGTTCTTGTACTGCTCTCATGTTGCATTTCACTTAGCTGGTTACATAGTTTACCCTATTGCTTATTTATTTCTGCACTGCTTATATTTGGCTTGTATTATCTGTACCTTGCTATGTCCCCTGAGGACCTGGAATGGATGATGTCCCCAGGTATAGCCGAGGAGATCCATCCAGAGATACCCCGTACAGGAGCACTTCCAGGAGCTGTACCAGGACCTGAGGCCGAGATCGTACCAGAGGACTTCTCCTGAGCATTGGCCGTATGTAGTTAGTTATTTCTATTTCCAGTTGATTATTTCCTGTCTATTTGCATTGTTGTACCAGGCATATTCTCGGATTGTTTCCCGAGGAATTTATTGAGATTTGACAGTTATTTCTATTTGCATTACTCTGTCTTTTAATCTGTGATTATCTGTTGTGGATGAGAATAGAATAACCCGTGACTTGTAACAATTGCCCTAATTCCTGTTAGACTACAGCTTAAGCATGCCCTGATGGATCCATTAAATTGGGTTGTCCATCGGTGCGTACTGCTGGCCATTGCCACGTGCCCTGTCCCTCGTCATTTTGGGACTGGGGCGTGACAGTTCGGTTGTCGGGTTCTCCATGAACCGACTCACGTAGCCCACCGCGTACGAGATGTCTAGGCGCGTGTGCACCAAGTACCGAAGGCTCCCGACGATGATCCTGTAGGATGTGGCGTCAGTCGGAGGGGCTGAGCTGTAAAACCCCTATTTCTAAAAAACCGTATTTATTATTTTTTTATTAATTAATAATTTAATTATGGTAATTATGGGCTAAATAGGAGAAATAGATTTTTAA
Organism: Iris macrosiphon; assembly: GCA_036927795.1. Classification (NCBI taxonomy): domain Eukaryota; kingdom Viridiplantae; phylum Streptophyta; class Magnoliopsida; order Asparagales; family Iridaceae; genus Iris; species Iris macrosiphon. The sequence continues at coordinate 6,508,734 of JAYESA010000009.1, forward strand.
TAATTTTTATGTTAGGTGTTCGGGCACTTAGATGACTTGTGGGACCATCAGAAAATTTTTGGAATTTATTTCATGTAGGAGACCTCTTGAGCAGTTGCTAGCCTAATGGTGTGCATTATTCTAATCCATGAATTTTTATGAGTATATATATATATATATATATATATATATATATATATATATATATATGTATATACAAATATATATATGTATATATATATTTTATAAAGAGAAGAAAGGAAAAGAATTATTAATTAATAACTAACTAAGTATTTAATAAGAATAATAATAATAATATAATATCAATTAGTAATAATAATAACTACCTATTCTTCCAATTCTTAGTAACTTAGCAACTTGTTTGCTCTCAACAGCCGCCCACTTCAGCAGAATTCCAGAGGACCCCGCCCCTTTAGTATACTGCTAGCAAGCAACAACCTAGCATAGTTCCAAACCCGACCCTTCACCCTTTGGCCGCCAACCATCCAACTCTCTCTTTCCTATATAATATATATATATATATATAGTTATATCCCAAAAACCCTAACCTAAAATCTCCAGACCTCCTCTTCCCATCTAGAGCCGTCACCGCAGCTAGAGAAGCCCCGCCAAGCCATCCAACCATCCCGTCGACGCCGACCTCGCGCCCTGCAGATTCCCACTCGAGGCACCTTCGCTCCGGCGTGATTTCCCGTCGACTCGCTCGACCAAACGTTGTTCCGTTTTCATAGGTATGATCATCCCTTAACCCTCTCCAATATTTGTTTTATAGCTAACCTCGGAAAACGTGTGCCCCTAGGTGAAAAACAGCGTCCAAATTGGACGGACAGACCCAATTCTGGAATCGCAGAAATCCAGAATGACCACCCATATTGCCGAGTTCGTATCTCCCACCACAGAGATCCAAATTCGGTGATTCTTTTTGATACCTGTAGAATACCTGACCTAGTTTATTTTCTGTAAAATAACCCTATGCTATTAGTCGCTGTGGACATAATTATATTCTTCTTCATTTCTTCTTCCAATTTTTCACTTCAAGTAAGTTTTCTTCTTTTTCTTCTCTTCCTTCTTCCATTTCTTACTTTCATGTGAACCCTAACCCTACATTCTTCCCCAACCTAGGTGGGTAGAGCTTAGATTTGGAGTTGGAGCTAGATTTGGGAGCTTGGAAGCTTGATTTGGAGGATTTGGAGCATTTTGGAGATTTTGGCTTGGGATTCCAACTCCCAAGAGGTAAACCCTAATTTTCTCCCTTGTAATTATTTTTATATAGTGTAATTAATAGTTTAGAACCTTTCTAGACCCTTAGGCTACCCGTGGGAGGAAGTTGGAACTAGTTTGGTTGGGTTTAGAGACTTTAACATTAGGTTTTGTGTCAATTTCGGGTGGAATCCGAATTTGGCCCAATTTTGGGTGATGCCCTAGGTTAGATGGACCTAGGTAGACGTTGTCGGGTGTCTTGAGGGTGAGTGCATGTCTTCGTTCGGACACGGGAAGCCGCGTCGCGGAGAAACGGGCATTTCGGGCGAATTTGGGGCTTTTCGTCGTCGTCGATTCTAAGTGCATGTGCGTTTCTGCCACGGACCTAGAATCGACGCGGGAGCGCATTTTCTAGGATCTAGACATCGTGTAGAGCGCATGGGTAAATTTTGGGCCGATTCCGAGTTCGTTTGGTGTGCGTTTCAGGAGGTTTTCCGAGCCGCGCACCACGTGTTCGTCGAAATGACCGAACGGCCATTTTGACTTGGTTTCCTCGTTTCGGGCTTGTGCGCGCGTTGGGTTAGTATCGGAGAATGTGTGCTAGAGTTTTTGAGTTATATTTTATATATTTATAGGCGTTGGTGAGTGTCGGGGTCGTTGGGCGTGCGTAGGTGGGGCGTTGTGAGCGTTGTGTGCATCGTTGTGGTAGTGTTGTGTTTGTGTATATATGTCTCTCTATATATATTTATTTGTGTGTGTGTTCCTATATATATATATATATATATATATATATATTCTATTTATATATATATATGTGTGGTTATGTGTTTGTGAGTGTGTTAGTGAGTGCTAGTGTATGTGTGTAGGTGAGTGCTTGTGTGAGTGTGTGCTAGTGTGTAGGTGAGTGTGTGTGAGTGTGAGTGAGTGCCTATATATATATATATATATGAGTTTCAGTTTATGTATATATGTATTTATATATATATGTAGGAGTGTTTGTGTGTGGGGTTGTGTGTTTGTGAGAGTGTGTGTGAGAGTGTGTGTGAGGGTGTGTGAGTGTGAGTGTGTGTGAGGGTATATGTATTTATGTTTGAGTGTGTGAGTGTGTATGTGTATATATATATAAATATATGAGTGTAGATATATATGTGTGTATATATATATAGATGTGTGTTTATATATGTATAGATATATGTGTGTGCTTATGTGTGTGTGTTGATAGTGTTGTGAGTGTGTGTGTGTATTAGTGTGTGAGTGTGCTAGTGTGTGTGTTAGAGTGTGTAGATGAGTGTGAATATATATATAGATATCTAGTTATATATATATAGATGTATATATATGTATATATATATATGTATATATATATAGGGGTGTGTGTATGTGTATGTGAGATGAGAGGGGGGGCAGAACCTGCTGCAAGCAGCAGCAGAATCAGCAGCAGCAGTAGCATAGAGCACAGCAGCAGCAGTAACAGGTAGCAGGGCAGCAGCAAATCCAGCATCAGTGGCAGCAGCATACGCAGTAGCAGCCGCAGCAAACGCAGCGCTAGCAACAGCAGCAAGCTCCAGAGTAGCGAGGGCTAGTGAGGGAGGAAGAGAGATTGATATATATATATATGTTGATAGATAGATATATAAATAGATAGATAGATAGGTAAATAGCTAGATAGATAGATATATGAGATAAATAGATAGATAGACTAATAGATAGATAGATAGGTATCTATAGATTTGTTAGATAGATAGTTAGTTAAATAGATAAATAGATAATTAGTTAGATAGATGCATAGATAGATAAATAGGTATATGTTAGATAGATCAATAGATATCTCTAGATAGGTAAATATTAGATAGATAGTTAGATACTTAGATTGATAGATAGACATAAACATAGATAGGTAAATGTTTAGATAGATAGATAGATTGATAGATAGCTAAATATTAGATAGATAGTTAGATATCCATATCTATATGCATAGATATATATATAGATATATACATAGCTAGATAGATAGTTAGATATCTAGGTATAGATATATATATTTATGTGTATAGGTAAGATAATGGGTATGAGTATATATGTGTGTGGATATATATGTATATAGGTAGATACCTACTTAGATATATATATATATATATGGTAGATATCTATATTACCTAGCCTAGGTTAATAACTAGGTGCATAATTAGTAGCTAGATAGCTAGTTAGAGGAGTTTAGAGCGGTATCTCAATACCTTGAGATATCCAAGGTATTGAGTTTCGAGCGGAGTTTTTGAGCAATAGCCTAGGAATAGTATTGGAGTGATTTTTATATGTATATGTGTATATATTTACGCGTGCTAGCATAGGTTTTAGCGGGTTTAGGCGGGGTGCGTAGCCTAGGTTGAGGTATCGGATACCGAGGGTATCCCGGTATCTCAAGGAGGCGAGTTTGTGAGTTTTCTAGCTTAATGACCTCGGTTTGACCTAAAATTTCAGGAGCACCCTAGGTTGACCCAGACTTGACCGTAGTTGACTCGGTTGACCGCCAAAGTCAACTTTTGACCTAGTTTTGACCCAGAGTTGACTTTTTGGACCCAGAGTTGACTTTTTGACCCAGATTTCACCGGTTTGACCCGTTTGACCTAGAACGACCCTAGAAGCCTATTTTTAGTTATTTTATATCTGTTTAACTCATTAGAACCCTGTTTAACCTTGTTTTTCGTATTAGGTCCTTGCGACACCGGTTCGGATCGCCAGTTGCTCAGGACGTCAGGCGAGTACATTCTCTGATAGTTTTCATTATCTGATGATTATTATGATTCAGCTTCTAGTATAGTATCATCTGATTATTTTGGCATAATACGGGACACTGACTGGTATTACTGGATTTATTTACTTGCGACACGTACATTTCATGTTTCTGGCCTCTATTCTAGAATCACTACTGGCATCACCTACATGCATCATTCATGTTCAGACTGGACTCATCTTGATTTGCGTGTCGGGTCTTGGATCCACTTGTATTAGTCGGGGCGGGGAAATACTCGAGTAGACATGTAAACATTCCTATCTGGCATCATCAGGAATTACTCCCTCTGGTCTAATCTGGAATGATAGCAGCCGCGCACCCAGTGCGCGGTGAGCCGTACTTACCCCTAGCCGTTTACATGTCGAAACAAGTATTTCAAAGACACCGAGTTCATTCTTTATAGTCTGGACTCTCATGCATTTCTTGACTTGTCTCACTTACATGTTTCTGGACTTGACTCACTACATATTTTTCATGCTGGACTCACTACACGTTCATGTGCACGGACTTGATCTTAGCTTAGATTTATTGTATCTTGCAGTTATTACTATCTTGCTCTGATATCCATGCATCTTTACCTTTATGCACCAGTTATACATATTTTCTTGTTTCATACTTGCTTCATTCTTCTTGCTACTTGCTATAACTGTTTTATAGTTTTTATCATTTAAATGGAACTGCTGCTAGAGATGTACTTGCTCCAGTCCTGACTGGACATATTTTTCAGAGTATCCGGAGGATTAGTGTCCGACGTTTTATGGACCTGAGCCTGTCGATGGTGCAGACAGGGACCCTCTAGTTTAGGGGTGATTTTCGAGTTGGTAGCCGGGATCACTGGGACTTTGTTGTTATTTTTATTAGCTTTTAGCACCGGATTTGTCTCCGGTTTTAGATTGAGAACCTTGTTTGTATATTATTTTGGACATTGTTGTATTATTATTTGATGTTATGGTTGTTGTAGTAGTTGTTGTTGGTTAGACTTTATAGTTGTTAGATCTCTGTGTTATCTTATCGTGCTTAGATTCGTGATTGAGTACTTGATTATCATTGTGATATTTGCTCTTCCGTTTGGAGTTGAGATATTGACAGGTTTATATTGTTTGTGTGGTTCCCCTCCTTTTGGAGAGGTCATGGCCGATTTTTGTGTGAGATTATTATTTAGTTAGTTGACCTAGACAGCGTTCTACCGCCGATGCTGCGGCGTAGGCTGGACGTACCCACGACTCATGCCCGATTTTCCGGGTGCGGGTCGTGACACGTTTTTGGTGGCGGCCCATGCAGGTCTCGATTCGCAATTAGTGCGATGTCGTGGTGGTACAACAACTTAGTTGTACTGCTGCGAGCCTGCTATAGGATCTAGGATCTAGGATGAGAGTGTACTCAATCACGACTAGGAACAATTCAAATCTAATTATTCTGAAATTGTTTCTTTTGAAATATTACTATCCTTCTTTGATGATATCGTATCTTGCGCCGTATTAACTTCTTTTGATCTGTGTTCAGGATGCCTCCGAAGACACGATCCCATCGTACCGTTCTAGCAGTTGCCTCGGAGAGGTCTGCTACCTCTCGTCCAGCTCGTATTCAGGCAGCTGCTACCGCTCCACTCACCACTCCTGCGGTTGAGGGAGCATCTGCTTCTTTCGGGGATCCTCCTTCACCTGTCGATCCGAGGACTACCCCAGTCGTTCCGGTGGTTCCTCCACCACTTCCTGCTCCAGTAGATGCCACACAGTTGTTTGCGTTCTTCAGGGAGATGATGGACGCGCAGCACCGTCAGGTGGATGTGATGAGGCTGGGCATTGAGAACGCCCACCAGGTGGCCATGACAGCAGTGGATAGGGTGGCACAGAATCAGCCACAGGCAGATCAGATTCAGCATCCGAGGCCAGGCAGTATTATTGACTTCCAGAGGATGCGGCCCAAGGAGTTCCGTGGTACAGAAGGGATCCTGTACGCAGATGACTGGATAGAGCAGATTGAGGGCATCTTCAGGCTGGCACAGATTCCAGACAGCATGCAGATAGAGGCAGCGGGCAGTCAGATGTTCGACCTCGCCTTGACATGGTATCGCACAGATACGAGGATTGCGGCGCCAGGGCTTACTTGGGAGGCTTTCAAGAGGCTTTTTAAGGAGAAGTTTTTCCCAGATGTGGCGCTCAGTGCTTTGGAGAGCCAGTTCGAGGCACTCGTCCAAGGGAGCATGACAGTGGACGAGTACGCAGCGAAGTTCTGCCGTCTGGGCAGATTTGTAGATGGCTTGAGTGAGGCAGCCAAGACGAGAAAGTTTCGTAAGGGCTTGGTTATGGCGGTCAAGTCTTTGACCAGGAGCGACCGCGAGGCGACTTTTGAGCAGATAGTAGGAGATGCTCAGAGAGAAGAGGATGACTTGGAGCTCAAGTCCAAGAGAGGCAGGGATGATTCAGGCAGTGCCAGTGGTAGTGCGGGACCAGCTAAGCGTCCCTATGTGTCGAAGGCAGCGCAACAGGGTCAGGATCAGAGGGTGCCCACTTGTGCCTACTGCAGGAAGGCAGGACACACCTGGGATGTTTGTAGGAGGAGGCTGAAGGTGTGTTTGTTCTGTGGATCCGCTGCTCACCAGATGCGAGATTGCCCCACTGCACCTCCATTGGGTGGAGCACAGGATCAGAGAGTTGGAGCTAGGCCATCTGTGGCACAGCATCATGCCCCGCACCAGCAGAGGGATACACCCCAGCAGGGCAGGGCTTATGCATTGACGGTCGAGGAGGCCGATGCTACGGATGTCGGGTTAGCAGGTCTGTCTCTTGTTTCTTCTTCCTGTCCTTTCCATTCCTTGTGGTGTGCTTCATTAGTACCTGTTAGACTTTTTGTGCTGTGGTAGATAGTTTAGTGACCCTGATTAAGACTGTGATAACACGACCAGTAGGACCTTGATCTTGTATGTTGTTTAGGTAGAATTTCTTGACTGTGCTTGTTGGGGGTTTGACCTAGAGAGAGTGTGATTGACTTTAAATTTCGAGGACAAAATTTTCTAAGGAGGATAGGCTTGTCACCACCCCATTTCCAGAGCCGGGTATTTTTTTTTATTTTTAATTTAGTTAATTGTGGATTATTTATATTTAATTGTATTTATATTTAATTATTGATTGTATTATATTTTTTATTGTTTGTTTTAGGATTTTGGCTAGCGTGGAGCCATGTCAGACCCTAGTGGACCCATGTCCGACCCAGCCCACACCCTTGTGAGAATTATTTTGGGGCTTAGATTTATTATTTTATTTTTAGGAGGTTAGTTGGAGAGATTTGGAACTAGTTTGAGTGCTTTTGGAACCCGGAACCCGAAACCAAGTCATGTAGGGGCATTTTGGGTATTTGAAAACTTGGCAACCCCTTTATTCATGCTCCCACCCGACCAAACCCCCATTCCCGCAGCATACACAGCAGCCCCCATCCCCTTTTCTTCTTCTTCACTTCTTCTTCTTCTCTACTCCTTCTTCTTCTTCTTCTTCTTCTTCTTCATTTCTTCTTCCAATTTTTCACTTCAAGTAAGTTTTCTTCTTTTTCTTCTCTTCCTTCTTCCATTTCTTACTTTCATGTGAACCCTAACCATACATTCTTCCCCAACCTAGGTGGGTAGAGCTTAGATTTGGAGTTGGAGCTAGATTTGGGAGCTTGGAAGCTTGATTTGGAGGATTTGGAGCATTTTGGAGATTTTGGCTTGGGATTCCAACTCCCAAGAGGTAAACCCTAATTTTCTCCCTTGTAATTACTTTTATATAGTGTAATTAATAGTTTAGAACCTTCCTAGACCCTTAGGCTACCCGTGGGAGAAAGTTGGAACTAGTTTGGTTGGGTTTAGAGACTTTAACATTAGGTTTTGTGTCAATTTTGGGTGGAATCCGAATTTGGCCCAATTTTGGGTGATGCCCTAGGTTAGATGGACCTAGGTAGTTGTCGGGTGTCTTGAGGGTGAGTGCGTGTCTTCGTTCGGACACGGGAAGCCGCGTCGCGGAGAAATGGGCATTTCGGGCGAATTTGGGGCTTTTCGTCGTCGCCGATTCTAAGTGCATGTGCGTTTCCGCCACGGACCTAGAATCGACGCGGGAGTGCATTTTCTAGGATCTAGACATCGTGTAGAGCGCATGGGTAAATTTTGGGCCGATTCCGAGTTCGTTTGGTGTGCGTTTCAGGAGGTTTTCCGAGCCGCGCACCACGTGTTCGTCGAAATGACCGAACGGCCATTTCGACTTGGTTTCCTCGTTTCGGGCTTGTGCGCGACGCGTTGGGTTAGTATCGGAGAGTGTGTGCTAGAGTTTTTGAGTTATATTTTATATATTATAGGCGTGGTGAGTGTCGGGGTCGTTGGGCGTGCGTAGGTGGGACGTTGTGTGCATCGTTGTGGTAGTGTTGTGTTTGTGTATATATGTCTCTATATATATATTTATTTGTGTGTGTGTTCCTATATATATATATATATATATATATATATATATATATATATATATATATATATATATATTCTATTTATATATATATATGTGTGGTTATGTGTTTGTGAGTGTGTTAGTGAGTGCTAGTGTATGTGTGTAGGTGAGTGCTTGTGTGAGTGTGTGCTAGTGTGTAGGTGAGTGTGTGTGAGTGTGAGTGTGAGTGAGTGCCTATATATATATATATATATATATATATATATATATATATATATATATATATGAGTTTCAGTTTATGTATATATGTATATATATATATGTAGGAGTGTTTGTGTGTGGGGTTGTGTGTTTGTGAGAGTGTGTGTGAGAGTGTGTGTGAGTGTGTGTGAGGGTATATGTATTTATGTTTGAGTGTGTGAGTGTGTATGTGTATATATATATAAATATATGAGTGTATATATATATATATGTGTGTATATATATATAGATGTGTGTTTATATATGTATAGATATATGTGTGTGCTTATGTGTGTGTGTTGATAGTGTTGTGAGTGTGTGTGTGTATTAGTGTGTGAGTGTGCTAGTGTGTGTGTTAGAGTGTGTAGATGAGTGTGAATATATATATAGATATCTAGTTATATATATATAGATGTATATATATGTATATATATATATATATATATATATATATATATATGTATATATATATAGGGGTGTGTGTATGTGTATGTGAGATGAGAGGGGGGGGGGGTGGGGCAGAACCTGCTGCAGCAGCAGCAGAATCAGCAGTAGCATAGAGCACAGCAGCAGCAGTAACAGGTAGCAGCTGCAGCAGCAAATCCAGCATCAGTGGCAGCAGCATACGCAGTAGCAGCCGCAGCAAACGCAGCGCTAGCAACAGCAGCAAGCTCCAGAGTAGCGAGGGCTAGTGAGGGAGGAAGAGAGATTGATATATATATATGTTGATAGATAGATATATAAATAGATAGATAGATAGGTAAATAGCTAGATAGATAGATATATGAGATAAATAGATAGATAGACTAATAGATAGATAGATAGGTATCTATAGATTTGTTAGATAGATAGTTAGTTAAATAGATAAATAGATAATTAGTTAGATAGATGCATAGATAGATAAATAGGTATATGTTAGATAGATCAATAGATATCTCTAGATAGGTAAATATTAGATAGATAGTTAGATACTTAGATTGATAGATAGACATAAACATAGATAGGTAAATGTTTAGATAGATAGATAGCTAAATATTAGATAGATAGTTAGATATCCATATCTATATGCATAGATATATATATAGATATATACATAGCTTGATAGATAGTTAGATATCTAGGTATAGATATATATATTTATGTGTATAGGTAAGATAATGGGTATGAGTATATATGTGTGTGGATATATATGTATATAGGTAGATACCTACTTAGATATATATATATATATATATATATATATATATATATATATATATATGGTAGATATCTATATTACCTAGCCTAGGTTAATAACTAGGTGCATAATTAGTAGCTAGATAGCTAGTTAGAGGAGTTTAGAGCGGTATCTCAATACCTTGAGATACCGAGGTATCTCAATACCTTGAGATATCCAAGGTATTGAGTTTCGAGCGGGGTTTTTGAGCAATAGCCTAGGAATAGTATTGGAGTGATTTTTATATGTATATGTGTATATATTTACGCGTGCTAGCATAGGTTTTAGCGGGTTTAGGCGGGGTGCGTAGCCTAGGTTGAGGTATCGGATACCGAGGGTATCCCGGTATCTCAAGGAGGCGAGTTTGTGAGTTTTCTAGCTTAATGACCTCGGTTTGACCTAAAATTTCAGGAGCACCCTAGGTTGACCCAGACTTGACCGTAGTTGACTCGGTTGACCGCCAAAGTCAACTTTTGACCTAGTTTTGACCCAGAGTTGACTTTTTGGACCCAGAGTTGACTTTTTGACCCAGATTTCACCGGTTTGACCCGTTTGACCTAGAACGACCCTAGAAGCCTATTTTTAGTTATTTTATATCTGTTTAACTCATTAGAACCCTGTTTAACCTTGTTTTTCGTATTAGGTCCTTGCGACACCGGTTCGGATCGCCAGTTGCTCAGGACGTCAGGCGAGTACATTCTCTGATAGTTTTCATTATCTGATGATTATTATGATTCAGCTTCTAGTATAGTATCATCTGATTATTTTGGCATAATACGGGACACTGACTGGTATTACTGGATTTATTTACTTGCGACACGTACATTTCATGTTTCTGGCCTCTATTCTAGAATCACTACTGGCATCACCTACAGGCATCATTCATGTTCAGGCTGGACTCATCTTGATTTGCGTGTCGGGTCTTGGATCCACTTGTATTAGTCGGGGCGGGGAAATACTCGAGTAGACATGTAAACATTCCTATCTGGCATCATCAGGAATCACTCCCTCTGGTCTAATCTGGAATGATAGCAGCCGCGCACCCAGTGCGCGGTGAGCCGTACTTACCCCTAGCCGTTTACATGTCGAAACAAGTATTTCAAAGACACCGAGTTCATTCTTTATAGTCTGGACTCTCATGCATTTCTTGACTTGTCTCACTTACATGTTTCTGGACTTGACTCACTACACATTTTTCATGCTGGACTCACTACACGTTCATGTGCACGGACTTGATCTTAGCTTAGATTTCTTGTATCTTGCAGTTATTACTATCTTGCTCTGATATCCATGCATCTTTACCTTTATGCACCAGTTATACATATTTTTTTGTTTTATACTTGCTTCATTCTTCTTGCTACTTGCTATAACTGTTTTATAGTTTTTATCATTTAAATGGAACTGCTGTTAGAGATGTACTTGCTCCAGTCCTGACTGGACATATTTTTCAGAGTATCCGGAGGATTGGTGTCCGACGTTTTATGGACCTGAGCCTGTCGATGGTGCAGACAGGGACCCTCTAGTTTATGGGTGATTTCCGGGTTGGTAGCCGGGATCACTGTGACTTTGTTGTTGTTTTTATTAGCTTTTAGCACCGGATTTGTCTCCGGTTTTAGATTGAGACCTTGTTTGTATATTATTTTGGACATTGTTGTATTATTATTTGATGTTGTGGTTGTTGTAGTAGTTGTTGTTGGTTAGACTTTATAGTTGTTAGATCTCTGTGTTATCTTATCGTGCTTAGATTCGTGATTGAGTACTTGATTATCATTGTGATATTTGCTCCTCCGTTTGGAGTTGAGATATTGACAGGTTTATATTGTTTGTGTGGTTGCCCTCCTTTTGGAGAGGTCATGGCCGATTTTTGTGTGAGATTATTATTTAGTTAGTTGACCTAGACAGCGTTCTACAGCCGATGCTGCGGCGTAGGCTGGACGTACCCACGACTCATGTCCGATTTTCCGGGTGCGGGTCGTGACAGCAGCCTAGTAACGGCACTAGAGCAGGCAGACCTACCAGCACGACGACCAACGACGGGCTCTATTTCTGATTTTTGCCAGCTGAAGCCTCGTACCTTCTCAGGCAAAGAAGAGCCCACTGAAGTTCATGAGTGGCTCACCAACACTCAACATCAACTAGAAGCAGCTGAACTTCCAAAGGAACGTTGGATGACTGCCGTCAGAATGCAGTTGACGGATAATGTGCATCACTGGTGGCTATCTGAGGAAGCACGGCTCGGACCAGACCGAGTCACTTGGGAAGAATTCTCTAGACTCTTTCAGGGGATGTACATTCCAGCTATCGCTTGATCAGAACTTCGGGACAAGTTCAATCACCTTACTCAGGATACTAAGACGGTGGAAGAGTACAACGCTGAGTTCATTCGTCTAAGTCGCTTCGCTCCAACATTGATCCCGACAGAAGAAGAGAAGGCTGAGAAATTCTTCGACGGACTAAACATTGAGCTACAGAAACTAATTGGATCCGTTGCACCTACCTCGTACTCTGACGTCCTTGCTGCAGCACGACTCATTGAGCGCGTCATCAGGAGAGAGATCAGTCTGAAACGGACTTCCACTTCAGCACCACAGAAGAAGTTGCAAAAAGACCTCACGTACACCAGCCACCAGAAGCATCTCCACAGGCAATACCTGTTTGTCCATATTGTCGCCGGCGAGGTCATATAGAGAGCGAGTGCAGACGAAAGAAGAGATTATGCATAGTCTGCGGATCCAGTCAGCATTTATTAAAGGAATGCCCTGAGCGTCGAGACAGAGCACCAAAGGGTAACCAGCAAGCGAGGCCAGCCTCTCCAGCATTGGAAGCACCGCAAACGGAAGCTCAAGAAGTCCTACCACCAGCTCCAGCAGGGTATCAGCCGATGCCACCCTTGATACCCCAGGAACTACTCTTCCAGCAGGCTCAACAACAGAAGAATCGACTGCAAGGACGTGAGCAAGCCCTGACGATGACAATGGAGAACGCGCAGACTCGTGGAGTAGCCAATGCGCGTAAGTGATTTGTAGTTATCCGTTTCTAGTCTTGTTGTAGCTCGTGCCTCTTGGTTCGTGACCTCAGCCCCAACCTAGTAATTTGCAACTTGTTAATAATAACCTGGTTTTCATAACAGTTGTAGTTTTCTTGTCTTAACTAGATTTTCTCTGGAAGTGCATAACTTTCATTGTTAGGGAAACAGTAATTCCCTAAGTATCTTGCGATGTGTTTTGCGAACGATGCTTGCGATCGCGTCATCTCTGTTGGCCGGTTATTCTTTGATTGCGATGATGCAATCCTCTTAAGGGGAGTAGATTGTAAACCCCCTGATTTTTCAAAATTTTAAAAAAAACTGGATTTTTCACAATTTTCTAGAATTTTTTAGGATTTTTCTATAATTTAAAAACAGGGTTTTAATTATTCACTGATTTTTAAATGATAATAAACAATATTAAAATATTATGAAAATAATATTTTTGGGTGTAAAATAAAAAACTGGACTTAGGGTAATTTTTCTGGAATTTATCGGGCCCCGGACCTATTTTTAAACACCTAAAAACTAATTAATTAATTAATTAATTATTAATTTATTTAAATAAATAAAACCTAATAACCCAGCCCGGCCCGGCCCATTGGGCCCGAGCCCGGCCCAGCCCTAGCGGGTCGGGTCGGATCCGCCAGACCCGACCCGAGACCCGCTAGCCCGCTCCCCCTGTCACCCGCACGGCCCGCGTCGTCCGCCGCACCCTCCCGCCGCGATTTCCGCCGCCCCGCTCGGCCATGCGCCGCCTCGCCCGGCCACGCGTCCCGTCCGCGTCCCCACGACCCCCAGCCCCTCCGCCTTGCCAGGCGCCACCCTCTCCCTCACTCCACCTATAAAAAACCCCCTCCGGCCGGATCTCCCTCACCCGACGCCGCCCGCTCCGCACGTCGCAGCCACCGCCTCACCCCCTCGCCGCCCTCGCCCCCTCCTCCGGCCAGCAGAGCCACCGCCGCCCTCCTCCTTCCCAGTGGCCCTCGAGAGCAGCAGCAGCGGGCCAGAGCTCCGCCGAGCCCCGGCCGGCCTTGACCCGCCGGCTCCTCGCCGCCACCCGCGCCGCCCGAGCCCGGCCGCCTCCGGCGAATATCCGACCGCCCCCGGCCACCCTCCGCCGAGCTCCGGCAACGGCTTCGGCCTGAAACCCTAACCCTAATTTTATCCCTGAATCCGACACGTGTCGGACACGAGTCGGACACGACGAATCCTCGATTTTTCGGTCATGTTCAGGTACTTGTAACTTTCATCCTGTATCTCCAATTTCGATTCCGCAAATTGCGTTGCGAAGCCTGTATGACCCTCTCGGTGCCCGGACAAACCGTTTGGGACATCGCGTCCTGTGGTGATCGCACACCGCGATCCAAAAATAGGAAAAATCAAACCCTGTTTCACCCCGGAACTGGGTACGCCCCGCCAAACGGGACGACTTGGTCGCGCACGGTCTTCACAGATACGTGCGCGTCGTTGATACGGACGTGCATGATTTTGCAGAAGTTGATTCGGGTGTGCGTGCACACCGGGATCAACGCGTATCCGCGGACATCGCCCCGTATCTGACTTTTCTGTAATTCACCCTAACTTTGTGTACGCACGTCGGATTGAAACGAAACTTGTGCCATCGGACTCGTAGCGATATGCTGGTCCTGTGAGCCAAGTTTGGTTCGATTCTGAGAACGTTGACAAAATCGCGTGTCGTGGGCCCCACAAGCCCCGCTCGACGGACGATTTTGGGTTCGGCTCATCGAAATTCAATTCTGAAAGTTCCGTTGGGTTCGTATCATCGTTCCTGACCTGTTGACACTAAATTTGATAAATTTGGAGACCTTTGACCCTAACGCATTTTTCGGTGCAAAGCGGGCCCACATGGGGACCCCGTTTTGACCCGAAACTGTCGTTTTTGCCCTTGTCTCCAAATTGGACCCAAGGACATGCATTTTTAGCTGATTGATATTTTCTGGATCTGATGGTGATGTTTATTTCAGCAACCGGAGTAGCGCCTGCAAATCCAACTGAAGTCAGAGCCGAAATCAGAGCCGGAACCACAGGCAAGTGTACCTTGCCAAACCCTGCAGCTTGCTATTTATTTTCTGGACTTAATTATGCATCAGTGGGCAAGTAAAGCTTGTCAATTCTTAGTAGTTCCTGTGTTAATATTTTGCTGGATTTCTTGTGTAAAATCATATAAACTTGTTTTAACTGCTTAACCTAGGAAACGTGCGACGTACTTAGTGTCCGATCATAGTCGGGTGCCAACCCCGTACGCTGAGTTGGGTACGTCATTAGTGATGGACATTCGATACCCTTACTCTTGGTACTTGTCTTATCAAGTACTCCAGAACCCAGGACACTTGACACTATTCATGGACAGAATCTTCCTGAGATACTCGTGGCGATTCTGTATAGGATACAGGACTTGACAGAGATATTTATTTATAGACAGTATGACTTGTTGCATTAGTTATAATCCCGCTGACATGGACATGAGACGTTATGGTCATGATATGCGTGATTACATTGGGTGGGGAGAGACACACAGGCTACAGGTTGATTTTATATTATGCCGGCGTCTTAGTCTCCCATCGTGAGCTAGACAACTACATGATATCACTGCTACCCGGCTCCCCGACACCGAGCTTGTAGTAGTTTCAGCCTGGGTTCTTGTACTACTCTCATGTTGCATTTTACTTAGCTGGTTACATAGTTTACCCTATTGCTTATTTATTTCTGCACTGCTTATATTTGGCTTGTATTATCTGTACCTTGCTATGTCCCCTGAGGACCTGGAATGGATGATGTCCCCAGGTATAGCCGAGGAGATCCATCCAGAGATACCCCGTACAGGAGCACTTCCAGGAGCTGTACCAGGACCTGAGGCAGAGATCGTACCAGAGGACTTCTCCTGAGCATTGGCCGTATGTAGTTAGTTATTTCTATTTCCAGTTGATTATTTCATGTCTATTTGCATTATTGTACCAGACATATTCTCGGATTGTTTCCCGAGGAATTTATTAAGATTTGACAGTTATTTCTATTTGCATTACTCTGTCTTTTAATCTGTGATTATCTGTTGTGGATGAGAATAGAATAATCCGTGACTTGTAACAATTGCCCTAATTCCTGTTAGACTACAGCTTAAGCATGCCCTGATGGATCCATTAAATTGGGTTGTCCATCGGTGCGTACTGCTGGCCATTGCCACGTGCCCTGTCCCTCGTCATTTTGGGACTGGGGCGTGACAGTTCGGTTGTCGGGTTCTCCATGAACCGACTCACGTAGCCCACCGCGTACGAGATGTCTAGGCGCGTGTGCACCAAGTACCGAAGGCTCCCGACGATGATCCTGTAGGATGTAGCGTCAGTCGGAGGGGCTGAGCTGTAAAACCCCTATTTCTAAAAAACCGTATTTATTATTTTTTTATTAATTAATAATTTAATTATGGTAATTATGGGCTAAATAGGAGAAATAGATTTTTAATAATTTTTATGTTAGGTGTTCGGGCACTTAGATGACTTGTGGGACCATCAGAAAATTTTCGGAATTTATTTCATGTAGGAGACCTCTTGAGCAGTTGCTAGCCTAATGGTGTGCATTATTCTAATCCATGAATTTTTATGAGTATATATATATATATATATATATATATATATATATATATATATATGTATATACAAATATATATATGTATATATATATTTTATAAAGAGAAGAAAGGAAAAGAATTATTAATTAATAACTAACTAAGTATTTAATAAGAATAATAATAATAATATAATATCAATTAGTAATAATAATAACTACCTATTCTTCCAATTCTTAGTAACTTAGCAACTTGTTTGCTCTCAACAGCCGCCCACTTCAGCAGAATTCCAGAGGACCCCGCCCCTTTAGTATACTGCTCGCAAGCAACAACCTAGCATAGTTCCAAACCCGACCCTTCACCCTTTGGCCGCCAACCATCCAACTCTCTCTTTCCTATATAATATATATATATATATAGTTATATCCCAAAAACCCTAACCTAAAATCTCCAGACCTCCTCTTCCCATCTAGAGCCGTCACCGCAGCCAGAGAAGCCCCGCCAAGCCATCCAACCATCCCGTCGACGCCGACCTCGCGCCCTGCAGATTCCCACTCGAGGCACCTTCGCTCCGGCGTGATTTTCCGTCGACTCGCTCGACCAAACGTTGTTCCGTTTTCATAGGTATGGTCATCCCTTAACCCTCTCCAATATTTGTTTTATAGATAACCTCGGAAAACGTGTGCCCCTAGGTGAAAAACAGCGTCCAAAGTGGACGGACAGACCCAATTCTGGAATCGCAGAAATCCAGAATGACCACCCATATTGCCGAGTTCGTATCTCCCACCACAGAGATCCGAATTCGGTGATTCTTTTTGATACCTGTAGAATACCTGACCTAGTTTATTTTCTGTAAAATAACCCTATGCTATTAGTCGCTGTGGACATAATTATATTCGTCACAAAACTGCGCGCACCCACTTTTTCCGGTTTTCCAAAAGTTGGAAAACGGAGCGCGCCCCGCCAAACGGGACCGCCCCGCCGTGTACCAAGTGTACCGAATGGTGCACGCAGCGTAACCGGACACGTGAAAATTCGTGGGGACTGATTCGGGGTGTGCACGCCGGAATCAGACCGTATCCGCGGACACATCCCGTGTCGCAACTTTTGTGGAACTAGTGCGTATTTTGTGCACGCTTGTCAGATTGCGACAAAACTTGCGCCACTGGACTCGTGATAACGCGCTGGTCTTGTGACCCAATTTTTACGCATTTCTGAGATGGTTGACCAGATCGCCAATTGGCGGGCCCCACCGTTGACTTTTTGGACAAAATTCTGTTCGGCCCATCGGAATCCATATTTGGACATACCGTTGGGTTCGTATTGACATTTAGAGTTGTTTGACCTATAGTTGTCCCATTTAGAGACTGTTACCCTTGGCACGCTTTTCGGTGCAAAGTGGGCCACATGTGGATCCCACTTTTACCCGAAATTACCGTTTTGCCCCTGTGTCCAAATTGGACGAAAGGGATGTGCTTTTTAGCTATTTTTCTCATTCTGGGAACGTTGGTGATGTTTATTTCAGCATCCAGAGACATTTGTTCTGTGGCCATAGCTTTTGATCCTGTGCGTTTGACTTCTGGACAGTACACCTTGCAGCTTTCTTACCAGGCAAGATACCTTGCCAAATTATTACAGTACCTTTACATGCTATTTATATTTCGTTATAGTTATTGCATTTCTATTTAGTCTTGCATGTGTAGTTTCTTTTCAGTCATTACTATATATTAGATATGTTGACACACACATGACACTTAGTATCATAGAGGACAATCATTAGGCGTATGGGCTTTAACCACTCTGGTAACACCGTAGTCACTAGCACGCACTATGGTGGGTCGTGTCCGATGGTCGCTACCCCCGAGGTATGTCGATTGATGGAGTCCGAGGGTCGCTACCCCCGAGGTATGTCGGCTGATGATGTTCATGGACGAGCGTGAGGTTGTGAGGATTAGATCGAGTAGACTACCCTTGCCCATACGTCGAAAAGTTGTCCTCACTTGCATTCATATAGATTGTCTTGTACAGCGTACTTATTTATTTTCACATTATATGCATGTTTACTGTATTCAAGTTGGCTCGTATTTTCTGTATCTTGTTACGTCCCTCTGAGGACCTGGTCCGCTGCCAGGTGTATCTGCTCTTGAGTATTTGCAGGAGTACGGGCCGGGACCTGACACACTATTTTCTGTCGAGGAGATCTTACCTTCTGAGCATCGTCGATTATCTGGCGATGGATTCTTTTAGCTGATACACTTCTGTCTTCACATTATTTTATATTGGAGATTTTACACTCCTCTCCCATTTTAGTTTTGGATATAGTCATTGGTAGTGGATTTGTCTCCACCCGACTATTATTTTAGATATTTCAGACTCCTTATTCTAGTTTAGTATTTCTTTTCTATGACTTGTTGTGTGGATGAGATTAGCATATCTGTGACTTGTGACATTATATATACCACATGTGAGTTTATATTCATATTACAGCGTACGTATGGGTTATGGTTTCTATATATTGTAGTTGCCATATCCATGCGGCTGGCATGCTTACGTGTTCCTAGTCCTACGTATTTGGGACTGGGGCGTGACAGAGCTTACCTTGCTTAGTTTGAACCTCGGTTCCATAGGGACGTGGCACGGGTTACAATTCACCATGTCACTATTCTCCAAGATTTTGAGCGCATACGCCTCCTGACTGAGGGTGATGAAGCCATTGGACTGCTGCACCTTGATGCCGAGGTAGAAAGTGAGCAATCCCAAGTCACTCATTTTGAACAAGGCCTTCATCTCCTCCTTGAACTTGGCAGTATCTTATGGGTCTGTTCCGGTGATGATGAGATCGTCGACGTACACACCCACAAGTAGGCGAGTTGGACCTTTACCGCGTGTATACACAGCGTGCTTCTGTGCACTCCGGTGAAAACCAAGTGACAGTAGGCAACTGTCAAGCTTGGTGTTCCAAGCCCTCGGTGCTTGCCGCAGCCCGTACAGTGCCTTGTCAAGTTTCAGCACTTTGTGCTCCTGTCCTTCGATAACAAAGCCGGGAGGTTGGGCGACGTACACCTCCTCCTTGAGGTCACCGTTGAGGAACGCCGTCTTCACGTCCATGTGGTGCACCGCCCACCCCTCATGCGCGGCGAGTGCGATCAACAAACGGACGGACTCGAGGCGAGCAACCGGCGCGAACACTTCCTCGAAGTCCACTACTTGCCTTTGCACATAGCCTTTTGCCACGAGCCGCGCCTTGTGCTTGAGGACGGTGCCGTGCTCGTCCTTCTTGAGCTTGTAGACCCACCTCAAACCGATCGGACGGTGGCCGGGTGGGAGGTCTACGAGGTGCCATGTACGATTCTTCTCAATGGAGCTCATCTCCTCAAGCATCGCTTGGCGCCAACATCGGTGTTTCTCGGCTTCAAAGAAAGTGGCAGGTTCCTCGTCAACCATGAGGAGCAGCTCATCGACATCGAGCTTGCGGACGGTGGTCGTGTCAAGCAAGCTCGCCAAGGTCCTGTACCTGCGTGGCCCGTCGTCATCGGTGTCGAGCATGGCCGAGGCGTTGGTGGGTGGCGAGACAAATTCCACTCCACGTTGTACCACCGAGTCGAATGTTTCTGCCCCGGATGTTGGCGTCAACGGCCCTGGACTGGGTGCCACTGGTGTTGATGGATCGCCACCCCCGTGCACCGGCGTGCCTGCGTGTTCAATATATGGTATAGTATACTCAACAGTAAATGTCTCACCTACATTGTCTTGCACGCCCCAGTCCCACTTGGCTTCCTCGTCGAAAATAACGTCGCGTGTGACGTGCACGCGCTTACCGGCTGGGTCGTATACCCGGTACATCTTGGTGCCGGGCTTGGAGCCGATGAAGACCATGTGCTTGCTGCGATCTTCTAGCTTCTGTAAGTTCGGCTTGACCACCTTGACGTATGCGACACAGCCGAAGGTGCGGAGGAAGTGCACGCTTGGCTTGTGTCCGTGCCATGCCTCGTACGACGTCTTGCGTGTCGGCGAGCGATTAAGGATGTAGACAGCCGTCGTGACCGCCTCGCCCCAGAACTTCCCGGGCATATCCTTTGCCTTCAGAAGACTATGCACCATCGCGACGACCGTCTGGTTCCGGCGCTCGACGACGCTGTTCTGCTATGGTGAGTACGGTGCTGTGAGTTGTCGTTTGATACCGAGGCCCACACAATACTCGCCAAATGCTACAGATGTGAACTCGCCCCCACGATCAGTACGGAGCGTGCGCAGTTTGCGCTCTGTCTCCACCTCGACATAGGCTTGAAAGTGTTTGATGGCTGTCGGCGCTTCATCCTTCGAACCAAGTAGCGTCAACCACATGTAGCGGCTGAAATCGTCGACGAGGAGCAAGAAGTAGCGCTTACCACCAGGTGTCACCGGTGTGATCGGCCCGCAGATATCACCGTGAACGAGATCTAGCAGGTTGTCAGCACAGTACTTGGTCTCCTGCGGAAATGGCGTTGCGGCGCTGCTTTCCGATAAGACAACTATCGCAGATTTGATTGACGTGTTCGATCTGTGGTAGCCCGTGCACCATGTTGCAGCGAGCTAACTTCCTGAGTGCTTCGAAGTTGAGGTGGCCAAACTGTGCATGCCAGCGCCATGCATCGTCATTGAGTCGTGCTGCTAAACACACTGGTTGTACAATATCAAGAGATAGAATGTACAGTCGGTTTCGGGCACGTTTTACCTTGGCGAGGAGGCATTGTTGACGATCTCGAATCGAGAGCACGCTGCCTTCGATCAAGACTTGGCAGCCATTCTCATCGAGCTGCCCAAGGCTGATGATATTGCTTCGTAGCTTCGGGATGAAATAGACGCCGGTGAGGGCGCGGTGCTTATCGTTCTGGCACGTAAACATCACCGTGCCACGCCCTCGGATGTCGATGACGGATCCGTCCCCAAACTTAATGGAGCCCGTGACTCCAGTGTCCAACTCGGCGAAGACCTCCTTGCAGCCAGTCATGTGGCTGCTGGCACCGGTGTCGAGGTACCATGCTTCGTCGTGGTGGTCGTCCTCCCGGCCCAGATGCACCTGAGCGTGCACCTCGTCGAGTACGACGTTGTTGGTCGTGCCCACGGTGGTCTCGGCGAGCGTGTACTCTTACGCCATCAGCAGTGCGGGCTCATCGTCGTTGACTTGCGTCAGATTGACACGCTCATCGCGCTTCGGCTTGCGGCAGTCCTTCGCCCAGTGGCCGTAGATGCCACAATTATGGCACTTACCCTTCTTGTCGCACGTGCCACCGGACGCGTTGCCGTTGCCGTAGTTCGTGTTGCCGCGGCCACGACCTCTTGGCTTGCCGCGCCCACGACCATAACTTTTGCCACCGTCGGAGTAGGCGTCGCCTTCCTTCCTCTGCTTCGTGCGAGCGAGCCACTCCTCTTCGGAGAGGAGAAGGCGGCTACTTGTGTCGCCGAAGTTGCTGCCAAGATCGTACCGCTCCTCGACGGCTAGAAGACGACCGGTAAGCTCTTCAATTGACAGCGTCTTGAGATCCACTAAAGTCTCAATGGCGATGGCGACTTGCGTGTACTTGGATGGAATGACTCGAAGGAATTTTTTAACTACCTTCTCGTCGTCCATTTCGTCGCCGAGTAGTTGCAGGTCGCTGACGAGTCCCGTGAGCCGCATCGCGAAGTCCTCGACGGACTCGCCGTCCTTGAACTTCATTGATTCGAAGTCAGCGCGCAATTTCTGCGCCTTGGCCTCGCGCACGCGCTCGACCCCCATCCGCATCATCTTCACAGCGTCCCATGCTTCCTTGGCAGTGTCTTTTACTGCCAGTGTCCGCAGCATCTCTGGCGGCACGGCACGGAGTATGAAGGACAGGGCCATCCTGTCGTCACGGTAGTCGACTTTTCCGGGTTCGATCGCCTCCCACAGGCCTTGCGCCTGCATGTTGACTCTCATTAAGAGAGCCCAATCCGCGTAGTTGGTCCGTGTCAGCATGGGGTACTTGAAGGTGAATGACGTCTCCTTCATAGATGACGACGTCGTGGGGCTTTGGTCGTCGTTGGTTGCCATAGCTCTGATACCAAATGTAAGATAAGAGGAGTATTTTATTCTTGGAATGAGTAATTTGTGTGTCATGTTCAACCTCAACTTGGCCTTTAAATAGCCATTTACAATTCTAACAGAATGCATAAAGATAGCACCGTCTAACCATTTTCTAACTAACAAATCAAAACGAATTAACCGCATAGAACAAACAAAATTCCTAAAGATTAGGAATTTGTTGAAATTCAAATAGCAACCGCTTCAACCTCCTCAACAGGATTAAATCTAACAATTTATATCCTAACCAATTGCTACAGGTATATTTATTCAGCACATAACCTTCAGGAGTTCAGGTATATGTTCTTGTCCCTGAGTCGAAGTACTCCCAGTTAATTGGAATCCATCTTATTTCTTTTCATAGGGATGGGTTAAGGTTTAAGTAGGATTATAAGCTCACCACTTAATTTGTCACAAAAGTGGAAAAAGAGAGTGACAAGTTAGAAAAAGTTGATTATTATCCAGGGGTGACATATTAACATTAGTCAATTCAGTCTAATTATCATCGATATACCTTTGTACAGGTTCTCCATACCAAATTGGATTTTTAAGAAACAAACGATTCAGTTAGAATTAAGGTCGCTTTTATGTGGAATGAATCTGATACCACCCCATCTTTGAAATGTTTGGTTAACTGGATCTCTGTTTGCATGAGTAAAAAAGAAGGCAGACTGTGAATCTTAAATTTAAGCATCATGGGTCAGATTGGTATTGTAAAAATACTATACTAGATTACCTTTTTTTGGAATTTATCACCTCATACTATCATTTCAACTTCTCATTTTGGAAGGGTGTTCTTCAGACTTATCTATTCTATTGTATAATGGAAAAAGTAGACTTCACCGTGATTTCTCCCCCCCCCCCCCCCCCAAAAAATACCCTTTAATATATTTACTGATTAAAAAGAATACCTACAAAAATTACATTCACAACCATTTAAGATATGTATTAATGTATTACGGAAATCGAATGGTTCATGCTATTTGCTAAGTCTTTTAAACTGTTACCACGGAATTCGAAGGATTGATCACTTAACCTATATAATTAAAAGCAGCAGAGTTAAACCTGTTGAAGTGGGTGGGATTTCCAATCTATGTGGAGAACAACCCGGAGTGCGACGAGCGCCATCCGTGTGTCGGAGAAGCTCGGGAGGTGACGAGGCCATTCGGAGATAAGGAAGAAGCTCGGAGGTGCAGGAGACGACATTCTGGAACAAGGGAGGCCGAACTCGGGCCGAGTTCGGTCCCATGGGTTCCAGAACCTCGCTTCGGCTGCTATTTTAATTTTTACTCGCAAACACCGATTCTGCCGAGTTCGGTCCGAACTCAGTGTCGGCGGACTGAAATTAAAATTAAGATGTTTTATACGCCGTTGGATCGTATCCTTCGGTCTAGGTAGGTAGCGGAATTGGAGAGTATAAGTTAGATTTTTCTAACCCTAAAACAAGTGCAACAAAGCAACAAGGAGAGAAAAAGGAGGCAAGAGTGCCATTGCAACTTTGGGAAGAAGAAAGAAGGATTGAAGGCCGTTTTAGGAGTAGATCAGTTTTGGGTAATTTTTCATTCTCTTCTAACTTCGTGGTGTAATCTAGTTTCTATTATTAAGTGTTGTGGAGATCTGTGTTGGACCGGGAGGAGCTTGTAGATGATGTATTCTCTTTATTCTATTAGTTGGGGTTCTTCAGGGTTGGACTCCGATCGCCCCGTGATTTTTTTTATCTGAATTCTTTACGTAAAAATTTCAGTGTCTGCGATTTGTGTTTGCCGTTTTTGGTTTGTGCGTTTTGCTCGGTTCTCTCGCAAGTACTCTATATTTTGGAGAACGATTTTCGCTTTCGTCCCGAACAAAACTAACTCATCAATATCATCCACTCCAAAATACGTACAAAGCACGTGCATATATACTAGTCAATATAAATGCCAAGATTGTACTACTATCAAATTCTGAAATGATTCATGGGTTGGCAAACAATTGCTTTGCTAATATATGTTCTCATCTTTTCAGTTTGGTCTTAGACCAAGATGTTGTTATGCCTACACAAGGCATTTGGGACAATAATATGTAACAGACATGTAAAGGAAGATGTCAGTGAGAAATTTCAAAATTATGCATCTACATTGCATGAAATTTCATTGAGGCATTGCCAGGACAAAAAAAAACTGAAGATGGGAGTATTCTTTCTAGTCGATTTACAAAAGGCTACATGACAATTAAACTTGTTGGCCTCCTGCCAATCTAATTTGGAAATCACATGTACCTCTAAAAGTGAAGTTTCTTATATGGCTCATCTTGTTAAAAAAAAAAAATGCTTACATGTAATAACCTTCAAAAGAGAGGTTTCTCCATTTGCAAAGGGTGTCCATTATGCCACAGAAATCAATTTCACACGCATCTTTAATATTGGTTGTCCCTTTACATTCTAGCTCGGACTCATGTATATGAAGTGGTTGGGGTTAATTGTTCCTCTCGTCATTTTTATGATTCTTGAGAACTACTAAGAGGCTCATGCCACTCAACTGAATGGGATTTGAGAAGTAATCGTGCCAATATAACTTTAGTTTGGTTTATTTGGAGCTAGAGAAACCATAGAATTTTTAACCATCTCTCTATTGATTGTGATGCTCTCGTATATATAAAAAAAAGTTTTACTTTTTCTACTTCAGGACAGGTGGAACCTCCTATACTAAGAGTATTTCACATTGCTACTAATGTTGGAGTTGTTGCCAACCTGATGACAAATGACTGAATGATTAAAGTTTGCTTCTGAGGCACTATAATCTATCATCTAGCTTCCCCTTTCTCAGAAATCAAGGAAACACCAATTCATTCACTAATTTACATTTTATTAAATTTGACATTATAGTAATTTTAGCCGTGCTTAACTTTCAATATCTGCTAGTTTGAGATGTCCGACGATACGCACATGATTTTGTACACGCTGTGCTGCATGTCATTTGGATCCACTGATCTACAATTCTTTCGCGGTTTGATTACGAGACCGTCCGTCTAGCCAGAAATGTTATACACCTCTTCTCACTGACCACAAGAGCTAGTTGAGTTCGGTTACTTGATCACATCAATTAATAAATAAATAAATATGTTCAATTCTTGTGTTTTGCAATAATGGGAACCTTGGAGTGCAGACATAAACTGATATATCGTGATAATTTGTACCCAACATGGATCTTAGGTTACAATTTCAACAATCATGCGTGCTATTCAAAGATGAACACATCTAACAGAAGGAATTGTTGGAGTTGTGGTAGGCCAGCTAGATAGGAGGACTAATTTGGAGAGTAAAAAAATATAGAGAGAAGAATGATAAGAAAGAAATTTATAATAACATTAAGTTTGCAATTTTTGTTGTGTGCAAAATGGAAGAAAAATACTCCGATTTATAGGACTATTGGAAGAGTCTACACATTTATTAAAATATTACTATAGATCATTTTAGACTCATTATAACAGTAATATTAGGTCATTTCTAGAACACAATATTTTAAAATTACCAAGAACATTAACATATTAGAAATTGAACTAAATACAAAACCAAAAGGCCCAATAAACAAAACTTAATCGTAGTGGACCAGTTAGATTTGTTGGACTCAAAAATTTTGTTCCCAAAATCAAGTTTATTTTTAAGAGAAACTGGTGATGGGAGGGGGTGTTAATTGCTCACAGACACTTTGTACGTACTTCATATTGATATTAAAATACAAAAAGAAATGAGAAAGCAAGGAGAAGGATTCTTAAGAGGAGCACTCTGCACTCTTTTATGTAGTCACTCCTGCAAGCCAAGATTTAATTACACCTACCTTTCAAAATGAGATATTCAAACTTAGTAAACCCCCATTAAAAACACAACTTCATATAGATTTATAGTTATAGTAGATCAGTAGTCAATTAGATGGGCTAGGAAATTGAATTTTCAAAGAGCTAGTGGGTGCAAAACATACCTAAGCCAACAGGGACATGAAGGAGTGGTAGGTTCCACATATTGGGAGGAAAGAAAGATATAGAGTCCCAATTATTTCTCTAATAAGTGTCCACTTTTCTCATGACCAAGACAAATGAATGATGATGTGTTTGTACTTTTGGTTTCCTTGGATTGAAAGAAAAGCTACTGCATTCAGAAGACAGCAATGAGAGCACCCACAACATGCAAAGCTCCAAGCATGGGTTTTAAATCATGATTGTTGAGAGAAAGAATTATGGAGAGCATGGACTGAAGACCTACATCAATTTTCTGGTTCTATGCCAAAATTTGTGAAACCTACATGAATTCATAGGTCAGGAACAATTAAACTCCTAACACCTAGGTATTCTAAATTGAAAAAAAAAAATCAGGAATAGGAATTGGGCCTCATTTGAGAGAAATTTTTGTATGGGCCGGACACAATGTATGTCACGTCCCGCTTTCAGAATACTAAATAAATACGAGGACTGATATGGCCAACCATACCTTACAGAATACCAAAGTAAGCCTCAATGTGCTAAGGTTGTCTAGAAGACAAATGAGTGGACTCTAGCATGCTATGACGTCAGTCCTAAGACCGACAAATCCTAATATCTCAATCCATCGACAACAATTTCAAGAGTATATCACACATAAATGTAAAGAGGTGTCCCAAAATACATACCACATATGATCATGAAGCTAGTGAATACAAAATGTTGCAGTAGCAGAGTATAATTATACATGATCAAATATACCAGCCATAGTCTAATATATAAATCATGTTGACCGTAGTCTCAAAAATATAAGGAGCTAACTCTGTCCCCTTGCAGACACCACAAATCGAGAAATCAAAACGAGGGGTGGAAGAAGGAAAATCACTCGCGAGCTTCGGCCGCAGTCCTACGAGTGCGAGCCATCTTGCTGGAAGTATGGAGGATCCTGGTTCTCTTCGGGTAAATCTGGCCAAGCAAAACTAGTGGGGTCAAAACCCCAAGCAACAATTATCACAGAGCTCAAGGTGGAAGACAAAACACATCATAACATTAGCATAAAAGAGTCCTGTATAAAAATAAGTGCGGGTCGAGACTTGTACAGTACCAATGTACTTGTCTCGATAAATATAAGGACTGGTGCACTGATAACAAACTAACTAAAAAGAAGGATAAGACGACGAGCGACAAAAGGGCATAGGAACTACTCTGGATCAGGACCACAACCCTTAAACCAAACAAGGACCGGGGTTGCAGACCTTCACTTGGGTATAACTTTGCACTCTAACTGTCACGCCCCGATTCCGCATAATCGCTATTCGTCCTCCGGATGTGATGTCGTGTGAGCGTAAGGCGAGCCCGCACAAGGCATATATATATATATATATATATATATATATATATATATATATATATATATATATAAAATTTATTATTTATTATCCTAATCTACCCACCCCCCACCCGTGCTAGAGCAAGGTCGACCCCCCCCCGGATTCGAACCCCGCCCGCCCCCCCAATGTGCCGTGGTGTTATCACTACACCACTCCTAAGGTGTGTATATATATATATATATATATATATATATATATATATATATATATATATATATATATAAACACAACAACAGAGTGCACAAAGCTAAAGAACACACATTGAAGCAAAGAAAAATTCTCTTTTATTGATAATGCACATCTTTGTTATAAACTCTTGACTCAAATGTAAGTAGGCGCCATACTGACTTACAAGATGGACACAAAATGAGATAGCCGTTTCATACATTCCATTCCATACTAAAACTTCAAAGATAATAGACCTTCAGGCGAAGCTATCGCCTTGCCTCAGAGCTGTATAAAGAGTGTGCATGAGCTCCGGAAGATTTGTACAAGCTCTCCAAAATCACGAACATGAGCGAGCCAAAGTTGGTGG
Organism: Iris macrosiphon; assembly: GCA_036927795.1. Taxonomy (NCBI): domain Eukaryota; kingdom Viridiplantae; phylum Streptophyta; class Magnoliopsida; order Asparagales; family Iridaceae; genus Iris; species Iris macrosiphon. The sequence goes on from JAYESA010000009.1 coordinate 6,537,154, forward strand.
ACTGGTTGGGGCAAAGCTTCAGCTCCTCGCCGCATCTCCTTAGCACGGGGAACCTGCTGCAACGAGGGTCAGTACTTTAAAAAGTACCGGTGAGGGCGAGCTAACCCAACTCACCAAATTCGACATAGTAGTGATAAAGCATACAAGTTATTATTGTGGTCTTTCTATCTTGTCTTAGTTCAAGTTACAACATGCAATAGTTATAAAATAACTGAAATAAATATGTCTCCATTCGGTGACTTTACCTGCGCCATCTGAATCACCAGCACAACTTACCATGAACTTCTCTTCCACGAAGACATCACAATTTAAATATACATAGCAGGTCACTGGCAACACAAGCCATATTGGACCATAGCGGGATTATACGGTGATCCTTACAGGGTAGGCAGCGAGCCCCGTTTCAAGTTCCCGAATCACCCATGCTATCCGAGTTTCGCCCGGGTCGAATCTTTAACGACTCATTCCGTTCAAGCGGACAACCGATTCAAACGGCACAAGTGCAATGACCCGACCCGCTTTTCTCAGCGAGAAGACTAGTTTGAGGCAAAGGATTTCTAGACTTGGTCCTTCAGGAGTTCAGACTTAGACTTTTAAATGCTCACTCGGAGTATCGCTCGTCCGAGGCAAATCATCACTAAGGTGGGTGGCTACGATGAACTTGTCTTTGCTTAGCCAGCATACTTAAAATATGGACGATACATGCTAGTCGCTAGGTGAATCACCCCCTGCATGCTAATAAAGAACATAACGCACCTAGCTAAGGGAATAATCCCATCTTGTATTGCTTGTGTTAGAACATGTAAATGAAACTTAGCTTATAAATGGACCCTCGTATGTTACCTTTGCTTCGTGCAAGTAGACCCCGCTATGCTTCGAGTAGATTATCATATACTCTTCATAGTACACTGCTTCACTTGTTTACACTGCACGCCCATAGATTATGTCACTCGATAATGTCCCTGTACGGTTGCCCTCCTCGCACTGCCCCTTAGACCGTGCCAACGTAAATGCTTATGTTTCATATGAATGCATGCTTGCTTACAATGTAGCTAGTACTCGTTGCCTTATTTCAATGCTTGTCACATAATACATGCCACCATCGTGTAATACTATCCATGTCATGCATTCATCTAGCTCTCCCTGGAAGACTATCTAATAGTCGTTCCGTGCAAGTATGAACCTGAAAGTATCCGGAACGATCATCGGGGCATCGGGATTGTACCGTCCTAGGAGGAATATGGGTATTGCGTGACCAAATCGGTAGAATTCTCTCCGATTTGGGGCGACATAATATATTCAGTGGTCGGGCCCTTGGTAGTGCATCCTACACTTGGATAACCCGGCTGACTCCATGATCTATGGTAGTCTCACTATGTTTGGTCGGAATAATGGGTAACACCCAATGACTCTTGTGCCACGCCTCATCTCCGTCCGAGACTATGCATCGTCCTTTATGGCTAAGCCAATGACCTCGTGTTCATTTAGATAAGTCATCCTCACTTAGCGGCAACCCGCGTGCGAGTCATTGCATAGCATCCAATAATCTGAAATACCTGAATGATTATGAGTATAAAATATCTATGCATAAATTGAACAACCTGAGCAATTAATTGCAACACACCTGAGTAATCTGTATAACTTGTGCACTTGAAACAGAATCTCACTCATGACACTTGTGTTTGCTTATGCTATTGCCTTGAATTTTATTATATATGCTCGTGCTTGATTTAACTTGGTTTTCCTTGTACATGGAAGGACGAATGGTAAGTTGGTGAATCTTTAAGTTGGTGTTACTCTTATATCGCACGGCGCATTGCCACACGAGTTAGTCTTTTCATTATGCCATAAAACTGATCCAAAGGCAAGAATAGAACGATAACTTAATAGATGGTGTACAGAACCTTTATAATGTGTTTGAATTTATCGAGCAGGCAAGAAGCCTCTTCACCAGTGCATTCATGTACTAATAACCCACCAGATTGCTTGCAGGGTACGGAAGAACCTCGTTCGGTACAAAAAACCCCTTCGTGCGAGCTAAGGCATGGAGTTCAATATGGAGCCTTGGAGCGTTATGTCCAGAACTGAAGAACATATACAAGACATAATGTTTGAATATCGCATATGTATCATTCCATAATTATAGCCACTTGGCACGCTTTTACTGTTTTGAGAGAGAGGGCTTGAGTGACTTATAATCTTGGCCTAGCGCCGCTTGTAACACTTATCCAATATCAATAAAGAGCTTGTTTTACTTCTATATTTGTGTTATTCAATGCTTTTGCTATTGACAACTCTGTGAACTTGTTACCAATCGTCTGTACATTTTTTATTCTGCTGCATTCAGACTATCTGTGCGACTTTGTGGCTTAGACATTTTATCACCTATTCGGATCATGGCCTTGCACGGGTGCAGCTTACGCTCGTGCGATATTACGTCCAGATAGGATAGATCGTCCCGCGGAAGCGCTGGCGCGATGATTCTCGCCTAGCGGGGACGACCGATTAACTGTGGGAGATTGGGGTGTGACATATTGGTATCAGAGCATGGCTTTACGCCTTTGGACTTCATATCGATTTTCTCAGTTTCGAAAGATCGTTCGTGGGTTATGTGCATACACTCTCTTTTGTTGACCCGATTGGGATGTTCCATACAATGAGTCTAAATACTTTTAAAAAGTTGCATGTGATTGATATGATTGCTTGAACTGGATAGTTATGCGAAGGCCTTTGCTCCGGCCTATATTAGATTTTATGGGAATAGACTTATGCTAGAAATTATAAGTTATATACGAACCTGAATATCTATACATGATTACCAAGTTGGTTAATATGTGTAATAGAATAACGTTCGAATGGTTAGCTATGCACACAGCCTTTCGGCTAAGTTATGTTGAGTACCGTGCGCCAAGACACTTTTTGGTGCAAGATAGTTGCAAGCGAGATTGGAATATCGTTCATATAAGGATAAGCCAGACTTAGAATGGCAACCGATAGAAACATTATCAGATTATCGCTAAGGCGAATAAAGAGAATCGTGCTTGAATTTTGAGAAATAGCTCGGACGATATTTCGTATCTGGAAGATATAAATCAAATATAGTTTACTTGGATGACTATCAACATGAATATATACGAGACTAAGATTTATCAGGCGATGCTAGGTATCGTACAGGAATTCTAAGGAACAACTTGGTGAATATGCTAGTGATAGATGCGAACACGATTGAAAATTTAATTGGGTAATTCGATTCCTGAGTGGTGTATGGATCATTTTAGAAATGTTCAAACAAATTCATAGGTCTCGTACGATAGTTGGTTTGAACGAATTTGAGAATGTCTTGAACAAGTGATAAGGCTTATATCAAGTAGGGACTCAAGGTAATGAAATTGATATCTTGGTCGAAGAAAACTTGGTGGAAACTTGATGGATCGTGCGAATAATTTTAAATTGAATCAAATAGATATAACTTGAGTATAATATCGCTCGAATAGAAGTTAGCCGAGAATGAATATTGCGGTTCAATGAAAGAGGTAAGCGATAACGAATTTGACCTGGAGTTTGGAAGAATGATCTTGAATCTAATTCAAAAAGATAACCTTCAAAATCAGTCCCAACCGAGAACGATTATCCTGCGGGAGCGCCGACGTGGTAATTTTACATCCGGCGGGCATGATCGGACTCACAGGAATATGTTTGGTGATTATTCTAAACGAACTCGATGAACTGGAACGTATTAAAAGTAGATAGACTTTGGCTTGAATATTTAAAACTTAGTTGTTTGAGGAATGCCAGAAGTAGACTATAGATTTATCAAAATGGGTAACATTGAAGTTGGATGATTTTGCTAGACGAATTATAATTACTGCATGAACGGACATGACTTGATAGATTTTATATATATCTTGGATTGAGCAAAGTGAAATGATAAGGTATCTCGATCATTTCGACGATAACCATAACGTTCGACGTTCTTGTCTTGTGTGAGCGTAACTCTATGCTCGTATATGTGTCACACCCAGATTAGGACGATTATCCAGCGGGAGCGTTGGCGTGGTGATCTCACGTCCGACGAGGATGATCGAACTTACGGGCGTTGGCGTGGTGATCTCACGTCCGACGAGGATGATCGAACTTACGGGAGACCGGAGCGTGACAACTGATGGATTGTCTTAAATTTTGGTTCGACACGATAAGACGAATTTGGAAATGCAAGTGAATCAGAAGTATTTCAAGGATAAGTTAGTCTAGAACTTGGAGTAAGTCGCGCTTGATGGTTTCGTGAACGGATACATAAATCATGTTGGACGACTTAGAATTATAATCAAAGATTTAGAATTGAATCATGACTTGGTGGTCTAGACTTAGAATGGATATATAGATGCTATTAAACATGTTTGAGAAGATAGAATATGCGAATTGTTAGGCTTGTCATGTATCTTGGATATATCATGGATTTGACTGAATGGACTTAAACCTTATAAAATGAATATGTTATTATGTGTAGGATGATCTATACTCGATGTTTAGAAATTTGAGTGAAACGAGCTTGGGTAGAATATCCCGTACAAAATAAATAATGGTTTGACCTTAGGAATTGAGGCAAGCATCGTGCGACAAATTTGCACGATGAATCGTGTGCTTGAAACTTGTACCTATGACCTTATGAGTTGACCTAGTAATTAGGAAGACGATCCTGTGCCGAGTAAAAGAACTTGTGTAACTGACTTTAGCATATTGCTTGAGCAAGCCATAGAACTGGGGCAACAAAACTTAGAGTTAGACTTAGAACGGTAACGTGTGTGTTGTGTTTGACCCGAACGAATGGACGCTAGTCGATTGATCGGGTATATCATGCTTAACGGTAGTGCAATACTTGATTTTTGGGTTAGAATAGAAATAATTTGGAATTTTATTGACCCTGTTGGAGGTATCATCGTGATTTATAAGACGATAACCCTTAAGATTTTCGCAAGTAGCTTGTCCGATTTCACTATCGCTAAGTTTGGTTGAATGCATATGTTTGAGGGATGCCTTGAACATGTACACGATCCAAGACTCAATGATAAGTTGAACTCGAGGGCAAAGACTTCGCTATCGCTAAGTTGGTTGACATGCATATGTTTGAATGACGCTTTGAATATGTGTACGATTAAGACTCGCGATATGCTAATCTCGAATGCTAAGTGCAAGTGAATATGTTATATTCGAATGGACACATATAACAACTTGGATAAGTTTGCCTCAGTCTTAGATCGTTATTCAAGATGGATCATAACGTACCCTGCGTTAAGAGATATATGTTCCACGCTAAGGTGCAATAGAGACCGAGTCAGAGCTTGGATTGAATGATAGAGTCATTCAATGAGACGACCCAGCGTGCACGCGACACGACATAAGGAACAAGTAAGAAATTATGTTCGAACGGATCTAGTGGTACCGATCGTTATGCTTGAGATAGATTCCATAGTACGATAGAATGGTTTGCGCTCAGGAAGTCTCGAGGACGAAACATTTTTTAAGTGGTGTATAATGTAACGACCCATTCCGTTCAAGCGGACAATCGATTCAAACGGCGCAAGTGCAACGACCCAACCCGCTTTGCTCAGCAAGAAGGCTCGTTTAAGGCAAAGGATTTCCAGACTTGGTCCTTCAGGAGTTCAAACTTAGACTTTCAAAGAGTCGCTCGGAGTATCGTTCGACCGAGGCGAATCATCGCTAAGGTGGGTGGCTATGATGAACTTGTCTTTGCTTAGCCAGTACACTTAAAATATGGACAATACATACTAGTCGCTAGGTGAATCACCCCTTGCATGCTAATAAAGAACACAAACCACCTAGCTAAGGGAATAATCTCATCTTGTATTGCTTGTGTTAGAACATGGAAATAAAACTTGGCTTATAAATGGACCCTCGCATGCTACCTTTGCTTCGTGCAAGTAGACCCCGCTATGCCTTGAGTAGATCATCATATACTCTTCGTATTGTAGTGCTTCACTTGTTTACACTGCACGCCCATAGATTATGTCGCTCGATAATGTCCTTGTACGGTTGCCCTCCTTGCACTACCCCTTAGACCGTGCCAACATAAATGCTTATGTTTCATATGAATACATGCTTGCTTACATTGTAGCTAGTACTCGTTGCCTTGTTTCAATGCTTGTCACATAATCCATGCCACGATTATGTAACACTATCAATGTCATGCATTCATCTAGTTTTTCCTGGAAGACTATCTAATAGTCGTTCAATGCAAGTATGAACCTGGAAGTATCCGGGACCGTTAGGTCGTCAAGGCAGTTCCCGAACCAGAGGATTTGTACCATGTTAATAATCCAAGAATCACAGCTCGTGGAGCATACTCGTTCTGAACATGAATAAAGAATCAAGAATCAACATGTCATGAATCTCGTGAATCTGAAACCCTAGGCTTGTATGGTCACGGACAACTCGTGCACGAGGTAATAACATGGATTCCTCGAAAGATCATCGGGGCACCGGGATCGTACCATCCTAGGAGAAATATGGGTATTGCATGACCAAATCGGTAGAATGTTCTCCGGTTTGGGGTGACACAATATATTCAGTGGTCGGGCCCTTGGTAGTGCATCATATACTTGGATAACCCGGCTGACTCCATGATCTATGGTAGTCTTACCATGTTTGGTCGAAATGATGGGTAATGCCCAATGACTCTTGCGCTATATCTCATCTCCGTTCGAGACTATGCATCGTCCTTTATGGCTAAGCCAGTGACCTTATGTTCATATAGATATATCATCATCGCTTAGCGGCAACCCGCGTGCGATTCATTTTATCGCATCCATTAATCTGAAATACCTGAACGATTATGAGTATAATATATTTATGCATAAATTGAACAACCTAAGCAATTCATTGCAACACACCTGATGTAATCACCTGAAAATTTTAGAATTTTGAAAAAATTAATTTTTTGAATTTAATTAGCCTTTTCTGTAATTTTTAAAACAAATAAAATAAGGTAGTCTGATTTAAAATGAATTTTTAAAAGATATTAAATAATATTAAAATATGATGAAAATTATGTTTTCTAGTGTAAAATTGAAAATCGGACATAGGGTAATTTTCCGGGAATTTATTGGATTCCGGATAGATTTTTAAAGCATTAAAAGCTGTTGATTATTTAAACTAATTAATTAAACCAATATAAAATAAAACCAAACCGAACCCAAAATAGAACCGGACCGAACCGGCCGGTCTGCCCGAACCGGCCCAACCCATTAATGGGTCGGATCCGGGTCAGACCTGACCCGCCAGTACCCGACCCGACTCGGTTGAAAACCCTAACCCCCAAATTTGAATCGTCCCCGACCCCCGGTTCACCTCCCCTGGAACCCCCGCCTGTTCCCCTTCGACTTTCGGCTAACCTCCGGCGGTCTCTCTCCCCTCGACCCCTATTTAAACCCGAGTTCCACCGAAAAATCCCCCTTCAGAACCCTTCTTCTCCAGCGAGCTCCAAGATTCCGGCCATTCCCCTCCAGCACCTCCAGACCCCGGCGCCACCGTCCAGACCACCCGGAACCCTCCGCCGCACCTCCAGCAGCTCTCCGCCGCATCAAGAACCACCTCGAGCCCTACTTCCACCGCCCTCCAGACCCGCTGTCGGCTCTTCCCTGTCCCCACGACTCGGGCCGGCGCTGACAGCTCCGGCGCTGACTCCACCCACACCCCGACCGGTTCCGGCAACCCCTCAGCTGCCCAGCAAGCCTCCTGCGACTCGGACACGACGCAGAATCGTGCCCTAGCCAGGACACGTCCAGGACGCGGAAAATACGATTCGGACACGAGTGAATTAGATTTCTGAGCCCTGTTCAGGTACTCGTAACTTTCTTCTCGCAGCCTCGATTTCTATTCCGTCAGATGTATCGCGTAGCCTGCATGACCCCCTCGGTGCCCGTACAAACCGCTCGGTGCATCATGACCTGTGGTGATCGCGAACCGCGATCCAAAAACAGGAAAACCAACGCCCTATTTTACCCCGGAACTGAGTACGCCCCGCCAAACGGGACGACTTGGTTACGTGCGGCCTTCACTAATATGTGCGCATCGTTGATACGGACGTGCGGGATTTTGCAGAAGCTGATTCGGATGTGTGTGCACACCGGAATTAGTACGTATCCGCGGACAACGCCCCGTATCCGACTTTTCTGTATGCTACTGTAACTTAGTGTACACACGTCGGATCGAGATGAAACTTGCACCATCGGACTCGTAGCAATACGCTGGTCCTGTGAGCCAAGTTTGGTTCGATTCTGAGAACGTTGACAAAATCGCGTATCGTGGGCCCATAGGCTCCACTTGACGGGCGATTTTGAGAACGGTTCATCGGAATCCAATTCTGGAAATTTTGTTGGGTTTGTATCATCGTTCCTGACTTGTTGATACTAAGTTGGACGAATTTGGAGACCTTTGACCCTGACCCGGTTTTCGGTGCAAAGCGGCCCACATATGGACCCCGCTTTGTCCAGGAAATGTTGTTTTTGCCCTTGTGTCCAAACTGGACTTAAGGACAGGCGTTTCTAGCTATTTCATATGTTCTGAGACTGTTGGTAATGTTCATTTCAGCTTTTGGAGGAGTATTTACGGAACCCACGGATACAGGGACCGCTACTGGTATTCCAACCCCAGGCAAGTGTACCTTGCCAAATTATGTAGTTCTGATATTTATTTCCTTGCTTATTTACATTGTTGATCATGCCTAATCCTAGGACCATATGACATACTTAGCGTCCGATTAATAGTCGGGTGCCAACACCGTACGCGGAGTTGGGTACGTCATTAGAGATGGACATTCGTGACCCTTTACATTCTCGTACTTGCTTTATCAAGTACATTATACCCAGGACACTTGACACCATACATATAACAGAATCTTTCTGAGATATTCAAGGTGATTCTGTCTAGGATACAGGATGGACGTAGATATTATATTCTTAGATTATGACTTGTTGTATTAGCTATGATCTCACGTGACATGGACATGAGACGTGTGGTTACATTGGGTGGGGAGAGACACACAGGCTACAGGCTATTTTATATATATCTACTACTATTGTGAGGTTGTAGACTCTCGAGCAGAGCTAGACCCATTACTTGTTATTACTGCTACCGGCTCCCCGACACAGAGCTTGTAGCGGTCTCAGCCTGAGTACTAGTGATGCTCTCAGTTGCATTTTTACATAGATGGTTATGTAGTTACCCTGCTTATTTTATTTACTATTTCACTGCATTTATTTGGCTTGTATTATTTGTACCTTGCTATGTCCCCTGAGGACCTGGATCCGGATGATGTCCCCAGGTTTAGCAGAAGAGCATTATCCCGAGGTTTACGGGACAGGAGCTGAAGCTGTACCAGAAGCTGTTGCTGAAGCTGAACCAAACTTAGAAGCAGAGGTGATGGCTGAAGACTTTTCTTGAGTTTATGTTATTTGTACTCATCAGACAGTTTATTTTGGACTCCTTTGTTCTGGTCTGATGAACCAGTGTTTTAGACTTTTATCGGGTCGTTCCCCGAAATACTTTGCTGAGACTGGACATTGATGTATTTTCCTTATTTGCTGTTGTTCTTATTATTTTGTGTGTGGATGAGATTAGTTTTGACTTGTTGTTGTAGACCTATATTACAGCTTAAGTATGCCCCGATGGATCCATTAAATTGGGTTGTCTATCAGAGCGTACTGCTGGCCATTGCCACGTGTCTAGTCCCTTGGTATTTTGGGACTGGGGCGTGCCATGGTTTTCGTGGTGGCCCATGCAGGTCTACGACAAAATTGTTTGATTTTAACTTAGGGACCGAACAAGCCTGTAAAAAGGATAAGATAGGTTATAGGATCTCATCCATTTGTTGAATCGTTTTTGAACTCTATATCGAATTCGAATTAAGTACTTGATTTGCATCCTGCTTTGATTCTACTGAACGTTCTCATAAAGTTTATTTTGGATGCAGAAAGATGGATCCAAGAATTGGAGATGAAATTCCTTTGAGTACACTACAAGATGCTGTGGTTACCTATGGAGATGGAGTTACACCAGAGAACAGAGGGCAATCCTCTCAAAGTGGACAAGCTGAGCAGCATAACTCAAGGTTCAGGCGCGACGACATCCCACCTCCGCCGCAGTTCACTCCACAGATGCCTGTCTTTCCACCAGGGCAAGCAATGGACGGACAGCAGATGTTCCAGATATTTTACGCCATGATGCAAGCCCAACAGCAAGTTCAACAGGAGGGGCAGCGTCAGGAGGCAGAGTACCTGAGAACCAGCCTAGTAAACGCATTGGAGCAGGCGAACCCGCAAGCTAGGCGACCAACGATGGGATCTATCACTGATTTCCGTCAACTCAAGCCCCGTACCTTTTCGGGCAAGAAAGGACCAACTGAAGTGCACGAGTGGCTCACAAATACACAACATCAGTTGGAAGCAGCTAAACTTCCGCGGGAGAGATGGATGACTGCTGTCCGGATGCAACTGACGGACAATACGCACCATTGGTGGCTAGCCGAAGAGAGGAGGCTCGGACATGACCGAGTCACTTGGGAGGAGTTCTCCAGACTCTTCCAAGAGATGTATATCCCAGCTGTTGCTCGATCAGAACTCCGAGACAAGTTCAACCGACTCATCCAAGGCAATATGACGGTGGAGGAGTACAATGCTGAATTTATTCGCCTGAGCTGTTTTGCCCCTTCTCTAATTCCTACCGAAGAAGAGAAGGCGGAGAAGTTCTTTGACGGACTCAGGTTCGAGCTTCAGAGGTTGATCGGATATGTTGTACCTACATCGTACACCGACGTCCTTGCTGCAGCACGACGCATGGAGCGCGTTACCAGGAGGGAGTCAAGTCTGAAGCGGCCATTTACCTCAGTACCATCCAAGGCATCACAGGAGGATTCTGCAAAGAGACTCCAGAAGAATCTACCTCAGAGAGCAGCACCAAGAACCCTACCTACTTGTCATTTCTGCGGCAAGTTAGGTCACATCAAAAAGAAGTGCAGACGTAAATTGGGACTATGCCTGGTTTGTGGATCCAACCAGCATCTATCTAGGGACTGCTCTGAACGCAGAGAGGGAGCACCACGACTAGCTTTACCTACACCAAGGCCAGATTATCCAGCAGTAGGAGCACAGCAGACGGGAGTTGGAGGAGTCAGACCACCAGCTCCAGGAGGATATCAGCAGAGACCACCATTGCCACCTCAGGCAGCACTATTCCAGCAGGCTCGTCAGCAGAGGGGTCCAGCTCAGGGACGAGGTCAGGCATTCGCATTGGCTGTTCAGGAAGAAGCTACTGCTGGAGAAGTTATAGCAGGTACTATTTTAGTAGCTTCATTACCTGCTGTAGCTTTATTTGATTCTGGAGCATCGCATTCATTCATAGCTGCTAGCTTCGTAGTCACCTATAGAGTAGCTACCGCACCCCTTCTGAAGACTAAGAGAATTCTCACGGGAGGTAGAATTATACCGGTTAGTGATATCTGTAGATCATGTTCGGTAGTAGTCTGTGGAAGAGAGATGCGAGCCCAATTTCTGATCTTTTCTATGCCTGACTATGATGTTGTACTTGGTATGGACTGGTTAAGTCAGTATCATGCGACTCTTGATTGTCGGCTTGGAAAGGTTATATTTAGACCACCTGGACACTCAGAGTTTGAGTTTCTTCGGGGAGCTGTAGAGCAAGGTGTTCAGCCAACTCTTAGGGTATTATCTGTAGAAGGAGAGTCAGGTTACCCAAGAGTCGTATCAGAGTTTGTGGATGTATTTTCCGATGATCTTCCAGGTTTACCACCTGATCGAGAAATAGAATTTACAATAGACTTAACTCCAGGAGCAGAGCCTATCACTTCATCGGTATATCGGCTAGCACCTAAGGAGTTAGTGGAGTTGAAGAATCAGGTTGATGATCTTCTGGAGAAGGGTTTCATCCGGCCCAGTGTTTCACCTTGGGGAGCACCCATACTTTTTGTACCGAAGAAGGATGGAACAGTTCGCCTGTGTATTGATTACAGGGCGTTAAACGCTGTGACCATTAAGAACCGGTATCCCTTGCCACGCATTGATGACTTATTTGATCAATTGAGTGGAGCTAGGGTATTCTCGAAGATTGACCTTAGATCCGGTTATCACCAGATTAGGGTGAGGAAGGAAGATATAGCAAAGACAGCCTTTAGGACTAAGTATGGACACTATGAGTTCTTAGTAATACCGTTTGGTTTAACCAACGCGCCTGCTATGTTCATGAGCTTAATGAATAGAGTTTTCCATCAGTACTTGGACAAATTTGTGGTTGTGTTTATTGATGATATTCTGGTATATTCCAAAAGCCACGAAGAGCACGAGGAGCATCTCAGAATCGTGCTAGAGATGTTGAGGCAGGAGAAGCTATATGCTAAGCTCAGTAAATGTGAGTTTTGTATGGATAAGGTACATTTCTTAGGACATATTATCACAGGAGAAGGATTGTCAGTTGATCCAAAGAAGGTTGCTGCCATTGAGACTTGGCCTATACCAACATCAGTTGCTGAGGTAAGAAGTTTTCTAGGACTTGCTGGATATTACAGAAGGTTCGTAAAAAATTTCTCAAAGATTGCGGAGCCGATGACGAAGTTGACACGTAAAGATTAAGAGTTTGCATGGACAGAGGAATGTCAGAAGGCCTTTGAAGAATTGAAGAGGCGTCTAACAACAGCACCAGTCTTGATTCTTCCTTCAGGGTCAGGAGGTTTTGTTGTTTATAGCGATGCGTCAGGTAGTGGCTTAGGATGTGTTTTGATGCAACATGGCAAAGTTATTGCTTATGCATCGAGACAATTGAAGGTCCATGAGAAGAACTACCCAACGCATGATCTGGAGCTAGCTGCAGTAATATTTGCACTGAAGATTTGGAGGCACTATCTTTACGGAGAGAAGGTGGAAATCTTTACCGATCACAAAAGTCTGAAGTATGTATATACTCAAAAGGAGCTTAACATGAGGCAAAGACGCAGGCTTGAGTTGATGGTGGACTTTGATATAGATCTGCAGTAGCACCCAGGGAAGGCGAATGTAGTAGCAGACGCACTCAGCAGGAAGCCTACGGCTTATTTCTTGACGATGCAGCCTGAGCTATTGAAAGATCTACAGGAGCTCCAGATAGAGGTTATTCTACCAAGACATAGTGGCTTGCTGGCTAATCTGGAAGTGAAGTCATCGCTTGTGGAAAGGATTAAAGAAGCTTTGCCTACTGATGCTAGATTTCGAATACTCAAAGAGAAGACAGAAGCAGGCATGCAGACGGGACTTCGCATACATGAGGATGGGACATTAAGATGCGGAGATCGCCTATATGTTCCAAATGGAGAATTGAGACAGGAGTTAATGACTGAAGCACATAGCTCCATGTACTCTGTTCATCCAGGAGGAACAAAGATGTACCGAGATCTAAGGCAGTATTATTGGTGGCATGGAATGAAGAGGGAGATTACAAGATTTGTGGCTAAATGTTTAGTCTGCCAACAAGTAAAAGCAGAGCATCATAGGACTGCAGGAATGTTGCAGCCTCTTCCCATACCAGAATGGAAGTGGGAACATATCACCATGGATTTCGTCACAGGATTCCCAAGGAGTGTAAACTCCCTCACCCAAAATAGGTATTTGTGTATATTTTATATTATTATATTTATTATAGATATTGAATTTATTTAGAGTATTCTCTTAGTTAATTAGAAAATAATTAAATTAGTATATTTACTTATATAAATATTCATTTAGAATTATTTTAGGTTATTTTAGATTTTTGGAGATTTTTCTAGAATTTTTGGTAATTAAAACTTAGAAAACATAAATTTCTAGGACTTCTATGATTTACTATACAACCATACTTGCATGTCGTTCCTACCAAATATTTATTTTAGTTTAAAATATTTAATTATATTTTTTTGTAATTTATTTAGAAATTTATTTAGATTTTTTAAATTATTTAGGTTTTATTTGGATATATATAGTCTTAATATTAGATATATGCTAATTTAGTGTTAATAGATATTAATAAGATTTTATAAATTATTTGTATTATCTTTAATTATATTTAAGATTATAAATTATTGAGATAAATTCAAACTCTATTTTAAATTAATTCAAATCCTGAACCTACTAGGAAATCAACTTCATGCATATCATATCCTTATTTAAATTCATCATAATCCTATCCAAATTAACCAATCCTAGTCGTATTTAATTAAGTAGTATCCAACATTATAAATACCTCATCCTTCATATTTTTTTCTCCAAATTCCTCTCTTTTTCGTCCAAAAATAGTCAAAATTCGTCATAAATTCAGCCTCATTTTCTACTAGTTATGACGAATTAAAAAGACGATATCTCCTAGTTCCGGACTCCAAATGCGCTCCATTTTTTTTGTTAGAACGATAATGAGGTTAGCTTTCTGATTATATAAATTTTTTTTCTAAATTATTAGTATTAAATTCTGGAAAATTCGTAGAGCACAGCATGTCCGAAAATAGACGTATTTCGGTGTATTCGCGATTTCGGGAGAACCAGGAATCAGAATCACTAACCGTTTAAAGTTTCGGAAAGATAATGTCGAGATAATCGACATATATTTTTACCAGAATTTATTTCAAAGTATTTTTATACTGTTAATTCTGTAGAACTTCTAGATTAGAATTTAACCATCGGTGCACGATACGAAACTTGTATGTGCCATAATTCCCAAACGAATTTGAATTCGGACGAGCCGTAAATTCCAGCATATTTTTGACGCTAAAATCTACAGGAAATCATGCATGAAAGTTGAGTTTGTGTCGGTTGACTTTTTGGTCAACAGATCGCCTCGATTTGCGTGCCATGAGTCTCGAGTTGATAAAATTTATTTCTTTGGACAAAATTTTGGAATTAACATAAAAATCAGAATAATAAGATTAAAATAGGATTTTAGAGTAATTATTCCAGAATTAAATAAATTAAAATAAATTATCTTTTGATGTGATAAATTTGTAATACATAGGCTATTTGGACTGTGACTTGGACTCTGATTCATACCAGCAGCAGGACCCCAGGCAAGATACCTTGCCAAATTGTTCATAGTACTTTGCATGCTATTTATATTTCTGTTTATTTATTGCATTTTGTATATTTCTTGCATGTGTAATTTTCTTTCAGTCATTACTATGTATTAGATATGTTGACACACACATGGCACTTAGTATCATAGAGGACAATTATTAGGCGTATGGGCTTTTAACCACTCTGGTAACACCGTAGTCACTAGCACGCACTATGGTGGGTCGTGTCCGATGGTCGCTACTCCCGAGGTATGTCGATTGATGGAGTCCGAGGGTCGCTACCCCAGAGGTATATCGGCTGATGATGTCCACTGACGAGCGTGAGGTTGTGAGGATTAGATCGAGTAGCCTACCCTTGCCCATACGTCGAAAAGTTGTCCTCATTTGCATTCATATAGATTGTCTTGTACAGCGTACTTATTTATTTTCAAACCATATGCATGTTTACTGTATTCAAATTGGCTCGTATTTTCTGTATCTTGTTACGTCCCTCTGAGGACCTGGTCCGCTGCCAGGTGTATCTTTTCTTGAGTATTTGTAGGAGCGCAGATTTGGATGGTTACATGTGATCCGAGGATGTCTTCTCTTCGAGCTGTGATGGGTAGCTGGTATTCTTATATGTGTTGTGGTGTTGTACTCATATTGTATTTACCTCTCCATTCGAGTTGGTAGTAGATTTGTCTCCATCCAACTATCATCCTTAGATACTCCTTATTGAGATCTAGTTTCATAGATACTGGTCATTTATTTCTATATGATTTTGGTGGATGAGATTTAGATTTTACCCTGTGACTTGTATTACATTTTATACCACTTGTGGATTTTATATTCATATTACAGCGTACGTATGGATTTGGTTTCCATATATTGGAGTTGCCATATCCATGCGGCTGGCATGCTTACGTGTTCCTAGTCCTACGTATTTGGGACTGGGGCGTGACATATTTTTGTGGTGGCCCATGCAGGTCGAGAGCATATTGTCTCGGTTACGTTACTGTACCGAACAAGCCTGCACCTAGGACTAGAGTATAGGATCTCATCCACAATTGACTGTGATTCATATCCTCCTATCTGTTCTATTTTGAACAATTGTATCCTGCTTGATTCATGTGCTTTCCTAATAGTTCCTTGAGTATAGTCTTCTGCTAGAATATAGGAACCCCTGTTATTAGGATAATAATTAGAGTAGCACACCTATTAAGAATACAACGAGAATATAGACACACCACTAAGTTTAGAATATCTAGTGAACCTAGAATTCCTTATCTTTAGATTGTTATACCATTACCCCTTGATGTACTAAGAAGACTTGAGAGTAGTATAGACACTACTAGAGTTAGTTAGAAGTTTTACCATAATGTTTGACACCTAGTATCACATAGTCTTTTGACCTATTAATTGAAGTGTAACCGAATAATATTTATCGCATGCTAGCAAAAGACGACAGTGTTTATTCAGACCATAGAATTTAGAGGTCCTTGCCCTATTTGGTCGTCTAGCGACTTAGATAAGGAGGTTGTATGATAACTGTAGAGATTGTAGAGTCTTTTATTATTATTGCTTATGTTATTTTTGCTTTTGCGAACTTGAATTATTTGTTAACTTCTCACATCATAATCCAGCGTTATATTTTTTGTGCTACCTTGAATTATGCTGCTATTATAGCCTAGTTTTTGCAAGCTTAATCTTATATCGAGCTTGTTCACGACATATGTGTTATTGGGGCCTGATCAACCACACTAATACAAATTGTCTAATCAGAATCAGTGTATTATGGTCTAGCTAGCCATAATGCGCTTGATTCGCCCTTCGCAATAATACTTTACGTGGATTGAGATATATAGTTGACTAGTAGACACCTGTACTTGCCCTCTAGATATGTCTAAGCATATCGTATCCATTACATAACTGTACCGATGCGAGCATGTGGATAGGCATTACCAAAATAGGACTTCAATCCACAACTGCTTTGACAATTCCTATTTGAATTCTTTAAACGCCTTGATCCCGATACTTCTATTCTATTACCTCGCCCTTGAACTCTTTATTATCGATCTCCGTCTTCCCTTATTTCGGAAAGACGAAACCTCGTGCTTGGTATAAGTTTAATACACAGAGAGTACTAGATATACCCCGTAGGCCGATCACATACTTGAGGATTATTCTTTTGTAATTAAGGATATATCATATATGATATAATCGGCGTTGAAGTTTTGAGGATTGAATGACATGAGTAAATAAATTAAGGAATATTTTTCTTAAAGTATATAGCCTTCTGTGATAGATGGATAAATTCTAAGTTGGGTAGCAGTGCATTGTCAACTTGAGAGGAATTTCTTTTAGATTGTGATCAAGTAAGATTAGATTGGAAGATTCAAGTCATTTTAATTTTGAGAAATTTTAAAAGAAGGATTAAGATAATGAGGATTTAATAAAATTTTAAAAATCTTGATATTGAGGACCCAATATTTATACTTTGGGCACATGATTTAAATTTTGAATATTGAAGGATGAATCATCGATTTAAATTTTTAGGATAAATATAGAATTTTAGACTTGAACAACTGGTGAATTAGATTTAAATTTTACAATTTGATGATTTGAATTAAAAGTTTAATTTTGATTGTTGGGTCACTTATTTGAAATATTGAGGATGTAAATTAAGTTTAAATATTTGAAGAGTACAAAATTCTTAATTTGAGAATAGGAATAAGATTTGATTAGAATTGTTTATTGTTCAAGGTCTAGAGGAGATTATGATAGTTGGAAATGGTGATATAAATTTTGATGTGGGATGTCATATAGACTTGAGTTAGATTTGAATGTTGAAAAAAAAAAAGTCGAGAAGAGATTACGACAGGTTGAATTTTGATTTAAACAGTGGTTATCTTAATTTTGAAGTGATCGCGATAGATTTGAATAGATTTTGTTATTTAAATTTTTGGAAGAGATTGCGATTGACGTACCTTATGTATGAATGTGAAAGATTTCACAAATTATGTCTTACTTTAATTTCGAGGACGAAATTATTTTAAGTTGGGTAGATTGTAAACTCCCTCACCCAAAATAGGTATTTGTGTATTTGTGTATATTTTATATTATTATATTTATTATAGATGTTGAATTTATTTAGTGTATTCCCTTAGTTAATTAGAAAATAATTAAATTAGTATATTTACTTATATAAATATTTATTTAGAATTATTTTAGGTTATTTTAGATTTTTGGAGATTTTTCTAGAATTTTTAGTAATTAAAACTTAGAAAACATAAATTTTTAGGACTTCTATGATTTACTATACGACCATACTTGCATGTCGTTCCTACCAAATATTTATTTTAGTTTAAAATATTTAATTATATTTTTTTGTAATTTATTTAGAAATTTAAGAAATTTATTTAGATTTTTTAAATTATTTAGGTTTTATTTGGATATATATAGTCTTAATATTAGATAGATGCTAATTTAGTGTTAATAGATATTAATAAGATTTTATAAATTATTTGTATTATCTTTAATTATATTTAAGATTATAAATTATTGAGATAAATTCAAACTCTATTTTAAATTAATTCAAATCCTGAACCTACTAGGAAATCAACTTCATGCATATCCTATCCTTATTTAAATTCATCATAATCCTATCCAAATTAACCAATCCTAGTTATATTTAATTAAGTAGTATCCACCATTATAAATACCTCATCCTTCATTTTTTTTTTTCCAAATTCCTCTCTTTTTCGTCCAAAAATAGTCAAAATTCGTCATAAATTCAGCCTCATTTTCTACTAGTTATGACGAATTAAAAAGACGATATCTCCTAGTTCCGGACTCCAAATGTGCTCCATTTTTTTTGTTAGAACGATAATAAGGTTAGCTTTCTGATTATATAAGTTTTTTTTCTAAATTATTAGTATTAAATTCTGGAAAATCCGTAGAGCACAGCATGTCCGAAAATAGATGTGTTTCGGTGTATTCGCGATTCCGGGAGAACCAGGAATCAGAATCACTAACCGTTTAAAGTTTCGGAAAGATAATGTCGAGATAATCGACATATATTTTTCCCAAAATTTATTTCAAAGTATTTTATACTATTAATTCTGTAGAACTTCTAGGTTAGAATTTAACCATCGGTGCACGATACGAAACTTGTATGTGCCATAATTCCCAAACGAATTTGAATTCGGACGAGCCGTAAATTCCAGCATATTTTTGACGCTGAAATCTACAGGAAATCATGCATGAAAGTTAAGTTTGTGTCGGTTGACTTTTTGGTCAACAGATCGTCTCGATTTGCGTGCCATGAGTCTCGAGTTGATAAAATTCATTTCTTTGGACAAAATTTTGGAATTAACATAAAAATTAGAATAATAAGATTAAAATAGGATTTTAAAGTAATTATTCCAGAATTAAATAAATTAAAATAAATTATCTTTTGATGTGATAAATTTGTAATACATAGGCTATTTAGACTGTGACTTGGACTCTGATTCATACCAGCAGCAGGACCCCAGGCAAGATACCTTGCCAAATTGTTTACAGTACTTTGCATGCTATTTATATTTCTGTTTATTTATTGCATTTTGTATATTTCTTGCATGTGTAGTTTTCTTTCAGTCATTACTATGTATTAGATATGTTGACACACACATGGCACTTAGTATCATAGAGGACAATTATTAGGCGTATGGGCTTTTAACCACTCTGGTAACACCGTAGTCACTAGCACGCACTATGGTGGATCGTGTCAGATGGTCGCTACCCCCGAGGTATGTCGATTGATGGAGTCCGAGGGTCGCTACCCCAGAGGTATGTCGGCTGATAATGTCCACTGACGAGCGTGAGGTTGTGAGGATTAGATCTTGTAGCCTACCCTTGCCCATACGTCGAAAAGTTGTCCTCATTTGCATTCATATAGATTGTCTTGTACAGCGTACTTATTTATTTTTAAACTATATGCATGTTTACTGTATTCAAATTGGCTCGTATTTTCTGTATCTTGTTACGTCCCTCTGAGGACCTGGTCCGCTGCCAGGTGTATCTTTTCTTGAGTATTTGTAGGAGCGCAGATTTGGATGGTTACATGTGATCCGAGGATGTCTTCTCTTCGAGCTGTGATGGGTAGCTGGTATTCTTATATGTGTTGTGGTGTTGTACTCATATTGTATTTACCTCTTCATTCGAGTTGGTAGTGGATTTGTCTCCATCCAACTATCATCCTTAGATACTCTTTATTGAGATCTAGTTTCATAGATACTGGTCATTTATTTCTATATGATTTTGGTGGATGAGATTTAGATTTTATCCTGTGACTTGTATTACATTTTATACCACTTGTGGATTTTATATTCATATTACAGCGTACGTATGGATTTGGTTTCCATATATTGGAGTTGCCATATCCATGCGGCTGGCATGCTTACGTGTTCCTAGTCCTACGTATTTGGGACTGGGGCGTGACAAGGAGCCCCAGCGAAAGAGATGCAGTATGGGTTATCGTTGATCGACTCACTAAATCGACACATTTCTTGCCGTTTAGAGTTGGACAGTCCACAGAGGTACTAGCCGACATATATATGCGACAAATCGTAAGATTGCATGGAGTGCCGGTTAGTATTGTATCAGATCGAGACTCGAGATTTACATCTCATTTCTGGCAAAGCATGCAAGAGAGTCTTGGCACCAGACTCAAATTCAGCACTGCCTATCATCCACAGACAGATGGTCAATCAGAACGTACAATCCAGATCTTGGAGGATATGCTGCGATCATGTATGTTAGACTTTGGAGGGTCTTGGGAAGAACGTTTGCATTTGATGGAGTTCTCATACAACAACAGTTATCAGGCAAGCATCAAGATGGCACCTTTCGAGGCGTTATACGGTAGGAAGTGCAGATCGTCGATATGCTGGAGTGACGTTGGAGAGCGTCAAATATTAGGTCCAAAGTTGGTAATGCAAATAGTGGAGAAGGTGAAACAAATCCAGAATCATCTTCGTGCAGCTCAGGACAGACAGAAGCATTGGGCTGATACACACCGACGTCCCCTGGAGTTCAAGGAAGGAGAACATATATTTTTGAGGATTTTACCTACTCGAGGTACCATTCACTTTGGGAGCAGAGGCAAGTTGAGTCCAAGGTACATTGGGCCCTTTGATATTTTGGAGCGCATTGGTGAGGTGGCATATCGTCTTGCATTACCTCCATCTTTAGAGGGAGTGCATGATGTATTCCATGTCTCACAGCTGAGAAGGTACGTGACTGACCCAAGTCACGTAGTTGATCATTCTGAGATCGCAGTAGGCCCAAGCCTGAGATATGAAGAACAACTAGTGGGTATACTCGGTACCAGTGAAAAGACACTGCGAGGACAGACAATTAAACTGGTTCGTGTGGCTTGGAAGCAACACTCACCTGGTGAATCTACCTGGGAGAGGGAGGATATCATGCGCCAGCGATATCCCCATTTATTCGAGGATGCAGGTATATCCTAAGTAATTTTGTAAAATCCCATAGTTCTGTTCTTTAGTAGCTTAATCTTTAATTGCGAGGACGCAATTTTCTTAAGGGGGGGTAGATTGTAATCACCTGAAAATTTTAGAATTTTGAAAAAATTAATTTTCTGAATTTAATTAGCCTTTTCTGTAATTTTTAAAACAAATAAAATAAGGTAGTCTGATTTAAAATGAATTTTTAAAAGATATTAAATAATATTAAAATATGATTAAAATTATGTTTTCTAGTGTAAAATTGAAAACCGGACATAGGATAATTTTCCGGGAATTTATTGGATCCCGGATAGATTTTTAAAGCATTAAAAACTGTTGATTATTTAAACTAATTAATTAAACTAATATAAAATAAAACCAAACCGAACACAAAATAGAACCGGACCGGACCGGCCGGTCTGCCCGAACCGGCCCAACCCATTAATGGGTCGGATCCGGGTCAGACCCGACCCGCCAATACCCGACCCGGTTGAAAACCCTAACCCCCAAATTTGAATCGTCCCCGACCCTTTGCCTGTCGGCGGCCGTTTCCGCCGCCGTGGCCGTCGGCAGACCCCCGGTTCACCTCCCCTGGAACCCCCGCCTGTTCCCCTTCGACTTCCGGCTAACCTCCGGCGGTCTCTCTCCCCTCGACCCCTATTTAAACCCGAGTTCCACCGGAAAATCCCCCTTCAGAACCCTTCTTCTCCAGGGAGCTCCAAGATTCCGGCCATTCCCCTCCAGCACCTCCAGACCCCGGCGCCACCGCCCAGACCACCCGGAACCCTCCGCCGCACCTCCAGCAGCTCTCCGCCGCACCCAGAACCACCTCGAGCCCTACTTCCACCGCCCTCCAGACCCGCTGCCGGCTCTTCCCTGTCCCCGACGACTCCGGCCGGCGCTGACAGCTCCAGCGCCGACTCCACCCACACCCCGACCGGTTTCGGCAACCCCTCGGCTGCCCAGCAAGCCTCCGGCAACTCGGACACGACGCAGAATCGTGCCCTAGCCAGGACACGTCCAGGACGCGGAAAATACGATTCAGACACGAGTGAATTGGATTTCTGAGCCCTGTTCAGGTACTCGTAACTTTTTTCTCGCAGCCCCGATTTCTATTCCGTCAGATGTATCGCGTAGCCTGCATGACCCCCTAGGTGCCCGTGCAAACCGCTCGGTGCATCGCGACCTGTGGTGATCGCGAACCGCGATCCAAAAATAGGAAAACCAACGCCCTGTTTCACCCTGGAACTGAGTACGTCCCGCCAAACGGGACGACTTGGTCACGTGCGGCCTTCATCGATACGTGCGCATCGTTGATACGGACGTGCGGAATTTCGCAGAAGCTGATTCGGATGTGCGTGCACACCGGAATCAGTGCGTATCCGCAGACAACGCCCCGTATCCGACTTTTCTGTATGCTGCTGTAACTTAGTGTACACACGTCGAATCGAGACGAAACTTGCGCCATCGGACTCGTAGCAATACGCTGGTCCTGTGAGCCAAGTTTGGTTCGATTCTGAGAACGTTGACAAAATCGCGTATCGTGGGCCCATAGGCTCCACTTGACGGGCGATTTTGAGAACGGCTCATCGGAATCCAATTCTGAAAATTTCGTTGGGTTCGTATCATCGTTCCTGACTTATTGACACTAAGTTTGACGAATTTGGAGACCTTTGACCCTGACCCGATTTTTGGTGCAAAGCGGCCCACATATGGACCCCGCTTTGTCCAGGAAATATTGTTTTTGCCCTTGTGTCCAAACTGGACTTAAGGACAGGCGTTTCTAGCTATTTCATATGTTCTGAGACTGTTGGTAATGTTCATTTCAGCTTTTGGAGGAGTATTTACGGAACCCACGGATACAGGGACCGCTACTGGTATTCCAACCCCAGGCAAGTGTACCTTGCCAAATTATGTAGTTCTGATATTTATTTTCTTGCTTATTTACATTGTTGATCATGCCTAATCCTAGGACCGTATGACATACTTAGCGTCCGATTAATAGTCGGGTGCCAACACCGTACGCGGAGTTGGGTACGTCATTAGAGATGGACATTCGTGACCCTTTATATTCTCGTACTTGCTTTATCAAGTACATTATACCCAGGACACTTGACACCATACATATAACAGAATCTTCCTGAGATATTCAAGGTAATTCTGTGTAGGATACAGGATGGACATAGACATTATATTCTTAGATTATGACTTGTTGTATTAGCTATGATCTCACGTGACATGGATATGAGACGTGTGGTTACATTGGGTGGGGAGAGACACACGGGCTATAGGCTGTTTTATATATATCTACTACTATTGTGAGGTTGTAGACTCTCGAGCAGAGCTCGACCCATTACTTGTTATTACTGCTACCGGCTCCCCGACACAGAGCTTGTAGCGGTCTCAGCCTGAGTACTAGTGATGCTCTCAGTTGCATTTTCACATAGATGGTTATGTAGTTACCCTGCTTATTTCATTTACTATTTTACTGCATTTATTTAGCTTGTATTATTTGTACCTTGCTATATCCCCTGAGGACCTGGATCCGGATGATGTCCCCTGGTTTAGCAGAAGAGCATTATCCCGAGGTTTACGGGACAGGAGCTGAAGCTGTACCAGAAGCTGTTGCTGAAGCTGAACCAAACTTAGAAGCAGAGGTGATGGCTGAAGACTTTTCTTGAGTTTATGTTATTTGTACTCATCAGACAGTTTATTTTGGACTCCTTTGTTCTGGTCTGATGAACCGGTGTTTTAGACTTTTATCGGGTCATTTTCCGAAATACTTTGCTGAGACTGGACATTGATGTACTTTCCTTATTTGTTGTTGTTCTTATTATTTTATGTGTGGATGAGATTAGTTTTGACTTGTTGTTGTAGACCAATATTACATCTTAAGTATGCCCCGATGGATCCATTAAATTGGGTTGTCTATCGGAGCGTACTGCTGGCCATTGCCACGTGTCTAGTCCCTTGGTATTTTGGGACTGGGGCGTGACACCTGACTAATCCGTATAACTTCTGCACTTGAAATAGAACCTCGCTCAAGACACTTGTGTTTGCTTATGTTATTGCCTGGATTTTATTATATATGCTCATGCTTGATTTAACTTGGTTTTCCTTAGACAGGAAAGGACGAATGGTAAGTTGGTGAGTCTCGTCGTGTTACTCTTATATCTCATGGCCCACTGCCACACGAGTTAGGATTTTTATTATGCCATAAAATTGATCCTATGGCAAGAATAGAAAGATAACTTAATAGATGGTGCATGATTCCTTTATAACGTATTTGGATTTGTCGAGCTGGTGAGAAGCCTCCCCACCAGTTCATTCATGTACTGATAATCCACCAGATTGCTTGTAGGGTGTGGGAGAACCTCGTTCGGTGCAAAAACCCCTTCGTGCGTGTTAAGGCGTGGAGTTCACTCTGAAGCCTTGGAGTATTACGTCCGAAACTGAAGCACATATACAAGATATAATATTGGAACATCGCCTATGTATCATTCCACAATTATAGTCACTTGACATGCTTTTACTATTTCGAGAGAGAGGGCTTGAGCGACTTGTAATCTCGATCTAGCGTCGCTTATAACACTTGTCTAATTCTAATAAAGAGCTTGTTTTACTTCTATACTTGTGTTATTCAATGCTTCCTCTATTGACGACTCTGTGAACTTGTTACCAATCGTCTATATGTTTCTTATTTTGCTGCATTCGAACTATCTGTGCGACTCTGTGGCTTAGACATTTTATTGCCTGTTCGGATCATGGACTTGCACGAGTACAAATTACGCTCGTGCGAAATCACGTCCAGATGTGATAGATCGTCCTACGGGAGCGCTGGCGCGGTGATTCGCGCCTAGCGGGGACGACCGATTACCTGAGGAAGGTCGGGGTGTAACAGAATTGATCCCAGTACCCCGACAACCGTTCGCAGAGACTAAAACCTTGTGCATAAGTTGTCTGTGATGATAAAATATCTTGACACTAAGTTATCATACTAAGCATTTCAAGACATCAAAATGAACAAAGCTACTTTAGCACAGTGCGATGGCATAGTCTATCTGTTCAAGTGATCACAATACAAACTATATACTACACATTGCATAGTTATAGATGAATAAGTTCTAGCTATAACTGAAAATAAAATAGATACATGCATAGCGGACAAGAACACAATAATATGATAATTTTAATATTTTGTGTGACAAGCATCAAGTATTTTCAAGTTTACTATTTATTATCTTGACTCAGTTATTATCTTTATGGTATCGTTGATCGGAACGCACAAACTAGTCAGATTATTAAGAGTGAAGACTTGTGAGAAGGGATCTAATCGAAGGTAAGGCCACTCACTAGTTAGTGAATTAGGGAAGAGAAATGAGAGATCTTCAAGACTCTGCTCGTGCGTCGCCTACACGATCACCTGCACGCATCGACAGATGATCAATATCTCATGCCTTGGTCTTATGGAGTTCGATACAAAATACGAAGTTTTATTGAATGAAGATAATAAAATCCATCAAAACCATTCAAGAAAAAGTAAGTCACAATACCAACAAGAAAGCAACCAAGCGATATCTAAAACGGGCAAAGAAACTAGCACAACAGAAGGTCCCCTCACGACTCTGCCGCCGAGTCCTTCCTTGAGACACGATCCGCTGAATGTGGGACTTGATTCGGAAGAAAATAATCCATAATGAGGAAAGGATCTTGATTCAATCTGTGTTGATCGAACGATACCAAGTATTTCTTAGTCGCGCTCCCCGAAAAGAGGGAACGGGGCACTTCATCTTAACCAACTAATAAAAAGTTTTATCCTCGAAACATAGGAATGGAACCTACCCCTAAAAAATAATGAGGGACAATTTTCCTTCATGTTTGATTCGAATTCCCAGGTCGTCTCCACGACCGCGTGGTTCCTCCAGAGTACGCGCACGAGCGGGACTGAACGATTTCGGAGCTGCTTTCCTTTTGATCGATGATCTGCACAGGTGCTTCTACATAGGACAAGTCTGCTTGTAAACCCAACTGACCAAAATCTACTACGTGACTCGGATCATTCACATACTTTCGTAGCTGAGACACGTGAAAGACATCATGCACATCTGATAAGCTCGGTGGTAGGGCAATTTGATATGCAACAGGGGTGACTCGTCTGAGAATTTTGAACGGACTAACAAATCGCAGACTTAGCTTGCCCTTTACTCCAAATCTCGTAACTCCTCGCATCGACGTGACCTTAAGAAACAAGTGATCACCAGTTGTAAATTCAAGGGGTCGTCTGTGGATGTCTGCATTACTCTTATTGCTTTACGTCATCTTTAATCGCTCTCAGATCAGCCGAACCTTCTAAACGGTTTACTCTACTAGCTTCGGGCCGAGGATTTGTCGCTCACCAACTCCATCCCAACAGATAGGCGATCTATGTCACGCCCCGGTCCCGTAAGGGCCGATCATCCTCGCTTGGTCCCTACGGAACCGATCGTCTTCGCTTGGGCGCGATGTCGTGCAAGCCTAAGTTGCGCTTGCACCAGTCATAGTACCTGCACAAGACACAAGTTAGACAAAAATATAAATATATATAGGCACATGATTCAAAATGCAGAGAACCAAAGTTGAACACATTTGATAGGAATACAAAATATTTTCTTTATTGAATACTTGAAGATTGGATTACATATTACTTGCTTGGCTGAGTTACAAAATATGCCATAAATGGCTTACAACTCTTTTTACAAACCCAAAACTAGCCACAACGCCCACACATCATATCCTTTTAGTAGGACAAAAATAAAACACTTAGCAGAAGAAGAGCTTGCACACAGGAGAGGAAAGCTAAGGAAACATCACGATCACGGTTCTACTGGATGGATGCGCTAACTGTAAAACCCCCTTCCTAGAAAATCGTAAATACATTTTTATTTATTAAATATTAATTAAATTGTAGTAATTAGAGCTAAATAGGAGAAATAGATTTTTAATAATTTTTATGTTAGGTGTTCGGGCCCTTAGAGGACTTGTGGGACCATCAGGAATTTTTCGGAATTTATTCCATGTAGGAGACCCCTTGAGCAGTTGCTAGCCTAACGATGTACAATATCCTATTATATAAATTTTCCTATGTGTGAATATATATATTCATATATAAACAAATATATATGTATATATATTTTAATTAAAGAAAGAAAGAAAGAGAAAGAAATTAAATAAGTATAATAGAATAATAATAATAATAATATAATAATATAGTAATAATAATTACATTGAACTTGCTTACTTCCAACTTCAGCAAACATGCTGAAGGAATCCCTTCATATGCGTCCAAAGTGGACCACTCCTTAGCGGCAGACCCCCCCCACTTGCTTCCCAACCCGCGGATAGTTCAAAACCCGCGAACCAATCCTTCCACCCATCCTTTCACCTAATATATTACATATATATATATATCAATAGCTCTCCAAAACCCTAACCTAAAACTCCAGACCTCTCCTTCCCATCTAGAGCCGTCACCACAGCCAGAGAAGCCTCCCCAAGCCATCCAACCATCCCGTCGACGCCGACATCGCGAACTGCAGTCTCCCACTCGAGGCACCTTCGCTCCGGCGTCATTTCCCGTTGACTCGCTCGACCAAACGCAGATCCGTTTTCATAGGTATGATCTTCCCTTAACCCTCTAAAATATCTGTTTTATAGTCAACCCCGGAAAACGTGTGCCCCTAGGTGAGAAACAGCGCCCAAGTCAGCGCGAGCAGACAGAATTCTGCAATCGCAGAAACTTGCGATGACCATCCATATTGTCGGGTTCGTATCTCCCACCACAGAGATCCGAATTCGACGATTCTTTTTGATACCTGTAGATTACATGACCTAGTTTAATTTCTGTATTATAACTTTGTGCTAATAGTTGCTGTGGACCAAATTATAGTCGTCACAAAACTGCGCGCACCCACTTTTTTCGGTTTTCTAAAAGTGGGAGATCGGAGCGCGCCCCGCCAAACGGGACCGCCCCGCCGTGTGCCAAGTGTACCGAATGGTGCACGCAGCATAACGGGACACGTGAAAATTCGTGGGGACTGATTTGGACGCGTGTGCGCGCCGGAATCAGGCCGTATCCGCGAACACATTTCGTGTCGCCACTTTTGTGGAACTCGCGAGTATTTTGTGCACGCTTGTCAGATTGCGACGAAACTTGCGCCACTGGACTCGTGGTAACACGCTGGTCCTGTGACCCAATTTTCATGCATTTCTGAGACGGTTGGCCAGATCGCCAATTGGCGGGCCCCACAGTTGACTTTTTGGACCAAATTAGGTTCGGCTCATCGGAATCCAAATTTGGACATACCGTTGGGATCATATTGACATTTAGAGTTGTTTGACCCATAGTTTGTCCCATTTAGAGACTGTTACCCTCGGCACGCTTTTCGGTGCGAAGTGGCCCACATGTGGACCCGCTTTGGCCCGAAAATGACCTTTTTGCCCCTGTGTCCAAATTGGACGTAAGGACAGGCATTTCTAGCAGTTTGACATCTTCTGAGACTGTTGGTGATATTTATTACAGCTTTCGGAGTAGTACCTACCGGATCCACCGATACCAGGACGACAGTTGATATTCAAACATCAGGCAAGTGTACCTTGCCAAACTCTGCAGCTTAGTTATTTATTTTCCTTGTTATATATATATTACTGTGCATGCTCAACCTAGGGCCGTGTGACGTACTTAGCGTCCGATTATCAGTCGGGTGCCGACACTGTACGCAGTGTTGGGTACGGTCATCTAGAGATGGACATCCGTGACACTTTATATTCTCGTACTTGTCTTATCAAGTACCATATGACCCAGGACACTTGACACTATTCATGAGACAGGATTTTCCCGAGATATTCGTGGTGATTCTGTATAGGATACAGGACTTGACATAGATTTTATATTCTATATACATTATGACTTGTTGCATTTAGCTATGATCGCGCTTGACATGGACATGAGACGTTATGGACATGATATGCGTGGTTACATTGGGTGGGGAGAGATACACAGGCTACAGGCTGATTATATATATATATAAAACATAGTAAACACATAGTAAACACATAGTAAACACATAGTTATTGCTGCTACCGGCTCCCAGACACAGAGCTTGTAGTGGTCTCAGCCTGAGTATTCGTGCTGCTCTCACTTGCATTTCACTTAGATGGTTACATATTTACCCCATTGTTTTATTTAGTTATTTATTTGCTGCACTGTTTATTTATTTATTGGCATGAGCTTTCTTGTACCTTGCTGTCCCCTGAGGACCTGGATCCGGATTTTTGTCCCCAGATTTTGCAGACGTGGTTTATCCCGAGGTTTACGGGACCGGAGCAGGAGCTGATCCAGGAGCTGTACCACCATCCGAGGACGAGGTCTTAGCTGAAGACTTCTCTTGAGCATCCATGTTCATGCTCAGCTTTTATTGTTTATTTCAGTCATTTACTTTCTGGTTTGTTGAACCATTGTACTAGATATTTATCGGGTTGTTCCCCGAAGTACTTTGTGAGACTGGCTGATGATTTACATTCCTTATTTATTCTGTGGATCATATTTTATATCTTGTGTGGATGAGATTAGTTGTGCCATGATTGTCGTAGACTTGTTTTACAGCTTAAGTATGCCCTGATGGATCCATTATATTGAGTTGGTCCGTCGGAGCGTACTGCTGGCCATTGCCACGTGTCTAGTCCCACGGTATTTTGGGACTGGGGCGTGACACTAACACTGGTTCAAAATGCTCGCCAAGCTCTCGCTACCGGAACCTGGAGATTTTTTCCACAAATATGGGTCAATACTACAACATATACTGGCGAGCGACTATGGCCAAACTCACCTAGAAATCTACACTAAGTAAACATGTGAAGCTAGCATTTTAGGTGATATTTCTAGTTGTCTAGTTCATTTTTAATAATTCATGCAAAAAAATATAAACGATAAATTGAACCATGCATATGATAATTCTTACCCACTGCCGAACGGTTATCCTTGCAGCAAACACACAAGTTAGCCATAATTTGCATATATGAATAAACTTATGAATCAATCTTGGCATCAGGTGTTAGGTATGCAAGAAGTTAAACCTAACATGCGCCCTAACTACATGATTGGTCCCCTCCACGGGATTAGCAGTTGGGACGTACAAGCCCAACTCACTAATAGACCTATACCCTCCTGTAAGTAAGAACTTCAAGCCTCAGGGTATCTAGATCTCTCCCAGGCTGAACGATCCCCAATATCCCAGGAACCGCTCGAGATATAAACCTTGTGCACAAGTTATCCTGACCAAATGCATGAATGCAAGTTCCTATCAGATAAATATGCTATCATGCAACTGATGAACAATGAACAAGCAAGTGTATCATTTTTTCTCATTTCCTAGATCAAGTCAAGAGGTTTCCAGTAGTATTTCTCAATATGCAACATACGAGGAGCAGATAAGCGTTCATGGTCGTGTAACATAACTGAAAATGATTTTTGTAATTGAAACTGATTTACAGATAAACATAAAAAGATTTTTGTAATTGAAACTGATTTTGTAAACATAAAGAGATTTTTGTAATTGACACTGATTTTGTAAACATAAAGAGATTTTTGTAATTGAAACTGATTTTGTAAATATAAAGAGGTTTTGTAAATAAAATTGATTTTGTAAACATAAACTTATCTATAAATGGTCGTGTAACATAACTGAAAATGAAACATAACTGGAACATATACTGGAATGCATATACTGAAATATATAATTTTATGAACCGCGGCTCAATAACAACAACTTTTAGTGCCACGGCACACGTAAACTTGGTCAGTCATGGAGCTCTTGCCTAGCAGGGTTGTTCCATGCTGCATAAGGCCCTTGGAGATCGGGGTAGCCGGTAGCGCAATATTATTTCCTTCCAATGATCTAGGTGAATCTTATCTTGTTTGACCATTACTAAATTATTTCAAGTTCTCGAGTCGTGGACACTTGAGAACTTCCCTAAAATGACGAATCACGGGTACGAGCTTTTCACGAGTTATCGTATCTGCGACACGCGATACATGGGACAATACTCACACTCGATTATCTGATTCCAAAATGTAATAAACTATCATACAAAAATATTTTTACGGTGTCGTGAGGATCCAAATCACGTGTTAATATAGGGAAGCACAACATCCAACTATGCTCCAATACTCAACTGGGCAAAAACAGTTTATGCATTAGAAAAAAAATACAATATAGTAAATTGAGGATAACTCTCACATATGAACTCCAAATGAGGTAATTCAAAAAAAAAATTAGAAAGAAAAAACAGAGATATACAACTTTCATGTTTTGAGTTTTACAAAATTCTAGCCAAAAAATAGTTTAAATAGGCAAAAACAGGCATTCTGGTCACCATGCGCGCAACACACTGCGCGCAGCATGAATTTTGTGTGCGGCGCACTGCTGCAGCAAGAAAATCCATGCGCGGTACACTGTACGGCAGAGATTGATGCGTGCGGCCACAGATGCATGCGACGAGGGTGTGATGCGTCGATGCACTGCTGTGGCATGAAACTTCATGCTCGGCGCACTGGTGCAGCATGAAACTCCATGCGCGGCGCACTGCGTGCGACAAGAAAGTAATGCGCGATGCATCAATGCACGGCACATTGCTGCAGCATAAAATTTCTTGCGTGGCATACTGCTGTGGCATGAAAATTCATGCGCGACGCACTGCTGCGCAGCACTGTTCATCGTCCCTGCCAGGCAGGTCCAAGAACGAAGCTCCAGAATTTGTTTTGGCCATAAAATTTTTAATTTAACTCCAAATGAGGCGATTCAAAAGCCAAAATGCTCGAAATGGAAAGCTCCATTAAATAAAACAACTAGTTTTTTAAAACAACAAGCTTTAATAGATCAAACAAAAAAAAAACTCATGGAACCCATATAAAATTTTAAGTTAAAACTCAGATCTACACAAATCTATACATAAAAATCCAAAACTCCAAGAACTAAAAATGATGAGAACATCAAGGAGAATTTTCCATCAAACACATTTTTAAAACAACATATATGTATAAAATTCAAAAATCAAGGCTTTACCATTGAGCAAGATGTACTTGCCTTGCGTGGCTTCTCGCCTCTCCTCTCATGGTCCAAGTCACAGCAACTTCTCCCTAGGGCTAGGATTTGGCTAGAAGGAGCTTGAAGGAGAGGAGGAAGAATGAAGCAAGAAGAGTGAAATGAGAAAATGAGTGAGGAGAGAGATAATACTCATATATATAATAAGGGGAGAGGGAGATGGTTTAGTCATAGGTTCAGTCAAATGAATCGAACCAGGTGTCCATTCTACATACGGGTCCTAACTTGGTCTATAGCAATGTCAATGGGTATTCTACTGGTCTCCGATAGTCTATCTCAACAACAGAAAAAATGACAATAAATAAAATGACAGGAACCAACATGAAAAAATACAGCAGAATATATTATCAAAAAAAATTAAATTCTAGAAATTCAAGAAATACCAAATCTGGAATTAGATGTGACAGTATTTCCATGCCAAAGAGGTTCTCTTGCATACTCTTCACAGAGCATTGTTCTTCTTCTCCAGTCAGTCATTTTTGTATACGTATTGTATCAAGTTTCAACACTAAACTTAGCTGGACTCGAAATCAAGCACGGCCAAAAGCAAAGTTAAATAAAATATGGTGCTCTACACTATGAGATAATTAGTTTTGTAAAACACAAAATTTTGGGAGATCGAATCCCAGGAAAATAAAAGTTAACCCATAGACCCAAACTCAGGTCCATGCAATTCCAACCGAGAAAATCAAGAACAACAAGTATTAAAGATGAAGGGATGCTCGGTCCCAACAATATGAGCTAGAAAAAATAGACAATATTAAGAACTAAAACCATGCATAAATTTATGGTTCTTCTCTTGTGCAAGATGTACTTGCATGGAGTGGCTTCTTAGCCTCTACCTCTCACGGTCCAAGTGATCACAACCTCTTCTAGGGTTAGGGTTCGATCTAGGGAGAGAGGAAGGAGAAAAAGGAAAAAAAAAAGTAGAAATGTAGAAGAAAGAGGGAGAAGAGAGAAAACTCTTATGTATATATAAGGGGGGAGGGGATGGTTTAGCCATCGGTTCAACCAAGATGAACTAAACCAGGTGTCCAGTCTGCATGCGGGTCCTAAACCGGGTCTATGGCAATGCCAATGGGTATTCTACTGGTCTCAGGTAGTCTTTCCATAACAGAAAAAATATAAATGAAATGAACCATCATGCAATTACAGCAGAAATACAATATCAGAAAATAAATTTGATCATCAGAAATTCAAGAAATATCAAATCTGGAAACGGGTGTGACAGTGTACCATTTTTCTCTCCAACCGTTGGATTGCATAGGGATGTGTGCATAGACACATTCCTTTGGTAATCTAAGGGTTGGCATTAGAAGGATGCATTGCGTCCGCCACACCCAATAAAATTTTCTCATTTTGTTTGCGGTAAGGAAAGAAAAGGAAATCAATTCTTTGTTGTTTCCTTTCCTTTCAAAAATTACAATTCTCAATAATTTTTCTCTTCGGTGTTTGAAAAGAACTGAAAAATAGAAAGAAAGAAAGAAAGAAAAAAAGTAAATAATTGAGGATGAAAAAGCAAATCCATGAAATTAATGGAGCAACTAATTTTCTCTCTCTCTTTTTTTCCTTGAAAGTCTTTTTTTTTTTTTTTTTCCTCCTCATTTTCTTTTCTGATTTCCCGAAACAAACGTGGTCTAAGGTAGAATTTGCTAGAACTGCCTGCACAAGTGGAACAAATTAAATAAGATCCACAATTCCACATACCTGGTCCATATGTCAGTAATTCCGACAATGTTGATATTCCATGAAGAAAATGGAATTGCCACTAAGCCCAAAATATACGGATTTGGGTCCCTCATAATATGTCCCAAATGACAATACAAATAGGAGAAATGTATGGTATTGACAATTTTATGTAGACAGTATCTCCTACAGATATTTCAATTAATGTTCCTATTTGTATTGACATTAGGGGGATATTGACATAAATAGGTGATCCAAATCGAAAATATACTCTCAGCGATCTCTTCTTAGAGGTCCAAAAGCTATTAATATGGACAGAAATATGTAAAATATGATTTGTGCCCTCATGTTCTTTGCAATGACCATGCGATATTAAAAAAAAGTGACAACCTTATCTAAAGGAAAAAATACAATTATATCCACACTCGGAACCTAAAAGGAAAATTTCCCTTCAATCAAGGGATCTATCTGCACAAAAGAACAAAAATCCTCTTTTATAAACACAGACATCCAATTTATACATAAAACCTAAGTTGTCATATACTAAATTCTACTTAGATTCAACAAGTCTGTATATATTTCAATCTGAACACTGCTACTCATGTGGCAATATGCTCAGTGGAAATCCTTTATAGATCTATGCAAAGTTGCGTGCCATGCATGGTTCTTCAAGAAATTAAAGTGGCATGTTTGTTAGATTATTATTTTCTATAAGGACCATAACAGCAAAGTCATATTACTAGACATAGCATTAGTATTATTTAGGTTTCATAATGGAAAAATAAGGCGACAGAAAGAGAGACTCTCATAGACTTGGTGAAGTATGAATGATGGAAATGAATGTGACCCAGAAGAATCATGATTGTCCATTGATAAAAGGAAGTTTTCATATGAAGAAGAAAGAATATTGATGTCTATATATACTCTTATTTAGTTTGTTAAGAAAGAAACGTACGCATGTCATAAAAGTATGCCAATTGCCAAAGCATGCGCTTTGTTTTGGAGTCTTGAGAGTGAGGAGGTTGTGGTGGTTGTTGGTTTGATCATCATGATTCCCATGGCATGCCAAATATATTCCTATGTTATCATCCATGTCAGAGAAGAAGTTCTTCTCCCATCTCAAAAAAAAAAAAAAAACCAGGCAAAACCTATTCATCTAGCCCTCCCCTCCTCTATAGGGGCCCTGACATTCTTCCCAAGATTTATTCTCCCCTCCTTTATTAATAAAAGCAAGAGAGTAAGTGCACATCCATATATGAATTAATGAGAGTAGAGGATAAGATTTACTCCAATTTGTAGTTTTAATTTAAATTGCTCTAAACATCAAACAGAGATAAACCCACTAAATTCTCATAGGTTATAGCACCAAAAGCATTGCCTCACCTATGATCACTACAAAGCATGCAGCCAGCGTTTGAGTGAAGGTCATATATACCCCCTCTTTTTCCTACACCAATGTCTTGTAGCTGAATACTTAACAAAACCTTTGCTAAATTCCAACCTCAAGATACTCTCCCTCGCATCTTTTAAAACCTAAAGCAAACTATTCCTCTCTCTCTCTCTCTCTCTCTCTCTCTCTCATGTGGTAGATGAATGGATACTTTGTTCAGGTTAGTGAGTCTTCAGTCCTCTGATCACCAGCAACAGCAACAGCAGCAGCAATCCTCCTTCAACTCCTCGAGCCGGACCTCGACAAGCTCAAGATCCTCCAAAGCTCATCATCAGTACCAGCAGCAGCAGCAGCAGCAGCAGCAACAAGCTTACTACTTCCACCAGTACCACTCTTCGACCTCCCAGGAGGAAGAAGAAGAAGAATGCAACAACCACCACCTTTACATGGATGAAGACTTCTCCTCCTCTTCCTCCTCCAAGCACTTCCACCCCACCACCACAAACCCTAACCCTAATCCCAATCCTAATCCTGATCCTAATCCAACCCCCACCCCTACCCCTACCCCTACCCCTCCTCCTTCGACCACAGACTTCTCCCTCAACCTCCTCGACTTAGGCCCCCGCTGGGCCTCCGATCTCCTAACCGAGTGCGCCCGCGCAGTCGCCTCCCACGACACCCAGAAGGTCCAGCAGCTGATATGGATGCTCAATGAGTTGTCCTCCCCCTATGGCGACACCGATCAGAAGCTCGCCGCCTACTTCCTCCAGGCCCTCTTCGCCCGCCTCACCTCCTCCGGACCCCGCACCCTGCGCACCCTCTCGTCAGCCTCCGACCGCACCGCCTCCTTCGACTCCACCCGCCGCGTCGCCCTCCGCTTCCAGGAGCTTAGCCCCTGGTCCTGCTTCGGCCACGTCGCCGCCAACGGCGCCATCCTCGAATCCTTCCTCGACGGCAACCCCCCTCACCACCGCCTCCACATACTGGACCTCAGCAACACCTTCTGCACCCAGTGGCCCACGCTTCTCGAAGCCCTCGCCACCCGATCCGCCGACACCCCGCACCTCACCATCACCACCGTCGTCTCCTCCTCTCACTCCTCCGTGCACCGCGTCATGAAGGAGATCTCCTCTCGGATGGAGAAGTTCGCCCGTCTCATGGGCGTTCCCTTCGCGTTCAACGTGGTCCACCACGCCGGCGATCTCTCCACCCTCGACCTCGGCCAGCTGGACCTCTCCGACGGCTCTGCGCTCGCGGTCAACTGCGTCAACGCGCTGCACGGGGTCTCCCCTTCCGGCCGGAGGCGCGACTCGTTCCTGGCCTCCCTCTGCCGGCTCCGGCCGAGGATCGTCACCGTGGTGGAGGAGGAGGCGGACCTGGGAGTAAGCGGCGGAGGAGACGACGAGGACCCGGAGGCATTCTTGAAAGGGTTTAGGGAGAGCCTGAGGTTCTTCTCGGCCTACTTCGACTCGCTGGAGGAGAGCTTCCCGAAGACGAGCAACGAGAGGCTGGCGCTGGAGAGGACGGCGGGGAGGGCGGTGGTGGACCTGGTCGCGTGTCCGGCTTCGGAGTCGGCGGAGAGGAGGGAGACCGCCGGCGGGTGGTCGGCGAGGATGGGGGCGGCGGGCTTCGCGCCGACGGCGTTCAGCGACGACGTCGCGGACGACGTCAGGGCGCTGCTGCGGAGGTATCGGGAGGGGTGGTCGATGGAGGCGGCGGAGCCCGCCGGGGTCATGCTGGCTTGGAAGGAGCAGCCGGTGGTGTGGGCCAGCGCATGGAAGCTGTGATCGAAAGGAAGGAAGGAAGGAAGGATTGTGGCGCGGGAAGGGGTGGGAATTTTAAATGGTCGCACGTGGGAATGGGCTGCGTTACGTGAGATGGGAGAGAGGAGAATATTCTTAGATAGATTTTCTTACAAAATATTTTGCATGATATGGCTATTATTCTCTTTTCTTTATTATTCCCTGCAACTGATATTTTATTTTACATATTGTTGATTTTGCTTGCATTTAATTTATATTATTTTGCATCAATTTAGATATATTAGATAGGAAAGATTCTTCGCGTCTAAAACTAGTTTAGCTCACTTTTATTTATATACAAGAAAAATTCATTTTAACTCACCATGGATGAGAAAAAGTGGCATAGAACAAGGAAAAGAGAGGGTCGTACGTTGCAATTTCAGAAAGTTCTAGAGCCTATTTTCATCCATGGTCAAAAATACAGTTGTAGCATAGAGCTCCATTATCCAATGCTTTATGCTTGGTTAGAGATTTTTGAATTTCTTTGGCAAGAAGTTTCATTCATTTTGTTTATTCTGGAATTATTTGAGTTAATCGTTCTTGGACTGATTGATTGGATTTAATTTATGCAAGAAAGACTTTTGTCTATCATAATTATTATGAGTGTAAAAATAATTAAAATTCAAATGTCTTTCATGTCTAGCAATGGGATGTTTCTTTAACATATTAAATTGGATGGAATGGGTTTCTCTTCATTTGGAGGGAGAAAGAAAAAATGTCTAAATATGAAAATTAAGGAAAGAATCAAAAATGGGTTTGGACTTCTTTTCTCATTCAAAGTCAATTTTTTTTCATCCCATCCAAATTTGTGTATTTGTTTCTATTCCAATCAAGAATCGTCACGTGTCAACCTATAATATTTTTTTCTATTATTGCAAGGTAAAAATAATGGTTATAGATTAACAGATGGCAACTCCTTGGTTTTGTGATTATTTTCTTAGAATATAATATTTTCTTAAATAGAATATTAACAATGTGTAGATCTAGAGAGGAAGTCCTCTGCTATCTCATCCATCCATCTTGATTGTGATTATTTTCTTATATAGAATATTAACAACACTATTGAAGGGTAGGAATTATCTTGTAGAAAACTAATGCCAACCAAACTTAAGATTATATATATATATATATATATATATATATATATATATGGAGGATTTTTGATATTATCTTCCTGTTAGATGGGGGATATTGATATTACCCCATGTTAGATTAAAAGTTGAGAACATCCTCCTGTAAGTATCGTTAAAAACTTATTAGCGACATTTTCAAAACCCATTAGCAACACTTACAGGGGAATATTTTCAACTTTTAATCTAACAGGAGGTAATATCAATATCCTCCATCTAACAGGAGGGTAATATCAAAAACTCATATATATATATATATATATATATATATATATATATATAGAGAGAGAGAGAGAGAGAGAAGAGCTAGAGAGAGAGGAGGGATCCACATCTCCGATTTTTTGCATCCCCAAGCATTCACATGTTATCAACCGTTGGATCTTGTTTAAGTCATTTAATCTTAATCATTGATTTGAATGATTTAAAGTAACGGTTAAGATTAGATGACTTAAAAAAGATCCAACGATTATAAACATAAAAATACTTTTATATATATATATATATATATATAGAACTATGGAAGAGAAGGAACCTCTTTTGTATAGGCTAGACTAATATTTGTACAAAATATATAGATAAATGGATGTGATAGTAACATGGATCATATAAAAGTCATCATCAATGAGATAGAATACCACTATATATGTATATATAATATCTACAAACACAAAGTTTGTTACGAAATTATATTAGAAAAGTCTAAACTCTAATGAGTTTAAACTCTGATTCTAAAACCTCCCATACAATGTATTGGCAATATTCTAGTTTAAGAGAGTTGAAGAATGAAGAGGTTAGGTGACAAGATGATATCACAAAAATTGTGGAAAAGAACTAAAAAAACTTAAAGGGGGTCCTTGATTAATTATCTATGAGATAGTGGAGGTAGAGAATCTTAGGACACAAGTGCTGCTGGAATCTAAGGAAAGTGGTGATGGTGTGATGGTGGATTATGCCTAGTGGCCAGGCCTGCATGCACTGCACTCCCCCCACAATCTTTTCTTCCTTGCCAATGAGGCTCTAGTATATGCATATCCCCACCACAGCACCACTAACATGGTCCTCCCCCTCCCCCTCCCCCTCCCCCAACCACAGGTTAAAGCTTTTAGGCCACAGGGAGAGAGTGATAGTGGGAACTGCTTTTTAGGGTCGGTGGTGGAGATGACTGGAGCAATGACAGCCTCATATGTAACTTAGTACACTTTCCTTTGTTTCATATTTATAGTTTAGTTCACGAAAAGGAAAAAAAAAAAAAAATTAATGTTTGGACAGACCAAAAATATAATAAAAATATACGTAAAAAAATTGAAAGAAAAAATGAATTCTTAGAACGGTGGGAGAGGAAATCATTTTCTCTCCACTATTTTTCTTTCTTTTAGAAACTATTTTTCTACCATGTTTATTTTCTTTGACATTTAAACACAAAAAAAAAATTCCAATGCCATGATTCAACTAACAAAACGTGGCCTTAGTTTGTTTTTTTAAGAGAGATGGAGAGGGTGATAGTGATTTGGGGACAGAGAGAGACAACCATATGCACGCTTTCTTCCTCCTTTTTTCCTTTTGTGACATTGATATGGATATATGCCCCCCTCCCCTTGTTTTGACTCTTCATATTGCCCACCACTGCCAATGACAACAGTAGACTCTTATTATGAGAGAGAGAGAGAGAGAGAGAGAGAGAGAGAAGAGGTGGTGATGATGACCATATGCATGCTTTGCTCCCTCCCTCCCTCCCTCTTCTTTCTTATTGCACATTCTTAAACAAAACTACTTATCAGCCACTGCCAAAAGTATGTGTTGTATAAGAGAAAAGCAAAAGGATGGCTTTGTTCTTTTTAAGGGCTGCAAACTGCAAAGTCAGTCTCTTTATCGGGAGGGAGGAAGAAGCCAGGTGCCTTTGGGAAGACGAGAATTGTACTAGGCAGGCAGGAGCAGAGAGAGAGAGGGGGGGGGAGGGGTTCTGAGTATGGAATAACATGGGTGGGTTCAGGAGCACACTATACACAAGTTGCAGGAAGGGGTTTAGTCATGCACACTATACATAACTTTGAATTGGCAGAGTTATAAGGTTTTATGAACATTATATCAATGTCATGGAACGTTACCAGCACAAGTGCAGGCCAGTCCACAAACCTTGCATGTAACAGGAACCATTTTTTCTTTGAGAGACTGAATGGCCAATATTTGCTTGCCTTCAGATCAACAGCCCAAAGAAACAAAAATTCATCATTTTTGCCTTCGCCCGTATGGGCCATTCAGTAGGAATGATGAAAAATTGGAAAAAAGACAAAGGAATCGAATATATTTGTCATCCATATGAAAGAAAATATCATTTTCTGTGTTTGTTAGAAGGAATGAAAAATGGTAGTTATAATGGAAATGTAAAAGGAATAAAAAAGAGTAGAGAGATACTTTTCACATCCATATGAAAAGAAAATAACATTTTTTTTTTTTTTTTTTTGTTTGTTAGGAGGTATAAAAAATGGAACGGATACACTTTCCTCTATTTAATATAAAAAATAAAATAAAATATATAAACTTTATCAATTATATCCTTAACTAAAATACTTATTTACCATTTGATTTCATTGAACAATTTTTAAAATATATAAATTATAATAAGTCTCCACTTTTTCTTCCACCTTTTCTTCCACTTCTCGAGAGATTAAATTTCTTAGGTTAATAGAAAAAAGTAACCCTCCACTTTTTCTTTTTATACCAAACTAAACTCCCTCCCATTTTTCTTCCTCCATTTTTTTTCTTACCAAACGGATACTAAAGAGTTTAATAATATCTTCATGTTATACTACGGCATATGAAAAAGGATGGATTGAGAGACTCGATTTCAATCATGCCTCTACTGTCTACATATAGTACTAATTTGTGCTAATGTGCTTTTGCACTTTCCTTTGAAAAACTTGTGTTTCCAAATTCTCCCAGACATCAGTTGAGATTTGGTGCCAGATTAAGAAACTCGCCCTGAAAGTACCAAGTCATAATACAAGGAGAAAAGAAAAAGAAAAAGAAAAAGAAAAAGCAAGGGACACGTAATAAATGGCATAAAGCAGTTGAAGAGAGACATTGCATATGTGCAAAAATATAAGAAAGGATGAAAGGAAGTGCACAGGACCATAAGGCACCTTATCTTGGTGTTCAACCTTGGCTAGCATCCAAGTCATGAACAATGAATGATTCACCCAAATGCTCGAAGCAATCAACAGTCATTCCCCACACACACTCTAAACAACTTCATAGTTCATACTGAGTGGCAATTCACAGAATCTCTGTACCAAGTACCTATAAGGAGGTATAATTCTACCAATGTAGTAGGCGTCTATTTAGAACCAGACTAATAGTTATAGGAAGTAAATGAAAGAATTCAAACAGAATGGATGATAAAATCACATCCAAAAACTCCCTTCTTTTCAGGAGTTGGAAGTTTACCTGCAGGCACAAGGAGATCGTAGATGTCAGAAAAGTAGCCCAAGCATGAATAAGACTGCTTCAAGAGCCAGGTTCCATATCTCAAGAGTGCTCTCATTTCTTCGAGAAAATGCATCTTCACAGACTCACAGTGCTTGTCCCAATGTTAACTTGCAAAGTTCAGATTTCCAATAACTTTCTCTCAATCATGCCATATCGAAAAATCTCAAAATATATTTGCAATGTGACCGTCTTCATCATTAAAGGAAGACCAGACCTTCCTGTTTGTAAATAAAACGAAACATGGTGGTACCTTGATGAATAGGCATACATATTCACACTATG
The DNA here is from genome assembly GCA_036927795.1 of Iris macrosiphon. Taxonomy (NCBI): domain Eukaryota; kingdom Viridiplantae; phylum Streptophyta; class Magnoliopsida; order Asparagales; family Iridaceae; genus Iris; species Iris macrosiphon. Next base: position 6,579,653 of record JAYESA010000009.1, read on the forward strand.
AACACAAAATGAATCACCTAATTATCATTATAATGAAAACAAATATCTATATAAATTTTCAGGTATAAGCAGTTCTCCATCCTTCAGGAAGCCTCCACCTCTTATGCCAATAGATTGACACCCGAGACCACAATGGAAACCCAAAATTATACTCCAGAGGCTCGTCAGCCATTCCCCCTACAGTCAGGGGCAGCCAGACATACCTTGAATCCCTAAGCTCCGGTGGGTTCCACCGATCCGCCATAAAGATGTAAGATCCTGGCAGCCCAGGCAGAGGGAGCACAAAAGTACTTTGGGAGAAGAATGTAGTCATCCTAAAGATCTTGTTCCCCCCTATGCAAGGATTCTCCATTGTCTCCCAGGGTCCCATGATTGACTCTGCTGCGTGTGCCAATGCCCTGTTTGGCGCCCATCCGCTGCACCCCGAAGTGATCATATAGTATGTTCCTTCATATTTAAAAAGGGCGGGAGCTTCTCTATGTCGACCCACGAGAATCCTCCTCATGACCCTCGTCACATCGAGGTAGTCATCAGTCAAGGGACCTATGTGGAGCTCGCTGTTATCTTCAGAAGAGTAGACAAGATAAGCCTTCCCATCGTCATCCTTGAATACGGTCATATCACGGCTGTCGAAGCCATGGGGCCGCTTGCTGTATAGGTACTCAAATGGTCCTGTTGGAGAGTCAGCAATGGCAACACCAACAGATGCCTTCGTGTAGTTGACATCGTCAACATGCATCCACATGATGTACTGTCCAGTTCGGTCATTGTATAACACTTTGGGCCTCTCAAGCACATTGGACCTGTGGAGGTCATGGGTAACATTAGTTTCTTCTCCAGGCAGCACAACGCCTTCATTTTTCCATATCCATAGGTCCTTCGAAGAGTAGCAGCTGACACCGATTATGTCTACCTGATGTCATGGGAATTTTGCTATTGTTAGCACTTTTTTAACAGTTAACTGAGCTATCAGTTGAAAAACATGCCCCAGCATCACGAAATTATGGGGTAGCCGGGCTAGGGGGGGGGGGGGGGGGGGGGGGGGGGGGGGAGGGGTGTTGGCGGGCTCGGGGGAGAAGATGGGCGCGGGTGGCCGGGCTAGGGGAGGAGAGGGAGGGGGGCACAGGGAGGAGGAGGAGGCCGGCGACGCGGAGAGGAGGAAGAGCATGAGAAGGAGGAAGCACGGTAGGGGAGGAGGAGAAGGAGGGAGGAGCTGGAGGAGGGAGGAGGAGGAGGAGGAGGCGGGTTAGGAGGGGGAGGGGGGCAGGAGGTTATGTGATGGAGGGGGGGGGGAGGGGAAGGGTATTTTAGGATTTTCGTTTTTTATTTTTTTTAACGGTATTTTTTAACGGAAAATGAACGGGAAGGACTATTTCGAGCAAAAAATATTAGGGGGTCTTAATTTGCTAACGAGGCAAATTACGGAAGGAGTTTTTTGTACTTTACCCCGAAATTATAATATCTAAAATATAGTCAGTGCCTGACAGTTACTCTATATAATTACCAAAGTTTCAAGAATATAAACTTTGTTTCCATAATCAGGCGATGCATGTAAAAACTAGGAAACTTGTTCAGGTTTGATTTATAATATACTCTTCCAAACAACAGAATGCTGAAGTTAAGGATTATATACACTATACATCATTAAAAGACGAGCCTCTCTCATTCAAGATATGATCAAGGAGACATTAAGCATATGCCCTGCAGTTCTTGGGTTACTATATTGATCCTCTCTTGAGGGTTAAATATGTATCACCTTCTTTCCATGAGTGATAAAAATAGAAGCACAATGATGATCAAGCATAATTAGGAGATTTTCTTATGGGTAAAAAAAGTTAAAAGATTCAATCTTTCTCTAGACTAGGGTCTGGGCCCTGGGGCATTACAGAGCAAGTCGACTGGAATATACACATGTATTGTTCGTTGATGGTTACTAGTGGGGTTACTTGTAGATTGAAGATCCTTTTTTTTCTCTTTCAATCGAATAGAAGATATTATAGCAAGAAATTAGTAGAAGGTGCAAATTGAATAAAAAAGAGAGGGGGAAGAGTTGGAAAAGTAGATAAGCACCTCTATCTTTGTTCTGTTGTTATCAGGACCATTGTTCCTTAAGACAACTACTATAGTAAGAAGCAAGAAAATATGCGACAATTATCATCTGCTAGAGTTTTAGTAGTGTCAGCATAGGGCCATGAAGAAATTATTGCTTGTAGAAACATTTTGGGGAAAAGATGTATGTACAAATATTAGATGAAAAAGCTGAAAATAATAATAAATAGATATGAATAAAAATTTGTTGTATAATTAGCGCATATATTTTTTTAAATCTTTTTTACAGAAAATTTTATATGGGAGAAAAAAATTACCTAATTTGCAGCCAGAGGAAAAAATTTGACAAATTTGCATATGGAGGATGATCATGAGACGCCACTGGAGTTGACATCCCCTACGTAGGGGGTGCCAACTCCACTGGCGCCCCTCAGTGAGATGGGGAAGTCATGCACCATTAGAGTTGGCGCCCCCTAGGAGAGAGGGGTGGGGCTCCAACTCCACTGGTGCTCTCTTAATTTTTATTTTATTTTTGCTTGTGGGCTTTCTTTGCTGCTTTTGCTCAAAGAACAAGCATAGGGAGACCAAGATTCCAGCTATATATTATTGCCATTGTTCTTTTTACTGGTCAAGTTTAAATAAGAAAATAGATGAGAAAATTTGAAAGAGTGTAGCCAAGAAAAAGAAACTGCCAGAGAGACATTAACTCACATGGAACAGAAACACTAACTCTTCACAACCAAGAAAAAGAAGCTGCTTGTGTAACAGGAGAGAGGTCACAAGGAGAACAAATATCAGAATGCAGACAGAAGAAACAAAAGAAAGTCCACAAGCAAAAAAAATTAAGAGGGAGCCAGTGGAGTTGGCGCCCCACCCCCTCTCCTAGAGAGCGCCAACTCTAATGGCGCCTCACTTTTTCTCACTGAGGGGCGCCACTGAAGTTGGCGGGTCCCGCCCTCTCTCCTAGGGAGCGCCAACTCCAGTGGCGTCTCATGGCTCCATACGCAAATTTGCCAAATTCTTCCTCCTTACTGCAAATTAGCTAAATTTTCTCCCTTTATATGAAATTTTTTTTTCTTTTTAATACCACCATAAAAATGTGTACAACTGAAGCAATAAAAGTTAAAAAGTCAAAGTGGTATATTCTAAAAATATATATTATTTTTTAAAACAATATATTGTAGATGAAGTTGGAAATGAAAAAGTAGATGAACACCAACCACCAAATATTTCAACTCATAATACAAGGGGTTTAAGCATATTTCAATTTTAATTTTAGTTAGTGGCATGTCATGGTTCTCTTGGTTGTAAATGAGTTCAGAGTTTAAGGACACTCCACATAGCAAAAAGCAATAGATAAAACAATGAATAGAAAAAACATGGCGCATGTGAGAGTTAATTGGGCTTCAATTAAGGCAGAAGTCATCCACAGTCTACTAGTGGGCAGAAACTAGATTGATCCTCTAGGTTAATTTATAATCATTACTTTGACCTTGGGTTTTGTCAAACCATTTACCAAACCAGGATTGCAGGGGCAACTAGGTCCTTTCTTTATTTTTAAATTATAGGGCAAACAAGTCTCTTTTTCGAAAGAAAAAAAATTAGAATGTCCATTAACATCTATTAAGATCGAATTTTTGACGAATACTTCTCCAGAGGATCGTATCAGTACCTATATCCGTATCTAATACTTATATGACACGAAACTTCCTCGACACTCATGTGAGATAGGTGTGCCCATGTCTAGGCTCAAAAGAGACCAAAACCATAGTCAAAAGTGTTTTGCATAGTTTTGATCATGCCAAACATATTTGAGATACGAGAAAATAACATTTTTTTTGAACCACATCCTTTCTAGAACATTTTGGAACCTAGTTATCATCCAAAACATGCATATCATTAGATGTGTGTAATTGTATCCATATTGTAGTCATATCCTAATGTTTATACAAATGTCGTATTATAAATTTGTATCATGTCCGCATTCAACCTAGAAGATGGATCTTAATAATGTGCCAAAATAGGATTTCACAACAATATAATTTCTTAGTTTAGAAGATGGAAGTGTTTTCTCATGGAATATAATTTCTTAGTTTAGAAGATGGAAGCGTTTTCTCATGGACCCCCCTTCTTCTCATTCTCTGTTGATCTATTAATTGTTATTTTATTCTTCCTACATTATTTTCTCTTTCAAGTTTCAACATGTTATGTTGATCTTTACATACCGAGTCTAGATGGATTTGTGAGCCTTAAATGGTCATTTCAACTATCTAAGCCCAACACAGTCTAGAAACAACCTTGAAGGACAGCTTTGATGAGCTCTGCTGAGCAAAAAGCCCAAATGAAGTTTCCATCTGCGTCGCTTGAGCACACATCTGCTTTTGCGCTGCTACGCGCTACTTGCTTCCAGTTTTGTGCCACTAAGTGATGTTGACTTCGCATATTATGTGTTGTTGTTGCTTTTGTGCCGTTGAGCGCCTAACCGACTGAGCGGATGTGGAGACCCACGTTCCTAGTAGGAGTCCAGGGTGTAAAATCCACGTTCTTAATGGGCTTTTATCACCCTGATAGTAGGCCGCGAAAGGTTGTGCGAGACTGTTGTTTAGCAGTTACAGAGGTGTTCCCTCAATAAATAGTCCATGGCGTGGTTGAATTCCGATCTTCTTTCAACGTCTTCTTCCCAAGAACTTCACCCCATGCGTACAAAGGAGAGACTTCAAGGTCATTCCATGGGTAATAGCTATTCGACTGCAACAAGAGATCGGTCTCAAGCGACCCCGATCTCTCTCAAGCCACGTTGGCTATAAGCTTCCCTGCAAAAACTCATAAAAGAGTGTTCATCATTCATAACTCGACAGTAAGCTTTCAACGTCTTGGAATTCCGAAACATCTGAGAAGAACTCACCATCGTCAAGAAGAAGTCCCTAATCATGGATTCAGATTGTCAACGGATCAGAATGATTGCGCGCTGACTTCCATTGCCGCACTTTCCTAAAACTTTATATAAGTTGTAGATTTCGCTCCTTAAGCACTTGTTGAAGAGGTGTAATAAGTTTTCTACAATCAATACACAAGTTTTTTTCGCATCAATTTTACCGAAAAACAAATAGCAACTATGTTGGGGATTACTATCTCCAGTGACGAAAAGGTTATATTGCAATCCGACATCTGACACCAAGATAATTGGGACGACTATCGAGACGTTAATCATCGAGTTCCACGAACAAAAGTTTGAACAAACACTCTCACAGGGTCATTCGATCCTGTGCGCAAGCACATAAAAGTTTTTTTCAAGACTAATAGATTCATCTTTGTCAATTACGTGTATCCAAAGCTTCTCTGGAAGATGTCATTGTTGTATGTTTCACTACTACTATAGCTCCCCCAGGAGCTAACTGCACAGCTACTTGTGAAGTTTCGGCGGCCATCTGTGACACTAAAATAATCACTTATGTGACATCAAAAGCTTCTCGCAAAGTTGTTGTCGTATGCAGCAGTACATCAGTTCCTCACGGAACTATTCTGAAAGCTTCTTGTAAAGATGTTATTGCCGTCCGCGGTGCTACAATAGTTCCTTGCGAACTCAACTAATAACTTTCTCTGAATCTAAAATCCGCCGCAGAACTGTGGAGCAATCCCAAAATCGCGAAACCGATGGCATATTCCACGATACTGTTCAAAGTAGCATGGCGTCTTTTCAACCCCATAACAGGGATAATAAGCCTAAAAGCATCAGAGTTTGTAGTTTCCGCGTAAGTCACTGAACTCAGTACTGGACTAATATTCCTACTAAAGGCACGGAATGCAATACTCGTAGCATTGAAACTCGTGCTCCTATCAACAACAAGGCTAAGACAGCTCTGTAACGAGCTACAATTCAAGTCCTCAAAACTAATGTATCATCTTCTCTCATAGAAGGAAAGGTAATTCCGATGTCCTTCGTGGGGCTACCAAGTGGTCAAATGAAGGAATGCACGCCGGCAAACCCCTATTTGCCGGCGTAAGTCACTGAACTCAGCACTGGACTAATATTCCTACTAAAGGCACGGAATGCAATACTCGTAGCATTGAAACTCGTGCTCCTATCAACAACAAGGCTAAGACAGCTCTGTAACGAGCTACAATTCAAGTCCTCAAAACTAATGTATCATCTTCTCTCATAGAAGGAAAGGTAATTCCGATGTCCTTCGTGGGGCTACCAAGTGGTCAAATGAAGGAATGCACGCCGGCAAACCCCTATTTTAGACTATATGGGATCGTCTAGTCTTGTAGTTGACATCCATTATCACGTGAAGCATAAGTCTATGCGAAAGACTTGGTTCAGACTCCAGAGACAAGATCCCCCAGCGGCCTCCTTCAATATGAAGTTGGGAATCACAAAGGCCTCGAAGTTGGAGACAAGGGTACTCAATCGCCCGCTTGTCGCAAATCAAAACTCATTAGATCCAGACTCCAGTCCAAGGTTACAAAGGGATTTGATTCACCTGGAGGGTCCTTTGCAAGGCACCGGATTAAGGCAACTATGTTTTTTTTCCTCCGAATTGCATCTTTGAGGAAGATTCTTCATCTGCGACGTGGTCAGATGCCAACAAGACAAATTATATTTATGCTTCGTCATCTAATATGGATTCCACCATGGTGAAAAGGAGACCGACTTATATGCTTGAAGGTGGTTCTCAAGATCCCATACGTCGTATGGAGGCTATTGAGTAAACTGAAGCAGCGCGGGATACAAATCTTGATGAACTGAAGCAAATAACGAAACAGCTCTTGGTTCAGCACAATACAAGTAACAAAGAGAATGTTCCTCTAGTTTCAGTAGCTCATCGGAGTGAACCGAGGGTTACTATCGTTGAGCATAGACAGTACTTTAAAAAGTATGCAAATTCATATTGATTCACTTGCAAAGGGAGCAATTGAAGAAAGTGGAAGTTGTCCGACCATATCCACCCGAGTGGGATAAGGTTTTGTATCCACACGAATTCAAACCGCTAACTACATTCATACGACGACAAAGGCTATAAAAGTCAGTATATTAATCACTTTCGAAGAATGGTAATGTGATAGGCAGTGACATCATCATGGTCAGATTATTCATTGGCACTCTTGAAGGGCTTGCCTTTGATTGGTTCAGAAGCCTTCTTACAGGCTCTATCACTTCATGGTAAGACCTCGAAACACAATTCTTCTCAAGATTCTATGAGGATGACGAAGAGGTGACTATGGTCCAACTCCTTGCCACGGTTCAAATAGAAGGAGAACATGTCACAGACTTCATAAGGAGATTTCGTAACATCCCTCTTCGGTGCCACATTGGCACACCTCTGCCCATGTTGTTGCAAATATACAGACATAACTTTCACGATCAACTAGAAGTGTGTATAGGAGCTGTCACAACCCACACATGGAAACAATTCCAACAACAAGCTGAAATCGTTGAACATTCAGTCGAAAAATCCGATTCCCTCGACATCGACAGTGAAGAAGAGGACGACGATAATAACGTAGTTCAATCTGTCGATGATAGCGACAATGCATATTCACAATCAGTTGAGGACAACGTTGCTGCCTTTGATACAGAATGTCTCTGATGATGATCCGTAGACTCTGGAAATCCTTTACCATCCAATGAAGGAAATAGAAGAACGACATCCTCCACGCAAAATACAGTTATAGTCACACACACAGGGGTTAGGGTATATCATTCTCCGCATGAGAACTCATGAATATGTTAACAGTATACCTCTTAATCACTAAGTCGTGCCCCCCTACAAAGGTGCTAGTAAATCAAGACTCCTAGGCGAGTCATCGCCAAATCAAAGAAATTCTCCAAAAGAGCAACGACCGTAAAAGTCCATCTTTCATCATCGGCGGAGCAATCATAAAACTCCCCAACTGACATTACCTCTGACGGTCATATCCTATTACATTAAAATTTTACCTCTGTCGGAGCTTGTCCGTTATGTTAAATCTGCTGACTTTATCGGAAGTAATTCAACCCGAGTAATGTCCACTGACTTCCCCAACGAAGTTTTCAAACTCATCAAGTTAATAAATACCTCTGACAGTCAATTCTCAACAAATTTTTTCTATCACATTAATGATTACCTCTGATAATCTATTCATAACCCCCAACAGGGTCAAGAATATCGTCTTGTCACGTTAATGATTATCTCAGACAACTTATTCATCCCCAGTAGTCTTTAATCCTATCACGTTAATGATTAATTACCTCCGATAGTTACATTCCCATTTGAAATCCTACTTCCACAAATTCATCATGGATAGGAAATCCACTTTCAAATTCCCAGCGGTATCATCCCAAAGAAATGATCCTAAACAAATCCCCAACAAGGTTAAGAGTGTTCATTAGTCACCTTAATTATTACCTCTGACAAATCCTTGTTTTCACTCCCTATCTTTCATCCCCAACAGGGTTAAGGATATCACATTGTCACGTTAACATTACACCTCTGACAACCCCATTTTAAACTATCATGTTTTCCAATATTATCTTTAATAGTCGATTTTGAGTTTGATGCATCTTAGCCTGCCATGTTAATGATTACCTCTGAGTGGGGATTCCTAAACCAAATCATAATCTCGAGTCGTAATATTGTCATGTTAACATTAAACCTCTGAACAGTCGATTTGGAGCCCGATGCTTCTTAGTCTGTCATGTTAATAATTACCTCTAAACAGATAGGTTCTCAGGTCAAATCCAATCTCGACCCCAATGCTATCACATCCAACAGTACAACCACTGATAGCAGATTTCGTGTCTGGTGTTTTCTTAGTCTGTCTTGTTAATAGTCGGGTTCCCAGTTCCCATCCAATTTTGAGTCATAGCCTATCATGTGTAACAGTGCAACTTTTGATAGTCGAGTCCTCGTCATATATGTCCAATAGTACGACCTCTGTTAGAAACCAAATCGGAGCACCATCTCAATACTTACATTCTCTCAGGAGCTAACCAAATCACAATCTTTATATTTGTTGGTATATTAGAATATTCTTGGTATATTTGTTGGGATATTAGAATATTCTACAAGAGGTTTTAATGGGGTATTAATGTAAGATGAAGGGTTGAAAGGCTATAAATAGCCAAGAGATCATCAATAAAAAATATAACAATTACTCCAAAATATTCTACATGGTATCAGAGTCCAAACCCTAGCCACCACCTCCCAAACCCTAGCCGCCACCACCGCCACCGCTGCCACACCGCCCGGCACCACCGCTGCCGCGCCGCCACCACCGCTACCACACCGCTCGCCCGCCACCACCACCGCGAAGTCGCGACTCCCGCAGAGCCTTCTGCCGCGGTTTCTGGAGTCTCCCGTGGGTCGTTCCAGACGTTGACATCGAAGGCCTAGATCTGATGGGGGAGAGACATGATCGGGTCTAGGAGAGGACGAAGAGGGCGAACGTGAATCATGGGACGGGTGTGAGTTGATCGGAGAAGAGGAGGATAGATAGAGGAGATCATCAAGAAGTTGGACTCTGCGGAGGTCGCAACGTTGATGAAGCTAATGAAACTGTCGGTTGGTGAGAGCGCAACACGAACATTGGCGTAGTTGGAGCTTCCATCCATCGATCTGAAGCTTGATGGACCGGCCACCTACCTGAGTTGGTCACGACGGGTGAGGAGAACCCTCGCAGGGAAGAACCTGGAGGGTTTCTTGTCAGAAGAGAAGACAGAGCCAGATGAGGGCTTGGCAGGACGCGACGAGTGAAAGTCCACTCATATGGTGGTATATATTTGGCTCCTCAATTCTTTAGTCCAGTCGATCGCCGCCACAGTGGATGACCTTGAGATGGTGAAAGACGTGTGGGAGAAGTTGAGGAGAACCTACGATGGTGTGGGGAATAACTTGAGGGGTTTACATATCAAGGGGGAGATCGACGACACCGTACAGGGAGAGAATACGGTACAGGAGTATGCCACGGAGTTGCAGCGTCTGTGGTTGGATTATGATAACTTCTCAGATCGGACGAGCTGCGAGGACCCGAAGTGTAAGGAGAGACAGGTATGTCTGCAGGAGAGAACGATGAAGTTTCTTAAGGGGCTGGCAGCAGTGTTTGCTCAGAGGACAGCACTACTTCTAGCCCAACCGAAGATTCCTACACTTGAGGAGGCTATCTCGGCCATGATCCCGGAGGAGACTCGTATCAAGCTACAGGCAGGGACAGGTGGTCCTCCTGAAGTGAAGATAACACTGGCGGTTGTCAATTCAAGCGGCACAGGACCTAAGGGAGACCCCGGGCAGTATTACAACTGCGGGGAGGTAGGTCATCTGAGGTATGATTGCACCAAACCACCCAAGGAGGGAGATTCAGGTGACGGACGTGGACAATTTGGAGGACGTGGCCGTGGGGGTCGACGGGGTGGTCGAGGAGGTTATCGGACGAACCTGCTGGTAGCAGAAGGCGAGGAGGGAGCTAATGGTGCTTATACTGAGGAGGATCAGGCACTACTGTGCATGTTGGAAGTACTCAGGAGAAAGCAGAGAGCGTCAAGCGATGGAGACAGGAGGAGTGGGACTGAGGAGGCGTCCACCTCAGTCTTCGCCAGAGGCAACGCTGCCATGTATGCCCATCCATCGGAAGGTACTAATGACTCACTCGCCCTTGCATCTATGTCTTCCCTTAGATCGTCGGACTGGATTGTCGATTCGGGTACGTCTCGTCACGGACGTCGATCAACCAAGGGTTCAAGCTGTGTACTGAGGCTGGAGAACCTGTTGACCGAGACAGATACCAGAGACTGGTGGACAAGTTGATCTATTTGAGCCACACACGTCCTGATATCTGTTTTACAGTGAGTGTGGTGAGCCGCTACATGCATGACCCTTCTTAAGAACTATTAAGAAGGGTCATATAACTATAGATTGTAAATCAATAGTTATATGACCCTTCTTAATCCTATTTTCTGCTTGTTAATCCTATTTTCTCAATTAATCCCTCATTCAGACAAGAGGGAGGTTTATAAGCCAGTCTCTCTTCAGTCAAGATTTTTAAATAAATATACATACATATTCGAAAGAATGCAAGATAATATAGAATTAAAAGGAGATGAGGATTTTTCTTCGATACAATTACTTGATAAAAACAAAATAGAAATACTAAGGAAAAAATATCCTAAGATGAAATATCTTCATATAGGATTAATTCAGTTAAAAATTACAGGATTATTCAGATCAAGAATCGATACACCTATACTTTTAGCATATATGGATGAAAGAATTATTAATAATCCTCTAAATAGTATCATTGGAGGTGCCAAATCCAATCTAGTAAATAGGTTATTTGGTATAAATATCCATCCAAATTTCTCTATAAGTCCTGACGATCAAAATATTGAGAAAACTTGTACTTTGTCAATTAATTTACAAGGTATTGAATTGTTACCTGGATCTAAGGTTATAGGCATACAATGGAAACATATGATGGCCTTAAATGTCACTCCAACATTTAAATCTATTACACCAAAACAGTTTGTTAGACTATTCGAAGTTGGAATGGGAAAAACTATTCAACCAAGATTAGTCAAACTAGAACATTTAAAAACGGATAATGAAATACAATTATTCGTTAAATCTTTAAAACCAAAAATTGAAGTGCCTACTGAATATTTTATTGCTTCAGGAAACACTATCTCTAATTTTGTACAAAGAAAACAACCTAAAATATTTAGAGAACCAAAATGCATATCTAACTCTGAACGAGGATTGCCTCTAGATTAACTAGAGCCAGATCTATAGACAATTTTGTAAACATAGAATTGTCACCTGAAAATATATCTGATATTCAACAAAGAATGAGAGTTAGTACTCCTCCTTTGGAAAGAAGAACACACCAAATTCTTGAAAAAGAACGACTTAAAGATCGACGGAATATGATCTTAAAGGTCCCTCTTTCTCAAATACGTGATAGACAAATTAATGAGTAAACCTATTGATAAATGGAAGAGAAGTGTTCGGTTCACCCCATAACCAAGCAAAAATAAATATTCCGACTGGTATTTAGACCATATGAGGTATGATGAACAAAATATAGCAGATGCTCATCATATGATTCATTTGGTAAAAAAATTTATAAGCATTATAAAGGATGCTCATTTAAGTAACTATAGAACCATTGTCATGAGACATTTAGATAGAATAACCCAAGTTCTGTCTAAACACATTACTAGATATCGTGGAGATCATCCGGAAATAAATGCTATTACCTCCAATCCTTGGATAAATGATATACTAAACTCTGATAACATCCTAGATATGGAAATTGATAGTACATCTCTGGACCATATTGATTTAGTTTTAGAAGCCACTGATCATCCTATTGAATATAATATCTGGGAGGATTTTCTAAATAATGAAAATAACTTTCCTTGTAACAAGGAAAAGAATATTTTTTCTAATATCAATATGATCAGAACTATTGATTTACAATCTAAAGCACAATTACATATTTATGTGCCATTAACAATATGTATTTCAGGCTATCAAGAGTTTACTATTCATGCTCTTTTTTGATACAGGAGCTAGTTAGTTTATTACATGAATGTTTTATTCCTGAAAACCTTAGCTTGCAATTAGAAAAAAAAGAAAAATTAAATAATTTTATGGGACAATAGGTCCAAGTTAATCATAAAGTAAAAGACTTACACATTTACTTTTCAGATACACATGGTACAACAAAAGTTTATGATTTTGATTTCGTTCTTCTACCAAAGGAATTTGATATGGATTGTATTATTGGAATGGATAATCTATGACATTATCCATCATTTAATACTCATTATATTAAATTTGATAACATTTCCATCCCTCGAGTACCCTTTATTGTACTAATAGCCGAATTCCAACATACAGCACAGCGTGGTGATTTTCTACCACCAATTCATATGATTGACAAAATCGCTGAACAAAACGATAAAATTTGTACATACAATGTTTTGGTTATAAATAATTTTACTAAGGTCATTCATGGGATGCTTGAACCACTCTATACGGACAATCCGTTGAAATGGTTTAATAAAGCACCTAGGTTTTGTAAAATTGAACTCATGGATATTTATAAAGACTCCAAAGTTCGAGTAAATAGCATCATGGTTACTCCCACTGATAAACAGGAATTTGCCAAACATATTGGTGAATTACTTAAATTATAACTTATACAAAAAAGCTTCAGTCCTCATTCTTCTCCAACCTTTTTAGTAAGAAATCATGCGGAGATAAAACGAGAAAAACCTAGAATGGTTATAAACTATAGAAAGCTAAATAGTTACACAAAATTTGATGATTTCTTTATTCCCTCTGCTGAAAACTTAATTAAGCAAATTCAGGGAGCTAAATTTTACAATAAGTTTGATGCCAAATCAGGCTTCTGGCAACTCAAACTACATGATAAAACATCAATTGAGTTAACAGCCTTTAGCTGTCCTCAAGGTCATTTTGAATGGTTAGTTATGCCTTTTGGATTAAAAATGTACCTCAGATCTTCCAAAAATGGATGAATTATATCTTTGGACACTTAGATTATGTTGTTGTCTATATAGATGATATTTTAGTCTTTTCTAAAACAGAGGAAGAACATAAACATCATCTTCTTGCTATTGTGCAACTTTTACTTGATAATGGTATTGCTCTAAGTCCCAAGAAAATAGAACTCTTTAAAACTGAAATCGACTTTCTTGGAAAATTTATTAAAAATAGACAGATCGAACTTCAGCAGCACATATATACAAAAATAAGATATTTTCATGAAACATTTAAGACCCTAAAGGAGTTACAAAGTTTTCTTGGCCTTCTTAATTATGGAAGAAAGTTTATTCCACATCTTTTCGCAAAAATTGAAAAATTACAAGAGAGATTAACTAATGAATAGGCTAATTATAAACAAATTACAAGTGAACAACGTCGTAAATAGGATACTAGTAAAATCTCTATTTCTTTGCTTCCTGAGGAGCAAAAGGAAATTGCTATAATCAAAGAAATGATTAAAGATAAAAAAAAATCTCTATTTTTCTTTAGAAGATAAAAAGTTGATATTACAGACCGATGCCTCTGACAACTTTTGGACAAGTGTTCTTATTACCAAAAATAAAGAGATTGTGACTTATACATCGAAAAAATTTCTAAAACACAATTCAAGTATGCCACGTATGATAAAGAATTATTAGCAGTTAAACTTGCTATTAAAAGTTTAAAAAATTATCTTCTTTATAGAAATTTTTATATCCAGACTGATAATAAATCTGTTTCTCGGCTCCTTAAGAAACGAACCATCAATAACCCAGAAGAAAATCTAAGAACAATCAGGATTGCTATGTATTTGGAAATGTTCAATTATGAGGTAGAATACATTCCGGAATATACTATCTTGCTGACACTCTTACCAGGTTATGAAACATGGACGAGGACGAATTAAGTCGTTTCAAGAAGATGCTTGATGCAATGAAACGAGAGGACGAATTCAAGAAGGTCAATTCCAAAAAGGATAAGGGAATTGCCAGCACAAGCACTGAACAGGCTGGGACGAATAGCCAAAAACCAGCAGTTTCTAGGGTGAATAATCCGCAAACTTTGGTGAATAACCAAGGAAGGGTGAATAACCCACAAACAATGGTGAATAACCAAACCAGGGTGAATAACCCTCAAAACACGGTGAATAACCAACCCCGGGTGAATAACCCACCAAGACTGGTGAATAACCAGAATAGGGCCACAACCAAAGCTCAAGTCTTTCCATGCAAAGGCAATTTGCTAATATTCTGGTAAAAGACTGGTATAACAAAAACTTGAGAAAAGACGCTTGGAATGTTTTCAATAACTGTTACCGAGCACTTCAGTCTGTTGATATCAAAACTGCCAGCTATTGGCTATCTCAGATAGAAAGACTTTTTCTTAATGGGGAACATAGGAGTCAGATCTCGGAAGGCAAGCTGCAAAAAAAACAAAAATGCTAAAAGATTTGGTGATATTTTCTTCTACATCAAAATCTAAAGCCCTTGATGTAAAAGAACAATCTCTTTTACAGGACACTAGATCTGGAGAATTGAGAATGATCCTTCAGACTCTTGAAACTAATGATATGGTTAACATCAGGATGCAGGAGCTTGTTGAACTCCTTAATTTAATGCAAATACAAAACGAGCAGGTACAGGAGTTAGAAGCTGAATTAATGGTTCAGCAGATGTTAACTATGTTCCAGCAGAATGTCATAAACGAAGACAGGTTCATCAAATTTTTCAAAGAGCTAGAAGATACTGATATTATCCAGCTCTTGGAAAACGAAGATCTCATCAGGTATCCCATGGGTAGGCTTTGTATTATGGCCTGCTTTCAGGAAATTCCAAAATATAGGTCCCACATCAAGAAGGGACTCACACATGAGATCTATCTTAACACAAAAAATCTGGAAGAATACGAGGGAGTTATTCCGAATGTGTTAAAGCCGTGGAAACTCATTCCACAAAATTTCAGACGGTTTTTAGGTACCGTGTATGGACTATCTGGGAAGAACGTCAACACATCAAACTCTTCCCATCTGCACAGATCTGGAAACTTCAAAAAGTTGTTGAAGACTCTTCTATGGCCTATGAGAAGTTTCACAAACAAAACTTCTCAGAGGAGCGTGAGAGGAAGCTTGCCGCAGAAGAGTTCTTCTCCAGACTCGCCATCATTTGTGCGAAAAAAATTGGGACTGTCATTGCAGCCCAGAATATCTTACCTGTTGATTATATCTCTAAAAATCAAGATTATGATGACAAGTATAGATTTACTGTTAATTTTTCAAGCTACCTCCGCCTTGGGGGTTACGGTTTGCAGATATATGAAAACTCCATGACAGAGAGGGAGGACCCCATTGATCCTAATGACCCAGATGATGACATTGATGGAATAGAAGAGAGCAATTAGAAGCAAGGTGGGCCCATTCTCCACTACTTCATGTTAAAGACAAGCTCAAAGACTTTTTTAAAGCTTTACTATAAAGCTAAAAAGAAACGGTGGAAAAAAGGCAGTGTGAAAAAATTCGGACCCTAAAAAGAAAGCACTACCAAAAGGTAGAGGACTTGAAAACAACCGTTGAAGACCTAATAAAGCAACGGGACCATTTATTCCAGTGGGTGGAAGACCTACAAGATGAGGTGGAAGGCCTACAACACATCTTAATGATGTATGATCCCAATCAGGGAGCAACTTTTTAAAAGGGATTCTCTACTACGAAAAGGCGAGCTCCACTAAAAGATCCGGTAGACGAAACGGGTAATAGTGGGTCACACTAGACCCATAAGGGAGGGTCACATTAGACCTATAAATAAGCCAAGAATGGCAGATTGTAAGGCATCGAAAATTGTAGTAGTTTCCTTTTCTTTTACCTTCTAAGTGCTTGTTCTTCATCTTTTCCTTTGTTCTTCTTAATCCTATTTTTCGCTTGTAAATCTGGTGAACTAAATCTGGTCTCACCAAATCTTTTAGCATTTTTGTTGTTTTTTGCAGCTTGCCTTCCGAGACCTGACTACTATGTTCCCCATAAGAAAAAGTATTTCTACCTGAGAGAGCCAATAGCTGACAGTTTTGATATCAGCAGACTGAAATGCTCGGTAACAGTTATTGAAAACATCCCAAGCGTCTTTTCTCAAGTTTCTGTTATACCTGTCTTTTCCCAGAACATTAGCAAATTGCCTTTGCATGGGAAAGACTTGGGCATTGATTGTGGCCCTATTCTGGTCATTTTTGTTGTTTTTTGCAGCTTGCCTTCCGAGACCTGACTAAGCGAAGGTTTTCAGGAATAAAACATTCATGTAATAAACTAACTTCAGATCTCGTATCAAAAAGAGCATGAATAGTAAACTCTTGATAGCATGGAATACATATTGTTAATGGCACATAAATATGTAATTGTGCTTTAGGTTGTAAATCAATAGTTCTGATCATATTGATATTAGAAAAATTATCCTTTTCCTTGTTACAAGGAAAGTTATTTTCATTATTAATAGTTCTTTGTTCTTTTTAATCCTATTACATAAATATGTAATTGTGCTTTAGATTGTAAATCAATAGTTCTTTGTTCTTCTTAATCCTACATGCATGACCCAAGGAAGGGTCATATGGACGCAGTGTACCAGATTCTGAGATACTTGAAGGGTGCCCCCGGAAAGGGGTTGATAATCAGGAAGAATAATCACTTGAGCATCGAGGGCTACTGTGACTCTGACTGGGCTAGTTGTACTGTTGACAGGAGGTCTACCTCGGGCTATTGTATATTTGTAGGAGGCAACTTGGTCTCTTGGAGGAGTAAGAAGCAGTCGGTGGTGGCTAGATCGACAGCTGAAGCGGAGTACAGAGCTATGGCCTTGGGAGTTACAGAGCTGCTATGGCTGAAGAGTATGTTGGTGGAGCTGAAGCTGGATCAAGGAGCCAAGATGAAGTTGTGGTGTGACAACAAGTCAGCCATCAGTATCGCCAACAATCCAGTGCAGCATGACAGGACCAAACACATCGAGATCGATAGGTTCTTCATCAAGGAGAAGTTGGACCGTGGACTACTGGAGCTAGGTCATGTTCCAATCAAGGAGCAGGTAGCAGACAGTATAACCAAGGGACTTAGCTCTGCAGATATGATTAGAAGATGTGACAAGATGGGCTTAGTGAATATCTTTTGCCCATCTTGAGGAGGAGTGTTGGTATATTAGAATATTCTTGGTATATTTGTTGGAATATTAGAATATTCTCCAGGGAATTTTAATGGGGTATTAATGTAATATGAAGGATTGTAAGGCTATAAATAGGCAAAAGATTATCAATAAAAAATATAACAATTACTCCAAAATATTCTACAATATCATCACCTGCGACATTAGGCTAATCATCATCCCAACGAATGACTATCCATATAGTAACATCTCTGTATTGGAACACCATCTTCAGACATATAGCTCTGCTTTGAGCTCATTTCGTGGATTGCTATTTCCAAAGTGAGCACCATCGTCACATCTCCTTAGCAATATGAAGTTAATAGCCACTGCAGACGGTATTACAGCTTATAAAGTTATTCAAAGTATCCTGAAATTTGAAGCAACTCATTTCGGATATTCGAAAACTTTGAAGGCGGTTTTGTCGGTGCTTAAAAAGTTGGTATGTGGACAGACTAAGCTTAGATGGACTTGTGAGGGTAAAATGGTATTTCAACCATCTAAGCCCAACACAAACTAGAAACAACAGAAACAACCTTGAAGGCTAGCTCTTATGAGCTCCGCTGAGCAAAAAGCCTAAATGAAGCTTCCGTCTTGTTGAGCGCATATTCTGCTTCTGTATAGATGCTTCCCCGTTGTTGAGCGCCTAACCGACTGAGCGGTTGTTGAGACCCCTCGTTCTTAATAGGAGTCCAGGGTATAACACCCAAGTTCTTAATGGGTTGTTATTACTCTGGTAGTAGACCATCATAGCTTAAACTTTTGTAAGGAGAGCGTAGGTAGTTTCCTCTACTACTAGTGGTTTACCTGCTGCTTACCGCGGAAGGTTGCCAGATTGTTGTTTAGCAGTTACAAAGACGTTTCCTTTATAAATAGCTCATAGCGCAGCTAAATTCTAGTCTACTCCCAGTGTCATCTTCCCAAGAACTTCACTCCACGTGTATATAAAAGGAGAGACCCCCAAGGCATCCCTTGGATAATATCTATTCTACTGCAACAAGGGATCGGTCCCAAGCGACCCCGGTCTCTCCTAAGCTACGTTGGCTATAAGCTTCCATGTTGAAGTCCCATAAAAGAATGTTCATCGTTCATAGCTCGACAACAAACTTTCGACGTCTCAGAGTTCCTAAACATTTAAGAAGAGCTCATCATCGTCTAGAAGAAGCCCTAATCTTAGATTCAGACCATAAACGAAACAAAGTAATCGCGTGTTGATTAGACTTTCATCGCCATACTTCCCAAAACTCTATAAAAGTTATAGATTTAGCTTTGTAAGCTCTTGTTGAAGAGTTGTAACAAGTTTTTGTTCGCCTCATTTTCACAGGAAAACACAACATATAAACAGTGAATTCCACAGATTATTATTTCATTGCAAACCTACCTACCTACCAAATCATACACAAAACATCCTCCATAAACCCTATACGAACTTATGCCAACTGAAATTTCTCGACAGCAAGCAGAAAACATAGACGGACACCAAATAACCCTTCTCATTCTAAAGTGAATTCCTCTGTGTTTATGATGAGCTCATCTCCCATTGCCACCTTGTTGGGAGGTAGCTCGAGTGGAAACCACCATGAATTGAAGCTAGGGTTTCGAAGCAATCAAGAATAGCTGAACAATTGGGAAAACAATTTTATTCAAAAAGCAAATGAACGGGAAAGTTGGTTACAAGCTACGTACATTCTTGATTCCAAATGTCTGATGCCCTTCCTCTCTCTCACTGATACCTATTTATACAATTTGAATACAATGACAAAAGACTACTTTACCCTCAACTAAGTACCACATTACTCTAGTCCTACATTACAATGACAACTATGCCCTTCACTAATTCCTGGTTGAATCTCTGATACATCAACTGAACCCAATTAGCTCTGATACTGGCATAACTGGAATCTGGATACCTCCTCCTCTGAGCTCAGTAAATTGGGGATGCATCAATACTCCCCCCTTACTTTGACCTTGCCTCAAGGTCAAAGTAAGGATAGTCCTTGAGAAACTTTTCATACTATACCCAAGTGCCATTGTCTGGTCCTTCATTCTTCCACTGCACTAGTAGATCCACAGAAACCTTGTTCCTTCTTTGAGCTAGTCTTGTGTCCAGAATCGATTCTGGTTCTTGTAGTAACTCCTCTCTAATTGTAGGTACACCCTTTTGGATTGCCCCCCTTGAGCCTACATGTTTTTGAGCTGGAATACATGGAAAACAGGGTGAATCAAGGATTCTTCTGGCAATGCTAACTTGTAAGCCACTGCCCCACTTTAGCTAACACTTGATAAGGACCATAGTACTTAGAACTGAGCTTCTGTGGTCTTCTCTGAGATACTGAGACTTGCCTATAGGGCTGAAGCCTGAGGTAGACCCAATCTCCTTCCACAAACTCCATGTCACTCCTATTTTCATCTGCCAATCTCTTCATCCTATCCTGAACTAAGAGCATATTGTCCTTGAGGATTTGCAATGAATTGTCCCTGGACACAATAGCTTCTGCCACCTCTTTATCTTGTGCCAGATCTAGAACATAGGTTAGAATATTTGGGGGTGGTCTTCCATAAACAACCTCGAAGGGAGTGAGCTTGGTGGAGGAGTGTCAGTTAGTGTTGAACCAGTATTCAGCCCATATCAAGTGCTTGGACCAATCTTTAGGCTTATGGCTGCAAAAGCATCTCAAATAACCCTCCACACACATATTTGTAATCTCAGTCTGCCTATCAGTTTGAGGGTGGTAGGAGGTGCTATTGTTAAGTTGAGTCACCTGCAATTTAAAAAAATTCTTCCAAAACATGCTAGTGAAAATAGGATCCCTGTCAGTCACAATTGTCTTGGGCATACCATGGAGTCTAAACACTCCATCTAAGAAGACTTGGGCCACAATTGCAGCAGTATAAGGATGATTTAATGCAAACAAATGTACATACTTAGAAAGTCTATCTACTATTACCAAGATAGTGGACTTGTGGTGACTTGTGGCAATCCTTCTATGAAGTCCATAGAGATATCCTCCCACACCCTCTCAGGAATTGGTAGGGGTTGTAGTAACCCTGCAAGAGAAGTATTCTCAGACTTATTTTGTCGACAAATCTCACAAGCCTTCACATAATCTTGCACATTTGTCTTCATCCCAGTACAATAGCACACCTTCCTGAGCCTATGGAGGGTTTTAATGGACCCTGAGTAGCCTGCAGAAGGCATATCATAATGTTCTCTGATCATCATGGTGACAAACTCAGAGTTTGTGTCTATTAACAACATATTCTTGTAAAACAAAAGTCCATCCCTGTAGGAATATTTGTTAGTATTAAGCAGGTCTTGCTCCCATTCAGTGAGCTTACTCTGATAATAAGTGGAACTTTGCATTGCCACTTTAAAATCATATACCCAATTGGACTCGACTGCAGTTAAAGCTGTGAGGTTCATCATTCCTCTTCTAGATAGGCCATCTGTGTCTGGTTCTCCTTCCCCCTCTTGTATTCCACCCTGTACTTATAGCCATAAAGCTTCATTATCCATTTGTATTGAGCTTCAGTATGAATCCTCTGTTCCAACATATTTTTCAAGGCTTTATGGTCTGTCTTGATGATGAACTGTCTTCCCCACAGATACTGCTTCCACTTTTTGATTGCCAAGAGAAGGCCAACATCTCCTTCTCATAGGTGCTCATGGCCATAGTACTCCCTTTAAGACCTTGGCTCGTAGGTAGGCTAAGGGTCTCCCCTTTTGCATGAGAACAGCCCATATTCCTCCACCTGATGCATCACATTTCAGAATGAAATCTTCATTGAAATCTGGCATTGCTAGTACTGGAGCTTGAGTCATAACCTTTTTAAGATTTTCAAAGGCTAGCTGAGCTTCATCTCCCCAGGAAAATGCATTCTTCTTCAAAAGATTGGTAAGTGGCCCTGCTATCATCCCATATCCCTTCACAAATCTTCTATAGTAACCTATCAACCCTAAGAATCCTCTTAGCTCTTTAATTGTTTTTGGTCTAGGCCACTCTAACACTGCCTTGATCTTATCTTGGTCAACTTCCACTCCCAACCCAAATATGATGTGACCAAGATAGCCAACCTGTCTTTTGCCAAACTGACATTTGCTCCTCTTCAGTTTCAGCTGATTTGCATCCAACTTTTCAAACACCCTTCTCAAATGGACAATGGCTATCAAAGTCAGTGTTGTAGATGAGTATATCATCAAAAAACAACAACACAAACTTCCTCAAAAAATCTTTAAAAATTATATTCATTAATGACTGAAATGTGGATGGGGCATTTGTTAGCCCAAATGGCATAACCAAGAACTCATAGGGACCCTCATGAGTTCTAAATGCCGTTTTATGTATATAAGGTTCTGCCATCCTGATCTGATGGTACCCTGACCTTAAGTCCAACTTGGAGAAGTAATGAGCTCCTCCCAGCTCATCAAATAGTTCTTCAATGAAGGGAATTGGGTACTTGTCTTTTATTGTATTTTGGTTCAGTGACCTATAGTCTATGCACATTCTTCATGTGACATCAGATTTTTTTATCAAGATAACAGGAGATGAGTAAGAGTTGTGACTGGGTCTCACAATGCATGTTTCTAACATTTCCCTGACCTCCTTCTTTATCTCATTTTTATGCATGTAGGGATGCATATAAGGCCTACTACACACGGGCTTGGATCCAGGCAACAAGGAGATTTGATGATCACAATCCCTCTGTGGAGGCAACCCTGTGGGTTCACTGAACAAATGCTCATAAGCCTGCAACACCTCTGTGATGTTCTCTGGCATACTTTCCTCTTCTTGTTGCTCATCTATAGCACACAGCTGTATGATAAAGATTTGTGTCCCTTGTCTTAGATCTCTGCCAACATGTTCCTTATCTTGCTGCCCATTATTGCTAATGCCTCTGAATTGATAGCTGATTCCTTGGTCCTCGTACCTCATAGTGAGTGCTTGGAAGTTCCATACAATGTCCCAAAGTGTACTGAGCCAACTTGCTCCCAGTACTACCTGACATCCTGTAATAGGAAGTGGTACGAGGTCTGTAACAATTTTTCTTCTTTGACACTCTATTACCACATCTCTGCAAATTCCTTTACTCAGTATCTTCTCACCATTAGCTACCTGAACCTCAAAGGGTTTATTCTCACATAGTGGCAATCCCAGTCTCCTACTGAACCCTTCATCAATGAAGTTATGAGTAGAACCTGAGTCTATGAGTATAATGACTGGCTTGTTTTGTACTGTCCCCCTTAACCTCATAGTTGAATGATGAGAACAACCAGATAAGGCTTGCAAGGAAATTTCAAATAAAGTCTGGTTATGAATAGGGGTTGTACTACTAAGATCTTCCTCATCATCATCATCTATTAACATGTATAGTTTCTTCTCCTTGCACTTATGCCATCTAGCCCATTTGTCATCACAATAGTAAGACAGTCCAAGACTCCTAAGCACTTCTGCAGGTGAGAGTGCTTGTTGCTCGTGTAGCAGTGGTATGAAGACCTGTGCTCTGTGATGGTTGGGCATTCTTCTTATAAGTCTCCGGGTTACATGATGAACTGTTGTTGGGGGTATTTTGTGGCCTGAAAGAATAGGAATTAGGTTTATATCCTTTCTTGACTGCAAGTAATTTGGCTTCATGCAACTTGGCCACTTGCATGGCTGCAGGTAAGCTTACAGGTTGTGAGATCAATACCTCATATCTCACATCATCCTTGAGCCCCACCTATAAATTGGCTAATGAGACAAGATTCAGATAAACCAAAGACCCTCTTCGAGACCTTCTGGAATTGCAAGGTATAATCATGGATTGTCCCTTCTTGCTTGAGAAGCTTGAGTTCAATACCATGGTCAGTAAACAACCCCCCCCCCCCCCCCCCCCCCCCCCCCCCACCACAATAGGCTGCTATTCCCTTCAATTGGACTGAACATATCCTAACTCTTTCCCAATCTGGAACCTGATAATAGTTGAAGTAGTTATTAACCCTCACTAACCATTCTTCTACATCTTTTTCTCCATTAAACCCTGGAATTTTTAACCTGGTGTCACCTTGACCCCATGGTTGGCCTCCATTGAACATAGGGTTTTGGATATTGGGAAAAAAAGAAACAGTGGGTACTGGAACTATACTCGGACTGTAGGTGGAGTTGGGGAAGACGAAGTCATCACAGGAGGACATGATCGTTCCTCTACTCTCCTCTGATTTCGAGTGTACTCTTCCATAAATTTATCAAATCTGCTGCTAAGGGTTAAGACTGTACCTTCAAGAGAGAGGAACCTCTCTTCCTCCACTGGTCGACGTTGCTCCTTGGATGCTCCATGTCGACCGCCATGGCCGCTCGAGCTCGCATCTCGACTGGACTCCAGCGCAAGATCGGGATGCTCTGATACCAATTGATGAGCTCCTCTCCCATTGCCACCTTGCTGGAGGTAGCTCGAGTGGAAACCACCATGAATTGAAGCTAGGGTTTCGAAGCAATCAAGAATTGGTAAAAAAATTGGGAAAACAATTTTATTCAAAAAGCAAATGAGCGAGAAAGTTGGTTACAAGCTAAGTACATTCTTGATTCCAAATGTCTGATGTCCTTCCTCTCTCTCACTGATACCTATTTATACAATTTGAATACAATGACAAAAGACTACTTTACCCTCAACTAAGTACCACATTACTCTAGTTCTACATTACAATGACAACTCTGCCCTTCACTAATTCTGGTTGAAGCTCTGATACATCAACTGGACTCGATTAGCTCTGATACAGACATAACTGGAATCTGGATACCTCCTCCTCTGAGCTCAGTAAATTGGGGATGCATCAGTTTATGAACCTAATGCTACATCAGAATAATAAGTTGAGCTTGTTGGATGCATTCTCTGCATAAACCCTCCTCTAAGCTTGCTTCAGAAATTTGCAACATCTTTCATGAAAATTTATTATATTTCATGAATTATACCAACAAAAATAGCCTTTTTTTAGCCCCAAATCTTCAACATAACTACAAATATTGCTTTCTTGAGCGAAAAACTCCAGTATAAATGACAAATGGACCCCACAATATTGTTTTCTAGTTCACACATTTCTTCATTGATCTCTTTCACGCAATCCACATGACAAATATACCCCACCATGCAATCAACTTGATGCATTTTGTCCCATCTTTTCCCTTCTCGTGACCTCCACGAAAAATGACCAATATAATGTATTAAATATCCTTTCTCCATGTGCATCATTATATTTATTAAATATTCTCTTTCTCCTGTTTTCCAATATAATGTATCATAAAGATCTTATGTAGTATCCATCAAACCCTATTTCTCTACATTTAAGTTGCAGAGTTCATCTTCATTAATCTACAAGAAAAGGAAGCCTTAACTCCTAATTGATACACTCCAGATGTGATTTTCAGAAATAACTAAAGCATAGACTGAGGGCATGCCCCATCCCTCCCCACAACTTTTGCGAAAATATGTGCTTATGCCGGTCCCCCTCATCATTCAATTCAAGTTCCTTCCATGCTGACTAGCGATGGATTAGTGATGACATTAACAATTTCGTTTATATTAAATTAGATAAAAGAAGTTTGAGGCATATTTTCGCAAAAATGGTTACTTAGTGGTCACTAAATTTCTGACAAACTAATAACTGTCTAAATATGTTATAGATCGGACCCAAAACTTATTTGTGGCCCGTCTAAATATGTTATAGATCGGGCCCAAAACTTATTTGTGGTCCTGCCATTTGGGTTGTGAGTCTTGTGACAAAACAATATCTCACTGTTGTTGTAACAGACATGAAACCGTCACTATTGTGTCACAGTTTCAACCTAACAATTATTTAGTCGAAAACTTTTCATGTTCCCTCTCAATGTTCTCTCCCTCTTGTATTTCTTTATTTCTCCTAAAATGTGATTGACCTCAATCCTAACAAAAGATCTACTCAGACGATTCTGGCAGCTACTCCAACAAATGGTAACCCTTGTGCAGACATGGCATCTCTTGTGCAGATGTGGAGATTTTTGTACACAGCACCTCAGGTGGTTCTGACATCTGACAGATCTCTAGGACAGAAGCAGTAGGCGACATCGTCAAATCACGTAGACTACAAGATTATTTATTCTATTTTCTAAACTCTCCCTCTCTCTTTTTTCATCGTTTCTATTGTCAGTTAATTAATACAGGGTTACTGCTTAGGGTTTATAATTTTGGGTTATGGTTTCAGGTTGAAGTTGATAATGTTTTGGTTAGAATAGTGACAGGATTTTATGTAATGGTTTGGTTATAGCGTGTTATAATTTGAATCAGCTTCAAATCATAAATCATATTGCTAATATATTTAGCCTAGCCTTATGTATATTAAATAGATCAAATTTGCTGAACTCTTAACAAATAATAATTATGTGGTTTATTGTGAAGTGTGAATTAGATTTCTATCTATTGCTATCAATCATAAAGTTAGAAATTATATGAAATTGTTATTATTTTGCTAATATTTTTCTACCAATGTATTACAATTTGATACGAAACATATTCTCTATTCTTGGTCAACATAAAAAAGAGGAATAGTGCAATGTCGCCCAATCGATGTTGGATATCATGGAACTTCGTATTCCTGAAACGGTATGTGGTCTTAACCAAGAACTAGGTTGCATAGCGCCACGGAAACGCGTTTAGAATACGACATTTCAAAAAAATTGAGTTATAGATACAAATACGGCTTAGATATTAAAGAATGATGTAATTGAGTTATAGATACAGATACGGCTTAGATACGGTTCTATATATATATGCATGAAAACATATTTATACGTATATTATAAACATTAGGCATTAGAGTTAGATTAAAGAATGATGTAATTGATGTTATTAGTGTAGTACGCAGCACCTCAAGTATGATACTATGATTACACGAAAATACCAAAAAAAAGGGAACATATGGATAGTTTGATTCATAAGAGTACCTGGAGGTGAAAAGCTATATATATCGGAGGAGACTTAAATGGTCATGTTAGAAAGAAGAACAACGATTATGATAATTTGCATAGAGGCTGGATATAGAATTGGGAATATAGGAAAAATAAAATCCTTGATTTTGTAATTTCATGTGACCTTATAATAGCAATACTTGTTTTAGGAAGAGAAATACACATTTAATTAGTTTTAAGAGCAGACCCAATATTAGTCAGATAGATTAGTTTCTTACTAGGAAGGTTGATGGAATAGCTTGTAAAGATTGTAAAGCTATACGAGAAGAAAGCCTAACCACTCAACATAAGATAATGGTCTTAAATACTAGTATAAGGAAATGGAAGGAAAATGTCAAGGTGGAGAAAAGACCGAGAACCAAATGTAGAACTTGAAATGAGAGAACTTAATAATATTAAGAAATAAGACAATAAAGGAAGGAAGATGGGACATAGAGGCCAACTCTAATATTATGTGACATAATATCACAAGATGTAGCAAGAAAGTAGCAAGAGAGGTTCTAGAAGTGTCAAAAAGCAATAGTTGTACCTCGAAAAAAAGTTTATGGTGGAATGAGAATGTTCAAAAGTTATTAAGGCAAAAAAAATTGCCTATAAAGATAGGTAAAAGTGTAAAAGTGAGAAAAATTGAGAGATATAAATAAAGTAGCAAAAAAGAAAGTTAAGAAAACAATTAGTGAAGCTAAATCTAAGACCTATTATTATTTATATAAGAGGTTAGAAACTAAGGAAAGAAAAAAAAAATTATAGTCTTGCTAAGAAAAGGAAAAGGAGCATAGACTTGGGTAATATTAAGTCTTTCAAGAACGACGACTAAAAAGTATTAGTAAGATAAAATGATATTAAGGAAAGGTAGAGGAGTTCTTTCAACAAGACGTATGGTTGGCACCAGTAGTGGTACTCAGGTTTGGTGAACGTAGTGGTGCTCAGGATTGGTGAACGTGTCAATTTAACTCGTGTCAATTTAACTCTGTGTTCGAATGGCGAGTGTCACACCCTGTTCCATATTTCGTATTCATGTATTTTTGGTATTTAATTTTCTCTTATTTCATGGTGTTTGGTAGTTTGATGCATGTATATTTTATATTATATATTGTATCTTGGATTTTGTCCTGTAGCGAAGACTATCCGAGACCAGTAATAGACCCGTGGTTGTGCCACTGGCTCATGCTAGGACCCGTAAGATTTGAACCCTAGTTGGCTATTTGGGTTGAACCCTTGAGCCCATGAACCAAACCCCCCCCTCCAAACTTTTGCCTTTAGTGTATATATATGAGCTTTTCTCTCTCCTCTCCTTCTTCCTTCTTCATTTTCACCTTCTTTATTCCTTGCTCCCTTCTCCCTCACCCCGTGCACCTCCCCTAGCCGAACCCCAGCACTGGACCTAGCTAGGAAGAGGTCGTTGGACTCTTAGGCAAGTACATCTTGCTCAATGGTGAAGCCTTGATTTTAGATTTTATATATATATATATATATATATATATATATATATATATATATATATATATTGTTTTAAAAATGTATTTGATGGAAAATATTCTCATTTAGTTGTTAATCATATTTAGTTCTTGGAGTTTTAGATTTTGATAAGTATATTTGAATAGATCTGAATTTGAAGTTTAGGATTTTAATGGGTTTCGTGTGTTTTTCGTGGTTTTGATCTACTTGGTATTTTAGAAAAAAGAGTTTTTGTGGTTGATGGAGCACTTCATTTCGAGCATTTTGGCTTTTGATTCACTTGATTCGGAGTTAAAATGAAATTTTTATGAAGAAAATAATTTTCGGATTTCTTTGGAGTTTTCGCCGTGGCTGAACCTGCTGTTTGGATAAGACGAAATTTTCTTGCGGCCAGCGACTTATGAGGCCGAGAGTGCTATGCGGCCCGAGAGGGTTATGCGGTCTGAGCTCCTTGCCGGATACTGACAGCATGCGTCCATCTTGTTGGATGCATGACTGCTTATTTACACAATGTTCTAGGACTAGTCATTGAACTCCTTGTATATTCATTCGCTGAACGAATGAAAAAATTGCTAAGTCCTGAGAACAGTCCATGCGGCAAGCAGTTCATGCAGCCATGAGTTGTTTCCTTTGGACGCATGACTCCGAACTGTTTGGCAGATCTTTTTATGATTCTTGTCTTTTTATGGCATGTCACATCAATCACTATATGTCACTTCACTGATACTTCATTTATGACCCATCATTCAGCACTTGACCCTAGGAGTGGGTGCATGCTGCCAGTGAGTCCATACGACAAGTAGGTGCATGCGGCTAGTGAGTCCATGTGGCCAGGAATCCTTGTGCACATTTTGTGTTCCTTTTAATAATGTCCATTTAATAATTCTTTTAGTGATTATTGTTGCGTGCTTTCTTATGTTGATACAAGTTTATGTTACCGGACAAGTTTTGCATGTATTACACGAGATAAGTTTATGTACAAGTTCACAATCCTCACGATGTAACACCCCGTTCCGCTCAAGCGGACTGCCGATTCAAACGGCAAAAGTGCAACATCCCGACCCGCTTTGCTTCAGCGAGAATACTCTTTTGAGGCAAAGGATTTGCAGACTTAGTTCTTCAGGAGTTCCGGCTTAGGCTTTCAGAGGCTCGCTCGGAGTATCGCTCGACCGAGGCGAATCATCGCTAAGGTGGGTGGCTACGATGAACTTGTCTTTGCTTAGCCAGCACACTTAAAAATATGGACATTTCATGCTAGTCGCTAGGTGAATCACCCCATGCATGCTAATAAGAATACAACGCACCTAGCTAAGGGAATAATCTCAACTTGTATTGCTTATGTTAGAACATGAAAATGAAACATTGCTTATAATCAGACCCTCGCATGCTACCTTTGCCTTGTGCAACGAGACCCCGCTATGCCTCGAGTAGAACGATATGTATATGCTCTTCTTAGTGCACTGTTCACTTGTTTACACTACACGACCCTAGATCATGTCGCTCGGTAAGTCCTTTTACGGTTTCACTCCTCAGCTTACCTTCGGGTCCGAGCCAACGTGATTACTTAAGTTCCTTACAAATGCATGCTTGCCTGTTTATATATTGCCTCGATTCAATGCTTGTCATATAATTGCATGCCAATATACAGTGAATGCTATCTTGCCTTGTTTTCATCCAAACTACCGAAAGACTATCTAATAGTCGTTCGGAGCCAAGTATAGAACATTGAAAGTATGCGGGACCGTTAGGTCGCCAAGGCATTTCCCGAACTAGGAAATTGCATCAATGGACAGTTAAGCAAGATAACGCCTCAGAGGAAATTGATACTAGTATTGTACTCAATCTAACGGCTCAGGGAGACTATCCAAGACAAATCATGCTATGTGATTGTCTCATGCTCGTATTGCCTTAGATTGCTTCAAGTCAAGTGAACACTGAACAAGAATCATGTCATGTAAAGCAATGAAATCACAGCTCGTAGAGCATACTTGTCATGAACAAAATCGAGTTATCCTCTGAACCTGAAACCCAAGACTCGCATGGTCACGGACAACTTGTGCACAAGGGAGATTACATCATCCCATTTTCCATGGACGGTCTCGGGGCACTGGGACCGATCCGGTCTAGACAGACCCATTGTAGTTCTCTCCTTGTTTATGGGGACGTGCGCAACACCCTTGTTATTTTATCGTTCGCACCATTCTTGGCCCCATACTCATTGAGAGGCGTCTCTAATTGTTCGACGGAATGGCTTGCAAGGCCATGTCCAAAGCGTTTCAAACATTCCGCTAGTGAGACATCGACCATTATGGCTATGCCAAGTGACCTCTTGTTCATATAGATAAGTCATCCTCGCTTAGCGGCAATCCGCGTGCGAGTCATTGCATCGAAGTCAATAAACCGAATCACCAAAACATCGTATGCAACACTTCTGGATAACCTGTATGCCCGTGCACCCGATATGTAATCTCGCACTGAAACACTTGTGTTTGCTTATGCTATGCCCTGAATTTCATAATAAATGCTTGTGCTTGAATTAATTTGGTTTGCCTTGGACAAGGAAGGACAAATGGTAAGTTGGTAAGTCTCGCCGTGTTTTCTCTTATGTCGCACGGCGCACTGCCACACGAGTTAGGCTATTCAATCATTGCCATAAAACTGAATCACCAAAACATCGTCTGCAACACTTCTAGATAACCTGTATGCCCGTGCACCCGATATGTAATCTCGCACTGAAATACTTGTGTTTGCTTATGCTATGCCCTGAATTTCATAATAAATGCTTGTGCTTGAATTAATTTGGTTTGCCTTGGACAAGGAAGGACAAATGGTAAGTTGGTAAGTCTCGTCGTGTTTCCTCTTATGTCGCACGGCGCACTGCCACACGAGTTAGGCTATTCAATCATTGCCATGAAACTGATCCTAAGGCAACTAGAAAGATTACCTAATAGTTGGTGCACGAAACCTACATTACGTGTTTGGATTTGTCGAGCGGGCGAGTAGCCTCCCCACCAGTGCATTCATGTACTGATAATCCACCAGATTGTTTGCAGGGTGCGGGAGAACCTCGTTCGGTGCGGATGCCTCCTTCGTGCGTGCTAAGGCGTGGAGTTCACTCTGGAGCCTTAGCCAGCACACTTAAAAATATGGACATTTCATACTAGTCGCTAGGTGAATCACCCCATGCATGCTAATAAGAATACAACGCACCTAGCTAAGGGAATAATCTCAACTTGTATTGCTTATGTTAGAACATGAAAATGAAACATTGCTTATAATCAGACCCTCGCATGCTACCTTTGCCTTGTGCAACGAGACCCCACTATGCCTCGAGTAGAACGATATGTATATGCTCTTCTTAGTGCACTGTTCACTTGTTTACACTACACGACCCTAGATCATGTCGCTCGGTAAGTCCTTTTACGGTTTCACTCCTCAGCTTACCTTCGGGCCCGAGCCAACGTGATTACTTAAGTTCCTTACAAATGCATGCTTGCCTGTTTATATATTGCCTCGATTCAATGCTTGTCATATAATTGCATGCCAATATACAGTGAATGCTATCTTGCCTTGTTTTCATCCAAACTACCGAAAGACTATCTAATAGTCGTTCGGAGCCAAGTATAGAACATTGAAAATATGCGGGACCGTTAGGTCGCCAAGGCATTTCCCGAACTAGGGAATTGCATCAATGGACAGTTAAGCAAGATAACGCCTCAGAGGAAATTGATACTAGTCTTGTACTCAATCTAACGGCTCCGGGAGACTATCCAAGACAGATCATGCTATATGATTGTCTCATGCTCGTATTGCCTTAGATTGCTTCAAGTCAAGTGAACATTGAACAAGAATCATGTCATGTAAAGCAATGAAATCACAGCTCGTGGAGCATACTTGTCCTGAACAAAATCGAGTTATCCTCTGAACCTGAAACCCAAGACTCGCATGGTCACGGACAACTTGTGCACAAGGGGGATTACAGCATCCCATTTTCCGCGGACAGTCTCGGGGCACTAGGACCGATCCGGTCTAGACGGACCCATTGTAGTTCTCTCATTGTTTATGGGGACGTGCGCAACGCCCTTGTTATTTTATCGTTCGCACCATTCTTGGCCCCAAACTCATTGAGAGGCGTCTCTAATTGTTAGGCGGAATGGCTTGCAAGGCCATGTTCAAAGCGTTTCAAACATTCCGCTAGTGAGACATCGTCCATTATGGCTATGCCAAGTGACCTTGTTCATATAGATAAGTCATCCTCACTTAGCAGCAATCCGCGTGCGAGTCATTGCATCAAAGTCAATAAACTGAATCACTAAAACATCATCTGCAACACTTCTGGATAACCTGTATGCTCGTGCACCCGATATGTAATCTCGCACTGAAACACTTGTGTTTGCTTATGCTATGTCCTGAATTTCATAATAAATGCTTGTGCTTGAATTAATTTGGTTTGCCTTGGACAGGGAAGGACAAATGGTAAGTTGGTAAGTCTCGCCGTATTTTCTCTTATGTCGCACGATGCACTGCCACACGAGTTAGGCTATTCAATCCTTGCCATGAAACTGATCCTAAGGCAACTAGAAAGATAACCTAATAGTTGGTGCACGGAACCTACATTACGTGTTTGGATTTGTCGAGCGGGCGAGTAGCCTCCCCACCAGTGCATTCATGTACTGATAATCCACCAGATTGTTTGCAGGGTGCGGGGGAACCGCGTTCGGTGTGGATGCCTCCTTCGTGCGTGCTAAGGCGTGGAGTTTACTCTGGAGCCTTAGAGCGTTGCGTCCGGAACTGAAGTACATATACAAGACATAATGTTGGAACATCGCATGTACATTATTCCACAAATGTAGCCACTTGACACGCTTTTACTGTTTCAGAGAGAGAGGCTTGAGCGACTTATAATCTCGGCTATACGCCGCTTGTAACACTTGTTCAAATATTAATAAAGAGTTTGTTTTACTTCTATACTTGTGTTATTCAATGCTTCCGCTATTGACGACTCTGTGAACTTGTTACCAATCACCTATGCGTTTATAATTTCGCTGCACTCGAACAATCTGTGCGACTCTGTGGCTTAGACCTCTTACCACCAGTATGAACCATGGCCTTGCACGGGTGCGGCTTACGCTCGTGCGGCATCACACCCAGATGGGTCAAGCGATCGTCCCGCGGAAGCGCTGGCGCGGTGATTCTGGCCTAGCGGTGACGGCCGATTAGCCTGCGGGAGATCGGGGCGTGACAGATTGGTATCAGAGCTTGGCTATACGCCTTTGGGCTTCGTTTCGATTCTCTCAGTTTCGAAAGCTCGTTCGTGGGTTATGTGCACTCTCTCAATGTCCCGATGGAATGTTCCAAACAATAAGTCTAAATACTTTCGAAAAGTGCATTTGAATGATGTGAATGCTTGTACGAAGTCGTGATGCTAAGGCCTTTATGCCGACCTGTGCTAGACCCTTTTGGATTAGACTCGTGCTAGAATCGCGACTTATGTGCAAACCTGAAATGCCTATACATGTTTGCCCAACTGGTTAGCTATGTACACAGCCTTTCGGCTAAGTTGTGTAAAGTATCGCGCACCAAGACCCTTTGGTGCTAGCAAGTTGCTAACGAGAAAGAGATATCGTTCAGGAATAAGACAAGTCAGACTTAGAACGGCAACTGATAGCAACATTATCAGATCACCGCTTAGGCGAATATTGAGAATCGTGCTTGGATTTTTGGAAAATAGCTCGAACGGTATTTCGTGTAGTAAGATACAAATCGAATATGGATTTGATTGGATGACTCAATTCCGAGTGGTGTATGGATCATTTAGAAATGTCAAAACGATTCATAGGTCTCGTGCGGTAGACGGATCAAATGATTTCATAATGTCTTGAATAAATGATAAGGCTTATATCGAATTGGGAATCACGGAAATGAAAATCGATATCTCGTTAAGGAAACTTGTTGGAAACTTGGAGAATCGTGCGAGCGATTTCGGATTGAAACAAACGGATTGAAACTTGAATACAATATCGCTTGAATAGAAGTTAGCCGAAAATAAATATCGTGGTTCGATGAAAGAGATAGCGATAATGGATTTGGCTTGAAGTTTGGAAGAAACAATCTTGAAATCAAGTTCGAAACGATAACATTCGAAATCAGTCCCAACGAGAACGATTATCCTGCGGGAGCGTCGGCGTAATGATTTCACGTACGGCGGGGATGATCGAACTCACGGGAACATGTTCGGTGATTATTCCAAAACGAACTCGATGAATGGAACGTATCAAAAGATGGATTAGACTTGGGCTTTGAATATTTAAAACATATTTGCTTGAGGAATGCTAGAAGAAGACTGGAATTACCGAACGATAACATAAAAGTTGGATGATTTTGCTAGACGAATTACAATCACTGCATGAACGGACTTGACTCGATGGAATATATATATATAACTTGGATGGAGGAAGGTAAATATTAAGGTGTCTCGATCGTGCCAAAGATAACCATAACGTTCAAATGTTCTTGTCTTGTGCGAGCGTAACTCTATGCTCATGCATGCATCACGTCCGAATTAGGACGATTATCCAGCAGGAACGTTGACGTGGTGATCTCACGTCTAACGAGGGTGATCGAACTTGCGGGAGACCGGAGCGTGACAACTAATGGATCGTCTTGACTTTTGGTTCGACACGATAAGACGAATTTGGAAATACAAGTGATCAAAAATGTTTCGATGGATAAGTTAGCCTAAAACCTGAAATAAATCACGTTTGATGGTTTCGTGAACGGATACGTGAATCAGGTTGGACGACTTTAGGTTATAAATAAAGGTTTAGAATCGAATCTTGGCTGGGTGGTCTAGACTTGAAACGGATAGGGATTTTGTCAAAACATGTTTGAAGAGATAGACTATGCAAAGTACTAGGCTTGTCCTGCAACTTAGATATATTGTGAATTCTACTGAACGGACTCATCCCCCGTGCAAACGAAAGTGTTATTGTGTGTAGGAAAAATATGTGCTCGATGTTTAGAAATCTGAGTGAAACGAGCTTGGATAGGATACCTCGTCAAATGAACAATGGTTTGACCCTAGGAAATTGGGACGAGCATCGTGCGACAATTTGTACGATGAATCGTGTGCTTGAACTTGTACCTATAACCTTGTGAGCTGACCTAGCAATTAGGCAGACGACCCTGTGCCGAATGAATGAACCTGTGTTACCGATTTTACCATATTGCTTGAACAAGCTATAGAACTGGGGCAGCAAGACTTAGGGTTAGACTTGGGAACGATAACGTAGGCTGTGTTTGACCCGAACGGACGAACGCTAGTCGGTAAACCGAATAGATCGTGCTTCAGGTAGTACAAATATTTGGTTGGAATGGAAAATGACTTGGATTTGATTGACCATATCGGAAGTATCCTTGTGATTGATAAACGAGACTCTTGAGATTTT
The DNA here is from genome assembly GCA_036927795.1 of Iris macrosiphon. Taxonomy (NCBI): domain Eukaryota; kingdom Viridiplantae; phylum Streptophyta; class Magnoliopsida; order Asparagales; family Iridaceae; genus Iris; species Iris macrosiphon. The sequence continues at coordinate 6,615,286 of JAYESA010000009.1, forward strand.
CGCAAGTAGCTTGTCCGACTTCACTATCTCTAAGTTTGGTTGAATGCATATGTTTGAGGGACGCCTTGAACGTGTGCACGATCCAAGACTAAATAAGATGTGAAACTCGAGTGCTAAGACTTCGCTATCGCTAAGTTGGTTGACATGCATATGTTTGAAGGACGCTTCGAATATGTATACAATCCAGACTCGCGATATGCTGATCTCAAATGCTAGTGCAAGTGAATATCCACCTGAACAAGTATAACGACTTGTATAAGTTTGCCTCAGCCTTAGATCGTTAATCAAGATCGATTGAAACGTACTCCGCGTTAAGAAATATGTCCAGCGCTAAGGCGCAAATGAAACTGACTCAGCATACACGCGACACGGCGTAAGAAACGAGTAGGAGATTGTGTTCAAATTGGATTTAGTGGTACAAATTGCTACTCTTGGGATAGATTCGATAAAGCGATAGAACGGCCTGTGCTCAGGAAGTCTCGAGGACGAGACTTTTCTGAGTGGTGTATAATGTAACACCCCGTTCCGCTCAAGCGGACTGCCGATTCAAACGGCAAAAGTACAACGTCCCGACCCGCTTTGCTTCAACGAGAATACTCGTTTGAGGCAAAGGATTTTCAGACTTGGTTCTTCAGGAGTTCCGGCTTAGGCTTTAAGAGGCTCGCTCGGAGTATCGCTCGACCGAGGCGAATCATCGCTAAGGTGGGTGGCTACGATGAACTTGTCTTTGCTTAGCCAGCACACTTAAAAATATGGACATTTCATGCTAGTCGCTAGGTGAATCACCCCCTGCATGCTAATAAGAAAACAATGCATCTAGCTAAGGGAATAATCACAACTTGTATTGCTTATGTTAGAACATGAAAATGAAACATTGCTTATAATCAGACCCTCGCATGCTACATCTGCCCTGTACAACGAGACCCCGCTATGCCTTGAGTAGAACGATATGTATTTGCTCTTCTTAGTGCACTATTCACTTGTTTACACTTCACGACCCTAGATCATGTCGCTCGGTAAGTCCCTTTACGGTTTCACTCCTCGGTTTACCTTCGGGCACGAGCCAACGTGATTACTTAAGTTCCTTACAAATGCATGCTTGCCTGCTTATATATTGCCTCGATTCAATGCTTGTCATATAATTGCATGCCAATATACAGCGAATGCTATCTTGCCTTGTTTTCATCCAAACCACCGAAAGACTATCTAATAGTCATTCGGAGCCAAGTATAGAACATTGAAAATATGCGGGACCGTTAGGTCGCCAAGGCATTTCCCGAACTAGGGAATTGCATCAATGGACAGTTAAGCAAGATAACGCCTCAGAGGAAATTGATACTAGTCTTGTACTCAATCTAACGGCTCCGGGAGACTATCCAAGACAGATCATGCTATGTGATTGTCTCATGCTCGTATTGCCTTAGATTGCTTCAAGTCAAGTGAACATTGAACAAGAATCATGTCATGTAAAGCAATGAAATCACAGCTCGTGGAGCATACTTGTCCTGAACAAAATCGAGTTATCCTCTGAACCTGAAACCCAAGACTCGCATGGTCACGGACAACTTGTGCACAAGGGGGATTACAGCATCCCATTTTTCGCGGACGGTCTCGGGGCACTAGGACCGATCCGGTCTAGACGGACCCATTGTAGTTCTCTCATTGTTTATGGGGACGTGCGCAACGCCCTTGTTATTTTATCGTTCGCACCATTCTTGGCCCCAAACTCATTGAGAGGCGTCTCTAATTGTTAGGCGGAATGGCTTGCAAGGCCATGTTCAAAGCGTTTCAAACATTCCGCTAGTGAGACATCGTCCATTATGGCTATGCCAAGTGACCTTGTTCATATAGATAAGTCATCCTCACTTAGCGGCAATCCGCGTGCGAGTCATTACATCAAAGTCAATAAACTGAATCACTAAAACATCATCTGCAACACTTCTGGATAACCTGTATGCTCGTGCACCCGATATGTAATCTCGCACTGAAACACTTGTGTTTGCTTATGCTATGCCCTGAATTTCATAATAAATGCTTGTGCTTGAATTAATTTGGTTTGCCTTGGACAGGGAAGGACAAATGGTAAGTTGGTAAGTCTCGCCGTATTTTCTCTTATGTCGCACGATGCACTGCCACACGAGTTAGGCTATTCAATCCTTGCCATGAAACTGATCCTAAGATAACTAGAAAGATAACCTAATAGTTGGTGCACGGAACCTACATTACGTGTTTGGATTTGTCGAGCGGGCGAGTAGCCTCCCCACCAGTGCATTCATGTACTGATAATCCACCAGATTGTTTGCAGGGTGCGGGAGAACCTCGTTCGGTGCGGATGCCTCATTCGTGCGTGCTAAGGCGTGGAGTTCACTCTGGAGCCTTGGAGCGTTGCGTCCGGAACTGAAGCACATATACAAGACATAATATTGGAACATCGCATGTACATCATTCCACAAATGTAGCCACTTGGCACGCTTTTACTGTTTCAGAGAGAGGCTTGAGCGACTTGTAATCTCGGCTATACGCCGCTTGTAACACTTGTTCAAATATCAATAAAGAGTTTGTTTTACTTCTATACTTGTGTTATTCAATTCTTCCGCTATTAACGACTCTGTGAACTTGTTACCAATTGCCTATGCGTTTATAATTTCGCTGCACTCGGACAATCTGTGCGACTCTGTGGCTTAGACCTCTTACCGCCAGCATGAACCACGGCCTTGCACGGACACGGCTTACGCTCGTGCGGCATCACGCCCAGATGGGTCAAACAATCATCCCGCGGGAGCGCTGGCACGGTGATTCTCGCCTAGCGGGGACGGCCGATTAGCCTGCGGGAGATCGGGGCGTGACACACGACACCGTGGAAATGTTTGTGTATGAAAATTCATCGCATTTGGCATCGGGCAATCGAGTGTGAGTATTACCCAATGTATCGCGTGTCGCGAATACGATAACTCGTGAAAAGCTCGTACTCGTGACTCGTCATTCTAGGGAGTTCTCAAGTATCCACGACTCGAGAACTTGAAATAATTTATTAATGATTAAACAAGATTAGATTTACCTAGATCATTGGGAGGAAAGAATATTGCACTACCGGCTACCCCGATCTCTAAGGGCCCCATGCAGCATGGAACAAGCCTGTTAGGCAAGGGCTCCATGACTGACCAAGTTTACGCGTGTTGCGACACTTACAAGACTAGTTTATATAAAAAGACTTACAAGACTAGTTTATATAAAAAGTTTATGTTATAAGACAAGTTTATGTTTATAAAGCAAGTTTATTATCACAAGTTTAAGTTTATGCTCACAAGTTCAATTTCTTTGTATGACCAAAGTAACAAGTTATGTTATAGTGATGTTAAATGTGCATTTAAGTTTACTCGATAAGCGTACCCTTGGCCATCCGGGTTAACTGCAGTGCCGGTGGTAGCGATATTCTTCAAAGCATGCAGTTGTTAGTAACTAGGTTTGTGATAACCCTAGTTATTTAATTATAGCAAGTCGTAGGCATGTTTGGCCGTGGAATGAATGTTTGTCTATTCGTTAAGCTAGCCCTTTTAATTCATTCTTTCGATGCGCGGTTAGGGAGCTAAGTTATGCTCGGGTGAATGTCTGCAACCCTGGTCTTGTTGGTTTAAGGGTTGTGGTCCTTATCCAGAGTAGTTCCTATGCCCTTTTTTCGCTCGTCGACTTACTTTCCTTTATAGCACTTGTTATCAGTTTTTCTAGTTATATTTTTTTGAGACAAGTACATTGGTACCGTACAAGTCTCGATCCGTATTATTTTTATGTCACGTTTCTGCTGTATGATGTGATGTGTTTGGTCTATCATCTTGGATTCCTTTGTGGTACTTGTTGCTTGGGGTTCTGACCCCACTGGCTTTGCATGACCAGGTTATCCCGAAGAGAACCAAGATCTACTATGCTTCAAGCAAGATGGCTCACACTCGTAGGACTGCGGCCGAAGCTCGCGAGTGGGTTTTCTTCCTCCACCCCTCGTAGTGTTATTTCTTTTTGTGGTGTTTTAGCTAGACATTGTTATCCCTTTATTTTGAGATTACTTCTCTGACTTCGGTCAACATGATGTATATATTAGATCATGGCTGGTATATTTGATCATGTATAATTATACTCTGCTAGTGCAGCATTTTGTATTCACTAGCTTCATGATCATATGTGGTATGTAATTTGGGATGCCTTTTTACTTTCATATATGATATACTCTTGTACTTGTATTGATGGATTGAGATACTAGTATTTGTCGTCCTTAGGACTGACGTCATAGCATGCTAGAGTCTACCCATATGTCTTCTAGACAACGTTAGCACATTGCTGCTTACTTCTGTATTTTGCAATGTGTGGTTGGCCATGTCAGTCCTCGTATTTACCCAGTATTCGGGGAGCGGGACGTGACAGCGAGATAACAATATGTTTTACTTTTATCTCATGGTTGCACGGGCTCATCCGACTACAAGCTAAGGTGGAGATTGTTAGGTTGTATTCTATCTCATATCTGGATGAACGCTCAAGGTGGTTCGCAATGGGTGACAATATAAAGGGAGTTGGTCATAACATTTAGTCCAGCATCAGATAGAAAGTGGGGGCAGGAGATATAGATCATTGGGATAGGCTCGGGCCTTAACAAAGCATATGGGTCCAGTCTCATATCATACCTCATGGGTCAACTCTAATTCGGATCATACCGCGTTCCCAACAATAGATGTAGATGTTTGTCTGAAAGAAGTAGGTGCTTATCAGGGTAATCATTCTTCTTCCAACACCAGTTCTCACATGATTGGTTCTCCCGTAATATGAACAATATAGTCTACCACGGCCCCCTCGTCCTCATCCCGGGTACTACGACCCTGAGCAGGTAAAGGAGGGTGATCCCGAGCAGATAAAGGAGGGCGACCACGAGCAATACCCAAACCTTCAAGGAAAAAAATCATAAGTGTCTCCTCCAGACTGAAATTGACCACCACGTCCCTGGCTACGAATAGTAAAGACAGTCAACAGGGACTCGGTAGAAGCGGAAGATAGACATAGACATACGATAAACCGTCGACAACGGTCGTCAAAGAAGGAGAGTTGTTCTAAGACAGTTAGCGTATGCCTTTAAAAATAAATTGTAACTGAGCCAAGAAAATGATGCCAAAAAAGGAGCCTCTCGTTGTGTTAGCGATTAACAATGGAATCAGAGAAGATCGACTGAAAGACATTTCACGGTTCAAGAAGGTCGTTGAAAATGGCACCCAAGTCCTACAAATCCTCTCCAAGTGTGATCATTTTGAATGTTTGAAAGATGTCATAAAGCTTTTAATGATTGTCTTTGAGACGAGAATAAGGGTTGAAGAGGAATCCAAATTTTCATAACAATTTTCAGAAAGATAATAAAGTTATAGCAACGAGCATTCATAAAGTTAGAGCCAAATAATTAACTTGTAAATATGAAACCAAGAATCATACTTAGGATCATTGGAGTCCAGTAGTGACTCCGTCAAATGACAATAGGAATTTTTGTTGTTCAAAACTTTTTCTACAGCGTGAAAAGAGATAATTATGAACAGTAAACATTTTGAAGTCGATAGAGGAGGAAAATCATCAACATGAGCAACTTGCCATCATCAAAGGCCATGATCAAGAGCACATAATAAAATAATAGAAAATGGTGTGTAAGCCCGAAAGAAGAAGGTAAGAGATCGATGACTTCTGATGACCGAGGTGAAGTAGATCATCTCCAAAGATAAGCGATTCGAGAAGAAGAACACAAGCAAACAACAAGACAAATTATTGACACTATAACAAGGAAGAGGCGTTGGTCTATCATTAAGAGTTGGAGACGAGAGGGAGAGGTGCTCCATCATCAAGGAGGAGATGGGGTAGTGAGGAAGGGGCCGATGTTGTGGGCGGAGGGGTAGGGGAAGGGGTGTTGGTAGGCCAGCATCAAGGATTAGGTTTAAGGTTTTGGTGGAAAGAGAGGTAGTGGCTAGGAAGAGGAAGGGTGGAGGCTAGGGTTAGGATTTTCATGGAGAAGGGAGACTAGTAGGCCGAGTAGGGTTAGGATTAGGGGTTTTGTGGAGAGAGGGTGGCAGGTAGGGTTATGGTTTTGGTGGAGAGAGGAGTGGCAGCTAGGGTTATGGTTTTGGTAGAGAAGAGAGGGATGAAAAATATTGGAGTCAGAATTTTCTTCAAATTTTCATACTCTAATCCATAAAATTTAGAGAAGATTTTATTTCAATAAAACATTAGTAGCATTGGTACATTTATATAAGCAAGTCACGACATCCTCCATCCTCCTTTAACCAGGCGACGTGGGACTAAAGTGAGGTATTCTATAATAGTTTAACTTACGTGGGACTAAAGTGAGGTATTCTATAATAGTTAACTTACCAAGGATTACTCATTTATCATGAGAGAGGGATTGATAAGGATGTTATGCATATAATTAAAACATGATAGTTAAAATTGAGAAGTGTTTATGGAGTACTTTATTATCGAATGTTACCTTTGAAGTTGAAAAAATTCTACAATACTACGATAAGACCGGTCATGCTTTATGGATCAAAGCGTTGGACAATTAAGAAACATGTCCAAAAAATTAGTAGTTGAAATGTGAATGCTAAGATGGATGAGTGACAATACACTAAAAGATAGAATAAGAAATGAGTGTATCCGTGGAAAGTTAGATGACACAAATTGAGGACAAGATAAAAAAAAAAAATTCACTTAGGTGGTTTAGACATATACAACGCACACCAATAAATGCTCCCAAAAGGAGGAGCGATAATAGTAGTTAATGGAGCCGCTAGGACTAGAGGTAGGCCTAGACGAACATGGTTTGAAGTATTAAAGAAGGATATGAATTTTGTTAGCCTTAATATAGCCCTTACCAGAACCAAATTAAAGAAGAGGATTCAAATAACTGACCCAGACATTGGGGATAAAGGCTCGGTTGTTGCTGCTACTTATAGTTACATGAGATATACTTCATCTTCAACATACTCACTTTATTCAATAAAAAGGGCATCCCATTTCCCTAAGGCTCCTGTGTCAGAGGGTGTGGTCAAGATATACAGAGCCTTACTTAATATGAAAGTTTGCTAGTAGCTATGCAGTTAAAACGGAGACTAGTCAGTAGGTGCTGTATTACCATCTGATTTTTCATAAAAATCGGATTAAAAAAAATTGTCCCTTAAAAGAATCAACTAGTCACCGATCTTGTTGGTTTTTTACCGCTTTTGGATATTATTATGTAGAATTAGTACAAATTTTTACGTATAATTGAAAATTATCAAATCAATACTAATAAAAATATTTGCATGCATATCAATGTCAAGGATTAGGGACAATGGAATATTGTAATGTATGTGATATTGATAATATAATATTAGGTTAAATTACATCCATCCCGTACGTTAAAATATGGAAGGACCCCTGGACAACTTAGAATTCTTTTCTTGAAACGTGTTTGTACTTTTCCAATGAAAATTTAATGAAGCAATGTGCATAGTTTTTCACTACTTTGGTACTTTGTTAAAAATATAATCTAAATCCTACTTAATTTATGAATAGATTTGAGATTTATTAAGAGTTGTATTTGGTAGGTCCTACTCTTAGTAAATTAGGAGTCCTATTTGAATCAATGTAGCTAGGTTTCATATATGGATGGGTGTTAGTCGTCTTTTAGCAAAATATAGAAAATATAACAAAGTCAGTTTTACGTACTAGAATGTATACATATGAGCATGAAGAGAATAAATTATAGAGGGAGTAACGTTGTAGAGGAAGAGAATAAATTATAGACGGTGAGAGAGGGTCATTGGATATTATTATGTAGAATTAGTATGAATTTAAAAATAACATGATCTGCTTTTTACCGCTTTTTGATGACTACTCCCGACTAGTCAAATCGGGGTACTCCGGCCACTTTGCTACCACTTTACCGCTTTAACTGCAAAGGCTACTAGAACCCACATCCACTAGGGTACAAGTGCCTAGCTTATTACCACTATGAGCTCTCATAAACTGTGTTTCAGTCTAGAAGTTAAAGGGATGTTTACTTATGGTAAAGGTCAGTTGTGTGACTGTTAATAACTGGCCTCTCATTCAAGGTTCTACACAAGCCCCTCTCTTTCCAGTACCTTCACTAATAATATTACAAGGCTCAGGAGGTTGAAATTGCCATGTCTTCCCATGGAGCTCTCTCAATTTTGGGGTTGTGCTCCACTGCTGAAGCAATTTTGACGGAAAAGCTTAGAGCCATAGTCGTATTACAAGAGGATATATGTTGATATAGTTGTCATTATACAGGTAAGCTAAAGAAGACACTGCTGCCGTCTTGGTTTACCTATTCCTTGGTGTATAATACGTGCAAGAGGATATAAGCATCAATAGAATTGTATTACATATGTTCATGAATTTGTATAAAAGGTGTTGGCTCATATATCAGGGTAATAAGTGTGTTCTGCTACCTGTAAGTTGCAAGTGCAAAGCTCTACCATTGCTCATCCTCCCAACATATCACGGTTCCAAAAGAGAAAATCACGAAGAGTATTTAATATCTTGGGAGACTAAACTAAAACAAACAAACAAAAAAATAGAGAGGATTTTCACCTGAAAGTATTGGCAACATACTTTTAAATGAAAGTATGAGGATTCTCTCAAACTGAACGACCATGGGAACTAAAGCCAAACTATATTAACTAGTGCTGACCATTTCATTAATAGCTTCTATTTGAAATCATTACAAAAAAGTCTATGATCTCTTCTTCGAGTAACTGGGAGATTAATGTTAGGGAGCTTACACTGTGATCAGATCTCATGAGAGAACTGAAAAACCCATGTAGGTATCCAATTATATCCTACTTATAGGTATCAAAAGGTAGGCAGATCCAAGTGACTCGTTCTCCAGCATTAATCATGTTCAGAACATGCAGAACCCAACTTCCAATCTATACAAGTTGAAATAGTAATATGAGGAAGGTTCTCCTCCTATAAATATGTACTTGAAGTTGAACCACGTCAATAAGTATCCCAAGGTAGTTTTCTACATGGTATCAGAGCACGATTCATCTTGAACGTATCTTTCTACCTTCCGTCAAAATAAACTTACCACCAAAATTAGACCCTACCATCTCTATCATCCCCCCAAACCCAAATCCTTATATTCTTCTCTAATCCTAAAATTCCAACAGTATTTCTTCCTATCCCAAATCTCCTAAGCTTGTACGCTTTTGTCTTTTAGGCTCTTTAGTCCCATGATGGAAACAATGGATGGCCTCACATGTAGAGATGGTAGGGAATAAATCTTATATTATTTTGACGGAAGGTAGAAATAAATCCTTATATTCTTCTCTAATCCTAAAATTCCAACAGTATTTCTTCCTATCCCAAATCTCCTAAGCTTGTACGCTTTTGTCTTTTAGGCTCTTTAGTCCCATGATGGAAAGAATGGATGGCCTCACATGTATCCTCTCTAGACATAGGCCCTTTGGGCCAATTGAATCAAGTTAATCCTTTCATAGACTCTAAGAGCTTTATCACTTATTGTCACGTCCCAGAACCATAATACTAGATAACGGAGGCAGACAAAGCCAGCTACGTATATCAGAGTACTCTATACCCCGATATACGATCACGGCTGTCTAGACATGTGAGGGTTTACTCTACAATCCATCAGACAATCATGGATCAATAATCCTATGCGTCTCAATCTCAAGCAAGCAACAAGTTACAAGATATATGATCACCAAACATATAATAGTAAGGCGTCACAAACTATACACACCCAGATGATCATGAAGCTAGTTACCAGAATGAAGAACTAGCAGAGTACAAAATTACATGATCAGCTCTAGCTATAGTATAGAATATGCTTTATATGTAGGCCCGCAGGCTGTAGTATTAAGAATCCTATAACACGAGCTAAACACGTGCTTGGTGGCTAAACGCCTCAAAAGTATAATGTACAAGATCAAGTGTGTGAGAAAGAAGAAACCCACTCATATCCTCGGGTGCTCCTCGTGTTCACCATCTTGAGAAGGGAAGTACGGGAAATCCTGCGGTCCTGCTCCGAAATCTGGCCATACAAAATCAGTGGGGTCAGACCCCAAACAGCAAATACCACAAGGAGCCAAACTTATGAACTAAAAACCAGCATGCAGACAAATCAATAAGAATAGGTAAAATAACAGTTAAACAGTTCTGGAGTAATTAAACAAGGACATCGGAAATCAGTACTCCGGTTATCATTTCCGGATCAGCTGTTAATTAAATCAGGACAGGACTAGACTAAACTGGAAATCAAGCAATCACGGCCAATCATGCCCTACGACTTGCTATCATTAGCTAACTAGGGTTATCACAATCCTAGTTACTAACACATGCAGTTTGAGATTCCTTACAGCCGCATGCCCTTAGACTATCCGGATTATCCAGACGAACAGGTACATAATATAGATTTAACAGGTATAATCATTTTCTTGTCTTTTCTGGTAGTGCAACATTCGTCGGTGTGCTGGAAGTGTGTCCCTCACGACGGAGAGCTCCAAACCCATCAGGTGTCACTGGGATACCGGGATTGCATATAGCCAGAAAATCTCTCTAGATGCTTTCTAGATTATTATTCTAGTTATTAGCCTGGACAATTATCAAGGATTCTCGACCGAGATGCTCAGGAATCTGCCTTAGACATGATGCAAGACAGGACAGTAGCTTGACAAGCACAATCAAAATCAACCACGGGGATACATAACATGCAATACAGGTGCTACTAATAGCCTTGATCAGGATAGTTACAGGAATTCTCAAGTCATGGGTGCGCTACGTCAAGCCACTATCAGGAGTATCAGGATTATCAGTTGCATGTCAAGATTCAGGAGTTCATTCATCGTGTACAATCACTTAGCTCATGTCAGAAAATCAAGATCCATATCATGAATGTCATATTCAGAAAATAATCAGGATTAACTAACATAGCTGGATAAAAGAGAGCCAGAGAAACATCAAGTGGTAAGCATTATTAACAAAAGAATAATTGCATACAAGCGCATAAATCAACAATTCAGGGTTGGCGCATAATCAGACAAACAAATAAATCATCAACGCACAAATGGCCAAAAATCATTATTGGTAGACAAATGGCCAAAAATAGCATTGGCGCACAAATGGCTAAAAAACAGCATTGGCGCACAAATGACCAATAACAGTTTTGGCGCACAAATCACTAATCCGGACAGTTCTGACGCACTTTGATACAAAAAGTACTCTGAGCAAAAGATGGCGCACAAATGATACTAAAGCGCACTTCTAGAACCTTGGCGCACAATTATAGAAGTGCGCGAGCCAGGAGGTTGGCGCACTTTTATCAATCTTGCTAGCATGGAGGTTGGCGCACAATGATGAAAGTACACAAGCTATGAACTTGGCGCACTTTCACCAAGTATGCCAGCAGTTATGTTTTGGCGCACAAATCAAGCGTAGGAAGGTCTACTAAAAGACAAAACATAAATCTCAAAGATGGCACAGCAGTCGAGACACGACATTCGAGAATACGACAGTTCGAGGCGATACCAAAGTCAAGGCTCGCCCATCAAGAATACTCAAAGAAAGGAATTAGTGTGCCAACAGAGGCTTGGCGCACTTTCTCTTGATTGACGAGGTTGAACGCTCAAATATGCGCCGCTGAGGATTTTCCTCAAAAGTATGCCCAAGTTTCTGATAGCCTTGGCACACTTTTGCAAGGGTTTGATTATGTGACATTCGTACAAAACGTACGCATGAGGAGTAAAGTGTGTCCAGAGTACTCAACATATCTTGGCGCACTTTTGCAAGAATTTAAATGTTGTGCTGAACGCAAGCATATTTCAATAATTGAATGCTTTGTTGAACGCAAATATTTTTATGAGTTAGCACCCAGTGCACTCAAGTTTTCAAGAGTCGCATCCACACTTTTCGTAAAATTGCTCATTCTTCTCCGGCCAGCACCCTTTATGCTCCGACTTTGTTGTTTTCAACTTTTTCGTTCAAGATCAAATACAAGAGCAACAGAATATCAAGGTTACCAAAAAGTCTACAACACAGTTCTAAGCTACTAAAGATATGCAGACAACTAAGCTAGCAAATAAATATAAACTTAGGTTATCAAGAAGCTCCAAAGTCCAAATCATGGGTTCACTCGGTTGGCAAAATATACTTGCCTACGGTCAAACACTAGCCAAATACCAACACTACCAAGTCACCCACGGCCAAGGTCAAGCTTGGATGCTTCTCTCGGCTGGGGAAGAAGGAAAGAGAAATGAAAGAAAAATAAAAGTGAAAGAAAGAGGGATTGCTTATATAGGAAAAGCTAGGATTGTAGGCCATTGGATCATAATCCATGCCCCTCACACGGGTTCATCACAGCCACGCACAAGAAAACTAAGGGACCAAAGGTCCAATGCATGCAACTAAGAAATTTTTTGTAAAAACAACCTAAACAATACATGAATGACATAAAGCATAAAGTAAGCAATTAAACAATAAGCAAACTATACACGTATAATACACGCATCTCGGATACGTATACTAGAATAGTGAGACGAGTCTCACACTTATATCCTGCTCCACCTACAATAGAGGACTTAAAACAAACTTTGGAAATTTAACACTTTAAAAAGAAAGAAGTTTATGTCACGAGTTGACATAGAAATAACGACGCCATGCATAAGAAAAGCTTTTATGCTTCTACAGGGATATAAATTTGAGAGATCATCTGTGTTGTGCTAGGGTAGTGTGCTTTGACAAATTCAAGGGTATTGGGATTCAAAGATCTATATCAAAGTTCAGTTTAATATATATGATGGTAAGTTATATGATTCAAGAAACAAAAAAGCAGCATCATAAGAATATATAATTTCCACTAACCCGTGCAGCTCCTTTCTTATGAGCATGATAAGTTTCTCCATCTTTGTTCTCCCCATACCAGTAATATGTCTGGCTCTTCTCATCAAAAAGAACTCCTCCTCCGTGAGCTTGAATAGGATTGCCATCCGTGTCCAGCCACATCCTAGCCGGATAGAAAAACATGCTGTCATTCCCTTCCTTTGTTGGATCTATTGCACTCCTCTGATCTGGAAAGAAGAAGGGCCTCAAATCCGAACCCTCGTCCAAGAATTCATCAATCGCCGTAGGTTGCTTTCGTGGCCCTCTTCGTTTCACAGCACGAGGCGACCTCTTCCCTCTAGAAGGTGGGATCTGAAAGTTCTCTTCCTCAACCTCTTCTAACTCCCGGGTGACAGTTTGATGAGTCGGTCTGACTTGGGTCGTTGTCCCCCGATCCTTGTAATGGGCGAGGGAGTACAAATGGATCATGAGTACACATCCAACCAAGCTCCAAATGATGAGAGGAAGAGAACATCTGCTTCCTGCATTGCAACACAAGGCAGATGATTTCTGTTGTTTGTTCCTCATCTTCATCCTCATCCGCACCCTTTTTACTCATCTCCAAGACAATATGCTGCCATAACGAAAATACAACCTATATAGGTCCAGAGCAAGGCCTAATCAAACTCACACTCTAATTTCCAAACAGCTTATAGAAATAATCTCTATACACAGGAATTCTCAATCAGCTACGCCATTCCTAAATTACATCAATCTCTTCAAATTCAACTCAGTGTTTCAAACATATCAATATATATGTGTGCCAATCAAATCTTGCCCAATGAATATAAGAAAAGTCTAAATCACACAGCAATCCAATACTATAACTAAATTGATGGTTTATTATTTCACACCAAACTTCCCAGAACCCATCTGAAGAAAAGGACCAAAAGCAGAAAAATATGCATACCTTCTAAAGTGTTTCTACATGTATATGTATGCCCAAAAAATCTAAAAATATATATATGGGTTTATTATTGCACATCAAACTTCCCAAACCCTAATTGAAAAGAAGGGCCAAAAGCAAAAAATAAAACATACATACACATCAAGAACCTCAGAAATCTACCAAATAACCAATCAAAACAAGAACCCATCAAGAATTACAGAAAACAAAATACATAGAAATAGTAAACTAGTTCACCTGACATGATCCTAGTACTCATGGGTTGAAAAAATCGCCTTCTTCTTCTATCAGTGCTTTCTCTGACTTGCCAACCACCAGGAAACTGCAGTTAAATATTACTCTACTAACCTTTACATTCTTTCTTAGACATCAGTTGTTGTGAGCCTTGTTGACCGTTGCAACACCCAACATGACATGGAAAGATCTGCTGTCATTTTGGAGGGTTGGGCATGTGGGGTTGGAACTTGGAATGGGGTGGCTTTGAATAAACCAATCTATGAAGTCATCATCACTTCAGACCTTCATATTTTGTTGGGTTATTAACGATGGATGGATGGTCTCCTCTTGACTCTGGTAGAAGGAATTGCTGGGAATAAAATTGCAGGGCACGTATGGATAGTGTTCACTGACGGCGGATCAAGATTTTGTATTCCTAAAAATTTAGATTACATTTAGAATATAAAAATAATAATAATAATAATAATTTAATTTTTAATAAATAGTTTTTTTATATTTTTCTTATTTAACTTTATATATTTGTGATAAAAGTTAAAAATTTGAAAGTAAAATAAGAATGTTATCGTCCAAACAAAATATTTAACAACATTTCTAGAAAAACAAAATTATTTTCAAGGTAAGCATTGAAAATTATTTTCCTACAACAATGAAAATATGAAACCCCTCATATTTTCTCCTAATTCTCAATCCTACACATACCAAATAAGGATAAGGAATCTACAATCCATTTCCAAGTCTCAAAAACTTAAACCAAACGCCACATGAATGTTATTATAAGAGGGAAATAGTACAACTGTAAATGACAGTGGTTGTTAGTATAAAGATTCTCCATTATATTATGACTCATTATTATGGATTTTATTAACATGTGTCCTAAGGACACATGATTAACATCTTGATAAATGTGTATTTTATATTGGTATTTCTACTAGCACATTTATCAATGTACATTTCACTTAAAATGTGTATTGATAAATATAAAATGTGTATTGATAAATGTGTTGGCGGAAGTAGCAATATAAAATGTACATTTATCAAGATGTTATCATGTGTCTTTATGGCACATGTTAAAAAAAATCTATTATTATTTAGGAGGTGGACGAGAAAAAAATTGGTCTTGTTAAAAAAAAATAACAATAATAATAATAATATTATTATTATAGGACTTTTTTATAAAAGTCCCCGAAATTTAGGTATATTATTTTTCGAATTTCATGAATTGCTAACTTGTTTTGTGAGAGTTATGGTACACAAAAGAGAACGTATAATACCTCCAAAATCTAGAGATTAACATTGGGTTGGATCGGATCGTCCATGTCCATAAAGTATGAGCTCGGATTGGATAGACCAGTATTTTTTTGCTCTAGAAAAATTTTGGATTAAATCAATCGGATTTAATTATTATCTATGAAGTCCAAATCCGACTACAAGGATCGAATTTTTCAGACCAAAACTAATCAGGCCAGACTAACTCTATAAAAAAATTCAAATGAACCATCTCGGACCTGATCCTTAATCTCATCTTTGATAGGTCAATATATTCTTAAATTCTATACTAAATTATTGTCTGCCAACAATTGCTTAGGATTGTAGTCAATACCAATACCATATGTTTTCTTAGTACCAAAAAGCATGATATTGACATAGATAAGATAATGCCAACAAACAAACTACAATATAGATTGAGATCATACAAGTAAATATGGCATACTAAAAGTGTGGGAGCAACATTGGAAAAAAAAAAATTCAAACATCATCAATCGAGGACCATAATAAATAATCATCTTCTTCAGCCTTGAGGACTGAAGCAATTCGCGATACTAATTTTGAAAACCCAATCCATTCCTCCGAAGGCATTTGTTTGCCTCAAATTCAAAATAAAATCCCAACATATATTGCAGAAGGAGAGTAGTTGACAAAAAACAGCAGCACTATGTTGTGAGACTGTCTCCCTATTATAGTATTTGTATTCGGTATACATATATTATATATGTATAGTTCATTTATTATTTAATTGTTTACATCTTATTTTATGTTATTCATGTATTGTTTATGTTGTTTTTTTAAGTTTTTTTTTAGTTGTATGCTTTGGACCGTTGGTCCCTTGATTTTTTTGGGGGGTGGCTGTGATTACCCCGGATGAGAAATATGAATTATGATCCAATGGCCTACAATTAATTCCTTGGCTATATAAGCAATCACATTCTTTTTCCTTCACTTTTCTTTCCTTTCATTTCTATTTCCTTCTCCATTTCTTCCCCAGCAGAGAGCAACAGCTGAGCTTAGCCTTGGCCGTGGGTGGCATTCGTAGTGTTGGTTTAGCTTAGAACTTGACCGTAGATAAGTACATCTTTCTAACCGAAGGAACAACCTTGGACCTAGCTTTTGATTCTTAGTATAGTTGTTTTATCATTTGATCGGTTTTATTTTTGGTTAACACTTAGAACTTGTCTCATTGATGATTTGTTTTTGTAAACACCCTAAAAAAATTTCAAATATTTTTAAAATCAATTTTGGGATTTAATATGCATTTTTCAGGAATTTACATATGACCTGTGGTGAGTTTGTAATTTTTAAATGCCAATAACTAACATTAAAATAAAATAAAAATATGATTTTATGGTGTAAAATAGAAAACCGGACTTAGGGTAATTTTCTGGGAATTTATTGGGCCTCAGACCTATTTTTTAAAAGCCTAAAAACTATTTTTATTAATTAATTAATTATTAATGTTATTATTATTATTAAATTACTATTTTTATTATTTATTTTCTGTTTCTTGGGTCCGGCCCGGCCTAGTGGGCCGAGCCCGTTAGCAGCTGACCCAGCCCAGCCTCACACCCCCTAGCGGGTCGGGCGGGTCCGCTCACCCGGAGCCCGCCGCCCGACCCGACCCGCTTCTTCACCCCTCTCCCCTGTCACCCCACGACCGGGCGAAATCCCCGCCGCCGCCGCGATTTTCGGTCGGCCACGACCCCACGTCGCCTCCCCTCCGGACCCCTCGCCCACGACGCCCCGGCCAGCCCTCCCTCGACCCCCTATAAAAATCCCCTAGCTCCGGTCCTCCTCCTCCCTCAATCCTCCCCTACCCGAGCCTTCGCCGGAACCCTAGCCGCTGCCCTCAGCCCCTCGCCGGAGCCCGCCGACCAACGCCGGCGACCCTTCCTCCTCTTCCTCCTCCTCCTCCAGCAAGCAAAACCCCCCCCAGGCCGAGCCGACCCTCCCAGGCGGACCCGACGCCGGCCGACCCCCTCGGCGCCGCCCTAGCCGGCCGACGACGCCTCGACCGTCCAGCGCTCCTCCAGCGAAGCCCGGACACGCGGACACAACCCAGCCCTAGGCCGGACACAACCCAGGACACGAACTCGCGTGTCGGACACAGTTCAAAACCCGGTTTCTCGGGTCCCCTTCAGGTACTCGTAACTTGCACCTCGGATCTCTGTTTTCGATTCTGTAAATTTCTACGCGAAGCCTGTATGACCCTCTCGGTGCCCTGACAAACCGCTCGGGGCATCGCGTCCTGTGGTGATCGCACACCGCGATCCAAAAACAGGAAAAACCAAACCCTGTTTCACCCCGGAACTGAGTACGCCCCGCCAAACGGGACGACTTGGTCGCGTGCGGTCTTCACAGATACGTGCGCCTCGTCGATACGGACGTGTGGGATTTCGCGGAAGCTGATTCGGGTGTGCGTGCACACCGAAATCAACGCGTATCCGCGGACATTGCCCCGTATCCGCCTTTTCTGTATTTTACCCTAACTACGTGCACACACGTCGGATCGAGACGAAACTTGCGCCATCAGACTCGTAGCGATACGCTGGTCCTGTGGGTCAAGTTTGGTCCGATTCTGAGAACGTTGACGAAATCGCGTGTTGTGGGCCCCACAGGCCCCGCTCGACGGGCGATTTTGTGATCGGCTCATCGGAATTCAAATCTGAAAGTTCCGTTGGGTTCGTATCAGCGTTCCTGACCTGTTAACACTAAGTTTGGTGAATTTGGAGACCGTTGACCCTGACACATTTTTTGGTGCAAAGCGGGCCCACCGGTGGACCCCGTTTTTGGCCGAAATTATCGTTTTTGCCCTTGTCTCCAAATTGGACCCAAGAACATGCGATCCTAGCTGTTTGACACCTTCTGAGCGTGATGGTACTGTTTATTTCAGCTTTCGGAGACATCTCTGGAAATTTCCGAAACCAGGACCTAAGTGGAATTCAAACATCAGGCAAGTGCACCTTGCCAAACTTGCAGTCATTATTTTTATATTTTCTGTAAAAATACTCTGCTGGATTTTTTGTGCAAATTCATATAAACTGATTTAAACTTCTTATCCTAGGGAACGTATGGCGTACCTAGTGTCCGATCATAGTCGGGTACCGACACAGTACGCGGTGTTGGGTTCGTCATTTAGAGATGGATTTATGATTCCCTTACTTTGTACTTGACCTATCAAGTACCCTACAACCCAGGACACTTGACACTATCATGGACAAAATCCTCCTGAGATATTCGTGGTGATTCTGTATAGGATACAGGACTTGATAGAGACATTTATTATAGACAGTATGACTTGTTGCATTAGTTATAATCCCGCTGACATGGACATGAGACGTTATGGTCATGGCTTGCGTGATTACATTGGGTGGGGAGAGACACACAGGCTACAGGCTGTTCTATATATATATCTACTATTATTGTGAGGTTGTAGACTCTCCAGCAGAGCTAGACCCTTTACGTGTTATTACTGCTACCGGCTCCCCGACACAGAGCTTGTAGCGGTCTCAGCCTAAGTACTAGTGTTGCTCTCATTTGCATATCACATAGATGGTTACTTAGCTTACCCTGCTGTTCATTTATTTATTGCACTGCTTATTCAGTTGGCTTGTTTTATCTTGTGTCTTGCTATGTCCACTGAGGACCTGGAATGGATTATGTTCCCAGGTTTAGCTGAGGAGCAGTATCCCGAGATATACGGGACCGGAGCTGAAGCTATTGCTGGAGCTGAACCGAACACTGAAGACGAGGTGACTGCCGAGGACTTCTCCTGAGTGCCCGTCCCAGTACTTATTTATTTACTTCATGTTTATATCTTTTTGTCCCTGGCCTATAGAGCCAGTTATTTCAGACTTAAGTCGGATTGTTGCTCCGACTGACTTGCTGTAATTTGTTGTTGCTACTTATTTCCATTCAGTATGCAGTTTATTTATTTACCTTTATGGATGAGATTAGTGTGACTTGTGTAGTAGACCTTATTTACAGCTTAAGTACGCCCTGATGGTTCCATTAAATTGGGTTATCCATCGGTGCGTGCTGCTGGCCATTGCCACGTATCTCCAGTCCCTCGGCATTTTGGGACTGGGGCGTGACAGGGTTTTTGTGGTGGCCCATGCAGGTCCTACTAAATTGTTCGGTTTTAACTTAGGGACCGAACAGGCCTGCAATAAGATAGGTTATAGGATCTCATCCATTGATTGAATCGTTTTTGAACTCTATGTCGAATTCAATTTAATTGCTTGAATTGCATCCTGTTTTGATTCCTCTGTGCGTTCTCATTGTTTCCTTTTGGTGCAGAGTTATGGATCCCAGAAGTGGTGACGAGACCCCCTTGGGAACACCGACTGAAGCAGGGTTTACCTGCGAAGCTGGAACGACGCCAGATACCAGAGGACAATCCTCCCAGAGCAATCAAACTGGCCAGCCAAGTTCCAGGTTCAGGCGTGATGACATCCCGCCTCCTCCCCAGTTCCCTCCTACGATGCCTGTCTTTCCCCCAGGACAGGCAATGGACGGCCAACAAATATTCCAGATGTTCTACGCCATAATGCAGGCACAACAACAGATCCAACAGGAGACCCAACGCCGAGAGGCCGAGAACCTAAGGAACAGCCTAGTCGCAGCATTGGAACATGCAAACCCACCAAATAGGCGGCCAGCGACGGGATCTATTACAGATTTCCGCCAACTCAAGCCCCATACCTTCTCGGGTAAGGAAGGACCAATTGAAGTGCATGAATGGCTTACAAACACACAGCATCAGTTGGAGGCCGCCGAACTACCAAGGGACAAATGGATGACTGCCGTCAGGATGTAACTGACGGACAACGCACATCATTGGTGGCTGTCCGAAGAAAGAAGGCTCGGACATGATCAGGTTACCTGGGAGGAGTTCTCCAGACTCTTCCAGGAAATGTACATCTCCGCTGTGGCTCGGTCAGAACTCCGAGACAGATTCAACCGCCTGATTCAGGGCAACATGACGGTGGAGGAATATAACGCCGAATTCATTCGCCTGAGCCGCTTCGCCCCTTCGCTAATTCCTACCGAAGAGGAGAAGGCGGAAAAGTTCTTTGATGGGCTTAGGTTCGAGCTTCAGAAGTTAATCGGATCGGTCGCGCCCACCTCTTACACCGACGTCCTAGCTGCAGCACGTCGGCTGGAGCGCGTTACTCGGAGGGAATCAAGCCTGAAACGTCCCTTCTCCTCAGCACCGTCCAAGTCATCACCAGGGGAATCTGCTAAACGGCCCCAGAAGAGCCCGCCTCCAAGAGCAGCAACTAAGAACCTGCCTACTTGCCACTACTGCAGCAAGGTAGGACATATTGAAAAGGAATGTCGACACAAGCTGGGACTCTGCCTGGTTTGCGGATCTGGACAACACTTCTCAAAGGACTGCTCGGAACGTCGAGAGGGAGTTCCGAATCAACCAGCTCCACCTGCACCTAGGCCAGCTCTTCCAGCTGGGGGAGCAACTCAGACAGGGCCTGGAGGAGCCAGGCCACCTCTACCACCTCAGGCAGCATTGTTCCAACAAGCTCGTCAGCAAAGGGGTCCCACTCAGGGACGAGGTCAGGCATATGCACTAGCAGTCACTGAGGAAGCTACTGCAGGCGAAGTGATAGCAGGTACCATATTAGTAGCTTCAATTCCTGCTGTAGCATTATTTGATTCTGGAGCTTCGCATTCATTTATTGCTGCTAGCTTCGTAGCCACCCATAGAATAGCTACCGCACCTCTCTCGAAGATGAAGAGAATTCTAACGGGAGGTGGAATTATCCCGGTTAGTGATACTTGTAGATCATGTTCGGTAGTAGTCTGTGGCCGAGAGATGCGAGCCCAATTCCTGATCTTTTCTATGCCTGATTACGATATTGTACTTGGTATGGACTGGTTAAGTCAGTACCATGCGACACTGGATTGCCGGCTTGGAAAAGTGATATTTAGACCCCCTAGCCTTCCTGAGTTTGAATTTCTACGAGGAGCTGTAGAACAAGGAGTCCAGCCAACTCTTAGGGTATTAACTGTAGAAGAAGATTCAAGTTACCCAAGAGTCATAACGGAATTTGTGGATGTGTTTCCCGACGATCTTCCAGGTTTACCACCTGATCGGGAGATAGAATTCACAATAGACCTAACTCCAGGAGCCGAACCTATCACTTCATCGGTATATCGGCTAGCACCTAAGGAGTTAGTGGAGCTGAAAACACAAGTTGACGACCTTCTGGAGAAAGGATTTATCCGGCCCAGTGTTTCACCATGGGGAGCACCTATACTTTTTGTACCCAAGAAGGACGGATCTGTACGACTGTGCATTGATTACAGAGCCCTTAATGCTGTAACTATTAAGAACCGGTACCCATTACCACGCATTGATGATTTGTTTGACCAATTGAGTGGTGCTAAGGTATTCTCAAAGATTGACCTTAGATCCGGTTATCACCAGATTAGGGTGAAGAAGGAAGATATCCCAAAGACGGCCTTCAGAACTAAGTATGGACATTATGAGTTCCTAGTTATGCCGTTTGGTTTAACCAACGCACCCGCCGTATTTATGAGTTTGATGAACGGGGTCTTCCATCAGTACTTGGATAAGTTCGTGGTGGTGTTCATTGATGATATCCTAGTCTACTCCAAGAACCACGAAGAGCACGAGGAACACCTTAGAATTGTGCTAGAAACCTTGAGAAGGGAGAAGCTGTATGCCAAGCTCAGCAAATGTGAGTTCTGTATGGACAAGGTGCCATTCTTAGGGCATATTATCTCGGGTGAAGGACTGTCTGTGGACCCAGAAAAAGTCGCTGCTATAGAAACCTGGCCTACCCCTACCTCCGTTGCAGAAGTGAGAAGTTTTCTTGGACTTGCTGGGTATTATCGGCGGTTCGTAGAAAATTTCTCAAGGATCGCAGAACCGATGACTAAGCTGACACGGAAGGATCAGGAGTTCCTATGGACGGAAGAATGCCAGAATGCCTTCGAAGAACTGAAGAGGCGTCTAACAACAGCACCAGTCTTGACTCTTCCCTCAGGGTCAGGAGGTTTTGTTGTATACAGTGATGCGTCCGGTAGTGGACTATGTTGTGTCTTGATGCAACATGGCAAGGTTATCGCTTATGCATCGAGGCAGCTGAAGGTCCACGAGAAGAACTACCCAACGCACGACCTGGAGCTAGCTGCAGTGATTTTTGCATTGAAGATCTGGAGACATTATCTGTATGGAGAAAAGGTCGAGATATTCACTGATCATAAGAGCTTGAAGTATGTTTATACACAGAAGGAGCTCAACATGAGGCAAAGGTGTTGGCTTGAGCTGATGGTGGACTTTGACATCGATCTGCAGTACCACCCGGGGAAAGCAAATGTTGTAGCCGACGCCCTCAGCAGAAAACCCTCGGCTTATTTCTTAACGGAGCAGCCTCAGCTATTACAAGACTTGCAAGATCTTCAGATAGAGGTTGTTCTACCTGGACAAAATGGTTTGTTGGCTAACCTCGAAGTGAAGTCATCGCTGGTGGAGAGAATCAAGGAAGCTTTGCCTAATGATGCCAGATTCCGAAGGCTGAAAGAGAGAACAGAAGCAGGCCTGCAGACGGGACTTCGCATCCACGAGGACGGAACGTTAAGGTGCGAAAATTGCCTATGTGTTCCAAATGGAGAATTAAGGCAAGAATTGATGACAGAAGCCCATAGCTCCCTCTACTCGGTTCATCCAGGAGGAACCAAGATGTACCGGGACCTAAGACAATATTACTGGTGGCATGGAATGAAAAGGGAGATTGCCCGATTTGTGGCAAAATGCTTAGTCTGCCAGCAGGTGAAGGCCGAGCACCAAAGGACTGCAGGTATGTTGCAGCCGCTTCCCATCCCTGAATGGAAGTGGAAGCATATTACCATGGACTTCGTCACTGGATTTCCAAGAAGCCCTCGTGGTAAGGATGCAGTATGGGTCATCGTGGATCGGCTCACTAAGTCGGCTCACTTCTTGCCGTTCAGAGTTGGACAATCCACGGAAGTACTAGCCGACATGTATATGCGTCAGATCGTAAAATTACATGGAGTGCCGGTAGTATTGTATCAGATCAAGACTCGAGATTTACATCTCACTTCTGGCGAAGCATGCAAGAGAGTCTCGGCACCAGGCTCAAGTTCAGTACTGCCTATCATCCTCAGACAGATGGACAGTCAGAGCGCATAATTCAGATCCTAGAAGATATGTTGCGATCTTGTATACTGGACTTTTGAGGATCTAGGGAAGATCACCTGCATTTAGTGGAGTTCTCCTACAACAACAGTTATCAGGCAAGCATTCAGATGGCACCTTTCAAGGCGTTGTACGGAAGAAAGTGCAGATCTCCAATATGCTGGAGCGACGTTGGCGAACGTCAAATACTGGGTCCAGAGTTGGTAACAGAGACAGTAGAGAAAGTAAAACAGATTCAGAACCATCTCCGGGCAGCCCAGGATAGACAGAAGCATTGGGCCGATGCACACAGACGACCCCTGGAGTTCAAGGAAGGAGAGCATGTATTTTTGAGGATCTCGCCCACTAGAGGTACTATCAGATTTGGCAGCAGAGGCAAGTTAAGCCCAAGGTACATTGGGCCATTTGATATCTTGGAGCGCATTGGTGAGGTGGCTTACCGTCTTGCATTACCTCCATCCTTAGAGGGAGTGCATGACGTATTCCACGTCTCACAATTGAGGAGATATGTGACGGACCCAAGCCATATAGTTGATCATTCTGAGATTTCAGTGGGACCTAGCCTGAGATACGAAGAGCAGCCAGTGGGTATACTCGACACCAGCGAGAAGACACTGCGAGGGCATACAATCAGGCTGGTTCGAGTAGCTTGGAAACAACACTCTCCTGGCGAATCGACCTGGGAGCGAGAAGATGTTATGCGGCAGCGTTATCCACACCTATTTACAGAATCAGGTAGAACTTAAGCATTCTTTAATTCTGTAAATCTTGCCTTTATAGTTTACCCTTCGATTGCGAGGACGCAATCCTCTTAAGGGGGGTAGATTGTAAACACCCTAAAAAAATTTCAAATATTTTTAAAATCAATTTTGGGATTTAATATGCATTTTTCAGGAATTTACATAGGACCTGTGGTGAGTTTGTAATTTTTAAATGCCAATAACTAACATTAAAATAAAATGAAAATATGATTTTATGGTGTAAAATAGAAAACCGGACTTAGGGTAATTTTCTGGGAATTTATTGGGCCTCAGACCTATTTTTTAAAAGCCTAAAAACTATTTTTATTAATTAATTAATTATTAATGTTATTATTATTATTAAATTACTGTTTTTATTATTTATTTTCTGTTTCTTGGGCCCGGCCCGGCCCAGTGGGCCGAGCCCGTTAGCAGCTGACCCAGCCCAGCCTCACACCCCCTAGCGGGTCGGGCGGGTCCGCTCACCCGGAGCCCGCCGCCCGACCCGACCCGCTTCTTCACCCCTCTCCCCTGTCACCCCACGACCGGGCGAAATCCCCGCCGCCGTTGCGATTTTCGGTCGGCCACGACCCCACGTCGCCTCCCCTCCGGACCCCTCGCCCACGACGCCCCGGCCAGCCCTCCCTAGACCCCCTATAAAAACCCCCTAGCTCCGGTCCTCCTCCTCCCTCAATCCTCCCCTACTCGAGCCCTCGCCGGAACCCTAGCCGCTGCCCTCAGCCCCTCGCCGGAGCCCGCCGACCAGCGCCGACGCCGGCGACCCTTCCCCCTCTTCCTTCTCCTCCTCCAGCAAGCAAAACCCCCCCCAGGCCGAGCCGACCCTCCCAGGCGGACCCGACGCCGGCCGACCCCCTCGGCGCCGCCCTAGCCGGCCGACGACGCCTCGACCGTCCAGCGCTCCTCCAGCGAAGCCCGGACACGCGGACACAGCCCAGCCCTAGGCCGGACACAACCCAGGACACGAACTAGCGTGTCGGACACAGTTCAAAACCCGGTTTCTCGGGTCCCCTTCAGGTACTCGTAACTTGCACCTCGGATCTCTGTTTTCGATTCCGTAAATTTCTACGCGAAGCCTGTATGACCCTCTCGGTGCTCCGACAAACCGCTCGGGGCATCGCGTCCTGTGGTGATCGCACACCGCGATCCAAAAACAGGAAAAACCAGACCCTGTTTCACCCCGGAACTGAGTACGCCCCGCCAAACGGGACGACTTGGTCGCGTGCGGTCTTCACAAATACGTGCGCCTCGTCGATACGGACGTGTGGGATTTCGCGGAAGCTGATTCGGGTGTGCGTGCACACCGGAATCAACACGTATCCGCGGACATCGCCCCGTATCCGCCTTTTCTGTATTTTACCCTAACTACGTGCACACACGTCGGATCGAAACGAAACTTGCGCCATCAGACTCATAGAGATACGCTGGTCCTGTGGGTCAAGTTTGGTCCGATTCTGAGAACGTTGACGAAATCGCGTGTCGTGGGCCCCACAGGCCCCGCTCGACGGGCGATTTTGTGATCGGCTCATCAGAATTCAAATATGAAAGTTCCGTTGGGTTCGTATCAGCGTTCCTGACCTGTTGACACTAAGTTTGGTGAATTTGGAGACCGTTGATCCTGACACATTTTTCGGTGCAAAGCGGGTCCACCGGTGGACCCCGTTTTGGGCCGAAATTGTCGTTTTTGCCCTTGTCTCCAAATTGGACCCAAGGACAGGCGATCCTAGTTGTTTGACACCTTCTGAGCGTGATGGTACTATTTATTTCAGCTTTCGGAGAGATCTTTGGAAATTTCCGAAACCAGGACCTAAGTGGAATTCAAACATCAGGCAAGTGCACCTTGCCAAACTTGCAGTCATTATTTTCATATTTTCTGTAAAAATACTCTGCTGGATTTCTTGTGCAAATTCATATAAACTGATTTAAACTGCTTATCCTAGGGAACGTATGGCGTACCTAGTGTCCGATCATAGTCGGGTACCGACACAGTACGCGGTGTTGGGTTCGTCATTTAGAGATGGATTTATGATTCCCTTACTTTGTACTTGACCTATCAAGTACCCTACAACCCAGGACACTTGACACTATCATGGACAAAATCCTCCTGAGATATTCGTGGTGATTCTGTATAGGATACGGGACTTGATAGAGACATTTATTATAGACAGTATGACTTGTTGCATTAGTTATAATCCCGCTGACATGGACATGAGACGTTATGGTCATGGCTTGCGTGATTACATTGGGTGGGGAGAGATACACAGGCTACAGGCTATTCTATATATATATCTACTATTATTGTGAGGTTGTAGACTCTCCAGCAGAGCTAGACCCTTTACGTGTTATTACTGCTACCGGCTCCCCGACACGGAGCTTGTAGCGGTCTCAGCCTGAGTACTAGTGTTGTTCTCATTTGCATATCACATAGATGGTTACTTAGCTTACCCTGCTGTTCATTTATTTATTGCACTGCTTATTCAGTTGGCTTGTTTTATCTTGTGCCTTGCTATGTCCACTGAGGACCTGGAATGGATTATGTCCCCAGGTTTAACTGAGGAGCAGTATCCCGAGATATACGGGACCGGAGCTGAAGCTATTGCTGGAGATGAACCGAACACTGAAGACGAGGTGACTGCCGAGGACTTCTCTTGAGTGCCCGTCCCAGTACTCATTTATTTACTTCATGTTTATATCTTTTTGTCCCTGGCCTATAGAGCCAGTTATTTCAGACTCAAGTCGGATTGTTGCTCCGACTGACTTGCTGTGATTTGTTGTTGCTACTTATTTCCATTCAGTATGCAGTTTATTTCTTTACCTTTATGGATGAGATTAGTGTGACTTATGTAGTAGACCTTATTTACAGCTTAAGTACGCCCTGATGGTTCCATTAAATTGGGTTATCCATCGGTGCGTGCTGCTGGCCATTGCCACGTATCTCCAGTCCCTCGACATTTTGGGACTGGGGCGTGACAGTTTTCCTTGGATTGGATTTCTCTTGAAGCCCGAGAACAACAAGTCGGAGAATACAAAGTTGGCTTGAAAATGCATGCAAAATGTACGCAGGGAACCCTTGTCGTGTCACGCCCCGATCTCCCGCAGGAACCGACCGCCCCCGCTAGGCGCGAAATGTAACACCCCGTTCCATTCAAGCGGACTACCGACTCAAACGGCAAAAGTGCAACTGTCCCGACCCGCTTTGTCTCAAACAAGAAGCAAAGGATATCCAGACTTGTCCCTACAGGAATCCGGCTAAGGTTTTCAGAGGCTCGCTTGACGTATCGCTCTACCGAGGCGAATCATCGCTAAGGTGGGTGGCTACGGTGAACTTGTCTTTGCTTAGCCAGCACACATAAAATCTGGAATGTTCATGCTAGTCGCTAGGTGATTCACCCCCTGCATGCTAATAAGAATCCAACGCACCTAGCTAAGGGAATAATTCCAACTTGTATTGCTATGCTAGAACATGGAAATTAAAATACTGCTTATATTCAGACCCTCGCATGCCAAGTCCCCTAACGATCTAACTCTCGGTTTACCTTCGGGCCCGAGCAAACGTGTCTGCTTATGTTCCTTAGAAACGCATGCTTGTCTGCTTGAATGTTGTCTTATTTTCATCCAAACCCCGGGAGACTACTAAGTAGTCATTCCGTGCATGATTGAACCTGCAAGTATCCGGGACCGTTAGGTCACCAGGCAGCCCTGAACCAGGGGAATGCATCAAGGCAAGACTCATTCAGGTATTCGAATCTCTGCAAGTCTCCCTCGAGCGGGCTTACAGCAGCCCAGGAGACTGTGCATATCCAATGGCTAAGTGAATCCTGATTCAAGTATCTCGTGTTCCCGTGTACTCGTGTTCCCGTGCACTCGTGTTCTCGTGTTCTAGTGCACGCGTGTTCTCGTGTTCTCGTGTATCTCATGATAATTGGAAGACCCCAATTTGCATGTCGTAGACTAGTTCCACGGACGGTCACCGGGGCACTGGGGCCGATCCGGTCCGGATGGAGCTCGTGTGAAGTCATCGTGTTCGGGACTGGGTAGCTTGCAGCGCATCGTGTACTCTCGTAGCATGCTATCCTTGTCCTCGACTACGTCCATAAATGGCTATGCCAGCGACTTATGTTCATATAGATAAGTCATCCTCGCTTAGCGGCTATCCGCGTGCGAGTCATTGCATCGCATCAAGAAACAACTGAACACCTGAATGATCAAGTTATAACGACCCTCGTGTTTGCATATGCTATGCCTCCTGAATGCTTATACTTGCCCGTGCTTGAATTAACAATGTTTGCCTTGGACAGGGAAGGTAAAATGGTAAGTCTCGCCGTGTTTCCTCTAACATCGTACGGCGCATTGCCCGACACGTTAGGCTATTCAATACTTGTATAAAACTGATCCTAAGGCAACTAGAAAGACAACTTAATAGTTGTGCACATAACCTGTATTACGTGTTTGGATTTGTCGAGCGGGCGAGTAGCTTCCCCACCAATGCATTCAATGTACTGATAATCCACCAGTTTGTATGCAGGGTGCGGGAGAACCTCGTTCGGTGCGGATGCCTCCTTCGTGCGTGCTAAGATGTGGAGCACTCCGAAGCAACGGTGCATCCGGAACTGAAGCACATATACAAGACATAATGGTGAACATCGCCTGATCATCGCATGTACAATCATCCACAATTGTAGCAACTTGGCACGCTTTTATTGTTTCAGAGAGAGGCTTGAGCGACTTGTAATCTCGGCTATACGCCTCCTGTAACACTTATTCATATCAATA
This sequence comes from Iris macrosiphon, assembly GCA_036927795.1. Classification (NCBI taxonomy): domain Eukaryota; kingdom Viridiplantae; phylum Streptophyta; class Magnoliopsida; order Asparagales; family Iridaceae; genus Iris; species Iris macrosiphon. Next base: position 6,644,354 of record JAYESA010000009.1, read on the forward strand.
AAAGAGTTGTTTTACTTCAACTTGTGTTTCAATGCTTCCGCTATATTGTCGACTCAGTGAACCTGTTACTGATCGCCTATGCGTTCATGACTCCGCTGCACTCGGACAATCTGTGCGACTCTGTGGCTTAAAACTCTTGCCGTCAGCCAATGAACCACGGCCTTGCACGAGCGTGGATCACGTTCGTGCGGCATCACGCCCGAATGGGTCGAAGCGATCCTCCCGCGGGAGCGCTGGCGAGGGTGATTCTCGCCCAGCGGGGACGGCCGATTAGCCTGCGGAAGATCGGGGCGTGACACAAAACACTGCGCCAGCGCTCTCGCGGGACGATCATTTCCATCGGGACGTGATGACGTGCGAGCCTGGGATTGCGTCTGCACAAGGCAACATCGTTAAAGTTGTGGCTATCATCGAATCGATCGAGTATGCAGCGGAGGGACAGTGTTACAAATAATAATCCATCTAAATAAACGGGACAAAGATCAAGGCACAAGGTTCTCTGAATACAATGGCATCGTTCCATACATTATCTCCCTCTATACAAAAGCAGCTCAAAGTGATCGATACGGATCAAGGCAAAGGCATCGAAACCAGATTTTCGAATCCTGGGGATGAGGCACGGCTCGCGCTTCCTCGGACGATCCAGCACCTGCGAACAAGCAAACTGTTGGTGGGTCAGCACTTTAGAGAAAGCACTTATGAGTATAAAAATCAACGAACAGAAGCAACACTCCATGAAACCCACACTAAGTAAGCATGTGGCAAAATATTACATTACTAGTGATCTTTCTACTTTTACCTATGTTCATTTCATGCAGCACAGGATTATAGTCAGATTACTTCTTTTTGAAAATATGTCTTTGAAACCAGTTTGCATATTCAATACACATGCAAGCTATAGGGACAGCGTTCTATCGTGCAGTACGCAGCATGTATCGTGAGCCATATTCGATCTCTTAGGAACAAAAGTTATCTTTAGTGGACTGTTCATCTCGAATCAAGACAAGTGCAACAAGTGGACTATACAATTCGATGCAATAGGGGCAGCAACATATTCAAGTAAAACAGTTATATCTCATTTAGCATAAATGATATGGGACATAAGAAAATACAAGTGATCACTTATTCAGTGATCCTTACCCATAGCCGAACGGTTATCCCTGCAACAGACATACAAGTTAGCAACATTTGCATATATATATATATATATAAATGATGTTCTCTTTCCCTGTCTGTCTCTGCATCAAACGGTTAGGTATGCAAGAAGGCTAGCCTAGCATGCGCCCTAACTACATGATGGTCCCCTCCACGGGATTAGCAAGTGAGGCATACAAGCCCATCTCACTAATGACAGACCGGCTAATAGCTGCTGAGACGCATGGTTGTTATACACTAAAATACATTCAAAATAGCAGCCGGGACATATGGTTCAGCACTACACTAAAAGCCGCACCCTCTCGTAAATAAGGACTTCTAGCCTCAGGGTATTCCAGATCTCTCCCAGGCCGAACGATCCCGAGTGCCCCAGGATGTAACGTCCCGCTCCGCGCCGGCGTTATATATCAAGGTGAGTGGGCAGAACTTCGTTCTCTGATTCTTGCACGCCTTAATAATAACCTGAGTTTTTGCTTGCAATGTTTTCTTAAGAGAATGATAGAACCTGTCTTGCATGTTAATGAACGAACTCACCTAGCTTGTCTTTAAAACAATGCCTGCTTAACGAGAATCCTGTATCGCCTGCTTAGAGTGCATGAATATGTTCACTATCGTCTATGCTTCGAGAGAACCATACTGTGCCTGAACGTGTTCAAGTGATAAGTCGGATTGCCCCGCAACAATGAGTGTATTCTGATGGTTCGTCTCGTCTGCATACTAGAGTTTAATTGATAGTGTTTCATGCATTCGCACGCGGTCGGACAATGGCTATTGGTGGAGAGCTGAACTGCATGTGTCCCGACTGCTACCATGATAGTGCAAAGCAACCATGAGTCACAGCTGCCTCTAGCATCAGATAAATGAGTCATTGGTATGCTGGACTAACCGCTACCGATCCTGAGTTACTCGGGGACCGCCCTGCATATAGCTAAGTCATTGTGTTGGCTTGGATAGTGACTGCCCCTAAGAATGTGCATCGTGTGTCTAGCTATGCATCAGACCCTCGAGTCGCACGAGACACGCTGCGCACACCCTGAAACATGAACGGTTTGCTTGCTTGCATATTCAATATGAAACTCTGTTTCCAAACATGTTTCTAAACAAGTAAATCGACTCTGCTAGAACTGCATGAAACGAACCTAGGTAAAACTAGAAAGATCACTAGTAATGTAATGTTTTATAACATGATTACTTAGTGCCTGTTTGAGTGAATGCTTGTTTCTGTTCAGTTGATTTATCTCACCAGTACTTATATAAAGTGCTGACCCACCAACAGTTTACTTGTTCGCAGGTACTGGATCGTCCGAGGAAGCGATAGGCGTGCCACAGTCCCGAAGACCCGGAATCCTGGTTTCGATTGTTGCCCCGAGAATGCTATCGTATAAGGGGGCATAATGTATGAAACGAACGTGTGCCTTTGCTAAAGGAAACCCAAGTTGCCTCGATTGTCCCGAACACTCAGTTGGCTAATGCATTGCATTGCAATAAGTCCCTTTCCGCTGCTTACTCGATTGATGCGATGATAGCCAACTATCAACTTAAACGATTGGCCTTGCACGGGCGCAACCCCAGGCCCGTGCGGCATCACGTCCCCCGAAAGCTCGAACGGGCCATTCGCTTGGCTCCCTTCCTCCCTCGCACCCGAGGCACGGTGATACGTGTCCGGTTCGTTAATTTCCGGCCGCACGGGGCGGGGCAGGGCGGAGCGGCGGCCCGGGCGGGGCCGGGGCGTGACACAGGAACCGTTCGAGAGATAAACCTTGTGCACATTTTGTCAGACCGATGCATGAATGCACTTCTATCAGATAAATACTATATGATGCACGTGATCCAGAACAAGCAAGCAAGCATATCAATCAAGCTATAAAGCCAGAGCTCTCAATACTCTTGCATAATAGCCACACCCTCCCGTAAATAAGGACTTCAAGCCTCAGGACGGACTATTAGTCTAGATGCACCAGTTCAAGCTATCCATACAGTTCTATCTCTTTACTATAAGATCAATGAAACATGCTCAAGCAATCTAGTTCTTTTAACAAGTAACAAGCAAGAACAGTTCTATAAATCTAGCATGCAATTCTATCTCTTTTAGCATAAGATGTAAACATATGAATATTCTTTTACTCTTGTTTATTAGCATGGCAGCGGTTCGTTCGATATCGATGTCCATGTAACTAAGCATGCAATATTTCTATCTTTTCTTAGCATGGCAATGATTCTATCTCTTTTAGACAAGTATTCAAGTTCTCTAGTTAGGCAAGCAGATTTGTTTCGATGACAAGCAATACAAGTTCTCTTATCTAGCATTCAGAGTCGGGTTCTATCATTCTTCTTATGAAATTATCTTCTTAGAACAAGCATTCAAAAACTCAGATTGATTATTAAGACGTGCAAGAATCAGAGAATGAAGTTCTGTCCACTCACTTAGATCAATCATCTTGTGGTTCGATCGAAAATTCTCCAAGAAGGCTTTTGCTCGATCATGCAAAGCGATATCACTTGTACATAGTGCCTACGCGGAGCGGGGCACTACATGTCGCATAAGCGAAGTTCCAGTAAGCGCACTTGTGTGTGTTTGACAAATTTCTTAGAAAGTGCGCCAAGATATGTTAAGTACTCTGGGCGCACTTTTCTACTCCTACGTACGTTTTGTACAATGACAATTCCTTCGAAAGTACGCCAATCCTACTTGACGCACTTCTGAATGGGTCTGCAAGTCATAAAAAATGTACGTCATTGCTTAAAAAGCCAAGTTGGCGCACTTTGCAGATATTGCAAAGTTGGCGCACTTTGGCTAACTTTTCTTACCGGTGCACTTTGTCCCTTCTAGAGAATGGTGTACTTTGTTGTGTGGCGTATTATGTGACATTCTCCAGAGACGGCGCACTTTGTAGCCTATCGTATTACTTAATGACTAAGCTAAGACTTCTGATGCTACAATATAAGCTGGAATAGTTAGCAAGTCACGAGCTAAGATAGAAAACACCGAATATGTAGCTTCATGTGATTTCCACCAACCCAAAAGACAAAACTGATTATTATTATCTACTTCTATAGGTGATACATCAAGATATTATTGCAAATCAGAAGAGATAGTCGAGGATGAACTCGATGACACCTTGTTTTTTTCAAACAACTCTCAGCAAAATCTTTTAATTCACAAAAAGCCATAGAATTTGAAGACTGGATAACTAACCAAGACTGCCGAGTGATGAGACTCAACAAAACACAAAGCAACTAAACATGTATGAAATCAAAGAAATTAAATTTCAGAGAAAGGAATACTTATATTCCAACAAACAATGATCACATGAATATTTATCTTCCAAGTTCCAACCCGAAACTTCAAGTCTTCAATTGATTCAGAAGATATTTGGGACTTACTATTAGAAACTTATAATTTAGAATTGTGTTATATATAAAGCGTGAGAATTGATGACTTACTGCTTACATGCGATTGTGCGGAAGTCTAAAAGACAAATAAATTAAATTGCTCTGTCGCGATTAGCCTTCATATTTCTGAAAACGAAGAGTCTTCTTCGTTCCGACTTCCAACCAGCCTAAATACAATCTAAAGTTCGAAAAAAGGCATCCGATAGTTCATATTAATGTGACATTTTCATCGTATTTACTTGTATGGTCTTTGACTGGATCAGTCTGTGTTTAACTTGTTCCCAAGAGAGATCAGTGAGCACTCTTTCAAAAACAAAATTCTTTCATTATTTAGTTCTTTGTAGTAATTAAAGTATTACTCTAATAGAACTAGGCTAGCTAGCTCCGTTAGTTAAATCAAAGAAGTTCTTAAATTATAGAGCATGAAGTGAACTAGGCTGTGTGTATTTTTCCCAAGAAGAGAGAGAGAATGAAAGAATCCATAACTTAATTTTTAAATTATATTCTTTAAGTTTATTTAAAAATTAGTTGAGCTAAAGAATGGAGTGAATAGAGGGTGGAGTTTAAACGTAAATAGTTGATAGCATTAGAATGTTCATCCATGATTTAAAATGTTAGAAGTACCATACAAAAATTTCGGATCATCATTGGGCACTTCGACTCCAGACTCCAGAGAGAGGTAGAGACACTTCAACTCCATACTCTGGCCGAGCTTGTACATACTTTTCGGGCAGGACTCGGACGAGCTTGTATCAGACGGACCTTAAGTTGAGTTCGGACGGACGGATGATTAGTCTAAGTCATGTCTTATACTAAGATGGGCCGAGTCGGACTTTCCTAATGACATGATTATATCGAACTTTGGTCCATCAAGCTGGACAGAATTTTCGGACACCCATGAATATCCGGCCCAACGACGATTCCTACTAGAATCTATAATATTCGTTTGGATCTGTAGAACGTTAGAAATAAAACAAATATATGATACCAATTGAAAGTATACCTTACCTAAGGAAATGCTTCCATAGTCTATCAATAAGTTGCAAAAGTGATACAAAATATTTTTTTAACGGGTAATTTTTATTTAAACATAACTTACTATCTCATTTGTCAACATTCATAAATCATACTACTTTTCAGTCAAAGTTATTAAAATAATAGTAAGCATAATTTTAATTTTAATTAATAATAGTATATATAGTTTAAGTGGAAACTTAGGTAAAAATAACCTAGCAAAAGATAAAAATAATAATAACTGAGTCAGAATAATAATACACTTAAACTTCGAATTAAGTTTAGCATAAATTTTAATCGACAATTAATTAAAATATGGAACCAAAATATAAATTTTAATTCAAAAAACCTTAATTTATAAATTTTTTTTTTTTTCAAAATCCTCCATCCTTTGCTTGTGTAAACACCCTAAATTTTTAGTTTGATAAAAATCAATTTTGGGTTTTAAAATGCATTTTTCAGGAATTTACATAGGACCTGTGGGGAGTTTGTAATTTTTAATTGCCAATAAACAACATTAAAATGTAATGAAAATATGATTTTATGGTGTAAAATAGAAAACCGGACTTAGGGTAATTTTCTGGGATTTTATTGGGCCTCGGACCTAATTTTAAAAGCCTAAAAACTATTTTCCTAATTAAATTAATTATTTAAATATTTTATTATTATTATTACTGTTATTTTAATTATATTTTTAGTTGGGCCCGGCCCGGCCCAGTGGGCCGAGCCCGTTAGGCTGATCCAGCCCAGCCTCACCCTTAGCGGGTCGGGCGGGTCCGCTCACCCGGAGCCCGCCGCCCGACCCGACCCGCTCCATCACCCACCCCTGTCACCCTCTCCCACGACCCGCCGAGAATCCCGCCGCCGCCTTCGCCGGAGGGGATCACCCCCACGTCGCCTCCCCCTCCGACCTCTCCGCCACGACGCCCCGGTCTCAGCCCTCCCACAGCCCCTATAAATAGCCTCCCCTCCGCCTCCTGTCTTCCCCAAAACCTGAAACCCTAACCCCAATCAACCCCGACTCCGGCGGCCCTCGACCCGCTGACCCCCCAGCGCCGACCTTCTCCGCCGAGCCCGGCCTCCCACTCCTTTCCTCCGCCATCCTCACCAACTCCACGCCGCCGAGACCAGCACCCCCTCTCCTCTTCCTCGAACCCGTCCAGCCGTCCAGCGCCGACTCCGGCGACTCCGGTCAGAGCCGCCCCGGCCAGCAGTGCCTCGAGCCTCCCCGAGCAGCGTCGACCCTCCGCCGACCTCGGCCAGCTGCCGGACACGGTCCCAGCAGGACACGGGCAGTGGACACGGCCCTTCGTGTCGGACACAGTGTCAATTTGACACCAGGATACGAAAAACCCCCGTTTCGTGAAGCTCTGTTCAGGTACTTCTAATTTCCTCCTCGTAGCTCGGAATTCGATTCCGTAAATTTCTACGCGAAGCCTGTAAGACCCTCTCGGTGCCCGGACAAACCGCTCGGGGCATCGCGTCCTGTGGTGATCGCACACCGCGATCCAGAAACAGGAAAAATCAGACCATGTTTCACCCCGGAACTGAGTACGCCCCGCCAAACGGGACGACTTGGTCGCGTGCGGTCTTCACAGATATGTGCGCCTCGTCGATACAGACGTGTAGGATTTCACGGAAGCTGATTCGGGTGTGCGTGCACACCGGAATCAACGCGTATCCGCGGACATCGCTCCGTATCTGCCTTTTCTGCAATTCACCCTAACTTCGTGCACACACGTCGGATCGAGACGAAACTTGCACCATCAGACTCGTAGCGATACGCTGGTCCTGTGGGTCAAGTTTGGTCCGATTCTGAGAACGTTGACGAAAACGCGTGTCGTGGGCCCCACAGGCCCCGCTCGACGGGCGATTTCGTGATCGGCTCATCGGAATTCAAATCTGAAAGTTCCGTTGGGTTCGTATCAGCGTTCCTGACCTGTTGACACTAAGTTGGATGAATTTGGAGACCATTGACCCTGACACATTTTTCGGTGCAAAACGGGCCCACCGGTGGACCCCGTTTTAGCCCAAAATTGTCGTTTTTGCCCTTGTCTCCAAATTGGACCCAAGGACAGACGTTCCTAGCTGTTTGACACCTTCTGAGCGTGATGGTACTGTTTATTTCAGCTTTCGGAGACATCTCTGGAAATTCCGAAACCAGGACCTAAGTGGAATCCAAACCTCAGGCAAGTGCACCTTGCCAAACTTGCAGTCATTATTTTCTTATTTTCTGTAAAAATACTCTGCTGGAATTCTTGTGCAAAATTTATATAAACTGTTTTAAACTGCTTAACCTAGGGAACGTATGACGTACCTAGTGTCCGATCATAGTCGGGTGCCAACACCATACGCGGTGTTGGGTTCGTCATTTAGAGATGGATTTACGATACCCTTTACTCTTGTACTTGACCTATCAAGTACCCTACAACCCAGGACACTTGACACTATCATGGACAGAATCTTCCTGAGTTATTCGTGGGGATTCTGAATAGGATACAGGACTTGACAGAGTTATTTATTTATAGACAGTATGACTTGTTGCATTAGTTATAATCCCGCTGACATGGACATGAGACGTTATGGTCATGGCTTGCGTGATTACATTGGGTGGGGAGAGACACACAGGCTACAGGCTGTTCTATATATATATCTACTATTATTGTGAGGTTGTAGACTCTCCAGCAGAGCTAGACCCTTTACGTGTTATCACTGCTACCGGCTCCCCGACACAGAGCTTGTAGCGGTCTCAGCCTGAGTACTAGTGTTGCTCTCATTTGCATATCACATAGATGGTTACTTAGTTTACCCTGCTGTTCATTTATTTATTGCACTGCTTATTCAGTTGGCTTGTTTTTATCTTGTGTCTTGCTATGTCCACTGAGGACCTGGAATGGATTATGTCCCCAGGTTTAGCTGAGGAGCAGTATCCCGAGATATACGGGACAGGAGCTGAAGCTATTGCTGGAGCTGAACCGAACACCGAAGACGAGGTGACTGCCGAGGACTTCTCCTGAGTGCTTGTTCCAGTACTCAGTATTTATTTCATGTTTACATCTTTTGTTCCTGGCCTATAGAGCCAGTTATTTCAGACTTAAGTCGGATTGTTTCTCCGACTGACTTGCTGTGATGATGTTGCTACTTATTTCCATTTGATTATGCAGTTTATTTCTTTATCTTTATGGATGAGATTAGTGTGACTTGTGTAGTAGACCTTACTTACAGCTTAAGTACGCCCTGATGGTTCCATTAAATTGGGTTATCCATCGGTGCGTGCTGCTGGCCATTGACACGTGTTCAGTCCCTCGTCATTTTGGGACTGGGGCGTGACAGCTTGCCACTACCGGTGAGGTCCAGTCCTAGGTAAGGCACATTCTTCTTGCAACTACTGATGAGGTCCAGTCCCAAGTCGACTCCTCCTTATCGTTGTTCTCTAGTCAACGATGCGGTCTTGGCAAGTTGAGACATCAATGGCCATCATTTTGGTGGCAGATGTGAGCACCACCATTGTTGCCTTAACTCACCGGGGCAACAACACCTATTATAGAACATCAGCGAGAAGGGATGACACTATAGGAAAGGAGGATCGAGGGTTAGATTTAAAGAATTATTATTTATTATTTTACTTTTTTCTTTGTTTTTATAAATATTTTAGGTCTAAAGGAATCATAAATGATCATGTGCATAGTACGCGACTGATTGTTAGATGTAATGATAGCCTCTTCAAGAGTGGAACTAAAAAATGCTCAAGTAGTTGAAGATATTTAGTTGACTAAAAATATAGCACGAGATATTAAAAAAAAAATAATAGTTGAAGTAATTTGAATAAAAAATAGCTTGTTTTTAAATTACATAAAACGATTTATATTTCAAAACTTTTTTCCCTCTAATAGTTTTCTTAAATATTATGTTATTGTACTTTTCCAAAAACATTTATAAAGGTCATTATTTGGGTAGAAGGTTAGATATAAATAAATTACTTTTATTCCTTTTTAGCAAAAATATAATTTTATTGTTGTCATTATTGTTTCACAAGAATTAGTGTTTGATTTTAACTTGCAAAAATATGTTACGTAACACTTTATAGCAAAATACATGGATAAAGTACAAATTTTTTTTCTTCCCGTAATTTGTCTCGTTAGCAAATTAAGACCCAATAATTTTTTTGCTCAAAATAATCCCTCCCATTGATTTTTTCGTTAAAAAAAATATAAAAAACGAAAACCCTAAACAACCCTTCCCCTCCACTCCCCTCCATCCATCATAGAACCTCCCTCCCCCTCCCCCTAACCCGTCTCCTCCTCCTCCTCCTCCTCTACCGCGCTTTCTCCTCCTCCTGCCTGCGTCGTCGGCCTCCTCCCCTCCTCCCCCTCACCGCGTCCCCCTCCTCTCCGAGCACCTCCCCTCCTCACCGCGTCCCACCGAGCCACCCCCCTTCCTCCTCGCGCCCCCACTCGCCACTCCCCTCTCCTCCCCGTGCCTCACCCCCTCTCCTCTCCTAACCCGGCCACCCGCGCCCCCTCTCCTCCCCCGAATCCCCTCCTCCTTGTACCTCGCTCCCTCTCTTCCCCTAGCCCGACCATCCGCGCCCCCTCTCCTCCCCCTCACCCCCCTCTTCCCCACACCTCACTGCGCTCGGCCACCTACGCCGGGCTACTCGCGCCCCCCTCCCCCAAGCCCCCCTCCTCCCCGTGCCTCACCCCCCTCCTCCCCACGCCCCCCTCCCCCGCGCTCCCCCTTCTCCCTCGCTGTCGATGCTGTGTCGTCGCCGACCCCACCGCCGAAGAAGGAGTGGGGGGGGGGGGGGGAGGGAGAGGGTTATGATTAGAGTTATAATTATGATTATAATTATGATTGAATTATGATTAGGATTAATGAGGGGTATATTAGTCATTTCACGTCGAATTTGACGTCCGTTAATGACAAAATTAAATAAGGTGCAAAATGCACCAAATATAAAATACGAGAGTTTTTTAAATTCAAGAATCTTTAATTGTAAAACCGTAAATCTAAAAAAAGATTATTTACATTTATCCCAAAATATATATATATATATATATATATATATATATATATATATATATATATATAAACAAACAAATTCATGTGCGAGTATTAGACTATGATATGTAAGCTTAAAAAGAAGAGAGTAATATATGGTCTCCCCTAATTCTCGTAAATGTTGAAATAAATGCATGTCCGTATCAGTTTTTAATATGAATTACAATTTATCATTCTAGAACATAAGTATGCGTATGTGCTGCAAAGCGTCAATGGGATGTAAATATATAATATTAGCTGTAACTTTACAATTTAAAAAAAATTTAAACTAGGCCCAAAACCCATAAAAGAAGCATGCCAAAAAAACCTAATTCCATCCCAATTCCTCGGAATCTATTGACAAAGCAGTTCACGCTGTACCATGCTCCTCCAATCCCCGTCGGGCCAATCATCATCCACCACATTTATTTCCCAATAATAATTGTTTATTCCACTCCACTTAAATAAAAGACGTATGTCGCGTAAGGATAGGACGAAATCCCATATCCACAGACTTCTTTTGTATCAATATGGGTACGTGGCATCTAAACGTGGCGATTGGATTTCTTCCAATTCCTACGCGACCCGATCCTCTCTTTTTTGTAGGTATGTTCATGTATGAGTATATTTTTATCCTGGTCGGAACTCGCGGGCTAATGGGTCAAAACGAGCTGGAGAGCCAGAGTGATATTTTCCGATCGCCAATTTGAGAAAGAAGGAGGAAAAAAAAATCCCTAATTTCTTCCTCCAACTCCAGGGGAAGAAACCGTAAATTCTCATTCGTCCCCTTTCGAAACCCTAATTTCTCTCTCAAATAATCGCCTTCCGCCATGGGGTTATGGGAAGCTTTCCTCAACTGGCTCCGGAGGTGAGATCGCGTTTCTCCTGATTCTTCCTAGATCCAATTTGTGGATTATTCGTGGTTTCTTTTCTAGTGATTTTAGGGCTTGAGTCTGATCTATGCATGTTTATTTGGGGAATTTTTTGTTGGGTGGATCAAATTTCAATTGTTATGATTGAGTAGAATGCTAAAACATATCACACTCCGGCTTTCCCACTGCCACCCCGCCTAGCGTCCCTCCCTGTTCCCTGTCGAGAAATCATTTGTTCTTAAGATAATTGATAGTTATAAGCTTTGATTCTTTTATATTCACTTCGGGTTTCTTTTTTTGGTTAAAGATGGAAGCTTTGTTATGAAATTTTAAATCTTTTCATTAGAAATGCACTAGCATTAAGTTGTGATGACAAAGTCCCTAAAATATTTGTTGGTTGGGGCAAATTCTATGTTACAATTGAGTAGAATGCCATTGATTTACGGTGATTTGTTTGTAATGGTAATTCTAAGATTCGGATCTTTTATATGCTTTTCTTGTAGAAATTTCCTTAAAATGAAAGGTTTGTTGTCAATGTATGGCAATGATTGTTGCAGGAGAAAAGAAAACTTTAGATTATGGTAATCATAATTTTGCACTTTTTGCATATATTATTTTAGGTCTATTGGTCGGGAAATTTGAAATCTTTATATAGATGTAAATTAGCATCGGATTATGATGATAAAGTTCCTAAGATTTGTTGCTTGCAGTGAGTAGAATGCCATTGTTAGGTTATTTAGGGAATTTATTTGTGGGTCAATCCTTTGTCATTGGTGTATGGTGATATATACTGTTGATAACAATGGACACAAATTTCTTTGCAAGATAATTGATATCTAAGATTTGGACCATATCCATGCTTTTTTTTTGAATCTTTTGTTGAAAATGAGCACTGTGTTATTGGTACGTACCAATTTTTAGATGGATCTGATACAACATTCTATTGGGATTTGTCATTCATTTCACTCTCGGCATGATGTGTCATAGAGATGAATGCAATTGCCTACGACAAATTGCATCATTTTACATGTTCGTCTAGACTATTTATAGTCGTCTAGGAAAACTTTGAACGTGGTCCTTGGTTGCAACAACTTAAACTTCATATTCAAAAGGTAGGTATACATATCTGCCAACTAGCTACCTAGGCTCTATGCCGTAGCCCTCTCATGCTCATAGCTACCTTGGCTAAAAATTTGACACCAATATTGATAGTTGACGTCAGGTCAACAACCGATCATAAAAGCTTGTTTGAGCTTTTCTATGCTCCATAGTCGACCCCATTCTGATGAGAAAATGCTTGACAACAACGACGGCGATTTGATACCGCCTACCAACAGATCATACCAGAAGGATATGGAAGATCATTTAAGCATGGTTAAAAGATTATGCATTATCCTAATTTAGTTAGGAATAGAATAGATCTTGTTATTTGTTATTTTTGATAGTTATGAAATGTTAGTTTTTATTTTAAGATATTATTAGTGGTTATCTTTGTTTGTTGCTATGAGTATTTAAACTCATTTGAAACTGATAACAAGGGAACATAACAAAAATTATGAAACTTTCCATTTGAATCTCTTATTCTTCAATGAAATTCTTATTTCTTATCTGATATTTTTGGCCCCCAACGAACAATTGGTGCTTCATTGAGATGCCATTACGGTCTACAATGGGTGACACCATGCAAACAAGGTATGGGGCACTCGAGGAATCATCTTTTATATTCAGGATACCCTCTCTTCTCATTCTTCCCCATAAATCTATGTTCCTATTGATATAGTACAGAAACATCAAACAAGAAGAAAGAAGATTTTCAGTTGAGAAGAAAGGTTCAATTGGAAGTTTTGTAACTTTTGTTTTGTTCTTTTATTGGTTTCAAATTAGTTTAATACTTATAGTAACAAACTAAGATAACAACTAATAATATCCTAAGTAAAACCTAACAATTCATAATTATGTAAAACAACACCTAATTTTTTAAAATCATTCTTCAACAATCTTCCAAATCTTGCTGGTACAACTTGTTGTATGGGCTTGGATGGTCGGATAATACGAGAATGTCGTATCATTGTCTGTCCTTCGAGATGGACCTTATCGTCAAGGTCCAACACGAGATCTTCAGAAAGTAAAAGTAGGACTTGCATTTTACAACAATGGCCTGGATAATATTTCTCTTCACAATTGTAACAAGGAATAAAGGGCAACATGATTTGGCATCTTAATCGAGGTAAGGTATTCGTTTTGCATTTTTGGGATAGAGATGTGAGGGGAAGCATAAAATAACGGTTACAATAACAATCAGCGAAACAATTCGCAGAGTAGCAATTGGTGAATCGGTTTATGATGTACAATTGGAGGATTGATTTGTGATGTAGTAATGGATGGATCGAATTGTCGAGTGTTTGTTTTGAATTCCTAGATTTGAACATGAAATGGGAGGGACAAGTTGGACGGAATTGGAAGGAGGTCTTGTCGTTTGGGTTTTGAATTTGGAGTTGGAGAAGGATTTTATTCAAGTTGGAAGACCATCCAAACATAATTAAAAGGTTATGTACTATCATAATTTACTTAGGGATAGAATAAATCTTGTTAGTTGTTACCTTTGATAGTTATGAATTGTTTGGTTTTATTTTAAGATACTATTAGATTTTATCTTAGTTTGTTATTATGAGTATTTGAAGCCAACAAAAAAGGTAACATAACAAAAAAATTGGAACTTTCCATTTGAATCTCTTCTTCTTCACTGAAATTCTTCTTTCTTCTTATATGATATTTCTGGAACCTATCATGACTGGATACACAAGAATGAAAAAGGAAAACTTTCGAGTGTGCTGATTTTGTTGTTGTTGTTGTACTTTTTATATAATTCAGCCCTACTTGTTTGCGAATTTTATATCTTTGCATTAGATTTGCACTACCGTCAGATTATGATAACAAACTTCCTAAATTTCTTATTTGCATTGCCAATACATTCCATAGTTCAAAATGGCTTGTGATTTGATTAATTGGAAATTTGCCATCTATTGAATGTAAAAATATTCTTTTTATTCTATGTAGTCTCTTTTTCAAGCAAGAAATGGAGCTTTCTTTAATTGGGCTTCAGAATGCTGGAAAGACTTCACTTGTAAATGTCGTTGCGGTATGTATACATGGAACCCCCTAATGCTTGCTTAAGTTGTACTATTATAGTAAATTTATTTTGACTCCAATATCTCTCTTTTTGTTGTATAGACTGGTGGATATAGTGAGGACATGATTCCTACGGTAAGAATGTTTTTGTCTTTTCTTCTTTTGAATAAACCAGCTGCACTGGAGTACTAAGATTCTTTGTAATTGGAAATATAGGTAGGATTCAATATGAGGAAGGTGACAAAGGGAAATGTAACAATAAAGTTGTGGGATCTTGGAGGTCAGCCAAGGTTCCGAAGTATGTGGGAGAGATACTGCCGAGCAGTCTCAGCTATTGTGTATGGTTCTTTTACCTTCTCTAATTATATTGCTTCAAACTAGTGGGTTTTCTGTTGTATTTGCAACTTGCATACTCCTGTCTTGTTTCATACTTTTACATTTATACGGTATAAGGAAAGTTTTTGGAGACGAAGACACAGGAACTCGTGGATTAGACATGGAATTAGTTAGCTTGCTCTAAATATTTATGTAGAATTGCCTCTGAAGAGAATTACAAAGTACCAGATGACCGTTACCTTTTAAGTTCTGAACTATCTTCTGCATATTTTAAAAATTAAGGTTTTAAAGTGTAATAGGATTTAGAAAAACTGTTTTTTTATGAGACGCATCTTGTGTCCAATTATCATTGTCAGCATTTTTCACATTTTTGCAACCAGAACCCAACCACCCCTATAGGTAGGATTCAATATGAGGAAGGTGAAGGGAAATGAAACAATAAAGTTGTGGGATCTTGGAGGTCAGCCAAGGTTCCGAAGTATGTGGGAGAGATACTGCCGAGCAGTCTCAGCTACTGTGTATGGTTCTTTTACCTTCTCTAATTATATTGCTTCAAACTAGTGGGTTTTCTGTTGTATTTGCAACTTGCATACTCCTGTCTTGTTTCATATTTTTACATTTATATGGGTACAAGGAAAGTTTTTGGAGACGAAGACACAGGAACTCGTGGAATAGACATGGAATTAGTTAGCTTGCTATAAAATATTTATGTAGAATTGCCTCTGAAGAGAATTACAAAGTACCAGATGACTGTTACCTTTTAACTTCTGAACTATCTTGCATATTTTATAAATCAAGGTTTGTAAAGGATTTAGAGAAGATAAAATGTTTTGTTATGAGACACATCTTGTGTCCAATTATCATTGTCAGCATTTTCACAATTTTGCAACCAGAACCTAACCACCCCCACCCCCTCTCCTCTTTCATGGGCTTATGAATAGAAACTCTAGTAATAAACTTATATATTATAAAGCATGTTATTCATATATCTACAAAAAATGATATTAACAACTGAATACATCATAAACATATATTCTAATAAGTAATTACCAAGAGGTGCAGATAAAGTGGACCTCCGCTAGAGGAAACTTTTAGATGCAATAAAAGATAGTATGCATTCATCCCTCCTAGAAGGTAATTTGATACTTAGCTAGCTAGAAATTTAAGGGGATCTCATTACTTTTCTTTGGCTTAAGTGCCATAGAGATGAATGCAGCTCCCTATATCAAATTGTATTATCATACTCTTTGTCTACTCTTTATATAGACTAGAGGAACTTAGATTGTGCTCCTTGGCTGTATGAGCTTAGAATGCATAGCCAAAAGATAGGTCCACCTATTCGCTAACTGGCCATCTAGGTTCTATGGCATTGGGCTCTCATGCTCAATAGCTACCTGGCCAGTCATAAAAGCTTTTGTCAATTCTTTTATGGATCATTCTTATGCTCCATAACCGACCACATTCTGATAGAAAATTGCTTGGATGATGACGATATGATTGTAGAAGAATGAAAATCATGCAGGCCGCATAAGAGCTCATGCACCCCCAATATAAAAGCAAGTCGCATAGGAACCTCACGGGACCTATGCAATCAGAACAGCCAACCGCATAGGTGGCCCTCATGCGGCCTAATCATCCTCAGAGTACGGGGGCCGCATAAAAGAAATATTGATCAAAACAAAACAAAACAAAAAATTCATTTGCAAAAGGGGGGTTACAACATGTAGCCATCAAGGTCCATATAAAATGAAAACAAAAAAAAAGGAAGACGCGATCAGTCAGATGAGCCGCGAGCCTCACGAAGCACAACCGCGACATCCTGGAGCGAACGTATGTCCGCACGATGAAACTGACGGCGCATTCCTTCCCTCCATTACAACGTCTCCTTCTCCTCGGGAGTTAGGGGCAGCAGGGCGAAGTCCAGAGTGGACACTAGAGGCCTAGCAAGAGCCTCCAAAGTCAACCCTAGCAAGGACATTAAGCTCTCAGCAGCAGACAACTCACCCTCGTCCGGTGCCCTCCGTCCAGGCAGAAATGCCACGACAACCGACGGAGAACCGAAAGCTCATCCCTCACGAGACCCTCCAAGTCCAGGCCTTCCGATACCCGAGCACTGGGACGTAGCAGGAAGGAGACGACGAGGAAGCGAGACGGGTGGCCAGGGTTCCTAACTAGAATCTTTCTTGGACGTCATGTTTCACGAAGTGGAACACGATGGACTACGACAGTAGTATTTATAATAGAGAGCGATGGTTCGCGTGACGGCAATAATTGCAATGATGAACCTAGAAAGGGCGAATCCGACGGTTTTGCTTCCGAGAAGTCTGCATGCAACCAACGGTTAAGTTTTCAAGAAGTCTGCATGAAGGCGGTTAAGCTTCCCAAAATGGTTGAGCCAAGTCTTAAAAGTGCCAGCTTGGCAGCATGCGTCCAACAGCTATGCGCCCCCAAAAGAAGGCTAAAATCAGGCTGCAGAGTCACCATGCGGCCCAATAAGATGACATCCATGCTTCCATTCGGCTGAAGCAGATTTTGGCCGCAAATAGACTTGACATGACATTCTGTTAACAAGATCGTCTCTCACAATAGAATCCTGACAAAAAAGATTTTTTCTGATTGCCTCAAAAGACGTGAACAGACTAAACGACAGAAGTCTCACGTCAGCACAGAACATCACTCTCGATGGGGTGCAGCGCCACGTGGACATCACAACAAGACTATGCGTTTCAAGCGTCTCTGGCCCCATGCGTCCCAGACTCCATGCGTTTCATGCTCTCTGGTCCCATGCGTTGCAAGCGTCTCTGGCCCCATGCGTCCCAGACTCTAAGTGTCCCATGCGTCTCGGGCCACATGCCTCCCGGACTTCATGAAGACCAAGTCTTGCTGTTACAACTAACGTAGCTCTCTCCAACCAAGTGTGGACCACGTGTCAAAACTGACCGAGTCATGCACACAAAGGACGAGAACCGCCCAGATCTTCAGCAACGGAAAATCTCAACAAACGCCCACGTGTCAGCTTGGCCTGCTCACGGTTACAATTGTACATTATTAAGAAGGTACACGTGGCACCTCCAACATCCATGCGGCCCAAAACATATGCGCTTCCAAGGATGACTATATATACCTGGACGGCCTGCCCAAAAAGAGAGAGACATAGAGGGAGAGGAGGAATAAAGAGCATGCAGGGCCAAGCAAAGAAAGAGCATAAGCTTCTTCGCCCTGTATCAGATAGTCAATGGAGTAAAGGAGCCGCCATAGCACTCCTTGTCCATTGCCACACCCCAGAACAAAATATCGTACTTAGACAATTCTGCTTAGGATTCTTTGTACTCTTCTTCGTTCCTTAAATACAAAGTTTTACACAAACTCATTTAATGGCGAACAATGTGGCGACTCTGCTGGGGACTTCTTTCTCCTCTGATGAGAAAGTTGTGGCACAATCCGACGCAGCCAAGCTCGGGTCGACTCAAAGAATGCTGGTGGTCCGCTTCGACCAGTAGGCTTTTGAGGATATGCTCTTTGAGGGCGGCGCTTCTCCAAGGCTGGCGAAGCCTAGGAAGATCTGCAGGACATGGGTGGCAAAGGCCGTTGCGCCTCACCAAACTGCGGAGGACGCGCTCCCTGTCTCTTTATCTGCCGCAGGGACCGCACATCATGCGTCCACTGCTTTTGCCGCAGCCCCTTTCAACTAGAAGGGTGCTCAGCACTTGAAGACCTGCAGGACATGGGTAGCAAAGGCCGCTGCGCCTCACCTAACCACGGAGCGTGCACTCCCTGTCTCTCTCTCCGATACTGAAGACGCACCACATGCGTCCACTCTGGCTGTCCCTGCTCATGCGGCCTCCTTGCCTGAAAAGGAGAGTGCTCGATACCCGAACTCTGGCAGAGGAAAACAATACGATGCCAAGAGTTTGGGGGTTGACGTGCAGCCCATGCGGCCACTACGAAGGATGCGGAGAAGAAAGCAGTATGCGGCTTCCAACTCAGCCATATGCGTCTCTGACACTCCCAAAAGCTCTGTCTTCGACATAATCTCATCCGGTCATGCTCCCATGTGCCGCTTTGAGGAAAAATAAAACTTGGACTCTTCGTACTATGCGCCTGCGCGTGCTAAGTCGAAGAAGTCTGGGGTAGTGCGAGCTCGTCAAGCTCAAGCAACTGTCCATTTGGCTGACCGTCAGCGGGCGCCGTTAACCATTACGCGGTCCCCTGATGGAAAGCTATATAAGATTGGCCCATGCGTCCAGCCCGCAGCGGCAAATGGACATGGTCCGTTTCAAATGTCTTCCACTGACGATCTGGGGAAAGTTCTTGTACGAACTCTAGATCAGGGAACGAAGGCAACACCCACGCACCAGTGCGCCATGTCTATCTGTGCTCACGAAAAAGGTGCAAAGGTGGACCAACCCTCGTTTGACTTGCACAATGCGATTAGTCACAAGCACAAGACGAGGGAAACAACTTCGGCGCGTGAAGTATCCTCCCCAGGACATCACTGCGCCAAAATCACCAACAACTGCTGCTGCAACAAAGTGGCAGTACCCACAAACAGGCAGTCGACATTCCAACGACTGCATCCAAAGGCACCTCACCGGCAATAACCCGGAGATCAGGTGCAAACTCCAGAGGAGGATGAGCTACCATTCGCCTCCTGCTATTATGCTCGGAAAGATCCTTCCATCGTGGGAGGAAAGAAGTCCAACACCTTTAGTCCGTCACTCTCAACCAGCGCATTGAGAATATGACTACCAGGAGGACCAACAGCGGGACCTGTGGAAGGTGTTTTCCAAGGTACCCGCTCGAAGAAAAAACTATCGGCCGCTGGGGGTAGTTCTTCCTCAGGACCCATGAGGGTTACACGAGCTGGGGGTAGTACTCTCCCGGATCTATACAAGAATCCGGCATTCCGAGAAGGCGGTGATTCCCAGGAAACGGACTCCGATATTCCTGGAGGTGGGCACCCTCGTCAAGATGATGTAGCCTCCTATGCCGGGGGTGGCATTCTCTCTGAATCTGAGGAAGAGATTACGCTACCTGATGACCACTTCCGACAAGAATCGGAGACGGAAAGCGCGACGTCTACTGTCCCGTCCATCTCTCCCTATGAAAGGGCTGCATACATGGCTGGGAAGGATCACGAAGGCCCCAGCGACCGACAACGCCTCGAGACTCTCGAGACCATGATGTAGATGGTGAGCTCATCGATGCAAGTCCTGACCCAGGCAATGCTGGAGATTAAAGCGAACATGGCTTCCCAACCAGCAAGGGTTTTTGGACATGCAAGCTTGGACCCTGGGACCAATGCGGACTCCGACGCAACCGCTCCGCCCATAGGCGAAAATCACCCTCTGCCTGGCCCATCTGCCCCTTCCGCAGGAGACGAAGCCAGAGAAGAAATGAGGAAAGTCTGGGAACTCCAGGCTCGCCTAGATTCCATGGGCAGCCGGGACGCACTGCGCGAAATCGGGATACGACAACCGTACCCCCGCGAGTGGAGGGATGTTCCGTACCCGCCAAAGTACAAGCCCTTCATCCTGAACCCATTCGACGAGAAGACTTTCCCCCGTCAATACATGAGTTATTTTGAGACCGCAACAGGGCACCTACCATGCAGTGACGCACTCTCACCAAGTTCTTTGTGGGGGCATTGTCAGGGGTCGTATTCGACTTGTTTTGCAGCCTACAAGACAACTGCATCTCGTCGTTTGATGACTTCAAGAGTCTTTTTCTCAAAATATTCTATGATAGAGGAAGCGACATGCCGATGTCCTCCCTGATGGATGTTACCCAAGGGGAAATAGAACTCGCCCAAAATTATATCGAGCGTTTCCGACAAGCAGCACTGAGGTTGCCTCCAGGCAATCCTGAGTCGACACTCATGCCCATGTGCCGCAAAAACTTACTTCAGACAGTCAACCTCTGCATGGGAGACAGTCAATTCAAAGACTGGACGTCATTTATCATCAACGCTGTCGGTGCTGAGAAGAAGGTCAAGGACGTCCGTCTCTTGGGAATATAGATCCATGTCCCTGACGATAGGGGAAAACGTCCCAACAACAACAACATCCGCGATGGAAAAGGGAAGCAGGCCCTGGTGGCTAACTTAACCAAGAAGTCCGAGCAAGCTTCGGCTCCCTGACGTCAAACGCCTTGTAGAGGCAGCTGAGATAAACAATCCAAAGTACTGCCACTACCATCGCTACGTCCACCATGCGATGAAGGACTGCTATACCCTCAAGCGGTACATCCAGCGTTTACTCGACACCAAGGCCCTCACCTTGGATATCGATGACAAGACAGTTACCACAAACATGGTCTCTACAGGACTGTGTAGAGCAGTCACCCTGCAGCCCAATAAGACGACATCCATGTGTCCCATTCGGCTGAAGCAGCTTTTGGCCGCAGATAGACTTGACATGACATTCTGTCAACAAGATCGTCTCTGACAATAGAATCCTGACAAAAATAATTTTTCTGATTGCCTCAAAAGACGTGAACAGACTAAACGACAGAAGTCTCACGTCAGCACAAAACATCACTCTCGATGGGGTGCAGCGCCACGTGGACAACACAACAAGGGCCTCATGCGTCCCAGACTTCATGCGTTCCATGCGTCTCTGGCCCCATGCGTTTCTAGCGTCTCTGGCCCATGCGTCCCAGACTCTGCGTTCCATGCATTTCTGGTCCCATGTGTTCCAAGCGTCTGTGGTCCATGCGTCCCAGACTCCAAGCGTCCCATGCGTCTCGGGCCACATGCGTCCCAGACTTCATGAAGGCCAAGCCTTGCCGTTACAACTGAAGTAGCTCTCTCCAACCAAGTGCGGGCCACGTGTCAAAACTGACCGAGTCATGCACACAAAGGACGAGAACCGTCCAGATCTTCAGCAACGAAAAATCTAAACAAGCGCCCACGTGTCAGCTTGGCATATTCACGGTTACAGCTGTACCTTGTTAAGAAGGTACACGTGGCACCCTCCAGTATCCATGCGGCCCAAAACATATGCGCGTCCAAGGATTATATATACCTGGACGACCTGCCCAAAAAGAGAGAGACAGCGAGGGAGAGGAGGAATATAGAGCATACAGAGCCAAACAAAGAAAGAGCATAAGCTTATTCGCCCTGCGTCGGATAGTCAACGGAGTAAAGGAGTCGCCATAGCACTCTTTGTCCATTGCCACACCCCAGAACAAAATATTGTACTTAGACAATTATGTTTAGGATTCTTTGTACTCTTCTTCGTTCCTTAAATACAAAGTTTTACACAAACTCATTTAATGGCGAACAAGGTGGCGACTCTGCGGGGGACTTCTTTCTCCTCTGATGAGAAAGTTGTGGCACAATCCGACGCAGCCAAGCTCGGGTCGACTCAAAGAATGCTGGTGGTCCGCTTCGACCAGCAGGCTTTTGAGGATATGCTCTCTGAGGGCGGCGCTTCTCCAAGGCTGGCGAAGCCTAGGAAGACCCGCAGGACATGGGTGGCAAAGGCCGCTGCGCCTCGCCCAACTGCGGAGGACGCGCTCTCCGTCTCTCTCTATCACAGGGACCGCACATCATGCGTTCATTGTTTCTGCCGCAGCCCCTTCCAACTAGAAGGGTGCTCAACACTTGAAGACCTGCAGGACATGGGTAGCAAAGGCCGCTGTGTCTCACCTAACCGCGGAGCGTGCACTCCCTGTCTCTCTCTCCGATACTGAAGACGCACCACATGCGTCCACTCTGGCTGTCCCTGCTCATGCGGCCTCCTTGCCTGAAAAGGAGAGTGCTCGACACCCGAACTTTGGCAGAGGAAAATAATACGATACCAAGAGTTTGGGGGTTGACGCGCAGCCCATGAGGCCACTACGAAGGATGCAGAGAAGAAAGCAGTATGCGGCTCTGACACTCCCAGAAGCTCTGTCTTCGACAGAATCTCATCCGACTATGATCCCATGTGCCACTTTGAGGAAAAATAAAACTTGGACACTTCGTACTATGCGCCTGTGCGTGCTAAGTCAAAGAAGTTTGGGGTAGTGCGAGCTCGTCAAGCTCAAGCGACAGTCCATTTGGCTGACCGTCAGCGGGCGCCGCAAACCATTATGCGGTCCCCTGATAGAAAGCTATATAAGATCGGCCCATGCGTCCTGCCCGCAGCGGCAAATGGACATGGTCCGTCTCAAAAGTCTTCCACTGATGATCTAGAAAAGTTCTTGTACGAACCCTAGATCAGGGAGCAAAGGCAACACCGACGCATCAGTGCGCTCGGTCTACCCGTGCTCACGAAAAAGGTGCAAAGGTAGACCAACCCTCGTTTGACTTGCGCAACGTGATTAGCCACAAGCACAAGACGAGGGAAACTTCGGCGAGTGAAGTGTCCTCCCCAGGACATCACTGCGCCAAAATCAACTGCTGCTGCAACAAAGTGACAGTACTCATAAACAGGCAGTCGGCATTCCAACGACTGCATCCAAAGGCACCTCACCGGCAATAACCCGGAGATCATGTGCAAACACCAGAGGAGGATGGGCTACCATTCGCCTCATGTTATTCTGCTCGGAAAGATCCTTCCATCGTGGGAGGAAAGAAGTCCAGCACCTCTAGTCCGTCACTCTCAACCAGCGCATTGAGAATACGACTACCAGGAGGACCAACGGCGGGACTTGTGGAAGGTGTTTTCCAAGGTACCCGCTCAAAGAAAAAACTATCGGTCGTTGGGGGTAGGGGTGCAAACGAGCCAAGCCGAGCCAAGCTTTCATAAGCTTGAGCTTGGCTTGATTAGAATTAACCGAGCTCGAGCTCGAGCTCGAGCTTGATAAATTTTTTATTTTAGAGCTTGAGCTTGGCTCGAGCTCGTTTATATTAAGCTTGAGCTTGGCTTGGTTTGAGCTCGAGCTTGGCTTGATAAGCAAGCTTGATAAACAAGCTTGATAAGCTCAAACTCAAGCTCGTTAAGCTTGATTTTGAGCTTGTTTAGCTTTATTTCAAGCTCATTAAGCTTGATTTCGAGCTTAACGAACTTGATTTCAAGCTAGTTAGGCTTGAATTCAAGTACCTATAATGTTAAGAATTTATTTATAAAAATTCAATTTAAAAAGTTTCTTAATATCAATTATTAAGGACATATAATTATATACAATGCACACAACCATATTGTTATACAAACATGCATACAATTAGAATTCAACAAAGAACAACTTAAAATTTAAATAATAAAATAAATTTGTAGACTGCCAACAACGAGCTCCTAAACGAGCTTCTAAACGAGCCAGCTCACGAGTCAGCTCGCAAGCTTCTAAATGAACCAGTTCGCGAGCTCAAACGAGCCGAGTACTTCTAAGCTTGAGCTTGGCTCGTTTATTAAACGAGCTCGAAAATGAAGCTTGAGCTTGGCTTGTTTACTAAACGAACCGAGCTCAAACGAGCTTTTATCGAGCCGAGCTTCGAGCAGCTTGTGAACGGCTTGGCTCATTTGCAGCCCTAGTTGGGGGTAGTTCTTCCTCAGGACCCTTGAGGGTTACACGAGATGGGGTAGTACTCCCCCGGACCTATACAACAACCCGCCATTCCGAGAAGGTTGCGATTCCCAGAAAACGGACTCTGATATCCCTGGAGGTGGCCACCCTCGTCAAGATGACGTAGCCTCCTACGCCGGGGGTGGCATTCTCTCCGAATCTGAGGAAGAGGCTACGCTACCTGATTACCACTCCCGACAAGAATCGGAGACGGAAAGTGAGAGGACTGCATACATGGCAGGGGAGGATCACAAAGGCCCCAGCGACCGAAAACGCCTCGAGACTCTCGAGGCCATAATGCAGACGGTGAGCTCATCGATGCAAGCCCTGACCCAGGCAATGCTGGAGATTAAAGCGAAAATGATTTCCCAACCAACAAGGGCTTCTGGACAAGCAAGCTTGGATCCTGGGACCAACCCGGACTCCGACGCAACCGCTCCGCCCATAGGCGGAAATCATCCTCTGCCTGGCTCATCTGTCCCTTCCGCAGGAGATGAAGCCAGATAAGCAATGATGGAAGTCCGGGAACTCCAGGCTCGCCTAGATTCCATGGGCAGCCGGGACTCACTGCGCAAACTCGGGATACTACAACCGTACCCTCGCGAGTGGAGGGATGTTCCGTACCCGCCAAAGTACAATCCCTTCAATCTGAACCCATTCGACGAGAAGACTTTCCCCCGTCAATACATGAGTTATTTTGAGACCGCAACAGGGTGTCACGCCCCGATCTCCCGCAGGCTATTTCGGCCGTTCCCGCTAGGCGGGAATCACCCTCGCCAGCGCTCCCACGGAACGATCGCTTTGACCCATCCGGGCGTGATGCCGCACGAGCGTGATCCACGCCCGTGCAAGGCCATGGTTCATTGGCTGGCGGCAAGAGTTCTAAGCCACAGAGTCGCACAGATTGTCCGAGTGCAGCGGAGTCATGAACGCATAGCGATTTGGTAACAGGTTCACTGAGTCGACAATATAGCGGAAGCATTGAAACACAAGTTGAAGTAAAGCAAGCTCTTTTATTGATATAAACAAGTGTTACAGGCGGCGTATAGCCGAGATTATAAGTCGCTCAAGCCTCTCTCTGAAACAGTAAAAGCGTGCCAAGTGGCTACAACTGTGGAATGATTGTACATGCGATGTTCAGGCGATGTTCACAACATTATGTCTTGTATATGTGCTTCTGTTCCGGACACACCGTTGCTTCGGAGTGTTGTCCACGCCTTAGCACGCACGTTGGAGGCATCCGCACCGCACGAGGTTCTCCCGCACCCTGCATACAAACTGGTGGATTATCAGTACATTGAATGCACTGGTGGGAAGCTACTCGCCCGCTCGACAAATCCAAACACGTAATACAGGTTCCGTGCACAACTATTAAGTTGTCTTTCTAGTTGCCTTAGGATCAGTTTCATGCAAATGTTGAATAGCCTAACGTGTCGCGCAGTGCGCCGTGCGATGTTTGAGGAAACACGGCGAGACTTACCAACTTACCATCTCCTTCCCTGTCCAAGGCAAACATTGAGGCAAATATCGTTAATTCAAGCGCGGGCAAGTATAACATTCAGGAGGCATAGCACATGCAAACATGAGGATCGTTTTAACATGATCGTTCAGGTGTTCAGTTGTTTCTTGATGCGATGCAATGACTCGCACGCGGATAGCCGCTAAGCGAGGATGACTTATCTATATGAACGTTTGTCGCTGGCATAGCCATAAAGGACCGTTTAGTCTTTGAACAAGGATGGAAAGCAACAAAGATTCGTTGTTGGCTGCAGACAATCCTGTCCGCACGTGAGACTATCGTGATGTTCCATCTGGATCAGAACGGTCCCAGTGCCCCGGTGACCGCCCGTGGAACCGTTAAACCTTGTTTCCAAGTTGTCCGCGACATGCAGGTCAGTGCCAGTTTCTAATCCATAACTTGATATGATAATCCATGATTCGTGATCTGAACGAGCGTTTGCTCCAAGAGCTGAAATACGTGGATTCGTTACGTAACGTGATTCTCGTTCAGACATAAACTTGATGTGATTATCATTCAGTTGCACGTGACGTGATTCTCGTTCAGTATTTATTTGCCCTGATGCGTGCCCCTGGTTCGGGGATTGCCTTGGCGACCCAATGGTCCCGGATACTAGCAGGCTCGTTCAGGCACGGAACGACTACGTAGTAGTCTCCCGGGGTTTGGATGAAAACATGGCAATATACAAGCAGACAAGCATGCGTTTCTAAGGAACATAAGTAAACACGTTCTGCTCGGACCCGAAGGTAAGCCGAGAGTTAGATCGTTAGGGGACATAGCATGCGAGGGTCTGAATACAAGCAGTATTTCATTTCCATGTTCTAGCAAGCAATACAGTTGGGATTATTCCCTTAGCTAGGTGCGTTGGATTTATTAGCATGCAGGGGGTGAATCACCTAGCGAATAGCATGAATATTCCAGATTTTATGTGTGCTGGCTAAGCAAAGACAAGTTCACCGTAGCCACCCACCTTAGCGATGATTCGTCTCGGTAGAGCGATACGTCTGAGCGAGCCTCTGAAAGTCCAAGCCGGATTCCTGTAGGGGCAAGTCTGGATATCCTTTGCTTCTTGTTGAGGCAAAGCGGGTCGGGACAGTTACACTCTTGCCGATTGAGTCGGCAGTCTGCTAGAACGGAACGGGGTGTTACATCCTACCCAACTCAGAAAAAGTCTCGTCCTCGAGACTTACTGAGGACAAGCAGTAATCTAGGTTGAGGCAATCCTAGACAAGTCGTTGTACTTGTTCTTTGGATATTCACTTGCACAAGCTTCGAAATCAGCATATCGCTTAGACTGGATCGTGCGCACTTTCGAAGGTACCCTCTAGCGTGAACACGTCAACCAGCTTAGTGATAGCGAAGTCTTAGCACTCGAGTTCACCTTTTCTTAAGTCTTGGATGGTGCACTAGTTCAAGGCGTCTCTCGAATAGATGCATTCAACCAAACTTAGAGTTAGGGAAAATCGGACAAGCTACTAGCGATACTCTCGAAGGGTTCGCACAGGTTGGCTCAAAGGCCACTCGCAGCATACAACCAGACAAGCAATCATATCATTCAAAACGCATTTTGAAAGTATTTAGACTTATTGTTGGAACATCCCATCGAGGCATTGAGAGAGAGCGTGCACATAACCCACGAACGAGCTTTCGAAACAGAGATATCGAATCGAAGTCCAAAGGCGTAGAAGCCAGGCTCTGATACCAACATGTCACGCCCCGATCTCCCGCAGGCTATTCCGGCCGTTCCCGCTAGGCGGGAATCACCCTCGCCAGCGCTCCCGCGGAACGATCGCTTTGACCCATCCGGGCGTGATGCCGCACGAGCGTGATCCACGCCCGTGCAAGGCCATGGTTCATTGGCTGGCGACAAGAGTTCTAAGCCACAGAGTTGCACAGGTTGTCCGAGTGCAGCGGAGTCATGGACGCATAGCGATTTGGTAACAGGTTCACTGAGTCGACAATATAGCGGAAGCATTGAAACACAAGTTGAAGTAAAGCAAGCTCTTTTATTGATATAAACAAATGTTATAGGCGGCGTATAGCCGAGATTACAAGTCGCTCAAGCCTCTCTCTGAAACAGTAAAAGCGTGCCAAGTGGCTACAACTGTGGAATGATTGTACAGGCGATGTTCAGGCGATGTTCACAACATTATGTCTTGTATATGTGCTTCTGTTCCGGACGCACCGTTGCTTCGGAGTGTTGTCCACGCCTTAGCACGCACGTTGGAGGCATCCGCACCGCACGAGGTTCTCCCGCACCCTGCATATAAACTGGTGGATTATCAGTACATTGAATGCACTGGTGGGAAGCTACTCGCCCGCTCGACAAATCCAAACATGTAATACAGGTTCCGTGTACAACTATTAAGTTGTCTTTCTAGTTGCCTTAGGATCAGTTTCATGCAAATGTTGAATAGCCTAACGTGTCGGGCAGTGCGCCGTGCGATGTTTGAGGAAACACGGCGAGACTTACCAACTTACCATCTCCTTCCCTGTCCAAGGCAAACATTGAGGCAAATATCGTTAATTCAAGCGCGGGCAAGTATAACATTCAGGAGGCATAGCACATGCAAACATGAGGGTCGTTTTAACATGATCGTTCAGGTGTTCAGTTGTTTCTTGATGCGATGCAATGACTCGCACGCGGATAGCCGCTAAGCGAGGATGACTTATCTATATGAACGTTTGTCGCTGGCATAGCCATAAAGGACCGTTTAGTCTTTGAACAAGGATGGAAAGCAACAAAGATTCGTTGTTGGCTGCAGACAATCCTGTCCGCACGTGAGACTATCGTGATGTTCCATCCGGATCAGAACGGTCCCAGTGCCCCGGTGACCGCCCGTGGAACCGTTAAACCTTGTTTCCAAGTTGTCCGCGACATGCAGGTCAGGGCCAGTTTCTAATCCATAACTTGATATGATAATCCATGATTCGTGCCGTGACGTGATTCTCGTTCAGACATAAACTTGATGTGATTATCATTCAGTTGCACGTGACGTGATTCTTGTTCAGTATTCATTTGCCCTGATGCGTGCCCCTGGTTCGGGGATTGCCTTGGCGACCCAATGGTCCCGGATACTAGCAGGTTCGTTCAGGCACGGAACGACTACGTAGTAGTCTCCCGGAGTTTGGATGAAAACATGGCAATATACAAGCAGACAAGCATGCGTTTCTAAGGAACATAAGTAAACACGTTTTGCTCGGACCCGAAGGTAAGCCGAGAGTTAGATCGTTAGGGGACATAGCATGCGAGGGTCTGAATACAAGCAGTATTTCATTTCCATGTTCTAGCAAGCAATACAGTTGGGATTATTCCCTTAGCTAGGTGCGTTGGATTTATTAGCATGCAGGGGGTGAATCACCTAGCGACTAGCATGAATATTCCAGATTTTATGTGTGCTGGCTAAGCAAAGACAAGTTCACCGTAGCCACCCACCTTAGCGATGATTCGCCTCGGTAGAGCGATACGTCTGAGCGAGCCTCTGAAAGTCCAAGCCGGATTCCTGTAGGGGCAAGTCTGGATATCCTTTGCTTCTTGTTGAGGCAAAGCGGGTCGGGACAGTTGCACTCTTGCCGATTGAGTCGGCAGTCTGCTAGAACGAACGGGGTGTTACACAGGGCACCTACCTCGCAGTGACGCACTCCTCACCAAGCTCTTTGTGGGGGCATTGTCTGGGGTCGCATTCTACTTGTTTTGCAGCCTACAAGACAACTGCATCTCGTCGTTTGACGACTTCAAGAGTCTTTTGATTCCTCAAAAGATTCTATGACGAAGGAAGCGACATGTCGATGTCCTCCCTGATGGATGTTACCCAAGGGGAAAGGGTACTCGTCCGAAATTATATCGAGCGTTTCCGACAAGCAGTACTAAGGTTGCCTCCAGGCAATCCTGATTCGACACTCATGGACATGTGCCGCAGAAACTTCCGGCAGTCAACCTCTGGATGGGCGACAGTCAATTCAAAGACTGGACGTCATTCATCATCAACGCTGTCAGTGCTGAGAAGAAGGTCAAGGACGTCAGTCTCTTGGGAATATAGATCCATGTCGCTGACGATAGAGGAAAACGTCCCAACAACAACGGCAACATCATCCGCGATGGAAAAGGGAAGCAGGTCCTGGTGGCTAACTTCACCAAGAAGTCCGAGCCAAAGCCGGCTGAGGTTTCAAAGCCCCCAGAGACTTACTCCTTCGAAGATGACGTCGTCATGCCCATCTTCGACGTGCTGATGAAGGGTGGCAAGCTTCGGCTCCCCGACGTCAAACGTCCTGTAGAGGCAGCTGAGATAAACAATCCAAAGTACTGCCACTACCATCGCTACGTCCACCATGCGACGAAGGACTGCTACACCCTCAAGCGGTACATCCATCGTCTGCTCGACACCAAGGCCCTCACCTTGGATATCGATGACAAGAAAGTTACCGCAAACATGGTCTCTCCAGTTCGGCAACTTCCCGGCGACTGAGGCCCAAGACGGAGTAATTCCAATCCCCCGGGCAACGATGAAAGTCGTCAACCTTCCTCCGGCTCGTGACCAAACGGCCGGGCTGAGATCTCTCACCACGCTGCGTGGGGAGGTCATGTGGGTTCACTCCGATCTTGCTCCAGAATTGATGCAACAAACAACATTGTCTGCCACCAAGACTAAGGGAAAGAAATCCAAACCCTGATTTACGGTTTTTCTCCCATCTAAGGAAGCTATAGCAAGAACAACAAGGTCAGGCCTAGCGTACCAACGAGAGTACGACATCCCTGACTTCCAACAGTTGCACCCGCGACATCAGATCCGAGTACATCCCAGCCTCCAGCAGCGGACAAGTCTAAGCAGAAAGACACTCGCTTTGACAAGCCGCTACGCAAAGATTCAGTCCAGGGGCTGGAAAAGCTTTACAACTTCGACATTTTGGTCCAGCTTGCCAACACTCCAGCGAAGTTGTCTCTATTCGAGCTTCTTCGACTCTCCAAAGACACTCGGGTCGCTCTTAGTGAGGCATTGCAAAATGTCGACACCTACCTGACGCAGGTCAAGCCGCCAGCTGAAGATCTTGCCGCTTGCTCCCATTGCAATAATATCATGGAGAAGATACCCAGCATCACGTTCTCACAACATGACATGTTGTTGAAGAATAATCGGCATGATCGTCCCCTGTATTACACATGGTACATTGGTGCCATTAAGGTGGATCGGATGCACATCAATCCTGATTCATCAATCAGCATCATCCCGCGGAGTCTGCTTCAGACCTTGGGCATTCCGATGCATTGCCTGGCAGCTACCAATACGACCATCACTGGCTTCAACGCAGGAATGAGCTATCCTCTGGACAAGATTCGCCTGAAAATTCAAATCGGCGACTTAAAAACGGAGGTCACCTGCTACGTCATTGACGTAGACGTATCCTACAATGTCTTGCTTGGACGTCCATGGATACATGAACATAGGATCGTGCCGCCGACCTTGCACTGGTGCCTAAAGTACGTCGACGAACATGGCATGGTCAAAACGGAGTTTGCTGACGTCGACCCGTTCAAAGGGATCGAAGCCTACTACTCTGACTCGATCCTTTATAAACATGTCTACCAAGGTGAAGGTAGCAACGACGCCGATGATGAGGCAGAGGCTGGGGACCAAAAGAGCTCTTAAGAGTTCGCGCTCCCGATACGACCTCTGCTCTCGTCGTAAAACTACGCAGGAAGGCACCCGAACCTTTGGTCGTCCGCCTTCGTAGGACGAATTGACCGTCGAAGGGAGATCCGATACCATCTACCACATACAAACCTTTGGTTGTACGCCTTCGCAGGCCGAGTCAACCTCCGAAGGATGCTCCACTGCCTTCTACAACGTCCAAGCCTCTGGTAGTAAAGCTGCGCAGGGAACCTCCAAAGTCGTCGCTCACACTGGAGGTAGATCTCGAAAAAGACGAGCTGGAGGAGTACGTAGCTGCGCATGCTAACGTCCCTTCTCTCGATGTAATTCCGTATGACGAGGTACCTCATTTCATCAATAAAGGACTATCTTTGAACTACTTCGAAGTTGCACACATAAGCACAATGTACTTCATGGAGCACGGTCTAGGCCTGCCCCTGCGGACGCAAGTTGTAACACCCTGTTCCGCTCAAGCGGACTGCCGTCTCAATCGGCAATCGTGCAGCTGTCCCGACCTGCTTTGCCTCGATCAAGAAGCAAAGGATATCCAGACTTGTCCCTAAAGGAATCCGGCTTGGACCTTCAGAGGCTCGCTCAGACGTATCGCTCTACCGAGGCGAATCATCGCTAAGGTGGGTGGCTACGGTGAACTTGTCTTTGCTTAGCCAGCACACATAAAATCTGGAATGTTTATGCTAGTCGCTAGGTGATTCACCCCCTGCATGCTAATAAATCCAACGCACCTAGCTAAGGGAATAATCCCAACTTGTATTGCTTGCTAGAACATGGAAATGAAATACTGCTTATACTCAGACCCTCGCATGCTAAGTCCCTTAACGGTTTCAGCTCTCGGCTTACCTTCGGGTCCGAGCAACGTGCCTGCTTATATTCCTTAGAAACGTATGCTTGTCTGCTTTCGAACGTCTAGCGTTATTGTGTTGTGCATGCATTCTTATTTAGCCAGAAGACTATCAATTAGTCCTTCTGTGCATTTGAACCTGCAAGTATCCGGGACCGTTAGGTCACCCAAGGCAAATCCCCGAACCAGGGGAATGCATTAAGCAAGAATGGATATTTGAATGTGAATCACGCTTGAATGATAATCATGCCATGTTTGGATCTGAACGAGGATTGTGTTTGTACTGTTCGAATCCCAGCTCGTGGAGCAATGTGCTCGTTCAGAATAAGTTTCTGTGTTCCGTGATTATCATGTCAAGCTTTGGATTTGGATAGACCCTGACCTGCATGTCGCGGACAACCTGTGCACAAGGATTTTTGGCTTCCGCGGACGGTCACCGGGGCACTGGGACCGATCCGATCCGGGCGGAAGAGTTTGTATGGTCGTTAGTCACGGACGGAGTGTTATGTAGCGGGGCTCGCCACCTGCGTTGCTATCGCTCTTAGTCCCGAGACCATAACCCGTCCATAATGGCTATGCCAGCGACTTTCGTCATATAGATAAGTCATCCTCGCTTAGCGGCTATCCGCGTGCGAGTCATTGCATAGCATCAATGAACTGAACACCTGAACGATCTGAACATAACGACCCTCATGTTTGCATATGCTATGCTTCCTGAATGTTTATACTTACCGTGCTTGAATTAATCATGTTGCCTTGGACAGGGAAGGAGAAATGGTAAGTTGGTAAGTCTCGCCGCGTTTCCTCAAACATCGCACGGCGCACTGCCCGACACGTTAAGCTATTCAATGTTTGCATGAAACTGATCCTAAGGCAACTAGAAAGACAACTTAATAGTTGTGCACGGAACCTGTATTACGTGTTTGGATTTGTCGAGCGGGCGAGTAGCTTCCCCACCAGTGCATTCAATGTACTGATAATCCACCAGTTTGATATGCAGGGTGCGGGAGAACCTCGTGCGGTGCGGACGCCTCCTTCGTGCGTGCTAAGGCCAGGAGTTCCCTCTGAAGCCTTGCAACGGTGCGTCCGGGACTGAAGCGCTTATACAAGACATAAGTTGTGAACATCGCCTGACCATCGCCTGTACAATCATTTCACAGTTGTAGCCACTTGGCACGCTTTTACTGTTTCAGAGAGAGAGGCTTGAGCGACTTGTAATCTCGGCTATACGCCGCCTGTAATACATGTTTCATATCAATAAAGAGATTACCTTACTTGTTTTTATGCTTCCGCTATATTTTGCCGACTCAGTGAACCTGTTACCGATCGCCTATGCGTTCATGACTCCGCTGCACTCGGACAATCTGTGCGACTCTGTGGCTTAGAACTCTAACCGCCAGCCAATGAACCATGGCCTTGCACGGGCGTGGCTCACGCTCGTGCGGCATCACGCCCGGATGGGTTAAGCGATCGTTCCGCGGGAGCGCTGGCGAGGGTGATTCCCGCCTAGCGGGAACGGCCGATTGCCTGCGGGAGATCGGGGCGTGACATGTTGGTATCAGAGCCTGGCTTCTACGCCTTTGGACTTCGATTCGATATCTTTGTTTCGAAAGCTCGTTCGTGGGTTATGTGCACGCTCTCTCTCAATGCCTCGATGGGATGTTCCAACAATAAGTCTAAATACTTTCAAAATACGTTTTGAATGATATGCTTGCTTGTCTGGTTGTATGCTGCGAGTGGCCTTTGAGCCAACCTGTGCGAACCCTTGAGAGTATCGCTAGTAGCTTGTCCGATTTTCACTAACCCTAAGTTTGGTTGAATGTATCTATTCGAGGGACGCCTTGAATTAGTGCACCATCCAAGACTTAAGAAAAGGTAAAACTCGAGTGCTAAGACTTCGCTATCACTGAGCTGGTTGACGTGTTCACACTAGAAATGCATGTCGAAGGTGCGCACGATCCAGTCTAAGCGATATGCTGATTTCGATGCTTGTGCAAGTGAATATTCAAACGAACAAGTAAAACGACTTGTCTAGGATTGCCTCAACCCTAGATTTTTTCTAAGTTGGGTAGGATGTAACACCTTGTTCCGCTCAAGCGGACTGCCGTCTCAATCGGCAATCGTGCAGCTGTCCCGACCTGCTTTGCCTCGATCAAGAAGCAAAGGATATCCAGACTTGTCCCTAAAGGAATCCGGCTTGGACCTTCAGAGGCTCGCTCAGACGTATCGCTCTACCGAGGCGAATCATCGCTAAGGTGGGTGGCTACGGTGAACTTGTCTTTGCTTAGCCAGCACACATAAAATCTGGAATGTTTATGCTAGTCGCTAGGTGATTCACCCCCTGCATGCTAATAAATCCAACGCACCTAGCTAAGGGAATAATCCCAACTTGTATTGCTTGCTAGAACATGGAAATGAAATACTGTTTATACTCAGACCCTCGCATGCTAAGTCCCTTAACGGTTTCAGCTCTCGGCTTACCTTCGGGTCCGAGCAACGTGCCTGCTTATATTCCTTAGAAACGTATGCTTGTCTGCTTTCGAACGTCTAGCGTTATTGTGTTGTGCATGCATTCTTATTTAGCCAGAAGACTATCAATTAGTCCTTCTGTGCATTTGAACCTGCAAGTATCCGGGACCGTTAGGTCACCCAAGGCAAATCCCCGAACCAGGGGAATGCATTAAGCAAGAATGGATATTTGAATGTGAATCACGCTTGAATGATAATCATGCCATGTTTGGATCTGAACGAGGATTGTGTTTGTACTGTTCGAATCCCAGCTCGTGGAGCAATGTGCTCGTTCAGAATAAGTTTGTGTGTTCCGTGATTATCATGTCAAGCTTTGGATTTGGATAGACCCTGACCTGCATGTCGCGGACAACCTGTGCACAAGGATTTTTGGCTTCCGCGGACGGTCACCGGGGCACTGGGACCGATCCGATCCGGGCGGAAGAGTTTGTATGGTCGTTAGTCACGGACGGAGTGTTATGTAGCGGGGCTCGCCACCTGCGTTGCTATCGCTCTTAGTCCCGAGACCATAACCCGTCCATAATGGCTATGCCAGCGACTTTCGTCATATAGATAAGTCATCCTCGCTTAGCGGCTATCCGCGTGCGAGTCATTGCATAGCATCAATGAACTGAACACCTGAACGATCTGAACATAACGACCCTCATGTTTGCATATGCTATGCTTCCTGAATGTTTATACTTACCGTGCTTGAATTAATCATGTTGCCTTGGACAGGGAAGGAGA
The DNA here is from genome assembly GCA_036927795.1 of Iris macrosiphon. Taxonomy (NCBI): domain Eukaryota; kingdom Viridiplantae; phylum Streptophyta; class Magnoliopsida; order Asparagales; family Iridaceae; genus Iris; species Iris macrosiphon. Next base: position 6,680,063 of record JAYESA010000009.1, read on the forward strand.
AATGGTAAGTTGGTAAGTCTCGCCGCGTTTCCTCAAACATCGCACGGCGCACTGCCCGACACGTTAAGCTATTCAATGTTTGCATGAAACTGATCCTAAGGCAACTAGAAAGACAACTTAATAGTTGTGCACGGAACCTGTATTACGTGTTTGGATTTGTCGAGCGGGCGAGTAGCTTCCCCACCAGTGCATTCAATGTACTGATAATCCACCAGTTTGATAGGCAGGGTGCGGGAGAACCTCGTGCGGTGCAGACGCCTCCGTGCGTGCTAAGGCCAGGAGTTCCCTCTGAAGCCTTGCAACGGTGCGTCCGGGACTGAAGCGCTTATACAAGACATAAGTTGTGAACATCGCCTGACCATCGCCTGTACAATCATTCCACAGTTGTAGCCACTTGGCACGCTTTTACTGTTTCAGAGAGAGAAGCTTGAGCGACTTGTAATCTCGGCTATACGCTGCCTGTAATACATGTTTCATATCAATAAAGAGATTACCTTACTTGTTTTTATGCTTCCGCTATATTTTGCCGACTCAGTGAACCTGTTACCGATCGCCTATGCGTTCATGACTCCGCTGCACTCGGACAATCTGTGCGACTCTGTGGCTTAGAACTCTAACCGCCAGCCAATGAACCATGGCCTTGCACGGGCGTGGCTCACGCTCGTGCGGCATCACGCCCGGATGGGTTAAGCGATCGTTCCGCGGGAGCGCTGGCGAGGGTGATTCCCGCCTAGCGGGAACGGCCGATTGCCTGCGGGAGATCGGGGCGTGACACAAGTGACTACTACCTATGCTGTAAACCGAATCCTCCCTAGCCAAGGTTCCTACTTCACGGTTCCAGCAAGGAGGAGGGGAGAGAAACCCATCATCTTCGGCAGGGTTGAAGACCCCGGTCCTTCATCCCGGAGGAACAAGAGCCAGAACCCGATACCGGCAAAATACAACTCTATTGGTTCAGTGGCCAAGCTAAACACCTCATCCAGAAGATGGGCTATGATCTTAAAAGAAACCAAGGGCTGAATTACGACAAAGGTCGATGACTGCCCGTACGTCTCCGCCGCTCCGACAAGCAAGTCCGAGGACTACTACCATAAAACCAAGCATGGCTTAGGGTACGTTACACCTCCCACAACCCCCGAAGGCTCGGATCAAGAAGATGAGTTACACTCACTCTTCAGTGTCTTCCTCTTGGGACTCCGATGTAAGTATCGGAGAGATGCTCAAGCACACATTGTCTGCCAACATGGTGTCATATAACCCTGAGGAAGACGACGAAGATCCACTGGAACTCTTTGAAGTAGAACCGTGGGCCTAATGCATAGACGCACAACGAGAGATGCGGTTCGAACGACGAGAACCTCCTACCGAGGACGAAGTCGTACAAGTCAATTTGGGTGACGAATCCTCCCCCAAATCTATCTTCATCAGCAAGAGTCTGACTGATGATGAACATGAATTCCTGCTACAGCTCGTCAGGGAATACATTGATGTCTTTGCCTGGAGCTACGAAGACATGTCATGACTGGACCCCCAAATCGCGGTCCACAAGTTCAACATCTTGCCGAACACTAAGCCTGTCAAACAACAACGACAGTTCCGGCCGAACATCATGAACGCCATCGAAGCTGAAGTCAACAAACTGACAGCTAGTGGCTTCGTCCGCGAAGAACAATATCCAAATTTGGTAGACAACATCGTCCCCGTCGTAAAAAAACGGAAAGATCCGGATCTGCATTGTATTCCGTAACCTTAATGCGGCATGCCCTAAAGACGAATTCTCTCTTCCGATCACAGACATAATGATCGACAACACTTGTGGCTTCGAACGCATGTCCTTCATGGACGGATTCTCAGGCTACAATCAGATCAAGATGTCTCATGACGATCAGAAGCATACATCGTTCCGAACACCGATCGGATTATACTGCTACACAGACATGCCCTTCGGTCTGAAGAACACATGTGCTATATACCAGCGAGCTATGGGTACCATCTTCCGTGAGCATCTACGCAAGACGGTCGAGTGTTACGTCGATGACATCGCCGTCAAAAGTCGCTCCAAAGGTGATCACTTCAGGGACTTGAAGACTGTGTTCAACCTCATGCGTACGCACCAGCTTAAGATGAACCCTACCAAATCCTTCCTGGGAGTATCCAACTGCAAATTCTTGGGCTTTATCATCACTTCCCTGGGTATTCACATAGACCCCGACAAAACTAAAATAATCCTTGAGATGAACCCGCCAAAGAACCTCCGGAAACTCCGCGGCCTTCAAGGAAGACTTGCATACATCAGGAGGTTCATATCAAATCTCTCTGGACGTTGTCGGTCGTTCACCCAGCTCGTGAAGAAAGGTCTCCTTTGTCTGGAACGAAGAATGCCAGCATTCCTTTGACGACATCAAGGAATACCTATCAAATCGTCCAGTGCTGGTAGCCCCAGTCGTGGGGAAGCCTTTCCTGCTCTACGTGCGTGCAATGAACCACTCCCTCGGTGCCTTATTACTCCAGAATAGTGATGCAGGCCACGAGCAGGCCATCTATTATCTTAGCCGGATGATGGTTGGCGCGGAACACAGGTACGCCCTCGTTGAGAAGGAATGCCTTGCTCTTGTATTCGCTATTCAGAAGACTCGGCATTATGTGGCTGGACAAGCCATTCATGTAATATCGCGAGTCAATCCTCTCAGAGTCCTCATGACTAAACCAGGGACGCTCAGTTTCCACTTGGCTACCTGGGCAATACTACTGTCTCCATACGACATGGTGTTTGTTCCACAAAAAGCCGTCAAGTGTCAAGAACTGGCCGACTTCCTGGCCGCCCATCCAGTGCCACAAACCTCGAAACTCTACGACGAGATTCCAGACGAAGTCGCAGACTCCAATGTCGTGACAAACGCAGAAGCCGTTTGGCGAATGTTCTTCGACGGTGCTTTGAGGACAAAGTCCAAAGGCAACATCGTCGCTGGAGTCGGAATAGTGTTGATCTCTCCAGATGATCTAGTTATCAACCGCGCCTACTCCCTCACTGAGCCATGCTCCAACAATGTGGTAAGAGTACAACGCTCTCATCATTGGACTTCAACTCGCTAAACAAGTGGGAGTTCACTACATGGAAGTCTACGGCGATTCCAAATTAATAATCAGCCAAGTCCGGGGGAAGTACGAAGTCCGGCACGAAGACCTGATTCCTTACCACCAAGCTGCGCTTGGCATCATCTCGACCTTCGAGGGATTCTTCATTGAGCACGTCCCTCGGCTGCAAAACATCGAGACGGACGCCCTAGTCGAACTCGCAGTCTCTCTAGCTGTTTCAGCCAATACCCATGAACTGATCACCATGGTCGGTCATGAGCTGGTCTGCCCGAAGAACAACCTCTTCCTGTGCCGGAGCTACTTAGTAGAGACGGACACTGACTCTCAAGACTGGAGACTTTCATTCATCGACTACGCAGTCTATGAAATTCTTCCCGAGAACCCAAATGAGGCAACTTCCATCAGGAGACGTTCCCTCCGGTTCTACTACGATACGACTACTAAAATGTTGTATCGCCGCTCATACGACGGTCTTCTGCTACGATACCTATCGAATGCAGAAGCCAAACATGCGCTTCGGGAAGCCCATGATGGCGTCGGCGGTGCTCACCAACCCGGTCCAAAGCTGCAGGACCGTCTCCGGCGTTTGGGCTACTATTGGTCCACAATGGTAGCGGATGCCGTCGACTATGTAAGGAAGTGCCAAGCGTGCCAAATTCATGCATACTTCATCCACCAACTCTCGGAGTTCATACACCCGACTGTTGCTTCCTGGCCGTTCGAAGCATGGGGTATGGACATCATTGGACCGATTAGTCCACCTTCATCCAAGGGACATCAGTTCATCCTCGCCATCACCGACTACTTCTCTAAGTGGACGGAAGCAGTACCACTGGTGGAAGTCAAGATGTCCAACGTGATCAGCTTCGTCAAGCATCACGTCATATACCGCTTCGACTTGCCACGAAGGATCATCTACGACAATGGTCCGCAGTTCGCAAGTCATACGTTCTACCGGTTTTGCGACAAAAATCGGATTCAGAATGTAGCGTCGACTGCCTACAACCTATCAAATAGTCTGGCAGAAGCCTTCAACAAGACCATCATCAAACTTCTCAAGAAGTTCGTGTCTTCTAATAAACGAGATTGGAACGAGAAGCTGGGTGAATGTCTCTAGGCCTACCCTACCGTACAACGGTCCGGACAACTACTGACAATACGCATTTCTCTATGGTGTATGAAGCGAAGCGGTCCTCCCGTTCGAGATCCAAATTCCTTTACTCCGGGTGGCTCTCTCCAACCAATTAACCGTCGACGACAATCACCGCCGACAGCTACAAGAGTTAGAAGCACTTGACGAGAAATGTCTCTTAAGCTCAATGCGCTATTGAGCTCAGGAGCCTTCAACAAACGGGTGAAGAAGATGATCTACCAAGTGGGTGATCTCGTCCCGACCGTAAGTGTAACACCCTGTTCCGCTCAAGCGGACTGCCGTCTCAAACGGCAATCGTGCAGCTGTCCCGACCCGCTTTGCCTCGATCAAGAAGCAAAGTATATCCAGACTTGTCCCTACAGGAATCCGGCTTGGACTTTCAGAGGCTCGCTCAGACGTATCGCTCTACCGAGGCGAATCATCGCTAAGGTGGGTGGCTACGGTGAACTTGTCTTTGCTTAGCCAGCACACATAAAATCTGGAATATTCATGCTAGTCGCTAGGTGAATCACCCCCTGCATGCTAATAAATCCAACGCACCTAGCTAAGGGAATAATCCCAACTTGTATTGCTTGCTAGAACATGGAAATGAAATACTGCTTATATTCAGACCCTCGCATGCTAAGTCCCTAACGGTTTCACCTCTCGGCTTACCTTCGGGTCCGAGCAATCGTGTTTACTTGTGTCCCTTAGAAACGCATGCTTGTCTGCTTATGAATGTCTAACGTTATTATATTGTGCAATGTTTAAGCAATCCTGAACGCATGAATGGAACGTAGATGCAATATAAATGAATCATGCTACTGCTTGTCTTGTACTCACGTAGCCTCCGGGCGATGATCACGTAGCCTACGGGCGCACGTAGCCTACGGGCGATATTCACGTAGCCTACGGGCGATAGTCACGTAGCCTATGGGCGCACGTAGCCTACGGGTGATAATCACGTAGCCTTCGGGCGAATGAATGTTATTGTTCGATCACGGACAACTTGTGCACAAGGTATACTTCCTGCGGGCGGCTGCTGGGGCACTGGCACCGTTCCGGCTCCGGACGGAACTAACGTTTAGTCTCACGTACTAGGACAGGGTGGTATGCGGCGCCCAACGTTCTTGCACGTAGCAAACCATCTTCGTCACAGACTAGTGTCCATTATGGCATACGCCAGTGATCACCTTGTACCTAACTTGTTGCATGCTTGCTTGTAAACGAAAGATAAACCATTCATCCTCGCTTAGCGGCTATTCGCGTGCGAGATACTGTATCGTATGAAACAAATGAACTGAACACATGAACGATCATGTTAAAACGATCCTCCTGTTTGCATATGCTATGCCTCCTGAATGTTTATACATACCCCTGCTTAAATTAACAATGTTTGCCTTGGACAGGGAAGGATAAATGGTAAGTTGGTAAGTCTCGCCGTGTTCCCTCAAACATCGCACGGCGCACTGCCCGACACGATAAGCTATTCAATGTTTGCATGAAACTGATCCTAAGGCAACTAGAAAGACAACTTAATAGTTGTGCACGGAACCTGTACTACGTGTTTGGATTTGTCGAGCGGGCGAGTAGCTTCCCCACCAGTGCATTCAATGTACTGATAATCCACCAGTTTGATATGTAGGGTGCGGGAGAACCTCGTGCGGTGCGGACGCCTCCTTCGTGCGTGCTAAGGCCAGGAGTTCCCTCTGAAGCCTTGCAACGGTGCGTCCGGGACTGAAGCACATATACAAGACATAAGTTGTGAACATCGCCTGACCATCGCCTGTACAATCATTCCACAGTTGTAGCCACTTGGCACGCTTTTACTGTTTCAGAGAGAGGCTTGAGCGACTTGTAATCTCGGCTATACGCCGCCTGTAATACATGTTTCATATCAATAAAGAGATTACTTTACTTGTTTCGATGCTTCCGCTATATTGTCGACTCAGTGAACCTGTTACCGATCGCCTATGCGTTCATGACTCCGCTGCACTCGGACAATCTGTGCGACTCTGTGGCTTAGAACTCTTGCCGCCAGCCAATGAACCATGGCCTTGCACGGGCGTGGATCACGCTCGTGCGGCATCACGCCCGGATGGGTTAAGCGATCGTTCCGCGGGAGCGCTGGCGAGGGTGATTCCCGCCTAGCGGGAACGGCCGATTGCCTGCGGGAGATCTTGGCGTGACAGGTTGGTATCAGAGCCTGGCTTCTACGCCTTTGGACTTCGATTCGATATCTCTGTTTCGAAAGCTCGTTCGTGGGTTATGTGCACGCTCTCTCTCAATGCCTCGATGGGATGTTCCAACAATAAGTCTAAATACTTTCAAAATACGTTTTGAATGATATGCTTGCTTGTCTGGTTGTATGCTGCGAGTGGCCTTTGAGCCAACCTGTGCGAACCCTTGAGAGTATCGCTAGTAGCTTGTCCGATTTTCACTAACCATAAGTTTGGTTGAATGCATCTATTCGAGGGACGCCTTGAATTAGTTCACCATCCAAGACTTAAGAAAAGGTGAAACTCGAGTGCTGAGACTTCGCTATCACTAAGCTGGTTGACGTGTTCACACTAGAAATGCATGTCGAAGGTGCGCACGATCCAGTCTAAGCGGTATGCTGATTTTGAAGCTTGTGCAAGTGAACATCCAAATGAAACAAGTACAAACGACTTGTCTAGGATTGCCTCAAACCTAGATTACTGCTTGTCCTTAGTAAGTCTCGAGGACGAGACTTTTTCTAAGTTGGGTAGGATGTAACACCCTGTTCCGCTCAAGCGGACTGCCGTCTCAAACGGCAATCGTGCAGCTGTCCCGACCCGCTTTGCCTCGATCAAGAAGCAAAGTATATCCAGACTTGTCCCTACAGGAATCCGGCTTGGACTTTCAGAGGCTCGCTCAGACGTATCGCTCTACCGAGGCGAATCATCGCTAAGGTGGGTGGCTACGGTGAACTTGTCTTTGCTTAGCCAGCACACATAAAATCTGGAATATTCATGCTAGTCGCTAGGTGAATCACCCCCTGCATGCTAATAAATCCAACGCACCTAGCTAAGGGAATAATCCCAACTTGTATTGCTTGCTAGAACATGGAAATGAAATACTGCTTATATTCAGACCCTCGCATGCTAAGTCCCTAACGGTTTCATCTCTCGGCTTACCTTCGGGTCCGAGCAATCGTGTTTACTTGTCCCCCTTAGAAACGCATGCTTGTCTGCTTATGAATGTCTAACGTTATTATATTGTGCAATGTTTAAGCAATCCTGAACGCATGAATGGAACGTAGATGCAATATAAATGAATCATGCTACTGCTTGTCTTGTACTCACGTAGCCTCCGGGCGATAATCACGTAGCCTACGGGCGATAGTCACGTAGCCTATGGGCGCACGTAGCCTACGGGTGATAATCACGTAGCCTTCGGGCGAATGAATGTTATTGTTCGATCACGGACAACTTGTGCACAAGGTATACTTCCTGCGGGCGGCTGCTGGGGCACTGGCACCGTTCCGGCTCCGGACGGAACTAACGTTTAGTCTCACGTACTAGGACAGGGTGGTATGCGGCGCCTAACGTTCTTGCACGTAGCAAACCATCTTCGTCACAGACTAGTGTCCATTATGGCATACGCCAGTGATCACCTTGTACCTAACTTGTTGCATGCTTGCTTGTAAACGAAAGATAAACCATTCATCCTCGCTTAGCGGCTATTCGCGTGCGAGATACTGTATCGTATGAAACAAATGAACTGAACACATGAACGATCATGTTAAAACGACCCTCCTGTTTGCATATGCTATGCCTCCTGAATGTTTATACATGCCCCTGCTTAAATTAACAATGTTTGCCTTGGACAGGGAAGGATAAATGGTAAGTTGATAAGTCTCGCCGTGTTCCCTCAAACATCGCACGGCGCACTGCCCGACACGATAAGCTATTCAATGTTTGCATGAAACTGATCCTAAGGCAACTAGAAAGACAACTTAATAGTTGTGCACGGAACCTGTACTACGTGTTTGGATTTGTCGAGCGGGCGAGTAGCTTCCCCACCAGTGCATTCAATGTACTGATAATCCACCAGTTTGATATGCAGGGTGCGGGAGAACCTCGTGCGGTGCGGACGCCTCCTTCGTGCGTGCTAAGGCCAGGAGTTCCCTCTGAAGCCTTGCAACGGTGCGTCCGGGACTGAAGCACATATACAAGACATAAGTTGTGAACATCGCCTGACCATCGCCTGTACAATCATTCCACAGTTGTAGCCACTTGGCACGCTTTTACTGTTTCAGAGAGAGGCTTGAGCGACTTGTAATCTCGACTATACGCCGCCTGTAATACATGTTTCATATCAATAAAGAGATTACTTTACTTGTTTCGATGCTTCCGCTATATTGTCGACTCAGTGAACCTGTTACCGATCGCCTATGCGTTCATGACTCCGCTGCACTCGGACAATCTGTGCGACTCTGTGGCTTAGAACTCTTGCCGCCAGCCAATGAACCATGGCCTTGCACGGGCGTGGATCACGCTCGTGCGGCATCACGCCCGGATGGGTTAAGCGATCGTTCCGCGGGAGCGCTGGCGAGGGTGATTCCCGCCTAGTGGGAACGGCCGATTGCCTGCGGGAGATCGGGGCGTGAGAGTAAGGAGGCCGATGGTTATGACCCACAAAACGGGGTTATGACCCACAAAACGGCTGACAAATTCCAACCAAAATAGGAAGGCCCGTTCGTCGTAGAATCAGTATTCTCTAATGGCGCCTACCGGCTCGCGAAACCCAACGGTAACTTGCTCATGATGCCTATCAACGGCAAGTTCCTGAAAAAATACTATGTCTAAACTAGACTTGTACTCCCCTTATCCCCAGCAGGACAATCAAGATGTACATCTTTACACTCTTGATTCTTCATCCCCCACTGGTGCCTATGTACAACATTTCTCCTTCTTTACAAATCTCCGTAAAAGTCATTATCTGTATCCAGGAGTCCTAGATACGCAACGGATGATGGACCATCAAAATCTCTCCAGCGGAGCGGTCCTCAGGTCCACTTGCATACTCCCGTAGTGACCACTCAATCCAATCTCTTTAGACGATAGCCATGTTCATATTACCTCTGAGCTATCGTCCCACCAATCTCCCCAGCGGAGCAACCCTCAGGTCTATCTTCATTCTCGGATAGACCACACTCAGCAAATCACTCCTCAGCGATTTGCTCGGATATTAGTTCACGTCCATATAATCAGTCGTCATCTCAACTTATCACCCGTGCTTAAATTTAGGTACGCCAGCGGTGTTAAGTCCACAAAACCTGCTACGTCCATATCACATCTGGCAAGGTCCGTTTCGAACTTATTACTTGCATTCTCGTGCAAGAAGTAATGTCCCCCAAATATCCTCCAGCGGGATGTCCCTAAAGGACTACGGTGTTGTGCTACGTCCATATTTTCTCTAGCATAGTGCCCAAAGTTTGCAACATACAACACGACAAATGCAGGAAGAAGTTACGGAAAAAGAGAAACTTTTATTCAAGATCATGAGTACATATGATGGGAATCCGTTACATTTCAAGAGTTTTTCATTAAGGGTTTCATGAGTTCTCGCCGACAAGAACCTCTTCCATTAAAAGGCGCCCCCGTGTTGTTCCTGCCACGAACACAAGAGGGCCCAACAGCAAAGCTCAATGCTTTCTGGATCACCCCTCCGCAATGCAAACCTCAGTATATGAAAAATAATCCATACTGATGGATAGCAAGGGAAGGACAAGAGCAGACGCTTTACAACCAGGCGGGAAGACCGACGACAGGAATAGCAATTAATCCAAATCTTGTCATTGCCGCCACAAGCCCCGAGCTGGTAGCAAGCCGTATAAAGGGGAGAAACGCAGCTAGCACGCTGCATGAATAAGGATGACTCAGCGTGTGACGCAGGATGTTCATCCTCGTCTCCTAGATCAATCCTTGTCGAACTATCCTCGTCTTCTGGATCAGTTCTCGGTGAACCGTCCTCGTCTCCTGGATTAGTTCTTGATGAGGAATCGCCGCATAAGGGTGACATTCTCTTCAAATGACGGGTGTTATGATATCCTTCCATACTCTATCATGAGCAACACGAGCGAGGACAAAACCTGCAAAAATGAGATGTATCAGTCTCAGCGAAGATCGCATAAAGGCACAACTGTCGCATACTGCTGCACGGCAGCAAAAACGTGCAGCCGAGTGTGCACGCATGAGCGAGATAAGATCTTACCCATGCGGCCAAGCCAGAGATGAGCTCTGCTCGCATGAAGCAAATGATCCCTCACCCATGCGGCCACGCCAAAGTTCGACGCGCATGTTACAGAGGAGCGCTCGTCCACACGACAAAGCTCTGTGAAGAGGTCTGCGCATGTCCAAGATGAGTCTCCATCCATGCGGCAGAACCTTGTGAAGGGTTTGCATACACTCCGGCAGCAGGATTGTGTACTGGTGCCTCTGTGCCCTTCACAACCTAGTATGAGAAGTGCAGTACTGCCCTACCTCATAGTGAAACATCAAGATTAGGGGCCACGGATCTAGACTGCCCCTGACAAACTCTCCGGCGAGAAGAATCGCAGCCTTCGGCATCCCTCAAGGAGAAAATGAAAAGAAGCAAAGGGATGAAGTTCTCTCTCCTCTCCTGGCCGCCTAATTTTATAGGCTTCAAACAACGGGTGGGAAGATCGCGGCAATGAACCCAACGGTTAATGAGGATGAACCTGGCGCCTTAATTCTCGCGATCCACCACAATCTCCTTGGAAACCGACGCCCCGTGTCAAGGGATAGCTCAGAATCCGAAGAGATCCGGTCAAAAGATTGAGCAAATCCACTCATTTATTGATCCGACAGTCTGACATGTTCGACTATGCGGCATGTCGCTTATACGCGGCCAAAATCCAACAATGCTTCTTATTCAAAGTATTCCAAACTGGCCAGTTTTGAGAACTTTGAAGGGGGTCTTGTAGAAGCATGAAAATCATGCAGGCCGCATAAGAGCTCATGCACCCCCAATATGAAAGCAAGCCGCATAGGAGCCGTGTAACGTCCCGCAACCGCTCGGAGCGTTACGCTGAGTCGGATTGAATAAATCAAATGCTGGTTACATTTGAAATGTTGGATTTTGGGAAGAAGTATTGATTTAGTTGGTTTCAATGTGCAGATGGCTAGCGGGTTCGATGGAAAACATGTGTTCGTTCAGAACAATACTGAGATAGCTGGATGGGAGCGATAATGCCGCCTTCCTTAGTCCGATCGGTCGGATGATTTGGAGAGCATGGCCTGCTCGCACGGTCATACCAGTTGAGTAGATCGCGCTTGCATCGGACCACGGGTTCAAGGAATTGGCCGTATCAGCAGGACATGATGCCTAACGGGATCAAACATTGTGAGTGGGCTCTTTCCCTTCTCCTCTACTCTTTCATGCCTAATAATATGGAAAACACGTAATAGGCTTGAACACTTGGGCTGAAACATTGGGAATCACTACACTGAGGCGTGTAAGTGTACGTCGTTGGCTTGATAGGATTGTGGCTTGATATGATTTACGCGTTGAATAGTTGGAGCTAGAGTTGGATATTGCATTTGAGGCAGTCGGTTGGATAATTGGGATTATGCTTGGACGGTTGGAATAATACATTGAGGCGTTGGGAATATGGGAATATCGGGAATTTGGGCGAGCGAGCGTGCATCCGTGCACGAGTATCACTTGGTCGCTTTGTCAAGCAAAGCGAGCAGTTGTGGTTCGAAACCGAACAACTGCATCGGCGAGGGCATTGTGCCACTGTTGGGGCATTGTGCCATGGGATTATTCTGAGTGTGGGGTGTTGCACCCAATGTGAAACACTATGTTGAGAAGAGGCATTGTGCCTATGGAAATACTTGGGATTTGGTGCCTTGGGCAATATGTTGGAAGAATGGTTATGGATTCTTTGGTTGGATGTTTTGGTTGGATATTTGGTTGAACGAGTCTAGGATCGCTTGGTGGGGCGAGAATGTTCGATCCTCTCGTCATACCTACTTGGTGTCTGCATGTCACGGACAACCTGTATTGCACAGGGTTTGGTCTCGAACGGGAAGGCTCCGGGGCACCGGGACCGTTCGGCCATGGAGGAGACAACTGGGTAACGCGTCTTGGGCGCGGTGCCAGCGGTTGGATGTGATCCAGGTGGGTTAGCTACTTAGCGCTGTTTCGAATAGAACCGCATTTGATCAGTCCGATCAAACGTCCTTTATGGCTTGGCCAGTGACTTCATATAGATAAGAGTTGGTTTGCTTTACTTTGGTTGGTTTGTGCTTCGCGTAGGCGCGGCCACCTTGCCTCGGCAAGAGTGTGCACTTTGGGATTGGATTGTATCAAGTTGGTTGAGGAAGGATATTGAGGATTGGTTGATGGTTCGACATGTTATCGTGTTGCTTGGACTTGAGCAAGACGGGTTGCATGCTAGTTTCCCTCGAGTTGTTTATATAACTGCTTGTCGTTTGGTTTGAGATTGAATGCTTGCATGCTTAAACTGCTTTACAACTTTCCTTAACATGTCATTCATATGCCATAAAACGAATATAGGATTCAACTAGAAAGATCACAATATAACTGTTTGCATTCACTATTTTACTTAGTGTCGGCTTAGACGAGTGGGTTACCCCGCTCACCAGTACGGCTGTGTACTGACCCACGTTTGTGGACAATATTTCAGGTACGCAGGCGTAGTGGCGCTGCTTGGATATACGGGACAAGATGTATGAACTGTAAGTACCTTTGTGGGCTAGAGAAAGCAAGAGTATTTCATCGTCTCCGTGGCATCGCCTTTGTGGCATTGCCTTCGGAGAATTTTATTTGGACCCTATCGAGAGCTTCGCTGCGTATTACTCTGATGCGTGCTTGGTACACAATACGACTTCCGCTGTCACTTGGTTGTTTCGATGATAACTTTGGTGTTTAACAACATCGCCTTGTACGAGCGCAACTCCAGGCTCGTACGGCATCACGTCCCGAAGAGAACGATTGTCCCGCGGGAGAGCTGCAACGTGGTGATTTCACGTTCAGCGGGGACTATTGAGCTTGCGGGAGATTGGGGCGTGACAAGCCGCACGGGACCTATGCGACTAGAACAGCCAACCGCATAGGTGGCCCTCATGCGGCCTGATCATCCTCAGAGTGCGGGTGCCGCATAAAAGAAATATTGATCAAAACAAAACAAAAAGTTCATTTGCAAAAGAGGGGTTACAACATGTAGCCATCAAGGCTCATACAAAATAAAAACAAAAAAAGGAAGACGCGAGCAGTCAGATGAGCCGCGAGCCTCACGAGGCACAGCCGCGACATCCTGGAGCGAACGTATGCCCGCACGATGAAACTGGCGGCGTATTCCTTCCATCCATTCCAACTTCTCCCTCTCCTCTGGAGTTAGGGGCAGCAGGGCGAAGTCCGAAGTGGACCCTAGAGGCCCCCAAAGTCAACCCCAACAAGGAAAGAAAGCTCTCAGCAGCAGACAACTCACCCTCGTCCCGTGCCCTCCGTCCAGGCAGAAACGCCACGACAACCGGCGGAGAAGCGAAAGTTCGTCCCTCACGAGACCCTCCAAGTCCAGACCCTCCGATACCCGAGCACTGGGACGTAGCAGGAAGGAGACGACGAGGAAGCGAGGCGGGTGGCCAGGGTTCCCAACTAGAATCTACCTTGGACGACATGTTTCACGAAGTGGAACAGATAGACCACGACAGTGGTATTTATAAAAGAGAACGACGGTTCGCGTGACGACAATAATTGCAATGATGAACCTAGAAAGGGCGAATCCGATGGTTTGGCTTCCGAGAAGTTTGCATGCAACCAACAGTTAAGTTCCTAAGAAGTCTGCATGAAGGCAGTTAAGCTTCCCAAAATGGTTGATCCAAGTCTTAAAAGTGCCAGCTTGGCAGCACGCGTCCATATGTCCAACAGCCATGCGCCCCCAAAATAAGGCTTAAATCAGGACGACATCCATGAGTCCCATTCGGCTGAAGCAGCTTTTGGCCGCAAATAGACTTGACATGACATCCTGTCAACAAGATCGTCTCTGACAACAGAATCCTGACAAAAATATTTTTTTCTGATTGCGTCAAAAGACGTGAACTGACTAAACGACAGAAGTCTCACGTCAGCACAGAACATCACTCTCGATGGGGTGCAGCGTCACGTGGACATCACAACAAGGGCCTCATGCGTCCCAGACTCCATGCGTTCCATGCGTCTCTGGCCCCATGCGTCCCGGACTCCATGCGTTCCATGCGTCTTTGGCCCCATGCATCCCAGACTCCATGCGTTCCAAGCGTTTCTGGTCCCATGCGTCCAAGACTCCAAACGTCCCATGCGCCTCGGGCCACATGCGTCCCAGACTTCATGAAGACCAAGTCTTGTCGTTACAACTGAAGTAGTTCTCTCCAACCAAGTGCGGACCACGTGTCAAAACTGACAGAGTCATGCACACAAAGGACGAGAACCGTCCAGATCTTCAGCAATGGAAAATCTCAACAAGCGTCCAAGTGTCAGCTTGGCCTGCTCACGGTTACAGCTGTACCTTGTTAAGAAGGTACACGTAGCACCCTCCAGCATCATGCGGCCCAAAACATATGTGCGCGCCCATGGATGACTATATATATCCGGGTGGCCTGCCCAAAAAGAGAGAGACAGAGAGGGAGAGGAGGAATAGAGAGCATACAGAGCCAAGCAAAGAAAGAGCATAAGCTTCTTCGTCCTGCGTCGGATAGTCAACGGAGTAAAGGAGACGTCATAGCACTCCTTGTCCATTGCCACATCCCAGAACAAAATATTGTACTTAGACAATTCTGTTTAGGATTCTTTGTACTCTTCTTCGTTCCTTAAATACAAAGTTTTACACAAACTCATTTACTGGCGAACAGTGATAGCTAGAAAATTATTCAAATGATGTATATGTTGGTGATGATAAGGAAGGCTACTTAATCCACATGAAAGACAATGATGCCTTATATCAGTAAAAGGTCTTTATTTTTTTTCTAGATCATCATCATATACAAGCCTCTTCTTTATCTTTATTTTCTCTAGATCATCAATCATCTATAAACCGCTTCTTGTCAAAATAACATTGGCTATAAGGCTATAAGCAAAACTTTTAGTTGAGAAGGCCAACGCAATGTTTTACAATATTATTACTACCTGCATTTGACCATTATTTGAACTTTCTGACCATGCCAACTTCCTGAGTGAGCAGTGAGCAATGATTATAGCTGATATGGAAGGTACAGGAAGCTTTATTGCGCTCATTTGGCACAGATGAAGGGTACTTCACACTTAGCTTTTGTCTTGTAGCTAGGCGGTTTACATAATAGGGACTATCAATTGGTTTTCTGAATCCTGATACATTGCTGACTATTGATTACTTGAGTTAAGATCACGGGCTGCTCCTTTGGAGATACGTAGTGACTTGGTTGAAGTTGTAGAGATCACAACCGAATAACAAAGCCTATTTTCTTGTATTTTGAATAAGGAAGTCTATTTTTGTATTTCGGTAGATAACGAGGAATATAAGGGGGAAAAAGATCTTGGTGGATGATTTTACCCTAATCTAAGATATGTTATTATGCCGGATAGATTACAAGGATTTGAGAATGATCGATTTGGATCTAAAGATTTTTCAGAGGTATAGGAATTCTTTGTACAAGGGAAAGAAAGTAGGTGTAGGAATTGCCTGTACAAAAGTAGGCAAATTATGACTTTATTAATTCAGGAAGATTCATACAACTATATAGACCTCTTCTTGTAATAGTTTCCAAAGATCTAGTTCCTATTCCTGGAAACAGCAAACCTCCAAGTCTGAACCAAGGTTCAAAGTATCGGTTTCGGATCGGATCTCAGCATTGCCGATCCGATACTCTAGAAAATTGTCGGTATCGGCCGATATTTGTGGGAAATGTATTGTATCGGGCTGTATCGGTCCGATACGAGCTGATACGGACCGACACGAGCCGATACAAACCTAAATCCTCCTGGAGATACATATCCTCTCCGACCAAAAACAAAAGCACATCAAATCCTCAAATCAACATCAAATAAAGCAAATTATGCTTTGCAGACGTTAAATCCAATAATCGAAAAAAAATAGTGCAATCAAAACTTGTATAAATAGTCGATCATTTGTCTACAATGAACACACAACAAACCCTAATTTACAGAGAGATTAGAAGAAGTTCAGAACTTTTACCTTTTTCAGGTAACCAATTCCTCCTGGAGATCACCCAGTCGACCTCGTCCTTGGCCTCCTCCACCGCGGCTCGAGAAGTTTTCCTCCGCCTCCACCGCGGCTCGAGAAGTTCTCCTCCGTCCTTGGCTCGAGCGGTGGAGGCGAGTGGAGACGTTCCCCGGCGAGTGGAGGCGGAGAGAGAGGCGAGTGGAGGCTAAGAGTTTCTCTCCCGGGGAGAGACATTCGGGAGAAACAAATGTTTCTCTCCTGTTTGTTTTGTTCACGATTTTAAAAAAAAAAAATTTGCCACGTCAGCATCCATAAAACAAATAAAAACGAATCTCCACCGTCCATTTTGCCACGTCAGCGATCCATCGTTCGGATCCATGCCACGTCAGCATCCTAAAAACACAAATCAACCAATCTCCACCGTCCAAAATGACACGTCAGCGATCCACAGCTGAGATCTTTGTCACGTCAGCATCCTAAAAACACAGATCAAACGAATCTCCACCGTCCATTTTGCCACGTCAGCGATCCACCGCTCAGATCTTTCCCACGTCAGCATCCTAAAAACACACCTAAATCAATTTCCACCGTCCATTTGGCCACGTCAGCGATCCACCGCTCAGATCCAACGGCTGTGGGAAAAAAAAAATTCTCAGCGCTGGATTCGAACCTGTGACCACAGTAACTTACGGTCATCCCACTAGCCAGAAAGCCAATGGAATTTGATTGTTTAAGTTGGCATGTATATAGTATTTAAGGAGGCAACTTATATATATATATATATATATATATATATATATATAGAGAGAGAGAGAGAGAGAGAGAGAGAATAAGGGAGGTGAGGTGGCACTTCACTCTCAAAACAAGGGTGGCGGTGACGTGGCACAATCTCAACCACACAAACGAGGGGAGGGGGTTAAGTGCAAATTGCCAATTATGAAATGTGTTGTTGGGATTGTGCCACGTCACCGCCACCCTTGTTTTGAGAGTGAGGTGCCATCTCACCTCCCTTATTCTATATATATATATATATATATATATATATATATATATATATATATATATTCTGACTTTTTTTATTTATAAAACTAATATATATATATATATATATATATATATATATATATATACACTATAGTATATTCTATTGTACATATACACTAATATATATGTAATTATTGTACATATATATTGTATCTAAATATATTATATATACATAAACTATATACTATATATACATATACATATATATTGTACGTATATGCATCATATACTATATACTATATATATGTAATTATTGTACATATATATTGTATACACTAACTTATATAATATTGTACGTATATGCATCATATACTAATATATATATATATATATATATATATATATATATATATATATATATTATTATATATATATATATTATTATTATTATTGTATCTAACAAAATTATATATATAGTTATATACTACCTGTTATTGTTATCTGTGTAATGTTTTATATTATTGCAATTTATTTATCGTATATATGACTATCTAACAATATTTATTAATGCATGTAACAATTTTTTAATTATTGTATGTAACATTATAGTTTATATAACTATATTATTGTATGTAACATTATAGTTTATATAACTATATATATATATAAAACTTAGTGTATATGTACAATACAATTAGATAATATATAGTATCTATTATTGTAACGATATTTCTTTGTATTTTTGGTCAGTAATTATTACTGGAGAATACACATTAGTTATCATTCTTTGTATTTTTTATTATTGCATCTAACAATTTTATATGTTTTTATTACTTCATGTAACATTTTTTTATTATTGTATGTAACGTTATATCATTTCAGGATTACTTAATGGCACCAAAAAGTCGTACGCCGGAGGAAATGGATGCTGGTTGGAAACATGAAAAATGTGCCAATCCTAATAATAAGAGGAGGGTGGAATGCAATTATTGTAGCAAAATAATGGACGGAGGGGTTACTCGGCTGAAACAACACTTAGCGGGTATTACAGGAAATGTAGCATCGTGTCCTGATTTACCAATTGCTATAAAAAAAGAAATGTTGTTGCTTGTTGAGGGTAAAAAAAGGATAAAATAATGGCGAATCAAAGAAAACAACGGGTAGAGGAGGAGTTGACAAGGATAGCTCGAGTAGATTCCTCCTCAGAAGAAGATATTGAAGACTTCACGGAACTTAGAAGGGACATGAGAGAGTAGGAGAGAACATGCAGCTGAGGAATGGGGTAGACATTGGAGTGTCAGGGACAGAGAAACAGGGTCAAGCAGGGGTCCGACGTTAGGTGGCCGATCAAAGTCAGTCGCATATCGTGGGGAGGAGGTGAGAAATATTCCAGAGATAGAAGTAAGGAGTATGGACCCTTATGTCCTCAGTAAACAAGGGGCAATGCAACCCAAAATAAAGGGTACAATTAAGGGGATAAAGAATGCAAAAATCATATAGGAAGATTTATATCAAAATTCTTCATATACAATAATATATCGTTCAATGTTGCTAAAAGTCCACACTATCAACCAATGATAGATGCCATAGCAGCTTCCGGGGGTGGAGTAAAGGGTCCAACTCCTTATGAGATTTCAAATACTTATTTAGATATGGAAATAAGTGACATGGAGGAGTACCTAAAATTATTTCATAGGTATTGGGATGAGTATGGATGTACCAGTATGTGCGATGGATGGAGTACACAAAACAGAAAATGCATCATTAATTTTCTTGTGTATTCTCCACAAGGAACGCTATTTCTTAAATCTGTAGATGCCTCTAACAAATACAAAGATAGTAAATACATATTTGGACTGATGAATGAAGTTGTGGAACAAATTGGAGAAAATAGGGTCGTCCAAATAATTACTGACAATGGCTCTAACTACAAGAAGGCGGGAATGAGGTTAATGGAGGTGAGAATGAACTTATACTGAATTTTTATTATTATAAATATGTTTGTATATATGTAATTTATTATTGTAAATATAGCTCCATTCTAAATAAATATGTATGTTTGTATGCAGGTGAGAAATTTTTTATATTGGACTCCATGTGCAGCACATTGCATAGATCTCATGTTGAAGGATATAGCCAATGATCCACATATTAAGCCACTAATACGGAAGTCTCAAGATATGACTTGTTTCATATATAATCATGGTTGGGCTTTTAGCATCATGAGGACTGAGACTCAGAATGGAGAATTGGTTAGACCAGCCATCACTAGGTTTGCTACCAATTTTATTGCTTTTGATTCCATCCTTAAACATCAGGCCGGTTTAAAAAGGATGATAAATACACGGGGTTGGACAGATAACTACATGAGACTCAATCGTAAAGATAGAGAAAAGGCAGATGTGGTTGTCAGTTTAATCGAGAGTTTGGAGGGATATTGCAGGGGTCACTGCAATATTTCGACCTCTAGTAAAAGTTTTAAGGATGGTGGATAGCGATGATAAAGCGGAGATGGGTCATCTTTACGAGGCTATGGACAGGGCTAAATAAATGATAAAAAAGAATGTTGGTCAAGGATATAGGAAGTGGTGGGAAATGATTGATACCAGATGGAATTCTCAACTACATCGAGATATACATGCAGCTGGTAAGTACTCTATAAATTGAATACCCTTCAAATGTTATTTTATAATGTTTGTAGGGATTTTAAAACTAGTTATTTATTCAATATTGCAGGTTATTTCTTGAATCCCAAATACCAATATTCTAATGATGTTATAAACATAGTTTGAAGTATCGGCCGATACCGATCCGATACGGCCGATACCGATACAGTTTGGCATGTCCCGATCCGATACCGACCGATACCCGATATTGACCGATACCGACATTAGAGGTCTTTTTTTCGGTCAATTCGGCAAAGAAAATTGAATTAAAAAAGACCAATTAGCAAAGGCGTAAAAGCATAGTAAAGTTGTAAAAGCATATAAATTAGGAAAACTTATCTATCGTATATAAATCAATCGACAATGGTAACTACTATTTCATTCAATTTCAAAAATGCTAAGAAACAACACTAAAAATACTTTAAATTATGCATAAATGTATAAAATATATTTTCTAAAATGTTAATAATTTACTAATAGTTGTTTGCTTTCTGATACCAAAAAATCCGATACTCCGATCCGAAACCGTCGATACTACCGATACCACCGATCCCGATACTCATTGGAATGGTCCGATACCGATTCCGATTCCGATACTGATACTTTGAACCTTGGTTATAAATGACGACGAGGTATTGGATGGTTTCCACCGCGTCGTTAATAGAATGGTAAATGACAATACAACACGCCTTAATATAAACAAAGAGGTAAATATTATTTGATATTGGATTTTTTTATAACTTTACAATATTTAATTTTAATGTCATAAGACCCATAACTGTTGTAATATCACTTTGCAGGCAGAAAGGTTCAGATTGAGAAATGGTGTATTTAGTTCAAATCAATTCCAAAGTGCTGTAAATATATGTCTTCCTGGTAGTAATAGTTCATACTTTAAAATATTTATTAATTAAATTTATATAGTTACAAAGCTAATATATTTTATTATTTTGTAGCTGGGCGGTGGTCCATATATGCTAGGGAGGAAGCCCCAAATTTGACTCGATTAGCTGTGCGCATCCTAAGTCAAACAGTGTCTTCTTCCAACTGTGAAAGAAATTGGACAACATTTTTCTCTCATCCATACTCGTCCCCGCAATAGACTTTTAATGACAAGACTAGAAAAATTAGTTTTTGTCCATTATAATATGAGATTGAGGGTTCGAAATATGCAAAGATCACGAGATGAACAAAATATTATTGATTTGGATGAGATATTTCATGAAGAAGATCCACTCATAGCTTGGACTAGAGAAAGAAAAACACCACTCTTAGATGGCAGAGAAAATGAGTGGTTAGATGATAACTTGGATGTCGATCCACAAGATATTGCCGAAAATGCTCGAAGGCCTGGAAAAAGAAAGAAAACACCAGATGTACAATCTCGACAGGTCGACAGCGATAAAGACGACACTACTGATAGTGGAGGCAATGGAGCTACACTCGTTGCTGATGCTGGCAATACTAATGAATATGAAAGTCCTGGAGATCAGTCTCATGAATACTCTGAAGACTGGCCAAGTGATTATCAACCTAGAGAGCACCGCATGGATGATACATATGCTGGAGGATCTAGCCATCATGATGTACCTACTCCTTCAGACAATTACAACAATACATATGATAGTTCATGCACAAGTTATTATCCATACAACACTCCAGAAGCGGAACAACATTCAACATTTGATGGCCTCATGACAATTTTTTTTCATAATACAGATATCAGTCGCTACTACCCTCATAACCAAGAACCATATCGGGACGATTATGATAATTATGAACAATTTTAGTGATATATTTGTATTTTTTTGTATTTGTATTCATTTTCGTATTTGTATCCTTATTGTAGTTCGTACTTATTGTAAAAATACTATTATTCATGAAATTTAAATGAAGGGATAGGCCAGAGTCCCGATGAATTTTTTTGGCCAAGTGATTTTTTGTCGTACTTTTAAATTTAAACATGTAAATCTTGTTGCTAATTTTATTTCGATATATTATGAAACAAAATAATTGGTGTCATAGATCACATTGTAACAATTTATAACTATTCACTTATACTAAATTTCTGAATACAATTAAATCTTTATTTATTTACAAAAATTTAAAAAAATATCTCGATTCCTCGACAAATATAATTATGTGTCTTGTCACTTGTCTCATTATCTCATCCTGCCATTTGCATTGCTTATTTGCTTCTAATCTCTTGTGCCTCCCTCTATGCGCCTTAATTTGTCAAAATTGAAACCTACAAAACAATACAAGATTCAATTAGTACGAATATAATGACATAGTAAGATTGTAACTAAAAATATGTAAAGGAAGAAAACTTATATATCGCAGGTAAACCATTCAACTAGGATGACTATTGTTTTATTCAATTCTAATTAAAAAAAACATGAAAAACACTTAAATAATGCATAAATATGTAAATTATTTTTTCTATTTTTTTATACTAATTAATTATTAATTATTTAAATTGTCGATTCATCCGATACCAACATATTCGATACTGCCGATACTGCCGATACGGCTACTCATACAAAATGTCCGATACCGATACCGAGTTCTTGAACCTTGGTCTGAACTGAATTAATAAAAGGAATTACTTGATCCTAATTTCAATAGGAAATAAAGTGAAGTTGTCCTGTTTCAAAAGTCGGTCCTCTTCGTGTAAGTTTGAGTAGCCACATGTTAAAGTATGAGCATGGTTATGGAAGTATGAGGAGAGCCCACATGTTGAAGTGAATAGCAAGAGAACCTTACTTGAGTAATGAGTTTAATGGGGAAGACTTGTTGGATGTTTGGAAACTGCTCATAAATCAACTTAAAATTAAATGCAAATGTAGGGAATAAGTTAAGAATCATAAGCACTGTCACGTCCCGATTTCTGCTAAATCGATAATCGTCTCCCGGGCGTGATGCCGTGCACGCGTAAGGCGCGCGTGCACAAGGCCTAGGCATAATGATATACTTTAGAACAAATGCAACAGAGTACGCAAATAAGATGTCACACTTTGAGATATAGAAAAGTTCTCTTTATTGATAATGAACATCTGGTTACAGACTCTTGACCCACAAGTAATAAGAACGCCGCACGGGCTTACAACTTGAACGCAAAATGAGATAGCCGATCCATACATTACATCCTTACTATATTTCAAAATGCATAAACCACCTTGGGTGCGAGTTAGCACCATCGCCTAGGAGCTTCAAAAGATAAGTGCGGGCCCCTTGTGATTATGTACTTGAGCTCCAAAAGTCACAAAACACGAACGCGCCGGATCAGGGAGGGGTTGGAGAAAGCTTTAGCTCATCGTCGCGTCGTCTCGGCTCGAGAAACCTGCTGCAACGAGGGTCAGTACTTCGAAAAGTACCGGTGAGGGCGAGCTAACCCAACATACCAAATCGACATCGTATTCATGTGAACATGCAACATTATTATTATGTGATCTTTCTATCTTGCCTTAGTTCAATTCTTTATATACGATAAAATGGAATGACATAACAAAATGCGCCATCGTTCGGTGACTTCACATGTACCGTCTGAACCACCTGTACAAAACTTACCATGAACTTTTCTGCCACGAAAACATAGTCTGTACAGTTTAAATATACATAAAGATCACTGTCTTGACTAGCCGTCATGGACCATAGTCTGGGTAGACGGCGATGCTTGCAGCGCAGGTAGCGAGCCCCGCTACAAACTTTCGCCTCACCCGTACTAAATTGCTAGTACGACTAACTGATGTTCCGTCCGGGACGAATTGGCCCCGGTGCCCCGGCAACCGTTCGCAGGAACCATATACCTTGTGCATAAGTTATCCATGACCATTGACGATCTGAACACTAAGTTAACATACGAAGCATTTCAAACATCAATATGAACGGAACTATTTTAGCACAATGCGATGGCATAGTCTACTAGCTGATATGATCAATTTACAAGTTATGTACTATCCATTGAGCAGTTATAGATGAATAAGTTCTAACTACAACTGAACACATAATAGCTATATGTATAACGGACATGCACGCATCAATGTGATCGTTGAGAATTCTATGTGACAAGCATTATAAGTGTTTCAAGTCTACTTCTTTATTCTGTCTCAATTTTTTTTCTTTTGGTATCGTTGATCGGAATGCACAAACGAGTCAATTTATTAGAAATGAAGACTTGGAAGAAGGGCGCAAATCGGGAGTTAGGCCACTCACAAGTTGGTGAACTGGGAGAGAAAATGGGAGATCTTCAAGACTCCGCTTGCGCGTAGCCTACACGATCACCTGCACGCACCCACATATGATCAATATCTCCTGCTTCGGTCTCCAAGGGTTCAATACGAAATACGAAATCCTAAGAACGAAGACAATGAAATCCATCGAAACCGTTCAAGAAAACGCAAGTCACAAAACCAACAAGAAAGCAACCAAACGGCATCGAAAACGGGTAAGAAAACCAACGCAACGGAAAGATCCCTCTTGACTCTGCCGCCGAGTCCTTCCTTGAGGCATGATCCGTTTAATGTAGGACCTGATTCCGAAGAAACCAATCCATAACGAGGAAATGATCTTGATTCAATCTATCCCGATCGAACGATACCAAGTATTTCTTAGCCGCGCTCCCCGAATAGGGGGAACGGGGCACTATAAGCATTAACCAGAATAGATTTTCGATAGTTCCAACCATGTTGTATTCTCAGAACTTTTCTTCTTTTTTAACCCGGAGGCACGATTATAGCTGACTGACTACGTGGGGGAGAATGCAAATGCCCCACTCCACACTCCCCGGGTAAATCACAGATTATATGTTGACCCTCGACCCTTCCAGAATAGGGGGCTTGGACATACCAAGTTACCAACTACATCGACCAATGGGGGCTATATTGAGTCAATATGGAGATAGACGTATAAATTACTTGGTGAATATGTAATATATAGCTAGGAAAAAAAAACATATGGAGCAAGAACAGTAAGAAAACTTTCTCCACTGAACTTCTATTTTGAGGGTGTCTGATTCGTAAAAGTTTGTAAAAGGTATGCGTTTCTCCTGAAATTTGCAGGATTGGACATATTTTCTGTTTGCTTCATGGACATCTCTCTTCCATTGCCATGCAACCATGCCAAGAAATGGAAGCCTGTGATATCACATTGCAGTCACATGCTCTTTTCTTCGACGAATATGTGTACTAATAAACGCCAGCTCATTTAGGGCTATGATTAAGCTTTGTTTTGACAAGATAAGAACGTCTGCCCCCATGCTCTCTCTCTCTCTCTCTCTCTCTCTCTCTCTCTCTCTCTCTCTTGTGTCTGTGTGTGTGTTCCTTGGTTTCCGCACTCCATGCATCTACCAAATATGTTATTAGAAGAAATTCGTTATAGCTTAAATCAGTATTCCTAGATATCTTACCACCTTCCAGGTATGAAAGGTACAAGATTATACTGGAAATTGTTTTCGATTGAATTTAATAAAACGGATTGGTGTTCTCTTCTAAGCAGCTCATGTGGATGTGACTTTGCAATTTAAAACAAACAAGAGTGCTATTGTGCAGGTTATGGTTATTCTAGCTCATATTATGAGTATTTGATCTCTTTTATTGATGGTTATAGTATGTTTTGCATCTTCGGTTATATTATATCATAGTTATGTTGGTTGTGATTTGCTTCAATACGAGGTACGGCATATGCTACTCTTCCTGCTGTTTAGCACGCGGGGAGTAGGCTTAACTGGGATGATGCGGTTCGATTGTGTGTGTGTACAATCTGGATCGCGCAGGTTGCAATTTTTGACTATCCAGATTGGGAACCCGCCACATTTGGGCTTGTGGTATCCAAAACGAGGTTCCTAGGGGGTAGTGCCCTCTTATAACAGCCGGTTATATAACTTCGTGGCAACCATGTCTAGCCAGCCATTTGAATTTTTAATTTCAATCCCCTAAAGAATGATTCCTTGCTTTGTCCTTGCTGTATACCCACTATCTTAACTCACACTGGGCATCGGTGAATAGTAAAGTTTCCTGCTTGTCATGGGATTTACTAGTCATATAAATTAACCTGTACATTGTGGTGGCCACAGCACAAGCAGTTGCTGTCTAGGCCATTGCGGTAAGATGATCAGATGATAAATAGGATACCTCAAATTGAAGGTTGACAGAACCAAATATCATAGTGGCATTTATCTTGTATAAAGAACATATCATATCATGATTTATTTCAAGCCACCAAAATGCTACTTTGTTTATTGTCTTTTCCTTTCATAATACTTAAAAACTATGGTATATATGTACTGGGTGAATCCTAAGACACGTATTGAAGTCTTATTCTTTTTGCAGGTATGTTGTTGATGCAGCTGACCATGATAACTTATCTATCTCAAAGAGTGAACTGCATGACCTATTGAGCAAGCCATCACTCAGCGGGATTCCTTTGCTCGTCCTTGGAAACAAAATCGATAAGCCTGAAGCTTTGTCTAAACAGGCCCTGACCGATGTAATGTAAGTAACCATGAATTTCCCATAAATAACACTATATCTGATTAAACTGCATAGCCAAAAGGTAGATACCTGACCGCCAACTGGTTGTCAAGGTTTTATGGCATGATCCTCTCATGCTCGTAGCTACTTGAGTAGGAACTTGGCACTGTCGTAGAAGGTTGACATCATGTTGACACTTTGTCAATTCTATATGGCGCTTGCCTGTGCTCTCCATAGCCAACCCCATCCTGATGGGAGAAGGCTTGGATGATATGAAGATGACCGCTGATATCAGATTAGGTTTGGCTCTATTCCCTAGATGGACCTTGATACTAATTGTTTGGGTTTTCTATCAGAACCTAATAAATCTGGACCAATATTGATTATCAGCCAGCTTCCTTTTCATCACTACCAGGTGTTTGGGTCCCGACTCTAGATCTGGACACTACTAGTACAGCTTTACTTTGGGCACGGCACATATAGATTATGTTTTACCTGCTTGTGCTTAACCCTTGGTCAGGAACATATCAAATTAGGGTAGGCTATGCCTCTATTTCCTCCCTGATTTTGCTACTATCTATTACTATCTGCATTGCAGGGGGCTGAAATCCATCACTGACAGGGAAGTTTGTTGCTTCATGATCTCATGCAAGAACTCGACCAACATCGATATAGTTATAGATTGGCTTGTGAAGCACTCGAAGTCAAAAAAATGAGAGTTTAGCCTTTCCACTGTGTGTCTCTCCTCTAGTTTCTGGCTTTTGGATTAGTGGTGGCAAGTTCTACTTTTGGCTAACTGGGTTCTGATCATGTATCATTGTCTTGCTTTAATACTTTTTTTTCCTCATCTGATTGTTTTCCTCATGTTGTGGGATGACTTCTTCATCTCCCTAGATGACTTATGTATCTTGTGTATTTGAACTGAATTTGTGTGAACACAAATACATCCATATATGCAATTAGGAAGTACGAGTATATGCTTTGTTCTGTGAATTAAACAAACAAAGAGGAAGACTGTGTGCTGTATCTTGTTTGATACTGCAATGTTCTGTATCTTATTTGATACCACAATGTGCTGAAAGAAAAAGGTCTTCACTGTAGAAAAATCATGGATGAGAAAAGTTGGATTTGCAGAATTTATTTTATTAATATTATGGCATACCACTGATGCAAGCAAATGGCTTACAGACTGGATTGTGATAGAAAGTTATAGAAGACTACAACTTTAGTTTGCAGGATGTCCCAAATTCTCGTCATGATCATCAAACATGCTTGCTATGATGCACTAGAAAGTTGTTCCAAGCGAATTCTCCGAGGGATATCATATATGCTGGGGTAGAATACCTGGCCTTGGCTCAAGGTTAATCGTCCGGTCCGGGCTCAGAGTTGACCGGACTTGATCAGGTCTGGCAGGGCTGAGCTTAGCTAGAAGAGGAGATGGGCCGGACTGGAGGCTTGGCAGACCAAACTCAGTCTGGACCTGAACCTAGAATGAAAGTGGGCCGGATCTGACCGGGCTGGGTCCAAGCCAGGTCTTGGCCGGTTCAAGGCCGGGTCTTTGTTGGTCTGGATTAGATTAAAAAAAAAACTTAAGGAATAAGAAATTGAAGGAAGAAAATATTTTTTTTTTATTAATTTGATTAAATTTAAATTTTTGATATAACAATTTTTTTATGAACTTATGCTGCGTATCATAGCTCACCAGTTTCTTAAATTGTATGCTTCTTTTGGATCAACTTTGGTAAGAAAATCAAGATGGCTTAAATATGTTTGAATTGAGTATATATATAAGCTTTGCATCTTTGGATGACCATTTATGTTTGGACAATCATATATGTAACCTGAAAGAAAGATGTTTTTATGGAGGTAATAGCCGAGACGAATTACAAAACTTTGGTTCCGAAATAATATTTTTGGGTTTATGATTTTATGTACTTGCAAATAAAGTGAAAGTATTGATTATCACTTCGGATTATTTAGTTTTAAGGTTTCGTATAATATTAAAAATTTATATTTAGGTCTCCATATTGTTCAGAATAGGATTCAGATCTCGTCCTAACAATTGACTTGGATGACAGTCCAAAATAAAGACCCGAACGAAAATTTTGACTATTATACGAGATCCTCAAACTAAATGAAAATATGTTAGGGTTGTGCGACTTTGGTTATTTAGTTTTGGATGGTGAGGGTTTTGTGACTTGGATTATTTAGTTTTGTCATAACCAATCGAGAATTAGATTTGTGACATTGTTGTTTGATTCTATCCCGATCTCAGTGTCAAGTCCCGATCCCAAAGGTCCCGACAACGCCCCCGCCGGGCGCGAATCATCGCGCCGCGGCACTCCCGCGGGACGTATTATCGTTTGCCATCGAGACGTGATGTCATGCGAGCCTGGGGTTGCGCTCGCACAAGACAACATCGTTAAAGTTTGTGGCTATCATCGAACCGATCGAGTACGCAGCGGAGGGACAATGTTACAAATCCATCTGAGTAAACGGGGCAAAGATTAAGGCACGAGGTTCTCTGAATTCAATGGCATCGTTTCATACATTATGTTCCTCTATACAAAAGCAGCTCAAAATATCTCGATACGGCTCAAGGCATCGACACCAGATTTTCGGGTCCTGGGGATGAGACACGGCTATCGCTTTCTCGGACGATTCAGCATCTGCGAACAAGCAAACTGTTGGTGGGTCGGCACTTTGAAGAAAGTACTGGTGAGTATAAAATTAACGAATAGAAGCAACATTCACTAAAACCAATACTAAGTAATTATGTTATAAAATATTACATTACTAGTGATCTTTCTAGTTTTACCTAGGTTCGTTTCATGCAGTACAAAAATGGAGTCATATTACTACTTTTTTGGAAACATCTTTGAAATCAGAGTTCAAGTTCGAAACAACTAAGCAGGAAAGACAAGCAGTTCATGCACGATAAGCAAGATCAATTACTATCTCTGGTGCGCAACTTGTCTCGTGAGTCATATCCATTCTCTAAACACTCTAGCATGCATCTAGTGGACTATCTTCTTAGCATCTATCTCTTTCTTTTATCATTAATTAACATCTTATCGTGGGCACGAGATCGAAGCATATACGAAAAACAAGACTTCTCTATGTGTAAGCCCCTCATTTTGGAATAAGAATAATTTGGTACTTTTTAATTTATTTTACTTT
This sequence comes from Iris macrosiphon, assembly GCA_036927795.1. Classification (NCBI taxonomy): domain Eukaryota; kingdom Viridiplantae; phylum Streptophyta; class Magnoliopsida; order Asparagales; family Iridaceae; genus Iris; species Iris macrosiphon. The sequence continues at coordinate 6,709,802 of JAYESA010000009.1, forward strand.
ATTTAATATTTTAAAGTATTAATTTATAAAATTCTTTTTTTATATATGATACTTTGTCATTGCTTGGATATTTGGAGCAATGCACAACATTTTTTCTTCCAAAAAAATTTATATTACTAATCTTGATTGTACCTAATATATTTGGGACATGTATATTGCATTTGTTTGATCTTCCCATGCTCCAAAAATATTAACAAACATCTAGAACCACGGTTACCGTAAAACTGCTTCCTTTTGACTAGAACTTGACCCAAACCAAACCCAAACACATGTAGGCATGAAGTGCACCCAAATATATATATATATATATATATATATATATATATATATATATATATAAATTTGTTTCTATTTATAGAATTTTTATTTATAGAAAGTGTCATATGTGTCATCATAGTTGGCCTAACTACCCAAGATCCTAACCAACCAAATCACAATCCTAACAAACAACCCCCACACATTTTTTTCTACTCCACAACACATCCCACATATAAAATATATCCACAAAATCTGAATAAATCAATTAAAGATTTAAATTCCACATTTTCAAATTAGGAAACCCCTAGTTTGTTGCATATTCCTATCTTTGGATCAAACCAAATCCTAAGTGAATATTTTTGTGACAATCCCCTAATTTAAATTTTAGCCCCTTACCATATTAAGACTCCACAAAATCATATCCACATATTTTTAAATATTAAATCAAATCCTAACCACCCACCTATTTAAACTACATATATTTATCAACTCCCCAACACTTAAACCTAATTATTAGGTTCGGCCTCCATTTTCTCCCCCTCATGAAAAAAACTTCTTCCTCACATTCTCTCCCTCTTCTAATTCTTTCCCTCTTCCTCTCTGTCACGACCCGCACCCGAAAAATCGGGCATGAGTCGTGGGTACGTCCAGCCTACGCTGCAGCATCGGCAGTAGAACGCTGTCTAGGTCTACTATCTAGTTAACAATCTCACACAACAATATAAGTACCTGTCAAGATCTAAAATCCAAATGGAGGAACAATATGATAAAGGTAAAGCAAATACTCAATCACGATCTAAGCACGATAAGATAACAAGAAAGTCTAACAACTACAAAGTCTAAACAACAACTACTACTAAAGACAACAACAATAATAATAATAACAACCATATCGTGAATCAAATATAATACAAGTCTCAAACCAAAAGTCGAGGGCAAATCCGGTACCAAAAGCTAATAAATACAACTGAGGTCCTAGTGATCCCGGCTACCAACCCGGAAATCACTCATGAACTAGGGGGTCCCTGTCTGCACCATCGACATGCTGAGGTCCATAAAACGTCGGACACCAATCTTCCGGATCCTCTGAAAAATATATCAAGTCAGGATTGGAGCAAGTACACCTCTAACAGCAGTTCCAGTTAAATGATAAAAACTATAAAGCAGTTGAAGCAAGTAGCACAAGGTGAAGGAAATAAAGTATAAACAAGGAAATATATATGTATATCAACTGGTGCATAAAGGTAAAGATGCATGAAAATCAGAAGCAAGATAATAATGACTGCAGGATACAAAAAATCTAAACTAAAATCAAGTGTGTGCACAATAATGTAAAGTGAGTCCAGCAAGAGTAAATATAATGAGTTCAGTCCATAAAGTATAAGTGAGACCAGTCAAGAAGTGCAAGTGAGTCCAGACTAGAAAGAATTAACTCGTGTCTCTGAAATACCTGTTTCGACATGTAAACGGCTAGGGATAAGTACGGCTCACCGCACACTGGGTGCGCGGCTGCTATCATTCCAGATTAGACAAGAGGGGATAATTCCAGTGATTCCAGATTGGGAATGTTTATATGTCTACTCGAGTATTTTCTCGCCCCGACTAGTACAAGTGAATCCAAGACCCGATACGTATATCAAGTATGAGTCCAGCCAGAAACATGAGTGATGCCTGTAGTGAGTCATGATGTGATGCCAGTAGGTGAATATTCCAGAAATAGAGGCCAGAAACATGAAATATACGTGTCGCAAGTAAATGAATCCAGAAATACTAGTCAGTGTCTTGCAAGAAAATTAGATAATACTATACTAGAAGCTGAATCATAATAATTATCAGATAATAAAAACTATCAGAGAATGTACTCGCCTGACGTCTTGAGCAACTGGCAATCCGAACTGGCGTCGCAAGGACCTATTGCGAAAAGCAAGGTTAAACGGGGTTCTAAAGAGTTAAATAGATATAAAATAACTAAAAACAATCTTCTAGGGTTGTTCTAGGTCAAACGGGTCAAACCGGTAAAATCTGGGTCAAAAAGTCAATATAGGGTCCAAAAAGTCAACTCTAGGTCAAAAGTTGTCACGCTCCAGTCCCAAAATATCGAGGGACTGGACACGTGGCAATGGCCAGCAGCACGCACCGATGGATAACCCAATTTAATGGAGCCATCAGGGCGTACTTAAGCTGTAACGAAGGTCTACTACAACAAATCACACTAATCTCATCCATAAAGATAAAGAAATAAACTGCATAATGAAATGGAAATAAGTAGCAACAACAAGTTAGTCGGGGAAACAATCCGACTTATGTCTGAATACACTGGCTCGATAGGCCAGGAACAAAAGATATAAACATAAAGTAAATACTGAGTACGGGATCAGGTACTCAGGAGAAGTCTTCGGCAGTCACCTCGTCTGCAGAGTTCAGTTCTGCTCCAGTATCAAGTCCAGCAATAGCCTCAGCTCCTGTCCCGTATATCTTGAGGTACTGCTCCTCAGCTAAACCTGGGGACATAATCCATTCCAGGTCCTCAGTGGACATAGCAAGGCACAAAATAAAATAAGCCAAATAAATGCAGTACAATTAAATTAAATGAAACAGCAGGGTAAACTATGTAACCATCTATGTGATATGCAAATGAGAGCAACACTAGTACTCAGGCTGAGACCGCTACAAGCTCTGTGTCGGGGACCCGGTAGCAGTAATAACACGTAAAGGGTCTATCTCTGCTGGAGAGTCTACAACCTCACAATAATAGTAGATATATATATATAACAGCCTGTAGCCTGTGTGTGTCTCCCCACCCAATGTAATCACGCAAATCATGACCATAACGTCTCATGTCCATGTCAGCGGGATTATAACTAATGCAACAAGTCAAACTGTCTGTAACTAAAATATCTCTGTCAAGTCCTGTATCCTATACATAATCACCATGAATATCTCAGGAAGATTCTGTCCATGTATAGTGTCAAGTGTCCTGGGTTGTAGGGTACTTGATATGTCAAGTACAAAAGTAAAGGGTATCGTAAATCCATCTCTAAATGACGAACCCAACATCGCGTATGGTGTTGGCACCCGACTAGGATCGGACACTAGGTACGTCATACGCTTCCTAGGTTAAGCAGTTTAAACAAGTTTATATGAATTTACACAAGACAACCAGCAAAGTATTATTACAGAAAATATGAAGATAAAGATTGCAAGTTTGGCAAGGTGCACTTGCCTGATGTTTGGATTCCACTTAGGTCCTGTTCTCGGAAATTTCCAGAGATATCTCCAAAAGCTGAAATAAACAGTACCATCATGCTCAGAAGGTATCAAATAGCTAGGAACGCCTGTCCTTGGGTCTAATTTGAAGACAAGGGCAAAAACGGTAATTTCGGGCCAAAACGGGGTCCACCGGTGGGCCCGCTTTGCACCGAAAAATGTGTCAGGATCAACTGTCTCCAAATTCACCAAACTTAGTGTCAACAGGTCAGGAACGCTGATACGAACCCAACGGAACTTCCAGAATTGAATTCCGATGAGCCGATCACAAAATCGCCCGTCGAGTGGGGCCTATGGGGCCCACGACACGCGATTTCGTCAACGTTCTCAGAATCGAACCAAACTTGACCCACAGGACCAGCGTATTGCTACGAGTCCAATGGCGCAAGTTTTGTCTCGATCCGACGTATGTGCACGAAGTTAGGGTAAATTGCAGAAAAGTCGGATACGGGGCGATGTTCGCGGATACGCACTGATTCCGGTGTGCACGCACATCCGAATCAGCTTCTGCGAAATCCCACACGTTCGTATCGGCGATGCGCACGTATTTGTGAAGACCGCACGCGACCAAGTCGTCCCGTTTGGCGGGGCGTACTCAGTTCCGGGGTGAAACAGGGTCTGGTTTTTCCTGTTTTTGGATCGCGGTGTGCGATCACCACAGGACGCGATGCCCCGAGCGGTTTGTCCGGGCACCGAGAGGGTCATACAGGCTTCGCGTAGCAATTTACGGAATCAAAATCCGAGCTACGAGGAGAGAGATACACGCACCTGAACGGGACTCAAAAACCCAAGAATTTCGTGTCCGACACACGTGTCCGACACACGTGTCCGACACAACACGAAAACCTAGGGTTTAGGGTTTCTGGCCGAACTCCGGCGGGGACGGCGGCTAGGCGGCCGGGCTGAGGCGGAGGGGGCCGGGGGCACGCGGCGCGGCGAGGAGGAGGGCCGGGCGGCCGGCGCTGAGTGGCACGGCGACCGGAGCTGCTGCCTCTGCTGCTCGCTGCTGCGGCTGCCGGTGCTCGACGGCGAGAGGAGGAAGGAGGAGGAGAGGGAGGCCGGGGCTCGGGGCTAAGCGGAGGAGGCTGGCGGGGTGACGGCGCAGCACGGCGACGCTGGCGGCGAGGCGGGGGTTGTGGCGGCGTGGTGGTGGCGGAGGGCTGACCGGGGGCGGGGATTTATAGGCGAGGGGAGAGAGGGAGCGGGGCCGAGCGGGGCGGGAATCGTGGGGCGACGTGGGCGGGGTTAGCGGCGACTGAGGGGGTCATGGCGGCCGGCAATCGCGGCGGGCGGCGAATAGATCGGGTCGTGGGGAGGGGATGGGGGTACGGGTCGGATGCGGGTCGGGTGCGGGCCTGGCCGACCCGCCCGACCCGTCAGGCCAGAGTTGGCCCGGGTTTGGGGCTGGGCCCGGTGGGCCGGGTCCAGCGGGCCGCGGGCTGGGCCAAAAATAAATAAATAATAATAATAATAACAATAGTAAATAAAAATTAATTAATTAATTAATTACCTTAAATAGTTTTTTTTAGGCATTTAAAAATAGGTCTAAGGCCCAAAAAATCCAGAAAAATTATCCTAAGTCCGGTTTTCTATTTTACACCATAAAATCATATTTTCATTACATTTTAATATTAGTTATTAGCAATTAAAAATTATAAAATCACCACAGGACCTATGTAAATTCCTGAAAAATTACAGAAAATTCCCAAAAATTGATTTTAAAAATCTAAAAAATTTAGGGTGATTACAATCTACCCCCCTTAAGAGGATTGTGTCCTCGCAATCGAAGGATAAACTACAAAAGGCACGAACTATAGAAATAAAAGAATGTTTAGGTTTTACCTGCATCTGCAAATAAGTGTGGATAACGCTGGCGCATAACATCTTCTCGTTCCCAGGTCGATTCGTCCGGAGAATGTTATTTCCAAGCTACCTGAACCAGTCTGATTGTCTGCCCTCGCAGTGTCTTCTCACTGGTGTCGAGTATACCCACTGGCTGCTCCTCGTATCTCAGGCTAGGTCCCACCGAAACCTCAGAATGATCAACTATATGACTTGGGTCGGTCACGTATCGCCTCAGCTGTGAGACGTGGAATACATCATGCACTCCCTCTAAGGATGGAGTTAATGCAAGACGATAAGCCACCTCACCAATGCGCTCCAAGATATCAAATGGCCCAATATACCTTGGGCTTAACTTGCCTCTGCTGCCGAATCTGATAGTACCTCTAGTGGGCGAGATCCTCAAAAATACATGCTCTCCTTCCTTGAACTCCAGGGGACGTCTGTGCATATTGGCCCAATGCTTCTGTCTATCCTGGGCTGCACGGAGATGATGCTGAATCTGCCTTACTTTCTCTACTGTCTCCGTTACCAACTCTGGACCCAGTAATTGACGTTCGCCAACGTCACTCCAGCATATCGGCGATCTGCACTTCCTTCCGTACAATGCCTCGAAAGGTGCCATCTGAATGCTTGCCTGATAGCTGTTGTTGTAGGAGAACTCCACTAAGTGCAGATGATCTTCCCAAGATCCTCCGAAGTCCAGTATACATGATCGCAGCATATCTTCCAAGATCTGAATTGTGCGCTCTGATTGGCCATCTGTCTGAGGATGATAGGCAGTACTGAATTTGAGCCTGGTGCCGAGACTCTCTTGCATGCTTCGCCAGAAGTGAGATATAAATCTCGAGTCTCGATCTGATACAATACTAACCGGCACTCCATGTAATTTTACGATCTGTCGCATATACATGTCGGCTAGTACTTCCGTGGATTGTCCGACTCTGAATGGCAAGAAGTGAGCCGACTTAGTGAGCCGATCCACAATAACCCATACCGCATCCTTTCCACTAGGGCTTCTTGGAAATCCAGTGACGAAGTCCATGGTAATATGCTCCCACTTTCATTCAGGTATGGGAAGTGGCTGCAACATACCTGCAGTCCTTTGGTGCTCGGCCTTTACCTGCTGGCAGACTAAGCATTTTGCCACAAATCGGGCAATCTCCCTTTTTATTCCATGCCACCAGTAATATTGTCTTAAGTCCCGGTACATCTTGGTTCCTCCTGGATGAACAGAGTATATGGAGCTATGTGCTTCAGTCATCAACTCCTGCCTCAATTCTCCATTTGGAACATATAGGTGATTTTCGCACCTTAATGTCCCGTCCTCGTGGATGCGAAGTCCCGTTTGCATGCCTGCTTCGGTTCTCTCTTTCAGCCTTCTGAATCTGGCATCATTAGGCAAAGCTTCTTTGATTCTCTCCACCAGCGATGACTTCACTTCGAGGTTAGCCAGCAAACCATTTTGTCCAGGTAAAACAACCTCTATCTGAAGATCTTGCAAGTCTTGTAATAGCTGAGGCTGCTCCGTTAAGAAATAAGCCGAGGGTTTTCTGCTGAGGGCGTCGGCTACAATATTTGTTTTTCCCGGGTGGTACTACAGATCAATGTCAAAGTCCACCATCAACTCAAGCCAACGCCTTTGCCTCATGTTGAGCTCCTTCTGAGTATAAACATACTTCAAGCTCTTATGATCAGTGAATATTTTGACCTTCTCTCCATACAGATAATGCCTCCAGATCTTCAATACAAAAATTATTGCAGCTAGCTCCAGGTCGTGCGTTGGGTAATTCTTCTCGTGGACCTTCAGCTGCCTCGATGCATAAGCGATAACCTTGCCATGTTGCATCAAGACACAACCTAGTCCACAACCGGACGCATCACTATAAACAACAAAACCTCCTGACCCTGAGGGAAGAGTCAAGACTGGTGCTGTTGTTAGACGCCTCTTCAATTCTTCAAAGGCATTCTGGCATTCTTCTGTCCATATCAACTCCTGATCCTTTCGTGTCAGCTTAGTCATCGGCTCTGCGATCCTTGAAAATTTTTCTACGAACCGCCGGTAATACCCAGCAAGTCCTAGAAAACTTCTCACTTCTGCAACAGAGGTAGGGGTAGGCCAGGTTTCTATAGCAGTGACCTTCTCTGGATCCACAGACAGTCCTTCATCCGAGATAATATGTCCTAAGAATGACACCTTGTCCATACAGAACTCGCATTTGCTGAGTTTGGCATATAGCTTCTCCCTTCTCAAAGTTTCTAGCACAAGTCTGAGGTGTTCCTCGTGCTCTTCGTGGTCCTTGGAGTAGACTAGAATATCGTCAATGAATACCACCACGAACTTATCCAAGTACTGATGGAAGACTCCGTTCATCAAACTCATAAATACAGCAGGTGCGTTGGTTAAACCAAACGGCATTACTAGGAACTCATAATGTCCATATTTAGTTCTGAAGGCCGTCTTTGGGATATCTTCCTTCTTCACCCTAATCTGGTGATAACCGGATCTAAGGTCAATCTTTGAGAATACTCTAGCACCACTCAATTGGTCAAACAAGTCATCAATGCGTGGTAAGGGGTACCGGTTCTTAACAGTTACAGCATTAAGGGCTCTGTAATCAATGCACAACCGCACAGTCCCGTCCTTCTTGGGTACAAAAAGTATAGGTGCTCCCCAAGGTGAAACACTGGGCCGGATAAATCCTTTCTCCAGAAGGTCGTCGACTTGCGCTTTCAACTCCACTAACTCCTTAGGTGCTAGCCGATATACCGATGAAGTGATAGGTTCGGCTCCTGGAGTTAGGTCTATTGTGAATTCTATCTCCCGATCAGGTGGTAAACCTGAAAGGTCGTCGGGAAATACAACCACAAATTCCGTTATGACTCTTGGGTAACCTGAATCCTCTTCTACAGTTAATACCCTAAGAGTTGGCTGGACCCCTTGTTCTACAGCTCCTCGGAGAAATTCAAACTCAGGAAGGCTAGGGGGTCTAAATATCACTTTTCCAAGCCGGCAATCCAGTGTCGCATGGTACTGACTTAACCAGTCCATACCAAGTACAACATCATAATCAGGCATAGAAAATATCAGAAATTGGGCTCGTATCTCTCGGCCACAAACTACTACCGAACATGATCTACAGATATCACTAACCGGGATAATTCTACCTCCCGTTAGAATTCTCTTCATCTTCGATAGAGGTGCGGTAGCTACTCTATGTGTGGCTACGAAGCTAGCAGCAATAAATGAATGCGAGGCTCCAGAATCAAATAATGCTACAGCAGGAATTGAAGCTACTAATATGGTACCTGCTATCACTTCGCCTGCAGTAGCTTCCTCAGTGACTGCTAGTGCATATGCCTGACCTCGTCCCTGAGCGGGACCCCTTTGCTGACGAGCCTGCTGGAACAAAGTTGTCTGAGGTGGTAGTGGTGGCCTGGATCCTCCAGGCCCTGTCTGTGTTGCTCCCCCAGCTGGAAGAGCTGGCCTAGGTGCAGGTGGAGCTGGTTGATTCGGAACTCCCTCTCGACGTTCCGAGCAGTCCTTTGAGAAGTGTTGTCCGGATTCGCAAACCAGGCAGAGTCCCAGCTTGCGTCTATATTCTCTTTCAATATGTCCTACTTTGTCGCAGTAATGACAAGTAGGTAGGTTCCTTGATGCTGCTTTCTGAGGCAGGTTCTTCTGGGGCCGTTTGGTAGAATCCCCAGGTGATGACTTGGAAGGTGCTGAGGAGAATGGACGTTTCAGGCTTGATTCCCTCCGAGTAACGCGCTCCATCCGACGTGCTGCAGCTAGGACGTCGGAGTAAGATGTGGGCGCGACCAATCCGATTAACTTCTGAAGCTCGAACCCGAGTCCATCAAAGAACTTCTCCGCCTTCTCTTCTTCGGTAGGAATTAGAGAAGGGGCGAAGCGGCTCAGGCGAATGAATTCGGCGTTATATTCCTCCACCGTCATGTTGCCCTGGATCAGGCGGTTGAATCTGTCTCGGAGTTCTGACCGAGCCACAGCAGGGATGTACATTTCCTGGAAGAGTCTGGAGAACTCCTCCCAGGTGACCTGATCATGTCCGAGCCTTCTTTCTTCGGACAGCCACCAATGGTGCGCGTTGTCCGTCAGTTGCATCCTGACGGCAGTCATCCACTTCTCCTTTGGAAGTTCAGCAGCCTCCAACTGGTGCTGAGTGTTCGTAAGCCATTCATGAACTTCAGTTGGTCCTTCCTTGCCCGAGAAGGTACGGGGTTTGAGTTGACGGAAATCTGTGATGGATCCCGTCGCTGGTCGCCTATTTGGTGGATTTGCATATTCCAATGTTGCGACTATGTTGTTCCTTAGGTTCTCGGCCTCATGACGTTGGGCCTCCTGTTGGATCTGTTGTTGTGCCTGCATCATGGCGTAGAACATCTGGAACATTTGCTGTCCGTCCATTGCCTGCCCTAGAGGAAAGACAGGTGTCACGCCCCAGTCCCAAATGACGAGGGACTAGAGAAGCGTGGCAATGGCCAGCAGCACGCACCGATGGACAACCCAATTTAATGGATCCATCAGGGCATGCTTAAGTTGTAGTCTAGCAGGAAATAGATCCACTGTTACAGGTCACAGACTAATCTAATCTCATCCACAACAGATAATCACAGATAAAGACAGGGTAATGCAAATAAAATAAGCTGATCTCAATAAATATCTCGGAAAACAATCCGAGAATATGTCTGGTACAACAATTACAAATAGACAGGAAATAATCAACTGGAAAGAGAAATAAATGACTACATACGGCCAATGCTCAGAAGAAGTCCTCTGGTACGAGCTCGTCTTTGTCACGCCCCGGCCCCGCCCGGGCCGCCGCTCCGCCCTGCCCCGCCCCGTGCGGCCGGGAATTAACGAACCGGGCACGTATCACCGTGCCTCGGCGCGCCGGACGCGAATCACCGCGCCCGTCCCGCGGGCGCGAGGGAGGAAGGGAGCCAAGCGAATGGCCCGTTCGAGCTTTCGGGGGACGTGATGCCGCACGGGCCTCGGGTTGCGCCCGTGCAAGGCCAATCGTTTAAGTTGATAGTTGGCTATCATCGCATCAATCGAGTAAGCAGCGGAAAGGGACTTGTTGCAATGTAATGCATTAGCCAACTGAGTGTTCGGGACAATCGAGGCAACTTGGGTTTCCTTTAGCAAAGGCACACGTTCGTTCCATACATTATGCCCCCTTATACGATAGCATTCTCGGGGCAACAATCGAAACCAGGATTCCGGGTCTTCGGGACTGTGGCACGCCTATCGCTTCCTCGGACGATCCAGTACCTGCGAACAAGTAAACTGTTGGTGGGTCAGCACTTTATACAAGTACTGGTGAGATAAATCAACTGAACAGAAACAAGCATTCACTCAAACAGGCACTAAGTAATCATGTTATAAAACATTACATTACTAGTGATCTTTCTAGTTTTACCTAGGTTCGTTTCATGCAGTTCTAGCAGAGTCGATTTACTTGTTTAGAAACATGTTTGGAAACAGAGTTTTATATTGAATATGCAAGCAAGCAAACCGTTCATATTTCAGGGTGTGCGCAGCGTGTCTCGTGCGACTCGAGGGTCTGATGCAAAGCTAGACACACAATGCACATTCTTAGGGGCAGTCACTATCCAAGCCAACACAATGACTTAGCTATATGCAGGGCGGTCCCCGAGTATCTCAGGATCGGCAGCTGGTGGAACAGCATACCAATGACTCTTTATCTGATGCTAGAGGCAGCTGTGACTCATGGTTGCTTTGCACTATCATGGTAGCAGCCGTGACACATGCAGTTCAGCTCTCCACCAATAGCCATTGTCCGACCGCGTGCGAATACATGGAACACTATCAAATAAACTCTAGTATGCAGACGAGACGAACCATCAGAATACACTCATTGTTGCGGGGCAATCCGACTTATCACTTGAACACGTTCAGGCACAGTATGGTTCTCTCGAAGCATAGACGATAGTGAACATATTCATGCACTCTAAGCAGGCGATTCAGGATTCTCGTTAAGCAGGCATTGTTTCAAAGACAAGCTAGGTGAGTTCGTTCATTAACATGCAAGGCAGGTTCTATCATTCTCTTAAGAAAACATTGCAAGCAAAAACTCAGGTTATTATTAAGGCGTGCAAGAATCAGAGAACGAAGTTCTGCCCACTCACCTTGATATATAACGTCGGCGCGGAGCGGGGCGTTACAGTCTTCAGGTCCTGGTACAGCTCCTGGAAGTGCTCTGGTACGGGGTATCTCTGGATGGATCTCTTCAGCTATACCTGGGGACATAGTCCATTCCAGGTCCTCAGGGGACATAGCAAGGTACAGAAAATACAAGCCAAAATATAAGCAGTGCAGAAATAAAGGAGACAGCAGGGTAAACTATGTAACCAGCTAAGTGATAAATGCAAGTTGAGAGCATCACTAGAACTCAGGCTGAGACCGCTACAAGCTCTGTGTCGGGGAGCCGGTAGCAGTAATAACACGTAAAGGGTCTAGCTCTGCTGGAGAGTCTACGACCTCATACTAATAGTATATATATATGAAAATAGCCTGTAGCCTGTGTGTCTCTCCCCACCCAATGTAATCACACGTCTCATGTCCATGACACGCAAGATCATAACTAATGCAGCAGTCATATAATGTCTATGAATAAACTGTCCATGTCATAACCTGTATCCTATACAGAATCATCGTGAATATCTCAAGAGGATTCTGTCTCATGAATAGTGTCAAGTGTCCTGAGTTTTATTGTACTTGATAGGACAAGTACCAAGAGTAAGGGTATCGAATATCCATATCTAAATGACGTACCCAACACCGCGTACGGTGTCGGCACCCGACTATGATCGGACACTAGGTACGTCACACGTTCCTAGGTTAAGCAGTTAAAACAAGTTATAATTAAAACAAAAAAATATGCAACAAGACTGTAAAGTTGGCAAGGTATACTTGCCCTTTGATATATAACTAAGCCAAGGAATATTTAGTAAAGACTGTAAGTTTTGGCGAGGTACACTTGCCTGTGGTTCCGGCTCTGATTGCAGCTCTGACTTCAGTTGGATTTGCAGGCGGTACTCCGGTTGCTGAAACAAACATCACCATCAAAAAAAATATCAATCAGCTAGAAACGTCTGTCCTTGGGTCTAATTTGGAGACAAGGACAAAAACGGCAGTTTTGGGCCAAAACGGGGTCCACCGGTGGGCCCACTTTGCACCGAAAAACGCGTCAGGGTCAAAGGTCTCCAAATTCACCAAACTTAGTGTCAACAGGTCAGGAACGATGATACGAACCCAACGGAACTTTTAGAATTGAATTCCGATGAGCCGATCACAAAATCGCCCGTCGAACGGGGCCTGTGGGACCCACGACACGCGATTTCGTCAACGTTCTCAGAATCAAACCAAACTTGACCCACAGGACCAGCGTATCGCTACGAGTCCGATGGCGCAAGTTTCGTCTCGATCCGATGTGTGTACACCAAGTTAGGGTGAATTGCAGAAAAGTCAGATACGGGGCGATGTCCGCGGATACGCGTTGATTTTGGTGTGCACGCACACCCGAATCGACTTCTGAGAAATCCCACACGTCCGTATCGACGATGCGCACGTATCTGTGAAGGCCACGCGCGACCAAGTCGTCCCGTTTGGCGGGACGTACTCAGTTCCGGGGTGAAACAGGATCTGGTTTTTTCTGTTTTTGGATCGCGGTGTGCGATCACCACAGGACGCGATGTCCCGAGCGGTTTGTCCGGGCACCGAGAGGGTCATACAGGCTTCGCAACGCAATTTGCGGAATCAAAAACGGAGCTACGAGCAAAAAGTTACACGCACCTGAAGGGGACCCGAAAACCAGGGTCGAATCGTGTCCGACACGTGTCGGACACGTGGATTTAGGAATTAGGGTTAGGGTTAGGGCTAGGGTTCACTGGCCGGCGGCGGGGACGGCGGCTGGGGCGGCGCTGTGGCGAAGGAGGCCGGGGCTCTCGGGCGGCCGGAGGCGGCGGGCTGGGCAGCGCAGGCGGCCGGCGGTGGCTGCTGCGGGGGCGTGGGCCGCTGCTGGGGGAAGGAGGAAGGAGGAGAAGAGGGTTGCGGCCCGGTGCGGCGGAGCTGGGAGGTGGGGCACGGCGGGTGCCGGCGAGGGACGCGGCGGCGGCGCGGGTGGCTGAGCTGCGTGGGGCGGTGGCCGGAGAGGTGAACGGGGAGTTCTGGCCGGAGGGGAGGCTAGGGTTTTATAGGGGTGAGGCGAGCGGGGGTGGCCGGAGGAGGCGGCGACGTGGCGGAGGTCGCGGGGCCGTGGCGTGGGGCGCGGGCGGGGGCTCCGGCAACGTGGCCGACGGTTACGGCGAGGGAATCGGGCGCGGGCAGTCGTGGGGGAGGAGAGGGTCTCGCGGGTCGGGTCGGAGCGGGTCCGGGTCTGGCCGACCCGACCCGACCCGATAAGAAACGGGATGGGCCGGTCTGCGGGCTGGGCCGGTCTGCGGGCTGGGCCGGTTGGGTTAGGGTTTATAAATAATATTAATAATATTAATAAAATCAGTAAATAAATTAATAAATAAATAATAATTAAATAAATAGTTTTAGGTATTTTAAAAATAGGTCCGGGGTCCGATAAATTCCAGAAAAATTGTCCTAAGTCCAGTTTTTCATTTTACACCCAAAAATATTATTTTCATAATATTTTAATATTGTTTAATATTAATAAAAAATTATTTAAATATTAAAACCCTGTTTTTAATTTACAGAAAAATCCCAGAAAATTTCAGAAAATTGTGAAAATTCCAAGTTTTAAAATTTTGAAAAATCAGGGGGTTTAAAACAGGCATCGTAGGAGGGAACTGGGGAGGAGGGGATGTCATCACGCCTGAACCTGGAACTTGGCTGGCCAGTTTGATTGTTCTGAGAGGATTGTCCTCTGGTATCTGGCGTCATTCCAGCTTCACAGGTAACCACAGCTTCAGGCGGTGTACCCAAGGGATTCTCGTCACCACTTCTGGGATCCATTATTCTGCATAAAAAGAAAATAATGAGAACGCACAGAGAAATCAAATCAGGATGCAATTCAAGCAATTAAATTGAATTCGACATAGAGTCCAAAAACGATTCAATCAATGGATGAGATCCTATAACTTATCCTATCTTATTGCAGGCATGTTCGGTCCCTAAGTTGAAATCGAACAATTTAGAATAGACCTGCGTGGGCCACCACAAAAACCATGTCATGTCCCAGTCCCAAAATATCGAGGGACTGGACACGTGGCAATGGCCAGCAGCACGCACCGATGGATAACCCAATTTAATGGAGCCATCAGGGCGTACTTAAGCTGTAACGAAGGTCTACTACAACAAATCACACTAATCTCATCTATAAAGATAAAGAAATAAACTGCATAATGAAATAGAAATAAGTAGCAACAACAAGTTAGTCGGGGAAACAATCTGACTTATGTCTGAATACACTGGCTCGATAGGCCAGGAACAAAAGAGATAAACATAAAGTAAATACTGAGTACGGGATCAGGTACTCAGGAGAAGTCTTCGGCAGTCACCTCGTCTGCAGAGTTCAGTTCTGCTCCAGTATCAAGTCCAGCAATAGCCTCAGCTCCTGTCCCGTATATCTTGAGGTACTGCTCTTCAGCTAAACCTGGGGACATAATCCATTCCAGGTCCTCAGTGGACATAGCAAGGCACAAAATAAAACAAGCCAAATAAATGCAGTGCAATTAAATTAAATAAAACAGCAGGGTAAACTATGTAACCATCTATGTGATATGCAAATGAGAGCAACACTAGTACTCAGGCTGAGACCGCTACAAGCTCTGTGTCGGGGACCCGGTAGCAGTAATAACACGTAAAGGGTCTAGCTCTGCTGGAGAGTCTACAACCTCATAATAATAGTAGATATATATATAGAACAGCCTGTAGCCTGTGTGTCTCTCCCCACCCAATGTAATCACGCAAATCATGACCATAACGTCTCATGTCCATGTCAGCGGGATTATAACTAATGCAACAAGTCAAACTGTCTGTAACTAAAATATCTCTGTCAAGTCTTGTATCCTATACATAATCACCATGAATATCTCAGGAAGATTCTGTCCATGTATAGTGTCAAGTGTCCTGGGTTGTAGGGTACTTGATATGTCAAGTACAAAAGTAAAGGGTATCGTAAATCCATCTCTAAATGACGAACCCAACATCGCGTATGGTGTTGGCACCCGACTAGGATCGGACACTAGGTACGTCATACGCTTCCTAGGTTAAGCAGTTTAAACAAGTTTATATGAATTTACACAAGACAACCAGCAAAGTATTATTATAGGAAATATGAAGATAAAGACTGCAAGTTTGGCAAGGTGCACTTGCCTGATGTTTGGATTCCACTTAGGTCCTGTTCTCGGAAATTTCCAAAGATGTCTCCGAAAGCTGAAATAAATAGTACCATCATGCTCAGAAGGTGTCAAATAGCTAGGAACGCCTGTCCTTGGGTCCAATTTGGAGACAAGGGCAAAAACGGTAATTTCGGGCCAAAACAGGGTCCACCGGTGGGCCCGCTTTGCACCGAAAAACGTGTCAGGGTCAACTATCTCCAAATTCACCAAACTTAGTGTCAACAGGTCAGGAACGCTGATACGAACCCAACGGAACTTCCAGAATTGAATTCCGATGAGTCGATCACAAAATCGCCCGTCGAGTGGGGCCTGTGGGGCCCACGACACGCGATTTCGTCAACGTTCTCAGAATCGAACCAAACTTGACCCACAGGACCAGCGTATTGCTACGAGTCCGATGGTGCAAGTTTTGTCTCGATCCGACGTGTGTGCACGAAGTTAGGGTAAATTGCAGAAAAGTCGGATACGGGGCGATGTTCGCGGATACGCACTGATTCCGGTGTGCACGCACATCCGAATCAGATTCTGCAAAATCCTACACGTTCGTATCGGCGATGCGCACGTATCTGTGAAGAACGCACGCGACCAAGTCGTCCCGTTTGGCGGGGCATACTCAGTTTCGGGGTGAAACAGGGTCTGGTTTTTCCTGTTTTTGGATCGCAGTACTGTGCGATCACTACAGGAAGCGATGCCCCGAGCGGTTTGTCCGGGCACCGAGAGGGTCATACAGGCTTCGCGTAGCAATTTACGGAATCGAAATCCGAGCCACGAGGAGAGAGATACACGCACCTGAACGGAACTCAAAAACCCGAGAATTCCGTGTCCGACACAACACGAAAACCTAGGGTTTAGGGTTTCTGGCCGAACTCCGACGGGGACGGCGACTAGGCGGCCGGGCTGAGGCGGAGGGGGCCGGGGGCACGCGGCGCGGCGAGGAGGAGGGCCGGGCGGCCGGCGCTGAGTGGCACGGCGGGCGGAGCTGCTGCCTCTGCTGCTCGCTGCTGCGGCTGCCGGTGCTCGACGGCGAGAGGAGGAAGGAGGAGGAGAGGGAGGCCGGGGCTCAGGGCTCGGCGGAGGAGGCTGGCGGGGTGACGGCGCAGCACGGCGACGCTGGCGGCGAGGCGGGGGCTGTGGCGGCGTGGTGGTGGCGGAGGGCTGACCGGGGGCGGGGATTTATAGGCGAGGAGGGGAGAGAGGGAGCAGGGCCGAGCGGGGCGGGGATCGTGGGGCGACGTGGGCGGGGTTAGCGGCGACTGAGGGGGTCGTGGCGGCCGGCAATCGCGGTGGACGGCGGATAGATCGGGTCGTGGGGAGGGGATGGGGGTACGGGTCGGATGCGGGTCGGGTGCGGGCCTGGCCGACCCGCCCGACCCGTCAGGCCAGAGTTGGGCCTGGTTTGGGGCTGGGCCCGGTGGGCCGGGTCCAGCGGGCCGCGGGCTGGGCCAAAAATAAATAAATAATAATAATAATAATAATAATAATAATAGTAAATAAAAATAAATTAATTAATTAATTAATTACCTTAAATAGTTTTTTTTAGGCATTTAAAAATAGGTCTGAGGCCCAAAAAATCTAGAAAAATTACCCTAAGTCCGGTTTTCTATTTTACACCATAAAATCATATTTTCATTATATTTTAATATTAGTTATTAGCAATTAAAAATTATAAAATCACCACAGGACCTATGTAAATTCCTGAAAAATTGCAGAAAATTCCCAAAAATTGATTTTAAAAATCTAAAAATTTTAGGATGATTACAAAAGTAGGTCAAATGTTGACTTTGGCGGTCAACCAGGGCAACTACTGTCAACTCTAGGTCAAACTAGGGTGTTCCTAAAATTTTAGGTCAAAACTAGCTCATTAAGCTAGTAAACCCTCAAACTTGCCTCATTGAGATACCGGGATACCCTCGGTATCCGATATCTCAACCTACGCTACACACCTAGCCTAAACCCACTAACATATATACTAACACGTATATATATATATATATATATATATATATATATATATATATATATATATATATATATATATATATATATATATATATATATATATATAACATAGTATTTAGGCTATACCTCGATATCTCGTCCCCGATACCTCACTACCCTCAATACCTTGGTATCTCAAGGTATTGAGATACCTCACTTAACCCTCTCTAACTCTAACTAACTAGCTAACTATCTATATGTATATACTACCATGTATATACTACCATATGCTACTATATATATATATATAACCTAGTGTATAGGCAAATACCTCATCTCCGATACCCAATTACTTCAATACCTTGGTATCTCAAGGTATTGAGATCCAATACTTGCTCTTCTCTCTCACTATCTAACCATATATATATATATATATATATATATATATATATATATATATATATATATATATATATATATATATATATATATATATACAAACACATACTTATCTATATACATATACTTATATCTATATATCTATATATCTATCTATCTCTCTCTCTCTCTCTCTCTCTCTCTCTCTCTCTCTCTATATATATATATATATATATATATATATATATATATATATATATATATATATATATATAAAGGGGGAGCTATAGACGTTGCTGCTGCTGATACTGCTGCTGCTGACTGCTAATGCTACGGCTGCTGCTGCTCTCTCTTCCTCTCTCCCTCACTCTATCTCACTCTATCCCTCTGTCTCACTCTCTCTCGACACACACACACACACACACACACACACACACACACACACATATATATATATATATATATATATATATATATATATATATATATATATAGGTGTGTGTAGTGTGTGTGAGTGTAGTGTGCGTATATATATATATATATATATATATATATATATATATATATATATATATATATATATATATATATATATATTAACACACACTACACTCAACCACACACACAACCACACTCAAACAAACACACAACCACCTACACGCACACTCACCCACACACACCTATAAACCTATAAATAAATATATATATATATATAAATATAAATCTGAAAACTCTAATACACACTTTCTGAGGCTAAACCAACCCGCGCACAAGCCCGAAACCTAGAAACCAAGTCAAAATGGCCATTTGGTCATTTCGATGAACACTTGGAGTACGGCTCGCGATACCTCGTGAAACGCACACCAAACCTAATCGGAATCGACCTAAAATTTATCCAAGAGTTCTAATCGATGTTTAGAACCTCCAAAAATACTAACTCTCCGATTCTAGATCCATGACAAAATTTCACATGCATGTAAAATCCACGACGAAGGAAAAACCTCCAAATCGTCCGAAACGTCCAAATCTTCGCGATACGACCTCACGTGTCTGAACGGAGACACATACTTACCCTCAAGACATCCAAGCATGTCTACCTAGGTCCGTCTAACCTAGGACAACACCAAAAATTGGGCCAATCTCAGATTTTACCCAAAATTGACACAAAACCCTATGCCAAAGTCTCCAAACACATCCAAACAAGTTCTAACTTCCTCCCATGGGTAGTTCTAAGGTCTAGGAAGGTTCTAAACTACTAACTATACTACATTAGAGCAATCACTAAGAGAAAAGTTATGGTTTACCTCTTGGGAGTTGAAATCCCAAGGCCAAAGTCTCCAAAAAGCCCCAAATCCACCACACCAAGCCTCCAAACTAAGCTCCTACACCAAATCTAGGCTCTACACACCTAGGTTAGGGGAAAATGAAAGGTTAGAGTTTGTATTCATGAGAGAAATAAATAAAAGAAGAGAGGAAATGTGAAAAACTTACTTGGAAATGGAGAAAAGTGAAGGAATGAAGTGAAGAAGGAGAATGGAGGAAAAAATGAAGTGGAAAGAAATGAAATGGAGGGGAAGGGGCAGGCCATGACAAGAAATAGGGTTAGGGTTTGCATTAAGGTTAGGTACAAAGACCAAAATGCCCTTAAATTAAGTCATCCAAAAATAGGGTTTGGGTTTGGGGTTCCAAAAATACTCTAATTAATCCATAATCACTCCAACTAACTAATTTAAAATATAAATAACTATTCTAAGTCAATAAATAATTCTGACAAGGGTGTTGGTTGGGTCTGACATGGGTCCACTAGGGTCTGACATGGGTCCAGACTAGCCAAAACCCTAAAATAACTAATAAAAATAAATACAACCAACTAATTAAATATTAATACAAATAATTATGATCAATACACAATTTACTAAATTAAAAAAAAATCTCGTCCTGGAAATGGGGTAGTGACACTCTCTCCTTCCCCACAGGCCACAACTCCACAAAAACCCCAATCGAACCCCTTTTTGGTCAAATATTGGCTGTTGCTTGTAGCAGCAGTTCAGAACCCTCCACAGCAGAAAAAAATTCCAAAAATCCTAAATTTACATCATACTTGAAGTACCCAAGAGCCTCGTCAAGTTTTGTGAGTTTTAGAGTTCGTTTGGTACTCCGTTTGGCCGTAGTCGCGAAAAAGGTCTCCGCCGTAATCGCAATCGCGTAAGTTTTCCAACTTTGTTTTTTTTCCTATTTTTTCATGAATAAAACCTTGTGTAAATTTATATTAATGATAGATGATATTTAGAATTAGTTCCATGCATTATATCTATATTTTTACGTATAAAAACTATCCCAAACCAATGAACAACCTTGACACGGACACGTTGCATATTTAATGTTGTAAATAAATTCCAGAAAATTAATGTATATTAATTTCATGAATTAGTTCCATGAATTAGTTCTTTGATAGTTGTTAAATTTTACTGAAGTAAATAAATTCAAAAAATTAATGTATATTAATTCCAGAATATTTAATATATTAATTTTTTATTTAATCATATTTGGATGCCAACATGGAGGTTGTATGTCAAGGTTACGTGCCAAAGTTGGTTAGAATGACTAGTTGTCGTCCGAAGCAAATAATGACATGCAATGCCAATGTTTGATTATTTTTTATTATTTAGAAATAATTTTAGAATATTAATTATGATTAATTCAGTAATAAATGATGTTAAAATACATGATTAAGAGGTTCCATGCATGTTAGATGAATATGATAGCAATGGTGCAAGTTTTGCGACATCGATACTTTCCTACCTACATATAGCACTACATGTAGCCACACACATGTAAGTTCCTATAAGTACGTGTGGTATGTCGATGTAAGACACCCTCACAACATATTTTGAGAGTGGAATGGCACGTGTATCTTGACACGTTGTTCAATGCTACGCAACTATTGGATTGTTGGACAAGAATGTCAACTGAAAGTTGAGGTTGTACAACGATCTTTCGTGTTGTCCTAGAGTAGTTAGGATGTATGTTTATTGATTATAATATATTTAATAGGGCATCTTGGAACTGCTATTCTTCCAGCAGAGGATGTTGGACAGACATCATCGCAGCCACAGACAGCATACAAGTGTACCTTGCCAAACTTGCAGTAGATCATATTATATTATCTGCTTGTGTTTCTTTCCATATATATACTCTTGTGATGTAATTTTTTAACCTAGGACCGTGAGACGTTGCTTAGCGTCCGAACAAGATTCGGGTGTCGACGCCGTACGCGGAGTCGTGTAACGTCACTTAGAGAGTTGATTCCACGATCCTAATTTAACGTACTTGCTTTACCAAGTATGCCAGACCGTAGGACACTTGATAGTATTTCATATGACATAATCCTTCTTGAGATATTCATGGTGATTCTGTATAGGATTACAGGACTCGTGATATAAGACTTGCATATTATATACATATATCATTATGACTCGTACTAGCTAGAGGTCCTGATCTTGCATGTTATGGACATGAGACATCGTGGACATGAGACGTGAGGTTACATTGGGTGGGAAGAGACACACCATACTATAGGCTGATTATGTTTATATATATATATATATATATATATATATATATATATATATATATACTATGTTACTGGAGGTGCCTTAGACTCTGTCCCAGATCTTTGGCACATCTACTGGCCCTACGAGATATTACTTGCTGCTATGGGCTCCCCGACACAGAGCCTGTAGTATTTTTAGCCTGAGTACGAGTGATGTTCTCATGTGCATATCATTTAGATGGTTACAATAGTTTACCCATGAGTATCTGGCATTATATTGTTTAGTTTGGCATGTTGTTTCTTGTACCTTGTTACGCCCCTCTGAGGACCTGGTCCCTTGCCAGTTTTGCAGCATAGATCATTGTGGAGCCTGCCTGGAGTTACTGATTTGGGTTGCTTTGCCATGTGGACATTGGTACCAGGTACTTATATCATTTCTACCAGATTTATGTTATTCATTATATTGATTCATCTGCTGATGTAGCCTAGTTTTTATAGACTCATATTTCTTTCTCGAGTCTATTCGAGCTTGTGTGTTACTGGACGGTCGACTTTAGCACATGTAGCTCATTCTTGTTGTATTATGTTCATTATGGATTGATGCATAGATATTTATATTTACTGGATTATCTAGATAGTGACCATTATAATACAACTTATACGTATTCAAGTCGGACCAGAGTCTGGTCGAATGTGTAGTTGGCATGTTACGTATTCCTAGTCCTACGTATTTTGGGACTGGAGCGTTACACTATGAAAGCATTAAAAAAGCATGTTCGATAGCATGAATATCACTTATTCAGTGATTCTTACCATTTCGCCGAACGATTATTCCTACAGACATACAAGTTAGTAATAATATACATAAGCACATATGTTCTATCCCCTATCCGTCTCTACATCAAACAGTTAGGTATGCAAGAAGGCTGACCTAGCATGCGACCTAACTACATGATGGTCTATGGAAACCCTATGCTATATAGACATGAACACCCCATGATCGCGAGGACTTCATTGCCTCAGGGTGTTCCTCTGATCCCCCTAGGGCGAACGAACCCCAGTACCCCGGGAACCGTTCGTGGGATTACACTTGTGCACAAGTTGTCTAAAGATCAATGCATGGTATGCAGCTCTATCATATAAACTCTTACTATATAACAGTTCAATAAACAAGCATATAGTCAATCTTTTCTCTTCTATCTCTGTGCGGATAGGCCGCCATCTCTATCTCTATTCGGACTGACCGCCATATCTATCTCTATGTAGACTCACCGCCATCTTTCTGATATCGTTCAAGCATTTCAAACCGTTATATCTTTCAAGCATCAAAGATAAGCAAAATATGGCACGATTCATCTATCTCTTTTATCTAAGCATGCAGTTCTACTCTTGTTTAGCATACGATGGGAACATATGAACATTCTTTTACTCTTGTTTATTAGCATGGCAACGGTTCGTTCGATAGCGGTATCCGTGTAACTAAGCATGAAACATTCTATTCTTTAACTTAGCATGGCAATTGTTCTATCTCTTTTAGACAAGCATACAAGTTCTCTAGTTAAACATGCAGGTTCTCGTTCTATCATTCTCATGTGATCGTTAACTTATTAAGCAAACAAGCATTTCAAAAACTCAGATTCATTACTAAGGCGTCCATGAATCAGAGAATGAAGTTCTACCCACTCACCTAGATCAGTTATCTTCTGCTTCAACAAGGAGCTCTCCAAGAAGGTTTCCTTTTTGAGTCAGCAAACTGATATCTCTTGTACATAGTGCCAACGCGGAGCGGGGCACTACACTCAGCAGTCGTGTAATCCTTCTAGCATCAGTTTCGATGGGGATGAGTTCATGGGCATCGTGTATCATCAGATGTCTTTCATTCCGGTCGCATTATTGAATGCTTACAAATAAAGTGAAAGTATTGATTATCACTTTGGATTATTTAGTTTTAGGGTTTCGTATAATATTAAAAATTTACATTTAGGTCTCAATATTGTCCAGAATTTGATTCGGTTCTCGTCCTAAAAATTGACTTGGATAACAATCCAAAATGGAGACCTGAACGCAAATTTTGAATATTATACGAGATCCTCAAACTAAACGAAAATATGTGAGGATTGTATGACTTTAGTTATTTAGTTTTTGATGGTGAGGGTTTTGTGACTTGGATTATTTAGTTTTGTCATAACCAATTGAGAATGAGACTTGTGACATTGTTGTTTGATTCTATCATGATCTCAGCAGTCGTATAATTCTCCAGGCGTCAGTTTCGATGGGGACGAGTTCATGGGCATCATGTATCGTCAGATGTCTCTAATTCCGGTCGCATTATTGAATGCTTGCAACTCAAGAGTCCCTAAGAGTTGTATGGTTGTTGAGAATATGATAGAAGCAATCAATAGTATCACAAGAAGTTCCATTCTTGATTGGTCATGACAAACTTAAATACCAAGTCACCCCTTTCCCGCATCATCAAAAACTAAATAACCAAAGTCGCACAACCCTCACATATTTTTGTTTAGTTTTAGGATCTCGTATAATATTCAATATTTACGTTTAAGTGTCCAAGGGCTAATATTCAAAATTTGTGTTTAGCTATCCATTTTGGACAGTTAGCCAAGTCAACCGTTAGAACGAGACCCAAACATTTTTTGGACAATATGAAAACCTTAACGTAAATTTTTAATATTATATGATACCCTAAAACTAAATAACCCAATCACTTATCATCGTGCCTCTGACACTACTCGATTGTTTGATTTTTGAAATTGTTTCTTCTTTATATCATTTAAGAATATGTTTAATGGTTTTTAGCCATGTCATATTTGTAGCTATTTGATATGCCTTGTATCTTTTAATCATGGCCTTTTTTTTTCTTTTATGTTTGACGAAAAATAACACTTTGCTTTATTATATAGATACTTGCTTAAATTTACAATTTTTTAATGATCATTTAATATCAAATTGTTAATAATTCATACATCTTCAACAATATCTATATGGTTTTCACACATATACGTAATTAAGAAACGTTATTAACAATATTGTATAAATTTTGATAATACCATTCATTCAAGACTTTACTACAATTGTTAGGATGAGCTATATCCAAAGATCCCAAAGTTTAACTTAAGTATTTCGGATTTACTTGATAAGTCAAAAACTTATATTTTAATTTTAAGTTGTTGTCTTTATCTATTATAATTAACAACTACTACTAAATTTTCTATTATTTGCAACTTGCCAACTTAGGTCGAGGTATCATTAAGAAATAAAAAAATCGGACAAAACAGTGTTTGAGATTGTCGTTGTTGTAGAAAAAAGCACCCGAGGCAACAACCTTTTTTCAAAAAAATACCCCAAACTTGTGTTAGGATTTGACTTTTATTTGGACTATGATAATATTTGAATTTATATTACGCAAGCCAATTTACTATCCTAAAATGAGTTGGATAGCATTGGATGGTTACGTAGCTACTATAAATAATGCTATTGTTTAATGTAGTTGGTGCTTGAGTTTTTTTTTTTTTATGTTTTGAGTTTATTAAGAAAAAAATTTTGGATTTTGGATTTAAGAGAATTGGTTTTAATTCATATTATTAGTAAAAAAAAAAATTAATTGATACTTGTCCTTATAATCTCGATATCTCTTTTCACAACAATTGGTATCATAGCGGTATTTGATGAGCGTCATCAAAAAGGATACGAATTGGCAAATTTAAAGTTTGAGGTAGTTGTGAAAAAAATAACATTTTTGTCGGAAGAAAATTGGATAAAACTTGATACGGAAACTATAAGCTTGATTTGACTATGTTTGACATATGAAGTTCCCTATAATATTATTGGTTAGGATTCGACGAAAAATTATGGCAAATGTTAGAAAGTCTCTACACGACGAAGTCACTGACAAATGCTATTTATGAAGCAACAACCTACAAGCTTTTAGTGAAGGAAAATAGTCCTATATATGAACACTTGAATTTATTTAATAAGATTATCTAACAATTGACTAGCATATAAGTTAATATTTATGATAAAAATGAAGGCCCAAATTTTATTGGCATCTTTGTCATCGTCGTATAACCATTTGGTCACTGTATTACTTTTGCAAAGAAATGCTATTGCTTTAGTAGATACTACTGCTTCTCTTTTGTCTAATGATCAAAGGCGGAGCCCCTCGTGGGCATGGCCGGACTACAACCCGGCCTAACTTTTTGAATATATTTTTTAGATTTTTTTATAAAAGTTTTATCTTATATTTTATTTTTTGCTTTATATTTGGATTATGCAACAATTAAATACGTGTTTGATTGTAAGATAAAAAGTATGTGGAAAATAAATTAATTTCATAAAATAATTTTACTAGAAAAAAAATCTATGGAATTTTCTTATGAAGAACTTAATCTGGGCTTTTGATTGTTATTAATTTTCACGAAAAATAGTTATTTTTCATGGAAAATAATATTTTTTATAGGTTGGGCTAGTTTTATTTTCCACTATTTTAGAAAAATAGAAAATAAGATTTTTTTGAAAAATAATTTCATGAAAAATATAAGCTATCAAGCACTACAATTGGTACAAATTTTGAAATAAAAATATTTTTCATCAAAAAAACCCAACCAAACATAGCATAAGTGATAAATAAAATATTAAAAATTTGATATTTTAACAGTAAAATGCTAGTGTCATTGTATCGCTCAAATTATTCAGCCATCCCTAATTTTAGAAGCTAGTTCCGCCACCACAAATGATATTAGAAAAAAAGATCTAATGTCACGATCCAGTCCCAAAATACGTAGGAATAGGAATACGTAACATGCCAGCTACGCATTCGACCAGACTCTGGTCCGACTCGAATACGTATAAGCTGTAATATCATGGTCATTATCTACATAAAACAGTAAATATATCTATGTCTCAATCTACAATGAACAAAATACATCAAGAATGAGCTACATGTGCTAAAGTCGGACGTCCAGTAACACACAAACTCGAATAGACTAGAGAAAGAAATACGAGTCTATAAAAACTAGGCTATATCAGTAGATGAATCAACAATATGAATAAATAAATATATATCCAGTAGAAATGATATAAGTACCTGGTACCAATACCCGTATAACAAAGTAATACACATTAGCAACTCCAAGCAGACTCCACAACAATCTATGCTGCAAACTGGCAAGGGGCCAGTTCCTCAGAGGGACGTAACAAAATACAAGAAACAGCATGCCAATGTAACGGTAAAATAATAAGCAATGTGCTCAAGGGTATCTATCATAACCAGCTAAGTGAATGCAAGTAAGAACGTACTCATCCGCTAAACCACCAGATTTCATACATATACTAGGGGTACTAGTGATAGTAGTAATAATAGTAGTAGATACGTACAAGCCCCGTCAAGGTACCTGCAGTACTATAATACTAGTAGAGTTTGGTAGCCCAGTGGTATGGTAAGTTCTCCCCAACCCCATGTATCTCACGCCTCATGTCACGAAACGCAAGACAATCACTAACTATGTTGGGAGTCAATGTGTAAATAAACTCATGTCAACTATCTCAAGTCACGGATCCTAAATCCTGCCACAGAAGCCGGGAACCTCGAATGTCTTAAGTAAGGCTTCTGTACATGCAAGTCGTGTCCAGTGTCCTAAGGTATATCGTGCAAGAATTAACACGAATAAAGGAATACGATGACAATGCAATCTAACGATATCCAATTTTGCGTACGAAAGTCGGCACCCGAATACAATTCGGACGCTAAGTATCGCAACGGTCTTAGGGTCACAATAACATATATGCAAAGAACTAGAAATATAATATCAAAATCTAGTAATAACAATAAGCACAGGATACTGTAACAAAGGCAAGGTACACTTGTCTGGAACTCCAAGCTGATAATACAAAGAACCTGCTCTCGAATCCACGCTCGTGCGATCCCAAGAGCCTAAATATATAATATCATAAAATCAGTCACTATGATACGGTTCAATAAGCATGCACAAGAGTACAACTACTCTACGTCATTAATCATTAGACAATTATGGTCTAAATTAATCAAGGATACAACTTACACGATGTCATCAGTTATTTCGAGTCTAAAATAAGTAGGGGTGCTAACAAAGTAGGTTGGCTAAGGTTCACAAGTCAAGGACCAAGAAAGTGTGTAAACACCAAGCCTAAAAGTCACATAATATCATCAAGTCCTCATAAACATGGTTATAACGAAAGTTCATGTAGGTACTAGGTGTTCTCATACTAGGTTTCCATATACAACATATCATCAACCTTGGTATTCACTGAGTGTCAAACTATGTTAACCAACCTAGGATTAGTTTTGTCTATTAAAATATGCACATGAGCATTAACAATAGGTTAAGTTAGGGTCATCACAAATAATCACATACTTTATTTCTCAAGTATATCCATTTATCCAACTATATATAACTCTCGTTCTACTACAAAATGTCAAGTATACATAGACAAGTCAAATCTGAATTTATAATAAGATCATGGCATATACCTCATTCCTAACTTGCATTTGTCATGAAACATGTGTGCAAATACTACTACAACTAGTGCACAACCATAGCATGGCATCTTCTACATTCTAACATAGTGTTTATAAACAATAAAACTAGCTAGCACAAAACCTAGGCAAAGTGCACTACTAGTAGCACAATATTTAATCATGTCTCAACCATGAATTTATTTATATATAACACCCTAAACAAAACTTATATATTCTGAAATTTAGTGACAATTAGAGTAAAAATTATGTTTTTAAAGTGGTTTCTTAGGTTTTAGATCATGGCAAAGTGAATAGGTAAACAAGTGCACAAATAACATTCAAGTCTAGACATGAGAAGTAGTAAGTGTTCTTGGTATAATATCATAAAAATATGAATATAAAGTTGGTAAAATTTAATAGAGATGTGAATTACATGTAGAAAGGATTGAGTAGGTGGAGTTTGATCTCTTACCAAAGTGAAATGGGAAGACAAAAGAGGATTGTGCACTGCTTTAACAAATCTGTCCAGATTTGGACACTTCGGCTAGTAGCTGTTGTCCAGGGCTTCAAAATATTTCTTCAAGTACTTTGGGGCTTAAAGAGATTAGGGGAGAGGTATAGGATGAGGATAGGGTAGTTGTTGAAGGAGTTTTGATACTGAAAGTGGTGGCAACAAGGTGTTAAAGTGGTGCTATTGTTGGCGGGTTCAGCAGGGTGTCTTCGATTTGTAGGGCGTGTTTGAGGGAGTTGTGGGATGATTTGTGTGCTGATTTATAAAAGAAACTTGTTAAGTAGAGGTAATGGAAGGAGATTTGGGTGCTTTTGTGGTGGTTTGGGGTCTATAAAGGTGGTGGAATGGCCTGAGAAGAGGATATACTGAATTCGAATTCAGCCTGTACACCTATGAGAGAGGGCTATTTTGAGGAACTTAGAGTGAGTTTTGATGGATGGTTTGTGAAGAGAAAGTGATAAGTACAGGGAGAGTAAGAAAAATACAAAAAATTTGAGAAAGATACTTACTATGGAGGGAGATAGGGCCGGATTTGTGGGGGTGTTGCTGAATTCGGATTCAGCCTGGGTAGGGTTGGATAGATGGAGGTGTGGAGGAAGATGGAGAAGAAATTTGGAGATAGTTTGTGAAGAGAAAATATGAGAAAAAGAGTTAGGAAGAAGTTTTCTTTATGTGGTTTGAATGGGGGAAGTGAAGAGAGGGGGGGTTATGTCTTTGATGATGAGGAGTTACCAATGGGGTAAGGAAATATCACAAGTTATAACCCCTTCCCTTTCACATTCCACCATAATGATTTAATAAACCCAAGTCTGTCCAAAACTGAAATAATGTTTAATATGGATGGTCAAACCTAGCTTAGTCAACCTAGGTTAAGTGCAACTACTTCTAGTTGGGTCAGGTTCGGGTCGTTGCAGTTTAGTTTGACTAGGTTGGTCCTATTGACTAGAAAATAGGTCATTTGTGACTATTGAGGGTAGGTAACACATAGAGGTTCAATATAGTGGGACACATGTATCATGTGTGTCTTAGACCTAGTTTACATTATGATCATATTTTAGGTCGAAAGAATTGGTCGAAATTGGGTCTCCAATTTAAATTGGAATGGTCAACGGGTGCACTGTAGGTGCTAGAAATTGAGTTTTTGACCTAAATATTTTATATTAAAAATAGAGCACAAGGAGATGTGTTTGAGTGGGATATGATAATCATAAATTAAGGTAGGCTCGTCTAGATCATGCATATAAAATTTGTTTGAAGATTTTGGCTAATGTTGTGCTCCTAAAAATTAAAAATATGGAAAATATTTTTAAAGGATAGTTTTCTTTACTTAATCCTAATTAAAAATAAAAAAATCATTCTAAATATTATATTAAATTAAAATAACTAAATCTCTGGGTGAGGGAGTTTACAATCTATCCACCTTAGAAAATTTTTGTCATAATTCAAAATCAATCTCTCCAACCACAGCTCATCATATCTCTAAATATATAAACACATCTTGGTACTTACTCATACCTATTCTAAAAATCTTAAACTGTCATATACATACAGTTTAATCGTCTAAGGTTGTTGGTCCTCAAAACATATTCTTACCACCATGTACTATCTCATTATTGTTATCATACTAATCGTCATCTAGAAAAATTTACCACCTATAGGCCTAGGTTACACAATGATGCCGCAACACAAACTCAGTTTGAATCTTCCAATATCTACAAGAAAAATGATGCCATACCTTAACTCTTGAAGGAGTGCATGAGTTAGGCACTAAAATCTTACAAGCACAAAATCTTCAAGTCTACCTATGTAGTATCTAAATTCTTTATTCTACAACTAAGACTGATATTATTTCTTCATTCTTTCATTGGTACAACGTCATCAACCTATAGTATCCCCAATGAAATTCTCTAACATAACTTCTTATAATTGCTCTTAGCAGCAATAAGTCTAATCTAGTCAGTCAGTCATACATAGTCTAGAAGCTCAACTCAACAATTCCTACGAGAAAAACATATAATAAAATACGACATAAGTCCCTATTCAAATACGTAGTACAAAAAAAAAATATAAAAATTATATAATAAATATCTATTCAATCATTCTAAATATCCTAGATAAAAATATAACCAATACAATAAAGAGAATAAGATTTCTAAAATCTGAAAATCTATCGGCTATGGTAAATTGGAAATATGTTCTCATCACCTACTACTAAGGATAGGTCCAGCAAGCTCATACCCTATTAGTCAAAAATATAAATCTTTGGCCCTAATAAGTTTATGTATAAACCCATAATATTCAGCTATCATTCCTATAAGACTTCTATCTTCCATTTACACTTTTCTACCATGTGTAAATCTATAATCTAAGGGTCTTGTGATAATCCTCTACAGAATGACCAACATGTCAGTATATGATTCTGAACCTGTGTTTAATTTCTTGAAATTTGTATCACTTCGAGACTGATCAACAATTTTAACTCGCACTAAATTCTCAAAATTCTAAAAGTATTATAATTCATAAATACTAAAATTATTATCCCTCAAGTCCATATCACAATTTCTTCTCCTTGGATT
Source organism: Iris macrosiphon (assembly GCA_036927795.1). Lineage (NCBI taxonomy): Eukaryota > Viridiplantae > Streptophyta > Magnoliopsida > Asparagales > Iridaceae > Iris > Iris macrosiphon. The sequence continues at coordinate 6,741,034 of JAYESA010000009.1, forward strand.
ATGCGACCTTAATATATTTTTCTTATCATTTGTTTCCTACGCACCTTCATATCATTTTAGTATATTAATCTTGTTTTCAACTATAAGCTTCGTCAATCATGACCCAGTACTTTTCACTTCGTAATATAGATCTTCTAGGCAACTACCGAGTGATAAAATCTTCAGTCATTCCTAGATCCTTCTCTTAATTTAAAATGCTCAAGGTCATGTACTCCTCGTGAATCTCTTCTTGTTACCATTCTACCTTCTCCACCTTGAACCTGAGATTTCTCCTAGTTTATTGCATGTATACCCTTCATCCAAACTACATGGTTACCATCTTGTTACAACTTGCCATATATTATAGGCAATTCACTATATCTAACTCAAGACTATAACATCTATCAAAACTCTCATCATTTAACCTATTTGTCTATCACAAATACTAGCTTATCTATCCAAGTAATAACGGGTGGAACTCACTTGTTCAATTAACACTGACAACCCAAATTATCAAGTACATCTAATTTAATTTTGAAAGCTATACTTTAGTACTCGAGTTATCTAATTACTCAAACATTAGGTCTAGCAATATATATTTAGTCCAGACCTATAGTCATCAATAATTTAAGGGGTCATAAGATCTAGTTTTGATACTAAAAGTGACAAGATAACTAGAGATTTAATCACTATGGCCTGCTACATAAAGTTTCAATTTCTTAAGGTCATAATACACTACCAGAATAAGTTAAATTAGCGACGTATGTAGCAACATTTTGATGAAGTCGCCTTTAAGCTAGTCGCTGACCGAAAAAATGTCGTAAAACGTCGCTATAACGACGTTTTCTAGCGACGTAAATGCGTCGTTATATTAGCGACGTTTAGCGACGCAACGTTGTTAAATTAACGACGTATTGTGTGTCGTTATATGTCGCTAAGTTTTTTGTTTTTAGCGACGTTGTGCGACTCATTTAGCGACGTTATTTTGACCTGACAATACTGCCATGTCAGCAAATCAGCGACGATCAACGACATTTATAGCGACGTGTATAGCGACGTGTATAACGACTTTTATAGCGACGTTTTTAGCGACGTATATAAACGTCATTAAATGTCGCTAAAGATACAGTAAAAAAATATAAAAAAGAATATTGAATTATTTCTAAACCATTCTTCCTGAAGTTTATGAATTCACAATTTGTGCAAATATATCCGGAGCAACCCTCCGTTGAATTTGCTGGGTTCGCCGACCCCCTTCGGTTGAACACTCTACACCGGTAAATTAACATACATTTAATATTAATAATATAGTAAAATTTGAAGAAAACAAAATATTGTGATTACAAACCGAGTCAGGATAAAATCTCGTCGTAAAGAATACAACAAATATCCACACAACTGAGTCTGAAAGTCTCGTCGTAAAGAATACAAAAAATAAAGTCTGGAAGTCTCAAAAATAAAGAATATTCATAAATGACCAAATATCATAGGCCTGAAACACAAACAATCAATAAACTATCCTAACTAAGACTACTGCGGATCTGCAGGAGGATGATTATCGGCGCGCATTAGGGATAAGAACAGATCATACTGCTCCCGTGAAATCGATACCGATGTCGATGGAGAAGATAGTGATGTCGGTGGAGTCTGTGTCGATGAAGGCGCACCATGAGGACGTATCTGCTCTAACTCTGCTAGTCGATGGTTGTATGAATCCATGGTAGATAACAGCCTCATACTGTTATGAACCATTGAATCCTGCATCATCGTCAGCCTCTCACCCATGGACAGCTGTGATGCCTACAGCTTGCATCATGCTGCGCTCTGTCGACGCTCTAAGATCGGCTGTCATATCCCGGAGCTCCATGATGCTGCGCTCGAGCATATCAAATCGTGTGATGAGCCGTCTGCGGCTGGGACAGAGACTGCTCCTCCATCCTTCGCATCAACTCGTCACGGAGAGACGCAATCTGACGGTCAACGGTCTCCTGGACTCGGGCCGACGACTGCGAGGGCTGTGGGGAATGCGCACTTGCCATGGAGGTCCTAGATGACTGCGTCGCAACAAGGGCGTCATAGGATCCCGAACCGTAGCACGTACCCCTCTAGAGACCACCAGCGGCAGACACCCACAGCTCGTCCGTCGACGGAGCTGTGGAAGGCTGTGAGGAGTACCAGCCTCTCCCGCTGTAGGTGCACTAGCAGTCACCCGCTCACGCAGCCTAAGATACTTGGCCTAGAAAAGTTTGGATACTCGATAATTGCCTAAGTTATATTAAAATTAACATAAAATAAATTAATACTTACATAGGTCTGCGAGGCCCTCTCATCAATGTGATTCCCGCTCTTTCGATGGGTGGCCAGGAAGACGGTCACCATGTTTGTATCCTCACCTCTCTGTACCTGTTAAATATATATTATTTAGTACTAAAATTAAATATTTTATCCAACTACCATTTTATCGTACTTGCATTAAAATAATATATCTGAAATAATAAATATACTAAACTAGGGAAATATTTCATCATCGGAATCGAGCCACCACACCACTTTGCTGCCTTCTGCCTAGACGCCTTGGCCTTCTCAGACCTTTCCTTGTACCTCGGATCGTCGAATCTAGCCCTTATCGCAGTCCACTACTCAGGTGTGATCCAACCTTGGATCGGTTTTCCTGTGCGATCACATGCCTTCTAGTCATCCAGAGCATCACGGATCAGCTTGACGGCAACGGCAGGAAACATTTGCGCAAACCAGAACACCTCCCTCTCCTTTGGAGCATCAGAGTAGTTGATCCAAGGGCCACCATAGTTATACCTCAGAAAGTGGCCCAGGCATCTCTGTACCGACGAGGGACGATATCTATACAGAGATAATTATTTTTATCAAAAAAGTCAATATATGATGAATAAAGAAATATACGATATATATGGTGCAAAACCATCTAATTGACTTACTTCGTACCGTCGGCCCAAATCTTCGTCATCGTCTCGTCCGGAGGTGCGCATGGAGGATCTAGCTGATGTTGGGACGATGACGGCTCAACCTCCACCATATGCTCATATGTCTCCATCGTTCCGTCAGCAGGAGGAACACTGGACAAGGGAGTACTATCAGGCCTGGAACTACTCGTCCCAGGAGTGCTGCCACATAGCGTCGTCGCAGTCGGAGATGTGACTAGTCGATATACTGGAGTATTAGGTGCCGAGGTTCTAGAACCAACAGTAGGCAGTACCGGAGGAGCACTCTGTCTACCTCGGGACCTGTCGGACGCTCCACGTCGTCCTGTCATACCTAATAACAATATCTGATGAATAAAGAAATACACAAATATATAGTACATTCTACAGTCAAAATGTTATGTATATCTCACAGCATTAATAGAATTGCACAGTAAATAACTAGTGGTGTCACAAGTCTAAATGAATAGTACATTCTACACTCAAAATATAATACATATCTTCGTTAAAATAGTATATTCTACAGTCAAAATATAGTACATATCTCCGGGCAAAATATTTTATTTTCAATCATCTTCAGAAAATTTATCTTGTTCGCCTTCCTCGTCCTCCTCTTCCTCCTCATCTTCACTTTCATCTACTTCGACTTCGTCTTCCTCTTCGAATAATTCTACCTCTTCTACATTATTAGTCGTGTAATGAGTAACTTCCATTGAGTCCACATCTACAATATTTGTTACAAGAGGTAGCTCGTCCTCCTGATAAGCTATTTCGTTAACGTCAAAGGTATTTCTAGCTTTAGTCTTGCATACTGCCCACCAATCTGACCTCGATGTCCCCCATCTAGGATAAGTTATGAAGTACACGAGCTGAGCCTGACTTGATAGGACAAATGGTTCATAGCCTTGATATCTACGCTTGTAGTTTATATCCACAAGCCCGTGCTTGTCAATTTTCCAACCTTGATCTTGAATCGGATCGAACCATTCACACTTGAATAGCACGATCTTAGCAGGTTCTATGCCATAATTATATGTCAACTCTACAATCTCTCGTAAGATGCCAAAGAAATTATTGCCTGGATCAACGTCTTTGTAGTTCGAAGATTTGATACACAAACAACTGTTTTTCGTGGAATCAAGATCCAGAAAGCTGTCTATGATCGGAACATTTGTTGACTTGAACCTAAACCCATTCAGACAGTAACTTGGCCATATTTTGACGGCAGTAATTGGTCCCTTGGCTAGAGTTCTAATATATTCAGTCTCGGGTGTTATTAGACGATTGACCTAAATACCAAAGTAGCGATAGTAAGTTATTTATTGTGCAAGTGCATACATAAAAAGTAATTACCAAGCTCCTTACATATGCGCTCAACCAAGAAGAAAAATGGCGTCTCATTTCTTATTCTACTTCTTCGTCTGTTATGTAGGGTCTAACCGACCTCATCTCATCATTATATGTGCTGAAAAACAACGAAACAACCGTTGATTAGTAGCATAATAGTAGCTTATACTATTACATTGAGATGACGTAAACGTGGACGTATTAATTACTTACCCCTCTAGCTTCTTCACTTCATCCTCGTCGCAATTGAGTAATATATACAACTGAGCAGCCCTTAGCTCGTCGTCATTCAAATATCTCTTCTTTATTTTTCCCGAAGGCTTTCCGGACGCATTGAATACTTTCAGTATTGCATCATTAGATTCCTAACAAAAAAAAAATAAAGTTCAATCACCAAAATGACAACCACTATATTTTTCAGACACCATTTGGATAATTAACTGGTTCCTATTATGTGAATGTATTTGAAAACATGGGTGAGATAAAAAAATTAAAGGTTGGGGTACATCCATAGCCCAAAGTGGAGATGGACGTACCATAGTTAACCTAAAATAATCGAATCGGGTTATCGGGTTTACAATTTGCATCCCAACCTAAACCTCAAAATCAAAAGAGAAGGGGGAGAGAAAATCCATGTCCGACTGAAAATGGCGGCTTCTTCTTCTTTCTCTAAAGCCCTAAAGAAGCAACAGTGGAGATGGTCATACCATATTTAACCTAAAATAATCGGATCGGGTTATCGGATTTACAATTTGCATCACAACCTAAACCTCAAAATCAAAAGAGAAGGGGGAGAGAAAATGTCACACTGAAAATGACGGCTTTTTCTTCTTTCTCTAAAGCTCTAAAGAAGCAGCAATGGAGATGGTCGTACCATATTTAACCTAAAATAATCGGATCGGGTTATCGGGTTTACAATTTGCATCCTAACCTAAACCTCAAAATCGAAAGAGAAGGGGGAGAGAAAATGTCACACTGAAAATGACGACTTTTTCTTCTTTCTCTAAAGCTCTAAAGAAGCAGCAATAGAGATGGTCGTACCATATTTAACCTAAAATAATCGGATCGGGTTATCGGGTTTACAATTTGTATCCAAACCTAAACCTCAAAATCAAAAGAGAAGGGGGAGAGAAAATCCGTGTCCGACTGAAAATGGCGGCTTCTTCTTCTTTCTCTAAAGCCCTAAAGAAGCAGCAACAGAGTCTTCTCCTCTTCCATTCCCGAAATCAAACAGCTCTCGTCCCCATATCCCCTTTATCCACCGCCGACGCCACCGCCACCGCCACCGCCACCACCGTCGCCGCTTCTGCAGCAGCATCTCAAGATCAAGGTTCCTTCACTCTCTCTCTCTCTCTCTAGAATTTCTCATTAGTCACTCTCTCTCTAGAGTTTCTCATCATTCTCTCTCTCTCTCTCTCTCTCTCTGATTGTAGGGAATCAAAGGGGAAGATGGTCGAGATTCCTTCTCTTCCTCCCCGGCGCCATCACCTTCGGCCTCGGCACCTGGCAGATTCTCCGACGCCAAGACAAGGTCCCCTCTCTTTCTGCTCGCCACACTAATATTTGATGTTTTTTTTTTTTTACATTTCTACCAATGATTGATCCAATCGAATTGTGGGTATCGATTTTTTTTTTTTTTTTGGCATTTTGATGTAACAATATGTTCCGACAATTTCATGTGAATCACAACATTATGATTTGATATTTCATTTTTAACCAAGTATTGAACGATCGAGTTGTGGGTATCAACCAAATGACATTTTGATGTGAATACACGAGTCTTGACTTTGGAAACCATCTAGTCGAGCTAAAATCTCATGATGCCCCACTGAACAATTTCATATGAATCAGCACATTGTGACTCAATTTGAGAATTTATACCAATTCTGATTGATCGAACTGTGTGTATGAAACAAAGTGGCATTTTGATGTGAATGCACAAATTTTGACTTTGGAAATCGAGATGGAATCTCTTACGCTATTTTTAATCGAAGATTTTCTACCAATTATTGTTGTTACGGATTACAGAAAATCGTACAAAATGTAAATACAACTTGAAGATTACATCAAGCAACTCGGAATAAAAAAGATTATAAACTAATGAAAATACTTTGAAAGATGCCACCAAGTTGCCAAAAAAAATGTGACAGAAGAAAGAAAGCTTGTTGGGGTGATGACGATCACTGCTGCTCAAAACAAGATTCGACTATTCTTCGTCGATCTGCTTACAGGAACCAGCAAGTTCAAGGAGTTGAACTTCTGGAACGCTCCTTTGTCACTCTCGGAAGTTGGACAACACTCGAACATGGCTTAATGACTACTGTTGCTAACTCTCCTCTTGTTGTAAAAATTTTCTTTTTAAGTGCAAAAATCCGAGAGAATATATAGGGGAGCCAAGCCCGCCTAACATCCATAACCACCCATGATAGTAGTTGGCACTTGGCAGGTGTCAAGGGAATAACTCTCCATTAAGGGAATAATTTTCCATTAAGTGGACGGTTGCAACAATAACTCCCCCACTAAGTTGGCGGTTATAATAGTAACTTCCTACTAAGTTGGCAGTTATATCAGTAACCACACCAACTAAGAGCAACCAACAACCAAAATAATAGACTAGCAGAATTGCATGGACTCGCAGAACTGGCAACTCGCAGAACTTGCGTATGCTCGCAGAATTGGCAGCTCGCAGAATCTGGAGAGCTCGCAGAACTGTGCAAACTCACAAAAATTGCGCAGTCTAGCAGAAACTGGCAGCTCGTAGAGCCGCACAAACTCGCAGAATGCACGCAAAAACGAACAAAAGCGCCATGTGAAATGCAAAATTCGTCATCGAAGAGCCACTTTGTGCCCTTCACCCATGTCCGAGTCGTTAGGCCCCTTCCTAAGGAAAATTTTCAAGTAATGGATGACAAAATCCAATTGTTTCTTGGAGGATTTGAACTTTGTCCTCTAGTAAAGCACCCCATCATACCAACCACATGGGCTACAACTCCCCATGTGTACAAAAAAATAAAAGATGAATCTTGTATTGAAATACACACTTAGGGTTGTATGACCACTTTCTAGAGAGTACTTTGAAATAAACCCCAACAATTATTTCGCATAGTGGGTATCAAAAGATAAAACCAAAAAAATGATATTTTGATGTGATTGCACAAAGATTGACTTTTGAAACTATCTACTATATATAGGAATTTCTTATTCTACTTGCTGATTTCACTCTAACTGTGCTCATGAACTTCAATGTAGATAGAGATGTTGGAATACAGGAGGAAGAGATTGGAAAAGGAACCCATTAAGTGGAATGAGGTATCATCTCCGTATAACAACATGGATTCCTTGGAGTTCAGGAAGATCCTTTTCGAGGGGGATTTTGATGAGGGGAAGTCCATCTATGTTGGCCCTCGTTCTAGAAGCATCTCTGGAGTGACGGAAAATGGATATTATCTCATCACTCCTTTGATTCCAAGAAGAAGTGATACTGACAGGTATTCCCTCGTAGCTACTATTAGTACATATCATGTAAGCTGTAGACAGCATTTTATAGGAAAATATGGTAGCTTTTATTGTCTTTTACACCTCCTATCTTCTGATGGTTAATTATTTCTATATTGTTCTGTGTAATTTTTTGAAGCTATGAATAGAATGAATAGAGATCAGTTATAAAACTACGTATCTAATAATTCAGTTAAAATGGGGGAAAAAAAAGAAATCTGGGCAAAAGGTGGCAAAATGTAAGTTGATACACTGTTGATTCAACATTAATTAGAAGAAAATAATACACCACTTGGGGGTTGAAAGATCCAACCTTGCCATGAGATAGCTCATACGGACATAAACTTAACATTGTAATATCAAAAAGATAAAAAAAAACACCTTGGTGTTTGCTTATTTATTCATTGAACTATATTTGTTGATAGTTTACCTTCTCATTCAAAACCTTCATTCAGAAATTGCTTATATCAAGAACTGAATAACTCCGTATGACCTCCTTTTCTTGGTTATCGTTCAATATGTTGAGAATTTGGTGCTCCTCATTCAAATTTCTAATCAACAAATTGCTCATTTATGAATTTAGTTAGTGAATCCCTATGATGTAGTCTTACATTATTATAATAAGTTTTAAGAATGCGTATGTGCACTCTTCTCTATCATGTTTACTCTAGTGTCGGGAAAGATGGAGGTGCAAGGTGAAGTAGGAAGCTAAGTCAGGTGTATGCCTTGAGTGTAGCGCCCCGTTCCTCCTATTCGGGGAGCGCGGCTAAGAAATACTTGGTATCGTTCGATCGGAACAGATTGAATCAAGATCATTTCCTCGTTATGGGTTGGTTTCTTCGGAATCAGGTCCCACATTCAACGGATCGTGCCTCAAGGAAGGACTCGGCGGCAGTCGAGAGGGGCCTTTCCGTTGCGCTGATTTCTTTGTTCTTTTTCGATGCCGCTTGGTTGCTTTCTTGTTGGTTTTGTACCTTGCATTATCTTGAATTGTTTCGATGTATTTTATTGTCTTCGTTCTTTAGATTTCACATTTCGTATCGAACCATTGGAGACCGAAGCATGAGATATTGATCATCTGTTGGTGCGTGCAGGTGATCGTGTAGGCGACGCGCAAGCGGAGTCTTGAAGATCTTCCTTTTCTCTCTTTTCCGAATCACCAACTTGTAAATGTCTTTACTTCGATTAGCGCCTTTCTTCCAAGTCTTCATTCCTAATAAATTGACTCGTTTGTGCATCCCGATCAACGATACCAAAAGAATAAAATTGAGTCATGATAAAAGAAGAAGTAGACTTGAAATACTTATAATGCTTGTCACACAAAATTTTCAACGGTCACATTGTTGCGTGCTTGTCCGCTATACATGCAACTATTTTATGTTCAGTTGTAGTTAGAACTTATTCATCTATAACTGTTCAATGTGTGGTACATAACTTGTGAATTGTTCATATCAACTAGTAGACTATGCCATCGCACTGTGCTAAAGTAGTTCTGTTCATGTTGATGTCTTGAAATGCTTCGTATGTTAACTTAGTGTTTAGATCGTCAATGGTCATGGACAACTTGTGCACAAGGTGGATGGTTCCTGCGAACTGTTGCCGGGGCACCGGGACCGATTCCTCCCGGGCGGAACAACAGTTAGTCGTGCTAGCAACTTAGCACGGGTGAGGCGGGAGTTTGTAGCGGGGCTCGCTACCTACGCTGCAAGCATCGCCGTCTACCCAGACTATATAGTCCATGACGGCTAGTCAAGACAGTGATCTTTATGTATATTTAAACTGTGCAGACTAACTATGTCTTCGTGGCAGGAAAGGTCATGATAAGTTTTGTACAGGTGGTTCAGACGATACATGTAAAGTCACCGAACGGTGGCACATTTTGTTATGTCATTCCCTTCTATCGTATATAAAGAATTGAACTGAGGCAAGATAGAAAGATCACATAATAATAATGTTGCATGTTCACATGAATAAAATGTCGATTTTGGTATGTTGCGTTAGCTCGCCCTCACCGGTACTTTTCGAAGTACTGACCCTCGTTGCAACAGTTTCCCTGAGCCGAGGCGATGCGGCGAGGAGCTGAAGCTTCCCCCAACCCTCCACTGATCCGGCGCGTTCGTGTTTTGTGACTTTTGGAGCTCAAGTACATAATCACAAGGAGCCCGCACATATCTTTTGAAGCTCCTAGGCGATGGTGCTAACTCGCACCTAAGGTGGTTTTGCGTATTTTGAAATATTAGTAAGGATGTAATGTATGGATCGGCTATCTTATTTTGCGTCCAAGTTGTAAGCATGTGCGGCGTTCCTATTACTTTTGGGTCAAGAGTCTGTAACCAGATGTTCATTATCAAATAAAAGAACTTTTCTATATCTCAATGTGTGATATCTTATTTGCGTACTCTGTTGCATGTGTTCTAAAGTATATCATTATGCCTAGGCCTTGTGCACGCGCGCCTTACGCATGCACGGCATCACGCCCGGGAAACGATTATCGATTTAGCGAAAATCGGGACGTGACATTGAGAGGCCATAAACCATACCATAATGATATTTTCCTTTTTAACTTGTTTAAGGCATGAATATCATACATACTGCAAGAAATGAAAGATTAAAGCTGGAAAGTTAAGATAAAATAAAGATTTCCAGATTGCATGATGCAAAAACATCCAACTAGGGGTTAAGCTCTCTTTATGGAATTAGAAAAATGAGAGGAGCATTGACACAGATCAAAAAGTGAGAGAACAGATAAGCAAAGGTGGGAGCAACAATCATAGTGACAGAGGGAAAGATTGTAGTTACCTCTCAATTGCATGGGAGCTGAGATGACTTTTACAATAGGCTGGTGGTTCATGATAGAATATCTATAACCATAGCTTTAGAGTTTGATAAGAATTTACAGGCTAAGGCATGACAAGAGACATGTTCTTTTGGAATGCCTCTACCTACCCAGAGTGTGCTTCCTATACTGAGTTGCCTTTTATATGCTCCTCAAAGAATCACATTTTCAAAAGGTTTGAGACTGCTTCAAAATGGACTCTTTTTAAAGCATTGCCTCTATAGCCTAACTGATTATGTATTGGGTCTAAAAATATTGATAGCTCTTGCTTTTGATCTATATCAAAATATTAAGCCACATAGTTGGTACATCTTTATAGATAGTCAAGGCTTAAGAAAGTGTATCATAGGCACATAGTAGTTTAGGGGTGTTCATGGCAGAAATTGGATTGCGGACGCGTGGCAAATGTCTTCGACCCTTGTTATAGAACGTTAATATTTCATGTATTAAATAATCCATGGGCTATATGATCTTTGCTTGCGACATTTCTAACTATTCGGTTGGCTGGATATGTAATTCTAAAAGAAGATTGAGTGCAGGGTCAACACCCATGCCCGTTGGAGTTGCCGTATTTAAGCTCTCCAGGTGGCGACCTACGTCCAAACTTGTGTGTGATAGGGACAATTAGAATCAAATCAAGCGAATACGAATAATAAGTTTTGCACTTTTTATATTCGTTGAAACTAGTATTTGTGTAGGCTTATTTACTAGAAATGGGATACAAGTAATGAATTTCGGACCTCCCACAAAACACCTTCCTAACGCTTCCTTACTTCCTATGGTCATTGCGGAGTGGGCTCCCTACCTCTTGCTTGAGATCTCAATTCCAGCTACAGTTTCATTAGTGCATGTTGAAGAATGAGCCGGCGACTTATAGGCAGTGGCTGGGTTAAGGGAACCCACCATAGCCGTAGTTTGAAGAAAATTTTAGGTTATTTATGTTCATGCAAGATTTGGTACTGGTCACTTCGGAACTCTTTTGCGGTTTCACCGGTGAGCTTTACAAAGTTCCCATCAAAATTTTGCTACTCTCCACCTATCAATCCGTCTCTTTCACGCATATTTATTCGAATCTTTTCCCATCCGTTGCTTTCCCATTTCCCCCCATTAGACTTGTTTATATTTTGACATTAATCATTGCATCCCAAGCATCCACTTTATTTTGGTTGTTAGGACCTAATAGTCAGGAATGTGACTTTTTATGTAAAAGGGGAATTTTTTTTCCTAAATGACCACTTTCCAGATTCTTATGGAAAGGTTTCGGCCCCGGGATGGAGACATTTAAGTTGGAGTGAAGGTGAACTTAGTTTGTGATGGCCAATTGGCTCCTGAACTTGTAATTCGTTGGAGAAATTATTCAATGAGTCAGGTTTATCGTACATTTTTATTCTGCTCCACTTGAAGGCATAGAAATAAATGTATGTAGTGGCATGCCATCAAGTGGAGGAGAATGAATATGCACGATAAGCCTGACTTAGTGAATAATTTCTCTTTCGTAAGAGCTTTCTTTAGTGAATAATTTCTCTTTTGTAAGAGCTTACTTTAGCGATATCAGAAAAAAAAAAATTGTCCGCTACCTAACACTATTTTTCTCTTTGAAGCACCTTGTGGAACTCCTTTCTATTCACTCTTTTCTAAGACTGGATTCACACTCGCTATATTGAAAGGCATTTCTTACCAACAACAGAGGAGTTCCTTTAATTCTAGGAATTTTTCTAGAACATTTTTCTCTTGAATATCATTTTAAAAAGTTTCGGATTGCCTAGTATTCCATATGAACTCGATGAGAAATCAGTCTCAATCGAACCAAACTCTCGAACCCGTACAGAAGTTGAACATAGTATTTTAGGGGTGTTCATGGCAGTAATTGGATGGCAGGCACATGGCAAATGTCTTCAATCCCTGTTGTAGAACGTTAGTATTTTGTGTATTAAATAATTCATGCATGCTAGTTCTAAATGGATTATGAATGAAACTTCAAAGTTTCCAATCTTCAGATAACTGAGAAACATAACTAATTCTCTTCAATATTTTGGAATGATGATGTGAAAAATCCATATTCTTAAGACATGTCAACTCTTTTCATGTTAGAATGTGTGTGCATCGTAATCTTTATCCATGTAAGGTATATTCTTAGGACGCACTATACAGGCAGCAGTGGTCACCACCAAAGAGGATCCCGTACTGCCACAATGGCGGACTTAAGCTCAAATGCCATTGAAACCGGTCAAGTTTAGTGTGATGGCTAGGAGTTGGACTAATATGGTGGCAGCCTCGGCTGCTATAGCTTCTGCTGTTAGAAGAATGGAGATATCTTGTGATTAATGTCTGGCTAAGTGGTATTTTCAGTATGTAGATAGTGACAACTATGATTTTAACTATATTGCCTGCAATCAAATGTATCATGGGCTTAGGAACATCTTACAACTATGTTGGCCAAGTATGATCATCGTGACTCTTTCTCCTGTCAGAATGGTGGTAGCTGCAGACGAATTGACAAAGTTCTCGACTGGGTACCAATATGTGACGTCAATCCTTTATATTCCTAGCTGATGTAGCTATGACAAGAGTGGGCCTTGTCACAAAACCCATTCTGTTCAGCAGGTAGGTAGGTTTACTTTGTTGGCCATATAGTTTAAGCTCATACAACCAAATTCCGCAACCCATACGTTTAATGTTTCTGAGATCCATTTTGGCAATCCCTTCTAATGATATCTCAAGGAGTGAATTTAGATCTCATTGAACTTCTATCTTCCAGGCAACTGTTTGACTATATATGACAGCTGCAGACGATGGAAGAAATTCTGATGCTAAAGTAGTAAAATCTCTATCCTAGAAGCTGGAAGTAATAGGAACTGGGAGTACAAAGGCATGTTGATACAATTATAGTATATTTGAAATCATATTAGAAGCTATTCAAACTAAGTGATTGCTTTGGCGAACAAAATGAACAATTATTCATAAGTAACTATAGATACATCCAGAATGTCATTTATTTGGGTTAAGATAAAAGTCACTACATAAAATAATGTTAGTAAAAAGGGCGTCCCGGTGCCACGAGGCTTCCGCTTACGCAGGGTCTGCGGAAGGTCATTATATATGCATCCTTACCCCATATATATGAAAAGGTTGTTTCCATGACATGAACCTGCAGGATGTAAACAACAACCCTTACCGTCCCTTTCCGTCGCATGGTGCGACGCCCTCATAGATTAAATTATGTTAGTCTTAAGTGCAATATCAAGCAATGAAGTGGTTTGATTGACCAAGCAAGCTTCCACAGGAGTGTCTCATAGCAGAAGTTTTCATCTACATCCTCATTTACCTTATTGACTTGGGATGCTCAAATCACTCACCTTTACCTCAAGCTTGTTATGCACCTCGGATTGACAACCTTAAGCTTGGTTTTCCATCTCTAGTAAAAGGATAATGCGAGCAAGTGTACCCCACACGTAATGCTCTAAAAAGAGTGACACTGCCCCTCTTATCTTCATTTGTAATTTCTCTGTCTCATGTTATACATTGGCCAATAACATTTTCACTTGGTTATGTTTGAAATTACTATTTATATCCTTACAAGTGATCCTCACATGCTCTAGCTAGATACCTGATGAGAAATACAATTGATTTTAAGATGTGGCTTATTCTTCATGGCTGAGTCTAATTTCAATAGTACTTTCTAAGTTGAAGTAATCTATCAAACATGCTAATTTTTAATATCCTGCATAGCTGTGATACCTTTTAAAATGCTGGATTTTTAGCCACATATCAACTTCTTGAGAATCATCTGTCAGTTTGCAGCTACCTGTCCTCGTAAACAGAGGATGGGTTCCTCGTAGTTGGCGGAATAAGTCTCTAGGTGACTCACACGACGTCGAAGAGCCTATTAATCCAAAGACAGAAGGTGTTCGACCGAACGAGGGAAATGTCTGGTGGAAGTTTTGGTCTAAAAATCCAACTGTTTCTGCTGTAAGTTGTCTCTTGAACTTGATGCCTATATTTTGCTCATGAATCATATTTGTGAGGTGTATAGTTAAATGTGGACAGTTGACCAGTAGGTTCCATTTTTATGAAGCAGAATTTTCATTTATAATTTATCAATAGAAGATTTTTGATTTCTACCAGCGTTTGAACTTGATAATTCATTTCTAATCAGGAAATTCCTTTAATGTTAGTTTGGTTATTACGTTACCCCCATACCCTTAATCTTTAATGATTTCTGTCCAAAATAGGCACGTGAACCTCACGTGGCCTAACTTTAGGACGAAAATACCCTTTTATTTCACGAACATTATTCCTCCTTTCTTCTCTGCCTGACTTGTCCAATCAAATCCTCAATCTTATTCTACTCTCCTCCTCCGAAACCCTATTTTCTTCTTGAAGTACTCCATCTTTGTCACTTTTCATGTTTTTCTGAAATTTGTTGTACACAATGGAGAAGTATTCTCTATGAAGGTCCACCCTAACTCAATATAACTTCATATTTCTTTGTGTGAAAAAAAAAGTATCAAAATTATTGTATTAAGATTCATTTTCTATCTCAATGTTCATCAATTTTAATAAAATGTATTCACATATGCATGCAAATGACTTCAATTCTTGTATATTTTTTGAGATATCATATTTTTATGTAATTTTACTGCAAATGGAATTCAAGTCTCAAACACTAACATAATTCTCAATTACTGGAGTTCATGAGTGAAATATATCAATTCTCATTACGTATGCATGAATAAATTGCATTAAATTCTCAATTCATTGAGTACAAATTGAATTTCATTCAATCTCATACATGCACATGGAGAAGTTACTTCCAATTCTTCTTCCATTGAGTACATTACATAAGTGGAAAAAATGGAGGAACCCTAAATTTATTTATTATTTAGTTGCAAACCATGGAAAAAATTCAATACATGAGGGAGAAATGTTCATTAAACAATTCAGCAAATTCAGAACACTATTTCTTCGATAATTTTTAGAGAAATTCCAAAGAACATTTTTCTTTCATGAAAAGTCTAGATAATAACTGTAACGACCTGTTCCGCTCAAGCGAACTGCCAATTCAAACGGCAAAAGTGCAACGACCCGACCCGCTTTGCTAGCGAGAATCGTTTGAGGCAAATGATTTCCCGATTTGGTCCTTCAAGAGTTCCGGCTTAGGTTTTCAGAGGCTCGCTCGGAGTATCGCTCGACCGAGGCGAATTATCGCTAAGGTGGGTGGCTACGATGAACTTGTCTTTGCTTAGCCAGCACACTTAAAATATGGACGATACATGCTAGTCGCTAGGTGAATCACCCCCTGCATGCTAATAAAGAATACAACGCACCTAGCTAAGGGAATAATCCCAACTTGTAATGACTTGTAATGCTTGTGTTAGAACATGGAAATGAAACTTTGCTTATAAATAGACCCTTGCATGCTACATTTGCCTTGTGCAACTAGACCCTGCTATGCCTCGAGTAGATCGTTACTTATACTCTTCGTAGTGCACTGTTCACTCGATTACACTGCACGTCCCTAGAGTATGTCGCTCGGTATGTCCCTTTACGGTTTTACTCCTCGTTTTACCTTAGACCCGTGACAAACATAAATGCTTATGTTCAATATAAATGTATGCTTGCCTGCTTATATGTTAAATTGTACTTGTGGCCTCGTTTCAATGCTTGTCACATAATATATGCCACAAACAAGTAACACTATCGCGTATTGTGCATGCATCGAGTTAACCAGAAGACTATCAAATAGCTTTTCTGTGCAAAATGAACCTGCAAGTATCCGGGACCGTTAGGTCGCCAAGGCAGTCCCCGAATCAGGGGAATGCATCAAGGCAAGTTGAACACTGAACGAGAATCATGTCAAGTTTACATCTGAATGAGAATCATGTCAAGTTTACATCTGAATGAGAATTATGTCAAGCAAATCACAGCTCGCGGAGCAAATGCTCGTTCAGAACATGAATCATGGATTATCATGTCAAGTTATGTGAATTTGGAAGACCCAAGACTACATATCGCGGACAACTTGTTAACAAGGGGATACCTCCGTCATCTGCGTTCCGAGACTATAAATCGGTCCTTTATGGCTATGCCAGCGACAATTGTTCATATAGATAAGTCATCCTCGCTTAGCGGCTATCCGCGTGCGAGTCATTGCATTGCATCGAGAATATCTGAAACACCTGAACGATCATGAATTTAACACACTTGTATACATATGGAGCACTTGAACATCTTCTGCAACACACACCTGATAATTCGTGTAATCGTGCACCCGAAACATAACCTTGATCACGACACTTGTGTTTGAATGTGCTATTGCCCTGGATTCATTATATATATACTCGTGCTTGAATTAACTTGGTTTGCCTTGGACAGGGAAGAAAAAATGGTAAGTTGGTAAGTTTTGCCGTGTTTCCTCTTATATCGCACGACGCACTGCCACACGAGTTAGGCTATTCATCATTGTCATGAAACTGATCATAAGGCAAGATTAGAAAGATAACTTAATAGATGGTGCACGGAACCCTTATAACATGTTTGGATTTGTCGAGCGGGCGAGAATCCTTCCCACCAGTGCATTCATGTACTGATAACCCACCAGATTGCTTGCAGGGTACGAGAGAACCTCGTTCAGTGCGGATGCCTCCTTCGTGCGTGCTGAGGCGTGGAGTTCACTCTGAAGCCTTGGAACGTTGCGCCCGGGACTGAAGCACATATAGAAGACATAATGTTGGAACATCGCCTATGAATCATTCCACAAATGTAGCCATTTGGCACGCTTTTACTGTTTCAAAGAGAGGCTTGAGCGACTTGTAATCTCGGCCTAGCGCCGCCTGTAACACTTGTTCAATATCAATAAAGAGTTTGTTTTACTTCTACTTGTGTTATTCAATGCTTCCGCTATTGACGACTCTGTGAACTGTTACCAATCGCCTATGCGTTTATTATTCCGCTGCACTCGGACAATCTGTGCGACTCTGTGGCTTAAACCTCTTACCGCCTGTTCATATTAATGCCTTGCACGGGCGCGGCTTACGCTCGTGCGGCATCATGCCCAGATGGATCAAACGATCGTCCCGCGGGAGCGCTGGCGCGGTGATTCGCGCCTATCGGGGACGACCGATTGTCTGCGGGAGATCGGGGCGTGACAATAACTCTTTTTCATGTAAGACTATAACACTCCTTCATGTGTAACCGTTGAAGCCCGATTTCTAGATAAATATAAAAAGGATTGAGCATTCAAAGAAGAAAATTAAATTTTCATTAAACCTCGCGTGACCTAACTTTAGGACAAAAATACCCCTCTTATTTCACAAATGTTATTTTTCCTCTCTTCTCCACCTGACTTGTCTACTCAAATCCTACATCTTATTCTACTCTCCCGAGAACCCTATTTTCTTCTTGAAGTGCTCCATATTTCTCACTTTTCATGTTTTTCTAAAATTTGTTATACACAATGGAGAAGTATTCTCTATGATGGTCTACCCTAACTCAATAAAACTTCATATTTCTTTGCATGAACAAGAAAGTGTATCAAAATTATTGTATTGAAGATTCATTTTCTATCTCAATGTACTGCAATTTTGATAATAAGTATTCACATATGCATACAAATGACTTCAATTCTTTTATATTTTTTGAGATATCATATTTTTTTTATGTAATTTTATTGCAAATGGAATTCAATTCTCAAACACTTACACAATTCTCAATTAATGGAGTTCATTAGTGGAATATATCAATTCTCAACATATGCATGAATAAATTGCATTAAATTCTCAATTCATTGATTACAAATTGGATTTCATTCAATTCTTATACATATACATGGAGAAGTTACTTCCAATTCTTCTTCCATTGAGTACATTACATAAGTGGAAAAATTGAAGGAGGAACCCTAGATTTATTTATTTTTTACTTGCAACCCCTAGAAAAAATTTCAATACATGAACTATTCATTAAACAATTCAGCAAATTCAGAACACTATTTCTTCAATAATTTTTAGAGAAATTCCAAAGAACACTTTTCTTTCATGAAAAATTCTAGATAACCCTTTTCCATGTAGACTATAACACTCCTTCGTGTATAACAGTTCAAGCCCATTTTCTAGATAACTATGTTGTATTAAGCGTGAGGCGAGACGAGGCGACGAGGTTGTTACCTCGCTTAAGGGCGCTTAAGCGTCGCTTAGTTAGCGCCTCACTTTTTCTTTTTCTTTTTTTGCTCCTACATGTAAAATACTCTATACACATAAATTTCAATATTTTTTCATACAATCCTACTAGTATAGGCATGAATAACAATACCAATTATCAATCAAGCAAAGTAACAATATAAATACTAGAATCAAAATGCAAATTACAAGTCACACAATGCATACATACTACATAGTCATCAAAATACCATCAAACATAAAAACTAAGTCTCTAAAGTTCCTACTTCAAGTTTCCTAATGTCACGACCCGCACCCAGTGTAAGGATACGAGTACGTTGGTACTTCCAGCCTACGCCGCAACATCGGCGGTAGAACGTCGTCTAGGTTAACAATACTATCTAAACATCTCACACAATATATATATATAAGGACGGGATATTGCACCAAATTATTACACCAAACAATCTCAACCACACATTTATTTCAATCATGTGGTTATAAATCATTCCATAAAATAGGTGCCACGTCAACATGCTTTATAACCACAAAATGTGTGGTTGAGATTGCTTGGTGCAATAATTATTGCAATAACCCTTGGTACAATATATATATATATATATAATGTACCTGTCAAGATATTTCAACTCCAAATGGAGGACAATATGATAATCAATACACAGTCACAATAAAGTTAGAGGAAGATGTAGCACGATATGGAATAAAAGAAATGAATCACATAGTTACAATACAAACCAACCAAGTCTAATAGTCTAACCACAACAAAATAGTCTCCAATATAATATACATGCCAAAATGTCTAACTGAGAACATATCAAGTACAATAGTCTCTATTTATTTACAACTAACTGATCATCTCCCTCAACCGGTATTGGCTCCTCCTGAGTCATCGTCTCCAACTCTACACCCACTATGTCCTGAGGTCCATAGTGTGTAGGATATCAGTCATCTAAATCATCTGAAAAATATATCCAGTCAGGATTGGAGCGAAGCACACCTCTAACAACAATTCCAAATAAATGATAAAGACTATGAAACAGTAAATAGTAAGGAATACATAATATGAAATAAAAGCAGGGAACAGAGATAGGAACTGGTAAATAGAAATACAGAATGTAAATAAGCAGGTAATGAAATGCCATATACAGGAAAATAAGAATAAGAAACTACACTAAGTGTGTGAGTACTAGCTTCGACATGTGATCGGCTTGGGAACATGAACATGAATCATGGCCTGGTTAATCATACGTGAAGTGTATGATTAACACTAACATGGTACTTGTACATGAATACTTGTACACGGTGGGTATGATCACATATCTAACTAACACTTCCCAACCCCGACTGGTATAGTGGATCCAACCATGACACGCTACGACACAAGATTCTATGAGAAGGGAGCTAATCTTCTCATGAATCAGTGTCTATACATATACAAGATAACATGACATGTCCAAGGTCCAACATGAAATAACATCTCATGACAGGATCCTGAATATACCAATCCGTGTAACATCGTGTCAGGAATCATGTATAACTACACTAGATACATGTAACATAGAAGCTACCATATATCAGAAACTATCAGAGAATGTACTCGCCTCTGGTCCTGAACAAATGATGTAACTCGGTGTCCAAGCTGATATCACACAGACCTATATATGAATTATCATGTCAAAATAATGTTTTGGAACTATAAACATGCTATACTAACTCAAATATAGGTCTCAAATCCTTTCTAGATCAATCTAGGTCAATATTAAGTCAAACTAGTCAAACTTAGGTCATACTAGGTCAAACTAGCCATTTCTAGGTTGTACTAACCTATATCCAAGTTTCTAGGTTGGTATCTTGAGGATACAAGTCATACTAGTTAAAACTATGTATTAGGATATTATGTTATAAATTATCAATATCTATCACTAATATACATATACTAATTAATATAATATCAATATCATATATATATATAAGTTATACAACTATATGCAATATACCTTAGTATCAACTACAACTAACATCTATACTTATACTAGTACCTAGACATCAATACCCTCACTTTGGTATTACCTCGTCTATTTACCCAGACCATACCTGCATTTGTGCAATTGCACAATGGCATTGAATGCCTGCAACAGAACCCCAAACCTGCTCCTAACACCTATCCTAAGCTTACCCCCACCTTGTTAACCGATACTCCATATATATTCACATCTAATGCTACACGATTACCCACTTAATATGTATGCACAAATACATATCCTACACATGTAAGAGCACTGTTGTGCTTGTGCACAACAGGCCTCAAACACCACTGCCTGGGTCTGAAACCCCTTACCTGATAGGACCCGATACTACAGACTTCAAGCTATAGTTGTTGCTACTGCTTGTACACTGTCAACCGGACAGTTCCCTTACACGACCACATCAACCCCATCAACACAGCCATCATACCAACAACAGTTCAACAACCACCACCATAACACCAACCACATCAACAACATGTTGCATGCTATTGCTGCTGTGCACAGACCCAACACCCCCATGACTGAATGCTCACTCACACTCTAACTCAAAGTGCTGCTGCTACCCACTGCTATAACCCAAGTAACACTCTAAAGACCCACACATATACACTAACATTAACTATTATATATATATATATATATATATATACCCATATACACTTGAATAGATAATTTGTTAAACACTTGGTGCTCGAACATGTGAGACACATCACATCCCTTATGATAATCTTTCCAAATACCCATTCTATTGTGATACCACTACTCAAAATATATCAAACACACTCTAATATAATCATATAACATTATCTAACAATTACATTAGTTATATATCATGCAATTAAAGAAATTAGCATGCGTATCACAAGTATTGAAGAGAAAACCCACCCCCCTATCATGGCGTGCCATGATATGGCATACTCGTATCCAATTGTGGATACGTAGCTAGCTTCACATACTCAATCTAAGTCTAATTAGATCTAATTGGCCTAATGACAAACACTTGGTGCACCAATCTCGGAATTCTCTTAAATTTGATACAAATCTCCATGTAGAAGTCACAATAGGGGTCCTATGAACCTAGTTCTTGTTCCTATGGGTAGCCCTAAGCCATGGAAGGGTTTCTAATGGTCAAATGCATGAATTATAGTCTAAATGAAGAGAGAATTCAGAATTATACCTATTGGGAGATGGATTCCCAATGCAAAATCCAAATGGACACAAGCTTCTAGCCAACTCCTTCTTCTCAAAGTGCTCCTTGCAATCCAAGTTCCAATGCTCCTTAGATGATGGAAATAGAAGGGAATGAGAGTTAATTGAGGAGAATTTGGTGGATGGATGAACCAAATTGGGGAAGAACACAATTAGGGATCTAAATAGAGTGAAATGAGGTGGAGAGAGAAGGATTTCCTTCTCTAATAGTGGCCGGCCTCCTTCCTCCTCTTCCAAGCAATGTGTATTGTCCTAATTGCCCCTACTAATTATTCATGAAGGATATTTAATTAGGGGGTTAATAATGGGAGCTTCTAATTCTAATGAAGGCTTAATCTAATCTTCTATTTAATGAAGAGGGATGAGTCTAATGGGCCTATCCAAATGTTTGGCTTAACGTGTCATGACTAGTCTAATTAAGTCCACTAGTGTCAAGTCCAAATAAATAGGCTAGTCTACTAACCAATAAATAAATAACACAATATGTAAAATATAAATACTAAATATAAATAATGTGCAAAGACAAAATTGTCCCTATCTAGAAATGTGGTAGTGACACCCAACTATCCAACTATGTAAATAACAAAAGCTTCAGTTTATAAAAAAAAAGCTAAGGAAGGCGCCTAAGGCGAGGCGAGGCGCTACTAAGCGACGCCTAAGCGCTGATTGCTTTTCTGGGACGAAAATTCATTAAGCGAGGTGTCAAATCCTAAAACTCGCTTAAGTGTGCTTTTCACATCAAAGCTAAATAAATATAAAAAGGATTGAGCATTCAAAGGAAAAAAAAAAGATTTTCATTAAGACTCATGTGGCCTAACTTTAGGACGAAAATACCCCTCTAATTTCACGAACGTTATACCTCCTCTCTTCTCCGCCTGACTTGTCTACTCAAATGTTGCATCATGTTCTACTCTCCTCCGATAACCCTATTTTCTTCTTGAAGTGCTCCATCTTTCTCACTTTTTATGTTTTTCTGAAATTTGTTATACACAATGGAGAAGTATTCTCTATGATGATCTACCCTAACTCAATATAACTTCATATTCTTTGTATGAACAAGAAATTGTATCAAAATTATTGTATTGAAGATTCATTTTCTATCTCAATGTACTGCAATTTTGATAATAAGTATTCACATATGCATACACAATCATATTTCTTTGTATGAACAAGAAATTGTATCAAAATTATTGTATTGAAGATTCATTTTCTATCTCAATGTACTGCAATTTTGATAATAAGTATTCACATATGCATACACATGACTTCAATTCTTTTATATTTTTTGAAATCTCATATTTTTTTATGCAATTTTACTTCAAATGGAATTCAATTCTCAAACACTAACATAATTCTCAATTTATGGATTTCATGAGTGAAATATATCAATTCTCATTACATATGCATGAATAAATTGCATTAAATTCTCAATTCATTGAGTACAAATTGAACTTCATTCAATTCTCATACATATACATGGAGAAATTACTTCCAATTCTTCTTCCATTGAGTACATTACATAAGTGAAAAAAATTGAAGGAGGAACCCTAGATTTATTTATTTTTTACTTGCAAACCCTAGAAAAATTTCAATACACGAGGAGAACTGTTCATTAAACAATTCAACTAATTCAGAACACTATTTCTTCAATAATTTTAAGTGAAATTCCAAAGAAGACTTTTCTTTCATGAAAATTCTAGATAACTCTTTTTCATGTAGGCTATAACACTCCTTCATTTATAATAATTCGAGCCAAATTTCTTGATAACTATAAAAAGGTTTGAGCATTTAAATAAGAAAATTAGATTTTACTATCTTACGAGTGAGGCCCTTGATAACTCTCTTTTCATTAAACCTCACGTGGCCTATCTTTAGGATAAAATACCCTTTAGGATGAAAATATCCCTCTTATTTCACGAACGTTATTCCTCCTTTCTTCTCCGCCTGACTTGTCCGCTCAAATCCTCCATCTTATTCTACTCTCCTCCTCCGAGAACCCTATTTTCTCCTTGAAGTGCTCCATCTTTCTCACTTTTCATGTTTTTTTTTTAAATTTGTTATACACAATGGAGAAGTATTCTCTATGATGGTCTACCCTAACTCAATATAACTTCATATTTCTTTGTATGAACAAGAAATTGTATCAAAATTATTGTATTGAAGATTCATTTTCTATTTCAATGTACTGCAATTTTGATAATAAGTATTCACATATGCATACAAATGACTTCAATTCTTTTATATTTTTTGAGATCTCATATTTTTTATGTAATTTTACTGCAAATGGAATTCAATTCTCAAACACTAACATAATTCTCAATTAATGAAGTTCATGAGTGAAATATATCAATTCTCATTACATCTGCATGAATAAATTGCATTAAATTCTCAATTCATTGAGTACAAATTGAATTTCATTCATTTCTCATACATATACATGGAGAAATTACCTCCAATTCTTCTTCCATTGAGTACATTACATAAATGGAAAAATTGGAGGAAACCTAGATTTATTTATTTTTTTTACTTGCAAACCATAGAAAAAAAAATCAATACATGAGGGAGAACTGTTCATTAAACAATTCAGTAAATTCAGAACCATATTTCTTCAATAATTTTTAGAGGAATTCCAAAGAACCCTTTTCTTTCATAAAAATTCTAGATAACTCTTTTTCATGAAGACTACAACACTCCATGTCTAATAATTCAAGCCCAATTTCTAGATAAATATAAAAAGGATTGAACATTCAAAGAAGAAAATTATATTTTCAAAGGAGGAGTGCAGAATCAGATGACTTGTCTCCGCCAAAGCTGTTAAAGGCACAAGGCGAACTTAGGTGCAAAGGTTGAAAATTTCGGAGGTGCAAGGCGAAGGCGCTAGCCTCATGAAGGCGAGGCACACATTTATTAAAAATCTTCTCAAAATATTAAGGTCTTATTCGAGTATATGTAATAGTTATTGAAAGTGGACGTGCTGGAGTAGTACAGGGCATGACTATAAATCATGTGGGCTCTGCCTGCACAGGTTCAAATCCTGTCATCCCAGACATTTTTCAGACTTCAGAAGATACATACAGAGTTTACGACGGAATTGAAAAACTGAACATAATAAGATGGAATTTCAGAGAGAAGATACAATCATACAATATGTCAAAAAATTATCTAGAAACTTCAGACTTGCTACTAGAATAGAGGAAAGATTCAGATTCGATTTTAGGGCTTCGTTTTTGGCTTTTGATATAATGATGATTAATGAGACGATTCAGTTTCCTATCTTGGAAATATACATCTAATTGTCAGATGAGACACATGTAATAGCGGTCCATTTTTATATAAAAAATTCCAATGGTTAGTAAAAAAACATATAAAAGTGCATTCGTAAGGTGCGCCTAACTGGGGGTTGAGCCTCACTCTGAGGCTCAAAGAGGCGCGCGCCTTAAAAATGTCGTTGTGCTTCACCTATTTTGAGGCTCATAGGCTGGCGCTTGAGGTGCACTTTTCAAATCTTGGTCCTTGCCGACAGTTGGAGAGTCGGACGGAGAAGAGAGAGAAGGGGTATAGGCCTTGTAATGTTTGGGAATGAAGGGAGGGGTATTTTCGTCAAAAAAATACTCATGAGGTTCACGTGCCTGATTTGGATGGAAATCACTTTAGTTGGGCGACAAGGGGGAGTTTGATATAAAACTAACGGTAAGGGGATAACGTAATAATCGTCCTAGCATCAGGGGTTTTGCTGATAATTCCCCTTTCTGAAATTATCTTGCATCAGTTATAGTAATTCACTAGATTTCACACCTATAGTAATACTTGGAATTTTTATTACACACGAACATGTACTAGTTCCATAGGGCCATATACTGACACACATTAGGTCAAAAGTTCAAAAATGTGTACTGAAATCTTCTGGTAATCTGGGTATATTCCCTGTTACATTATTTATAGATAAACAAGACACTTTTAGCTTCATCAACACCTTATTATGCAGGCGTTCCCCTGTTAGTGGAACTGCTCCATTCAAATGCCTTTATAACATTCCAAAGTTGTGCAAATTGCTTTGCCCCTGTTGATCATCTGTGTGAGAGCGCATTGCATTTATGATTAACGTGTTCTATTGATATATAAATAGTAAATTATTATGTGTCTAGTTGTTATATGATGACAACAGGGAAACCCTTTCAGTGCCTAGGATCATGTGGGTGCATGTCTCTGTATGTTTACCTGTATTGGTTTGTCATGCTGCATCATACTTGTTTCTTTTTCTTTACTGATGAAGGGAATGCTGATCAAGTGCTAGCATTTAAGCTTTTATGTAGTCTTAGGCTTTCTTATGTGTAACACTTCTTTACTTGCAGAGTGAAGATTCTACTGTTACTCCTATGAAAGTTATTGGAGTAGTTCGTGGAAGTGAGAAGCCTAGCATATTTGTTCCTGAAAACGATCCCAACAGTGGCCAGTGGTTTTATGTTGATGTTCCTATGATTGCTCGTGCTTGTGGTCTACCAGAGAATACTTTGTATATTGAGGATATAAATGAAGATGCTAGTGCAAGCAATCCCTATCCGATTCCGAAGGATGTCAATACCTTGATCCGGTTTTCAGTCATGCCCCAAGACCACCTTAATTATACAATAACTTGGTAAGCACCCTTTTTCAGATTTTAATATCCTTCTTTCAGTTATGTTGAACAATATATGCATTATTCATTTTTACATCCATATGATACAATAATCATGTTTTGCTCTTAATAAATTATAAGGCTAATTAGCACTTAAATAAACAGCTTCAGCTTGCCCAGTTTTTCACTTAATTACCCATATATTTTGTATGTCCACTTTGCTACCATGAACTTACACTGGTTTTGCACTTAAACTAAGACAATGATGATGTGAGGAAAATCTTTAGGGGCTGATTATGTGACTTAATGGGGGACAAAATAAGGCAACCTTTCCTACCTGCATTAAGACTTCTGTGTGTTGTAAAAGCCCCTGTCGTCTTTATATTTATGAAAATGAGGTGATGATGATTATTCTTCATCTTGTATTATGGATGACTCATTTCTAGCAGTCTCATAATAGCGCTTGCACTCAAATCTGAAGCATTATTTCAATTATTTGTACTTTGCTGAAATACATTTTGCTTATCTGTTTAATACCTTGATGCGTCTCATATTTGTCAACAACTAAAAACACGATTCCTCATTTTAGTAATCTCCTGCAGTGGTGATTGGTGCGTATAGACCAGCAAATAAATGAAGATGAGTTGTGCAGAATTAGAGTTATATGTAGGGCTGCTAATGAACAGAGCTGCTCTCGAGGTCGACTCGGCTAGTTTGAAGCTTGACTTCCTTAATGAGCCAAGCTTGAACAAGTGAGCGCATCTAACATTCTGTACAGGATAACAAACATAGTAACTTCCGTAAGTGTCACTTGGTCTTGCATACTTAGTACTTACCTAACATGTGAAGGTACTCGATTATCAAGATCCCTCCGTTGATGTGTAGGATTCTGGTAGCTGGGCATCTGTAAGCATCATGATGTTTGAAGGCATCTACTTATGTTCTAAAAACTGTTACATTGTTTCCAGTTCGCAAAATACGGAATGTCTTCCAGGTCACTTGTGATTCTGTTATACTTGAGAACATCTTGAATGTGAAATGTCTTTCTTAAGGGAACATGTTTCACATTATTAATCTGAAACGACTGTAACAAATGATTGTTTTTTGAGTTTCATCAATTGTTTTTCAGTAATGATTAACTGTTGACATGCTGACCAGATCCAAGTATTTCACATTTAATTTGGTGCTAGTTTTTCTATGCTTTAGGTACTCCCTCTCAGCTGCTGTAACTTTCATGGCTGTCAAGAGAATTACACCAAAGAAGATAAAAAGACAACATACCTCAAAGAATATGTCAGACCCATTGCTCATTGCTGGAAAGAAGTAGGTGATGCTGACTGGTGAGAGAAACTTGCATAGTTTTTTGTAATGGTGATATAAGAATTATGAATAGGGAGGAGGAAATCAAAGTTCTTAATGGCTGGACATAGAAGCTTACAATTACTTGCTGATCTAAACAATCAAGCACTCTTTTAAGTTGTCATTCACCTTTATTTTCCTTATCCCAACTAAAGTAGTATTATCATTGACATCAAAAACATGTCAATAATGTATGAGCGCAGTTCAATTGTAAGATATTGTAGTGTCATGGACACATCACATTCTTTTGCCTGTAGTATGGCAAGTATAATACTGTCATCACGAAGAATTGGAAATTGTCAGTTTTTCTTGTGTACTCTTGTCCAAGTAGGACCATGTGTTCAAACTCTCGTCAATCCTTCAATAGTACAAGAATGCGGATTCATTGCCTTCTTGTAACTGTTCTTGCAATGAAAATTGGAAATGCATATAATTGAAAAGCTTGACCAACAATTTGCTTATGACGTTTAAGCATGCAGAATGACTGTACTTTGAGATTATATAAATTTGATCTCAGTTTTTTGTGTTATATTTTGGATAAATGCAGATGGTTATCTCACATCAAGCAGGACGGTCGGAATTGATTAAGACATTGTTAAAAAAGTGCTACTCAAGGCGGAATCAACGTTTTATGAATCAGTGGTACTGTGGTACAATATTTAGATTGTGCATTTCTGATGGACTATCTAATACTTGTGGCACAATGTGAGATCAATTGATGCAAGATGAGTTGATATAGTAACGAGTGGTTTATGATTATTAATTGCTTGATTCATGCAACGTGAGAAATTTAAACCTAGATTTCTCTAATATCCTATTAAAGTTACTGTTGGACTGACAGGCGAGATATGTTGGGATGTAACTTGATTGCGTACAACTAGACATGGCGTCCTTTGGTTCCCAAAGGAAAAAAAAAAATCTTTTTTTTTAAATTACAATTTTCATAAAAAAAAAAATCTGTTATTTGAAAAAGTTTAATATTAATAGTTTAGTCCTAATTTTTTATAATAAATGCAGAAAATTGAGTGGAAAAGTGAATACATGATAGATAGATGGGAGGAACTATTTTTCTCATATATATATATATATATATATATATATATATATATATATATATATATTTTAGAACCATTTTTTTTTTCTGCTCATTTTTTTTGACATAGAAAATAGATCAGAAAATTTGTTGTACATAAATTTTTTTAAAATAAATTAACTATAACGATACTAATTTTTAAAATTTTGAATTAACGAAAGTTTTTGCCATCCGAACTGGCGAAAATTTGGACATGCTACTTTTCACTTATTTGACCGGTTCGGGTGGGTGTTGGTTTAATATGGTGGGTGTTGGTGTTGGTTTAATATGGTGGGTGAAAGAGTTTAATGTTGGTTGGTCTGTGTATTGTATAAGAAGGAAGGTTGGTTCAATCCCAAGTATCCAAAAAAATCAACACAAAAAAGAAAAACTCACTATAAAAAAAAAAAAATTTCATAGTCATATTTTAGCCAACTTGGTTGACGAAAATACAATTTTTTTTTTCCATATTTTTGTCATTCCAGATGGCGAAAGCTTTCGTGAATTCATTTTTTTTCAAAATATTTTCGTTTAAGATAATCTATTTAAAAATATTTTTTTGAACAACAAATTTTCTGAAAATAGATTAGCTTCCTCCCTTGAAGATTCTGATTTCGGGAACAATGTCATAATATACCACCTGATCAAGATGGTGGAGTTCATCCAGTCAGGTTTTGTTTACCAAAATATCCATTTCCAGCGATCTCCTTGTGTTGGTTGTGTCAGTCATCATCACACCATACTATTTCCTGTAAATATTTGTTTTTGGAGAGAGACATTGTTCTTCACATGACATGGCTGTGTGTTCAGTTGACAGGCTGCTTCTGTAAACCCAGATTCCTTGGGTTTGGTCCGGTCCATGTTGGTGGGCCAATGGAGGAAAAAATAGCGGTCGGATCGGTAGGGAATCTAGGCTAGGGGTGGTAGGATCGTAATTTTGTAAGGATCAAGGGGGACTCTTTGGCACACAGAGGCATCTAGTTAGCTAGCTTTCCCGCCTCGAGCTCCGTGCAGAAAACCAACAAAAGTCAAAAACTGCCTGAATTTTCTATTATTTACCCCAGCTCTTTTTAGTGGTAAAAAAAAGGTGTTCATCGAGTGAGAAAATAATAATTATCATTTGAAAATATATAAAAGAACCTTTTTTTTTTTTCACATGTTATTTTTTTCACTTTAGTACCTTAAACTATCACATTTTAAATTTAATTTAATATACTATTTTTAGTCGACTAAATATTTTTGACATTTTTAGTTTTTTCAGGTTCAATACTCGGTTAGTCTTTTGTTATATTTAACTGTACACAACCGTTTAAGACTTTTTATCCCTAATATGTTTGAATTATTTTTTAAAAATAGTAATTTTAAAAAATAAAATTTCTAACTCTCCCTTTCCTTTGGTACCTTTCCACTCCCAACGACGAGCTCCAATCGTGGTCCTAATGCAATTTCATGCCCCATCATTCTCTAGCCGAAAAATCTATTTCGATTAGTCTAGATAGCAGTGGTTGTCGCTAACAGCATTTGGTACTGCAATTAGCTGTTACGAACTGTTGTTGCTGTCTAAGCTCACTGGGTTGTGTCGACAACTAGAAAATAATTCAAATGAGGAGTTGGCATAGGGGTTGGAGGCTCGTCACAGAGAAAGCATCACCTGTAAGTTGGAGATAGTAATTGGGAGTTAGGATTTGGGTTTCTTGAAGTGAATTCACAAATTAGGATAATTTTTTTTTAGGAATTAGATTTTTAATTAGGTTTTAAAAAAGTATGAGTATGTTAACCAAGTTTTAACCAGATTTTTAGGATAAATTTGATTTGAACTGTATGTATTATTATGATTTTTAGTATAATTTTCACTTGGAGTATGCATATTATTATTTTTAAATAAAATATATCATATTTTAATTAACTTTTGAACATTATTGAAAGGATAAAAGAGGGGCAATATCATCTTTTTGTGTTTACATTTAGGATCAAGTTGGGGAAAAAGCCATAGTTTAGAATATTTAAGCCAAAAAAAAGGTAATGAACAAGAAGTTAAAGTAAAAAAAAAAAGCATGATTGTTGAAAGTATTTAATTATAAAAAAATGTATGTTTAAAATATTTTTTCGTTATATTATTATAAAATAGTTTATATAGTTAGATATTTTCGAATTAAAATTTGTTATATATATGTTTATGTTTTAATTATAATTTATTATAGATTTAATCATATTTTTATTATAATTTGTTATGGATATATTTCTACTTTTTATAAAAAATCTTGAAAAGACTAGTCATTTAAATCGTACGTATATGTATATCTTCATGTAAATAAAAAATAGAAAAATAATTAATTTTTAAATCATTTTTTAACTATGTAATATTGTAACAATTGTCAAACACTTTTTCTAGCTCGTGTGGTTAAGGTTGGAGGCATTCATCGTGGTGAGTTATATTCAATTTTTCATGATGTTATTTATAAAAATTTTACTTTTTTTTTAACAATTTTTTAGGTATTATTAAATTTTTAGTAAATGATAAAAGATTTACAAACGATTTAAATTGTTCAATTTTAAATCGTTTACAAGTCTACATTAACCTTTTATATAAGTCATCTTAATGGCTTAGGTCTAATTTAGAAGGATCCACTTTGAAATTGTTGTTTGTCGGTAGAAAACATCAACATAACTAGAAAACATCAAGAAATTGTCCTAAATTTTGGATCACCTGTAATTTGAATTAGTTATTATTATCTTTAGATTGTTTATCAACAACCATGATAAGCAATCTCGATGTCAACCAAAACCTATTGTATCGTAATGTTTTTTTTATTTATTTACTTGTAAGTTCAAGAAATCAGTGACCAAGCGAATTATAAATCTAACATATATATCAATTAATGAAAAGAATATGCAATGTAAATTAAAAAGTGTGATTGTTTCATAATTGTTTGCAGAAAATTTACTGTAGCGAAATAAATTTATATTTAATTTATCTAAACGAAACAAATTTGAAAAAATTGAAAAAAAAGTCAGGCTCCGCCAACAGTGTTGGCGGAAAATACACCCGCTGTACACGTAACCAGCAAAAAAATTTAAAAAAAAAACGCGGGCCCCACGGCCAATTTCCGCCAACAGAGTTGGCTGAAATTGGGGGGGGGGGGGGGGCAATTTCACCCAACTCAGTTGGCGGAAATTGGCCCGTGGGGCCCACTTTTTTTTTTTTTGATTTTGTTTGGTTTAGTTTTTTTACTTTCTTTGGTTTGATTTTTTTGTTGGTTTATTGTAATTAGTTATATTTCTGTTTTATTTATTTAGTTTAGTTTAATTTTGTAATTAGAGTTAAGTAAATTTATTTTAACGAAATAAAATTAAAATAAATTAATTGGAAAGAAATATTTAGAAATATTATTTTCGGAAATTTGTTTCCAAAGCATCAAAATTTGTATAAATTACATCTAAAACATAAAAGTTTAAAAATTACGAAAAAAAATATCAATATGAATTGGACGTTTATATTTAAAAATATTTAAAAAATATCAATATGAATTACTAAATTTTTTTTGGAGATCGAAACATCATTTTAAATCCGTGGGCCCCCACATCCAATATAAATTTATTTCACTACAGTAAATTTTAAATATTCAAAAATAATATTACCGAAAGTCAAATTTGGAGGTCGAAACATCATTTTTTGACGATTCTAAAATTTTTCGAAGTCCGTCAAACGGTGAAACGGTTTATCCTATAGTACTTTTCCATACGATTATTTT
Source organism: Iris macrosiphon (assembly GCA_036927795.1). NCBI lineage: Eukaryota > Viridiplantae > Streptophyta > Magnoliopsida > Asparagales > Iridaceae > Iris > Iris macrosiphon. Next base: position 6,773,856 of record JAYESA010000009.1, read on the forward strand.
GGCACAAACTGGGCCTTGTTTCGATCTCCCAGTCAAAAGTTATGATACTTTAAAGTTTTAAAATTTATATTTTTGCCTGTAACATATGCGTCTTGTTTCGGATAAATTTTTTTCTACATGATTTGTGTTACACTCATAGAAAACATACAAATCGACTTATTATTTAACAAAAAATGATTTATAAACAAGTAGTTATGGCCGTTCGAAGTCTGCTCGACGGCAGACGTAATAGTCTTACGGCAAATTTTTAATATTATTATTTTTTAACGTCTGTTAACGACGAAAAAATTTACGATGAAAATATAATATTTTTAAATATAAACGTCCAATTCATATTGATATTTTTTTCGTAATTTTTTAAACTTTTATGTTTTAGATGTAATTTATACAAATTTTGATGCTTTGGAAACAAATTTCCAAAAATAATATTTCTAAATATTTCTTTCCAATTAATTTATTTTAATTTTATTTCGTTAAAATAAATTTACTTAACTCTAATTACAAAATTAAACTAAACTAAATAAATAAAACAAAAATATAACTAAGTACAATAAACCAACAAAAAAATCAAACCAAAGAAAGTAAAAAAAAAAAAAAAAAAAGTGGGCCCCACGGGCCAATTTCCGCCAACTGAGTTGGCTGAAATTGGCCTCCCCCAATTTCAGCCAACTCTGTTGGCGGAAATTGGCCGTGAGGCCCGCGTTTTTTTTAAAAAAAATTTTTTTGCTGCTTACGTGTACAGCGGTTGTGTTTTCCGCCAACACTATTGGCGGAGCGTGACTTTTTTTCCAATTTTTTCAAACTTATTTCGTTTAGATAAATTAAATATAAATTTATTTCGCTACAGTAAATTTTCTGTAAATTTTCTGTAATTGGTTGTTCCTCTTCCTCTTTTATACCAAAACCGGTTATCATTGGCTCCATCCTCCTCCGTCCCTAGTCGCTTATTATTCTATTTAGTTGAAACAAGCTTAATATTCTAAGCTCACCGTAGTTGGGCGTGTTCAAAGTTCAATATCTAGTAAGTGAAATATAAAAATAAAAATAAATAAAAAAATTTAGTTACCATTTATTTTATTTATCTATATTCAGGTTGTATCCCACATTATTTTTATAATGTACAATTCCTTCCACTTTTGACGAAATTCGTCCATAATTGACGATCAACCCATTTGATCAAGAATTTTGGACGAACATACCCCTCTCTTCTTTCTTGCACTTGATCCTGCGCTCCCGAGTTCGACCCCGTCCTCCTTCCCTGCCGCCGCGTTCGCCCCCTCTCCCTCCCCTCCCTGCCACCGCCGCTACCCCCGTCTCCCCTCTTTCCTTTCACCCCTCTCCTCCTCCCCCCCTCTCTGCCACTGCCGTCGCCCCCCGTCCCCAACTCTGCCTCCCCTCCCCACACCTCCCCCCCTCCCTGACACCTCCGTCGCTCCTCCTCCTCACTCTCGCCCTCCCCGCCACCGCTATTGCTGCTGCTCGCGTGGCTGCAGCAATCGCTGTGACGGGGAGGGGGGCGGCGGCGGTGGTTGGGAGGGGGGGGGGGAGGAGGAGAGGGGTGAGGGGGAAGAGGGGGCGGGGACAACGGCGGTGGCGGGGAGGGGGTGAGAGGGAAGATGAAGAGAAAAATAAAGGAGGGATATTTTCGTCCAAAATTTTTGGTCAAATGGGTTGACCGTCAATTCTTGACGGATTCCGTCAAAAATTAGATGTCTTGTACATTATGAAAAAATTGTGGAATGCATCCTGAATATAGATAAATAAAGTAGAAGTAACTCAAAATTTCTCAAAATAAATATATATCATATTTAAATAATTATCGAATATGATGTTATAGAAGCTGTGCAGCAAATCCAAACAACTTGCAACCATTTCTAATAAAATTTTGCAACCCAAAGAGAAATACAAAATCTTAAAAGATAGTGCATACATTTACAACTTTACCTGATAATTTAGATCTTTTCCGATAGTTATTTCTATTTTTTGGATTCTGTACTAAACCTTCTTAAGTCGAGCCTTTTTAAGAAGGTTTTATCTTTCTAGATTGTTTTTTGACAATGCTACGGAAACAACAGAATTGGTCCGCAGTTTTGATCCGTCCGTCACGTGTCAGCATCCCATTGACAGGTCAATCCTTGGCAGATCCGTACAAATAGAAAGGCCAATAGAATTGCGCCACGTGACGTGCGGACCAAATATCAACTATAAAAAAAAAAATATTTGTTTTCTATATTTATTTCTATTTGTGGTATTAAAAATATAGATTTTATTTAACTTGTATTTTTTAGAGTCAAATATTATGGAACTCATTTTCATATGCGACAGAGAAAAATTGTATTAAGAACTCTACAGATCCCTTTAGAACCTTTTATTATTATTATCTGAATAGAATCTTAAATAGAAATTCCTTGTAAAACTCTGTTATATAGTATTTTTTTTTAAAAGAAAGAAACCCTACCCACACAATGGAGAAGAAGTCTTAGTTACGGATGCAAGCAAGCAAATAAAAAGAAAATAAATCTGGAGAAACCAAAACATATGCAAGCACACGTCACTCATCACGCCCGACAGAGGTGCCTACTAACGTCAAACCAGACTTGATGACGCTTTGTGAATTCCAAAACAATGAATTTATTCATGTACCATACTTCCATTAAATAAATCACCATCCACACATTTATTTAAGACTAATAGGTTTTTAAGTAAGCAATCACTTTCTTTGTTCAGAATACAAAGTAAAGTAGTAAACTGTGCTTGCTCACCTGAAACCCACTTGCTGTTGTGTTGTTTGCTCCATCCTTTTGGTGTCATCATTGATTTCTCTCCACCACCACCAACCTCTGTCTTCCTTCTGGCTTCTGATGTAAGACCCCATCTCTGCTGCTGCTGCTGCCGCTGCTGTTGTTATGTTGACATTCACAAAAAAAGGTCGTTGATGAAGGAATTAAAAAGAAATTTCGGAGCTAGTCCAATAATGATGTTAGTTCAGTTACAATTTTTTTTATTCAGACTAGTCCAAATTTTATTACGACTGTCCACATCTTCTTCTCCTCCACTTCTATACTCTTCCAGCCTCTGCATCCATGTTCCAACCACCGAACGCGTACGAACACAACACGACCGCGCGCAGCTGCTCTTGCCGCCGCCGCTTCTGCTCGAGGAGGAGGAAAAGGACGAGGTGGAGGAGGAAAACGACCGCCGCCGCCGCTCTTTCCTCCTCCTCCTCTTCCTCCTCCCTTGTCTCGTCTCGGACAGACATCCTCCTCCTCCGAACATTTAAAATTTTGACAGTCCTAAAGAATAAACAAATTTTTTTTAGAACTGTCAAAATTTTGAAAGTCTTTCCAATTGATAGACTGTTAAAATTTTAACCGTCCTGAAAAAATAAAAATTTAGACTATCCTGATGAAATTTGAAGAATGATAAATTTATAGTTATCTAAAATAAATTTGGACTGTCATGAATCTCTTTTTGTACTACCTTTACCAAGAGCCAAGAAAAAGGGTTTGCTCTTTTCCTCCTTTCACTTTCACCTGTTCTTTTCATTTTTCCAGTTCTGGGCTACTAGTGTTTTGTTGCATTTTTGTCTTCCTTTTGCCAAATTAAACGTCGACTTGATTAACTGCTTGTCATGGGCCTCTTTCCTTGTGAAGTTCATGTTCAAAAAGCTGGTAACTCTTCATACTCTTACTTGTTTGTCTTGTCTGCAGTGCTAAGTTAGATTTGGATGTAACTTTATCTCCATTTTCTTCATGCTCTTTGAATATTTGGATCCACGGAAATTAGTATAATGGGTGGGTTGTGTGACATTGTGGAAGTCTTAATGTTCTTTTTGTGATAATGTCGAGTTTAGTCTCAAAAAGAAAAGAAAAGTGTCAAGTTCTTGAGACATTTCAATTTGCATATACTTTCTGATATATCTATCCTCTCCCTTCTCTCGTTCCAGGTGTTCTATTGGGGACTCTTCGATGATGATTGATTTACTCAAATAGCAGCAAATAGTACAAAGAGAAGAAATAGTATATTGCTATGATTTAGATCATGAACTTGTTACCCAATTTAGGTAGATAAGCTAGCTCGCATTTGAGCGAAATTGGGGAAGAAGAGGTTGGCAAGGATTTTCCTGTGGGCTAAGAATCAATGGCCATGCTGTGTGCTTGCTCCGGCGAGCAGCACCATTTCGACGAGATGCCCCAGTCTCCCGATTCGCTTGCCACGAGGGACTACTCTGTCAGCGGTCTCTCTTCGAGAATCGGAGATGGGGAGTCAAAAATGGACGACGACAGCCAAGTAGACGACATCGAGTCGACACTGAAGGAGACTCTTTCCTTGAATTACGAGGTGGTGGTGGGGCTTTTTTCCTCTTGGACTTGAACTAATTCATAATTGTTCTCTGAGTTCATCATTGTTGTTGGGACAGGAAGCACGGGCTCTATTGGGACGTTTGGAGTATCAGAGAGGTAATTTTGATGCTGCATTACAAGTGTTTCAGGGCATCGACATCCATGTTTTGAAACCGAGAATGATTAAGGCCATTGCGGAAAGAACTTGTGCAAGAAAACCCCGGTCAAGAGGGGGACACTTGTCAGCGACCGTAATGTCGATGCATTCGGTGATGCTGTTGCTAGAAGCGATATTACTCAAGACAAAGTCACTGGAGGGGCTTGGTCGGATTAAAGGTACTATCACATTTCAACTGTCCATATACACCTGCCTCCTTCGTTCATAATTACTAGTTACTTATACGTCACAACCCTTAACCAGCTTGCATCATTTGAATATAGAAGAACAACTTTTTGATCGCTATACCTACATTTTCAGCTTTAGAGGAGGATCGGTACCCTATACATTACGGGCCTTCCAAGGGTGGGATAGGTGAGGATATGGAGAATGTGGATACTATTCCAAACGGGGATATAGTTATTTGTGTAGTTAGTTTGCTTATGATCATTTAGCGGGTTTGACCTCCAGTTTGCTTGAGAAACTTATCCTGATCACTTTTATCCCCCAATCAATGGTCAAATTCTTCCGGAAGAAAAGCCGGATGATGTGGCTACTGATAATGTACTCTTCAATTATTTACCTCATGCTGAACCTATAGATAACATTATTACCCTTTTTGGTCATAGGACTTCTAAAGCAAGTTACTCTAATATGCAGTCCTACTCGGCTTGCTCGAAGTACTTACCTTATCACTCATGCGTCTAACCAAAATGACCAAATTTGTTGCACAAATACGGAGATGTAGACGAGACACGCATACATTATAAGAACATTTTCAAATAGATAAAATATTACTCGTCTATATTGCATGAATACAGACACGGATTGTTGGATATGGCTGTTGTTCACGAGGAGAAACTGCAAGCGACGTCGAAGATTCGGAGGAGCTCGCGAAGGAATCGAAATGAGTCGGTTTCATAGCAGTATCAGCATGGTGGCATGCCGGCGGTATACTTATAGTTGCTTAAAACATCTAGAACCTTTATGTTGGCTTTTTGGAGTTCTAAGTATACCGTCGGGTCGGATTCTGCACAAATTTATGTGTGGGTCAAATTTAAAGCTATGTTTTCGACAATCAAGATTGCTCCATGATTTTAGGTTAAGTTATGGGAAGTTATTCCAATCCCCTCTTAAGTAAAAATAGAGAGCTTAAAGGCAACCATTGCCATAAAACTAAAGAGGATCTCTAGGGTTTGCTAGAGATCCATTGAGAGAGAAGAAGAGACGATTGCAAATTTGCAGTAGTTGCTTGTATTTCTATATAAGGTCTCTTTTGTATAATAATTTAATTTTCTTCCCTTGTCCCGTGGAGTATATCGATTTTGACCGAATCATGATGTGTTTTTGTGTTTTCTCTGTTCGTTCAGTTTGTGCTTTGTTATTCTCGTCAATACCAGGTTATTGTTCATCTAACTTGCTTCCGCGCCGTGCACCAACACGAATATGGATACAAGAACTAGCACGATACAAATACGGACACAATTTTTCCATATTCATGGAGCATATATTCCCAAGCAATGTCCCGAGGATAAGGAACAAGGGCTCGTAGTCTCTGTAAAGTTACATAAAATGTAGCAACAGACAATGCCTCATGTCGAAGATTGTCCATCTCTTTATTTATCTGATAGATGTGAGCAACATCATACCTGCGTGGCAACATGAACTTCTATTTTAGATATAACCATTGACCTTACTGTTCTTCTCATGACCAGTGTACGACAGAAGGGTCATTCTAGACCACCGGTGATAATTTTGCTCATCATGTTTCACGGTATATATTTGTCTTGATAAGAAACGAGTTTATGTCAAACATTTATATAATACCTGAAAATTAGAGTTTTGCAGTAGTAAAAGAAGGGAGGCAACTGCAGGCTAACTAGATGAAGAGGATGGTTGCATAAAACGGAAAACGGTAGAAAAGGATACCTGAACTCATTTAGAAGTAGGCTTTCAATATGATATTGAAGATTCAACCATATAACTTTAGGATTTTGAGAAAGGAAGTGAAAAATAGTAGAAAAGAGGAGGAAAGGTGTCAAAGGTCTTAATAATTTCTTGGAGAAATTTTAGTACAACACGTACATATCTATTGGAAGCAACTACATTTACCGGAACAACGTCACCAAAAGGTGGGCAACTAAGAAAACATTAAACATGTTCAAAAGAAAAAAACAGTGTAGCCGAAATGATAACACTAATATGGATGAGTGACAGCTTTAAAGATGGGATAAGAAAAGAGCATATATTCATGGAAAGTAAGAGGTGACGCCAATTGGGACAAGATAGAGAGAAATTGTCTTAGGTGGTTTGGACGTGTGTAATGAGACCAATAGATCTCTTGTAAGGAGGAGCACTAAGGAGACCATAGGACTAGGAGTAGGCCTAAGCGAACATGGATTGAAGTTTTGAAGAAAGATATGGTTTTTAATGTTACTGATACATGGCCCTTACGTGAACTAAATGAAAGAAGAGGATTCAAACAGCCGGCCCAAAAGATTGGGGACAAAGGTTCTGTTCTTTTTGTTGTCGCCAATAGGGTGCACAGTGTTCTGGACTAGTGCCCATGCAAAAAAGAAGCAGAGGATGCAGGAAGTAGACTGGTCAACCAACTGCACGCCCTCTCGTATGATCCTCTTCTTCTATAAACCCAAGATGAAGACTAAGTGAAGATTCCTTGCTAATATAAAGATCATTAAGAGCCCAACAGCTTTTCCTAACAGCTGCCTACGATCCAAACTATCAAGAATTTAAAGGTATCACGCTTTCACTCCACACGCTTGATGGAGATTCGTACCTCACGAGATGACATGAAGGCAACGGATGATGGACGTGTGTGGGGAGAGATAACAAACACACAAATGAATGAGATTAGATCATCATGTTGTTACATTGCAACTTATGTAATAAGTTTTCTGTTTATGAGGAAAGTCCATATGTACCTCCCTATTTGAAGAGAGGGCAGTAGTGGGGAAATTATCAAACAAGTAGGAACTATGCTAGAAGGCATTTACCAGATCATGTCGACCAGAACCTATATTTACGTTAGCTCGTGTTCTTACACACTCGAGTCATATCAGTAATTATGGAACATATATGTATAAACAGAAAACACCTATATCTTGTAATTTTGTGCAACTACATAATACCATGTGATAAATTGTCATACCATGCTTTACATTTCACTTGCAAGTCTGAACTTTAAGAAGAACCAGGAGATATTTACAAGCATGGAAAAATATGACAAAGCCTACGGAGCGAGGACATGCCAAAATTGGTGTCATATCCATAATGGTAATGTCCTACTGTGTTGTTGACATGATGTGTCCGTCTTGGTGAAACATAGCATTTAACCTACCCCCTTTTCACTTTTACTGTCTCCTACTCTTAATCCATTTGGAAGTAATCTCATCAAGTATGCGTACAATATTTATTTGATTAGTTTTTGCAATGCAGAGATTCTTATCAAACATATTGTTGCATCTAACTAACAATGGTTGGACACCAAGAATGCATTTCTCAAGAAATTGTTGTACTGCAACAATGACCATATTACTGACAATTAACATCCATCGTATAACAGATGCTGCAATGGAATGTAAAACTATACTGGATATCGTTGAGTCTGCATGGCCTCATGGCATGCCTCAAGTCGTTGAAGATTGTAGCAAGCTGAAGGAGATATTGCACAAAGCACTCGAGTTGCATCCCAAACTCTGGAAAGCTGCTGGATTTCTTGAGGAAGCCATTTCTGCGTATCGCCGAGCTCTCATCAAACCTTGGAACCTAGATCCTATAAGTTGTTCCAACATTCAGAAAGATTTAGCAGGGATTCTACTTTATGGTGGTGTTGAAGTACCCCTACCTCTGGAACTGCAACAAATATGGGGCTCTATGGCCCCTAAATCTAATTTAGAGGAAGCGATTTTCCTGTTGTTTATTCTCATGAGAAAGGTAGCATTTCAAGAAATTAATTGGGATCCCGAGATCATGGATCATCTCACTTTTGCACTCTCGTTATCCGGGCAGTTTGAATTCTTGGCGTATCATGTGGAGCAAATGTTGCCGGGTATCAACAACAGAGTTGACCAATGGTACAGCCTTGCTCTGTGCTACAGTGCTGCAGGAAAAGATGATATTGCGTTGAACGTCTTGAGGAAGGCTTTGGGTCAGTCAGAGACCAGACACAAATCACATCTTCCTTCTATTCTATTAGGATCAAAGTTATGTTCTAATAATAAGTTACTTGCATCAGAAGGGATTAACTTTGCTCAAAGGGCAATAAAAAGTTGCGAGTATCAGGAAAACCATTTTATGGGTCTAATTAGCCGATTGTTAGGTATTTGCTATGGAAACTTTGCTAGAATTGCCACCTCTGATTCACAAAGACAAAGTTTGCAAAAAGAAGCCGTGAAGGCCTTACAGACTGCTGCTATCCTAGAAAAAGATGAGCCTGAGGTGATATACCGCCTAGCAATGGAGCTTGCTTTGCAACGAAACCTTGATGCTGCTAGAGAGAATGCAGCTAAATATGTGGATATGATGTGTGGAAGCTCTTTCGATGGTTGGAGACTACTAACTCTTGTGGTGTCAGCAGAGCAGAAGTTAAAAGAAGCTGAAGCTGTAGCCGATCTCGCTATAGGGGAAACTGGAAACATGGACCAGTTGGAACTACTAAAACTGAAAGCACAACTTCAGGTTGCACAAGAGCAGCCTAGGAATGCGATAGAATCCTACAGAATTTTGCTTTCTACAATTCAAGCACAAAAGGACTTTTTTCAGAAATTGGGGAGTGGTTCAGAGGTGTGTATCACTCTTCAAACGCATCCACACACCAATCACCACAAAAAATAATGATAGAAACTTGTTTCATGTCTCTTTATCTCTTTCTTTTTTTATTACAGGTAAAGCAAGCTGAACATATAGAACTGGATGTATGGACTGATTTGGCACCAATATATGCCAAACTTGGGTTATGGCGGGATTCAAACGTTTGCTTGGAGAAAGCAACATCTGTTAAGTATTTTTCTCCCAAGTGTTGGCATGAAGCAGGTATGTTCTGTTGAAGCATGTTTGATTAGTGCCATATGTGCTCAAGCTTCCATGATTGATAAGAGAGATTTTATTCTCTGGAGGTCAAAAACCTTTTTGAAGGAAAATGGTCATGGATCATGTGTCCATATATGGAAATCCATTCCTATATAGGATTGACAAGTAAAGTGCAAAAAATTCCTCTTTAGATTTGTGTTTTTACAATTAAAGACCCCTGGATTTAAAAAAATCTCGCATTTTATATTTAGTGCATTTTGCACCCAATTTGATTTCATGCCGTTAACGGACGTCAAATTCGACGTCAAATGACTAATATACCCCTCACTAATCCTAATCCTAATCCAATCCTAATTCTACCCCCTCCCCTCCTTCTTCGGTGGTGGGGGTGGCGGCGGTGGTGGGGACGGCGGCTCGGGGAGGAGAGGGGGTGAGGCGCGGGGTGGAGGGGGGGCTCGGGCCGGGGGGGGGGGGGGGGGTGGCGCGGGGGCGGCCGCGGGGGAGGACATAGGAGCTGCACGCACGTGGGGCTGCCGCCGGGGAGCTGCGCGCGCGTGGACGTTGTGGGTGGCGACTGCGGGGGAGCTACGGGGAGCGCGGTGGAGGAGGGATGGGGGCTGAGGGTGGGGTTGGTGGTGGTGGTGGTTGTGGTGGGGGAGGGGGGGCCGAGCACGGCGGTAAGGAGGAGGAGGAGGAGGCCGGCGACGCGGGGAGGAGGAGGACGAAGCACGGTAGAGGAGGAGGGAGGGAGGAGTTGGAGGAGGGAGGAGGAGGAGGGGGGTTAGGGAGGGGGAAGGGGAAGGGTAGTTTAGGGTTTTCGTTTTTTTTAAAACTATATTTTTAACGGAAAATGAATGGAAGGGACTATTTTGATCAAAAAATTTAGGGGGTCTTAATTTGCTAACGAGGCAAATTATGGGAGGGTTTTTTTGCACTTTAGTCTAGGATTGACATATGTTTCCATATTTATGACTCATTGACTAGGTAGGACTATGACTTTGTTCCAATCCAATCCTATATGTGCTCAAAGTGAATTTTTGTCTGCCATTTTACTTCACTTTTTGCCAAGTAGAAGATGACTTTGTACTCTTTATTTGTTCTTGAGCAAATACATTGATCACAAGTGTACATATATCGGCGGAAGTTTTTAGTAACCATTTCTTTGAACACTTGTACATGTATTCAGGCAAAGTGTTGGAAGCTCAGTCACTACACAAGGAGGCTCTGCCAGCATTTTTCATGTCACTCTCGATCGACCCCGACTATGTTCCAAGTATGGTAACGACTGCGTCGGTTCTGAGGACTCTTGGAGGGACGACATCACTGCCAGTGGGGAGAAGTTTACTGACGAATGCTTTGAGGCTGGACCCAACAAATCATGAGGCTTGGTTGAACCTTGGGCTCACACACAAAAAGGAGGGGTCACTGCAGCAAGCTGCAGATTGTTTCCAAGCAGCCTATGAACTCAAGGAATCATCTCCTATTGTAAACTTCATTTGAGCTTAGTTCCGTCGGTATAATTTCTACGAAGTTAACATGAGGTGTTGAAAATAACTTTTAACTAAGTAGATCCCTTCCTTTTTGAAGATAATACAGCTTCGACAGTTCCTCTTTTCTCTTGTTCAAAAGCCAAGTGTATGTAAGTGAGAAATTGTATGTAATCTGATAAAAAAAAAAAAAAACTTGTGGTGAGATATGGAAGAAGTCGAGTGATTGAGACATTTGAGCATAATGTAAAGCAGAGGAGAGGATTATCAATCATGATCAGCCCCGCGCCACTTGCAGTGTTGCACTAAACAATTATCAAAAAAAAAATTAGTACAAAGAAATTTATAACAATAGGAAAAGGAAAAAATATTTTAGATAAATTGAACGGCAGAAAATATTTCCTTAGGACATTCTGGCGGAAATTGAACACTTATCCATAATAAATATACTGCAATGCCAAATTTTGAATGGTTGTCTATCTTATGTCAACTCATTAGGTTTTAGTCAAGTTAGTTATGAATATAAGATTTCTAGTCAAAATAGTTACAAGCGTAAGACTTCTAAAGTATGGGAGAACTATAATTTAAGCTCATACAACCAAGAACATCTTTCAAATTTTTTAGACTATAAAAAGTTTAGACAGTAGGCATCAAAGACAATTTACTATAGGCAATTTAATTTATCACTATGACACATTACCAACAATTCAAGAATAAGAGACAATCCCAAACTACCACAATTATTCAAATCTAAAAAAATTACGACACCAAACATGTCATACTCGCAATTCTAGGAACTTCTATTCCGTTGTATGCACATTTTTTGGATTTGTACTTCAAACTACTTTCAGCAGCAAGAGATGTGTCTACTTTCAGTAGCAAGAGAGAGGTTTTGTTATAAGTGGCCTTATTTAAAATTGCAGTTCTAGGGACTTTATTTCTATTAATATTTACTTCTCCACTTCAATCGATTTTCAATAGCAAGAGACATGCCGTGTTACAAGTACATACATATGGATCACTTTTATCTACAAAATCAGCCCTAGTCTGAATAATCTTATATGGGTTTTGTTAACATATATCCTAATTAACATGTTGATAAATATATATTTTATATTGATATTTTTATCAACACATTTATCAATACACATTTTATATTTTTAATACATATTTCAAATAAAAAAATGTATCGTTATTAACCCTCCTAAAATGTTATCATGCTATTTTTTTTAATTTTCTATCATTCAAATTCTAAATTTGCTCCTGCATTAGGAGTGCAGGATGACATTTTAGGAGCGTCAATAACGACATCCTATGAAGCCATTATTGACACTCCTAAAATATGTCTTTGATAAAGGCACTACAAAAAAAAAAACTTGGGACTAGCCCAATATTGGTGCTAGTCCATTAATGTAGAAATTTTACTCATACTAGCCCAAATCTTACTCATACTAGCCCAACCCCACCGCAAAACCCCCATGACCTCTACCACCGCTGCACTTGGCCGGAGCCCTCCTCCTCAACTCCTTCCATTTGAATCTCCATCTCCTCCAATTTCAGCCATTAATCATTGGCTCCCAAACCCTCGAATAAATCAATGTACAATTCTTCTTCCTCCTTCTCCCTCTCTATTTTTTTATTTTTCATTGCATTTCGAAAAAATTCGAATTTTTTTTCTTTTCAATCTTCGTTAATGGTTTAAAATTATAGTGTAATGAGGTAAAATAGGTTTTGGATGTAGTATCGACGTATTTCTGGAATCTCGAACCCTAATTTAGGATATGGATGTTCGAATTTTGTCGAACGGTCGGGAGCGAAGCAGGCTGGACTGTAGAATTTTCTACAACCCTATTTATATTCCGGACTGTTGAATTATCTGCAGTCCTTTATGTATAGAGTGTAACGTCCCAGTCCCAAAAATACGTAGGACTAGGAATACGTACATGCCAGCTACGCATTCGATCAAACTCTGGTCCGACTCGAATACGTATAAGCTGTATTATAATGGTCATTATCTAAATAATCAAGTAAATATAAATATTTATGCCTCAATCCACAGTGAACATAATACAACAAGAATGAGTTACATGTGCTAAAGTCGGCCGTCCAGTAACACACAAGCTCGAATAGACTCGAGAAAGAAATATGAGTCTTTAAAAACTAGGCTACATCAGCAGATGAATCAATAATATAAATGAATAGCATAACTCTGGTAGAAATGATATAAGTACCTGGTACCAATGCCCACATAGCAAAGCAACCCAAATCAGCAACTCCAGGCAGGCTCCACAACGGTCTATGCTGCAAAACTGGCAAGAGACCAGGTCCTCAGAGGATTGTAACAAGGTACAAGAAACAATATGCCAAAGTAAAATAGTATAATGTCACATACTCAAGGGTAAGCTACTGTAACCTTCTAAGTGATATGCACATGAGAACATCACTCGTACTCAGGCTGAAACCACTATAGGCTGTGTGTCGGGGAGCCCATAGCAACAAGTAATATCTAGTAGGGCTAGTAAATGTGCCAAAGATCTGGGACATAGTCTAAGGCACCTCCAATAACATAGTATATATATATATATATATGTGTATATATATATATATATATATATATATATATATATATATATATATATATAAACATAATCAGCTTGTAGTATAGTGTGTTTCTTTTCACCCAATGTAACCTCACGTCTCATGTCCACGACGTCTCATGTCCATAACACGCAAGATTATGACCTCTAGCTTGTACAACGAGTCATAATGATATATGTATATAATATGCAAGTCTCATATCACGAGTCATGTATTCCTATACAGAATTACCATGAATACCTCAAGAAGGATTATGTTACATAAAATAGTGTCAAGTGTGTCACGTTCCGATCTCCCGCAAGCAAATCGGCCGTTCCCGCTAGGCGAGAATCACCACGCCAGCGCTCCCGTGGAACGATCGCTTGACCCATCCGGACGTGATGTCGCACGAGCGTGAGCCACGCCCGTGCAAGGCCGTGGTTCATTGGTTGGCGGTAAGAGTTCTAAGCCACAGGGTCGTACAGATTGTCCGAGTGCAGCGGAATCATAAACGCATAGGCGATTTGGTAACAGGTTCACTGAGTCGACAATATAGCGGAAGCATTTAATAACACAAGTTGAAGTAAAGAAACTCTTTATTGATATAAACAAGTGTTACAGGCGGCGTATAGCCGAGATTACAAGTCGCTCAAGCCTCTCTCTTTGAAACAATAAAAGCGTGCCAAGTGGCTACAATTTGTGGAATGATTGTACAGGCGATGATCATGCGATGTTCACAACATTATGTCTTGTATATGTGCTTCAGTTTCGGACGCAGCGCTGCTTCAGAGTAATCTCCACACCTTAGCACGCATGAAGGAGCATCCGCACCGAACGAGGTTCTCCCGCACCCTGCATACAAACTGGTGGATTATCAGTACATTGAATGCACTGGTGGGAAAGCTACTCGCCCGCTCGACAAATCCAAACACGTAATAAAGGTTTCGTGCACCAACTATTAAGTTGTCTTTCTAGTTGCCTTAGGATCAGTTTCATGCAAACATTGAATAGCCTAATCCGTGTGGCAGTGCGCCGTACGACATGAGAGAAAATACAGCGAGACTTACCAACTTACCATTTGTCCTTCCATGTCCAAGGCAAACATTATTAATTCAAGCACGAGCAAGTATAAATATTTAGGGGCACTCATAATAAAAACCAAGGCAATAGCATATGCAAACACGAGAGTCATGATCGTTCAGGTGTTCAGTTTCCTTGATGCAATGCAATGACTCACATGCAGATAGCCGCTAAGCGAGGATGACTTATCTATATGACATAGGTCGATAGCATAGTCATTATGGATGGTTCACAGTCTCAAGACACAGGATGGTATGCAACGCAGGTGGTGAGCCTCGCTGCATAACACCTTGCCCCATAACATACGACTGCTCATACGTCCCGTCTGGATAGGATCGGTCCCAGTGCCCCGGCGACCGTCCGCAGAACTCAACATAACATACCTTGTGCACAAGTTGTCCGCGATAATGCAGGTCAGGGTCTATCCTTTTTCCATGTAAACCCCCCTGAATTTTCAAAAATATTAAACTTGAATTTTTCACAATTTTCTGGAATTTTCTGTAATTAAAATCAAGGTTTTAAATTATTAAATGATTTTTAATTGTTAATAAATAATATTAAAATATCATGGAAATAATATTTTTAGGTGTAAAATAAAAAACTGGACTTAGGGTAATTTTTCTGGAATTTTTTGGGCCTCAGACCTATTTTTAAATGCCTAAAAACTATTTACCTATTTATTTATTAACTGATTTAATATTATTATTATTATTATTATTAATATCTGATCCGGCCCAGCCCAGTACCAAGCCCAGCCCGCTCCCCTACCGGGTCGGGTCGGGTCTGCCCAGACCCGACCCGCCGCCTCCGACCCGCTACCCTCACCCCCTCCCCACGACCCGGCTGCCCGGGTTTCCCGCCGCTCCGGCCGGCCACGCGGCGCCCCGCCCGCGCCACGCCCCGCCACGACACCCCGCTCCTCCCGGCGTCGATCCCCTCTTCCCGCCGCCATCCCCGGCCGACCCAGCGCCCCTCTCCTCTATAAAAGCCCAGCCCGGCCATCCCCTCTCCACCGGAACCGCCACCCTCGCCACCGCGCTGCCCGCCTGAGCCCGCAGCCCCGGCCAGCCTCCAGCGCCGCCGTCCTCCTCCCTTCTCCCCTCCTCGAGCACCGTCTCCGGCGTCCCCGACTCCAGCAGCAGCGGCAGCAACTTCCCCCCTTCGAGCCGCCTCCGGCCAGCCGTTCCCGGCGCGCCGCCGACCACCAGCCGCGTCCCAGCAGCCGACGAACCGCCCCCAGCCTCCCCGGCGTTCCTCCGGCCGGACCGCAGCCGGCAGCCCCCAAATCAGAAAACCCTAAAACCCTAAAATTCCCAATTCTTCGTGTCGTGTCGGACACGACACGGACACGAAAATTCCCTGTTTCTCGAGCCCTGTTCAGGTACTCATATCTTTCTCCTCGCTGTCCCGTTTTCAATTTCGTAAATTGCGTTGTGAAGCCTGTATGACCCTCTCGGTGTCCGGACAAACCGCTCGGGGCATCGCACCCTGTGGTGATCGCACACCGCGATCCAAAAATAGGAAAAACATCGACCCGATTCACCCCGGAACTGGGTACGCCCCGCCAAACGGGACGACTTGGTCGCACGCGGTCTTCACAGATACGTGCGCAGCGTTGATACGGACGTGTGGGATTTCACGGAAATCGATTCGGGTGTACGTGCACACCGGGATCAACGCATATCCGCGGACACCGCCCCGTATTTGCCTTTTCTGTAATTCACCCTAACTTCGTGCACACACGTCGGATCGAAACAAAACTTGCGCCATCGGACTCGTAGCAATACGCTGGTCCTGTGGGTCAAGTTTGGTTCGATTCTGAGAACGTTGACGAAATCGCGTGTCGTGGGCTCCATAGGCTCCGCTCGACGGGCGATTTTGTGATCGGCTCATCGGAATCCAATTCTAGAAGTTCCGTTGGGTTCGTGTAAACCCCCTAGACCAAAATTTTTATTTTAATTAATTTAGATAGCATGATTAGGGTTTTGTGTTTCTAATTAGAATTTATTATTTTATATATCTGTGCAGTATTTTGTTAGTTAGGACACCTTACCCTTGTCCCGATATTTAGGACCCTACCCTAGCTGTTGCCCTAGAACAACTTCCACATATTTGACCTAGACCTATAAACCCCTCGTATTTAACCTAGAACAAACCCCGGGTACCGATTTTTGTGCCAAATTTTAGACGCACAAAAGTCGTTACAAACGTCCGTGCGCAAATTAATTAAATTGCGTAATTACGTTCGTTGTCCGTTTCAATTGAAATTAAGACCCAACCTCAGCCAGTTTTGACCAACCCAGATCACGATATTATTGTACACTGAGCCTACTACACCAATGACCCTTGTCCAACCCAATTTTGACCCCCCGATTATTTATAATTAATTAAATAACACCTAGCGCATTAATTTTGATTTAATTAATGTGGAGACCCAACCTCACTCGAAATAGACCCAATTCTAACCCAAACCCACCCACATACCCACAAGCCTCATACAAAATACCATACACCATTCTAGACCAATACAAAATACCAAACAAGGTGTTTTGTTACATCAAATCCTCAATTTCAGCTTTTGTGCAATTTCTCAATTTTTCAGGGGCCTTTATGCAAAATTGCAGTGAGGTGCCCCCCTCTCATTGGTCCAATCCCATGAAGAAGAGATCCTCATTTATTTGACCAGCCCATCATAATTCCCCTCCCCCATTTTTATGTATCTACACTACTTTTTAGGGATACATCATGACCCTTCATTTTGAACCACTCATTCCTAGCCCTCTCCTCATCATGATGGAGCCTCCCCAACTTCCCAAACATTATACACAGCCGGCCCTAATCCCTAGGCAGCCCCCCCCACTCTCTCTCTCCTACATATACATCATGTCACATCATTTATTGCTACACAAAAACCAAAATACAAAGGAAAGGAAAAACCTAGAAATTATTACACACACCACCACCCTCACCTCACTTTCAGCCACCCGACCCCAACTCTCCACCCGCCGCCTCCCACCGGCCATACCCCGCCACCGACCGCCGCCATACCAACTCGACCACCCTCGCCTATCTCCCCCCCCACCTGCCACCTGAGTCTCCGGCCCCCACGACGCCGGAGTAGCTCCCCCGACCGCCCGCACCAACCCGGCTGTACTCCTCCCCGAGTGCACAGCCGACCACCCCCCAGCTTCGTGCTCTGCCACCACCGCATCTCCGACCGCCGTACTTGGCCGAGCCCTCCCCCAGCCAGTCCTCCACCACCCCGTCAAGTTTCAGCCGACGCCGCCGCCAACTCGAGGAGCAATCGAGCCCGCAGCGAGGAACTGTACCAAACCGCTGTTGCCGTTGCCGACCTCCCCGCGCGACGCCGGAGCGCCGTCCGGCCACCCCCGCCGGCGTCGATCCACCACCGTGACCCCCTCGATCTGAGGTACAATCTAGTGTATAATTTTATGTATAATTATTAGTAATTATGCATGTATTGTTGGTTGCAAGTTGATTATACATAGATCTAGTATTTTTAGTATTTAATACGTATATTTTATGTATTCTAAATGTATATGTTATTTTCTGTATTTAATGTATATATACTGTAAATACTTTCTGAGTATTATGTGTATAAAATGTATATATTTATAAATGCTTAATTAAATAATGTATGTATATGTATACATAGTATATATAAATACTTGGGATAAATACTTTAAATACCTAAAGTGTATATGTATATATGTATATGTATATATATATATATATATATATATATATATATATATATACAAATAAATGTTTATTTCTGAAAAATAAATAATTTACGTATTATTACCTAATTAATAAGGTTGTGTAGAAATATAAGTAATGCTATATTTACTATAGGTGTATACACATAAATACATATGTGTATGTATATATGTATATAATTAATGTGTGTGTATATATAAATAATTGTGATATACTTTATATAATTAGTAAAATAGTTTGGGAATGTATAAATATTACCTACATATATGTGTCATTAATTACTGGTGTACTTAGCACATGAATATGGTGACATATCAATAAATAAAATGTGTATATAGTATATATATATACTATATTTAAATACTCTGAAAACCTTCTATATATATATATATATATATATATATATATATATATATATATATATATATATATATATATATATATATATATATATATATAATGTAAACTAGTAAATACAGTATATGACAATAAATACCTGTATTATTGTTAAATAATACATAAATACTATTTTTACCACTAAACTTATATATTATTTTAACATAATTAAGTATGATTTAGTGTGTGTACTTAGCTATATATATATATATACATGTTGTATGTATGTATATAAATTATTAGTTAAATATGTAAATATATGTGTATGTATTTATATACATGGTATTATGTATTTTTAAAAATGTAAATATATTTAATGTATATATGTATATATATACATATGTCAAAGTGCAGTTGTACACATAAGTATAGATGTTATTAAATTATCTAAGTATATATGTGTATAGGTGTTGTGTATGTATACCTGCTCTATGTTAACATAGGTAGTTAAGCTTAGTGAAAATTTAGTAAATCATAATTATTGTTATCTGTTCGTAGGCATCCGAGACGGTGCTACCTTGACTGCTGGTTCCGGAGCATTGCTTGTGCACACCAGAGTTCCAGGCAAGTATACCTTGCCTTGTTGATGCTGTCTAAATCCAGATGTTAACTAGTTGCATATTTTACTGTTTCAATATTTAACTGTGCGCGTCCGAGAAGACTCGGGTGCAGTCAACGAAGGCGTTGACGTTAGGACTTGTGTCTGACTTAGTGTCTAGTGGACCCACCTAAAGTCGAGGAGTTATCAATATGACTTCCCAGGCCTTGACACGTATCTTAACACGTCACAGAGTGAGTTCATGTAGGGACGCGTGCTTCATGATCGACTGGCCATCAGCATGAGCAGCACGTGTGACGGCGTTTAGCTTAGTTGTTTATTTATGTAGCGACTTGCATCATAGTATGAGGTGTCCACGTCGCATTTGCGACTTGTACATTGACATTGGGCGGGGAAGACAATTAGTAGGCGTATGGGACAGACAATTGGTTGCCGTAGTTTAAGAGTAAACTGCGGGGCCGTGAGCCTTAGGGTTACCCGATTGTGGGCCAGTGTTACCCGATTTTGGGCCAGTGTTACCCGATTATGGGCATATACGCTTGTCGATACATCCGACAGAGGTTACTAGTTGCGCGCTATCATGATCGGCGATGTAGTCAGCATATATTCCTGGCGTTCAGTTTATAGCTAATGCCAGGTACTTAGCCTCTGGCTCGACGCTATGCTTTATACCTTTCACCTACCCATACGTACCAGGGTTGTCTTCAAAGTGCATTTCACATAGCTGGTTAGATTACCCTTGAGTTTACACAGTATTTATCTTATGGCATGCATTTCTGTATACTTGTAACGTCCCTCTGAGGACCTGGTTCTCTTCCAGATCCAGACGAGCATTTGTACCCTACCATCTACGAAGCAGGAGTAGAGACAGGATTCCTGATTGAGGACTACGAGGCATTTCCAGGGGAGTTCCCGTGATATGAGTACGCAGCTGCTCTAGACTAGAGTTTTCATATCTAGCTAGTTGATACTCTAGTCTAGTTATCTTACTTCTTTCTGCACTGTATTTCCATTTCTGTATTTCAGTGGGTTTGTCCCCACCAGAGATATTCCGGTTGTACTATGTCAGTCGACTATGTTCTTATATTCCAGTCTTTCATTTCAGTATTTACTTGTTATCTGTGGATGAGATTAGTCATTGCCTGTTTATGATATTAGACTTGTTAGATTTAGGACAGCGTAGCACGCTTCGTCAGGATCCATTAAATTGGGATATCCTCGAAGACGTGTCAGCTGGCCAATGTCACGTGGCCTGGTCCCATATATTTTGGGACTGGGGCGTGACAGTTCGTATCATCGTTCCTGATCTGGTGACACTAAGTTTGGTGAATTTGGAGACCTTTGACCCTGACACGTTTTTCGGTGCAAAGCGGGCCCCACATGCGGACCCCGTTTTGGTCGAAACTGCCGTTTTTGCCCTTGTCTCCAAATTGGACCCAAGGACAGGCGTTTCTAGCTATTTGATATCTTCTGAGCATGATGGTAATGTCTATTTCAGCATCTGGACACATTTCTGGAAATTTTCTCGAGATACAAACTATAATTGGATCCAAACAACAGGCAAGTACCTGCACTTCAAAGTTTAACCTTTATATTATGATAATTAATTCCCTGCTTTACTAGTACCATTGATGATTACACGTAGTGTTAGAATACTGGATTTTATGTCTTGAATACTGGAGTTCATGTCTTGCTTTTCGTGTCGGGTGGGAGAATACTAGAAGGCATGTAGTTTACCCTTCCCCCTGTCCTGACTGCTAGCTGTGGATACACGACTGTACCATCAGCCTGATACTCGATTATTCCTGACTGATAGCCATCTATGACGGCCTGATTAGCCTTATAAACCCCTACATGCCAACTATGTATTCTAAAATAACTAGTTCACACACATAGCTTTCTGTCTGGTTATAGTTCTTGTTGGCTGTTGTAGTTTCATTTCCTGTCTCATATTATTCCTGTTTACTCATATTTCTGTTTATAGTCTTAACTCTTAGTTATTGTTATTTCTTTTATGCATATTCTCAATATGATACTCAGTCAGTTTTTTTTCTAATTGTCATAAAATATTTAGTTTAATCTTGTTGTGCATTGTGTACTTTGCTCCTTTCCTGACTGGATCCGTTGATTTAGGCGATGATGAGGATTTTGCCCCTACCTATTATGGCCCCTATGAGAGAACATATGTCACTTATGAGGAGCCAGTTCCCACCCAGGAGACCACTACTGCAGAGTAGTTAGCAGTAGCTATTTATTTCTTGCTCTTTTATCTTAGTAATCGGGTTTGTCCCCGATTTCTTTCTGGATTCTGTATTAAACATTTGATCTGTTGTCACATTTATTTTATTTGAAATCTCAGCATTCTTTTCCTGTTATTATCTTTGCCTAATTCATTATTTGTGAATGAGCTAGATGTTTTAACTGTGGATATGACCTAGACAGCGTACTACCGCCGACTCTGCGGCGTAGGCTGGACGTACCCACGCACTCGCGCTCAAATTTTCGGGTGCGGGTCGTGATATTCCATAACTTGACATGATAATCATGAATCTTAAACTTATTTTGAACGAGCATATTGCTCCACGAGCTGGGATTCATTCAATACATGACACGATCCTCGTTCATATGCATACTTGGCATGATTATCATTCAAGTGTGATTCTCGTTCAATATTCATTCTTGCTTAATGCATTCCCCTGATTCGGGGATTTGCCTTGGGTGACCCAACGGTCCCAGATACTTGCAGGTTCAATTGCACAGAAGGACTATTTGATAGTCTCCTGGCTAACAAGAATGCATGCATAATACAATATTATTAGAGATTCGTAAGCAGGCAAGCATGCGTTTCTAAGGAACATAAGCAGGCACGTTTGCTCGGACCCGAAGGTAAGCCGAGGGATGAAACCGTAAGGGACTTAGCATGCGAGGGTCTGAACATATATAAGCAATATTTTATTTCCATGTTCTAGCATAAGCAATACAAGTTGGGATTATTCCCTTAGCTAGGTGCGTTGTATTTTTATTAGCATGCAGGGGATGATTCACATAGCGACTAGCATGTATCATTCCATATTTTATGTGTGCTGGCTAAGCAAAGACAAGTTCACCGTAGCCACCCACCTTAGCGATGATTCGCCTCGGTAGAGCGATACGTCAAGCGAGCCTCTGAAAGCCTAAGATGGAATCCTGTAGGGACAAGTCTGGATATCCTTTGCCTCAAACGAGTATTCTCGCCTGAGCAAAGCGGGTCGGGACATGCACTTTTGTCGTTTGAATCGGCAGTCCGCTGGAACAGAACAGGGTGTTACAAAGTGTCATACGGTCTGACGTACTTGGTAAAGCAAACACGTAAACATAGGATCGTGGAATCAACTCTCTAAGTGACGTTACACGACTCCGTATACGGCGTTGACACCCGAATCTTGTTCAGACGCTAAGCAACGTCTCACGGTCCTAGGTTAACACGCACATCAACCATATCAAATAACTGTAATAACTAAGTAAGATAATTAAGGCAAGGAACTGTGATACATCATGACAAGGTATACTTGCCTGGATTCTGGATATAGCGAGGTCCAAGTAGCGAGCTCAATGCGTCAACTGCTCCGAAAAGGTAGAATCCACACGAACGTCTCCGTATGCTGCAACAGACATCACCAACATTTCAAAAACATAAGAAATAGATAAGATTGATTACCCATAAGTCCAATTCGGACACAGGGACAAAAATGACAGTTTCGGGTCAAAGCGGTGTCCAATTGTGGCCCACTTTGCACCGTAAAATATGTCGGAGATAAAATACTCTAATTTTAGTAAACTTAGTGTCTACGAGTCCATAACGAGAACATGACATCAACGGAATGTCCGTAATTGAATTCCGGTGAGCCGGTCACGAAGACGCCCGTCAAATAGAACTGTGGGGCCCGCAAAATGGTGTTTCGTCAATGTTCTCAGAATCGAACCAAACTTGGGTCACAGGACCAGCGTAACGCTGCAAATCCTATAGAGCAAGTTTCGTTGCGAAACGGCAAGCACACACGAAGTTATGGCAAGGTGTCCGAATAAGTCGATACGGTACTTTTTGACGGATACATGTTGATTCCGGTGTGCACGCACGTCCAAATCAAGTTTCGCGAAAGCCACACTTCCGTGTTTATGTTATGCACCATTCAGTGCAATCTGCACGCGATGACGTGGCCTCGTTTGGCGGGACGCACCCCGTATCGAGAAATTTTAGATTTTTGAATACAATTTTTTCTTGTTTTTGGAACTCAATTTTACAGAGATTAAAACCCATTAAAAATAAACTAAAAAATAGTATTAATCTTGGATATGTTGTCTAAAAAATTGTTTAATTATATATTTAAAATGGTTAATATTTTGGAAGAAAATAGGCTATGAACATTGTGGTTTGGGACAGTTTTGAATCTGTTTTGAAACAGATTTTTTTAGTTGACTTTGGATCGACTTTTCTTTCGATCCAGAGCACCAAAAATCGATCTACTTGAAGGGGGTGGAAGAGGTTTATGTTGTGAACGCAACACAATTGGCCGTTCGAGAAACGATATAACGTGGAGGAAGATAACGCACCTGAAATAAAGGGAGTCGAGTTCGCGTTGTGCTGCGCGCGGATGACCGCGGGCGGCGGTCCGGCGGCCACTGGCGGCGGTGCACGGTCGTCGGCGACGGCGGGGGTATCGGGTTGGAGGAGGCATGCCAAGGGTTAGGGTTAGATGTATAGGTTATACATATATATAGAGAGAGAAGAAGGTTACAATTTTTGGAGCAGAGGGGTCGCGACTGAGCTGGGTAGCGGGTTTAGGATTTGGGTTTGGGTTTGGGTTTTGGATTTCTTTTCTTTTCTTTCTTTCTTTTATTTAATGACTAATATATATATATATATATATATATATATATATATATATATATATATATATATATATATATATATATATATATATATATAACCCCCAAAATATTTAGTTATGTATAAACTAAATTCATAACTTTGTAACACTTAATAAATAATTTTACTCAAGATATTTATATAAAAATTACTATCTATAATATAAATATTTATATAGATTAAATAATTTGAAAAATTTTATTTATCTAACTTTGCAAAAATATTTAACAAAAAAAAATTTCCTAGAAATAAAATAAAAAATAAAAAATGAGGGGTTTTACATAGAGGACTGTAGAGAATTCAATAGTCCTATATACATATAGACTGTAGAGAATTCAATAGTCCTATATACATATAGGACTGTAGAAATTTCTACAGTCCTGATTGTTCAATTACTTTTTGACTTTTAAAATATATATCTTTTTTGTTTTATAGCTACGACCCCCGGAAGAGCCTTGAGGATGAAGGTATCATAAGAAGACTGCCCACGGGGTCGATGCATAAGGAACGCAATGTTGAGCGTGATGTTGAGCCAACCCTTACTATCGTCGACCCCGAGGCACCCCCTCAAGTTAGGAAACGTCGACTGAAGAAAACTGTAACTCGTTCGAAGAGACGTGCTTTTAGTATTTATGTTTCTTCTTCCTCCTCGGATGGAGACATACCAATTCATGTTGTTGTTAGCAAGTGTAAACCCCCTGATTTTTCAGGAATTTTAAAATTAATTTTTCATAATTTTTTGGAAATTTTCTGGTATTTATTAACTAATTAAAACTAAGGTATTTAGAAATTAAATGATTTTTAAATGATGTTAATTAATATTAAAATATTATGAAAATAATATTTTTGGGTGCAAAATAAAAAATTAGACTTAGGATAATTTTCTGAGAATTTATTGGACCCCGAAAACATTTTTAAAAGACCAAAAACTATATTTTAAATAAACCCGGTTAAATTGAACCAAACCAACCCGAACTTGACCGGTTTAACTAAACCCAACCCAAATCCTTATTGGGCCGGATCCGGGCCCAAAACTGAGACCCGACCCGAAACCCACTAACCCGTACCCGCACCCATGCCTTAGTGGATCGGGTCGGATCCCCATCCGCCCGACCCGGACCCGAACCCGACCCGTCAAACCTCTCCTCAGCGCCGCTCCGGCTCCCCCGCAATTACCGTCGCCTCGCCTCTGCAACGGCCGCCGCTCCCTCTCCCACTCGCCTCTATAAAAACCCACCACCGCACTGAGACCCGCCACCGTCGAGCCCTCCGCTGTCACCCCGCTCCGCCGCCCTCTTCTCCTCCTGCTCTCCTCCGCCACCGGAGCCGACGAACTACCAGTGTCACGCCCCAGTCCCAAAAATATACGGAACTAGGCCACGTGGCATTGGCCAGCTGACACGTCACTAAGGGAATACCCAATTTAGTGGACCCAAAGTGATGTGCTACGCTGTCCTAAACTACTACAAGTCTAAATACAGGTAAATCTATCTCATCCACAAGAATAACAGGGAAAGTGCTGAATATAAATAGATGCTAAATCTGAAATGTCATATACAACCCAGATAAAGTCAGGTGGGAACAATCCCACTACAAAAGTAAGCATGAGTGAAATAAGATAAACTAGCGTAACATTCTCAAAATATGTAGCTTCAACTCCAGATGCACTCAGGTAGACTCTGATGGCATCTCCTCTAACGCCGTCTCCGAGGCATGTCCAGACTCCTGTCCAGGTCCAGGACTGTGGGGTGGAATGTCTCAGCTAAACCTGGCAGGGAACCAGGTCCTCAGAGGGACGTAACAAGATACAGAAAAATGACATGCCATGTAATATAAATACTGAATAAATAAATTACTGAATAAAATAAATACAGGGTGCTAACCATCTAAGTGAAATGCAATTTGAGACAACCTAGTACGTATGGAAAATGTGTGGCTAGACATATGCTGACGTAATTCACCAATATGTGGTGACTGGCTAGTATATGCCACATATGCCCCCGTTCAAGGGCACTATACAATTTTCCATCTACGATGAGAATGGTCACATGAATATATATATATATCATCCGTATCACTCCGTCGAGTGCGGCACAGGGTAAAGAGGTGGGTGTCCCATACGTATTTTAGTCGTTCTCCCCGCCCAATGTAACTAAATATCAAGTCGTACATTTCCTGAATTATTCTAATCCGTGATGCGGGTCACACGTACTGGTAGCTAATCAAATACGCAGCTCGCATCCCAATATGTATTGCAACCATGTTGCGTGTTCCCGTGATAGGGTCTAGGAGAATATCAGGATATCCTCACAGTTGTTGGTAAGTCTGTAACTACTACGTTGATTACCCTAAGTCAACGTATCTGTTGACTGTACCCAAGGCAATCTCAAATACATACTGTTTATATATAATTTCAGGAGCAGTTTCATATGACAATAATTGAATTTAAATAAGAACATTTAACAGATAATAGTTAAGCAGTAAAAACTTGGCAAGGTATACTTGCCTACTCCCTGATAGTGTCGATAACTTGATCTCGCAGTCAGGTTTAAGGTTGCTGGTGACAGGGGTTACTGGTTGTGCTGGAGATATTCTCTGTTAAAAATATACAGGTTCGTGAATTATCAGGGTATAATATAAAAGTATATATATACCTATGTATATATAGGATACACACCACATATATATATATATATATATATATATATATATATATATATATATATATATATATATATATATAGTATATATATATATACTTATAGATATAGTATGTAGTAGTAGTATATATATAGCATATATATACAGAAAAGAGAATGCAGGAATGTAAATTTATATAATAGCAGGGTATATCCACTGTTTATATATAGTAATATAATATAAAAATATAGTAGTCAGGGTATATCCACTGAGATATATATATAATAAATAATAATCAGGGTATATCCACTGATGTATATATATATAAAATGAATTGACAGTGCAGAAATATAAATACATATATAAATGCTGTACTATCCAGCAAATATTATATTTAATAATATCAGGGTCTATATGTGACCACTGTTATATGTAACAATATATATAATGAATTTAAAGACAGTACAAAAATTGGAAGCATACATATATAATATAAATATAAGCTGTAATTTTTATTAATAATAATCATAGTATAAATATATAAATAATATGTTTATATTATTACATATAGTATACATATTTTATATAACTATATATATATATAAATATATGTAGACATATATTTATATATACTATATATAGATATATATATATATAGGAAACAGAAATAAATGCATATAATATACTATATACATATGAATATACATATATATAATACTATAATATAATATATATTTATACTTAATATACATATATATAAGTATATATGAATAATTATAGAAATATATCTATGTATATATACATAAATATATACATACATATACAATAAAATTATAATAATAATATACAATATACTGTATAAATACACTGTATTTATACAGTATATAATAATTTATAATATATATAATATATTTGTATAAACATATATATATATATATATATATATATATATATATATATATATATATATATATATATATATATATATATATATAGAAATACATATTAATATACCTATATATATACATATATATATACATATATATACATATAGGGATGTATATGTAATTACATATATTTTAGGGTTTAGTAATTTACCTACTGACAGGTGGGGTCCACTGGTCGTCGACGGCAGGAGGCCGGCGGCGGAGATGGCCGGAGACGGCCGGAGAGTCGCCTGCAGCAGCAGCTGCAGTCGGCAACAGCAGCAGCAGCAGCAACTTGCGGCAGCAGTAGCGCCGGCAGCGGCGGCGGAGGCGGCGGTGCAGGCCGTCGGGGTGGCGGAGGAGGTCGAGGCGAACAGTCCGGTGGGGGTGGCGGAGGTCGGGGGTGGCCGGAGTGGCGGTGGGGAACGGTCGGGGTGGCTCGGGGAAGTTGGCAGAGTGGGATGGTGGAGGGTTGCGGGGAAGATGCCGGTGGTGGAGGCGGTCGTGGGGCGGTGGGGGCAGGTTAGGACGGTGGAGGAAGAGGTGGCGAGGCGTTTGGTGGTGGTGGCGGTGGTCCACGGTGGTCGGGGTGGCGGTGAGGAGCGTCGGGGAGGGGAGGAGCTGCTGTCGGGCAGGGAAGGGAGGGGTGTTGCGGTGGCTCAGGGCGGCGGAGGCGGTGGCCGAAGGGTGGTGGCGATGGTCGGAGGGAAGGGCAGGGGTGAGGCGAGGTGGTCGGCGGTGGTGCGGTGGCCGGAGGGTGGCCGGAGGGGAAGTGAGTGGAGTTCAGGTGAGGAGAGGGGGTTAAATAGGGTTTATATAGGTTTTACCCCCAATGGCATTTTCGTAAATAGTTAAAAATCTTAGGGTATTTTGGTAATTTGGATTTTTGGGATATTTTCAGCAGATTTTTCTGTGGGTCCCATGCCACCTATTGTCTAGCCAATAGGGTAATGCCATCTAACATGCATTTTGCATAAAAACCCTAACTTTTCATAATTTGCATAAAAGTCCAGAATTTAGAAAATTGTGCAATTATGCAATTTGTCTGAAAAATCACCTGGTTCTAAAAATTACCAAAATTCACAGAATTGAGGGGAAATGCTGGGGAGAATGTTTTGAACCGTGTGGGGTGAGTCTGGGCAGATGCAGGGTCTGATTTCTTAGGTGATACGGGTCACCGTATTTATTATTTAATAAATACTGCGCACGGTGTTCACTAATTATTTAAGGGCAGTTAGGGTCATAATTTTTCTACGGTGTCAATACGATAATTGTAATACAATTAGTGTAGAATATTATCGTATTTTTGGTTGGGCAAAACAGGTGCCTACTGGTCCTCAAATCTCTAGGGTACAGAGGTGGGTAAAGAGCAGAAAATTAAATAGGGATTAAATACGTACGTTTGTAACGATATTTGTGCGACTAAAACGAAGCACAAAACGAGATTTCTGGGAGTTGCTAAAAATACAGAAAATGTAGTCTAGCAAGTCTAGGGCAGGGATGTGAAATTAGTTTAGGGTTAACAGCTAGCGTGGTGCCCTAATTTATTGTGTAATAAACAGGTGCACAATCAATAGAATATATAATAAATAAAATTTAAAAAGTTGCACTAATTCTAATTAACTAAAAATAATATTAAAATACTAAAATCTGGTCGAGGGAGTTTACAACCAGCGTCGCCGCCACCGCTTCGATCTCCCCTACCCCGCAGCAGCCGTGCCCGACACCCAACCGCCTTGACGACGAGCCTCCGCCGAGGATCCTACAGACCCACCGCTGACGACCTGCCAGAGCTCCGGCCGCCTTCGCCTGAGCCGCCCCGACGAGCCAGAGCCCGCTCTGTCTCCACCCAGCCGTGCCCTAGCCGCCTCCGGCGAAGCCCCGGCGCTTCTGTAGCCAAAACCCTAGCACAGTACAGTACCGTGTTGCTGCGTGTCGTGTCGCACCGCCTCGCAGACACGAGAAACCCAGTCTGCGTAGCCCTGTTCAGGTACCCTTTTCTTCCTCCTCGCTGCTCTGTTTTCCGTTCTGTCAGTTGTGATACGAACCTTGCGTGACCCTCTCGATGCCCGTGTAACCCACTCGGTGTGTCGCGTCCTGTGGTGATCACGAACCGCGATCCAAAAATAGGAAAATAAACACCCCGTTTCCCCCGAAATTGAGTACGCCTCGCCAAACGGGACGACTTGGTCGCGTAAGGACTTCACCTAAAGGTGTGCGCCGTTGATACGGACATGCGAGATTTCCCAGAAGTTGATTTGGATGTGCGTGCACACCGAAATCAACGCGTATCCGCCGACAATGTCCTGTATCGGCATATTCTGGAAATCGTTGTAACTTGTGTACACACGTCGGATCAAAACTTGTACCATCGGATTTGTAGCAATACGCTGGTCCTGTGACCCAAGTTTGGTTCAATTCTGAGAACGTTGACAAAATCGCGTATCGTAGGCCCCGCGGCTCCACTTGACGGGCGATTTTGTGATCGGCTCATCGAAATCCAATTCTGGAAGTTCCGTTGGGGTCGTATCATCGTTCAGGACTTGTTGACACTAAGTTTGACGAATTTGAAGATATTGTTTCTGACATATTTTTCGGTGCGAAGCGGCCCACATATGGACCCCGTTTTGACCAGAAACTGTCATTTTTGCCCCTGTGTCCAAACTGGACTCAAGGACAGGCGTTTCTAGCTATTTGATATTTTCTGAACCTGATGGTGATGTTTATTTCAGCAAACGAAGGATTACCTGTAAATTCCGCTGCTGCCAGAGCTACAGTTAGAGTCAGAACCCCAAGCAAGTGTACCTTGCCAAATCTTGCAGTTCTTGTTACATATTTTTTTGACTTATTTATCTGTTGTACATGCTTAACTTAGGACCGTGTGACTTTACTTAGCGTCCGATTAATAGTCGGGTGCCAATACCGTACGCGGAGTTGTGTAACGTCACCTAGACATGGATACCGAGACCCTTATACATTCTCGTACTTGTCTTATCAAGTACATCATAACCCAGGACACTTGACACTATTCATGTGATAGAATCTTCCTGAAATATTTAAGCTAATTATGTGTAGGTTGCAGGATTCATGACATAGACATTTTATTCATAGTTAGTATATGACTTGCTGCATTAGTGATGATCTTGCGTGACATGGACATGAGGCATCGTGGATATGAGACGTGTGATTACATTGGGTGGGGAGAGACACACATGCTATAGGCTGATTTTATATATATACTACATAGTAAGTTACATAGTAACTTACATAGTATCACTGCTACAGGCTCCCAGACACAGAGCTTGTAGTGGTCTCAGCCTGAGTTTTAGTGATGCTCTCAAATTATATTTCACATAGATGGTTACATAGTTTATCCCATATTGTTTCATTTATTGCTGCACTGCATTTATTTTGGCATGAGTTATTTTGTACCTTGCTATGTCCCCTGAGGACCTGGATTCCGGATTATGTCCCCAGGATTACCTGACGAGATTTATCCCGAGGTATACGGGATCGAAGCATTAGCAGAAGCAGGAACAGGTGCATACATTGGAGCAGAACCAGGAACCGAGGACGAGGTGATTGTAGAGGATTTCTCTTGAGTATAAGTTTCTTCTATGCTCAGTCTTGATGAAATTAAACTCTGATAATTCTTGTTTAATGAACAATTGTAACAGACTTATTAACGGGTTGTTCCCCGATTTACTTACTTGTGATTTGATGATGTTTATATTTTCTCTTGTTGATTTTGATGTATTTATTCTGTGGATGAGATTAGTAAACCCTTATTGTTTTATTACAGCTTAAGTACGTCCCAATGGATCCATTAAATTGGGTTTGTCTATCGGTGTGTGCTGCTGGCCATTGCCACGTGTCTAGTCCCTCGATATTTTGGGACTGGAGCGTGACATGGCTTTTGTGGTGGCCCATGCAGGTCAACGACTAAATTATTCGGTTTCAACTTAGGGACCGAGCAAGCCTGCAATTGGAATATGATAAGTTTTTAGGATCTCATCCACTTGCTTGAAACGTTCTTGATATCTATATCGGATTCAAATTAATTTCTTGACTTGCATCTTGCCTTGATTCCTATGCGCCTCTTATAAGTTTATTTTTGATGCAGAGTAATGGATCCAAGAATTGGAGATGAAAATCCCTTGGGTACACCACACGATGCTGTGGTTACCTATGATGGAGGAGTGACACCTATAAATCCCCTCACCAAAAATAGATATTTTGTTTGTATTTTATATTATTATATTTATTATAGATATTAAATTTCTTTATAGTATTCTCTTAGTTAATTAGAAAATAAATTTCTTGATATATTTACTTATATAAATATTTATTTAGAATTATTTTAGGTTATTTTAGATTTTTGGAGATTTTTCTAGAATTTTTAGTAATTAAAACTTAGGAAACATAAATTTTTAGGACTTTTATGATTTACTATACGACTATACTTGCATGTTGTTCCTACCAAATATTTATTTTAGTTTAAAATATTTAATTATATTTTTCTGTAATTTATTTAGAATTTTAAGAATTTTATTTAGATTTTTGAAATTATTTAGGATTTATTTGGATATATATAGTCTTAATATTAGATAGATAATAATTTAGTGTTAATAGATATTAATAAGATTATATATAAATTATTTGTATTATCTTTAATTATATTTAAGATTATAAATTATTGAGATAAATTTAAACTCTATTTTAAATTAATTCAAATTATGAACCTACTAGTAAAACAACTTCATGCATATCCTATCCTTATTTAAATTTATCATAATCCTATCCAAATTAGCCAATCCTAATCGTATTTAATTAAATAGTGTACACCATTATAAATACCTCATTCTTCATATTTTTCTTCCCCAAATTTCCCTCTTTTTCGTCCAAAAATAGTCAAAATTCGTCATAAATTCAGCCTCATTTTCTAGACGAAGTAAAAAGACGATATCTCCTAGCTCCGGAATCCAAACGTGCTCCATTTTTTTTGTTAGAACTATATCAAGGTTAGTTTTCTGATGATATAATTTATTTTAATAATTTATGAAACTATTTTCCAAAAAATTTTAAAAGTGCCAGATGTCCGAAATCAGACGCATTTTGGTATTTTCGAGATTTTGGGAGATCCCAAACTCGGAATTATAAACCGTTTAAAGTTTCGGAAAGCTAACATGATGAACTTCCAGAAAAGTATTTTTACAGAATTTAAAATATAATTTTATTCTACTGTAAAAATTTTGCAACGTAGACGTAAATAGGAAACCACCGAAAACTGTCATCTGTGCGCCCTTGTGGCCATAACTCTTTACTGACTTGTGATTTTATGAAACCGTCTATTCCAGTATTCATGTAGCATTAAAATATATAGGATTCCATACACAAATCCAGGATTTGAGTCAGTTGACTTTTTGGTCAACGGATTGCCTCGATTTGCGTGCCACGGATCACAAATCCTTAAAGTTGACTTTCTTTGGACCAAAATTAGAGCTTAACAATAAAATCAGATTATAATAAGAGTAAAATACTATTTTACGTTATTTTATTCAGAATTAAAATAGATTAAATGGAGGAACCTATTTACCCACTTTTGTAACCTAACTTGTTTAATTTATGTGATGGGTAGATCGGACGACGCCTTGAGTTGGGACTTCATCCTTTTCAGACCAGGCAAGATACCTTGCCAAATTGTTTACAGTATTTTGCATGCTTAGTATATTTCTGTATATTTATTGTATTTCTGTTTATTCATTGCATGTGTAGTTCTTTCAGTCATTATTATATATTAGATATGTTGACACACACTTGACACTTAGTATCATAGAGGGCAATCATTAGGCGTATGGGCTTTTAACCACTCTGGTAAACCATAGTATATAGTTTGCACTACGGGCATGTGTCGCGCTGGTCGCTACCCCAGAGGTATGTCGATTTCTGTAGAGTCGCGTTGGTCGCTACCCCAGAGGTATGTCGATTTCTGATGTCCATTGACGGGTGTGTGAGTTGTGAGGCTTAGATCGAGTAGCCTACCATTGCCCATACGTTGAAAAGTTGTCCTCATTTGTATTTATATAGATTGTCTTGTATAGCGTACTTATTTATTTTTAAATTATATGCATGTTTACTGTATTCAAGTTGGCTCGCTTTTCTGTATCTTGTTACGTCCCTCTGAGGACCTGTTCCTCTGCCAGGTGTATTTGTTCTTGAGTATTTGCAGAAGCGCAGATTCGGATGGTTACATAATTTCGAGGATGTCTTCTCTCCGAGCCCATGATTGTTAGCTGGTATTCTTGTATTGTGTTTGTTGTGCTATACTTTTCCATTCGAGTTGGTAGTGGATTTGTTTCCATCCAACTATCATCCTTAGATACTTATGTTGAGATCTAGTTATATAGATGCTGGTTATTCATTTATATTAATTTTCTGTGGATGAGATTTAGATTGTACCCTGTGACTTGTGATACATTTTAAACCACTTGTGGATTGATATTCATATTACAGCGTACGTATGGGTTGTAGTTTCCATATATTGGAGTTGCCATATCCATACGGCTGGCATGCTTCCGTGTTCCTAGTCCTACGTATTTTGGGACTGGGGCGTGACATGTTTTTGTGGTGGCCCATGCAGGTCGAGAGCATATTGTCTCGGTTACGTTACTGTACCGAGCAAGCCTGCGCATAGGATTAGAATATAGGATCTCATCCACTTACTTATCATCTCCCTTGATTTTATTTCGCATTCTCATTTGATTGCTTGCATTGCATCTTGCTTGATCCCTTCTAAACGTCAATCTTCTCTCGTGCTTGATAGGGGTTAGGAAGGTGCCTTGTACCAGGTATATACACTCTAATATTCAATAACACTATCAGTTAGATCTTTGTAAGTTTGGTAGTATGCCTCATAACCTAGTAACATATAGTCCTTTTAACTCATTAATAAAGTATAAATGAATGACACCAACTATAGGCTTGCATAAGAAGATAGTGTTTATCTAGACTATAGAACTTTAGTGTTTATCTAGACTGTAGAACTTAGAGGCACATACACCCATTTGGTTGACTTTAAACTTAGACAAGAAATTAGTATGGCAACTATAGAGGCACAACACCGATCTTCTTGGTGAACTTAGATTATTCAGTACCTTCCTCCATCATAATCAAGCGTACTTATATTTTTACTACCTCGACTTATGCTGCTATTATAGCCTAGTTTTGCAAGCTTATTCTTTTATTAAGTTTGACACTAAGTTTGACGAATTTGGAGACCATTGTTTCTGACACATTTTTCGGTGCGAAGCGGCCAACATATGACCCTGCTTTGACCAAAAACTGTTATTTTTGTCCCTGTGTCCAAATTGGACTCAAGGACAGGCGTTTCTAGCTATTTGATATTTTCTGAACCTGATGGTGATGTTTATTTCAGCAAACGAAGGATTATCTGCAAATTTTGCAGCTGCCAGAGCTACAGTTGGAGTCAGAACCCCAGACAAGTGTACCTTGCCAAATCTTGCAGTTCTTGTTACATATTTTTTTGACTTATTTATCTGTTGTACATGCTTAACCTAGGACCGTCTGACTTTACTTAGCGTCCGATTAATAGTCGGGTGCCAACACCGTACGTGGAGTTGTGTAACGTCACCTAGACATGG
The DNA here is from genome assembly GCA_036927795.1 of Iris macrosiphon. NCBI lineage: Eukaryota > Viridiplantae > Streptophyta > Magnoliopsida > Asparagales > Iridaceae > Iris > Iris macrosiphon. The sequence continues at coordinate 6,809,378 of JAYESA010000009.1, forward strand.
ATACCGAGACCCTTATACATTCTCGTACTTGTCTTATCAAGTACATCATAACCCAGGATACTTGACACTATTCATGTGACAGAATCTTCCTGAAATATTCAAGGTGATTCTGTGTAGGTTGCAGGATTTATGACATAGATATTTTATTCATAGTTAGTATATGACTTGCTGCATTAGTGATGATCTTGCGTGACATGGACATGAGGCATCGTGGACATGAGACGTGTGATTACATTGGGTTGGGAGAGACACACAGGCTACAGACTGATTTTATATATATACTACATAGTAAATTACATAGTAACTTACATAGTATCACTGCTACAGGCTCCCAGACACAGAGCTTGTAGTGGTCTCAGCCTGAGTTTTAGTGATGCTCTCAAATTGTATTTCACATAGATGGTTACATAGTTTATCCCATATTATTTCATTTAATGTTGCACTGCATTTATTTTGGCATGAGTTATTTTGTACCTTGCTATGTCCCCTGAGGACCTGGATTCCGGATTATGTCCCCAGGATTAGCTGACGAGATCTATCCCTAGGTATACGGGACCAGAGCATTAGCAGAAGCAGGAACATGTGCATACATTGGAGCAGAACCAGGAACCGAGGATGAGGTGATTGCAGAGAATTTCTCTTGAGTATAAGTTTCTTCTATGCTCAGTCTTGATGAAATTAAACTCTGATAATTCTTGTTTAATGAACAATTGTAACAGACTTATTATCGGGTTGTTCCCTGTCACGACCCGCACCCGAAAAATCGGGCATGAGTCGTGGGTACGTCCAGCCTACGCCGCAGCATCGGCGGTAGAACGCTGTCTAGGTCAACTATCTAGATAACTCACAAAAAAATCGGCCATGACCTCTCCAAAAGGAGGGCAACCACACAAACAATATATAAACCTGCCAAGATCTCAACTCCAAACGGAGGAGCAATATCATAAAGATAACCACAATATACTCAATCACGAATCTAAGCACGATAAGATGACAAAGAAGACTAACAACTCCAAAGTCTAACCAACAACTACTACTACAACAACCACAACATCAATAATAATACATCATCCAAAATAATATACAATACAAGGTCTCAATCCAAAACCGGAGACAAATCCGGTGCTAAAAGCTAAAAAAAATAACAACAAAGTCTCAGTGATCCCGGCTACCAACCCGGAAATCACCCCTAAGCTAGAGGGTCCCTGTCTGCACCATCGACAGGCTCAGGTCCATAAAACGTCGGACACCACTCCTCCGGATACTCTGAAAAATATGTCCAGTCAGGACTGGAGCAAGTACATCTCTAACAACAGTTTCATTTAAATGATAAAAACTATAAAACAGTTATAGCAAGTAGCAAGAAGAATGAAGCAAGTATGAAACAAGAAATATATAAATCACTGGTGCATAAAGGTAAAGATGCATGGATATCAGAGCAAGATAGTAATAACTGCAAGATACAAGAAATCTAAGCTAAGATCAAGTCCGTGCACATGAACGTGTAGTGAGTCCAGCATAAAAAATATGTAGTGAGTCAAGTCCAGAAACATGTAAGTGAGACAAGTCAAGAAATGTATGAGAGTCCAGACTATAAAAAATGAACTCGGTGTCTTTGAAATACTTGTTTCGACATGTAAACGGCTAGGGGTAAGTACGGCTCACCGCGCACTGGGTGCGCGGCTGCTATCATTCCAGATTAGACCAGAGAGAGTGATTCCTGATGATGCCAGATAGAAATGTTTACATGTCTACTCGAGTATTTCTCTGCCCCGACTAATACAAGTGGATCCAAGACCCGATACGCAAATCAAGATGAGTCCAGCCTGAACATGAATGATGCCTGTAGTGATGCCTGTAGGTGATGCCTGTAGTGATTCCAGAATAGAGGCCAGAAACATGAAATGTACGTGTCGCAAGTAAATGAATCCAGAAATACCAGTCAGTGTCCCATGTTGTGCCAGAATAATCATATGATACTATACTAGAAGCGGAATCATAATAATCATCAGATAATGAAAACTATCAGAGAATGTACTCGCCTGACGTCCTGAGCAACTGGCGATCCGAACCGGTATCACAAAGACCTAATACGAAAAGCAAGGTTAAACAGGGGTTCTAATGAGTTAAACAGATATAAAATAACTAAAAATAGGCTTCTAGGGTCGTTCTAGGTCAAACGGGTCAAATCGATAAAATCTGGGTCAAAAAGTCAACTCTGGGTCCAAAAAGTCAACTCTAGGTCAAAACTAGGTCAAAAGTTGACTTGGCGGTCAACCGAGTCAACTACGGTCAAGTCTCGGTCAAACTAGGGTGCTCCTGAATTTCTAGGTCAAACCGAGCTCATTAAGCTAGAAACTCACAAACTCGCCTCCTTGAGATACCGGGATACCCTCGGTATCCGATACCTCAACCTAGGCTATATACCCCGCCTATACCCTCTAATACCTATACTAGCACGCGTAAATATATACACATAAGCATATAAAAATCACTCAAAGACATTTCCTAGGCTAATGCTCAATTACCCCGCTCGAAACTCAATACCTTGAATATCTCAAGGTATTGAGATACCTCGGTATATCAAGGTATTGAGATACTGCTCTCAAACCCCTCTAACTAGCTATCTAACTAATAATTATATACCTAGTTATTAATCTAGGCTAGGTAATATATATATCTACCATATATTTATATATCTAAGTATGTATATACCTATATATATATATATAGATATCCACACATATATACATATACCCAATTACCTTACCCAACTCATAAATATATATATATATATATATATATATATATATATATATATATATATATATATATATACTATCTAGATATCTCTAGGTATGTATATAACTATATGTATATAGATATATATATATACCTTAGATAGATAACTACCTATCTACCTATGTATTACCTATCTAGGTAACTATCTATCTATTGATAGATATATCTATCTATCTAAGTATGTAAATACTTATCTATCTAACTAGTTATGTATCTATCTATCTATATAGTCATATCTATTATCTATCTATGAATCTAGCTATCTATCTTATTATCTATCTAGTATCTTATTAATTATCTACCTATCTATGAATCTATCAATCTATTTATCTATATCTATCTACTTATCCATCTATCTATCTATAATCTATCTAACTATTTATCTATAGATATATGTATCTATATATATATATATATCTATCTCTTTCTCCCTCGCATTAAGCTACTGCTGCTGCTCTTGCCTGTGCTTGCTGCTGCTGCTAGCTCCTCACCTTGCTGCTGCTGCGCTGCTACCTAAACTGCTGCTGCTGCTGTGCTGAATTTGCTGCTGCAGCTGCTGCCTTCTGCTGCTGTGGCTGCTGCCCACAGCAGCACGCTGCTGCGGCTGCTCCCAGATTCAGTCCCCCCCCTCTCACACAAACACACACACTCCTATATATATATATATATATATATATATATATATATATATATATATATATATATATATCACTATATATATCACTATATATATATACATACATATATATACATAGATATAACTCTAAAGATATATATACACACTAACTTATATACATTCTAACACACACACTCAAACACAAATCAACACACACACACACATAATTATATACACAAACACATATCTATATATTCATACACACATATATCTATATATATATATATATATATATATATATATATACACTAATATATATATATATATATATACACACACACTCACACACTTAAACATATATATATATATCTATATATCCTCACTCACACACACTCAACCTCACACACCCTCACACACACACACTCTCACACACACTAGCACACATTCTCACAAACACACAACCTCACACACAAACCCTCATACATATATATATATATATATATAAATATATATACATATATACATAAACTCATATATATATACCTATAAACACTCACTCACACTCACACACACTCACCTACACACTCACACAAGCACTCACTCACACACACTCACCTACACACATACACTAGCACATAGATATAAATACACACACACACACACACACATATATATATATATATATATATAAATATATATATAGACACATATACACTAACACAACACAACACACAACAACACACAAACCACACGCCCCACACACGCCCAACGACCCCGACACTCACCAACACCCTAAAATATATAAAATATAACTCGAAAACTCTAGCACACACTCCCCGATACTAACCCAATGCGTGCACAAGCCCGAAACGAGGAAACCAAGTCGAAATGGTCGTTCGGTCATTTCGACGAACACGTGGTGCGCGGCTCGGAAAACCTCCTGAAACGCATACCAAACGAACTCGGAATCGGCCCAAAATTTACCCACGCGCTCTAAACGATGTCTAGATCCTAGAAAATGTGCTCCTGCGTCGATTCTAGGTCCGTGGCAGAAACGCACACGCACTTAGAATCGGCGACGACGAAAAGCCCCAATTTTGCCCGAAACGCCCGTTTCTCCGCGACACGACTTCCCGTGTCCAAACGGAGACACGCACTCACCCTCTTGACACCCGACAACGTCTACCTAGGTCCGTCTAACCTAGGGCATCACCAAAAATTGGGCCAAATTCGGATTTCACCCGAAATTGACACAAAACCTAGTGTCAAAGTCTCTAAACACTACCCAACTAGTTCCAACTTCCTCCCACAGGTAGCCTAAGGGTCTAGGAAGGTTCTAAAATATTAATTATACTACACAAAAATAATTAGCAAGGGGAAAGTTAGGTTTTGCCTCTTGGGAGTTGGAATCCCAAGGCCAAAGTCTCAAGAATGCTCCAAATCCACCTCCCTCAAGCTCCAAGCCTCAAATCCAAGCTCCAACACCAAATCTAGACTCTACCCACCTAGGTTAGGGAAAATGCAAGGTTAGGGCTAGCATAAAGAAGAAGGAATAGAAGAAAGAAGAAAGAAAAAGGAAGAAAAGCTTACTTTGGAGAAGAAAGAAGAAGTAGAATGTGAAGAAGAAGAAGAAGAAGAAGTGGAATGAACAAAGGGGGAGAGAGGGGCTGCTCCTTGCTGCTCACGGGTGGGAATGGGGGCTGAATGGTCGGCCAAGCACATAAAAAAGGGCTTTACAAGTTTCCAAATTCCCAAAATACCCCTACTCACTTGGTTTCGGATTCCGGGTTCCAAAAGCACTCAAACTAGCTCCAAATCTCTCCCACTAACCTTCTAAAAATAAATTAAATATTCTAAACCCAAAAATAAGTCTCACAGGGGTGTGGGCTGGGTCGGACATGGGTCCACTAGGGTCTGACATGGGTCCAGGCTAGCCAAAATCCTAAAACAATCAATAAAAATATAATACAATCATTAATTAATTATAAATATAATTAATAAAAAAATAATGCACAATTAACTAAATTAAAAATAAAAAAAATACCCGGCTCTGGAAATGGGGTGGTGACAAGCCTATCCTCCTTAGAAAATTTCGTCCTCGAAATTTAAAGTCAATCACAATCTCTCTAGGTCAAACCCCCAATAATCACAGTCAAGAAATTCTACCTAAACAACATGCAAGATCAGGGTCCTACTGGTCGTGTTATCACAGTCTTAATCATGGTCACTACACTATCTACCACAGCACAAAGAAAAGTCTAACAGGTACTAATGAAGCACACCACAGGAATGGAAAAGGACAGGAAGAAGAAACAAGAGACAGACCTGCTAACCCGACACCCGTAGCATCAGCCTCCTCGGCCGTCAAGGCATAAGCCCTGCCCTGCTGGGGTGTATCCCTCTGCTGGTGCGGGGCATGATGCTGTGCCACAGGTGGCCTAGCTCCAACTCTCTGATCCTGTGCTCCACCCAATGGAGGTGCAGTAGGGCAATCTCGCATCTGGTGAGCAGCGGATCCACAGAACAAACACACCTTCAGCCTACTCCTACAAACATCCCAGGTGTGTCCTGCCTTCCTGCAGTAGGCACAAGTGGGCACCCTCTGATCCTGACCCTGTTGCGCTGCCTTCTGTACATAGGGACGCTTAGCTGGTCCCGCACTACCACTGGCACTGCCTGAATCATCCCTGCCTCTCTTGGACTTGAGCTCCAAGTCATCCTCTGCTCTCTGAGCATCTCCTACTATCTGCTCAAAAGTCGCCTCGCGGTCGCTCTTGGTCAAAGACTTGACCGCCATAACCAAGCCCTTGCGAAACTTCCTCGCCTTAGCTGCCTCACTCAAGCCATCTACAAATCTGCCCAGACGGCAGAACTCCGCTGCGTACTCGTCCACTGTCATGCTCCCCTGGACGAGTGCCTCGAACTGGTTCTCCAAAGCACTGAGCGCCACATCAGGGAAAAACTTCTCCTTAAAAAGCCTCTTGAAAGCCTCCCAAGTAAGCCCTGGCGCTGCGATCCTCGTATCTGTGCGATACCACGTCAAAGCGAGGTCGAACATCTGACTGCCCGCCGCCTCTATCTGCATGCTGTCTGGAATCTGCGGTAGCCTGAAGATCCCCTCAATCTGCTCTATCCAGTCATCCGCGTACAGGATCCCTTCTGTACCACGGAACTCCTTGGGCCGCATCCTCTGAAAATTAATGATACAACCCGGCCTCGGATGCTGAATCTGATCTGCCTGTGGCTGAATCTGATCTGCCTGTGGCTGAATCTGTGCCACCCTATCCACTGCTGTCATGGCCACCTGGTGGGCGTTCTCAATGTCCAGCCTCATCACATCCACCTGACGGTGCTGCGTGTCCATCATCTCCCTGAAGAACGCAAACAACTGCGCGGCATCTACTGGAGCAGGAAGTGGTGGAGGAACCACCGGAACGACTGGGTAGTCCTCGGATCGACAGGTGAAGGAGAATCCCCGAGAGAAGCAGATGCTCCCTCAACCGCAGGAGTGGTGAGTGGAGCGGTAGCAGCTGCCTGAATACGAGCTGGACGAGAGGTAGCAGACCTCTCAGTGGCAACTGCTGGAACGGTACGATGGGATCGTGTCTTCGGAGGCATCCTGAACACAGATCAAAAGAAGTCAATACGGCGCAAGATACGATATCATCAAAGAAGAACAGTAATATTTCAAAAGAAAACAATTTCAGAATAATTAGATTGGAATTGTTCCTAGTCGTGATTGAGTACACACTCATCCTAGATCCTAGATCCTATAGCAGGCTCGCAGCAGTACAACTAAGTTGTTGTACCACTACGACATCGTACTAATTGCGAATCGAGACCTGCATGGGGCCGCCACCAAAAACGTGTCACGACCCGCACCCGAAAAATCGGGCATGAGTCGTGGGTACGTCCAGCCTACGCCGCAGCATCGGCGGTAGAACGCTGTCTAGGTCAACTATCTAGATAACTCACAAAAAAATCGGCCATGACCTCTCCAAAAGGAGGGCAACCACACAAACAATATATAAACCTGCCAAGATCTCAACTCCAAACGGAGGAGCAATATCATAAAGATAACCACAATATACTCAATCACGAATCTAAGCACGATAAGATGACAAAGAAGACTAACAACTCCAAAGTCTAACCAACAACAACTACTACAACAACCACAACATCAATAATAATACATCATCCAAAATAATATACAATACAAGGTCTCAATCCAAAACCGGAGACAAATCCGGTGCTAAAAGCTAAAAAAAAATAACAACAAAGTCTCAGTGATCCCGGCTACCAACCCGAAAATCACCCCTAAGCTAGAGGGTCCCTGTCTGCACCATCGACCCCAATATTATGTTCACCCTTGTTGTAAATTCAGTTGGTTGTAAATGTAAATTCATACAACCTGTCTGCACGTAGGTGTTTCGGAACAACCGCGGTATTCTTCGGAAGGAGCGGAGTGCACATTTAATGGATTGCATGATCTGACTTATTCATCGAAGATAATTTCGTGCATGGCTCCTACAATGGTCGAATAAAACTCAATAATTTGGTGACAATTGTATGCTTGAGAAACTTATTCATCGTATGTTATCGAACACATACCGAATTTAACAAATAATATTCGTTGGAGAATCAACAAATCAGAATTTTCTTCCACTTTCACAACAATCAAATTCCAAAGTTAGGTTTAGGTTTTATGACTTGGAGAGAATGATGGATTCTCCATTTGAAGGTGAAAATAAATAAGAGAAATGGTTTTAACTTATATAGGTTGGTATGGACAGCCCTAAGCAAGTTTTAGGAGTGATAAACTTGTAATTTTCAAGGGTTAAAATTTGGGCTGTCCTGAGTGTTCTTTGTAGTGTCTTTATCACAAACCCTAAAATATCATCATGCACTCCTCCCTCCATGCATTCACAAATTAATGTCAGATTTAATGCATTATCATATTTGAAATTTGAATGATAGAAAATTAAAGAGAAGTACATGATGACATTTTATGAGTGTCAATAATAATACTCATAAAAAATATTAATAAATGTGCTGATGGAAGTATCCATCTAAAATAAACATGAATCAATGTATTAACCACTGTTTTAAAAATCCGACCAAAGATCGACCCGAATAAGACACTGGGTCGAATAAAACCGGTTCAACCAGTTAGTTCAATCAGTGAATTAATCTAAACGGCCCAACTTCAATCCCTTCTGAACATCGTTCTTACAAAAAGAATATTTATTTACAACCAATTTTTGAAAAATAATAGATCAACACAAATCCAATCGGATAAAACTATTGACTTACGGGTCAACCGGTTGAACCGGCTGTGCCTACATTTATTAAAACACTGACATGTGTCCTTGGGACATATGTTAACACAATCCATCTTATATAAGATCAAATGCACTTCGGACCGTAAGCAAAATATCAGTGGTAGGACATAGTTCGATAAGTTGTTGGCAAAACTGTAAGGCCGTATTTGATTGAACTTTTTTTCCATAAAAAATATTTTTGTCACAAAAATTTCACCAATTGTAGTGTTTGATAGTTTATATTTTCTATGGAATCATTTTTCAAAAAGCTATCATTTTTTATATTTTCCTTCAAAATGATAGAAAATAAAATTTGTCCAACCCAAAAAAAAATATCATTTTCAATAAAAAATAATATTTTTCATAAAAAATAATGGTAATCAAATACCAAATTAAGTTTTTCATAATTTTTTTTAAAATTTTATGAAATTTTTTTCTAGATAAATATTTCCGTAAAATTAATTTATTTCCCACGTATTTTCCACCCAAACGCACACTTAGTGTCAACCACATTTTTTGATTGGGACCAGAGCCATGACTTGATAGATGAAAGCAACCAAGAGAGCAGGATTTCAGCAGATTACAATTTCATACAGGAAAATGCAAGAATCTGCATAAAAATATTCGACTACAGTTGTGCAGCTGTCAATACTGTATTGTGGCTGCATATCTAACACTATAACAAGAAATATTGTACTACATGGTCTAAAGACGACTACACCCAGAAACAGCTATACATTTCTGACATATTAATATCTTCTTCAATTGCAAACAAATATCAAGAAACAACCATTCGTAGCAACAGATTAAACTAATATCCAAAATATTCCCAGCAGACTCGAAGGATAATAAAAATAACAAAATAAAAGGAACATTTCTAATTTATGCCATAATGATATGTCAATGACACCTATCTTCCAGGAAATTAAAACAGCATTACATGTCAAAACTCAGACAAAGCCCATAAATTATGCTCCTACAACTTCAGTTTCCCCTTCAACAGGAGTGTCCTCAGCAGGCCTCTCTAACTTGACGCCAACATCCTCCTTGCTATAGTCACCATGGACCTACAATACAAATCAAATCAATAAATTACCGCAGGTCATGAAATAGACTTTTGATGCCATACGCTCATTCCCAATCCCAAGGGGCTGTTTCCTTTGCAAGGAGTGTGAAGTGGAAGAGTGGAGAAATTTCTAGTGTTGAAACTTTAAAGTACATGAACCTTTTTACACACAAGGCCCTGTTTGGCAAATGGAAACACTTTTGGAAACTAATAAACATTACTTTCTAATTGTTTCTAGAAACCTAGGGTAACTATGTTTCCAACTTAACATGTTTCTTTCCATGAGTTTCTATTTCTTTTTATGGAAACTAGAGTCACTACTACTTTCAATTTTACATTTTAGTGGTGGGTCCAACAACTTTCCTGAACTAGTTTCCAATTACCAAACAAAGTTGTTCAGTTGGTTGTAAATGCAAATGTTGTAGTAACATTTGTTGCATGAATTTACAACAAGAGTCCATTTTTGTTCACCCACCAAAACTAGGATTTATGTTCACCCTCCAATCAAGTATTGCCACGTGTCAAAATCACTTTGAATGTTCACAAAAATACTTCCCAAAGTAGTTTTAGGTTGTATTGAATGTTCACAAAAATACTTCCCAAAGTAGTTTTAGGTTGTATGAAAATGTCACGTGGCAATACTTGATTGGAGGGTGAACATACACCCTAGTTTTGGTGAGTGAAAAAATAGACTCTTTAACAATTCAGATGATTGCAGGTGGTTGATAGAGCCATTAATGCAACAAAAGTTGCAATATATATATACATCAAATCCTGCGACATTTGTTGCAGCCATTTTGGCTGCAACTCCACTTGCTGCAGGAAATCCTGCATGGAAATTCCAATTACAGCCAACCAAACAGCCCCTAAATGGAAACTAGCTCTACTTTCCTACACTTTCCTAGTTTCCCTCTTACTTTCCATTTGCCAAAGAGGCCCATGTAGTACATGAACTTTCTTGCCCCCTCTTCCTTCCAAATTGTGTTTGGTTTGTAAAATTTAGATGGAACTGTTATGAGTGAAAAATGGTATTATAATATTAGTAAGTGATGATATCTATGGAGAGATAGTGGAGAAAATATTATTTAATAGTACTAAATAGAATTAACAAGCTCCAACCCATTTTTCTGTAGGAGGTGGAAAGGGAGAAATAGGGGATAAGAAGTGGAAGCAATTATTTGAAAGTGTGGCTCAAATCCCCCAAATGATCACATGAAATGAACTTAAACCTACATTTTTAAGAAACGATACTTACTTCCATCAACTTCCCCAAATCAAACTTTGGGGCTTTCAATATCTTCACCTTCCGGATGAAGACATTCTGAAGAGGGTAAATGCTTGATGTCGCCTTTTCGATTTCTTTTCCTATGACCTCAGGTATGAACTTCTGCACCAAATCCTTCAAGTCACAGGACGAAGCTTGATTGACCATAATCTCGCTCATCTTGCGGCGTATCTGAAAATAGGGAAGATAAGTTGGATTGAATGAGTGTTGTGAAAGGATAATCTGAAAGAGAAGTTCTGGCAATAGTGGGTATGAACTTACCTGTCTGATCTGGCTAGACTGGGCATAACAAGTGCGCTTGACCTGATTTGGCCGTCTCTTTGTGAAGGCAATACAGAACATCCTCAGGCTGTAATTATCAGTTGTCTTCACATCGACATGTGCCTCAATAAGTGTCTGCCACTTTCTGACCAGAGACCTAAGCTTGTCAGTGGTGAAGTCCATCCCCTGGACAAAACAAAACATATTGAGTCCGACGATTTGAAAAAAGAACATGAAAATCAGATCACATCATGTTAAATACATACCCAGAAGTTTGTGAGGACATTCTTTCCTTGTACATCCTCTGCACGAAGCCTGATCTTTCTGTAAGCTTGATCTTCATCATTCTGGAGATCAGCCAGTGAGACTTCAAACACCCTGTGTTTGAGACCTTCAGACGCAATCTAAGGGAAGGAAAAACAGTGTTAATGTCACAATTTAGCTAACAGTAAGCAAATAGCATCCATTTAATGAGAAACAGGAACATTAACAGGTGAATAATATCAACAATTTAGCAAAAAAATTGAATAAAAGACCAGATGACAAATATGCAATAAAGCAGAGCCAATTCATGCTTCTGTAGAATTTCAGGTGTGGCTTGAACTACATTACACATGATTCAAGCTCGTATAGACAGTCAAATCTTGGAGTGGCCTAGCCCAAGACATGTCTGTCAAGCTCACAGTTGATAAGAGTCCATTTTTGTTCACCCACCAAAACTAGAGTGTATGTTCACCCTTCCACTCAAGTGTTGCCACGTGTCAAGATAGGGGTCAAAACCACTTTGGATGTTCACAAAACCACTTCCAAAGTGGGTTTAGATTGCATAATGATGACACGTGGCAAAACTTGAGTGGAAGGGTGAACATACACCCTAGTTTTCATGGGTGAACAAAAATGGACTCCAGTTGATATATATGATTGAGAACCTCGTCAGGCAATCTCAAGTCCAAACTTAGCTTTTGTTTAAGCTGTGTTTCTACTGAAGTCATACTTCAATTGTTAAATAATTGTACAAATGTAGAATGGAAACTTTTTAAGATCTGCCCATTCGAAAGTAAACAGGTAGATTACCAAATGAATAATTATAATTTTTCACTGGCAATGCTATTAAATTGTCAACTGATAATACAATTTTTTTTATAGCGACACATGTTAACTGATAATATTACAATTTTTGTTAAACACTACCACAGATTTCGTTCTAGCTGGTCACCTTGATATTTTGCAGTCCTTACCCAGGTAGGATGAATAGGCAGGAAAAATATCTATTGCATACCAACAAATTTTATGTTCATAAATAATAAATATCAAGCTACAATTCAAAGATAATAGAAGTTGGAATATCCAACTCACGCAAACATGACTTGATCTCATCTTACTACAAAAAATCAGTAGAAAACAAATGGTGTACAAGAAGAGTCTTCGTTAAGAAAAAAATTGGCAACAGTAAAATTGTGCGCACACGTGGTAAGTGTGCAAAAAATTTTGCTTAGGAATTAACAAACTAACAAAAACTATATATATATATATATATATATATATATATATATATATAACAACAAAATATTTTCCTCTTTTTTGGTCAGTCATTTCAATCTTTTTCTTCAATTCTATGTAACATTAAGAAAAAGTATATCCTTATTATTAATCCAGGTTTGCTAAAGAGCCTTAGTCCTAGTAGGTCCTTTAACTAACATAGCATCGCTCCTAATTGGGGAATCTATTGGAAAAAATATAAGAATAATACAACTAAAAAGATGAGCTAATAATTACTCCAACCATTTAAGAAAAAAGTGAAGAAAGAACTACTCATTATCATAATTACGAAATGAACAAAGCATTTAAGAAAAAACTATGAAAAGTATGCTAGCCTCCATCCATGCAGTTCATGCTGAATGCAAGAAAAGTGCTATATGATGATTAAATGAATAGCAAATAGATGTTCTCGAGACTCAATTCTAAATTAAAACTGTGAAAACAACAGAATCTGTTTGTTGAGCTGAGCAGTTCATGAACAGCAGCCTCAAATTTATATTTCAAATGCATTTTTAAAGAGACAAGAGTAGAAATATATGTACAAGAAAAAAACATATATTTAAGTGGATAAACTTGCATTATATATAACTAACTCAATAGCTATGCAGGTCATGCAACAGACTTTTCTCATTGTTCTAAGCATAACCAAAGCAATCAAAGGTTATAAATTTAAGAGCAGATTATTAGATCCAGTTAGTCACAAAGATGTTTCTGAAGGCTTCATTATATCCCTTGCCCAATATAACCCATAGAAAGGGAGTATCATGCAAAAATAAGAACAATAGATTAAGGTTCAAGTTACTTCACAAACCAGTCATGCAGATGATGTGAGCATGATGTTCTACAAAGTTCCAACTAATATAAGGTGGGAAATGAAAATAAACCATGTAACAAATAACAATAGGAGAGAGACCAAAAGAAAATCAAAACAAGACAACAAATATCTTATAAATAATAAGCAATAAGAAAACCTCTTAGAGGATGCCAAGCCATTTGAAGTCTAAAGCTGATATAGAAATGCCTATAAAAGAAGCAAAACATGAAATTTGCTAAGGTGGTTTGGAGTCGAAAGGCAAGTGTTTAGGCATACATACATATATACTATCATGATTCTGCTAATCTTCTGATAATTGGGTAAGAAACATCTAATGACAATACGTGGTCTAAGCAACCTTTCCTCTTTTTTACACATTCTGCAATTCCTTCAAACTGTTATATGTTTACCCACTAAATATAATAAACAAACACAGTCAGGGCATTAAATCGTAAAAGAAAATATGATAACTTTTTCCACTGAAGGACTGAACACAAAATATATTAGACGAGTGTTTGCTTGATGCTAAAGTGGTGAAAGAAAAATAAGAAGAAAATGCATATTCTTTTAGGAAAGAAAATATAAAAGAAAAGAAAGTGAGAAAATCTCAAGCACTTCTTCTTTTCCTCTCCTGATGCGCTATTTCATTTACCCTATTTTTTTAATGCAATTCCTTATTAATGTTCACATAGGAACCACAGACTTCAAAATGGTTGTGCTGTCCATGTCGGACACATACTTGACACAACAGACTAAAAATGTCATAGGCATACCAAAAGGTGGCATTCCCTTGCATATTTATCATTGTGCTATGATAGTTATGTTCGACATATATCTGTCTAAACTAAAGACAACAAGAACTTCTTTCTTTCAAAACTAAACAGCATATAGAAACATCACTACATACAGCATCCAGCAGGCATAAATTATGTCATAGTAAACATTATACAAAGCTACATCCATGCAATTCCTAAGAAATTTGATGAATTTAATACAGAAAAGAGATGACACTAGTTTGCTACAAACAATTTGATAAAATTACAAACTTATGAAATTCCTGCATTGTTCTAAGCGAAATAAAAGATCAAATGAACTCCGAAGCGCTCACCTTGGTTCCCTGGGTCCTGGAAACAAGGGTTTTGCCGCAGTTCCTGATGTTGAAGATCGACGGGGCCTTAATGTCATACCAGTCCTTCTTGGAGAAAGGATCCACACTGGAAATAAAAATAAATCACAAAAAGTCAAACTATAAATCACAATAAAATCGTACGAATTGAACAGATGGTAGTGAGAAGAAAGCTCACGTCTTCTTCTTCCCTCCCTTCTTTCCCTTGGATATCCTCTTGTTCTTCCCGACGGCCATGGTGGTGATGGTGGTGTTCTAAATTTTCTAGGGTTCCGAGTCTCTTTTTATAGGGTTAGGGTTTGGGCGGCGACAGAGACGGATTGAATGGAGAACAGGAGAGAACCCAGTTGCATTTTATGGTCTTTGTGAGGACTTGATGGGATCCAACGGTGGATCATTCTAATGGGTCATTGAGATGGTTGGATACTACTTAGTTCACGTTTACGTGCAACGCACTAAAAAGAAAAAGATAATTATTAAAATAAAATTAATAAAATTATAATATTTTAAATATAATTTGAATATGTTTTAATTAATTCATTATAAATATATTTTACAATTGTAAATATATGTTTAGTTTGATAATATTATGTAATTAGTTTAAATATAATTTAAATATTTAATATATTTTAAATTTTGTTATATATTTAGAGGTAGAAGGATTGTAGATTTTTTCTTCAGAAAATTTACTGTAGCGAAATAAATTTATATTAAATTCATGCAGACGAAACAAGTTTGGATAATTTTGAAATAGAGACAGAGTCCGCCAACAGTGTTGATGAAAAACAAAAAAAAATGAACACGTAGGCAAAAAAGTCAAAAGTGGACCCCACTAGGCAAAATTCCGAGGCTGAATTTGTGCAAGTTTTATGTCCACTATTTTTGCCTCACGGATTTAAAACAATTAATTTAAAATTTTTCTTTTTAAATTTGTTCCTATTTTTTTTTTGGAGGTCGAAACATCGTTTTAAATCCGTGGACCCCACACCCAATATAAATTAATTTCGCTACAGTAAATTTTAAATATTCGAAAAAAAATTACCGAAAGTAAAATTTGGAGGTCGAAATATCGTTTTTTTGCGATTCTGAAAATTTTCGAAGTCCGGTTTATCCCGTAGTACTTTTCTATACGGTCATTTTGGCACAAACTGGAGCTTGTTTCGATCTCTCAGTCAAAAGTTATGATACTTTAAAGTTTTAAATTTTATATTTTTACCTGTAACATGTGCGTCTTGCTTCGGATATTTTTTTTTCTACACGATTTGTGTTACTCTCGTCGAAAACAAACAAATCGACTTATTGTTTAACGAAAAATGATTTCAAAACAAGTAGTTATGGGCGCTCGAAGTCTGCTCGACGGCAGACGTAATATACTTACGGCAGATTTTTATTATTATTATTATTTTTAACTTTTGTTAACAACGAGAAAATTAACGATAGAAATATAATATTAAAAATATAAACGTCCAATTGATATTTTTTTTCGTATTTTTTTAAACTTTTATGCTTTAAATGGAATTTATACAAAATTTGATGCTCTGGAAACAAATTTCCGAAAAAAAGATTTCTAAATTTTTCTTTACAATTAATTAATTTTAATTTTATTTCGTTAAAATAAATTTTCTTAAATATAATTACAAAACTAAACTAAATAAATAAAACAAAAAACATAACTAATTAAAACAAACCAACCAACCAAACCAATCCAATCAAACAAACCAAACCGAACCAATCAAATGAACTCGTGGGCTCCCACATCCAATTTCTGCCAACTGTGTTGGCTGAAATTGCCAGCCCCCCCCCCCCAAATTCAGCCAACAGTGTTGGCGAAAATTGACTTGTGGACCCCACTTAAATTTTTTTTTCCTGCCTACGTGTATATCAGTTGTGTTTTCCGCCAACACTGTTGGTGGACTCTGTCTGTTTTTTAAAATTTTACAAATTTGTTTCTTTTACATGAATTTAATATAAATTTATTTCGTTACAGTAAATTTTCTATTTTTTCTTTAACAAGGAGATAATATATGTGCCGTTTCTAAGCAACATTAGTAGAGATTTAGGACTGAATGGGTCGGATTTCGATCTGATTGAGAATGAGAACATATTCAGAAACACATAAAAACTATTAACTAATCTAGTCATGTCAAGTAAAAAATCAATAATATTATTAAAAAATTATGTACAAATTTAAATTATATTAAAATATTTAAAATATAATTAAATATATTTTAATTATATTTTGTTATATATATATATTTAGATTTTGAATATGTATTTAGTTAGATAATACCATGTAGTTTATTGAAATCTAATTTAAATATTGAATATATTTTATAATTTTTTATATGTTTAAGAATTTTTTTAAAAAATGTTAACTAGGTAAGAACAACATAGGCGGTAGTTAATTTTTTTATATTAATTAACTGAGAATATATATATGGTTTAGATTGACTTGTTTTTTTAGTTGTTTTTAAACTGCATTATAATACTAGAGATAAATTTTCAGTCAAAGCTAGTGGCTAGTGTAGCCATAGTCCTAATGAGTCAATAAACTTGAGCGTCCCATTAGTCAAGATTCACGAGTAAAAATATCTTTGCAAATTTTTTGAGCCAAACTTTCATCAAGTCCGGGGTTGGATTGTCATCGTCTGAGCTAATTTTGGTTGTCTCTTGACCCGATCTTCTATAAGACCTTTTTTATGCCTTAAGAGGGGGAGGGTGTGTCACCTCTTGCAGGTCACGTTGGGCCTGGAGGGTTGACCTAACTAGAGGAGGTTGCCATGACTTTCCTATATCTCTACTATTATAATGTCGTTTGGAAGCCACTAGAAAAACGAATTGTCTAAGTCGTTTGCGTATCCTCCATTAATTAATTAATAAATAATCATTCTACCTACCACCATATGTACATATCTCATGTAAAAGAAAAATATTATAATTCTTATAATTACATGAATACACATACACACACTATTTTAATGCGGCTTAAAAACTGTTCAAAATGAGTCATCTAAGTCCTATGTATATCCTTAATTACTAATATAATTTTTTTATATCCTCACGTAGTTAATAAATAAAAATAAAAAAACATAAAATCCTTCTAACATATATTAAATATTTAAATTATATTTAAATTAACTACATGATAGTATCTAACTAAACATATATAAAAAATTCTAAAAACATATCTATAATAAAACCAAATTAAAACATATTGAAATCATATTTTAAATATTTCAATATAATTTAAATTTTTATATAATAGCATAGATTTTTTATTTTTTTTATTCGTGCACTAACGTGAACATGACTAATATATTTAAGTTACTTTTATAGGAAGAACAAGCTGATTTTAATGTTCAAGTTTGACTTGTAAATGAAGACGAGGGAGTTGACGCTAGATGCATTGACAACTTTAATTACAGAGGACATATGATCCTTAACAAAGTCAAACGAAAATAAAGGGTAGTCAGACAATCTAATCCAATTTTGGGGGGATGGAAGGCTTTTGTTATGTTTACAAGGACACCAAACATAAAGTCTTGGCTACCTTACTCTCAAAGGTTATTCTGCTCTAACGAATAATTTAGAAATTTTTAAAAAAATTATATTGTCGAGTAAATCTTACATCAAAAAGCATCAACAAACTTTCAATCTCAAACATAATGAGGTGTTCAAATCAGGGCAAATATGTATGTTCTTCAATATTTATAGGGCATTTACAAGATGGAGTTGTTGGTCACAAATGGATGCATTCTATCGACACTGTGGACAAGTTAAACATGTAATATTTGCTACTGCACAAGAAAGAAAAAAGACAATTTTAATTTTAAAAAAACAACAACTGGAAAAGCTCCATGTTACTGTCTGCAGTAATTCCCCGGACGCTGCTGTAATTTGTAAATTCCAGTTTTCGAGCCTAAGAAAATTGAAGACAAGGGTTAGAGAGTGATTTTAAAGTTATAAATCCCAAATTAAATTAAATTTCTGCAGTATGCAGGCATGGGAAACAAATTGATTCAACGTCTAGATCAGGCAAATGATTGTCACACCAAGAAGCCAGCTATATTCCATAGCTTACCTACCAGCTATAGGATTTCCTAGCAAAATTATGTTCCATGTTGATATTGCTACACTTGTTAATCTACTGTATCACAAATGCAATGGAAGAAAATATTGCACTTCTTTACAGTTTATGTATGGGATTGTGCAACTTTCCGTATGTATATCCTCAAGTAATTGAAAAAAAAAAAAAAAATTTATTCTAACTACCACCGTATGTATATCCCTAACGTAAAAAATATTCCTAAAATCCTCGTAATTACTTGAACATATATTCAAAATCCTATAAACTATAACAAATTCAAATTAAAATATATTCAATATTCAAATCATATTTAAAATAACTACATTGTATTTTCTAAACATATATTCAAAGTTCTAAAAATATACCTATACCAAATTTTAATTAAAATATATTCAAATCATATTTAAACTATTTTAATATAATTAAAATTCTTATCTATTTTTTCAATAATATAATATAAAAAAAAATTTGTACGTGCATCACACGTGAACAAGATTAGTTTGTATAATTTGTGTGAAGAAGCACCATCCTCTTAAGAAAACTCAAATACTCCTTGATACACTCTATACAGTACAATGAGAATGCATACTAGCTTAACAAATCTTTCTACTAATATAACTTATTATGCTTTGAAAGACGTACTACCTGCAGACCTTTATTTACTCTTAAAGCCGCCTGTACTAAATGAAAACCTGGAATGCTAGGAAGCTTGCATGACGGCAGTAGTGTCCATTTCATACAGGACTTAGGTTGTCATACTTTCAGCACCATAAACCTGGAATGCTAGGAAGCTTGCATGACGGCAGTAGTGTCCATTTCATACAGGACTTGGGTTGTCATACTTTCAGCACCATGTTGTTCGTGTTTCCCGTTTGATTCTTATAATAAGGCTACTTTGCTGCAATTTAATTGACAGCAACATGTTCCCTTCAGAAGACTTGAACAGGAAGTAACAGTATGAAAAGGGACATGTTTGGAACCTCACTTGCCAATCCCCTTTAAGTGGTTAAAAGCGCTGGAAAAAAACAGTCCCAAGGCTTTGCGGAACGTTGGTAAACTAAAAAAAGTCTTGCAAGTACTTGCAGACACTTGAGTGGTGGGCATGGTGGCAATACCTTATAAATGATTTCCCAAAAAAAAAAAAAAAAATTGTAAATGACTACAAAAGAGGCTTGGTTGCAAGTGTAAATCAACTATTTTAATCAAGAAACTCTGAATTCATGATTATTTTACAGGGAAATTTATCCAATAAGAAATAAAACAATCACCTTTGACCGCTTGCTTCTATTCTGATTTGGGGTATTCTTTTATAGTCCAGATTAGTTCATAGAATTTGGAGCAAGAAATTGCTACTGTTGGCTTTCCCATGAATCAGAATTGTTGGGCGCGGCGAAGCGATGCGCACATGCTTCTGTTGTAAACAAGAAATTGCTACTGTTGGCTTCTATGGACTACACCTGAAATCGATGCGCCCATGCTTCCCTTTTATGCATGTCTGCCCATTTCCTGTTGTGGGCCGGTATGGAAGTAAGCCCAAAAGTATGTAAACTAATAGTAAGACATTCAAGTTTGCAAACCCAGCATCTTGCAATCTGTGATATGCAAAGAAAAACATACTTGTGGCTCCTAAAGACGTATTTCCAATTTGCTAGCACACCCTTGAATTTGCTAACGTGCCTTTAGGTAGTGATTTAGAAGAAGTTAAATTAATTTTACAATTGTTGAATAATATTCAAATTAACCCTCAAACATCATGGTACTTTAGAGTTTTGGTGCGAGTGGCAGAAATTTTAAATTTGTACCAGAGTAATCCTAGTTCGAATTATCGGACACACATTAATTTCAAGTGTGTGTGTGAGAGAGAGAGGAAGGATCGGGATCTCCACTCTTAAGCATCTCCGTATGTTCCCCGAAATAGCAGCCGTTGGATTGTCTTTTTTGACCGTTCAGTTTAGATTCTTAAACCATCCAATTTCTAGCAAATTTTTTATCTAACCTGAATGGTCAAAAAAGACAATCAAACGACTGCTATTTTAGGGAACATGTTGGATGCTTAAGAATGGAGGTTCCGATCCCTCTCTCTCTCTCTCTCTCTCTCTCTCTCTCTCTCTATATATATATATATATATATATATATATATATATATATATATATATATATACAGCTTCGGCCCACAAAAATCAGCATTTAACATGCGGGACATGTCAATAATATTAATATTAACCCTCAACCCTCACCAGTACTCTTAAGACTTTTGGTGCAAGTGGCATGGATTTTAACAACAATAAATAAATTCCAGAAAATCACATCAATGTGGTGGACACACATTACAGTTTTAAACCGTTACAACCCATGTGATGGTAGAGGGTGGTGCTTTCAATAAAGCAATGAATAAATATTTATTTGATAATTCATAGTACGTGGAAGAAAAGATTCAAACACTTGCACCCCCCCCCCCCCCCCCCCCCCCACCCCCTACCCATCCCCAAAAAAATAAAAATAAAAATAAAAATAAAAATAAATAAATAATAATAATAATAAAAAATTGGGATAGCGGCTTTGTTTGTTCATAATACAGCTAATTATAACATATAAAAACATTCAGAAAATAAAGCCTTTAAAAGATATGTCACAACAAGATGTCTTTTTTCCTAGAAGACTGAGTACTCTTTTAACTAAGGATCACCTGAAGCCAGAGCCCAGCTAGACAAGATATGTTAAATGAAAACCTTCAAGTACAATCAAGAAGAGGTGCAAGCAGAAGTTTTTTTTACTTCAAAAAAAAAATAGAGAGGAGAAAGAGAATATCCATATACTGCCAGACTGCAGTCCAGCATGTGTAAGGCGGTTATCTCAAAACATCACGACTTGGTGAAGTAAATAAAAAGATGCTACCTTCGCCTTTAGGTTGATAATGTAGGTGCGGATGTTGGAAATCTAGTGCTCAAGAAATTGTAGAAATTGAACCCTGTGGCCTAAAAGTGTGTTGGTGGGTTTTGGTTTGAGGGGGAGGGGGAGCAGGAGCCAAAGGAAACTTAAGTTGCAGAGGACAGTTAATATCAGTGACATCCGTGTAGAACAATACTAAACTAAAGGACAAGCTAAAAATCGGTATAATGGACCAGTTGCCTGTTACTCTGTCTCATGTGCATATCCTTGCAACATATCTAGGTACACTCCTTTTTATCAAAGGATAAGAAAAGATAATGGTTAGCTCATGGCTACTTGTGACCTATCAATTGATCAGTTTCACCAGTTTTTGGTCCAATGACCGTTCCAGAAATGAGTGTTTCAGCAAACAAATGTTAGAGCAAATAATGTTTGTCCCCCAAACTATGATCCAAACTAGGCCTAGGCCTTGACTAGAGCCAGACTTCCATGTTTTGGTACATAGTTGCTAGCACATTTGGCAGAGCAATGAGAGCCGGACTTCCATGCTTTGGTACATAGTTGCTAGCACATTTGGCAGAGAAGAGTTTAGATTGCGATGTCCAATCACAACAACTACACGATCTTCAATTAAATATAAATTATCAAGAAGATTAGATATTACTGATACTCCAATCAAACTCCATCTAGTATACAAACTAGAAAGCATCACACTCATCAGTGCATCGTCTGCATCGTAGTGTTCATATACATGTGTCTGGTCTTTGTTAGACTGTTAGTATCATACAACATAGTATACAACACAATAATCATTTCCCAATGTTCATAAGAAGCAATTATTGAAATGAAAAACTTATAAATTAAAAAACTTACAAATTATGGCCAAATCCAAACATCAGCTAACGATCACCCCATTTGCCACTGCACCCACAGCGAAAAAAACCCAAATTTCTTCAGAGAGTTGGAATCTTTCTCTCCCTCTCTCTCTATTCATCTGATAATCAAGAAAAAAAAAACAATTGTCACCTTGAGAACGGGTTCTCCTTTGCTGGAGACATTCAATTGCTTCGCAGCCGCGGCCATCTGCGCACGCGCCGCTCTTCCCACCGCCGACTTGTCAAACTGCTCCTGCCTGCAAAAAGAATCAAGTTATTTTTTCAGAACGGTCCTTGGAAGAATCTGGAAATTTGATAGATTGGGGGAAATGGGAAGATTAGGGTTTCGTGCCTCCTTTGAGCAGCCTCGGCGGCTCGGGAGCGGGCGTCTTCGGACTCGATTCGGTCGGCCTCCCTCCGCTCCACCTTGGAGGGGCCGAAGCACGAGCACAGCGCCATCGGGGGACGAAGCCAATTCTCGCTGGAATTGGAAATTAATAGGCTCTCAATTTTTTTTATCCTTTTTTTTGTAATCACAGTGAGTTTTTAGTCCCTAAAATCTTTTATATTAGGTAATGCAAATCTCCATAGCGCCATTGGAATTTTTTTTTGACGAAATTTTTTTCATAGACCATTATATTTTAAATAAATTAGATATAGAAAAATAAGTTTTTAAATATTATACTCAGAGAACAAAAATTTATTTGGCAAAGACGTTTTTGTTTTCTTTATATCTAAAATTAATAATCCATCTAAAAGTCTTTACTAAGGACTTTTTCTCCTTCTGTTTATTTGCAACATCAAGGACGTTTTTAAGTTTTTTTTTTTTAAGAATAAAAAGTGAAAACGTCATTATGGACGTTTTATTTTTTCTAATTTTCTTTTTTTTTTTTAAAAAAATTAAAATGTTATATTTTTTTCTAAAAATTATGCGTAAAAATAGTAAATAAAAAAAAATTTAGTCAAAAAATTAATAAAAATTAATTAAAAAATTAAAAGTCAAAAACGTACATTGTATTGGATATAGTTCCCTCTAATTCATTGTTTGCACCACGATCCTTTAATCAAGAATAGTTAATAAAATTATCTTCTTTTATTATAATTACTTTTATAATATTTAGTCAAATAAAAATAAAAAATTTAAAAGTTGAAAATTTTAGATTTTCTTTAAGACGCAAACAATTAAAAATTTTGTTAAATTTTTTTCTCAAAATATATTTTGTTAATTTCTTCCTGCTAAAAATATGAATAAAAATTCATAAGGTGAAGGAAACTATCAACCCAATGTCAGACACAATTTGGTAATGCACTATTGATCATTTTAAAGTGAAGGAAACTATCAACAACTACCACATGTTGAGAAAAAAAAAATTATTCTTATGTGGTAGTTGTTGATAGTTTCCTTATAAAATTATAAAAAATTTCTAACTACTCAAGCTATTTGTGTTTCTCATATAGAAATATCTTAAAATTATTATAATTGTTCGTGTGTGTATATATATATATATATATATATATATATATATATATATATATATATATATAACAAATTTTAATAATTTTTTTAATATTTAAATTATATTTAAACTATTTTTTAAATATTTCATTTAAACTAATTTTTTTATATCTAAACATATATCCAAAATTCTAAAAGCATATATATAACAAATTATAATTAAAATATGTTTAAATCATATTTAAACTATATATATATATATATATATATATATATATATATATATATATATATATATATATATATTATTTTTAACAATATTAGAAGAAGAAATATTTTAGGTGCAACGTTAATTTTCTAGTTTTGTATTAGAGATGCTCTAATTTCCATAACACCCCAATATTTTCTTTTCCAAAAGAGAGAAGCCAAAGTCCAGAACTAGCACTTCCATTCCATAGCTTCATCTCCGTCGAGAGAGGGATGGCCGCCGCTCCTCTCCAGCGCCAGAGCTTCTTCTCCGCAGCTCGTCTCCTCCTCTCTCATTCCTCCATAATTTCTCAGACCATAACGAAGACGAGATCGCTCTCTTCCGAAGCTCTAGTCGAGATCCATCCCGGCGAGATCGGTATTGTCTCCGGCATCCCTCAGGAACACCTCAGCCGAAAGGTCCTCTCTCTCTCCATCGATCCCGATTCTAGGGTTTCTTTCTCCCAATATTTAGGTTATTCTGTTGAATTCTCTAATCCCTAAATATAAATTCCATAGAAATGGTTGATTATCCAATTTCAATCTTTATCCAAATTGAAAATATTAGGAGTACGGACACTCTAAACTTCAGTTCTGTGCCGTGTCGTGTCGTGTCAGACTCGAAACATGGAACACTTTCCAAAATACACTTGGTCACACCAAGACTGGTGCAGCGTCCGGGTCGCTGTGTCCATATCGTGTCGAGTCATATTCGTGTCAGCGCAATGCAGACTTTAGCAAATTACTTGGAACATTCTGAAAGTGCTAATATGTCTTATCCATTCTGAAGATGTTGGATATGGATTTGTATTGTGTGTTCGCCATTAAAATTGATTGTTTCAATAACAAACAGAAGAAAGTACAAAGAGGTCCTAAACAGACAATCTAAGTACAAATTTTTGATTCTGGGGTGTGACGATGGACAAAGAGTGCTATGGCGGCTCCTTTACTCCGTTGACGATCCGACGCAGGGTGAAGAAGCTCTCGTCTGTTCTCTCTCCTCTCCTCTGTTGTTCTCTGTCTGTTTCTCTGTGTGTGTGTCCCTGTGTCTTGGACATGTCACCCTAGTATATATAGTCATCCTTAGGTGCGTATATGTTAGGCCGCGTGGATGCTAGAGGATGCCACGTGTACTTTCCTAACATGGTGTAGCTGTAATCTTGAACAGGCCAAGCTGCCACCACGTGGACACTTATTGGGATTTTCCATTGCTGAAGATCTGGGCGGTTCTTGTCCTTTGCGGACGTGACTTGGTCAATTTTGACACGTGTCCCGCACTTTGTTGGAGAGAGCTACTTCAGTTGTAACGGCAAGATTTGGTCTTCATAGAGTCTGAGACGCATGTGGCCAGAGACGTATGAGGCGCATGGAGTCTGGAAAGCACAAGGCCAGAGACGCATGGAATGCATGGAGTTTAGGACGCATGGGGCCAGAGACGCATGGAACGCATGGAGTCTGGGACGCATGGGGCCAGAGGCGCATGAGGTCTTTGTTGGACTGTACACGTGGCGCTGCACACCCGTCGATAGTGAAGTTCTGTGCTGACGTGAGACATCTGTCGTTTAGTATGTTCACGTTTTTTGAGGCAATAAAAAAAATTGTCAGGATTCTTTGTCAGAGACGAATCTGTTGACGGGACACCATGTCAGGTCCATATACGGCCAATGCTGCTTCGACTTATTGGGATGCATGGACGTCGCCTTGTTGGGCTGCAGGGTGATTTTACGGCCTGATCTCTTCTGAGCTTTGGGGGCACATGGTTGTTGGACGCGTATTTTTCATGCTTCTATAAGATCCCCTTCAAAGTTTTCAAACTGATAAGTTTGAAATACTTTGAATAAGAAGCATTGAGGAGATGTCTTCGGTCGTATGGATACTATGTCACATGGCCATTGGGACCGCATGGTCGTGTTGTATGTTGCGAACTTTGGGCACTGTGCTAGAGGAAATATGGATATAGCACAACACCCTAGTCCTTTAGAAACATCCTGCTAGGGGATATTTGGGGGACTTAATTACTTCTTGCGCACGAGAGTGAAAGTAATAAGTTCAAAACGGACCTTGCCAGAGGTGATATGGACGTGGCAAGTTTGGTGGGCTTAACACCGTTGGCGTACTTAAATTTAAGCACGGGTGATAAGTTGAGACGACGATTGATGATAGTCATAGGAAGGTTTGCTCCGAGGTCACATGGACATGGCAAACTCTCGGGGAGGAATGTGAGGACGATAGCTCAGAGGTGACGTAGACGTGAGCTGCTCAATAGTCATACCGAAAGGTTAGGTACGATCCCGATATTTTTATAGAAGAAAAAGGAAGCGAGCCAGAGGTAATATAGACGTGACTGTTTGCTTCCGTTAAGGACATCTCATTGGGGGATCTTTGGTGGACTTACTACTCCTTGCGCACTAGAGTGCAAGTAATAAGTTCGAAAACAATCCCTATCAGAGAAAGTATGGACGTGATAGGTTTTGTGGACCCATTACTTTGTACGCATTTGAGTGCAAGTAATGGGTTTGAGACAAGCCCTGTCAGAGATAATATGGACGTGGCAGATTTTGTGGACTTAACACCGCTGACGTACCTTGGTAAGTACGGGTGATAAGTGAAAATAACAGCAGATATCAGAGGTAATATGGACGTAATAATCGATAGCCAAGACCCGGAAAGTTTGCTCAGAGGTAATATGGACATGACAAACTCAGCCGGGAAGAAATGTTAGGACGATAGTTCAGAGATAATATGGATGTGAACCGATGTCCGAACAACTCGCTGAGGAGTGATTTGCTTAGTGTGGTCTATCCGGAAGTATGGATAGACCTGAGGATTGCTCCGCTGGGGAGATTGATGGGACAATAGCTCAGAGGTAATATGAACATGACTAGCGTCTAACATGATTGGTTTTTGAGTGGTCACTGCGGGAGTGTGCAAGTGGACCTGAGGACTGCTCCGCTGGGGAGACTTTGAGGATCCATCATCCGTTGCGTATCCAGGACCCCTGGATACAGATGACGGCTTTTACAGGATTTTGTAAAGAAGAAAAAATATTGTACATAGGCACTTGCTGGGGATGAAGAACCAAGAGTGTAGAGATGTACATCTTGATTGCCCGACTGGTGATAAGGGGAGTACAAGTCAAGTTTAGAGTCTTTAGACGTAGTACTTTTTCAGTAACTTGTCGTTTAGGCATTATGAGCAAGTCGTCGTTGGATTTCGTAAGCCGGTAGGCGCCGTTGGAGAATATTGATTCTACGACGAACGGGCCTTCCTATTTGGGTTAAAATTTGTTGGTCGTTTTTTAGGTCATAACCATCGGCCTCTTTACGGTCAGGACGAGATCACCCACTTGGTAGGTCCTCTTCTTTACCCGTTTGTTGAAGGCTTCCGAGAGACGCGTTTGATATTGCTCAATGCGCTGTTGAGCTAAGAGAAGTTTCTCGTCGAGTGCTTCTAACTCTTGTAGTCGTCGGCGGTGATTGTCGTCGGCGGTGATTGTCGTCGACGGTTAATTGGTTGGAGAGAGCCACTCAGAGTGAAGGGATTTGGATCTCGAGCGGGAGGACCACATCGCTTCCGTACACCAGAGAGAAAGACGTATTGCCAGTAGCTGTCCGGTCCGTTGTGCGGTAGGCCCAGAGGCATTCACCCAGCTTCTCATTCCAATCGCGTTTATTGGAAGATACGAACTTTTTGAGAAGCTTTATGATGGTCTTGTTGAAGGCCTCTGTCAGACCATTTGCCGCTGGGTTATAGGCAGTCGACGCTACATTCTGAATCCGGTTTTTGTCGCAGAACCGGTAGAATGCATGACTTGCGAACTGTGGACCATTGTCATTGATGATCCTTCGTGGCAAGTCGAAGCGGTATATGACGTGATGCTTGACGAAGCTGATCACGTTGGACGTCTTGACTTTCGCGAGTGGTACTGCTTCCGCCCATTTGGAGAAGTAGTCGGTGATGGCAAGGATGAACCGATGTCCCTTGGATGAATGTGGACTAATCGGTCCAATGATGTCCATACCCCAGGCTTCGAACGGCCAGGACGCAAAGGTCGGGTGTAGGAACTCCGAGGGTTGGTGGATGAAGTCTGCATGAATTTGGCACGCTTGGCACTTCCTTGCGTAGTCGACGGTATCCGCTACCATTGTTGGCCAATAGTAACCCATTCTACGGAGGCGGTCATGTAGCTTGGGCCCTGGCTGATGGGCACCGCAAACTCCGTCGTGAGCATCGCGGAGAGCCTGCTTCGCTTCTGCGTTCGATAGGCATCGTAGCAAAATGTCGTAATAGGAGCGACGATACAACATTTTGGTAGCTGTATCGTAATAGAACCGGAGGGAACATCTTCTGATGGAAGTGGCTTCCTTTGGGTTCTCGGAAAGAATTTCGTAGACTACGTAGTCGATGAATGGATGTCTCCAGTCTTGTGAGTCAGCGCTCGTCTCTACTGAGTAGGTCCGGCACAGAGGTAGGCTGTTCTTCGGGCAGACTAGTTCCTGATCGATCACGGTGATCAGTTCATGGGTATTGACTGGAACAACGAGAGGTTGCGAGTCCGGCTAGGACTTCCGCCTTGACATTTTGCAGTCGAGGGACGTGTTCTACGAAGAACCCTTCGAAGGTCGAGATGATGCCAACCGCAGCTTGGTGGTAAGGAAACATGTCCTCGTTCTGGACTTCGTACTCTCCTCGGACTTGGTTGATTATCAGTTTGGAATCGCCGTAGGCTTCCAGGTGGTCAACTCCCACTTGTTTAGCGAGTTGGAGTCCAATGATGAGAGCGTTGTACTCTGTCACATTGTTGGAGCATGGCTTAGTGAGGTACTAGACGCGGTTGATAACCAGATCATATGGAGAGATCAACACTATCCAGACTCCAGCGACGATGTCGCCTTTGGGCCCTATTCTCGACGCACCGTCGAAGAACATTCGTCAAACGGCTTCTGCGTTCATTACGATGTTGGAGTCTGCGACTTCGTCGGGGATCTCCTCGTAGAGTTTCGAAGTTTCTGACACCGAGTGGGCTGCAAGAAAATCTGCCAACGCCTGACCTTTGACCGCCTTCTGTGGGACGAACATGTCGTTTGGTGACAACAATATTGTCCAGGTGGCTAGGCGAGAGTTGAGTGCCCCAGGTTTGGTCATGAGGATCCTGAGGGGGTTGATCCGAAAGATCACATGGATCGTTTGTCCTGCTACGTAATGCCGAGTCTTCTGGATAACGAATACAAGAGCAAGGCATTCATTCTCAACGGGGGTGTACCTATGCTCCGCGCCAACCATCATCCGGCTAAGATAATAGATGGCTTGCTCGTGGCTTGCATCACTATTCTGGGCTAATAAAGCACCGAGGGAGTGGTCCATCGCACGCACATAGAGCAGAAAAGGCTTCCCCACGACTGGGGCTACCAGCACTGGAGGGTTTGATAGGTATTCCTTGCTATCGTCGAAGGCACGTTGGCATTCTTCGTTCCAGATAAAGGAGACTTCCTTCTTCATAAGCTGAGTGAACAACCGACAGCGTCTAGAGAGGTTCGATATGAACCTCCTGATGTAGGCCAGTCTTCCTTGAAGGCCACGAAGTTCTCTGAGATTCTTCGGTGGGCGCATTTCAAGGATTGCTTTAGTCTTGTCGCGGTCTACGTGGATACCCTTCGACGTTAGGATGAAACCCAGGAATTTGTCGCTGGAGACTCCTAAGAAAGATTTGGTAGGGTTCATCTTGAGCTGATGCGTACGCATGAGGTCGAATACAGTCTTCAAGTCCCTGAGTTGATCATCTTTCGAGTAACTTTTGACGGCGATGTCATCAACGTAACACTCAACCGTCTTGTGTAGATGCTCACGGAAGATGGTACTCATAGCTCGCTGGTATGTAGCACCCACGTTCTTCAGACCGAAGGGCATGACTGTGTAGCAGTATACTCCTATCGGTGTTCGGAACGATGTATGCTTCTGATCATCAGGAGACATTTTGATTTGATTGTAGTCTGAGAATCCGTCCATGAAGGACATGCGCTCGAAGCCACAAGTGTTGTCGATCAATATGTCTGTGATCGGAAGGGAAAACTCGTCCTTAGGACATGCTGCGTTTAGATCACGGAAGTCAATGCAGATCCGGATCTTCCCGTTCTTTTTTATGACGGGCACGATGTTCGCTACCCACTCTGGATGCTGTTCTTCGCGGACGAAGCCACTAGCTATCAGTTTGTTGACTTCAGCTTCGGTGGCGTTCATAATATCCGGCCGGAACCGCCGTTGCTGCTGCTTGACAAGCTTAGCGTTCGGCGAGATGTTGAGCTTGTGGACCGTGTTTTGTGGGTCCAGTCCCGGCATGTCTTCGTAGCTCCAGGCAAAGACATAAATATATTTCTTGACGAGCTGTAGCAGGGATTCCTGATCCTCATCAGTCAGACTCTTGCTGATGAAGATGGGTTTCGAGGAGGATTCGTCGTCCAGCTTGACTTGTACGACTTCGTCCTCGGTAGGAGGTTCTCGTTGTTCGAACCGCATCTTCCATTGTGCTTCTAGGCGTTGGGCCCACGGTTCTACTTCAAAGAGTTCCGATGGATCTTCGTCGTCTTCCTCAGGGTCGACTGACACCATATTGGCAGACAATGTGTGCTTGTGCATCTCTCCGATACTGATGTCGGAGGCCCAAGAGGAAGACTCTGAAGAGTGAGAGTGTAACTCATCTTCTTCATTCGAGCCCTCGGGGATAGTAGGAGGTGTAACGTATCCTAAGCCATGCTTGGTCTTCTGGTAGTAATTCTCGGATTTGCCTGTCGTAGTGGTAAGGCGCAAAGGCAGTCGCCGACCTTTGCTGTAATTCAGACCCCGGTTGCTTTTAAGATCATATTCCATCTTTTGGATGAGGTGTTTGGCTTGACCATTGAACCGGTAGAGTTATATTTTGCCGGTATCGGGTTCTGGCTTTTGTTCCTCCAGGATGAAGGAGCGAGGGCATACAACCCTACCGAAGATGATGAGTTTGTCTCCCCTCCTCTTTGCTGGAACCGTGAAGTAGGAACCTTGGCTGGTGAGGATTCGGTTTGCAGCGTCGGTGGTAGTTACCTGCACCTGTAGGCGCAGGCCTAGACCGTGCTCCATGGAGTACAGTGTGCTTATGTGTGCAACTTCGGAGTAGTTCAACGATAGCCCTTTATTGATGAAATAAGGTATCTCGTCATCCGGAAATCGAGAGAAGGGACGTTAGCATGGGTAGCTACGTACTCCAGCTCGTCTTTTCCGAGATCTACCCCCAGTGTGAGTGACGACTTTGGAGGTCCCTGCGCAACTTTACTACCAGAGACTTGGACGTTATTGGAGGTAGCGAGACATCCTTCGGAGGTTGACTCGGCCTATGAAGGCGAACGACTAGAGGTTCGGACGTGGTGGATGGCGCCGGACTTTCCTTCGGAGGTCGATTCGTCCTACGAAGGCGGACGGCTAAAAGTTCGGGTGCCTTCTTGCGTAGTTTTACGACAAGAGAAGATGTTGTGTCGGGAGCGCGTGCCTTTAGACGGACTTTTAAGGGCTCTTCTGGTGTTATCCCAGCCTCTACCTCATCATCGGTGTCATTGCTACATTCATCTTGGTAGACCCGTTTGTAAAGGATCGAGTCGGAGTAATAGGCTTCGATCCCTTTGAACGGATCGACATCAGCAAACTCCGTTTTAACAGTATCGTATTCGTCGACGTACTTCAGGAACTGGTGTAGGGTCGACACTCGACGGCACGATCATATGTTCATGTATCCATGGACGTTCGAGCAAGACATTGTAGGATACATCTACGTCAATGACGTAGCAGGTGACCTCTGTTTTCAAGTTTCCGATCTGGATTTTCAGGCGAATCTTGTCCAGAGGGTAGCTCTTTCCTGCGTTGAAGCCAGTGATGGTAGTATTGGTGGCTGTCAGGCGATGCATCTGGATGTCCAGGTTCTGAAGAAGACTCTGCGGGATGATGTTGATTGATGAACCAGGGTCGATGTGCATCCGATCCACCTTAATGGCACAAATGTACCATGTGTAATACATGGGACGATCATGCCGGCTATTCTTTAGTAACATGTCATGTTGCAAGAATGTGATATTGGACATTGCCTCCATGATATTATTGCAGTGGGGGCAAGCAGCTGGATCTTCAGCTAGCGGCTTGACCTGTGCCAGGTAGGAGTCGACATTTTGTATTGCCTCGTTAAGAGCAGCCTGAGTGTCTTTGGAGAGTCGGAGAAGCTCGAATAAAGACAACTTCGCTGGAGTGTTGGCGAGCTGGGCCAAGATGTCGAAGTTGTAGGACTTTTCTAGCCCCTGGGCTGAATTTTTGCGCAGCGGCTTGTCAAAGCGAGTGTCTTTCCGCTTAGACTTGTCCGCTCCTGGAAGCTGGGATGGACCCAACTCTAATGTTTTTGGTGCAACTGTTGAAAGTGCACCATTGTCAGGGATGTCGTACTCTCGTTGGTACGCTAGGCCTGACCTTGTTGTTCCTGCTATAGCTTCCTCTGCTGGGAGGAAAACCGTGTAGCAGGGTTTGGATTTCTTGCCCTTAGTCTTGGTGGCAGACGGTGTTGTCTGCTGCATCAATTCTGAAGCAAGATCGGTGTGAACTCACATGACCTCCCCACGCGGCGTGGTGAGAGGTATCAGCCCGACCGTTTGGCCACGAGCCGGCGGAAGGTTGACGACTTCCATCGTTGTCCGGGGGATCGAGATTACTCCGTCTTGGACCTCCGTCGCCGGAAAGTTGTCGAACTGGAGAGACACCATGTTTTCTGCAACTGTCTTCTCGTCGATATCCAAGGTGAGGGCCTTGGTGTCGAGCAAAAGCTGGATGTACCGCTTGAGGGTGTACCGGTCCTTCGTCGTATGGTGGACGTAACGGTGGTAGTGGCAGTACTTCGGATTATTCATCTCGGCTGCCTCTACATGACACTTGACGGTGGGAAGCCGAAGCTTACCACCCTTCATCAGTACGTCGAAGATGGGCATGATGTCAGTAAGTCTCCTGGGGCTTCGGAACCTCAGCCGGCTTTTGCTTGGGCTTCTTGGTTAAGTTGGCCACCAAGGCCTGGTTCCCTTTTTCCTCGCTGCCACTGTTGTCGTTGTTGTTGGGACGTTTTCCCCTATAGTCAGCGACATGAATCTGTATTCCCAAGAGGCAGGCGTCTTTGACCTTCTTCTCAGCGCTGACAACGCTTATGATGAACGTCGTCCAGTCTTGGAACTGACCGTCGCCCATCCAGAGGCTGATTGCCGGAAGTAAGTTTCTGCGGCAGTGTCTATCAATGTCGACTCAGGATTGCCTGGAGGCAACCTCAGTGCGGTTTGTCGGAAATGTTCGATATAATTTCGGGGGAGTTCCATTTCCCCTTGGGTCACATCCATTAGGGAGGACATCGTTATGTCGCTTCCTCCGTCATACAATCTTTTGAGGAAAAGACTCTTGAAGTCCTCAAACGACGAGATGTAGTTATCTTGTAGGCTGCAAAACCAGTCGAATGCTACCCCGGACAATGCCCCCACGAAGAGCTTGGTGAGGAGTACGTCACTGCGAGGTAGGTGCACTGTTGTAGTCTCAAAATAACTCATGTATTGACGGGGGAATGTTTTTCCTTCGAATGAATTCAAGTTAAGGGGCTTGTACTTCGGCGGGTATGGAACATCCTTCCACTCGCGGGGGTATGGTTGTCGTATCCCGAGCTCGTGCAGTGAATTCTGGCTGCCCATGGAATCTAGGCGAGCCCGGAGTTCCCGAACTTCCCTCGTTGCTTTTTTGGCTTCGTCTCCTGCGGAAGGGGCAGATGAGCCGGACAAAGGGTAATTTTCGTCTATGGGCGGGACGGTTGCATCGGAATCCGTGTTGGTCCCAGGGTCCAAGTTTGCTTGTCCAGGAGCCCTTACTGGTTGGGAAGCCATGCTTTCTTTAATTTCCAGCATCGCCTGAGTCAGGGCTTGCATCGATGAACTCACCGTCTGCATCATGGCCTCAAGAGCCTCGAGGCGTTGTCGGTCGCTGGGGCCTTCGTGATCATCTCCTGCCATGTATACAACCCTCACATGGGGAGAGATGGACGGGACAGTTGTCGTCGCACTTTCCGTGTCCGATTCTTGTCGGGAGTAGTCATCAGGTAGCGTGGCTTTCTCCTTGGATTCGGAGATAGTACTACCCCCAGCGTAGTAGGCTACGTCATTTTGACGAGGGTGGCCACCCCCAAGGATATTGGGGTCCGTCTCCTGGGAATCACCGCCTTCTCTGAATGTCGGGTTGTCGTACAGGTCCAGGGGATTACTACCCCCAGCTTGTGTAACCCTCAGGAATCCTGAGGAAGAACTATCCCCAGCGGCTGATAGCTTTTTCTTCGAGCGGGTTCCTTGGAAAACACCTTTCGCACGTCAGCGCTGCTGGTCCTCCTGGTAGTCGCATTCTCAATGCGTTGGTTGAGAGTGACGAACTGGAGGTGCTTGACTTCTTTCCTCCCACGGTGGAAGGATCTTTCCGAGCAGAATAACATGAGGCGGATGATAGCTCATCCTCCTCTGGTGTTTGCACCTGATCTCCAGGTTGTTGTCGGGTAGGTGCCTTCGAGTGCAGACGTTGGAATGTCGACTGCCTGCTTGTGGGTACTGCCACTTTATTGCAGCAGCAATTGATGATAATTTTGGCACAGTGGTGTCCTGGGAGGACACTTCACGTGCCGTAGTTGTCTTCCTTGTCTTGCGCTTGTGACTAATCACGTTGCGCAAGTCAAACGAGGGTTGATCTACCTTTGCACCTTTTTCGTGAGCACGGGTAGATCGAGCGCGCGGGTGCGTGGGTGTTGATTTTGCTCCATGATCTAGGGTTCGTACAAGAACTTTTCCAGATCGTCAGTGGAAGACTTTTGAGACGGACCATGCCCATTTGCCACTGCGGGCTGGATGCATGGGCCGGTTTTGTATGATTTTTCGTCAGGGGCACGCATAGTAAGCGGTGCCTGCTGGCGGTCAGCCAAATGGACAGTTGCTTGAGCCTGAAGAGCTCACACTACCCCTGACTTCTTTGACTTAGCACGCGCAGGCGCATAATACGAAGTGTCAAAGTTCTTATTTTTCTCAAAGCGGCGCATGGAAGTACGGCCGGATGAGATTCTGTCAAAGACGGAGCTTCTGGGAGTGTCAGAGACGCATGCGGCTGAGTTGGAAGCTGCATACTGCTTTCTTCCCCGCATCCTCCGTTGTAGCCGCATGGGCTGCACATCAACTCCCAAACTTTTGGTATCGTATTGTTTTCTTCTGCCAGAGTTCGGGTGCTGAGCATTCTTCTTTTCAGGCAAGGAGGCTACATGAGCAGGAACAGCCTGAGCGGACGCATGTCGTGCGTCTTCAGTATCAGAAAGAGAGACATGGAGTGCATGCTCCGCAGTTGGGTGAGACGCAGTGGCCTTTGCTACCTACGTCCTGCGGGTCTTCAAGTGGTGAGCACCCTTCTGGTTGGAAGAGGCTGCCGCATAATTAGTGGACGCATGATGTGCGGTCCCTGCGGCAGAGAGAGAGACGGAGAGCAACTGCTCCGCAGTTGGGTGAGGCGCGGTGGCTTTTGCTACCCACGTCATGCGGGTCTTCTTGGGCTTTGCTTGCCTCCGAGAAGGACTCGCACTGTCCCCGAAGAGCATGTCATCGAAAGCCTGCTGGTCGAAGCGAACCACCAACATCCTTTGAGTGGACCCGAACTTGGCTGCGTCGGATTGCGCCACAGCTTTCTCATCAGAGGAGAAAGATGTCCCCGCCAGAGTCGTCACCTTGTTTGCCATTAAAATTGATTGCTTCAATAACAAACAGAAGAAAGTACAAAGAGGTCCTAGACAGACAATCTAAGTACAATTTTTTTATTCTGGGGTGTGGCGATGGACAAAGAGCGCTATGGCAGCTTCTTTACTCCGTTGACGATCCGACGCAGGGTGAAGAAGTTCTCGTCTGTTCTCTCTCATCTCCTCTGTTGTTCTCTGTCTGTTTCTCTGTGTGTGTGTCCCTCTGTGTGTCTTGGGCATGTCACCCTAGTATATATAGTCATCATTGGGCACGCATATGTTAGGTCGCATGGATGCTAGAGGATGCCACGTGTACCTTCCTAACAGGGTGCAGCTGTAACCGTGAGCAGGCCAAGCTGCCACGTGGTCGCTTCTTGGGATTTTTCGTTGCTGAAGATCTGGGCGGTTCTCGTCCTTTGCGGGCGTGACTTGGTTAATTTTGACACGTGTCCGGACTTGGTTGGAGAGAGCTACTTCAGTTGTAACGGCAAGACTTGGTCTTCATAGAATCTGAGATGCATGTGGCCAGAGACGCATGAGGCGCATGGAGTCTGGGACGCACGAGACCAGAGACGCATGGAACGCATGGAGTCTGGGACGCATGGGGTCTTTGTTGGGCTGTACACGTGGCGCAGCACACTTGTCGAGAGTGAAGTCCTGTGCTGACGTGAGACTTCTGTCGTTTAGTATGTTTATCTTTTGAGACAATCAGAAAAAAAAAAATTGTCAGGATTCTGTGTTAGAGATAATCATGTTGACAGGACGCCATGTCAGGTCCATCTGCGGCCAAGGCTGCTTCGGCTTATTGGGTCGCATGGACGTCACCTTGTTGGGCCGCAGGGTGATTCTGCGGCCTGATCTCTTCTGAGATTTGGGGAGATTTGGGGACACATGGTTGTTGGACGCATGGACGCGTATTTTTCATGCTTCTACATTGTGTTTGAGACGTGTCGGACACTATGCAATACGGACACGAGAACGATTTTCGGAGTTTGCGTGCTTCCTTGGTTGGTATAGTATGTTTCAAGATGCATTTTAAGTAGCTGATGCTGTTTTTTTTGTTAACTGTAATTTTTCTTTTCTTATTATACTCATCTCTACCATCTTCGTGATGGATCTTTCTCTTCCTGCAGGTTCTTATCTATTCGCCAGCTCGGACTGCAACTCAGCAAGGCTCTGGGAAAGTTGGAAAGTGGAAAATCAATTTTATGTCTAATCAGAAGTATGTAACTTGCCACATTATTTAGATCCCCCCTTCCCCTTTCTCTCCTCCTAAGCCTTTGTTCTTAGTTTTTTCATCAAAATTTCCATTTATGATTACATGTAGGTCTATGAACCTCTTATAGAATCATGTCATATAACAACTGTTTAAATTGTATGGTGGTTTTCAAGATTATGGGCCTTGGTTGTGCACATTCAAAATTTCAAACTCTACGCACATCACATGTACTCATAGTTTAAAAAAATAGTTCTCTCTTTCTTTCTTTCTTTCTTTCATGTAGTTCATTTTACTTATGATGCTCACTGAATCCCTTAACTGTTGAATGATTTCTGCATTATGAAATATGTGTTGTTACTGTTATCCACCCTCCAACTAGAGAGTTCTCTCTCGACTTTGTATGTAACTACTTTGCACGGATTTATCTAAGAAGAAAATAAAAGAATGAGAAATTGATACTTTATATATGTCTAAATTCCCTAAGGGACAATATTTTAACCTCTTTTCTCCTGGTCATCTATGCTTGTTTGTCCAGATATGCATCCAATGACCATGAGGCACTAGGGCATTACTCTGTATGTTGATAGTCTTATATTTTCGTTCTTGTAGCATTAATCCTGTCTTTCTGGCTGGTTTAATCCTTCATTGCCCATGGAAATACGTTATTATTTTGTCTATATCCTTTCTATTCTTTCATTTGTTTACAGTTTTACACCGCCTCTCTGTCTGTTTATTTTTCTAGCTTTAGAGATAGTACTTGATATGCTACAATGATTATGATCTGCACAAAGTCTCTTATGTCTCTGGACTTCTGATTGTCGTCTAGGTGGGAAAATCCATTGATGGGTTGGACTTCAACAGGGGATCCATATGCCAATGTTGGTGATGCAGGGCTTGGTTTTGACAGTGAAGAGGCTGCAAAAGCATTTGCTGAGAAGCATGGATGGGACTACGTGGTATGTGTTGCTCTATTCTCCTTAACTTGAAATAAATTAAATATCTATTATCTAAACTAAAGATTTCTGCTCAAAAGATTCCTCTAACACGTCTGCTACTAATACACAAAAATTTGAATTGACACTAAAGATATCAATTTCACGAGTAGTCAAATGTCTCTTACTTTTATTTGGATTCATTGCATATACGCCCCTTAAGTCAACCATATTTTTACATAAATCCCCTTGTTGATTATTTAGAAGTCCCCTAAATCTCTAACAATTGAGTTATGGGCCCTCCTCCGTCCATGTTAGTCAAAAACAATTGTTACCAACCCTAGTAGACCGACTTCTTCTTGCTCACCTCCACCATTTTGTCTCCCTTGCCACTCCTCTCCCACTCTACTAAACCAATTAACACCAATCCCTCCTCCTTCCTTATCATCCACCTCACACCTGCTCCATTTTCCCCTCCCCAATTCTAAATCTAGGGCAAGTAACTCCTCATTCCTCCACCCAAACACCCACTCCTCCCACATTCTAAATCCATGACTATTATCAACTCCTCTACCTTCCTGCACCCAACACCCACTCCAATTTTCTCTCTCTTCTTCTCTACCGCTCTAAACTTGTCAGATGAACTCTTCATTCTCCCTCTCTTTTCCCCCTTATCCTCCTCCCTCGATTGTTGCTTGGATAAGCAAGCTTACTGCAGGAGGCATAGGGAGGAGGAAGAAGGATGTGGAGGGGATGGAAGGGGTACAAGTGTCTCAAAAGAACTCTTCCATTTAGTTTAGTTTAACAGAATATTTTCAGTCTTCGTAGGTTTAAGTTATACATGGGGACTCATAAGTCAACTGTTAGTGATTTGGGAAACTTTTAAGCAATGAACAAGATTTGGGGACTTATTTGAAATATGGTGGATTGAAAAAGGTCATATATGCCAAAAAAGACTTTTTATCTTTTCACTTCCTCTTAGCTTTCTATTAACTAATGATGTGTCATTCAATTAGTTTCTTTCATTTTTTTTCTTTTCTTTTCTTTTCTAATAACGAAATGAATAGGTCATGCTTGAATGTAGAAACTAGTGGAGATGTACCCCAACCATTCTTATTTAGGATGCCAAAAAGGCATAGTAGGGTCCATAGGGAGATAACTTGGTGATTTTTGGAGAACTAGTGGCTGGGTGAAGGATATGCAGGATGCCATTACGACTGTTATGTAGGCAAAATGTAGGCAATTCGAGAGATTCGATTGGATTCCCATTACCCATAAGTGGACATCAAGGATCAACATCAAATGCGTACATCTGTGTACTAGTTATGAATAAACTTACTAGGCACGTTCAGGATAAGATTCTGTGTTGTATGTTTTTTGTACGGTTGAAGTGGAGTTCTTTGTGATTATAGGATGGATAGCCTTGAAGTTAAACTGATGAATTCCATAAGCTTTATGGATTGGAATTTTGGGTAATCAAGAAATGAGCATAGCTGAAATGAGAACGCCTAGATGGATGAGTGGTGATATGTTAAAGGATTAGAAAACTGATGAATTCTACAAGCTTTATGGATTGGAATATTGGGTAATCAAGAAATGAGCATAGCTGAAATGAGAACGCCTAGATGGATGAGTGGTGATATGTTAAAGGATAAGAAATGAGTTTGCTTGTGGAGTTGTGGGAAGTTGGAGGCTTGTGTTGGCCTACGTTTAGATGTGGGAAAAGTTTCTAAGGTGGTTTGGGCATGGGCAAAGGAGACCAGTAAATGCATTTGCTAGGTGTGATTAGGATATTAGATGAAGGAGATGCTAGGATAGGCATAGGCCTTATAAACTTGGTTAAGGTTGTCAAAGAGAACATGGTATTTGCTAAATGCTAATGTTAGAGAGAATATGGTCCTTATTAGAGCAGAATGGTTGGAAAGGATTCAAATGATCAACCCAAAAAGTTAGCGTAAAGGATTTATTGTTGTGTGTTTGTTCCTTTTAAGTCCTAGTAGGCGTGCCTAATCTTATTCCAGCTCATGCATCTGCAGCAACGAAATGGTGTTTATTAACTGACTCTTAGATCAAGAATAACAGCCTTAACTGAAAACAGTCTAAAATCCTGATGCAGTTGTGTATGTTATTTGGATATGTGATAAATGTTTCAATTTCTTTCCATCATGTATTGTACTCGGTCACCTTAAAATAGCCATCACGGTATCATGTATGTTGCGCACGAAGTTTTTTATATATGAGTTCCAGTCAATCGGAATTTCTACTTTTTGGAATATGTTTTCTACTCTCTCCTATAGGCGTGCTTTACAGGAACAACACATAGTACTTCTATAAGAATTGGTTGGTTGTTTTGTAATCTTTCACCTTGACCTTAGTTGAACTCCTCTTTTTCCTACTTCAAAGTCACATGTCAAAGCTGTAGACACCTAGATGGATACCCATCCTCTCTAAGTGAGTATATTGTTTTATCTGGATTTCCAATTCATATAACTTTTTGGCTCATTGAGTGCCTATTTTAGCGTTCAAGATGGAATTTTGACCATTTAGTATGTTTGTTTGGTATTCTTTTGGTCAATCCTCACCAGCTTAGGAGTTCTGTACATAACTGAATGATCATGTATATATCAGTTCTCTATAATTTATGTAGTACGCTAATAATTCTTCATATTTACTTGGTTCTCTGTAGTGTAACTGCAACTTTGTGCGTGTACTATACTACTGTGACTACAATTTTGTGTCCTTATCACCTTATTTTGTTGTTATAACGCATACCTAAATGTTCATCCCATGAATTCTTGCAGGTTAAGAAGCGCCATACTCCCCTTCTGAGGGTAGGTGATTCTTTCCTCAGGCAATTTTTTCTATTTTGTTAAGCTTAGAATATAATGCATCTCATGGTTTAAAGCAGTTTATCAACTCGTTATCTGCATCAAGTGTTAGCATATGCTTGTCCGGACTTGCTTTCTTTATTAAGGGGATAAAATTAATGCTTGATCTAACATATACTTTCAATCATGCTTATAGCCATTCCCTAATTTGTTACTCTTTCTGGGAATTTTGTGTATGGTTTATGATGTGTGCATGTACTCCAGTGTAAGGAACAATTGTTAAGGTGACAACAAAAAAGAAAGGAAAGGTTTCCTTATATCATAAATTCTTATTTTTTATGAACATTGGAATACTAAACATCATTCTTAGTTGAGCAGATCTTCTTGGACATCTATCATATCACAGGCTTACATATTTTTTAATGGAGTGAGGAAAGTTTGATTATGTGCTTTTCCTTCAAATATGCTATTGGATGCTGGACCTATCAAATTAGTACAACAACAACATATCCCCAATTTGTGGGGTCGGCTATTTGAATCATTTTCTTCCATTCAGCTCTCTAAAGGACCATGTCCGATGTAACATTAACAAACACCATAACCTTCCTTACAGCCAGTCCAAGTTCGTTTAGGTCTGCCCCTAGTTCTAGCAGCTCCTTTGACTACTATCTTATTACTAATAATTTATGCATCCATTTAGTCTATGCTGCAAACGTCCAAAGACTCCAAACAACTCCAAAGACTCCAAACAACCTGTGACGATTTTCTCTCGTCTTATCATCAATTGGACATATTAAAGTAGTATGTGACATATAATGTTAAAAAGGGTAAATTTTACTTAACACCCCTGTTTTTGGTCAAAAGTTGATACTCAGCCTGATTTTCAAAACCAATTATGAAGCTCCCCTATGTTTACAAAAGAAATAATGAACCCACCTGTGTTTGTTCACTCGATAAGAGATGGCTTATATTATTAATAATATTTGATTAAAAATACTCGAATAATACCATGAAATTTTTGCCAATGTATCACTTTTCCTAGTCTCATCTTAACCACAACCTGAATCCTTAATCGTTAAGCTTAACATCGACAGGGGAGGGCTTGTATTGTTAAGGATATTTGGTTAAAAATATTTGAATACCATAAATCTTTTCGCTAGTGTATCACTTAGATAGTCTCATCTTAACCACGATCCTAATTCTTAAGCTTAACATTTTTGGGCTCTTAACCGTAATCCTAATTGTAGTGCTGGTATCGAAACCCAAGTCGCCGTTGGTGATATTTCTGCAGGATTCAAGAGAAACAGGAAGATCAACATTTTGGTTAGAGAGAGATCACATGACCTTGTTTTATCACCAAATCTGAAGGTGGTGGGTATGAATGTGCAAAATATTAGTTTAATGTTTTGATGAAACCGAGTAAAGGAGTCTTACACCAAATCTGAAGGTGGTGGTTACGGATGTGCAAATTAGTAGCATAAGGAAGAAGATTGCTAATGTGCTGATGGAACCATGTAAAGGAGTCTTATTGCCTTTACTGGCCACTGAAAATTGTTTTTTAATTCAATACAAACGTTGAAGCTGCTTATGTTGTATCCCTAAAGCTATTCAACCTCAGCAGTGCCGCAGTGGCAACAGTATCAACCCATCTAAGAGGAATCTCATATACGGGTAAATTTTGCTGCTTGCTATGGTTCGTTTGGTTTTGGAAGTATCCTTTAAGTCTTGGTTCTAACTTGACTGTAGGAAGTAATTATTATTTTGGCGAATATAAAAACTTTTAGGCCTCAAATTGAAAGAATAAATTGGTTTTATGGGTTAAGAAATAGGAACTGATAACAATTTTAGTAGGGCTGACAATGGTCGGATTTATATGAACTGGTGTCTAGAATCTCATATACAGATCGATTTTGCTGCTTGCTTGTTATTGTGGTTCATTTGGTTTCGGAAGTATTCTGTTGGTTCTCTACTGTAGGATGTTCTTGTTATGGCAAATATAAAAACTTGTAGGCCTCAAATTAAAAGAATAAGTTGGTTTTATGGGTTAAGAAATAGGATCTCGTACAATTGTAATAGGGCTGAAAATGGCTGGGGCTTATATGATTATGAACGCGGGTGAAGAATTTCTTTTTGTTATTTGAGATATTTTATCTCCCGAAAATTTCTTGATAAATACTTCTCTGTTATGAAATTAACTTAATTCGTCAAAGAAACGGGTAACTGCAAACTCCAAAGCTCTAGTGAATATCATCTGGTGTTCTCAATTGTGAATGCTTGTCATTCCCTTACCATGTTTGAACTTTGAACCTGGGACTGGAATTTGTTTTTGTTATTTGAGAGATTTTAGCTCCCGAAAATTTGATGTTAAAATACTTCTCTGTTATGAC
The DNA here is from genome assembly GCA_036927795.1 of Iris macrosiphon. Classification (NCBI taxonomy): domain Eukaryota; kingdom Viridiplantae; phylum Streptophyta; class Magnoliopsida; order Asparagales; family Iridaceae; genus Iris; species Iris macrosiphon. Next base: position 6,852,916 of record JAYESA010000009.1, read on the forward strand.
ATTTAACTTGATTCCATGTGAGCAAACTTCAAACTCTAGTGAATATCATCCAGTGCTCTCAATTGTCAATGCATGTCATGGCCATGCAGTATATGATGAATGCTTGGAATGTGAAATTGTATTACATCATATGTAAATTGTGGATAAGAAGATGACTCCACAAATGCTTTCATTCCGTGCAAATGAAGAACTTTACTGTTGATATTGTGCTTCCGAACTGAATTGCTTGCTTACAGTTGCTACAAAAATTGTAAAATTTTCCTTAAAAGACTTCCATTTTAAAATGGATAAAAACTAAACTCAGATTGGTACAACTTATTTGGTCTGCTTCCACCCCCCCCCCCCCCCCCCCCTTTTTTTTAAAGCAGCAGGAAAAGCTGTTTGTCACACTAAATTCTATTTTTTTATAAGCTACTTCATTTTTTTGGACAGCTTTTGAAAGTGGGAGCTGCTACTCCATGTTGAGCAGCAGCAGCAATACCAAACCCAGCCTTAAACATGCAGCATACATATATTTTTATTCCTGTAGTGTCTTCCTGTAATGGAATTGTTGCTACACATTGGGAACCTAATTGGAGATTGCATTTTGACATGAAACATGCAGGTCTGATTTTTTTTTTTTTTTTTGAATCTTTGCATCTGTCAGGTGAAGGCCTATGCAGACAATTTCAAGTGGAAGGGCCCCCCAAAAGCTGAAGATTGATTAGATCTTCCATCGTGCAGTCCAAATGTCTGTCCAATCATTCAGTTTCTTTGTTGTTTCAAGAATTATTGTTTAAATTTACCATCTCTATCCAAATTTGAATGCATTCATTGCATGCCCAACACACAGATCAACAGCACTTGTTCGATAAAGTATGGTCAAACACCTATATGTTATATCTATTTGCATACATATATCTTCCAGCACTAGCCCTTATCATGTACATAAAGTCTAGTTAAAAGGATGATGAAGAAAAAGTGACATTGCTTTCAGCTACACAGTTTGTCCGAAAACCTTGAGCAATGTGATCCTTGGATTCAGTCAAGTCTGATCGCATCATAGGGAGCATCCACAATGGTGGTGGTCCTCCAGTTGCATGCCCACTCTTATCTTCACCCTGCACGAGAACCCACTGCCCCCCAGCGGAAGCTCCGAGAACCCCACGAGGTCGAGCAGTACCTTGCCATTGATCTTCCTCGAGGCCGCAGAAGAGCCCCAGACTGTCATTGTTTGTTGACACCACTGTCTCCAACCACAGGTATTCTGGCTGGCCGACCAGCTCCTTATATGCAAAATTTGCTAGCCTCACCCTGTTGTTTGAGTCGGAGATTACCGCAGGCTCAGATTCAAACTTCTCCTTCTCAAGCTGTTCTTTTTTTTGTCGGGACCAGAGAATCATGGAGGAACGAGGTGGGCTCCTGGAGCAGACTAGACCGGTCTAAAGGACATTGACATGATGATATATGGAAGTTAAGACGAGGACAAGCATTGATATATAGAATTTGTTTTGCACCATCACAGTTCCTTTCACTAATTCTAGTCAAGTGCTACCCAACAATGCTGTTTATTTAGTGTAAACTTGTGTGTTTGCCACTCAAGCTACTGCAATGGATACTGAATGCCGATTTGATTGAAACACAAGTTGTAGAGTGCAAAGCTACTATACAATACTCTGGGCCGGTCCAAAGATTTTGGGTGTCGGGACAAAAATTAAATTTGTACTTCTCCTTAAAAAAAAGTATATATACATAAGAATAAAAAGTACTTAAAAAAGATTACTATGACTTGAGCACGTTCTTCTATGTGTAAATGAAAATCAACTTTATTAAGTAAGTTATTTATGTTATATGACGCTAATATTTAAAATAGTTTTCGTTCAATTCCTCTTTTTATTGTTGGGAACAAAATGTGAAATTCTGAAAAAAATTGAACTAAATCCATTAATTCTGCTAAACCCCACAATCACAATAACAGAACCACGTACGTTAAGACTTTTTTTTTTTATTTTACCTAAAATCAATAGTAAATAAAACTATGGTGGAGTTCAGTCCGAAAAAACACCAATACTAGATTTTAGAAGAATACATCCCACTCTCCTACACTTCTACCACGGATCGGCCAACGAACCACCCCCAACTACTCAAATATATAAAAAATGACTACAAGTGAAGATGGAATCAGTTTTTAAAAAAAAAAAAATAGAAGACAGAAAGAACTCGAAGACGAATTGACGTAGTCTCTTCAAACGATCTCTGTGGAAGTCTAGCTTCAATCCTCCGAATTACCTCTATTCCAATCTCTTGAAAGTTGTACACAGTTTCTTGTCATTTAGATTAGATCAGCCTCATTCATTTCTGGTCGAACCACCGAACCACACATCTACTTTTGGTGGGAATTAGGATAAGAAATTATTTATTAAATTCCTCTCAATCTCCAAAGCCTGAACCAAATTGGCATGCCACACCGACACCACTTCCTGCAATTCTCTCTCCAATTCAAATACTGCATGCGCACTCAGAAAAATCTGGTATGATGCCAGAAATGACGAATCAGAAATATCTTGACCATGTAGTGATCACCTTAATTGTTTGTGTGCGCGCGCAGCCGAAACCTGTGGCATGCAATGCAAGTCGATGCCAAGTATCAAAGCAAGCAATCGGTGGCGGTGCCATCAATCTGCACAAAAGAGTAACATGATTGGTAAAAGATGAAGCAAGCGCAAAAAACAGTATTCTGATTGGTACTAGAAGAAACGGGCCGGATCACCTAATCCATAATTAATTATCCAGCTTTACAAGCAAAATTCAAAAGTAGGGAAGACTTAGGATCATACATAGTGAGACCCCATCTAACTAGCTAGCAAGCAAAGCTAGTCTGGCGAAGTTTGGCAAGTAAAACTTCAAAGGTGGTGAGAGTTGCACGAAGCCTGTCAACCTCAAGTCCCTCCTCCTCTCGCACGCACTTGGAGGAGGAGTACTACGTGTGCTCATCACGCGGTTGCGAAGCCGATAACGAAAACTCAATCGACACACATATTGATATATATAGCGAGCAACCACTTCGTTCTCTCGATCGCGCTACGGCCACTAACCATACGCACGCGCGACTGATCATAATACGTACTTAGTGGCACTTGGCAACCTTTTTATATATATATATATATATATATATATATATATATATATATATATATATATATATATATATATAGCTCTTAGTTACTAAGCTTAATTCGATGTCGATCTTCTAATTATATTTGTGCAATTAGTCGTCCGATCGATCGAGATGGGGAACTGCCAATCTGCTGCAGATGTTGCTACTCATGTCGTGATCCAGCACCCCGACGGAAGAGTCGACAAGCTGCAGGCCAATTGGTCTCTTACTGCAAGCCAAGTCATGGCTTCTAACCCCGGTCATTACGTCACTGTCGTCGTCACCGCAAGATCCAAGTCGACGACGTCTCCTAAGCCTCCGGTGAGGTATCTTAAGCTACTCCCGCCGGATGATGCTCTTCTCGTCGGACACGTCTACCGGCTAATCACCTTTGAAGGTTTTGCTTTGCTTTGCTTTGCTTTGCTCTGCTCTGCTTTGCCTTAATTAATTTAATTCCTAGCCATATATATATACTTCATGGTATTAATTAATTCTAATAAGTTTTTTTGTATGTATGCATGCATGCTTTAATTTGTTATATATAATATATATATATATAGATGTGTTGCGAGAGTTCGGTTCGAAGAAGCACGTTAGGCTGAGTCGTCTACTTGCCAAGCAGAAGGAGAGGGAAGCAGCGAGGGGAAGAGGAGGAGGAGGACAACTAATTGGAGAAGAAGAGAATTCAAATTCGACAGCACTACTGCAGGTAAATATATATACAGATTGAGGATTATCTCTAAGAGTAATATAGTAGACAAAAATATCGATTAACTTTCGTGTATGATCAGAATTGTATTGATCGAACGACTATGAAGTCTAAATACTAGAAAAATTACTACTCAATTTTGTAAAATCTCCATCTACCTATCTGATATCTCCAAAATCACCAACAACTTCTAACAATTATATGAGTTATACAAACGTGAAAAAAATAAATAAAAAGAGATAAATAAGCAAAATCAAAATATAATATATGCGAACAAAGAATCCAAATCTCGAAAGTAACAGAATATCAAACAAAACCAGTATATAATAAAAAAAAATGTACGTACCATTAAAATAAATGAATTAGGCATTACCTAGCCAGAGTAACGAACACTAACAATAAAAGAACTATCACCGAAAAATTGTTCTCTTTGTATTTTTAGACACAAAATCATTTGTTAGGTTTTAAATATCAACTTTATCAAGAAAATCATTCTGGATATAAAACAAAGCTAATTCATTTAAAAATAATAATCCATAAAAATAATAATCTTAATATATAAAAAATGTTACATAAAAAGTTCATACTAAACCATTCATAAAAATAAAATATATAGAATGAATGAATGAATGAAGTGAACACATAAGTCTAAATACAAGTAATACAAAAATAAGAAGTAATGATATCAATAATCAATGATTTTAAAAAAAAATATCTAATAATATTTTATTCTCGTACTAAATCGTGGTTTTTTTAAATTTATTATTGACCATTTAGAAAAAGAAAAACTAAAGTACAAACATAAGAAGTAATAATATCAATAATCAACTATTAAAACAAAAGTGTTAAATTTAGTAACACATTTTATTCTACACTAAAATAGTATCTTTTTAGAAATGAAAATAGTACTTCTTTAATAATCATTTTTTAAATAAAAAATTAACCCAAAAAATAAAATAAAATAATCTTACAAAAGGCCAACTGCCAGGCACCTAACTAATACCCTCCACACTACCAATTGCGCTAAGATTTCTTAGTAAATATTATATGCATTATTATACTATTAATTACTATAGACTTAAATATATAAGATTAAGTAGGAAAGATTAAGGGCTCTATGTAGAGGACCGTTCCGTCGCACTGGTTCATGACCAAGGCTAGTACTTATATAATCATAGAGTTACTATAGAGTTTTTCTTTTTCTTTTTCAGTCTATTTTATGTTTTAATTTGTTTTTATTTTTATCAGGTAGAAGAGGAAGAAGAAAAAGAACAAGGAGGAGAAGAGACCCATGACCATGGGATAGAATTAGACGTAATGGGAAGCTTAGGCAACAACAACGGTATGTTGAAACGTTCACAATGGAGGCCAAGTTTGCATACCATAGCTGAAGTTGGAAATTGTTGATTGGATCTTATTTCATTTGTGCGTGCTAGCTTGTTGATTCTTGAAGTTTTAAGAAGGAGCGCTCCGAAATAACAAGAGTTGGATCAAAAATTAACGAGACCGTTGAGGAATAATATTTTTATTATGGGGATTGTTTTGTTTACATTTAATTTCATGTTGTAGGGGTAGATACCTCTATTACTCTAGTTGTATGTATTTGTATGCTCGATCTGTATAGTTATTAATTTGGCATGTAATCTTTATGTCTAATTGTGTGATTAAATGTTTCCTTCAAAAACTACTGATTATTCTGTTGATCGACCATTTTAATTCTAATTCTTTGGTGGTGTTCGCATTGTCCGGTTCTCAAATTTGCGTTCATTTGTGTCGAGTCAGAACATAACTACTTTTTTTAGTTCTTTGTTTGGGTTAGCATGCAGCACAGGACTACAGGTACATGTCAAGCTATACATTGGGTCGGGCCGGGCGCAGATTTGATCGATTCTCGTCGGATTTGGGTCGGACTAAGACCAAAACCTTCAATCCAGTTTGGTCCAGAACACGATATATATATATATATATATATATATAAGGGAGGTGAGATGGCACCTCACTCTAAAAACAAAGGTGGCGGTAACGTGACACAATTTCAACCACACAAACGAGAGAGGGGGTTAAGTGCAAATTGTCAATTATGAAATGTGCGGTTGGAATTGTGCCACGTCACCGCCACCCTTGATTTTAGAGTGAGGTGCCATCTCACCTCCCTTATTCTATATAGATATATATATAACCATCTCACCTCCCTTATTCTATATAGATATATATATATATATATATCTATATAGAATAAGGGAGGTGAGATGGCACCTCACTCTAAAATCAAGGGTGGCGGTGACGTGGCACAATTCCAACCGCACATTTCATAATTGGCAATTTGTACTTAACCCCCTCCCCTCGTTTGTGTGGTTAAGATTGTGCCACGTCACCGCCACCTTTGTTTTTAGAGTGAGGTGTCATCTCACCTCCCTTATTCTCTCTCTCTCTCTCTATATATATATATATATATAATGAAGGATCAAATTTCTGTTTTTAAGTATCCTCAAGTGTTATTCGAAATAGCAACCGTTCATATTAGATCCTTAATAAACCACGATGTAAAAATGAGAATTTTGTGACAGACAAAATTTAATGTTCATGTCTAAAAATTTTCCAACCAAACACGTGAGGTAGTTCCAAATCCGAATTTAAGCCGCTTTCACACTCAAAATCCGAGAATCAAACAATCTTTTAGCAAACAAGCAAGTTTTTGATTTACCGAACACTTAATCGATATATCTTGATTCAACTTCTCGTTATTCACCTGTTCGAGTTTAGTTAGAAAGAAACTTTGATATATGTGACTGTATCAAAATTTTGATACCATTTTTTCTTTTGACACAGCAAGGATATGATAAGTGAGCCCCACATCAAAGTTTATATATATAAATACTTGTACGCTTTACGTAAAGAGTGTGGCAGCCCACTTATCATATAATGACTGTATCAAAAGTTTGATACACCATTTGTATCAAAGTTTTTTCCACCAAAATTTATGAGAAAGACTTTGCTAGAGGCGGCCGTGTCAAAAGGTGTATGACAAAGTGGACTCCTGAGTAAAATTTATATTACACGTTTTACAAAGAAAGGGTGCCGACTTGTCATACACCAGTTATATCAAAGTTTTACTCAGGATTGATCCTGTATTCCATTTTGGCGGGAATGCATGTGGCTGTAGCACAAGGCCTTACCGTTGTAAAGTTTGCTTTTTCATTTGTTTTTACAGTACCGCTTTTCGCTTAGTCTTCATTATGTTTTGTCATTAATAAATCTGCATTTATCTTTGTAACACCATCATCTTTTAATATAACAGCCATCTCTATTAAAACAGTTTGCTACAAGTTGCGAGTACTTTTTTGGACTAGCGTTGGATTCAACGGACAATAAATTACAAGCTTTATGAATTCTTGTTCTGGCAATAGTGATTGAATTTAGCCTGATTCCAAGTGGTGATATACTAATTTACCAATCCTTCACTATTTCTTCTCCTAATTGATCCTCAATCACCAAAGCATCAAAAAAGAGTTTGAGTTTAGACGAGAGAGAAACAAAATAACAGGCAAATACAAGCTAGGTAGTCCACAACATAAATAAGTTCAAAGTTCCTCTAAATTAAAGAAACAAAAAACGCTCCAATTTATAATAAACTCCGGGTTGAAAAAACATCTAACAATATGAAACGAAGCCACAAAAATAACACAAACTAGCAGTGCAATTAATACAGCCTGGTGTGCAATCAATGTCGCCCTTCTCCAATGACCCAGTTGCAAGACTAGTTTGCAAGAACAATTGATCCTCCTCTTCTGTCAAAGAGGAAAGAAAAAGGTTCAATCAAAGTTATCGAAAATGGAGGTTCAGAATCAGATAATTGCTTCAAAGCAACTATGTGAGCAGAAAAATAAACAGGTATTGAGACAATTGACTGGGAAAAGAAACCCCAAGTCAAATTTAATTCAGGCGCAATTTTACTTAAAAATAGTATGAATATTTTACATTTAACCTCGGAAGGACAGTCAGATTGGATACAGGACATCCACATACATATATATGCATAAGTACCTTTGGCATGCAGCAGCCTTTGAAAATACTGGGAAGTGAATTAGACCCAATGCATAAAGGAAAAACCAAGCTGTTTACTGAAGAGGCGGCCACAGGTTTAATCTAAAACTATTAGCTATTCTCTCTCTAAACTTGTAAAATGTAGGGGAATGTGGTTTCTAAAACAAAACAGATTTGAGTATTATACAAAGAATGTCGTCAATAATACAAATTGAATTTTTAAGTTATTTAGAGTGTCAAAGCAAGTATTTTTTTTCTTGCCTGAATGGTCAACCTCTATTCTATATATGGCCAGGCATTAAAGTGTGACAGGCTTCTGACTGGACAAATTATTAATTGAACACCAAATTAATTGGTCCAGTAAAATCTCAAAGATGTATACTGAGACGCTGTTTTAACTGTAATGTCAAAGGGGGCCAAAAGAAATGTTCAAGTATTAGTCGAAGAAATTTTCAATTTTTCATTTATAAAAGTTTTAAACAAAAAAGATGCAAGCTCTTGGTCTATAATATGGCATGAAGAGAATAGTAATGAACGATTAAAGTTATAAAGGAAAAATATGCAAGTTCTTGGTCTCTAATAAGGCATGCAAAGAATATTAATGAACATTTAAATATAGAGATAAATAATTTATGCTAAATAAACTCTAAAATATTCACAAATAGTCTTCTACTTACAGATTTTGTTGAAGGCCACAATGTCACAGCTCTGGATGTACTCGTTCGCTGGTTCAACAGTGAGTGTCTCCTCAATAAGGGTATCAACAGATACTAGATCGTCGACAATTGTCATCATGATAGTCAGCTTCTTGATGCCATATCCAACTGGAACAAGCTTAGCTGCAAGTCAAAAAAACCAATTATGTAACACAAATCATGTATAAAAAATAGTCTCTAATGAGTATAAATGAATATCGAAATTCAGAAAACAATGAAGGTCGACTGAATGTTTAGATAAAAACTATATCCATAAGTTACTATAGGAAATTTGAAAGAGAGAAAAACATACAAGCTCCCCATAGCAATCCTTCCATTTGGATGCTCCTTACTATCTCTTCAAGCTTTTTCATGTCTGTTTCATCATCCCATGGCTTTATATCCAGTAATACCGAAGATTTTCCAGCTGTTGACAGAAAGATTATATCCAACTTTAGCCACACAGTTTGCCAGTTATAAATATATCATTCTTCATAACACCAATAATATAAGATACAAAATGTTAAGCATTATAACTTAATAGACGAATATATATATAAAAAAGGAGGGACCGGGATCCCCGCATTTTTGTATCCCAGAAGCATTTCCACGATCACAACCAGTGGATCTTTGTTTAAGTCATCTAAGCTTAACCATTGATTTGAATGGTCCAAATCAACGGTTAAGATTAAATGACTTAACAAGATCCAACGGCTGCTATCTCGAGGACATGCAGGGATACAAAAATGCAGGAATCATGATCCCTCCTCTCTCTCTCTCTCTCTCTCTCTCTCTATATATATATATATATATATATATATATGGGTAAACGGGATATGAGCCATAGTACTCATTTTCCTAAATGAGCCATGCACATGTGGACCAATAGAAATAGTGTATTAGTGCACATGGATGCACATAAGATGTAGAAATCCATTCCTATTGGTCAACATGTGCATGGCTTATTTAGAAAAATGAACACTATGGCTCATATCCCGCGTGTGTGTGTGTGTATATATATATATATATATATATATATATATATATATATATATATAGATAGAGAGAGAGAGAGAGAGAGAGAGAGAGACGCACACACAAAGACACTCATTCTTTATCTCGTAATGAATAACGAGAAATCAAATAAAAGTACTCACACTCTTTCTTCTTGGTAGAAGCTTTGACAGCAGCTGCACGCTCTTCAGCTGCCTTCTTTTCCTCTTCGGTCTCTTCGCCAAATAGATCAACATCAGAATCATCATCTTCCTCTGCAGCTGGGGTCTTATATCCAAGTTACATTAGAAAACCGCAATTGCATACAAGATCACCAACATTACCAGAAGGTTATAAATTGCAAACTGATGCAAACTACCAAAAAAATTGAACAACAAGTGAATGTTCAAATTAAAAATGACTTGAGTGTAAACTATTAGCTTAAAATTCCATATATAAATAATGATGTGTAAACATGAGCTTGTCACTTTTTATGGTTTGAATTCCCAATATCATTTTTATGGTGGCCCAGCTCAAATCATGGAGAGAGAAATTTGCAATCCCAATATCATTCTTTAAGAGAGTAATTTCAATAGCGGTCTAGGATTTTCTTCTTTAATAATGTGTAAACATGATGTGCATAGTCTTCCAAAAAAACCTATGAATCTTGAACTCACATAAATGTCATGAAATATTTCTGAAGCTATGTTGAAGCACACCTCAAACATGAAAACAACACCGTGTTATTCGGACAAAACACAAGTTTGTAGTGTCCTGTCTTTGAAGAAAGGGACTCTAGGGATATAGAAATTTTGTATATATAAAATTATTTTTTTGATTTTTTTTAAAATAATTTTGATGGTACCAAAATAATTATTTTGATGATAACCAACAAAACAAACCCCCCAACCAACAAAAACTGGCGGAATTTATCTTTGTTTCAAAAAATTGAAAGTTTTTTCCTTTAGCGTATTTCTTTCTTTGAATTTATTTTCGTACAAACAAATTTTCTAGGTTTCTTATTACATTCTGCAATGAGTTTACTGCAGATATACAGGCACAAATTGACAAATATAAACTGTACGCAACTTCCGAAATAGTTTTCTATACCTTACTGTCAGCAGTTGAAGGAGATGCTAGGCCAAGCTCACTGACAAAGCCTTCAATAGTAACACCCTTACCCTCAGATACACCGCTGCATACAAGAATATAAGTATGAGTTAATCGAAAATACACCAAAACGCCAACAATCTAGCTATAAACCAAGACGAATAAATATCAAGTTTTCATCCACACACCTAAACTTCATAAGCGCATCAATGTGGCTATACCACCTAGCAACATTGACATATTCAGACGATGGTGTTGAGGAGATCGCAGCATGCACAGTGATATCATCCTTTGATGCTTGATAACTGACAACATTTTTAAGAAAATATGTCAGCATATGCATCCAATGCCAAAACAATGCATTAACTTGCACTAACTATATCAACACTAACCCACTGATGTAACTCCTGCTTAGAAGATAGTCATTGAGCTTGTTGAGGCCAGCCGCCGAGTTGACACCATCCAAGGTCACCGCCATTGCAATCTCCTGAAATGATTAAACAATAACCCAAGAAACGTCACGAGTGTGTGTTAGGGGAGTACATAAATATTTCGACTTGATATAAATTAGTGCTATTAAAGAAAGTATTGGAATATCTGGGGGTTTAAAGGTGGGGCAGAATCATGTAGGTTTATTGTAGTCAAAAATTGTTATCTAAGTTGTTTGATATGACGTATCCAATCAAGGTCCGCTAAATTATTACATATCCTATTATTTCTCCTTATGGATGTTATGTGGTTTAGGTATTGAGTTGGATTGTTTTGAAACCGCAAATAATTTTTTTAGGTGTATATAAACAAATTACCAAACTCAAATATTATATATATATATATATATATATATATATATATATATATATATATGATTGCTCTAAAATCAGCCGGATGGTTTCATGTTATGGAACCAAGCTATGTTACAACTGTTTGATTTGGATAGCAAGATTGAGATTAAAAGATGAGAGTATCTACTTAAAAGAATAATTTTTTTTAAATTTATATAAACAAATTACCAAACTCAAATTATATATATATATATATATATATATATATATATATATATATATGAATGCTCTAAAACGAGCCGGATGATTTCATGTTATGGAATCGAGCTATGTTACAACCGTTTGATTTGGATTATGAGATTAAAATGTGAGAGTATCTACTTAAAAGAAGATACATGTGAGCTAAACTTTGCAATCCAAATCCAACCGTTGTAACATAAGTTTGTTCCATAATATTAAACCACTAGGCTGGTTTTAGAGCGAGAGAGAGCGCGCGCGCGCGCGCACACACACACATATATATATATATATATATATATATATATATATATATATATATATATATATATATATATATATATTATTTTTGCTGAACTGTTGAAGTGTTAGTTACTTAGCAACATTTTATTATATTATCTCAGAAAAACCAAAAAGAAAAAATTCTCCAGTAGAATTTTATGTCAAAATCTAGCAATCTAATGTAAAACGTAATCTGATTCCAAGGCAAACCCTAGTTGCAAGGGCTGTAATTTGTTAAATCATGACATCAACAACAACAACAACAAAAACAAAAACATAATTGAAAGGTCCCAAATTTGTTCAATCGTGGCATAAACCCTAATTACAGGTCTCAATTTCGTCCAACCATGGCATCGATGAAAAAGGACTGCACCTAATCAAAGCCTAACTTTAAAGCTAACAATCCCCAAATTCTGACCAAATTGAGAAAGAAACCCCAATATTTTAACAAAAAAAAACGAAGACAATATTATTATTTCCACTAAAGCATGAAACCTAATTTGTATTAATAAAAGTTGAGATCCCTGACCTCTCTTTTGTTTCTACTACTTCTTACTCACCGAGATCTTTGTAAACTTTGGTTCATAAGCAAGTGGAGAACTATTTGTAGACTAGATTCAGATCAGAGGATTTCCAATGGACGGGTGGGATTAGGTCTTTTGTGTTTATTTCAACGGTTCGGATTTATTGTCCCACTGCTACCTCGTTTCTGAATCTCCGTTTGGCTGCAGGACTGCTTGCGCGGATGAACGCGTGATACGTGAATTAGGGTTTAAGTGCTTTGACGAGACTACCCTTTTATTTTATGGTCCAGACTGTGAGGTGGTTTGTTTGGGTTTGGTTGGGTTGGGCTGGGCTGGGCTGGCCTGGGCAATGTTTGGGTGGGGAACAAATAACAAATTAACTTTAAACTAAACTAGTATATTATATGCATTGTAATAATTTTATTCTAGGAAGAACAAACAACAATTTTTTTTACAATTTTTTTTCTTCTGTACGTAATTAACTAACTATTTATGTTAATTTTAATTAGTAAAAATAGATAAAAAAAATATTTTTAAAACAAAACTTCCACAATAAAGTCTCATCTTTTTTATTATATAGTGTTATATAAAAAAATGTAGGAGTAATATTATTATTATCATGTGTATCCTTGTCTCCTGGTCCGAGTTTTCTTTCTCTCGGGTCAGATATTGAGAATAAGAAAGTTTCACAAAGGACTAAAAGGCCTGACAAAAATCTTATGCTTTATTGTAAAATCTAATAAAAACTCTCAATGTTAACGATATATTCCTAGCCAAGTTAGTTTGAATATTAGAGGATTGTGGCATAAAATTCGTATTACAGTTGCTATATAAGTGTACTACCTATAATTTAGATATGCTGTGTAAGCTCATATAAATAATGAAGAAGTACTTTTGAAGTTTTTTTTTTTTAAATGTGATCACTCTAGATAAATACTCGACTAAATAGTCTAGACAAATATGTAAGATTAATACAATTTATTTGAGGAAGTTGCAATTATCTTCAAGGCACATAAGCCATGACAGAGGCAGTGCCAATGAGCTCATATAAATAACGAAGAAGTACTTTCCACCTTCTCCTTTTTTTAAAAATGTGATCACTCTAGATAAATACTCAACTAAATAGTCTAGACAAATATGTAAGATTAATAAAATTTATTTGAGGAAGTTTCAATTATCTTATGTTAGCTTCGAGACTTAACCAAAGATGGAAGAACGCGTGGTCGAGATCAGAGGTTCGCAGAAAATTTCACACTCTGACTATTCTCGATTTCTACGGAACTATATAAGAATTCTGATTACAACTTGCTCTCAAGATTACAAAAGAATTAGAATTAACCAAACTTCACACACTGATCAGAGGCAGTGACTGGGACGACTTCTTTAAACATTTGGCATCAGCGACTTGGGCATCCTTCTGAAAAAGTAGTAAAGTCTTTTCCTGTTGTTGGTAGCTCTAGTAGTTCAGTGAATAAGACATGTGAAGTTTGCCATCAGGCAAATCAAACTCGAGGTATTTTTTCTGTCAGTGACTCTCGGGCTGTTACAATTTTTAATTTGATACATTTTGATCTTTGTGGGGCGTATTCTACCCCTTCTTCGTATGGAGCTCGATATTTTTTGATGATTGTTGATAATTTTTCTCGTGCCGTTTGGATGTTTTAGTTGATTGATAAGACTGAAGTATATAAGATGTTCTCGTCATTTTTTCTATGCTTGAGCGGCAATTCAATTCCAAAGTTCGTATTGTGCAAAGTGATAATGGTACTGAATTTAATTGCATACACGACTATTTTGCACAGAATGGTATTTTATTTCAAACATCTTGTGTGGGTACACCTCAGCAGAGTGGGAGGGTCGAACAAAAACATAGACATATTTTTAATGTGGCACGTGCTTTACGTTTTCAGGAAAATTTGCCTTTTTTTTTATGGAGAATGTATTTTGGCGGATGGATATTTGATCAATCAAACCCATTAAAGTCTTCTTGGTTTTAAAACCCCCTATGAAATTTTATTTGGCGCTTCTCCTTCTTATGATGAATTATGTGTTTTTTGTTGTCTATGCTTTGCCCACAACCAAAAAGCTAAAATGGACAAATTTGTCAGTCGCAGTCAGAAGTGTGCTTTTGTGGGATACCCAATGGTAAAAAGGGTAGGAAATTATATGACCTTTCTACAGGCGATTTTTTTGTCTCTCGAAAAAGGGATACCCAAAAATGCCGAGGGACTGGACACGTGGCAATGGCCAGCAGCACGCACCGATGGACAACCCAATTTAATGGATCCATCAGGGCATGCTTAAGCTGTAGTCTAGCAATTTATAGAGCAAATAATAAAGGTCACAGACTAATCTATCTCATCCACAACAGATAACCACAGAATAGATACCAGAAATGATGCAATGGAAATAAATATGCAATATCAAATAAGGTTATCTCGGGAAACAAATCCGAGAATTATTCTGTTACATTTAATGCAAATAGACAGGAAATAAATGAACTGGAAATAGAAACAGAAACGGAAATAACTGACTATATACAGCCAATGCTCAGGAGAAGTCCTCTGGTGCTGGCTCGCCCTCAGGTCCTGGTACAGCTCCTGGAAGTGCTCCTGTTCGGTGTATCTCTGGATGGATCTCTTCGGCTATACCTGGGGACATAGTCCATTCCAGGTCCTCAGGGGACATAACAAGGTACAGAAAATACAAGCCAAAACATAAGCAGTGCAAAAATAAAGGAGACAGCAGGGTGAACTATGTAACCAGCTAAGTGATAAATGCAAGTTGAGAGCATCACTAGAATTCAGGCTGAGACCGCTACAAGCTCTGTGTCGGGGAGCCGGTAGCAGTAATAACACGTAAAGGGTCTAGCTCTGCTGGAGAGTCTACGACCTCACACTAATAATATATATATATGAAAATAGCCTGTAGCCTGTGTGTCTCTCCCCACCCAATGTAATCCACGTCTCATGTCCATGACACGCAATATCATAACTAATGCAGCAGTCATATAATGTCTAGGAATAAACTGTCCATGTCATACCTGTATCCTATGCAGAATCATCGTGAATATCTCAAGAAGATTCTGTCCATGATAGTGTCAAGTGTCCTGGGTTTGTTGTACTTGATAGGACAAGTACCAAGAGTAAGGGTATCGAATATCCATCTCTAAATGACGTACCCAACACCGCGTACAATGTTGGCACCCGACTATGATCGGACACTCGGTACGTCACACGTTTCCTAGGTTAAGCAGTTAAAACAAGTTATAACTAAAATAAGGAAATATGCAACAAGACTGTAAAGTTGGCAAGGTATACTTGCCCTCTGATATATAACTAAACCAAGGAATATTTAGCAAAGACTGCAAGTTTTGGCGAGGTACACTTGCCTGTGGTTCCGGCTCTGATTTCGGTTCTGACTTCAGTTGGATTTGCAGGCGGTACTCCGGTTGCTGAAACAAACATCACCATCAGATCCAGAAAATATCAATCAGCTAAAAACGCCTGTCCTTGGGTCCAATTTGGAGACAAGGGCAGAAACGACAGTTTCGGGTCAAAACGGGGTCCACATGTGGGCCCGCTTTACACCGAAAAATGCGTCAGGGTCAAAGGTCTCCAAATTCCCCAAACTTAGTGTCAACAGGTCAGGAACGATGATATGAACCCAACAGAACTTCCAGAATTGGATTCCGATGAGCCGAACACCAAATCGCCCGTCGAGCGGGGCCTGTGGGGCCCACGACACGCGATTTCGTCAACGTTCTCAGAATCGAACCAAACTTGACCCACAGGACCAGCGTATCGCTACGAGTCCGATGGCGCAAGTTTCGTCTCGATCCGACGTGTGTACACAAGTTAGGGCACGTTCCAGAAAGTACGGATACGGGACAATGTCCGCGGATATGCGTTGATTCCGGTGTGCACGCACACCCGAATCAGCTTCCGCGAAATCCCACACGTCCGTATCGACGAGGTGCTCGTGTCTGTGAAGACAGCGCGCGACCAAGTCGTCCCGTTTGGCGGGGCGTACTCGGTTCCGGGGTGAAACAGGGTCTGGGTTTTTCCTGTTTTTGGATCGCGGTGTGCGATCACCACAGGACGCGATGCCCCGAACAGTTTGTCCGGACACCGAGAGGGTCATACAGGCTTCGCAACGCAATTTGCGGAATCGAAAACGGAGCTACGAGCAAAAAGTTACACGCACCTGAAGGGACCCGAGAAACCGGGGTCAAAATCGTGTCCGACACGTGTCCGACTCGTGTCGGACACAGGGGATTCAATTTAGGGTTAGGGTTAGGGTTTTCTCCCCTGGCCGGCGGCGCTGCGGCGGAGGGCGGCCGGTGCTCAGGCGGAGGAGGCTGGGGCACGGGCGGCCGGGCTCGCGGTGGCTGGGGACTCGCCGGCGGCCGGAGCGGGCGGCGCGGGCTGCTGCTGTGCTCGCTGCTGTTGCTGCCGGCGGTGGGGGAAGCCGCCGGAGATGGGGGAAGCGGAGGAGGGAACTGCGGCGGGCGGCGCGTCGTCGGCGAGGCGGCGTAGTGGCGGTGGCGGCTCGAGGCGGTGGAGGGGAAGATGGCCGAGAGGGGGTTCGTCGGTGAGGGAGATCCGGCCGGAGGGGGGGTTTTATAGGAGGCTGGGGGAGGTGGCGTGGCCGGGGTCGTGGGCGAGGGTGGCGGGCTGGGTGGCGACGTGGCGGGCAGCGCGGCGCGGGCGGAGGCGTGGCCTCGGGCGGGGCGGCGGAGGAAGCGGGCGGCCGCGGGATCGTGGGGGAGACGGGTCTGCCGGGCGGGTCCCGGGTCGGGTTGTGGGTCGGGTGGACCCGCCCGACCCGCTAGGCTCGACGGGCTGGACCGGCCTGCGGGCCGCAGTTGGGCCGGGCCGGGCTATATTAAAATAATAATAATAATAATAATAATAATAATAATAATAATCAGAAAATTAATTAATAAATTAAATAAATAGTTTTTAGGTATTTAAAAATAGGTCCGGGGTCCAATAAATTCCAGAAAAATTGCCCTAAGTCCAGTTTTTCATTTTACATCCAAAAATATTATTTTCATAATATTTTTATATTGTTTAATATCAATTAAAAATTATTTAAAAATTAAAACCCTGTTTTTAAATTACAGAAAATTCCCAGAAAATTCCAGAAAATTGTGAAAAATCCAGTTTTTAAAATTTTGAAACATTAGGGGGTTTACAGAATAATAGTACATGGACCATCGAGACGCTTTCGGCTGGGAAACATGCTCTGGGGAGCCAGTGAGTGTATAAGATAAAGTATAATTCTGATGGGAGCGTTGAGCGGCTTAAAGCCCGTTTGATGGTTTTCGGTAATCATCAGGTTGAAGGGATTGATTATACTGATACTTTTGCTCCGGTGGCAAAAATGGTTATTGTTCGTATTTTTATAGCTGTAGCAAAGAATTGAAAACTACATCAGATGGATGTTCACAATACTTTCGTACATGGAGATCTTACCGAAGAAGTGTATATGAAACTACCACCTGGTTTTCGAATCACACGCTCTGATAAGGTATGTCGGCTTCGAAAATCTCTTTATGGGCTTAACTAGGCGCCTCGTTGTTGGTTTATGAAGTTGGCGTCTTCTTTGCGGGAGTACAGATTTTGCCAATCGTACTATGACTACTCGCTTTTTACTCTTCATAAGGGTGATGTTCAAATAAATATTCTTGTGTATGTGGACGATTTGATTCTCTCTGGCAATAATTCTGCTGCTCTTACTGCCTTTAAGAATTATTTGAGTACATGCTTTCATATGAAGGACCTTGGGGTATTGAACTTTATTCTTGGTGTTGAGGTAGCTCGAAGTGCGGAGGGTATTTTTTTGTGCCAACGAAAATATACACTTGACATTATCTCTGAGACAGGATTGTTTGGGACAAAATCCGCGAGCTTTCCCATGGAGCAACATCATCATCTGGCGCACTTTACAATTCCACCATTGTCGGATGGAAAAGCATATCGACGACTCGTGGGGAGGCTAATTTATCTCTCGTTTACTTGGTAGGATTTGGCTTATGTTGTTCACATCCTGTCGCAGTTTATGCATGAGCCCCAGTGTGATCATTGGGATGCGGCTTTGAGGGTTGCTAGATATTTGAAGGGTTGTCCTGGTCAAGGCATTCTCCTTCGCTCTGATTGTGATTTACGGCTTCGGGGGTGGTACGATTTCGATTGGGCGAGTTGTCCCATCACGTGAGCTCTTTTTCTGGTTGGTTTATTTTTCTTGGTGATTCGCCTATCGCTTGGAAGACGAAAAAACAGGTGACGGTGTCCCGCTCTTCGGCCGAAGCAGAGTACCGTTCTATGGCGGCGGTCACATGTGAGCTTAAGTAGCTCAAATGGTTGCTTGGCAGTTTGGGGGTGCAAGATTCGTGTGCTATGAATTTATTTTGTGATAGCCAATCTGTTTTACATCTTGCGCAGAACCCAGTTTTCCATGAGCGCACAAAACACATTGAGGTGGATTGTCACTTTTTTAGGGATGATGTTCTTGATGGATTTATTTGCACATCTCATGTGCCGACGGATGGACAATTGGCGGATATTTTCACCAAGGCTTTGGGAAAACGACAATTTGAGTTTCTTTTGCGCAAGTTGGACATTTGTGACTTACATGTTCCAACTTGAGGGAAAGGGGAGAGGGGTATTGGAATTAAATTGTATATGTGGTGATTGACCCATGTGGCTTAGGCCAAAGTGTATATATATATATATATATATATATATATAAGGCATATTATTATCTCCTATCACTGTTTTACATTTAATAAATTGGAATTTGTTTTCTTCAAAATTATATAAAGCATCAAACAAAAAAATCAAATAAACTCTATTTATTGTATCTAGTATTTCTCAAACCCAACCCACCCCAACCTTTCCTTATTTTATTTCTTTAGTTACTCGAGACTTCGCAAGCCCGGTCCATTAGGCCTCTCTCTCTCTTAAATAAGAAGCAAAGAGAAGGAGAGGGGGCACCACTGGGCCTTGATTCCACCGAGAAGAGGGAGCTTGGAGTTGGAGGGGCTCGCCTGGTCGTCGTCGTCAGTCTAGGCAAGTACTCCTTTTGTCTTCTCTCCAAATTCCTAGCACTCTCTTATATTAATTATACAGTTTACTATGCTTGTGAAGTTGTTTGTGATTGCTGGACTTAGAAATTTTATTCATTGAATGGAAATCAAATGGCAGTGTCCATATTTGGTTTGGAAGACGAATATACATGGGTATCCCGAGCACGTGGGCAGCTTCTTTAGAAAAGATTGGCAATATTTTACTCATAATTACTAGGTGTAAAATATTTTAGAAGTTAGTCTGTTTCTAAATTCATGTCTCGGTCATAGTTCGCAGTACCACCCGATACCGATACGATATGATCGGATACCGACCGCTACCGATATTGGAGGTCTTTTCCTAAGTCAGGAAAAGACCAACGAACAAGGATGTAAAAACACATTAAGGTTGTATAACTATTTAAATGAAGAAAAGTTATTTATTGCAGGTAAACCAATTAGCAAGGGTGACTATTATTTCATTCATTTTCAAAAATACTAAAAAATAACAAAGAAAAAAGTACTTAAAATTATGCCTTAATGTATAAAAATATTTTTTCTATTTTTCTATTTTTTTGTTTTTGATACCGAAAAATCCGATACTCCGATATGAAACCGCGATACTGCTTATACCGTCGATAACGCTCTCGTAGGAAGGATCCGATATCAATTCCGAAATCGATACTACGAACCTTGGTCTAGATTTACTGTGTTTGTATGATTGTGTAGTTACGGATGTTTAGGACGTTTCATAAACACCATTTTGTAGTGACAAACCAGATTCCTTAAATTATAGTGAGTTAAAAAACTAGGGTGGTCGAGGTCAAACATGTAGTTTATGTGGGACAAATTTGATTGTAGGTCTCTTCTTTTGAATCCCGAAGTCATTTTGTCATTTATTTATAGCTTTCAAGTGTATAATTCTTGCCAAGGTGATTAGGGATTTTCTTTGTAAAAATGTGAATCATATAAGTTGGAATATGAAGTGTTTGTAGTGGAGTTTAATAAATGACCAGATTTTGATCTTAGGGGAGCACGATTGGTACTTTAACAAATTACCAGATTTGATATTAGTGGAGCATAATTGGTACATAACTTAGTTGGATAATGAATACTTGTGGAAAATACGGATAGACGTGCTAACTTGAGAATATATTTGATATATGTATTGTTTTTCACAGTTTTTGTAGTGGGAACAAAAACAAATTGAGAAGGGTTGTATTCACTTGGCGGAGGTGCGACATTGTTTGAACAAGACTTATATACATGTATATTTCTCGTGTCCAACAATATGTTATAGGTTCATGAATATGGTTTATTGAGCGTATGTATGCTTATCTAGTTCATATAAATCTTAATGGAGTATATAGCTACAAGGGCCATAGTACTTCCATGAGCAAATTGAGACAACACCCCCCCCCCCCCCCCCCCCCCCCCCCCCCCCACCACCACCACCACACACACACACACACCCCAAATGTCTTCTAGTGTTTAAAAACCTTACTTAGAATCAATTATATCCTATATGAAGTGTTTCATCTCGTGATTGGACTCATTTTCGTTTCATAGTCGATAAGTTTGAACAATGTTAAGTCTTTGTGTTTTGCTTGGTATGCAAGTGGAGTGCTTTGGCTTGGATAGCAAGGTTAATCTTGCACTTGTTGCATTTAGTATCTTGTTATCTTGTATATTATAGATTATGAGATTCCGGTACGAGGAGAACCACCGAGGAATATATTTGCAAGTGGAATTCTACGGAGGGATGCTCTGAGTCGGATATCTTTCATTGTGACAGATTTTTAGATAAAAAATAACAAACGAGACTGCCTATTTGTTTCGAAAATCCGGGAGATAATCATTTTTTGATTAAAAAAAAATCATTAAATGCAAAATAATGTAAAACTTAGGAATAATCACATATTCAAAGCTGAATTGCGCTTAAGAGGTTAGAGACGAGCTACCGATAACCTTAAAATCCATAAGGACTGATACTTAGGATGCCTTCTGTAGGACAGTTCAGCAGTGACTACAAGATGCCTTCATTCACAGGATTTAGCAGCCTTGCTCCGAAGACCAAGAATCTGTTTGTTGCAGGTGGCTTGTCAGGTTTTGTCCTCAGCGTGTACGACTACATCATGAGAGCAGTAGGTGGCACAGATGAGTTGCAGAATGCAATCGATAAATTTGTTGAAGACACGAGCATCAAGAAAGTTGAAGCGACTGCCTCGACCACTGCTACAACTCCATAGACTGGAGTGGATGTGTGAAGAACTTACAAGCGGGTCTGGCACAAAAATAGGAAGTTACTTCCTCTGGATCCCAAGGCCCAACTCGATAGTTTTGGTCCAATGACGTTTTCAATTAGCTTGCTAGACAATGTTGGCTAACAGGAATTGGAAGATGCAAGCACACAGGAACGTGAAGGAAAGAGAGCTACTGTTTCTGAACAAAACACAAGTGACACGAAACTATTTGTGGTACTAGCTACTTCAGTGTTATTCAATGTTCATAGACAAATGCCTTTAAATAGTCATACACAGAGAACCGGTGGGCAACTAAAGAAAAGGAGAAAGTGGCTCCTAGCCACACAGCTCACACAAGACTAGGAATGGCTCCTAGAACAAAGCTACACCACACAACTCACACAAGACTAGGAACAACAACGGGAGTGAGGACTAAGTCCTGATTATTGCTTACATGCTTCCCCTAATCTGGACTTCACTCTGAGAGGTCCTTGACTCCAATGTTCCTACGATGCTCTTCAAACATGGATCGGTTCAGAGCCTTTGTCAAGATGTCTGCAGTTTGCTCTTTGCTGCTCACGTACTCCACATCAATCTGTCCCTTCTCGACACATTCCCTGATAAAATGATAGCGTGCATCTATATGCTTGCTTCTATCGTGAAAGACAGGATTCTTCACAAATGCAATTGCAGACTTGTTATCCACCAGTAGCTTTGCTGAACAATTTTCACTCCCTGTCATCATCTCCACCATGCGATTCAGCCAAATAGCTTGACAAGCTGCTGCCGACGCCGCCATATACTCCGCCTCACACGAAGACAATGCCACTGTCTTCTGTTTCTGTGACGTCCAAGTGATCGGACATTTACAGAAGTAGAAGATGATCCCAGTGGTACTCTTGCAATCATCCAAATCTTCGGCCAAGTTGCTATCACAGTAGCCTTGAAGCTGCTCCTCTGCTTTTCCTCTGACAAACTCAAGGCCATAATGTAGTGTGCCCTTCACATATCGTAGTATCTGCTTGATTGCAGCGTAATGAGTCTGCGTCGGTGCCTCCATGAAGCGACTCACCACGCCAACGGAGTATGCGATGTCGGGCCGCGTGTGCGTCAAGTATCGAAGACTTCCGACGATACTCCGATAGTGTGTTGCATCCACCTTTGGGCTTGTATCGGACTTGGTGAGTTTCAGCTTTGCTTCCATGGGTGTTTTGCTTGCATTGCACTCCAACAAACCGGTCTGCTCGAGGATCTTCTTGGCGTAGGCCGTTTGCTTCAGCTTGACTTTATTGACACCTTGCTGCACCTCTATGCCAAGGTAGTAGCTGAGGTCGCCAAGATCACTCATCTCAAACTCACATTTCATCTGCTGCTTGAACTCCTCCACATGTCTAAGTTTTGAGCCGGTGATGATAAGGTCGTCAACATAGACTCCAACAAGCAGCACTTCGTTCTCCTGATAGCGCATGTACATGGCATGCTCTTGTGGACATCTGCTGAAACCAAGTGACAACAAGTATGCATCAAGCCTTGAGTTCCATGCTCGTGGCGCCTGGCGTAGACCATACAAGGCTTTATAAAGCTTGTATACTTTGTCCTCGTGACCCTTCACGACGAACCCAGTTGTCTGCGCAACGTAGACATCCTCCTTGAGCTCGCCGTTCAAGAATGTAGATTTGACGTCCATGTGATGCACACGCCAACCTCGCTGACAAGCTAGTGCGAGAATGAGCCGGATGGTTTCCAGCCTAGCTACTGGTGCAAACACCTCATAGACGTCGATGCCTTGTCGTTGAACATAACCCTTGGCAACCAGCCGAGCCTTGTATTTGATGACGTTGCCATTTGGATCCTTCTTGAGCTTGTACACCCATTTCAGCCCTATGGCTTGCGCGCCCTTCGGCAGCTTTACAAGACTCCACGTCTTGTTCTTCTGGATGGCTTCAAGCTCAACCTCCATAGCCCGCTTCCAGTTGAGATCATGTGCAGCTGCGTCATAGCTTTGGGGTTCATCGTTGAGCAGCTTACACATATGAAACTCACTTGTGTTGTCATAGATATCAAACAAGTCACGATATCTATGTGGTCCACTCCCGTCGACGTTGGGCTCTGAAGCTTCTCCGGTTGGCGGTGTTGCATCACTTGCTCCAGCGCCTGTCTCACTACAGGTACATTAAACCCTGAGGTCTCAGGTTCAGATGTTGTTGCACCAACTCCATCTGGTGGCGTGCGTGGTGTACTTGGAGAGCTTGGCATCGTTGCTGGAGATAGGGGTACATGCTCCTCATTGTATTGTACGGTGAAAGTGACAGGGACGACCCCAAGTTGGTTTGCTTCTGTGCTCCAGTCGTGCTGTTCATCTTCTCTAAACACAACGTCACGGCTGACACGTACAGACTGGGTCATGGGATCATAGAGACGATGTCCCTTGGTGCCAGGCTCAACTCCAAGGTACACCATGATAGTGCTCCTGTCCTCCAGCTTTCCTTGGTGATCATGAAGCACTTTGACATGCGCCAAGCAGCCAAATGTGCGCAGGTGACGCAGGTTCGGCTTCCTTCCTGTCCAAGCTTCGTATGGTGTCACACAGTCTAGAGCTTTCGTCGGAGACCTGTTCAGTAAATACATGGTATGTCTAACAGCTTCACCCCAGAACCAAGCGGGCATACCTCGAGAATGCAGCAGACTTCGTGCTGTCGCCAACATGGTTCGGTTGCGGCGCTCCACAACTCCATTCTGCTGCGGTGAATACGGGGCTGTGAGATAGCGTCGAATGCCCTCGTCCTCGCAATACTTGTTGAATTATCGTGAAGTGAATTCGCCGCCACGGTCAGTTCTGAGCCCCTTCAGCTTGTGACCTGATTCAGCTTCCACCGCCACCTTGAATCGCCGAAAAGTGTTGAAGACCTCGCTCTTCAACGTCAGTAGATACGCCCACATGATTCTGCTGTAGTCATCAACTATGAGCAGAATGAATTTGTTACCTGCTGGTGTCGTTGGAGTAATGGGACCACAGATATCCGCATGCACCAACTGCAGTGGCGATTTCGCTCTGAAATCTGCCTTGTCGGGAAATGGATGTCGTGCCATCTTTGTGGTTTGGCACCCGTTGCAAACCTTGTTCAAGTGCTCTATCATCGGTATCCCCTCGACCATCTTCTTCGCGCACATGGTCCGCAATGCATGGAAGTTGAGGTGGCCCATGCGCACGTGCCAGATCCATGCCACATCTTGTGTCTTCATTGACAAACACACAGGCGAGCACACTCTCAAGGCAAGCTTGTACAAGCAATTTTCAGTTCGCCTCACCCTTGCAACAAGGGCGTTGTCCCTGTCGTAAAGCTTTAACTGATTACCTCCTATGACGATCTGCCACCCTTGCTTGTCCAATTGTCCCAAGCTGATTATGTTACTCTCTAGCTCAGGGAGGTAGTAGACACCCTCAAGTAGCTTGTGCTCCCCTGTCTTGCATTGCAGAAAAATATTACCAATGCCCTTGATGCTGATCTCCGAGCCGTCGCCGAATCTTACACCGCCGAGGTCCTTCTCTTCAAACTCCAAGAAGTTGGTTTTCTCTCCGGTCATGTGGTTGCTAGCACCGTTGTTCAGGTACCAAAGCTTCTCGGGTACCACATTGGAGTCAAGGACCTCTCAGAGTGAAGTCCAGATTAGGGAAAGCATGTAAGCAATAATCAGGACTTAGTCCTCACTCCCGTTGTTGTTCCTAGTCTTGTGTGAGTTGTGTGGTGTAGCTTTGTTCTAGGAGCCATTCCTAGTCTTGTGTGAGCTGTGTGGCTAGGAGCCACTTTCTCATTTTCTTTAGTTGCCCACCGGTTCTCTGTGTATGCCTATTTAAAGGCATTTGTCTATAAACATTGAAAAACACTGAAGTAGCTAGTACCACAAATAGTTTCGTGTCACTTGTGTTTTGTTCAGAAATAGTAGCTCTCTTTCCTTCACGTTCCTGTGTGCTTGCATCTTCCAATTCCTGTTAGCCAACAAGAGACTAGGAACAACAACGGGAGTGAGGACTAAGTCCTGATGGCCACACTGGTGAAGGAAGGCAACTTGGCACTCTCATACCCTATTCTTACCAGTACTAACTACTCTATGTGGGTGGTTAAGATGAGGGCTAACATGCGCGCACAAGGCGTGTGGAGCGCGATTGAGCCCAAGGCCAACGAGGAGGTGAACGAGCGCAAGGACCAGGCGGCCCTTGCACTCATCTTCAATGCGGTGGACGAGGAGAGCTTCATGCACATCTCTGACAAGGAGAATGCCAAGGAGGCATGGGATGCTTTGCGCACGGTGCATCTGGGAGATGATCGTGTCCAGGAGGTCAAGCTCCAGACACTCCGATGGGAGTTTGAGGGGCTCCGTATGTCGGAGTCCGACACGGTTGATGGCTATAGTGCGAAGGTGACAGACTTGGTGAATCAGATCAGAACTCTTGGTGACATGCTCGAGGAGTCATACGTTGTCAAGAAGGTATTACGATCAGTACCTGAGAGGTTCGTGGCGCTCGCCACAACCATTGAAGAGTTCGGAGATCTAAAGACGAAGAAGTTGGAGCAGGTTTTTGGCTCCATGAAGGCGCATGAAGAGCGGATGCACGCATATGCACCACGACAAGGTCAGATCATGCTACTGAAATCTGACCAAAAGTCGTCACAAGAGGTGGCGGAGAGCTCGAATGCCGGAGGGCGTGGGCGTGGGCGTGGCAGAGGTCGTGGTCGCGGGAGGGGCCGCGGCAGAGGCGGGCGTGACAATGACAAGCCCGTTCGCGACAAGTCGAAGTCCAAGTGCTTTAAGTGTGGAGACTTCGGGCACTTCGCTGCCGAATGCCACAGCAAGCCGGAGCCAGAAGCTAACCTAGCCAAGGTTAACTTCAAGGATGATCAAGACACACTTCTGGTGGCATCTCACGTGGAAAAGTTCTGCCAGATGACGCGGGGGGCTGGAAGCATCCCCAGGCATGGTGTAGAAGACGTTGTCAGACCCGAGAAGCTTTGATACCACTTATTGGCTAACAAGAATTGGAAGATGCAAGCACACAGGAATGTGAAGGAAATGGAGCTACTGTTTCTGAACAAAACACAAGTGACACGAAACTATTTGTGGTACTAGCTACTTCAGTGTTATTCAATGTTCATAGACAAATGCCTTTAAATAGGCATACACAAAGAACCGGTGAGCAACTAAAGAAAAGGAGAAAGTGGCTCCTAGCCACACAGCTCACACAAGACTAGGAATGGCTCCTAGAACAAAGCTACACCACACAACTCACACAAGACTAGGAACAACAACGGGAGTGAGGACTAAGTCCTGATTATTGCTTACAGACAATGACATAAAATTATACTGGAGAATATTTTTCTCTTTTGGTGTGGCTTTTCTGAGATATTATATCAGTCATTTGTTTGACATATGACCCATCTTGTGAACAATTCAGTGAAAATACCATAGTTTGGTTGCCTGAGAAGATGGTTCCTATTAAATGGGAAGTAGCAGGAGGTAGCATTCTTTGGATTGGAGTCGACGTAATGCATCAGGTTGTCCACTATTCCACCTTTACACAATTGATTGCATGTTTTATCCTCATTTTCTTTTATCTTAACTTGACATTATTGTGTTTGCCAGTCGGCACTGGGTGAAACTCCTAAAGGTTTTTGCATAATTGTCAAGATCAAATTGTGTGAAACAGTATTCAGAAATGGCACTAATGGCCAAAAACCAGCTTTGATGGTTGGATGCAAGCGGCAGGTATTAATTTCATAATCATTTGAAACTCTAGGAGTCTACTTTGTTGTTGGATGTCCACACAAAACATTTGGAAAGTATTGGATTCTATCATGGTCGGGATTTGGACGAACAATTTTTTTTTTCTTTTCTTGAAAGCTTATGATTCTGCATGATGTTTTCAAACTTTCTGATTCATCTATGTTATATATTCATAGTTTATGCCTATTGCACATGATATGGCAAATTTGGTGACGTAGGTTACTTTGTTTTACATTTCTCTTCTTCTGTTATTTATTTCGAGTCAGATGACAAGTTTTGGACTTCAGTTTGGCAACAAATGCTTTCAATCAATTCTTATACATTCAGTCTAGTCTAGTGATGGAAAAAAGTAATCTCTGCATGAATATATGATGCAGTAACTCTTGAGAGGTTTCTTGGAATTTATACTAGCATGGTCTTGAATCATGCCAAATCGCTAGTCATATGAAACTATAGCTCAGTCCCAGCTTTATTCCTCACCAAAAAGAAAGAAGAACATGGGCAGAAGAATCCCTTGTTCCATAATCATGATTTGCCCACATGGTAAATGGAAACCTAATTTATTCAGAAAGCCTCAAAGTTGACTGAAGCTCTTTGGACTAGTTAATAACCCTTCAGAGGTTGTTAAGAAGGTATGTTAAAGCTCTTGCTTTGTCCTCGAATTAATTTAACGACCAGTGGAGGCCGTTAAACAAAACCTAACTTACAAATTATGTGAGAAAGAGGTGTTTGCTTACGATTGATTATAGCATAATCTTAAGGTTTAGTCCTACTTGGAATATAATAGCAATGAGTTTCGAACTAAAAGATGCATATTGTCATTTCTTTCATAATATTATACCTCTATTTAAGTATGTAGAGTTTACTTTTGGTAGTTGGAGTTAGTTGAACCTAAGCTTGCTTAATTTCTAACAACTATTTTAGTCTTATTTTCTTCCTACATGGTCTGTGTGATGACTTTGTCAATACTTGGTCATATGCATGTGGGGCTGATAACACAGGATTACATTTCTGGTGGTGAAACCAATGTAGACAATTTGTTCTTTCAGATTCCATCTCCATCAGAGAAATTATTCCGGTCTCAGTGCACCCTTTTTCTCCCCAACCGTTAGATTACATGGGAATATGTGCATGTACACATCTTCAGGGAATATAATGGTTGGCATGAAAGATGCACTATGAGGCCGACACAGAAAATAATTTCTCCACCTGCAGATAACATGAGTTGTTGGAATTCAAAGATAACATGAGTTGTTGGAATTCAAAGTGAGGGTTCAAGTTTCTTTTCAATGATTCATGCTCTTCGCCTCTTTTTTTTTTTTTAAGAACACGATGCCTATCCAAGATGTTTCTAAATGGCTTGGATTACTCATATTACTCCTTGAATGTTTTTTTTTTAAAATTATATAAGCATGTTTCTACCACCCAATAAAATAGTTTTGTTGTGCTTCTACCTTGATTGTTGTAGAACTCAACACGGCCTAAAAGAAATGAATGATTGCATATATTGTTTGTATATCATGTATAATATTAAGATTGGATGTGTATCTATGCTTGTTATCAATGGCGGAACAATGTAGGTGCTGGATAGGCTCCAGTCGACACCCCCTAATTTCCATATATATTTTTTCCATATCAGTCAACCCACCTTAGCCCACCCTAGTCCACCTAGCTATAATTTCTGGTTCCGTCCTTGCTTGTTAGAATTCTATTGTGCCAGTATCCATGTTTTAGTTAAGGCTTATTTGCCAGTCCAAATAATAAGCCTTGCACTCAGTATCATTGTCCAAATTGCATAATAGTTGTATTGTTACTTAAATGCTTTCAAAAGTTATCCGCAGATCTGGTAGACATTTTAAATGGATTAGTAAATATTGTGTGGATTTCAGCTTTCTCTGGAGAGAAATATTTGACCACATATTTATATTGTATATGTTGGAAAAAGCACAAAGTGGAAGCCAGTTGCTTTGGCTATAATAATCAAGATACACTTCACTATTACTTGAAAGTGACGGTGGTTGAATTGTTCTTAATTTGCGCTGGAAACCCATTTTTTTATTATTAAAATAATGTAAGTATTTTAATTTTCGATCTTCATTAAAATATAGTATTTTGATGTGGTGGAAGGGTTTTTATTTTTATTTTTTATTATGGTAATAGAGCAACCAAAAATAAACTGAATATATTGTATTAATATAAGTGAATTTTATAGAAATTATATTACTGCACTAATCTGAGCCTCACCTGAACTTGCGTTCCATATGCAGCGACTTATTGGCATAATAAAGAGGCGTCACTAGCGTTTGTTTTGGTAAGTCATTCGACATCACTTCGACGTCACTTTGATGGAGCAGAAACATTTTTTTTACTCACTTATTTTGAGTTTGATTCTCTCCGATCACTCTCTTCATTCGTCATCTCTGACAATTCATGAACGCAAATAGAATTTGAAAGTCTTTGCAGAGCTACGTATTGGAATAATAAGGCACTGTGGCCGTATTTATAGACTTTTTGGTCCTGCAGAAAGAGACTCTTACCATTGTTAGAAGAGTTAATTATTTAAATGGTGTCTGAAAAATGTAGTGGTTGTCGTTTTGGTGATCAATTTTTTTTGTTAATTTAGTACGTATGTTTTTTTTATTTTTATTTAAATAGTGTACGAATTATATTTCGTTGATATTTTGGAATAAAAATCGATAAAAATGGACATGTAATAGTCATGTGCTTTAATTTTCATAATTATTTTATCATGCTTTTGTTTTTCGATCAAGAATATTGGTGTTCGAAAAATTCTACATAAACAAATAGTTTTTGTCAAGTACAAAATAACGGCTATACAATCAATTATAGTCTACGTATCGACTGATCATGACAAAAATAATCCTAAAAATAAGTCACATGACCATTATATGTTCATTTTTTACAATTTTTATCTAACATACTAACAAAACTTAGTTCATACATTCTTTAAATAAAAATGTAAAATTTATATACCAAATTAACAAAAGAAAATTTTGATCACCAAAATGACGATTATGACATTGCTCCGCAATTAATTCTTGTTAGAATGTTTTGATGCTCA
The DNA here is from genome assembly GCA_036927795.1 of Iris macrosiphon. Taxonomy (NCBI): domain Eukaryota; kingdom Viridiplantae; phylum Streptophyta; class Magnoliopsida; order Asparagales; family Iridaceae; genus Iris; species Iris macrosiphon. The sequence goes on from JAYESA010000009.1 coordinate 6,883,606, forward strand.
ACTTGCAGCCAGGGCTGGCTTTGCTTGTGAACTTTTATTGCCATATTACTTTTCTCCGTTAGCTGGAAGAAGAAGAAGATGATGAAAATGAGATTTGGCGTTTTACACAATGGAATTGAGCAACCAGCACGGAAATGCAAAGGATCACGGTCAAAATCTTGATACAAAAAAATATTTCTTTCCATGAAAATGTACGAATGTGATATTTTACAAAATTGGATTATTTACACTAATCTTTTCTATATTTTTTATTTATTACACGGATCTTCCTTTGTTTGAAAATAATTATACGGACATCTCATATGCTTTATATGCTTTATATTTTATTTTTAAAATAAGGGTGGTTAGTACACTAATCTTTTACATAAAACATAAAATATAAGAAAAGTCAGTATAATTATTTTCGAAATAAGAAGATCTGTGTAATAAAAATATAATATAGAAAAATTTAGTGTAAATAATCCTACAAAATTAGTATACATTTCTATGTGAGAATAGGTGTTGCTATGATTAGCTTAAGGGATTTTTTGACTTTAGTCCCACTTAATAAGTGGTATTTAGACTTACATCCCACTTTTTAAATTAGACTTTAGTCCCACTTTTGTCAAAAAAACGTCACTAAAAATATTTGACAATGGTTTTTCGTGACAAAATAAATAATTTTCGTGACAAAAGTGGGACTAAAGTCTAGTAAAATTAAAAAGTGGGATGTAAGTCTAAATACCACTTATTAAGTGGGACTAAAGTAAAAAAATCCCAATTTTACCGTTTAAGTTTGAGTGCATTTTTGTTCATCCACCAAAACTAGGGTATATGTTCATCCTTCCATTCACGCGTTGTCAAGTGTCATTTTTATGGAATTTAAAACCAATTTGGAAGGGTTTTGTAAACATACAAAGTGGTTTTTTCTCTCTCTATTTTGATACGTGATAATACACGAGTGCAATAGTGAATATATACACTAATTTGGTGGATGAACAAAAATGAACTCGCTTTAGTTTTTAGGACGGCAATATATTGGAAGGTTGTTACCTACAACATAACAACTAAGAAGCTATTCGACAACAAAAGCTACACGAGTATTCCACTTGTAGCTATTTACTATTCAACTATGCTCCTTTGTTTGCCCATTTGTTTGCGCTGTGCACGCACATAGCGGATCTGCCATCTGCGTGCACAGGCATGTGCATAGCACGAGCAAAAGAGCTTTTTCGTTTACTATTAGCGCGGAGCTAACCAAACTATGAATATGCGATTGTGCACTAAAATATTGTATTCCAACAATTTAATACAAATTATTTATGGTAAAATCATTCCGCCCATTTTTTGAAATGATTTATCCTTCTCTCACTCTGCTTGTTCCTGCCCAGAGTAAAAGAGAAAAATAAAATAAAATATTAATACAGTGACAACAAATTTGCACTGATATTATGACTAAGTCTATTTGGTTCCCATTCCCCTCCAAATTCTGGTCTTTGTTGTTTTTTTTGACAACACTAGAAGTTAAAGTCTAAGATGAAAATCTGTTGATCCGTTCTGAAATGTCAAATAAAAATGAATAATACCAGTAATGTTTGGTAGACGAAATTATTTTTTATTCTCAGATAAATTTAGGATTAAAAATTTTATTTCTAAAATTTAGGACGAAAAATCTATTTTTATGTTTGATTTAGGTTATATAAATTTACAGAAAATTTACTGTAGCGAAATAAATTTATATTTAATTTATCTAAACGAAACAAGTTTGAAAAAATTGGAAAAAAAGTCAGGCTCCGCCAACAGTGTTGGCGGAAAACACACCCGCCGTACACGTAACCAGCAAAAAAATTTAAAAAGAAACGGGGGCCCCACGGCCAATTTCCGCCAACAGAGTTGGCTGAAATTGGGGAGAAATTGGCCCGTGGGGCCCACTTTTTTTTTTTTTGGTTTTGTTTGGTTTGGTTTTTTTACTTTCTTTGGTTTGATTTTTTGTTGGTTTATTGTAATTAGTTATATTTCTGTTTTATTTATTTAGTTTAGTTTAATTTTGTGATTAGAGTTAAGTAAATTTATTTTAACGAAATAAAATTAAAATAAATTAATTGGAAAGAAATATTTAGAAATATTATTTTCGGAAATTTGTTTCCAAAGCATCAAAATTTGTATAAATTACATCTAAAACATAAAAGTTTAAAAAATTACGAAAAAAATATCAATATGAATTGGACGTTTATATTTAAAAATATTTAAAAAATATCAATATGAATTACTAAAAAAATTTTGGAGATCGAAACATCATTTTAAATCCGTGGGCTCCCACATCCAATATAAATTTATTTCACTACAGTAAATTTTAAATATTCAAAAATAATATTACCGAAAGTCAAATTTGGAGGTCGAAACATCGTTTTTTGACGATTCTAAAATTTTTCGAAGTCCGTCAAACGGTGAAACGGTTTATCCTATAGTACTTTTCCATACGATCATTTTGGCACAAACTGGGCCTTGTTTCGATCTCCCAGTCAAAAGTTATGATACTTTAAAGTTTTAAAATTTATATTTTTGCCTGTAACATATGCGTCTTGTTTCGGATAAAATTTTTTCTACATGATTTGTGTTACACTCGTCGAAAACATACAAATCGACTTATTATTTAACAAAAAATGATTTATAAACAAGTAGTTATGGCCGTTCGAAGTCTGCTCGACGGCAGACGTAATAGTCTTACGGCAAATTTTTAATATTATTATTTTTTAACGTCTGTTAACGACGAAAAAATTTACGATAAAAATATATTATTTTTAAATATAAACGTCCAATTCATATTGATATTTTTTTCGTAATTTTTTAAACTTTTATGTTTTAGATGTAATTTATACAAATTTTGATGCTTTGGAAACAAATTTCCAAAAATAATATTTCTAAATATTTTTTTCCAATTAATTTATTTTAATTTTATTTCGCTAAAATAAATTTACTTAACTCTAATTACAAAATTAAACTAAACTAAATAAATAAAACAAAAATATAACTAATTACAATAAACCAACAAAAAAACCAAACCAAAGAAAGTAAAAAACCAAACCAAACAAAACAAAAAAAAAAAAAATGTGGGCCCCACGGGCCAATTTTCGCCAACTGAGTTGGCTGAAATTGGCCCCCCCCCCCCCCAATTTCAGCCAACTCTGTTGGCGGAAATTGGCCGTGGGGCCCGCGTTTTTTTTTATAATTTTTTTGCTGCTTACGTGTACAGCGGTTGTGTTTTCCGCCAACACTGTTGGCGGAGCGTGACTTTTTTTCCAATTTTTTCAAACTTATTTCGTTTAGATAAATTAAATATAAATTTATTTCGTTACAGTAAATTTTCTGATAAATTTATTTTTGAAAATTACAAATACTCGGACATACATGGAAATCCTATTCCTTAATAATCTGTGAATTATTTTTGTCAGATTTTTTTTTTCTGTTTTCTGAACTTTTTTCTTTTCTTTTGATATTCTTTTTTTATCCTTTTTATTTTTAAAAATTGTTTTTTTTTTCTTCAGTTTTTCAGTTTTTTTTTTTCAGGTTTTAATTTTTACTTTATTTTTAATATTGTTTTTTTTAATTTTTTTTTTCCAGAAATATTTATATATTCACCAAGTATGAAAATATAATTTTCAAAGAATTTAATTAAAGAATTTTTTTTTTTTTTTTGCCTGGCTATACATATAATATTCCGAGTACCTCATCACCGAAATTGAAACCAAACAAACAGAACTAAGCTATGGAAATGGAGTTTTATTCAATCTGCCTCCGAGTTTTGATGGATCTAATTCTAACCTTGTAGGAGTAGTGAGTCCCCACTTGGGTCCAAATTCGACCAGCTCGAGAATTCCGTTCGTCCAGAATACACGTGCGGACCACCGGTCAAAGAAACAGCCTGTCACGTTATCATTACAAAGCATTTTCGATAATCACCAGCCTGGTCTCTCTTTCAGGATTCATTTGAAATTGTTCATTCTTCTATAAAAAAAAATTCCATGACAGAAATATTGGAATTTTCACCCAAAGATAAAACTAATATTTCAATAGCTTTGATAAATTTTGTTGTTAGAAAAAAGTAAAATAATAATATAACACTAATGCCAAACCCAGGCTTATTAGAGCATCATTAATAGTTGGAACTCTATAATACATTTTGAACCCAAAATTTAAAAAAGAAAAGAAAAAAGTAAATGTGGAATGAGTTGTATTTGTATGAGAATAGTAGGAAATGAAAAATTGAGTTCCGATCTCAAAGATTGTGTAGTCAAAAATTTGTGTAGAAAAAAAAACTGTAAAATTTAAAATCTAGAAAGTGGGGTTCTAAATTAGGACTTATCATTCTACAAAATGAGTTCCTACAATCTAGAATTTATTAATTGGAAGGTCCAAACCTTAGGTCCTATGGGTGGGATGTGACCGAAAATCTATAAATTGAAACTAGGAATAGAGCTTACTATCCAACCAAATGAACCTCAAAATTATAAAAATATAAATTGGGATCGGAGAAGAACCTTACTAATGATGCTGGCCCATTCCAATTTCTAGATTCTAGATTGAGAATGCATAAGATATATTTGTAGAACTGTAAGAACTATCCTAAATTTCAATTTCTAGATTTTCAGATTCAACCCATCCACAAGAGCTACAGGTTGGGTATGAGAATTTCTAGATTTAGAAGGTAGGAAATCATTTTATAGAATAATAAATCTCAATTTGAAGCCAAATTCTAGAATTACATTATTATTTTTTTACATTAATTTTTTGACCACACAATTTTTGTAACAAAGTTCATTTTATTATTCTCATACAAATCTATCTTATTATATATATATATATATATATATATATATATTTGAAATGTTGATAAAATTTTGAGCATCATCTAGCTCTTAGTAGTAAAACCGGCCTGGGCCAGGAAAGTATATTCTTACCCGTCCCATACCTGGATGTGTTACGCGTGGGGACCAAATCCTCCTCCGCTCCAGCCTCCACCCCTCTTATCCCCTTGTTCCTATAAAAGGAACCTCAAATTCTTTTTCCATCTCCTCCACCACCAAGCAACCCATTCTAAAAAAATCTCTTCCTTTGAAGCAGCAGCAGATGAGTTACTACAATCAGCAGCAACCCCCAGTTGGAGTCCCTCCTCCTCAAGGTTAGCATCTAGTTAGGGTTAGGGTTTCCTCTTCGATTGGGGTTTTGATTGATTGATTGATTTATTTTCTCCTGTTCTGCTAGGTTATCCGCCGGAGGGGTACCCGAAGGACGCCTATCCGCCTCCCGGGTACCCTCCCCAGGGGTACGCGCAGGGGTACCCTCAGCAGGGGGGCTACCCTCCCCAGGGTTACCCTCCCCAGTACGCCCAGCCGCCCCCGCAGCAGCAACAGAGCAGCGGCCCCTCTTTCATGGAAGGATGGTGTGCTCTTCTTCTTAATACTTTCTTTACCATTAGATCTATTGTAGATTTATTTATTTAGGGGCCCAATTATTTAGTCCGTTCCGTTTTGATCTTGCCGGCGGCGCATGATAGCGTGCGCCTCTTACCGGCCGGAGATGGCGTAGGATCGATCAGTTTGCCCTGGCAGGCTGGCGGAGGCGCACGGGCTCCTGGCTATCGTGTGCCTCTGCCGGCGTTGCCTCCGAGAGTTTTGTTCCGTGCTTTTTTGGCTGTGGTGCCCTTGCTATCGTGAGCCGGCCAGGGTAGGTGGAACAAAACGTGTCATTCATGACTAGTGGCATTTTCGTAAAAGTGGTTTGACAGCTTTTGACCCTGTTCTGCTCCTTGCGAACGTGAGCACGTTGGAGCGAATATGCCGTAGTGCGGTAGATGTGACAGTGACATTGTAACCGATCCAACTACTTGAAATAAAAAACTGGTTGGGAATTACGGGATTATTGCCCCATGGATATTTGTTAGGTTTAAATTTTAAGACTGATTATATGTTAAAAAAATATTTTCAGTATATTTTACTTACAATTAAACTAGGGACGTTTAGTGTGCAATTTCCCGTGAAAGAAGGGCCACTTATAAAAACGAGAAACGAATATATTCCATATTTGTATTATTTCAATACTGACATTTAATTATGTTATTATTTAATTAATTATAGATCATAATCAATTAAATAATACTTTTTTTTTTTACCAAATTCTATTAATTTTAAATTAAATTTTAACGATAAGTATATTATATTCAAGTTATAATATAAATTTTAGATTAGATATAATCTTTTGTTCACTAAAATTTAACTAAGAATTGTTTCTTAGGAGAGACCAAAATGAAATGTTACTATCTGATTAATATCTAGTTTATGTTCTAATCTAATATAGGTAACAATTTAGATTTCAAACAAAATTAAAATATGTTTTAGTTAACATTCTTTTGGATTTGATTAAATTAGATTTGATTTAAAATATTAAAAATTAGATTATATTGGATTTAATCTTATTCAGTCGGTTAAGATATACGAAGATTTCCTCGTTCACCATAAATGAGCAAATAAATTTTTTATCCCTGAATAATTATATTTTAAGTAAGAAAGTGTTCAGGTCCGATACTAAACCAGTTCTTTTGGTGCCACCGAACATAACATGCCATTAGTCCTCTATTATAGAGGTCCCTTATATTATTTGGTTCTTTCCTTCTATCGGTCTTCGACTCTTCATCCCGCAATAGTAGTATGATATAACTGGACTGAAATAAGGTAAAATTAAGAAAAGGCCGGCCCGGCCGGGCCGAGCCGGGCGATAAGAAACTTAATGAGAGAGTATAAAATGGTTAGGCAGGTCTTTCGCATTCACTTTTCTCCTCTCCTCTCCTTTCCTTGTTTCCATGTTTCTAACTTATGAGAGAGTATATGTGTATGGTTGTTCCTTCCATCTCTCTCTCTCTCATATTTGTAGCCAGCCTTCTTTCTTCTTCTTCTTCTTCTTCTTCTTCAATATCTTAGTTTCTTTGTTCAAGGTTAGATATAGTAGCTAGCTAGCTTATTATATTCTCTATAGGTATCTTTCCTCCCAATATAAATATAATATAATTAAGAAGGGCAACAAGGGATTGTTCTCTTACTATCTTCCACAAGAGATTTGAGAATATGCATGTGTACAGGGGATTTGAGAATATGCATGTGTAGAGGGGGGCGCATAGGGTGGACTACCATAAATTTGGGTGAGCTAAAAGTGAAAAATAAATAAAAAATTAGGTGGGCTGGATCCGCCCCTGCATGTGTATATTGATAACAGTTAGAAAATTTATTTTATACCATATATATTTCTCTTTAAAATAACTGTGAAAAAAAAATTAGTTAATTGATTGCAATATATACCGTTCTTATATTCTCTTTATTTATTTCTAACTTTCTCCCAAGATCATGATTGATTGCAATAATATGTTTTTTCACCTGCCTCCCTCTCACGTACGTGCTAAAATCCCACAAGCTGACTTTTATTATTTTTGCCATCTTAACATATTTTGGGATAATTTTGTTTTTGTGTTTCTTTTATTTATTTGTGGAGTAATAAATAATTAGTTTAATGAAAAGCAACTGAACTATCAATCAATTCCAATAATGATATAAAATAGGAATAATATATAAATGGAAATGGGGCCTTATCTTCTGATTAAATCATAGTTGAATTTATTTAGACAATAACATATATGGCGAGAAACGACAAGAAGTTCAGTTTTCCCTACGTCGGAAACAATGTTGTTGTCGCTAAGAACGTCCTTATTTTTTTTCCAGGTTTGCATCCATAGAATTACTAAAATATATGTAGTTTTGGAGATATCAGAGAGTGGAGATTTTGCAAATTTGAGTACTATCTTCGTTCGATTGATACAATTCATATCATATATGAAAGTTAATTGATATTCTTTTGTTAATTTTTTCATTATTCTTGCGTCATTTTTCTTCAAGAAAGTTAAATTAAAATTGCATCATTAATATATGACATGGACAATAAATGATTTAAAAAAATGTAAAATAGGTTTTTATTTTCAATTTTTGAACATGGTCCTCTAAATCTCAAGGACGGCCCTAAAAGTGTTCCACAAAATTAGTAAGACCCCTACTATTTGGACTAGTATATATGCATGTATTTTGTACGTATTTTATAGATTATTATTAAACACACATCTAATATATCATTATTAGGAAGACTAGAAGTATGTTATAATTATTCTAATATTTATTGAAACTACTTAGAAAGACTAAAAACATCTATCTTAATTATTCTAAATGTATTATTATATTATTATATATACGCATGGATGCAAGACTATTTAGGAAGGCCAAATGACAGCTTTTGTAATTATCCAGTTGTCCCTATTAACTTTAATTAGTAAACATGCAGACGGATATATTTGGAAGGAAAAGTTTCATGTTGAAGCTGAATTTTTTCTATTATATAGCAGTATAGATTATACATTAGTATAGATAATATATCATATATTTATTCATATAGTAGTATAAAAAATGGTGGAACATTCAATTTTTTTTGAAATAAACTTGATATTTGACATACCAAAACAATTTTTGCCTTCGTTTGGGTATCAGATGAGGCCCTATCCAAGTCCCCTAGCCAATAAGAATATGTTTGGATTGGTAGAAAGTGACAGTAGAAAAGAGAAAAAAAAATAGAAAATGAGTGTTTTACCTGGAAATTATATATATATATATATATATATATATATATATATATAATATGAGGTTTGGAAAAGGTTCAAAATTGAACCGTCTAAACCGTTTGTAAAAATAACTAATTATTTAACTGCCTAATATTATTTATTTACAACTAAACAATTCTAACTCAAGTGATAAAGAATTCGATTCCTAGAAACTATAGTATTTATAATAAATTTATATTTAAATTTTTATAACAATTTTTTTACGTACGTACACATTATATATATATATATATATATATATATATATATATATATATATGATACTTGCTTATGAAATCAATACCCCCAATACTTAAGAATGTTTTATTCACAGTTTGGCTGCACTTTGCTGTTGTTGCCTTCTGGAAGCGTGCTTCTAAAAGACGTGTGGATGGTGCAAAGTGTGGGTTGATTGAAGAGCGGTGGCTTGGCTGGTGGAGTTGGACATCCTTGTTAAGGTTCTTCCTTGTTTTTTTTTTTTTTTGATCATTGTGGGTGCATTGGTGTACTTGTTAAACTTCTATTAGTAGCAACATTAACGTTATCCTTTTTATAATATAGTGCCGCAAAAAAGAAACAAAATTCAGTCTATTGCCTGTGATGTGTTCAATTATGACAATGCGATTGATAATGGTTCTGCGATGTAGTGGAATTTGGAAATGCAATTGGATAGGTTTGAGAACTCTGTTGTCGAATCTTTTAGTGGTAGCTAGCTTAAAACTTAAATGGGAACTTGAGAGAAGCTGGACGGAAAAAGGAAATGACATAATTATGCACCTAAAAGGAGTAAACAGCTCATCTGGTCCCAGACCAACTCTCTAGGAAGTTAGATGTGAATTCTAATTGTATAACCATGACTTTACAACAAAGAACAGCTTTGCCAAGGAAGCCAATTGTTGTCCCTTGAAAGTGAGATAGTTATTGAGCAGCTTTCTTAAGAGAATGGGGCTGTACAACCAATTGTAGTTGGGGTTGAATGAGGGTGGCAACCTCAAGCCAGATGTGCTACTTTGCAAGCTGTAGTAGCTCTAAGCAAGACACAACCACCTAACTGACCAACCTAACCACGTATGGAATGACTTCATAATGAAAATTAGCTCCGAACTGTTCTTTCCGCAACGTATGGAATGACTTCTTTCCACTATCATCTCCTGCTTGCTTTTGTGAGCAGGAGATGATAGTGGCAGCCTTACAAACGAAGCTAGAGGCATACTCATTTACTCATTTATGATGGGCACGCCAAAGGAGTGGGCACACTCTTACAAAAAGAGATGCCCAAACCTTGTTGGTGCATTTCTTAAGAGAAGACTCTCTTGGAGCGTTCCTTAAAGAGTTGGCCCATTTCGCATTCACACTCTTTCCAAAAAAGAGAGGGAAAAAGTATCTTGGCGCATTCCTTAAGAGACGGGTTCGTGCATTCCTTAGGAGAAAAGGAAATGCGCGAACTCCCCACACTCACTTGGCACATTTTATATATATATATATATATATTATTCTTGCATATTATTTAGAAAAAAAAAATTTCTGATTGAGATAATTCAAATCAGATTGGGATAATTCTGATTGGAAAATTACAAACGAGATTGAAATATTTTTTGCATATTATATAAAAAAAATTTAAAATTATGATTCGGATTATTCTAGACTATATCATTTTTAAAAAAAATTATGATTAGAATAATTCTTGCATATTATTTTAAAATTTTAAAATATTCTGATTGTGATGGTCAGAATACTCCAACTATCTATCTATAACTAATCTAAGCATATTCTGTTCAATAATTTCACATATTTATATTTTTTTTAAATAATATGCAAAAATAATCCATCTAATATATGATATGTTTGGGTATTTCATTTTCTTTTAGGTTCCGTTTGATAGGAAGGATAGAAAAGTAGGAGGAAGTAAAAAGAAAGAACTTTTCATTCATATGGAAAAGAAAGAACATTTTTTTTCCTTTGTGTTTGGTAGGAGGGATAAAAAATGGAAGGAATACACTTTTCTTTGTTTGGTATCACAAAAAAAAGTCGAAGAAAAAAAAATAGACTTTACTAATTATATTCTGAATTAAAAACAGTCATTAATTATCATTTGATTTAAATGCAAATTTTGTTACCAACAGTTGTTCATGCCACAGTTCTCTTGTTCTTGGGGACCCGAAATTAAAGAGAATAAATGGAATATTATATTTACTTCACCATTGTTGCTTCTGTGAAAGTTCTCTTGCTTTGGTGAACCAATTATCAGTGGTTACTGAAGCTCTCTCTTTTGAGGAGACGACATAAAAAATTTGAGTATTTCCTAGTTCATGTGATTCTCGCAATAAGTAATAAGAATTCAAATGACAAGTCACATGCATTATTACAAAGATAAACAAAATTGAACACCACCACCTATAATTGATTCATCCCGGAACATAAAAAAGAAAAATAGCACATCACATTTTTTTTCTCTCGAGTCTTCTGAACTATACATCAATTTTTTTTACCAATTCCAATAGACAGTTAGAAGGGACTCCAAAAAATGCTCTCACCTTTGGTCGACTCTTAATCAGGAATAAAAAGGCATCTAACTGGAGGGATTCTTGAACTCCAATGTTGAGTAGCTAAGCAAAAACTTCAGAATAGCACCGATGCCGACATCAGTTAGGCTAAGGTATTGGATTTGGATATTGGTTATATAATAAGGTAATGAGTTTATATTAAGGTAATAAAAAAATACTATGATACGGATTGAGATACTAGGATACGGGATAAAATTTTGGCTCAAAGCCAAGGTAGTAACCCTTTAACCAAGGTATCAACCTAGAACTAAGATATTGACCTATAAGTTAAGGTTTAAAGTATTAGTATAAGATATTAAGGTAAATACCCCTATGGGCCAAGGTATACATATACATAATAGATATTAATATAAATATTAGTATATAGAGCTAGTATCTTACCGGAACGACCTAGAAACCTAGAGTCAACCTAGTAACCCCTAGTATTAGCTAGTTTAGCTTATTAACCAATTTAGAAGCTAGTTTGAACCCAAAATCAAGGTACCGACTTAGTTTGACCTAGAGACTTAGTTTTAAGCTAGTTTAGCATGTTTATAATTTCAACACACTATTTTGACTTGTAATTCATATTTAGGTCTTTGAGACATCGAGACGAACATTGTTTGGTATTCATTGCTCTGGACCTCAGGCGAGTACATTCTCTGATAGTTACCATTATTTAATAATTATTATATTTCAAGTATTTAGATATGTTACATCTGATTCTTGACACTATGGTACACGGATTGTATATAGCTTAGATCTTCAGTCATGAGATGTTACAATGGTTATAGTATTGACATCGTACATGACATTGACTTTAGACATCGTACATGGTATTATTATTGGACATTGATTGTATATCATAACGTGTTATGGTTGGATCCACTGTACTAGTTGTGGCAGAAAAAATGTTAGTAAGAGATGTGATTATATTCCTATTGTAAATTGTAAAACATTGTTAGTGTTAATCATACACCTCACGTATGATTAGCCATGCCATTTAGCTATCGTACAAGTTTACAAGACGATCACATAACGAAACTAGTATTTCAAACACTTAGAATAGTTGCAATTCTTCATATTCAGTTCCATATATTACATTACCTTGTATATGATATTATAGTTCATTTCTCCTTCATTTCATTTATGCACTGGCTATACCTTATTACTTATATTGTCTGTTCTCTTTACTATTTGATATTGCACCAGTTTTGTCAAGCCCTAGTTTAAAAATACCGAGGGACTAGACACGTGGCAATAGCCAGCATCACACACCGATGGGCAAACCCAATTTAATGGACCCATCAGGGTGTACTTAAGCTGTAAAACAACTATAAAGGTCTATGATACTAATCTCATCCACAGAAGATAAATACAATCAATATCAGATTCATTAAGATGAAATAATAATCAACAAGTCTTAATAAATATCTCGGGGAACAACTCGATAAAGAGTTTGATACAGCAGTTCAATAGACAGGAAATACGAGTCTAACAAAAGAAATATCTGAGTATAATAAATTAGATACTCAGGAGAAATCCTCGGCGATCACCTTGTCTTCTGGTACTGGTACTACTCCAACGTATGTTCCTATCCCGTATACCCCAGGGTAGATCTTCTCTGCTAAACCTGGGGACATAATTCGGATTCCAGGTCCTCAGGGGACATAGCAAGGTACAAGAATAGATCAAGCCAAATAAGTGCAGTATATAAAAATGTATCAATAGGGCAAACTATGTAACCAACTAAGTGATATGCAAAATGAGAGCATCACTAGAACTCAGGCTGAGACCACTACAAGCTCTGTGTCGGAAAGCCGATAGCAGTTATATCATGTAGGGCCTAACTCTGCGTGGCTACGACACCGTAATAATATATAAAATTAGCCTGTAGCTTGCGTGTCTCTCCCCACCCAATGTAATCACATGTCTCATGTCCACGATGTCTCATGTCCATAATACGTAAGATCATGACCTCTAACTGATGCAGCGAGTCATAATGATAGCTAAGCATATGTATAAAGTCTATGTCACGAATCCTGTAGCCTATACAGAATCACCATGAATGACTCAGGAAGATTCTGTCTCGTAAACACTGTCAAGTGTCCTATGGTATGAAGTACTTGATAATGCAAGCACGAAAATGTATAGTGTCGCGATATCAATCTCTAGGTGACGTTACACAACTCCGCGTACGGGGTTAACACCCGAATCTTATTCGGACGTTAAGTAGTGTCACACGGTCCTAGGTTGAACAGATACATTATATAAATAAATCAAGGGAATAATATAAAGCAAATACTGCAAGATTGGCAAGGTACACTTGCCGGAGATTTGAATTCCAACAGTTGCTTCTGTATCCGTGGGATCTTCAAGTACTCTTCCGGATGCTGAACTAAACACTACCATCATTCTCAGAAGATATGAAATAGCTAGGATTGCTTATCCATAAGTCCAATTTGGACACATGGACAAATTGACAGTTTCTGGTCAAAGCGGGGTCCACATGTGGTCCACTTTACACCAAAAAATGTGCCAGAGATAAAGTTTTCCAAATTTGTCAAACTTAGTGTCTACAAGTCCAGAACGACGATACATACCCAACGAAATATCCAGAATTGGATTCCGATGAGCCGATCATAAAATCGTCCGTCAAGTGGAGCCGTGGGGCCCACGATACGAAATTTCGTCAACGTTCTCAGAATCGAACCAAACTTGGGTCACAGGACCAGCGTATTGCTACGAGTCCGATGGCGCAAGTTTCGTTTCGAAATGACGAGCACACACAAAGTTACGACGAGTTTCAGAACAGGGCCGATACTGGACATTGTCGACGGATACGCGTTGATTCCGGTGTGCACGCACATCCAAATCAACTTTCGCGAAATTCCACACGTCCGTATTGACGGTGCGCACATTTCGATAAAATTTGCACATGACCAAGTCGTCTCGTTTTGCGGGGCGCACACAGTTCCAAAAAAATTCAGGGTTGTTAAAGACCAAGTTTTTTGTCAATTTCATCCTCGAATATATTACAATCTACAACACAATAAAATAAACTATTTACAGGGTTTAAAACTTGGTTATATTATCTAAATTACTGTTTAGGTAAATTTTAGAAATAATTAAACATGTTGCACGCAAAACGGTCGTGAATTGGGGAGAGTTCGGGCCAAATTCTGAATTTTAGAAATAGAGGTAAATTTTCATGTTTTTGCGTCGCGGTTTGCGACCGACACAGAATGCAATACCCCGAACTGATTGCACGGGTTTCGAGGGGGTCACGTAACGAACATGTCACAACAGTCAGTTCGAAAAACAACGCGGCAAGGAGAGAGAAATTCTTACCTGAATAGGACGTCGGAATCTACTGTTCAACGCGTACGCGAGGTGGCGCGGCGCGGTGACTGCGGGTTGCTGCGGTGGCGGAGTTCGTCGACGGGTCGCAGGAGTCATCGTGGGAAGCTCGTCGGCCAAAGGAGGCAGAAGCGACGGAGGCGGTGGTAGTGGCCGGAGGACGGTGGTCGGTATTGGAGGTGCTGGTGGGTGAAGGGGGTGGCCGGATCGAGGGTTGCGGTGGAGGCAGATGGGTGAAGGTGCTGGGTTTATATTGGGCGAGCGGTGGCCGTTGGCGGGGAGGTGAACCGTCGGGACGCTGCGGGGAGGCAAGCAGACGGCGGCGGCGGTTACGGCCGGCGGGGAGGCGACGATGTCGCTGCAGTTACGGAAGTCGACGGTCGTCGGGTTAATTGATTTACTGTAGCTGTAAATGGGTTGGGTTCGGGTACGGGTTAGCGGGTACAGGTCAGGTTCAAATTCGACCCGTTAGGGTTGGTTTGGGTTGGGTTGGTTTATTTTAGTCTAAACCGGGTTGGTTCGGTTCGGTTCAGGTTGGTTTGTTTTGGTTTATTTAAAAACTTTATTTTTTAGGTATTTAAAAGTAGTTTTTGGGTCCAATAAATTCTAAAAAATTACACCATGTCTAATTATTTATTTTACACTCAAAAATATTATTTTTATAATATTTTAATATTTAATAAAATCACAAAATTAATTTAATTCCAGAAAATATTTATTTTAATTATTTAAAAAGTCCAGAAAAATCCTAAAAATTTGTTTTTAAATTTTGAAAAAATTTCGGGTGTTTATAATCTACCCTCCTTAAGAGGATTGCGTCCTCGCAATCAAAGAATAACGAAACATAACCGGTCAGAAGAGATGACACGGTTGCAAAAATTTTTGTAGTACGACACAAGGGATAAAGAATCAAAATCGAGAAAAATGTGGGGGTTAAGCAGAATGCATAGGGAAGGAATAAAAATATTTTCCTAGGCAATGAGAGATATGTAATTCAAGAGTAATGAAATCTGAATAGAGCAAGGATATCTATAGCTTAGAAAAACTTGGGTATCAAGTACTAACAAGTTCAAAATACTAGGTTTAAGGCTAAGGAAAGGAATTAACAGGCACGTGCTAAGGCATCACTAGGAATAGATAGCTATGATAAAACTTAAATCTTACGCGTATTCGCTACTCCACGAGTGTGTGCGTCCTCCATTGTTAAGGCAAAAGCTTGTCCGCGTCCTTGTGGTGGTGTCCTCTGCTGTTGCTGGCCCTGCTGAAAAAGTGCTGCCTGGGTTGCCAAAGGTGTCCTCGGCTGATACCCTCCTGGAGCTAGTGGTATGACTCCTTCAACTCCTGTTTGTGGTGCTCCAAATGCTGGATAGGCTGGACTCGGTGCTGGTAAAGCTTGTCGGTTTACCATTGTTGCTCCCTCTCGACGCTCAGGGCATTCCTTGGTTAAATGTTGGTTGGATCCGCAAATCAAACATAATCCCATTTTGCGTCTGCACTCGTTCTCAATATGGCATCGCTTGCCACAATATTGACAGATAGGCAGTGCCTACGAAGATGCTCTGGGTGGCTGGTGCATGTAGGATCTCTTTGAAGCTTCTCCATGTGGTGCTCTGGCTAGTGCTGATGTGAAAGGCCGCTTCAGGCTGGACTCTCTCCTGGTAACGCTCTCCATGCGTCGTGCTGCAGCAAGGACGTCCGAGTAAGAAGTAGGTGCAATAGAGCCAATCAGTCTCTGTAGCTCAAAGTTTAGTCCGTCGAAGAACTTCTCATCCTTCTCCTCTTCTGTCGGGATCAGGGTTGGGGCGAAGCGACTCAGACGAATGAACTCTGTATTGTATTCTTCCACTGTCATATTGTCTTGATTGAGGCGAATGAACTTTTCCCGAAGTTTCGATCGAGCAATAGATGGAATGTATATCTCCTGAAAGAGTCTAGAGTGTCACGCCCCAGTCCCAAAATACCGAGGGACTGGAGATGCGTGGCAATGGCCAGCAGCACGCACCGATAGATAACCCAATTTAATGGAACCATCAGGACGTACTTAAGCTGTAAATAAGGTCTACTACACAAGTCACACTAATCTCATCCATAAAGATAAAGAAATAAACTGCATAATGAATGGAAATAAGTAGCAACAATAAATCACAACAAGTCAGTCGGAGAAACAATCCGACTTAAGTCTGAATAAACTGGCTCTATAGGCCAGGAACAAAAGAGATAACATGAAATAAATAAATGAGTACTGGAACAGGCACTTAGGAGAAGTCCTCGGCAGTCACCTCGTCTTCAGTGTTCGGTTCTGCTCCAGTAATAGTCTCAGCTCCGGTCCCGTATACCTCGGGATACTGCTCCTCAGCTAAACCTGGGGACATAATCCATTCCAGGTCCTCAGTGGACATAGCAAGGCACAAAATAAAACAAGCCAAATAATAAGCAGTGCAATTAAGTTAATTGAAACATCAGGGTAAACTATGTAACCATCTATGTGATATGCAAATGAGAGCAACACTAGTACTCAGGCTGAGACCGCTACAAGCTCTGTGTCGGGGAGCCGGTAGCAGTAATAACACGTAAAGGGTCTTGCTCTGCTGGAGAGTCTACAACCTCACAATAATAGTAGATATATATATAGAACAGCCGGTAGCCTGTGTGTCTCTCCCCACCCAATGTAATCACGCAAGCCATGACCATAACGTCTCATGTCCATGTCAGCGGAATTATAGCTAATGCAACAAGTCATACTGTCTATAACTAAAATAACTCTGTCAAGTCCTGTATCCTATACAGAATCACCACGAATATCTCAGGAGGATTCTGTCCATGATAGTGTCAAGTGTCCTGGGTTGTAGGGTACTTGATAGGTCAAGTACAAAAGTAAGGGGATCGTAAATCCATCTCTAGATGACGAACCCAACACCGCGTACGGTGTTGGCACCCGACTATGATCAGACACTAGGTACGTCACGCGTTTCCTAGGTTAAGCAGTTTAAACAAGTTTATATGAATTTACACAAGACATCCAACAAAGTATTATTACAGAAATTATGAAAATAAAGACTGCAAGTTTGGCAAGGTGCACTTGCCTGAGGTTTGAATTCCACTTAGGTCCTGGTTTCGAAAATTTCCAGAGATGTCTCCGAAAGCTGAAATAAACAGTACCATCACGCTCAGAAGGTGTCAAACAGCTAGGAACGCCTGTCCTTGGGTCCAATTTGGAGACAAGGGCAAAAACGGTAATTTCGGGCCAAAACGGGGTCCACCGGTAGGCCCGCTTTGCACCGAAAAACGTGTCGGGGTCAACGGTCTCCAAATTCACCAAACTTAGTGTCAACAGGTCAGGAACGCTGATACGAACCCAACGGAACTTTCAGATTTGAATTCCGATGATCCGATCACAAAATCGCCCGTCGAGCGGGGCCTATGGGGCCCACGACACGCGATTTCGTCAACGTTCTCAGAATCGAACCAAACTTGACCCACAGGACCAGCGTATCGCTACGAGTCCGATGGCGCAAGTTTCGTCTCGATCTGACGTGTGTGCACGAAGTTAGGATGAATTGCAGAAAAGGCAGATACGGGGCGATGTCCGCGGATACGCGTTGATTCCGGTGTGCACGCACACCCGAATCAGCTTCCGCGAAATCCCACACGTCCGTATCGACGAGGTGCACGTATCTGTGAAGACCGCACGCGACCAAGTCATCCCGTTTGGCGGGGCGTACTCAGTTCCGGGGTAAAACAGGGTCTGATTTTTCCTATTTTTGGATCACGGTGTGCGATCACCACAGGACGCGATGTCCCGAACGGTTTGTCCGGACACCGAGAGGGTCATACAGGCTTCGCAATACAATTTACAGAATTGAAAACGGAGCTACGAGCAAAAAGTTACGGGTACCTGAACGAGGCTCCTCGAAACGGGGTTTGCCGTGTCCGACTCGTGTCCTGGACACGTGTCCACTGCTAGGGCTAGGGTTCACTGTGTCCGGGTCTGTGTCCGCGGTCGGGTTCGGCCGAGACTCGCCGGGGAAGGGCGGCGGAGGCTCGACGAGGGGTTGGGCGTCTCTCGAGGAGGCGGAGATGGGCCAGGGGAGGCCGGCGGCCGGCGCTGGGAGGAGAGGGGAAGGAAGAGGGAGGAGGCCGAGGTAGCGGTTCTGGAGAGGGGGAGGAGGGTTCTGGAGAGGGGCTGGCCGGCGAGGGCGCTGGATGGGGCGGCTCTTGGCGGAGGGCAGCGGGGCTAGGGGGGATGGCCGGAGCTAGGGGAGGTGAGGTAGGAGGAGGACCGGAGGGGTAGGGGGTTTTATAGGCTGGGGCTGGGGTGGCTCGGGGGAGGGTCGTGGCGGAAGAGGCGGGCCGCGGGGAGCGGACGTGGGGAAGGGGAGATGGGCATGCGGGTCGGGTCGGGCGGCGGGCTCCGGGTGAGCGGACCCGCCCGACCCGCTAGGGTGACCGGGCTGGGTCTGGGCTGCTAATGGGCTCGGCCCACTGGGCCGGGCCGGCCCCTAAAAAATAATAAAACAGTAATAATAATATAAATAATAATAATAATAATAATAATTAATAATTTAATTAGGAAATTAATTTTTAGGCTTTTAAAAATAGGTCTGAAGCCCAATAAAATCCCAGAAAATTACCCTAAGTCCGATTTTCTATTTTGCACCATAAAATCATATTTTCATTTCTTTTTAAGGTTAGTTATTAGCAATTAAAAATTACAAACTCACCACAGAGCCTATGTAAATTTCTGAAAAATTGCATATTAATTCCCAAAAATGATTTTTAAAAATATCTGAAAATTTAGGGTGTTTACAATCTACCCCCTTAAGAGGATTGCGTCCTCGCAACCGAAGGATAAACTATAATGGCAAGATTTTACAGAATTAAAGAATGCTTAGGTTTTACCTGCATCAGCAAATAAGTGTGGATAACGCTGGCGCATAACATCTTCTCGTTTCCAGGTCGATTCGCCAGGAGAGTGCTGTTTCCAAGCTACTCGAACCAGTCTGATTGTCTGCCCTCGCAGTGTCTTCTCGCTGGTGTCGAGGATACCCACTGGCTGCTCTTCGTATCTCAGGCTAGGTCCCACCGAAATCTCAGAATGGTCAACTATATGACTCGGGTCCGTCACATATCTCCTCAGTTGTGAGACGTGGAATACGTCATGCACTCCCTCTAAGGATGGAGGTAATGCAAGACGGTAAGCTACCTCACCAATGCGCTCCAAGATATCAAATGGCCCAATGTACCTTGGGCTTAACTTGCCTCTGCTGCCAAATCTGATAGTACCTCTAGTGGGCGAGATCCTCAAAAATACATGCTCTCCTTCCTTGAACTCCAGGGGTCGTCTGTGTGCATCTGCCCAATGCTTCTGTCTATCCTGGGCTGCACGGAGATGGTTCTGAATCTGCTTTACTTTCTCTACTGTCTCCGTTACCAGCTCTGGACCCAGTAATTGACGTTCGCCAACGTCACTCCAGCATATCGGCGATCTGCACTTCCTTCCTTACAACGCCTCGAAAGGTGCCATCTGAATGCTTGCCTGATAGCTGTTGTTGTAGGAGAACTCCACTAAGTGCAGATGATCTTTCCAAGATCCTCCGAAGTCTAGTATACATGATCGCAGCATATCTTCCAAGATCTGAATTGTGCGCTCTGATTGGCCATCTGTCTGGGGATGATAGGCAGTACTAAACTTGAGCCTGGTACCGAGACTCTCTTGCATGCTTCGCCAGAAGTGAGATATAAATCTCGAGTCTCGATCTGATACAATACTAACCGGCACTCCATGTAATTTTATGATCTGTCGCATATACATGTCGGCTAGTACTTCCGTGGATTGTCCGACTCTGAACGGCAAGAAGTGAGCCGACTTAGTGAGCCGATCCACGATGACCCATACTGCATCCTTTCCACTAGGGCTTTTTGGAAATCCAGTGACGAAGTCCATGGTAATATGCTCCCACTTCCACTCAGGGATGGAAAGTGGCTGCAACATACCTGCAGTCCTTTGGTGCTCGGCCTTCACCTGCTGGCAGACTAAGCATTTTGCCACAAATCGGGCAATCTCCCTTTTCATTCCATGCCACCAGTAATATTGTCTTAAGTCCCGGTACATCTTGGTCCCTCCTGGATGAATCGAGTATATGGAGCTATGTGCTTCTGTCATCAACTCCTGCCTTAATTCTCCATTCGGAACATATAGGCGATTTTCGTACCTTAATGTTCCGTCCTCGTGGATACGGAGTCCCGTTTGCATGCCTGCTTCGGTTCTCTCTTTCAGCCTTCGGAATCTGGCATCATTAGGCAAAGCTTCTTTGATTCTCTCCACCAGCGATGACTTAACTTCGAGGTTAGCCAGCAAACCATTTTGTCCAGGTAGAACAACCTCTATCTGAAGATCTTGCAAGTCTTGTAATAGCTGAGGCTGCTCCGTTAAGAAATAAGCCGAGGGTTTTCTGCTGAGGGCGTCGGCTACAACATTTGCTTTCCCCGGGTGGTACTGCAGATCGATGTCAAAGTCCACCATCAACTCAAGCCAACGCCTTTGCCTCATGTTGAGCTCTTTCTGTGTATAAACATACTTCAAGAACTTATGATCAGTGAATATTTCGACCTTATCTCCATACAGATAATGTCTCCAAATTTTCAATGCAAAAATCATTGCAGCTAGCTCCAGGTCGTGCGTTGGGTAATTCTTCTCGTGGACCTTCAACTGCCTCGATGCATAAGCGATAACCTTGCCATGTTGCATCAAGACACAACCTAGTCCACTACCAGACGCATCACTATAAACAACAAAACCTTCTGACCCTGAGGGAAGAGTCAAGACGGGTGCTGTTGTTAGACGCCTCTTCAATTCTTCAAAGGCATTTTGGCATTCTTCCGTCCATATGAACTCCTGATCCTTCCGTGTCAGCTTAGTCATAGGTTCTGCGATCCTTGAAAATTTTTCTACGAACCACCGGTAATACCCAGCAAGTCCAAGAAAACTTCTCACTTCCGCAACCGAGGTAGGGGTAGGCCAGGTTTCTATGGCAGTGACCTTCTCTGGGTCCACAGACAGTCCTTCACCCGAGATAATATGCCCTAAGAATGGCACCTTGTCCATACAGAACTCACATTTGCTGAGTTTGGCATACAGCTTCTCCCTTCTCAAGGTTTCTAGCACAATTCTAAGGTGTTCCTCGTGCTCTTCGTGGTTCTTGGAGTAGACTAGGATATCATCAATGAATACCACCACGAACTTATCCAAGTACTGATGGAAGACTCCGTTCATCAAACTCATAAATACGGCGGGTGCGTTGGTTAAACCAAACGGCATTACTAGGAACTCATAATGTCTATATTTAGTTCTGAAGGCCGTCTTCGGGATATCTTCCTTCTTCACCCTAATCTGGTGATAACCGGATCTAAGGTCAATCTTTGAGAATACCTTAGCACCACTCAATTGGTCAAACAAGTCATCAATGCGTGGTAATGGGTACCGGTTCTTAATAGTTATAGCATTAAGGGCTCTGTAATCAATGCACAACCGTACAGTTCCGTCCTTCTTGGGTACAAAAAGTATAGGTGCTCCCCAAGGTAAAACACTGGGCCGGATAAATCCTTTCTCCAGAAGGTCGTCAACTTGTGCTTTCAACTCCACTAACTCCTTAGGTGCTAGCCGATATACCGATGAAGTGATAGGTTCGGCTCCTGGAGTTAGGTCTATTGTGAATTCTATCTCCCGATCAGGTGGTAAACCTGGAAGATCGTCGGGAAATACATCCACAAATTTCGTTATGACTCTTGGGTAACCTGAATCTTCTTCTACAGTCAATACCCTAAGAGTTGGCTGGACCCCTTGTTCTACAGCTCCTCGAAGAAATTCAAACTCAGGAAGGCTAGGGGGTCTAAATATCACCTTTCCAAGCCGGCAATCCAGTGTCGCATGGTACTGACTTAACCAGTCCATACCAAGTACAAAATCGTAATCAGGCATAGAAAAGATCAAGAATTGGGCTCGCATCTCTCGGCTACAGACTACCACTGAACATGATCTACAAGTATCACTAACCGGGATAATTTCACCTCCTGTTAGAATTCTCTTCATCTTCGAGAGAGGTGCGGTAGCTATTCTATGTGTGGCTACGAAGCTAGCAGCAATAAATGAATGCGAGGCTCCAGAATCAAATAATGCTACAGCAGGAATTAAAGCTACTAATATGGTACCTGCTATCACTTCGCCTGCAGTAGCTTCCTCAGTGACTGCTAGTGCATAAGCCTGACCTCGTCCCTGAGCGGGACCCCTTGCTGACGAGCTTGCTGGAACATTGCTGCCTGAGGTGGTAGAGGTGGCCTGGCTCCTCCAGGCCCTGTCTGTCACGCCCCGAGGCGTCCCCCGAGCCGTGACCGCCGTGCGGGCCTGGAGTTGCGCCCGCACGAGGCTGTTTAATGATTTGCATAGCAAGCACATACTCAGAGTACGCAGATAAATTGAAACACAGATTTGAAACATAGAAAAGTTCTCTTTATTGATAATGAACATCTATTACAAACTCTTGAACGAGTCAGCTAATATGCCGAACGGCTTACAAAAGGGTTGACTCAAAATGAGATGACAGTCCTGTACATTACATCCTTTTATAAACTCAAAACGATAAAGACCTCCAGGCTGGAGGATCGCCTTGCCACGGAGCTGCATTTGTGTATGAAGAGTTGCAGGCTCCTGACTCCCAAAATGCTTCGGGGGCGCGGTGAAGATGCGCCTACAGTTGGACTGGATCGGGTAGACGACTTCGGCTCCTCGCTCGGTTCGCCTTAGTGCGGAGAACCTGTTTCAACGAGGGTCAGCATATCGAAACATGCTGGTGAAGGCGAGCTAGCCTGACTATACCAATCAACACGTTTGTTTAGAGAAGCATGCATATTTGTGGGTTTCTATCTTGCCTTAGTTCATTTACAGTTAAGCAGCATATTGAATTTACTGAAATGAACGTGCCACCGTTCGGTGGATTTTACCTGACCGTCTGAATTACCTGCACAATACTTACCTTGCCTTCCCTGCCACAGAGACACAAGTTAGTATGCAACAGGTTTAAATATACACGATGATCACTGGCGTGGTGCCATAACGGACATAGTCAAGGACAGGGATAGCATACAACCAGAACACGACAAGCACACGATACGTTGCAAGCTATCCCCTCCAGCACACGATGACTACACACGAGTTCCGCCCGGACCGGAACGGTGCCAGTGCCCCAGCGACCGTCCGCAGAACTTACCCTTGTGCACAAGTTGTCCATGATCGAACAATACGTTACTTAAACAATCAGTTACGCCTTCGAGGCAACACGAGCACACGACATATCCATAATTGTTAAGCATTCATGCACTTTCAGGCAACACGAGTATGAAATATGTATTTGCATAAGACAAGCAACAGTTTATGATTATTTCCAAGCGAACAAGCATGAATCTAAGTATTCGTTCGTGACAAGCATATAACCAAGTCTATTCTCTTTTATCTTGGTTTCTTTTATTATTACTTGGTATCGTTTGATCGGGGCAAAGGAATGAAGCTGGAAGCAGAGCTAGCTAATCGGGTTGGTAGCCACTCACTTAGATTTTGGAAAGAAGAAGGAAAGAGGCGCTTCACGACTCCGTTCGCAAGCCGCCTACTGCTCGTTCACCTGCACACGAACAGCTCGATTAATACTTCTTCCTCTCTTTCCATTCTCGGAATAGAAGTGCAAGTCTATGAACGAAAACAATGAAAATCATCGAAACCGTTCAAGGAAAACAAGCAAATCCCAAAACCAACTCAAAGCACGAAAGCAACAAGCGACATCGAAAACCGAGGCAATAAAAGATAGCAGCGGAGAGGTCCCTCCTGACTCTGCCGCTAAGACGATCCTTGGGGCGCAGTCCACTGAATATGGGAATCGATTCCGAAGAAACAAATCCATAACGAGGACGAGTTCTTAATTCAATCTATCCCGATCGAACGATACCGTCTCGTGTTTCTTAGCCGCGATCTCCGCATCGGGAGAACGGGGCGCTACACTGTCTGTGTTGCTCCCCCAGCTGGAAGAGCTGCAGGTGGAGCTGGCCGATTCGGAACTCCCTCCCGACGTTCCGAGCAGTCCTTTGAGAAGTGTTGTCCAGATCCGCAAACCAGGCAGAGTCCCAGCTTGCGTCTACATTCTTTTCAATATGTCCTACCTTGCTGCAGTAATGGCAAGTAGGCAGGTTCTTAGTTGCTGCTCTTGGAGGCGGGCTCTTCTGGGGCCGTTTAGCAGATTCCCCTGGTGATGACTTGGACGGTGCGAAGGAGAAGGGACGTTTCAGGCTTGATTCCCTCCGAGTAACGCGCTCCAGCCGACGTGCTGCAGCTAGGACGTCGGTGTAAGAGGTGGGCGCGACCGATCCGATTAACTTCTGAAGCTTGAACCTGAGCCCATCAAAGAACTTCTCCACCTTCTCCTCTTCGGTAGGAATTAGCGAAGGGGCGAAGCGGCTCAGGCGAATGAATTCGGCGTTATATTCCTCCACCGTCATGTTGCCCTGGATCAGGCGGTTGAATCTGTCTCGGAGTTCTGACCGAGCCACAGCAGGGATGTACATTTTCTGGAAGAGTCTGGAGAACTTCTCCCAGGTAACCTGATCATGTCCGAGCCTTCTTTCTTCGGACAGCCACCAATGATGCGCGTTGTCCGTCAGTTGCATCCTGACGACAGTCATCCATTTGTTCCTTGGTAGTTCAGCGGCCTCCAACTGATGCTGCGTGTTCGTAAGCCATTCATGCACTTCAGTTGGTCCTTCCTTGTCCGAGAAGGTACGGGGCTTGAGTTGACGGAAATCTGTGATAGATCCCGTCGCTGGCCGCCTATTTGGTGGATTTGCATGTTCCAATGCTGCGACTAGGCTGTTCCTTAGGTTCTCGGCCTCTCGGCGTTGGGCCTCCTGTTGGGTCAGCTGTTGGGCCTGCATCATTGCGTAGAACATCTGGAACATTTGCTGGCCGTCCATTGCCTGTCCTGGGGGAAAGACAGGCATCTTAGGAGGGAACTGGGGAAGAGGCGGGATGTCATCACGCCTGAACCTGGAACTTGGCTGGCCAGTTTGATTGCTCCGAGAGGATTGTCCTCTGGTATCTGGCGTCGTTCCAGCTTCACAGGTAAACCCCGCTTCAGGCGGTGTACCCAAGGGGGTCTCGTCACCACTTCTGGGATCCATAACTCTGCATCAAAAGGAAACAATGAGAACGCACAGAGGAATCAAAACAAGATGCAATTCAAGCAATTAAATGGAATTCGACATAGAGTTCAACAACGATTCAATCAATGGATGAGATCCTATAACCTATCCTATCTTGTTGCAGGCCTGTCCGGTCCCTAAGTTGAAACCGAACAATTTAGTTTGGACCTGCATGGGCCACCACAAAAACTATGTCACGCCCCAGTTCCAAAATACCGAGGGACTGGAGATGCGTGACAATGGCCAGCAGCACGCACCGATGGATAACCCAATTTAATGGAACCATCAGGGCGTACTTAAGCTGTAAATAAGGTCTACTACACAAGTCACACTAATCTCATCCATAAAGATAAAGAAATAAACTGCATAATGAATGGAAATAAGTAGCAACAATAAATCATAACAAGTCAGTCGGAGAAACAATCCGACTTAAGTCTGAATAAACTGGCTCTATAGGCCAGGAACAAAAGAGATAACATGAAATAAATAAATGAGTACTGGAACAGGCACTCAGGAGAAGTCCTCGGCAGTCACCTCGTCTTCAGTGTTCGGTTCTGCTCCAGTAATAGTCTCAGCTTCGGTCCCGTATACCTCGGGATACTGCTCCTCAGCTAAACCTGGGGACATAATCCATTCCAGGTCCTCAGTGGACATAGCAAGGCACAAAATAAAACAAGCCAAATAATAAGCAGTGCAATTAAGTTAATTGAAACATCAGGGTAAACTATGTAACCATCTATGTGATATGCAAATGAGAGCAACACTAGTACTCAGGCTGAGACCGCTACAAGCTCTGTGTCGGGGAGCCGGTAGCAGTAATAACACGTAAAGGGTCTAGCTCTGCTGGAGAGTCTACAACCTCACAATAATAGTAGATATATATATAGAACAGCCTGTAGCCTGTGTGTCTCTCCCCACCCAATGTAATCACGCAAGCCATGACCATAACGTCTCATGTCCATGTCAGCGGAATTATAGCTAATGCAACAAGTCATACTGTCTATAACTAAAATAACTCTGTCAAGTCCTGTATCCTATACAGAATCACCACGAATATCTCAGGAGGATTCTGTCCATGATAGTGTCAAGTGTCCTGGGTTGTAGGGTACTTGATAGGTCAAGTACAAAAGTAAGGGGATCATAAATCCATCTCTAGATGACGAACCCAACACCGCGTACGGTGTTGGCACCCGACTATGATCGGACACTAGGTACGTCACGCGTTTCCTAGGTTAAGCAGTTTAAACAAGTTTATATGAATTTACACAAGACATCCAACAAAGTATTATTACAGGAATTATGAAAATAAAGACTGCAAGTTTGGCAAGGTACACTTGCCTGAGGTTTGAATTCCACTTAGGTCCTGGTTTCGGAAATTTCCAGAGATGTCTCCGAAAGCTGAAATAAACAGTACCATCACGCTCAGAAGGTGTCAAACAGCTAGGAACGCCTGTCCTTGGGTCCAATTTGGAGACAAGGGCAAAAACGGCCATTTTGGGCCAAAACGGGGTCCACCGGTGGGCCCGCTTTGCACCGAAAAATATGTCGGGGTCAACGGTCTCCAAATTCACCAAACTTATTGTCAACAGATCAGGAACGCTGATACGAACCCAACGGAACTTTCAGATTTGAATTCCGATGAGCCGATCACAAAATCGTCCGTCGAGCGGGACCTGTGGGGCCCACGACACGCAATTTCGTCAACGTTCTCAGAATCGAACCAAACTTGACCCACAGGACCAGCGTATTGCTACGAGTCCGATGACGCAAGTTTCGTCTCGATCTGACGTGTGTGCACGAAGTTAGGCTGAATTGCAGAAAAGGCGGATACGGGGCGATGTCCGCGGATACGCGTTGATTCCGGTGTGCACGCACACCCGAATCAGCTTCCGCGAAATCCCACACGTCCGTATCGACGAGGCGCACGTATCTGTGAAGATCGCACGCGACCAAGTCGTCCCGTTTGGCGGGGCGTACTCAGTTCCGGGGTAAAACAGGGTCTAGTTTTTCCTGTTTTTGGATCGCGGTGTGCGATCACCACAGGACGGGATGCCCCGAACGGTTTGTCCGGGCACCGAGAGGGTCATACAGGCTTCGCAATACAATTTACAGAATTGAAAACAAAGCTACGAGCAAAAAGTTACGGGTACCTGAACGAGGCTCCTCGAAACGGGGTTTGCCGTGTCCGACTCGTGTCCTGGACACGTGTCCACTGCTAGGGCTAGGGTTTACTGTGTCCGGGTCTGTGTCCGCGGTCGGGTTCGGCCGAGACTCGCCGGGGAAGGGCGGCGGAGGCTCGACGAGGGGCTGGGCGGCTCTCTGGGAGGCGGAGATGGGCCAGGGGAGGCCGGCGGCCGGCGCTGGGAGGAGAGGGGAAGGAAGAGGGAGGAGGCCGAGGTGGCGGTTCTGGAGAGGGGGAGGAGGGTTCTGGAGAGGGGCTGGCCGGCGAGGGCACTGGATGGGGCGGCTCTTGGCGGAGGGCAGCGGGGCTAGGGGAGGGGATGGCCGGAGCTAGGGGAGGTGAGGGAGGAGGAGGAGGACCGGAGGGGTAGGGGGTTTTATAGGCTGGGGCTGGGGTGGCTCGGGGGAGGGTCGTGGCGGAAGAGGCGGGCCGCGGGGAGGTCGTGGGGTAGAGGGGCGGTTCTCCGGCGACGTGGCCGGAGAATCCGGCCGAAAAATGCGGGGAGCAGACGTGGGGAAGGGGAGATGGGCATGCGGGTCGGGTCGGGCGGCGGGCTCCGGGTGAGCGGACCCGCCCGACCCGCTAGGGTGACCTGGCTGGGTCTGGGCTGCTAATGGGCTCGGCCCACTGGGCCGGGCCGGCCCCTAAAAATAATAAAACAGTAATAATAATATAAATAATAATAATAATAATAATTAATAATTTAATTAGGAAATTAGTTTTTAGGCTTTTAAAAATAGGTCTGAAGCCCAATAAAATCCCAGAAAATTACCCTAAGTCCGGTTTTCTATTTTACACCATAAAATTATATTTTTATTTCTTTTTAAGGTTAGTTATTAGCAATTAAAAATTACAAACTCACCACAGGGCCTATGTAAATTCCTGAAAAATTTCATATTAATTCCCAAAAATAATTTTTAAAAATATCTGAAAATTTAGGGTGTTTACATAGAGAACTCTTCCCAAGTGACTCGGTCTGGTCCGAGCCGTCTCTCCTCAGATAGCCACCAGTGATGTGCATTACCCGTCAACTGCATTCTGACGGCAGTCATCCAACGTTCCCTTGGAAGCTCAGCTGCTTCTAATTGATGTTGAGTGTTTGTGACCCACTCATGAACTTCAGTTGGTTCCTCCTTGCTCGAAAATGTACAGGACTTCAGCTGGCAAAAATCGATGATAGATCCCGTCGATGGCCATCGTGCTGGTAGGTTTGCCTGCTCTAGTACGGTTATTAGGCGGTTCCTCAAGTTCTCCGCCTCGTGACGCAGAGCCTCTTGTTGAATCTGCTGTTGGGCTTGCATCATTGCGTAGATTATTTGAAATATCTGTTGTCCGTCCATAGCCTGCCCTTATGGAAATACTGGTATTGGTGGAGTGAACCGTGGCAGAGGTGGAATGTCGTCTCGTTGGAATCTTGAGGTATGTTGATTTGCTTGACTGCTTTGTTGTGCTGATTGACCTCCACCCACTGGTGTCACTTCATCTTAGTAGGTGACCACAGCACCTTGTGGTGTTCCTGCAGGAGTCTCGTCTCTTGCTGGTGGATTCATTACTCTGCATCCAAAATAAACTATAAGAGGCGCACAGAGGAATCAAGGCAGGATGCAAGGCAAGTAATTAATTCGAAATCCGATATAGAGATCAAGAACCATTCAATCAAGTGGATGAGATCCTAAAACTTATTCTATCCTTGTGCAGGCTTGCTCAGTTCCTTAGTTGAAACTGAAACAATTTAGTCGTAGACCTGTATGGGCCACCAAAAAAATTATGCCACGTCCCAGTCCCAAAATACCGAGGGACTAGACACGTGGTAATGGCCAGCAGCACACACCGATGGGCAAACCCAATTTAATGGACCCATCAGGGTGTACTTAAGCTGTAAAATAACTATAAAGGTCTATGATACTAATGTCATCCACAGAAGATAAATACAATCAATATCAGATTCATCAAGATGAAATAATAATCAACAAGTCTCAATAAATATAACGGGGAACAACCCGATAAAGAGTTTGATACATCAGTTCAATAGACAGGAAATAAGAGTCTAACAAAAGAAATAACTGAGTATAATAAATCAGATACTCAGGAGAAATCCTCGACGATCACCTCGTCTTCTGGTACTGGTACAACTCCAACGTCTGCTTCTGTCCCGTAAACCTCGGGGTAGATCTCTTCTGCTAAACCTGGGGACATAATTCGGATTCCAGGTCCTCAGGGGACATAGTGTAAGTCCCCTGATTTTTCAAATATTTTAAATACATTTTTCTCACAGTTTTTCTGTAATTTGTGGAACTTAAAACTAAGGTATTTTGGGATTAAAGGATTTTTAGATGATGCTAATTAATATTAAAATATTATAAAAATAAGATTTTATGATGTAAAATGAAAAACTGGACTTAGGGTAAATTTTCTGGAATTTATTGGACCCCGGACCTATTTTTAATCACCTAAAAATATTTATTTATTTAATTATTTAATTATTTAATTATTTAGTTATTTATTTTATTAATTAACCCCGGTCCAGCCCAACCCATTGGCCTATCGGGTCGGGTCGGATCCGCCCGACCGAACCCGACCCGCACCCGAACCCGCTAGCACCCCCAGCCCCCCCGCGACCCGCTTCTGTTCCCCCGCGTCCCCCGCGCCACCCGCGTCTCCCGGCGTGCCCGCTTCCTCCGTCGTCCCGCCCGCGGCCACGTGCCCCCGCACCCTCGCCACGACCCCGCTCCGGCTGCCGCATCCCTCGGCCCCCTCGCCTCGCTCCTCCCCCTATATAACCCCCGCCGTTTCTCTCTCTGGCCACACCCCTCCCCGCTCCGACCGCCGCTCCTCACCGCACTCGCGCCGCTGGACCCGCCTCCGACCGCCTCCCCGCCAGCGCCGCGACGCAGCAGCCTCCTCCCTCTTCCTTCCCCACTCTTCTCTCAGCCTCCCCCGCTGCAGCGCCGCCGGAGCTCCGCCTGAGAACCCTAAACCCTAACCCTAGGACTCTGTGTACAGGACGCGTGTCGGACACGTGTCGGACACGAAACTTTCTGGATTTTTTGGACCCTGTTCAGGTACGCGTATCTCCCTACTCGTTTACCCGTTTTCGATTCCGTCTTTTGCATCGCGAACCCTGCGTGACCCTCTCGGTGCCCGTGCAACCCGCTCGGGACATCGCGTCCGGTGGCGATTGCGAACCGCAATCCAAAAATAGAAAAAACAATGCCCTGTTTCATCCCGAAATTGGGTACGCCCCGCCAAACGGGACGACTTGGTCGCGTGCGGTCTTTACCGATACGTGCGCCCCGTCGATACAGACGTGCGAGATTTCAAAGAAGTCGATTCGGGTGTGCGTGCACACCGGAATCAACGCGTATCCACGGACACCGTCCCGTATCCGTCGTTTCTGGAATACGTCATAACTTTGTGTACACACGTCGGATCGAAACAAAACTTGTGCCATCGGACTTGTAGCGATACGCTGGTCCTGTGAGCCAAGTTTGGTTCGATTCTGAGAACGTTGACGAAATCGCGTGTCGTGGGCCCCACAGGCTCCGTTCGAAGGGCAATTTTGTGACCGGCTCATCGGAATCCAATTCTGGAAGTT
This sequence comes from Iris macrosiphon, assembly GCA_036927795.1. Lineage (NCBI taxonomy): Eukaryota > Viridiplantae > Streptophyta > Magnoliopsida > Asparagales > Iridaceae > Iris > Iris macrosiphon. The sequence continues at coordinate 6,915,192 of JAYESA010000009.1, forward strand.
CCGTTGAGTTCGTATCAGCGTTCCTGACTTGTTGATACTAAGTTGGATGAATTTGGAGACCTTTGACCCTGACACGGTTTTTGGTGCAAAGCGGGCCCACATACGGACTCCGTTTTGACCCGAAATTGTCATTTTCGCCCTTGTGTCCAAATTGGACTCAAGGACAGGCATTTTTAGCTATTTGATATCTTCTGAGCATGATGGTAATGGTTATTTCAGCATCCGAAGGCATATCTGGAAATTCCCCGAGGACAGAACCGTAGTTGGAATCCAAACATCAGGCAAGTACCTGCACTTCAAGTTTATTCATTATATTATGATAATTAGTTCCTTGCTCTACTAGCACCATTGGATGATTACACTTAGTGTTAGAATTTGGACTTCATGTCTCAATTTTCGTGTCGGGAGGGAGAATACTAGGGGGCATGTAGTTTACCCTTTCCCTCATGTCCTGACTGCTAGCTGTTGAGTACGCGACTGTACCATCAGCCTTATACTCGATTGTTCCTGACTGCTAGCCGTCTATGACGTACTTTATTAGCCTTATAACCCCCTATATGCCAACTATGTATTCTAAATACACAATTTCACACACATAGTTTCTTTGTCTTGTTGCAGTTCCATTTTTTTGTCTCATTATCTTTCTGTTTTACTCATATCCCTGATTTATAGCAATTAACCCTTAGTTAATTTTACTACTTATTATGTATAATTTTTATCGTGATACTTAGTCAGTTTTTACTACTTGTCATAATTATTTAGTTTAAGCTTTGTTGTATATTGGTACTTTGCTCCTTTCCTGACTGGATCCGTTGACATTTAGGCGATGATGAGGACTATGCCCCCACCTTTATGGCCCATATGACGTAGCAGATGATACTATTGAGGAGCCAGTTCCTACTCAGGAGACTACTTTTGAGGAGTAGTTAGTCAGATAGCTAGTATTTTCTTTCAGCATTGTACTCAGATTTGTCCCCGATTTATCTTCTGGTTCTGTATTAAACTGTGGATTTGGATGTCACAAAATTTGCCTTATGAAATCTTAGCATTCCTATTTCCTGTTATTATCCTTGCCTATTTATTCTTGTGAATGAGCTAGATTTTAAATTACCTGTGAATATGATCTAGACAGCGTACTACCGCCGACACTGCGGCGTAGGCTGGACGTACTCGCGAACCGGTGCCCGATTCGTCTGGGTGCGGGTCGTGACACGTTTTTATGGTAGCCCATGCAGGTCAACGACTAAATTGTTCGGTTTTAACTTAGGGACCGAGCAAGCCTGCAAATAGGATTAGAGTATAGGATCTCATCCACAACTGACTATGGCTTCTCCTCATCCTCATTCTAATCCATTCCATTCGGATAAAATGCATCCTGCTTGATTCATGTGCTTTCCTATTAGTTCCTTGAGTATAGCCTCTCTTAGAATATATAAGTTTCTGTTGTTATATGATAAGTAAGGTAACATTCCTATTAAGAGTACCACTAGAGTGTTGACACCCCACTAAGTTAGAATATCTAGGGAACCCTAGAATTCCTTATCTCTAGAATTGGTTTACCATTACCCCCTGATGTATTATGAAGATTTGAGAGTAGCATAGACACAACTAGAGTTAGTTAGAAGTCTTACCATAATGTTCGACCCTAGTGTTTGACCCCAGTCTTGAGGAACCAATAGAAATCTGAGATCGAATGTTAGTACTGAACCTAATGTGCATAGTGAGATGGTGTTAAGATATAGGTTCGTGTCATGATATTAGCAGACAATACCTCAGGAAGCCCAGAGCAACGAGTATGACATTCCCTATAGGATCACACCTCAAACACGGAGAATTGCTCACCACCTTTACCTTAGGGAACCATGATATTATCTAGAGCCCCATATTTTCTATGTTGTTCATCTGCGACCTTAACGTTCGCTAATGCGCAACGACTAAAATGTGTTCTTCTTTTCTCCGTCTTTCCATTTGTGCCACCTGACACTTCGGATAGTAGGCCAAGTAATTTTATTCCTTGTTAAGGACCCATAATTTGCTAGGATTATAGTTGTAGTCTTGAATTTAAAAATTTTGTGCTTGGTAGTTAGAGGTCGATAAGTTAAGTTAATCTTGTAGATTGTGACCTGATGATTATCCCTTAGTGTTAAATTACGTAATTTGTACCCCCACCTCGATGCAAGTTATATTTTATTTCCCTTGAGACTAGTACCCTATAGTCCACTTGACCCATCGAGGCGGTGTAACTGAATGACATTAATTGTATGCTAGCATAAGACGACAGTGGTTATTCAGACAATAGAATTTAGTGGTCCTTGCCCCTATTTGGTCGACTCACGACTTAGACAAGGAAGTTGTATGATAACTGTAGAGATTGTAGAGTCTTTTATTAATGATGCTTATTTTGTTTTTGTTTTGTGAACTTGAATAATTTGTACCTCCTTTCATCAGCATCTAGCGTACTTATATTTCATATATTACCTTGACTTATGCTGCTATTTTATAGCCTAGTTTTGCAAGCTTACTCTTTATCGAGCTTGTTCATGACATATGTATTATTGGGGAGGCCCACAATAATATATTTCAGAATCAGTGTATTACGGTCTGATCAACCATAGTGCGCTTGGTTCGCCCTTCGTATAACTACTTTACGTGGATTGAGATAGGTAGTGATTAGTAGGCGAATATACTTGCCCTAGACATGTCTGACATATCGTATCGGTTACATAACTGTACTAATACGAGCAGGCGAACAAAGGATTACCAAAATAGGATTTCAATCCACAACTGCTTTGACAATTCCCAATTGAATTCTTTAAATGCCTTGATTCCGATACTTCTAATCTATTACCTCGTCCTTGAAACTCTTTATTATTGATCTCCGTCTTCCCTTATTTCGGAAAGACAAAACCTCGTACTTGGTATAAGTTTGATACACGGAGAGTACTAGATATACCCCATTGGCCGATCACATATTTGAGGATTATTCTTCCGTAATTAAGGACATATCATAGGTAATATGATCAGCGTTGAAGTTTCGAGGATTGAAGTACATGAGTAAATAAATTAAGGAATATTTTCTTAAGGTATATAGCCTTATGTGATAGATGGATAAATTCTAAGTTGGGTAGCAGTGCATTGTCAACTCGAGAGGAATTTCTTTTGGATTGTGATCGAGTAAAGCTTAAATTGGGAGAGGTTCAAGCCAATTCAATTTTGAGAATTTTAGAAGAATGACTAAGACGATGAGGATTAATGAACTTCAAAATTCTTGATATTGAGGACCCAATATTTATACCTTAGGTACATGATTTAAATTTGGAATAATGAAGGTAAAATCATCAATTTGAATTTAGAGGATAAAAATATAGAATTTCAGACTTGAACATTGGTGGATTGCATTTAAATTATTTTCAATTTGATGATTGGAATTAAGAATTTAAAATTTGATGGTTGGACTACCTATTTGAAACGTTGAGGATGTGATTGGAGTTTAAAAAGTCGAAGCATACAAATTTTTTTTAAAGTGAAAATGGGAATAATATTGGACTCGGATTACTTCTAGAGGAGATTATGATAGTTAGAGATCGGGAGGTAAAATTTACATGCTTATTTAAAATTTGAAGATGTTATAAGAAATTAATTTAAATTTGGATATGGATATAGATAATTTGAGAAAGTGAGAAGAGATAACCATAAGTGGAAATTTTGATTGGAACAAGGGTCATCTTAACCTTGAAGTGATTGCAATGGATATGATTAGAATTTTAATTATCGCAAGGAGATTGCGATTGACTTGCCTTATGTACATAAAGGATTAATAGATTATGCCATATTTTGATTTCGAGGACAACATTGTCTTAAGTTGGCTGGATTGTGAAACCACTCACCTAAGAATTTGACCTACTTGGCTTAGATAGTGAGACTGAGGCTAGCTCGAATCCACTTAGAAATAGAGCACGGTATTTTTATTTAGTTTTACAATATGATATCACTTGGCGCCCTTACCATTGCTTCGATAATTGGAGCACTTCCCTAGTCATTGCCTTTCTACAAATTCCACAACCTTATTGTAGACGTGACCATCCTCCATTTCCATCTTTGTGCAACGTTTTAATGGTTGGACATTTTTATGCAAAAGAGCAATTAGGTGTCCACATCATTGACATAACACATGAAGAAATCATTTTTTGCTCATATGGATTTTTCCATGATTTCCGGATTATGCAACGCGCAACTTCGCCCACTCCGTTAAATCTAGCCTTGCATTTTAACCAACACAAATCTTAGACCATCCTTGACTTCTACCATGACTTAATTTTAATTTCGAGGACGAAATTTTTATAAGTTAGGTAGATTGTAAGCCCCCTGATTTTTCAAAAATTTTAAATATATTTTTCTCACAGTTTTTCTGTAATTTGTGGAACTTAAAACTAAGGTATTTTGGGATTAAAGGATTTTTAGATGATGCTAATTAATATTAAAATATTATGAAAATAAGATTTTATGATGTAAAATGAAAAACTGGACTTAGGATAATTTTTCTGTAATTTATTGGACCCCGGACCTATTTTTAATCACCTAAAAATATTTATTTATTTAATTATTTAATTCTTTAATTAATTATTTATTTAGTTATTTATTTAGTTATTTATTTTATTAATTAACCCCGGCCCAGCCCAACCCATTGGCCTATCGGGTCGGGTCGGATCCGTCCGACCGAACCCGACCAGCACCCGAACCCGCTAGCACCCCCAGCCCCCCCGCGACCCGCTTATGTTCCCCCGCGTCCCCCGCGTCCCCCGCGCCACCCGCGTCTCCCGGCGTGCCCGCTTCCTCCGCCGCCCCGCCCGCGGCTACGCGCCCCCGCACCCTCGCCACGACCCCGCTCCGGCTGCCGCATCCCTCGGCCCCCTCGCCTCGCTCCTCCCCCTATATAACCCCCGACGTTTCCCTCTCCGGCCACACCCCTCCCCGCTCCGACCGCCGCTCCTCACCGCACCCGCGCCGCCGGACCCGCCTCCGACCGCCTCCCCGCCAGCGCCGCCGTGCCCGCCCGCTGCCAGCGCCGCGACGCAGCAGCCTCCTCCCTCTTCCTTCCCCTCTCTTCTTCCAGCCGCCCCGAGCCCGACTCCGGCCGCCGTGCCTCCGCCCAGCCTCGTCGACCACCGCCCTAGCCCCTCCGGCCGGCCTCCCCCGCCGCAGCGCCGCCGGAGCTCCGCTTGAGAACCCTAAACCCTAACCCTAGGACTCTGTGTACAGGACGCGTGTCGGACACGTGTCGGACACGAAACTTTTCGGGTTTTCGGACCCTGTTCAGGTACGCGTATCTCCCTGCTCGTTTACCCGTTTTCGATTCCGTCTTTTGCATCGCGAACCCTGCGTGACCCTCTCGGTGCTTGTGCAACCCGCTCGGGGCATCGCGTCCTGTGGCGATCGCGAACCGCGATCCAAAAATAGGAAAAACAACGTCCTGTTTCACCCCGGAACTGGGTACGCCCCGCCAAACGGGACGACTTGGTCAGGGGCGGTCTTCACCGATACGTGCGCGCCGTCGATACGGACGTGCGGGATTTCGCAGAAGTCGATTCGGGTGTGCGTGCACACCGGAATCAACGCGTATCCACGGACACCGTCCCGTATCTGTCGTTTCTGGAACGAGTCATAACTTTGTGTACACACGTCGGATCGAAACGAAACTTGCGCCATCGGACTCGTAGCGATACGCTGGTCCTGTGAGCCAAGTTTGGTTCGATTCTGAGAACGTTGACAAAATCGCGTGTCGTGGGCCCCATAGGCTCCGCTCGACGGACGATTTTGTGACCAGCTCATTGGAAACCAATTCTGGAAGTTCCGTTGAGTTCGTATCAGCGTTCCTGACTTGTTGACACTAAGTTGGACGAATTTGGAGACCTTTGACCCTGACACGTTTTTCGGTGCAAAGCGGGCCCACATGCGGACTCCGTTTTGACCCGAAATTGTCATTTTTGCCCCTGTGTCCAAATTGGACTCAAGGACAGGCATTTCTAGCTATTTGATATCTTCTGAGCATGATGGTAATGGTTATTTCACTATCCGAAGGCATATCTGGAAATTTTTCGAGGACAGAACCGTAGTTGGAATCCAAACATCAGGCAAGTACCTGCACTTCAAGTTTATTCATTATATTATGATAATTAGTTCCTTGCTCTACTAGCACCATTGGATGATTACACTTAGTGTTAGAATTTGGACTTCATGTCTCGATTTTCGTGTCGGGAGGGAGAATATTAGGAGGCATGTAGTTTACCATTTTCCTCATGTCCTGACTGCTAGCTGTTGAGTACGCGACTGTACCATCAGCCTTATACTCGATTGTTTCTTACTGCTAGCCGTCTATGACGTGCCTTATTAGCCTTATAACCCCCTACATGCCAACTATGTATTCTAAATACACAATTTCACATACATAGTTTCTTTGTCTTGTTGCAGTTCCATTTTCTTGTCTCATTATCTTCCTGTTTTACTCATATCCCTGATTTATAGCAATTAACCCTTAGTTAATTTTACTACTTATTATGTATAATTTTTATCGTGATACTTAGTCAGTTTTTACTACTTGTCATAATTATTTAGTTTAAGCTTTGTTGTGTATTGGTACTTTGCTCCTTTCCTGACTGGATCCGTTGACATTTAGGCGATGATGAGGACTATGCCCCCACCTTTATGGCCCATATGACGTAGCAGATGATACTATTGAGGAGCCGGTTCCTACTCAGGAGACTACTTTTGAAAAGTAGTTAGCCAGTTAGCTAGTATTTCTTTCAGCATAGTACTCGGGTTTGTCCCCGATTTATCTTCTGGTTCTGTATTAAAGTGTGGATTTGGATGTCACAAAATTTGTCTTATGAAATCTTAGCATTCCTATTTCTTGTTATTATCTTACCTCTACAAGCTCTATGTTGGGAAGCCGGTAGCAGTTATATCATGTAGGACCTAGCTCTGCGTGACTACGGCACCGTAATAATATATAAAATCAGCATGTAGCTTGTGTCTCTCCCCACCCAATGTAATCACACGTCTAATGTCCACGACGTCTCATGTCCATAACACGCAAGATCATAACCTCTAACTGATGCAGCCAGTCATAATGATAGCTAAGCATATGTATAAAGTCTATGTCACGAATCTAAGGAGGGAGACTGGTAATTATAGTGATTTGCTAGTAAAATTTCGTATGAAAATGGAAGATGTTGTACATTATGGTAAAACAATATAATTCACCTTAAATTATGGTAAATAAAGTGTTGCAACTCAAATTTTCTAGAAACAAAAATTGAATATTCTGTTAGGTAAAACATTTTTAAAAAGTAAATTTTTTTTAGTTGTGTTCACACTGTTCTGTGTCCAACTATCTCTCCCAAAACTTATTCGGTCATCACTATTCTCGTGTCCAACCGAAGGTGACTGTGTTACAGTACAGTATCGCCAAGATTTACCAAAAATCAAACTGTATCCGACACGACACGTATCAAAAGCACAGAAAAGCCAAATCTCTTCCTTGTGTCTCCGAGTCCGACCCCGAGGACACAGACACCTCCTAAACCCTAACTACGACCCGTGTCCGCCACCCTTGCGATGCTCCGCGGCCAGCGTGCCCCACCAGTGGTCGTCTTCCCCGATCAGCGCCAAGCTAGAGTCGGCGACCGTTTCTTCCAGATCTGGAAGTCTCCTCTCCGCGTGGCCACTCCTCCGTGCTCTCCGGCGGAGCATCTCGTGCCACCGCCTTGGTTCCGACGTCGCCTCGATTCTTACCGAGCTTCGCCCGAACCGACCTCTCGAACCCACGTCCAGTCCAGTCAGAAGTCGCCTTCGAGTTCCAGCCGCTCGAGCACTCGGTTCTTCGTGCATCTCCACCGGTCGCTGGAGCCCCGATTCGTTGTCTGCGTCGCCCTCCGGTCTCACAACGGAGCGCTGAGGGTCACGCCTCCCAGATCTCAGAGCCGGAGCACGTCCGATTCGCGGATCTGACGTTCGATCCGGTCCCCCGAAATCCTTCCGGCGAACTCCGCGTAACACCGCCGGAGTCGTCTCCGCTCCCGACCGTCTCCCGAGCCGGCGACCTCGGTAGTGCTCGAGCTCCGTTCTCCGTTCTTATCTTCAAGGAGGAAGATGTCCTCGTCTTCGAGGTCATGGTCGTCGGAGGAGGGGAAAACGGTGGGGGGGGGGGGGTCAGAGGAGCTGGAGGTGGAGAGTTGGGGAGGAGTGGGTGGGGATGGAGAGTTGGAGAGGAGAGCAGAGCAAATGAGGGGAGAGAGAGAGAGATTGGGGGGGGGGTGTGGAGGTGGGGGCTGCACACGTTGGAAGAAGTTGCTTTCAGAAAACAAGTTTTTGGATTTCTCAAAAAACAAATTTTAAACGTCGGTGTTCCAAAAAAAAAAATTTATTTTCGAAAGCAGTTTCTGAGTTTGGTGTGCCAAACACATTTTTGGAATATATTGAAGTTTAAAATAAGAAAGTGATTTTAAAACGGTAACCGGACATTAAAAAAAAAAAAAAAAAAAAAAATTGAAGAAGAAGAAGACCAAGTAAAGGTGATATTGACTCTGCCACCACGAGGTTGGAAAGATTTATATAAAATTTACTGTAGCGAAATAAATTTATATTAAATTTAAGCAAACGAAACAAGTTTGTATTTTTTTCTAAAATGACAGAGTCCGACAACAGTGTTGGCGGAAAACACAACTGCTGTATACGTAGGCAGAAAAAAATAAAAAAAATTTAAAGTGGGGCCCACAAGCCAATTTTCGTAAACACTGTTGGCTGAAATTGGTCCCCCAATTTCAGCTAACTGTGTTGGCAGTAATTGGGTGTGGGGACCCACTTGATTGGTTCGGTTCGGTTTGGTTTGTTTGGTTGGATGGGTTTGTTTGGTTGGTTTATTTTAATTAGTTATGTTTTTATTTTATTTATTTTATTTTATTTTGTAATTAGATTAAAGAAATTTTATTTTAACCAAATAAAATTAAAATAAATTAATTGGAAAAAAATATTTAGAAATATTTTTTTTCCGAAATTTGTTTCCAAAGCATCGAAATTTGTATAAGTTTCATCTAAAGCATAAAAGTTTAAAAAATTACGAAAAAAATATCAATTGGACGTTTATATTTATAAATATTATATTTTTATCGTTAATTTTTCGTCGTTAACGGACGTTAAAAAAATAAAATAATAAAAATATGCCGTAAGAATATTACGTCTGCCGTCGAGTAGACTTCGAGCGGGCATAACTACTTGTTTTGAAATCGTTTTTCGTTAAATAATAAGTCGATTTGTATGTTTTCGACGAGAGTAACACAAATCGTGTAGAAAAAAAATTTATCCGAAGCAAAACGCACATGTTACAGGCAAAAATATAAAATTTAAAACTTTAAAATATCATAACTTTTGACTGAGAGATCGAAACAAGCTCCAGTTTGTGCCAAAATGAACGTATCGAAAAGTACTACGGGATAAACGGTAACCGTTTTACGGACTTCGAAAATTTTCAGAATCGCAAAAAAACGATGTTTCGACCTCCAAATTTTACTTTCGATCTTTTTTTATCGAATATTTAAAATTTACCGTAGCGAAATTAATTTATATTGGGTGTGGGGGCCCACGGATTTAAAACGATGTTTCGACCTCCAAAAAAAAATTAAAAAAATTTAAATTAATTATTTTATGTCTACTATAAAAAAAACTAATAAAACAAAATAAATAATCAAACCAAACCAACCAATACAAACCAACCAAAACCACCCAACCGAATTCGTGGGCCCCCCACCCAATTTCAGCCAGTTGGCTGAAATTGGGTGGGGGGCCCACGGGTTCGGTTGGGTGGTTTGGGTTGGTTTGTTTTAGTTGCTTTGGTTGGTTTGTTTTGGTTTGTTTTGTTTGATTATTTGGTTTTGTTTTGGATTTAGTTTTTTTATTTAGTTTTTTTAGCCAACAATTTCAGCCAATTTTTTTTATTCAGTTTTGTTTTAGATTTTGATTTTTTTATTTAGTTTTGTTTTAAATTTTGGTTTGCTTTGGTTTTTTTATCTATTGGATTGATGTTGGTTCAGGAGTTGGTTCACGTGGAATGGGGGTAATATTCCTCGGTTTGGTTTAACGAGGAAGAGACAAGAATGACTACACAACTAAAATATTGAGAGACAAGAGAGTTGACAGAAAAAAAAAGACTTGACAAGAAAAAAGAAGAATAGACGTGAGAAAAAAGAAGAAGAGACGTGAGAGTAAAAAACGAAGAAGAAGAAACATGTCTCGTGGGGGAGGAGAAAGAGGAGTACAACAGAGAAGAAGTTGGTGCGAGGTGGGAGCTATAAGAAGAGAATGAGGAAGAAGAACATAATGCAAGGAGGAAGAAGAAGAGAGTGCACTACGATCATTTACAGCATTCCATGTGAGTACATAGCAGCAATTTGAGCAGCCTTAATTTTCTCTCATTTGTAAGTGGACACAGCAGTCTTTGTGAGCACACACAATCCTTATTGTTGAAGGTCTTTACTATATTATTCTTCATTTATACTCTTATTTGTATATGCAATAATTTTATGTTAGTTTTTATTTTTTAAATGCTATGATACTAGTATTTATTTAGTAAATTTAAGTTATGTAATGTGCAAAATGACGGGTAGCCAAAATATGTGTTTTGACAACCATAATTGTACAGATGGACAGCCAAAACGATAAACGTATTCCTGGAGGCCCTACTACGGATTTAATAATCCAGCAACGTGCGAAACATATATCTACTTTGGTATTTTATGGAAAGGTACAATAAAATATAATTGTGTAAATAAATATGAATGATATTTTGTACATGTCTACTAATAACATCGTCTATGTTTTTCATATATAGCAATACGATTATACTAATAACGAACGGTGTCGGGAGCATGCCTCGTGGCGTCACGATAACAGACTTGGGTATTGGAGGTTGATCAACCACCAGGTGGCACTGTTGAAAATATTTGGCTTTTATTATGTTGACAAGATACATTTTATGCAACATGATAGAGACTTAATCTTCAGTTTAGTTGAGCGTTGGTGGCCCGGACGAAATACCTTTCAGCTACCATTCGGAGAGATGAGTATTATTCTAGCATATGTGGCAAATATTTTAGATTTACCTATTATGGGTGAACCTATAATATTTGATAAATTATTTTTCGCCGACACTATGATTACGAAGTACCTAGGTGTGGAGGCGTCGCGTAATAAACATAGTAAAAAATTTGTGACATTTTCGTGGCTCCGTCATAACTTTTTGCACCTAGATCGTATTGGTGATCAAGTTATCTCAGTTGATGAGGATCGGGTAAGTACGCTTTTGTTTATAACTTATGTTATTATTTACGTAGTATATTTTTAATTGAATTTAACGCATATAATTTTTGCTATATCACTAATAAAACTTCTAAATGCATGACGATTTATAAATTCTCTTACAATGAATAAATTGTTTAAACTATCAACATTATCATCAAGTGCATCATCTATATTTTCTATTAAATTATCACTATTTTCATCGTCGGTATTACCATCATCTACTCTATGTTCTTCTTCAGTAAATGAAATAGCTTTGTGAGAAGAACTAGGACCACTACTAATTCTTGGTGGTGGTGGTGGTGGAGTCACAAAAATATTAATATATGTTGATTGTATATTAACTTCAAGAATAAATTTCCATGCCTCCTCACTAACTAAATTTATGCAATTAGATAGATAAATATGTACCAATAAAAATTCACAGTCAATAGAAAAAATTTCAAATATTAGATTTCGTAAATTATCAAACGAAATATTTCGATCAATTAAAAGGACTTCAACTAAACCTCCTTCATAAGCTAACCCATTTAGTACACCACCAAGCGAGCATAGTATTGTTATACTTCGATCCATGGCAAGAAGAAAATGGGCTTCAAAGATTGTATATTGAACTGAGCTTCTCCTGTGTCGAAAAAAAAAATTTTCGTATGAAAAAAATAAAATTTTTGATTGCAATGTTTGGTATACTGATATCAAACAAATACTACATTTATATAGGTAACTTCGAACCGATCGATAGACGAACGTTGGATATGAACGTTGAAAAATAAGAGCCGTTGAAATAGCCGTTGTAAAATAGCCGTTGTATATAAACCAACTACTAAACCAACAATCCATAGACCCAACCCAATTTCAAACCGAAATAAAAACCAAATTATTCTCCGATATTTGTCTTTCTTCTTTACTTTGTCTTTTTTTTTATATATAAAAAAACTAAACCATTAAAATAAACAAAAAATTAGAGGACACAAATAAATTCTAGTTTTTATTTTATTTTTTTCCTCTTTATTTACTTTTTTTTTATCAAATATTGCAATAGCCGTTTTTTTCTTTAAATAACATTTTTTTTACAATTTTCTAAATAAATCAAACCTTTTTTTTAAATTTTTTTTCTAATTTTTCTTTACAATTAATTTATTTTAATTTTATTTCGTTAAAATAAATTTTCTTAAATATAATTACAAAACAAAACTAAATAAATAAATAAAACCAAAACATAACTAATTAAAATAAACCAACCAAACAAACCAATCAAACCAAAGTAAGCAAACAAACCAAACAAAACCAATAAAATGAACCGTGGGCCCCACAACAAATTTCTGCCAACTGTGTTGGCTGAAATTGACCACCCAGTTGGCGGAAATTGGCTTTGTGGGGTCCACTTATTTTTTATTTTTATTTTTTTTTGCTGTGTACGTGTACGTCTGTTGTGTTTTCCGCCAACACTATTGGCGGACTGTCTCAATTTTAAAATTTTACAAACTTGTTTCGTTTGCATAAATTTAATATAAATTTATTTCGCTACAGTAAATTTTCTGAAAGGTTTATTGAATAAGAAACCTAGTTACTTTGACATTAACCATAAACTGATTAAGCTTAAAATGGTATTAGTTTGTAGGGATGATCGTTCGGTATATTCGGATTTCAACCAAATCGAAGTAGACAAAATTGAATAAACCGAAATTATAAAAGTTTAAAATCGAAATTGAACCGAAATTAGACATAATCGAACTGAATAGTCGATTCGGATTTTTAGGTTGGATTATTTCTATTGATTAATGGATCGGATCCAAAGTTGAAATCGTAATTAAATTGTATTAAAAAATATAATTTTTATACACATATTTGTTGTATTTTAAAGTTGTGTCCAAAGTTGGATTAGTGGTTAAATTATCAAAGTTGTGCTTCAAAACACATATATAAATTTGTTGTTTACACATTTTAAATCACAAAATATGCATATAATTGAGTATATCTATATAATTGTATACGTCTTATTCGATTTTCGATTTTGGACCGAAACCGAAATCCAAAACTAAAACCGAATCGTATAAAAAATTTATTTTCAAAACAAATCAATTTTATTTTTAAAATCGAAACAAAATCTTTTATTCGGTTCGGTTCGATTAAGATCGATTTTTGGTCCAAAAACGAAAAATGCTCATCCCTACCAGTCTGTGAGTCATGAAAAGTGATTTGTTCAGTATTAGAGGTTTAAACATATAACTGGAGTTGACAAACGTACTATGAAGTTGGCTTTGGGCCCCTGACCTTGTCTATATCTGAAAGATCGAAACTAATTAGTTTGTCTGCATAGAGTAACATTATACGTACATGAATACTTGATACATGTTCCCTGCCTTTCTTGAATAAGTATTGATTTAGTTATCGACTCTGACTTGCACCAGAAATTAAGGGTCCGTTTATGTATATTTTCTGATTTTTTTTATATTTTCTGAATATTTTTTTCTTCTTGAAAATAGTTTTTTGTAAATAAATTATAAAATTATTTTCTAAATATAAAGATTCTGAATTTATTTTTGGTTATTTTTACCTGTAAAATAATTTTCTGAAACAAAAAATAAAAATTCGATTTGGTAAAAATAATTGTAGAAAATAATTTTTTTAACTGTGTCCAGTTGTTCGTGTCCAACTGTGTCCCTCCAAAACGTAGATTCGAACATCTCCGAGAATTCGGCCATCGTCATCCTCCTTGTGGTCCCAAAACTCTAACCCTAAGCTGGCAGTCGAGGTCCCAAAATCCTTGTTGATCTCGTTGCTGTCGTCATCCCCGGTTGACTTCTGAAAAGAAAGAAGTAGTAGCAAACTTTTTGTCGTCATGTCGTGGTCCTCCTCCTCCTCTTTCCCGAAGCATCATCGTCCCTCTCCGACAAATCGACGCTCATTTAGTTCAAGTCCTCCGTCTTCGACCCCTTCGGTCTTCTCTCTGCCTGGTTCGACTTGAAGGACGTCGACGCCTGCTCCTTCTTCGACGTTACATGTGTTTCCTCCACCCGCAGCGTCGTATCCCTCCAGCTCCCGACCTGCCACCGGGATCTCCGGCAAGATGATTGTTGGTCTCGCCGAGCTGGCCGAGCTTTGAGGGAGGGGGAGGGTTGTGATGTGTCCGGAGAGAGAAACTCAACTCAGAAAACATCTTTTTTTTCTGCCCTCAGAAAAGAGTTTTAAATTTCGATTTTGGAAAAATAAAAAAATTAATAAATTGGAAAGCACATTTCCAAAGGCAGCCAAACACTATTTTCTGTGCTTTTGAATACTGAGTTTAAAATGACAACCAAACGCACCATAACTTCTTTTTTTTCTTGTACACTGGCATTGACAAATGTTCGTTATCTACTATAATTCAGGGGGCAGTAAGGCCAGTTTGTAGTGAACAAAACATGCTTGAAGGGAAACAAAACACTGGTGTGTCTGAAAGAGTACGTGGACAAATTGTGGTTTTGTTCTTTCTGCTCACTCCATATTTTAATTTTTGCAGAATATGTTCAAGCACTTTCTTTGCAACTGGTTAAATTCCAGCCTCTCAGTTTTTGATGATAAAGTATGAACACTTGTCACATCCACTATGATCAGAAAATCTGTAAATTTTCCTGATGTAAAATGATCCATATTAGCGTTAAGTAAGTGGTGAGGAGACCCCCAAAGACCTTATGAATGCTCCTGTTATTGATCTTGATTAACATTAATATGAATAATCTTTTTTTCTTTCTTTCTTTCTATATTCTCTATAGATAGCGGTTGGTATTCAATATCTTTCTGCTATTTATAATCTCAGATACCCATTACCTCTTGTAGCTGTAGATACAATTTAATTTCATAATGGCTGTCGTAACATAGTACATAAATTGTTTTTTGTGGTGTCATTTTGTATCTTGAATTTATCAAAATATGATATTAGAAACTAGACATGCCATGAGGCAGTCATTAGGATATGGGACCTCCTAAATTCACATCAGATATATGTGCTACCAAACGAAGATACGCATCTTTTCTTTCAAACGTCCAAATCGATCTCCTAACTGCACATGCATCGCTCTGTCCTCATGTCCTACACGCATGTAATATGTGCAATGCTTAAACTTTGGAGAGTGTTACATACAGAGACTGATCAACTATCATATTATTAGGGGTGGGCATTATTCGATTTTGGACCGAAAACTGAACCGAATAAAAAATTCTGTTCGATTTAAAATAAAAATTGGTTCGATTTCGGTTTTAAAAATAATAATTTTTTTTATTCGATTTAGAATTCAGTTTTGAATTTCGGTTTCGGTCCAAACTGAATAAGATTTATGCAAATATATAAATACTCTAATTCTATGCATATTTTTTTATTATAATTGTGTATATTTCGAAAACAACAATTATATTTATATGTTTTGAAACACAACTTTAAAATACAACAAATATGCGTATAAAATTATAACTTTTAATATAATTTAACCACGTTTTCAATTTTGGGTCCGATCTATTAAACAATAACAATAGTCCAACCTAACAAACCGAATAAACCGAGTAGGTTATTCGGTTCGGATCGGTTTCGGTTTTAGATTTTTAAAATTTTGATTTATTCGATTTTGACTATTTTGGTTCGGTTGAAACAGAATAAACCGAATACTCACCCCTACATATGATATGTGCAAGACACTACGCAATCTTAATTGTTAGTCTTTTTAATGAAACCTGCTTTCTACGTACCATTCTTTGTAACTTGGTCTTAAATGGAGGGGATGCAGTGCCGACCCTGGGGTAAGTCGGACAAGCCATCGGACTTGGACAACCCTCCTGATTAGGACAACCCCCGTAGTCCCCTAAGTCCCCATCTCTCAGCCAATAGACCCTTTTCGATCCACCCCAACTTCTATCTGTCAGTTTAACTAGCAATCCACAAGACCCATAATTTGTGTTTCCACTGGGAATACCTCGTATAGCTCAAGGTGAAGAATTCGAAATCCGAGCTCCAAGTCGACGTCGTCAGAATCGGACACTTCGATGTCGCTGCCAACCTCACTCGCCATCAATTTTTTGATATCTTCTTTTGGAGTCAAGGGTAAAGGACAACAAAATTTAAATTCGATTAGGACAACCCAACCTACTGGATCGGCCCTGTGGAGATGAATGCTCTTAGGAAGCTTTTTCACTCATGTGTAGCTCAATGAGAGGAATTCGAAATCCGAGCTCCACGTCGACGTCGTCAGAATTGGAGACTTCGATGTCGCTGCCAACCTCACTCGCCATCAATTTTTTAATATCTTTTTTTGGAGTCAAGGGTAAAGGACAACAAAATTTAAATTCAATTAGGACAATCCAACCTACTGGATCGGCCCTGTGGAGATGATTGCTCTTAGGAAGCTTTTTCACTCATGTGCCATTGTTATTCTTTTACCCTCTTTTTTTCCCTTCTTTCCTTCAACTATTTTTGGCTAAAATTTTGTCGGCACAAGATATTCATCCAACTCTACATTCAGGAGCGGACCTACATGGGGACGAGTGGTGGTAGTTGTCCCACTGAATTTTTTGTTGCCGAGTTAAATATTCACGTTCTTTTAAAATTTTATTCATCAATTTTATATTTTGTCCTCTCCAAAATTTTTAATTTTTAATTTTTAATTTCTATATACATATTTATATCTTATTTTACTTTTTTTTTCATAATTTTTATTTTTCTCACTCCTAAATTTTTGCTAAACATGAGACAAGAGTCCATAGATATGGAAACAAAAATAGTTAAAATTATTATGCATCAAATCTTAATTAATTTAATGACCACATGACAAAAATATAAAAATTTTAATAAAATTTTGATTTACCTGACTTTATTTAACAAAATTTAAAACTATTTTTACATTTGAGGCCGATCCCTCTTTTAAATTTCCGCGTCTACCCCTTCTTTGTAGGCACACATTTTCCGGCAAATTCGTGGTACTGAAACCTAAGACGAGTCAAATAGGGTTGTGAGGTTAGGTTTAATTTGCAGAGGACAAACATCATAGATGTTCAGTACCATGGGCTACAACTATTTTGTCTGAAATTTCAAAACATAACAGAGGTAGGCAAATATATATTACATGCACCTAGCCAGCTAGCTACATCATACATCTAACATGGAAACAAAAGGTTCAGGTTCAGGTTCAGTTCTTCCACTTGATGGATGAAATTTCATATACTATTACTTCTATCATCAACTCCCAATCTCTGCAATGCTCTGCAAGGCCGGCCTCCACTGGCCCGTTCGCGGCACCGGCCCACTAATCCTGGCGCCGCCGCCGCTGCTCGATCGATCGTCTCCGGCTGCTGCTTCTGCGTCCACCTGCTGGCCCTCCACTACCTGAAGAACAATGGAGGAGTTTAAATCACATGAAGAAAATATTTCCATCACTATCATGCTTGTGTCCAAGCACATGAATTCTAGTTACCAACTTCAAGTTGGGGTCAAAATTATTCTTATTACAGGCAGCTAAGCCCTTTTGTTTGTTTGGCAAAGGGACCACTCGAAGTGCAAAAGGAGGCTTTTTAGTTTAGGTTCTTGTTTACAATGATGCAAAGATTCTTTTAGAGTTTGGAGCTTTCTCCCATGGAGAGAATTATAAGATTCTTTAGTACATTTGTGATTGAAAGAAAGAAAGAAAGAAAGAAAGAAAAAGTCCTTTTTTATTACACTTTACGATAGCTAGTGCTGAATGGAAGGAAATGATTCAAACAGTCAGATACAAAAAATTTGGAATAATTTTTTTACAAGAATTCTTATTTCATTTTTGCAGTTTCATTGTTTTCATGGACATTTTACTATATGAGTTAATTAGCGACACAACAAAACTGAAATACTTTGCTCAATTACCAATCGCTTTGCCTACTCCTTTTCAATGACTGACACATGGGCCAAGTACAATGCTCATGTTGCCACATGTCGTCGAGATGATCAACGAGATCACGGTTAAGAGAAGAATTCATCATGAAATCAACGACTACATGTTCTGCTTTATTTTCATGATTGAATGATCAAAATAAAGAAGAATAAATACATGTTGAATGATCAATTGTCTATATTTTTTTTTCTTCAGAAAATTTGTGTACAGAAAATAATTTTAAATAAATTAACTAAAACGAAATAATTTGTCAAAAAATTAAAATTACGATATATTTGTCAAATTTGCGCCAATTGGGTTGGCAAAAATTTAGGTTTGCCAAATTTTTGCCAACCGAGTTGGCAAAAATCTGACAATATTTTTTTTTTTGGATTTGTTTTTTTTTAGGTTTTTTTGTGTTTTTGTGTGTTGTTTTTTTAAAACAAACAAATGGGAGAGCCAACCCGATTTTTTTTTTCTGGTTTATTTGTTTTTCCTTTTTTAAATTTTTTTTCTTCTTTTCTTTAGTTTTATTTAGGTTTAGTTCTTTTAAAAAAAAATTTGTAGCAATAATTTTTTAAATAAATTAGAAAAAAATAAAATTTAACATCTAGAATATGCTATCATTGAACAACCAAAAATAAAAAAATAATCTGCCGTAAAAATATTACGTCTGCCGTCGAGCAGACTTCAAGTGACCATAACTATTTGTTTTAAAATCTTTTTCGTCAAACAATAGGTCGATTTGTATGTTTTCGACGAGTAACACAATTCGTGTAGAAAAATTTTTCATCCGAAGCAAGAAACACATGTTATAGACAAAAATATAAAATATAAAACTTTAAAGTATTATAACTTTTGACTGAGAGATCGAAACAAGGTCCAGTTTGTACCAAAATGACGGTATCGAAAAGTACTACGAGATAAATCGTTTCACCGTTTGACGGACTTTAAAGGTTTTTAGAATCGCAAAAAAACGATATTTTGACCTCCAAATTTTACTTTCGGTAATTTTATTTTCGAAGTTTTTTATTATCTAAACTGATTTGTTATTATCTATACTAATATGAATGATAATTAGTTTGTTATTTGTTTTAATTATCTATACTAATTTTTGAGGTCCAAAATTTTAAAAAAATCAAATTAGTATTGTGATTTCAAAATTTTGACAAATTATTTCGTTTTAGTTAATTTGTTTAAAAATATTTTCTGTCTAGCAAATTTTCTGATTAGTATTTTACTACAAATTTTCTTCCAAAATATTTTCTATACAGAAAATTTAAAAAACCAAATTAGTATTATCAAAAATTTAAAAATACCAACACAAAAAATCCTAAAAAACAAACCAAAAAATCCAAAAAAAATTCGCTCGTGATTTCAAATTTTTTAAAAATTGTTTCGTTTTAGTTAATTTATTTAAAAATATTTTTTGTACAGCAAATTTTCTGAAAAATAAACCAACAAAAAAATAACACAAAAAACCAACACAAATCAAACCCAACAAAAAATCAAACTCTAAACATAAAACCAAAAAAATAAAAAATAAAAACCAACCCATCACATTTTCGCCAACTGAGTTGGCCAACTCAGTTGGCGAAAATCCACCCATTCCCGCCCAAAATTTGATACGTCGGATTCCACGTCGGTTTTTGTCGAATTTTCGCCAACTGGGTTTGCGAAAATCGAGCACTCCTAATTTTCGCCAACTCAGTTGGCGATATATATCTAAATTTTAAATTTTTTTAAAATTTCTATCGTTATACTTAATTAATATAAATTTATTATCGATACAATAAATTATCTGTTTTTTCTCATATTTTTTTTGACTAAAAATAAATTAAACATTTCACAAAAAAGAAAGAACATGTAGTTGTT
Source organism: Iris macrosiphon (assembly GCA_036927795.1). NCBI lineage: Eukaryota > Viridiplantae > Streptophyta > Magnoliopsida > Asparagales > Iridaceae > Iris > Iris macrosiphon. Next base: position 6,935,285 of record JAYESA010000009.1, read on the forward strand.
GATTCCATGATGAATTATTCTCTTATACCTACCTATGTAATGTTGAAATCATGAAAAATAAAGAAGAATGAAATGAAATCCCTCTTGAAACTTTAAAAAAAAAATATTAAAACTAGTTCTTCTTCACCTGAGCTGTACGCTCTGCATTCTCCATTCTTCCTTCCCTTTCCCCTTCTCTCTTTGATCGTGCCTTCTGATCCTTATTAGCGACAAGTAATCTACTGAGCTTCACATGCTTTTTGGTAGCAAACTCTTTCAATACCTCTGCAAAATTAAATGATTACTACATCAAACATATATCACTATATACATAGCTAACTGTTATTTTTGACAAACTTTAATGCATGATAAGCAAATTAACCTTCGAAGCTAACGAGCCTATAGACATGGCCAAGATGGAGGGTGTCGTCCGGACGGAGCAGCTTAAGATACTTCACCGGAGCTGCTTTGGCAGTTGAGGAGGAGGAACCATTAGAAGTAGTAGTAGTAGTAGTGTTGAAAGTGGTGGTGGTGGTGGTGATGATAACAGCGACGTAGTGGCCGGGGTTGGAGGTCATGACTTGGTTGGCGCGTACGGACCAGTAGACCCTCTCCACGCGTCCGCATGGGTGCTGGATCAGCACTGTTGCTGCCTCTGCTGCTTGGCAGTTTCCCATCTCTCTCTCTCTCGCTCGCTCGCTCGCTCGCTCTCTCTCTCTCTCTAGGAATTAAGGAATTAAGAAGAAATTATAGAGCTAGCTAGAGGAGTGTTAGGTGCTGTTTGGAGGTATATAGCTAAGCTAACGGTAGATATTGGTTGGCATTGCTTACGCTTCTGGTTAACGAATTTTTTATTTTGATTCATCTTCACTTGATGGTATAAAATTAAATATAAATAATAGTTTATTTTTATACTATTAAGTAAACAAGAATTAAGATGCACTGTTAATCCGGCTCACTGAGAAATTTCCCCTAATTTGGTGGGGTTATAGCAAGGTCTGTAATTAAATTAGGAGAAGAAGCAGAGGTGCATATTTATATGTAGCTATTGAGCTATATTACAACACAATAATTAAGAGTGCTATAGAACAATATATTTTGAGGTCCAAATTTATAATAAAAAATAAATTTATAATGGGTTAGGTCTGTACGAGAACAGTAAAAAATGATCTAAAATATAAAATAATATTTGGTGGCACCGGACACAAAATAATGTGGTCAAAAAATTAATAAAATCAAGAATCTAGAAATTTGGAGTCTAAATTGAATCTTACTATTCTACAAAATGAGCTCCTATATTCTGAATGTGTAAAAAATTTCAGGCCAATGATATAGCTCCTGCGGCTGGAACATAACTTTCATGGGACTCCGCTTGTACCATACTATTCTAGATAATGAGCTCCTATATTCAGAATCTAGAATCTAGAAATTGGGCTATGTCTTACTATTGATGAACATTGGCTGGGTTGGTACACCGTCAGGACCGGCCCATGGGTAAGTCAGACAAGACTTTATACTCGGACAACCCTATCTTTTTAGGACAAATCTTTCAGGTCCAGCATAAACTGTAAGAGATCGGGATCACGGATGACCTCCAGGACATAAAGAACTGTCTCACAAGAGACTCTGTTGAGGTACAACCAAAATTAAATTCGGCTAAAACAATCCAACTCTCCGGGTCAACCTTGTACACAGCCTATATGGGAATATAGAGGCTTCTCCTGCTTGTTACTTTTGAGAAGCAGCACCAGTTGTGCTTTTATAACGCAAACTTTCGCTCTTCCCTTTAGTATTCACAGTTTATATTTTCGACTCCGAAATCAGCATTATGCTTCCAAAAGCTGCTTTTGCTTTGTGTAGAACACAGATTTTTTGGGGACCAAACTACGGTCCACATATTAGCAAATGCATTCAAAGGGGTTAGATTGGGGAGAGTAGTTAGTTTCCGAATGCACATAATTATTGAAACAATAATGCTAAGTTTACTACCAAATACTTACAATCTTGTTACAACCCTCTCATTCTCCTGTTACGTGGGTTACCTCCGATTCCATCTTTCTTTCAATAAACGATTATTAGGTGACGTTTTAGTCACGTAATAATCATCCGAACAGCCATCGAATTTTATCTCTTTTTTCTTTTTGAATGAACGGTTGTCATGTGACGATTGTAAAAAAAAATTGTTGGCATTTGGTTGTAGTCACTGCATAGCCGTTATTGAAAAGAATAATGAAAGAAGCAGAGCAAGAGGAAATATGGATATAGACGAGTGAGGCGTGTTCGTGTGACTATAGTGCCAATTTTGTGTACTGTTGTGAAGCGACATCTTTCATTCGGAAATGGACAAGGAGATGTGCGCAATATACCGGACTGCACTCTCTTGTGCCTAGTCCGATCCAATGTACAATATCTAATTTAAGTCAGTGTTCAGTAATTTCCTTAATGTTAGGTACAAGCTGCTGCTTTTTTCTTTTTTTTTCTTATTTATTTTACGACATAACGTATGAGATCCGACGTAACGTTTGAGACTTTTGTGTACACTATATTATATGTCTTTGGGTCCACTATCTTTCAACTCTCCACTATTTATAAATGGAAGAAATAATACGTCTCCGATGCTCGATTCACTGACCTTCTGATACCCAGTCGCGATCTTATACCTCTCCTCGGTAACTACAAGAGTCACTTGAGTTCGGTAATGCTAGGTACAACATTAATTAGTCCTCAATATGTACTGAATTATTGGCTTGAATGAAAGAGAAATCTATGCAAAGAATATCTGGGTCGGTCCTGATCTCATGGAGTCCGAGATGAATTTTCAAAATGAGATCCCCATACATAATGTAAAAAATAATAAAACAAATGTAAAGTAAAAAAAAATGTCTTCACCAAGATTTATATTAGAAACCTCTTGTGTGCAAGTCTAACATAGTGACCACTGCACCACAATTTTTTCGTGATAAGAATGGCTCACGGTAAATACTAGTTCTATTATAGGTACAAAAATATTTATATATTTAAACTAATTTTGTTTTTTGTTTTTTGTTTTTCTGGCTCATGGGGTCCTGGACGGTTGTCCTGGCTGCAAGGACATGCATAATCTTGCTTGAAATATGTACAATTCTTGCTAACTTCTAGATTAACAGAGTATCCTATGCAACTTCTCATATTTTAAACAACCTTGTTATTTGGCTCGTTCCGACCATGCACCCACTATGTACGCGTGCCAGAGCACACGTCGGGAGAGAGAGGAGCGGTCAGAGGGAGGGCCGAGTGGTAGGGGGGGTGGTCTCAGCGGCGAAGCTCCAGTTAGGACGGTGCAGCAGCAGGGGGAGTCATTGTTGTCGCAGGAGGAGAAGGAGTATGCGGAGGAGCCGGGTGGGGGGGGGGGGGGGGGGGGGGGGGGCGAGGGGGTTAAGGCGGCTGAATTTGGCTCGCTCAATGGCGGCAGTGTCGTGCTCCACCGCACGTGCACAACAGATACATGATCGAAGTGAGCTAAATATCATTTTCATATTTTTAATAGCATCAAGGAGATCCTCGCCAAAGACACTACAATGAGTACAATAACAAATATTATATCAGCAGAATACTACAATATCAAATTTAATACAAATAAAAAAGTAAATAAAATGGTACCAGATCCAGGTAGATGGTAGACATTTTTTCTTGTTCGATCTTTTATGAAGAAGAGGAAGACCGCGATACCGTATCCATGTCAATAGGAGAAGAAAATTACAATCCTAAGGTAGCATTTTGATGAATGTTTTATATTTCTAGAATTCATTTCCAATTCATTTCTTATGTGAAAATATTTTAATATTTTTATAACCATGTTTGTTTTGGTTGGGAATATGTAGTTCGAAAATTTTAAATTTTATATTCTCATGTTTGGTTCTAATAGAAATAGGTAATTTGTTTCATTTTTCATAAATATTTTTTTATTAATTTCATTATACTACTATTACCTAAATCCAGTTGGTGTTATCGAGGGTGTTACCGTAAAATAAAATAATAATTAATTCTTCCAAACAACATTGCTATAAAAATAAAATATTCCAAAGGGATCTTGGGTTTTACTTATCCACATTGTAGACAAGTGAAGCTCCTATATTTCCTTCCAATTTTCAATTTTAGAGTTGCTAAACATGATAAACAATCCAAAATACATTTTTAAGTCTCTAAAACTTGAACCAAATAGCATCTATGTAGTTTGATTTATCGCAAAATTGAGTATCTGATGTCAGTGTGAGTTTGAGCGTGTGTATGTATATAATGTATCAGATACACACCATCATGATACGACAATCCCCACAATATTGGTTTTGGCGTACAGGTTGGTCAATTGTGTTAGTTTATAGTGTCTGTGTTGTGTCAAATACGTTTCCGACACTGATACGCTACTTTCTAGTTAGTTGCATTGTATTTGAACATCCTTCTTTGTGCAAGTTTTGTGAAATTATTTTGGGGCTTTTCTCTTGCTTGAGGGGACCTCAGGGAAGTGAAAACCAAAGGTGGACCGGGAATTAGGAGAGCTGTAGCAAGCCTTACTCATTCCAAACTATAGGTAGAACCTGAAACTCCAACTAATTGATGTCTTCATGCAATTAATATTTGTTGCAGACGAAGTATCACTAGCATCATCAGTATTGGAAGAATCAGCTAAGAGAAATTAATTGCACTAACATATATATTAAGGAATTTCCTTCTTCCATCTCTGTCTCTGCTGTGGTGGATTGATGATACTGATGATCAAGAGTGACCGAACACCACACCGACTTAACAAATACAGGAATTTCAGCTTTCCTCATCATCCGATACAAACAGATTTTGTGCTACTAACAAACTAACTAACTAATTGGTGCATGTGGACTAGGAAGAGATTTTGAAGGTATTTGATCAGCTGCCACCATGATCTATTTCTATTTTTATTTTTTCAAGCTAGAATTCGAATTCACGTCCACTCCACACCTCCCCTCCTCTCCCTTACTACTAAATCACTCTCTAAGACTTTATGTAAGGAAGAACATAAAGGGTTAATCTCAAGTAGTAGGTAATCAATAGTAAAAACTAGTAAAAAAAAATTTAGAACTTTCTTATGTTCCTTACCTAGTGTGATGAAGAAGGCTTGTATAACAATAATAAACTTTTATCCCAAATTTCTTGAATCGGTTGTCTGAATCTTCTTCTTCCATTCAACTCTGTTAATGGTCATATCTTCTGCAATGCTAAGAAGATTCATATTCTTCTTTAACAGTTCAAATTATGTTAGTTTATGCCTACCACTAATCCTAGTGGCTTCATTAACTACCATATTATTGATTCTCTTTATGGGGGCATATCTACGGGTATGTGGACACAAGTCTAAACCACCTAAGTCCATTTTTTTCGTCTTGTTCTCAATTGGCGTCACCTTTAACTTTCTACGGATACACTTGTTTATGTTGCTCATCGGCTACCTACTCCTTTATCTTGACTTGAGATCGACAGTGAAAATATAGAACAATAAACACAGCACAGACGGCTCGACAGTGAAAATATAGGAGGCGTGGATGGCAACGATGATAAATATTTCATGTCTTGTTCTTCGGGTGCACCTAGAATGCATAGTTTGCAGTATCAGACGATACCGATACGACTTGGCATATTGTCCCGATCCGTTAACAGTCGATACTGACATCGTGGGTCTCTTTTTCAGTCAATTCGACAAATAAAATTGAACGAAGAAGACCAATCGATAAGGATGTAAAAGCATGTATAAAAAAATAAAAATCTATCGCATGTAAACCAATCGGCAAGGGTGACTACTATTTCTTTCAATTTCAAAACTACTAAAAAACAACACTGAAAATACTTAATATTATACCTAAATTTATAAATTATATTTTCTAAATATTAGTAATATATTAATAATTACAAAAAATCTGATAGCAAAAAAAATATAAAAATAAAAAATAAAAAAAATCCGATACTCAGATCCGAAACCACCGACATTGTCAATACCATCTATCCCAATACTCATAGAAATGATCCGATACCGATACCGATGCCGATACTGCAAACCTTGCTAGAATGTCGAATCTAACCAACCAGATTAAAGAATTCTCTGCAGATAGAAGTAGATAGCACTGAGTAAGCTTACAGTTATTTTGGAGAGGAGAGTCGAAGAATCATTCTATTTGATTGAAGAGGTTAGCTGATAGCTTTTCTTTAGCACCACCAAAGTACCTAATCCCCCTGCCACCGGATCAACACTGACCTTGACAGTTGACAGCGTATCAGAATATATGTTCGAGAGGAAAGCCATCAAAACTGTTGCATCTACCAACCATGCAAGTAAGCTCTTGTTCTTCTCTCCCTCCTCAACAAGACTCGACTAATAAGAATTTCCACTGTTGCATCTACCAACCATGCAAGTAAGTGATCTGGAGATAGGTCCAACTAACTTAAATTGCAACAAATTTTGAGACAACGAAATAAAGAGCAATTAGAGTGTACTCCACCAGCAGGAGTGCCGTCAGAGACAAACTTTTAGAGTCACACACAAGGCCGGTCCAGCGGTTAGGTTGTCCTAGCTAGCCGGATCTAAATTTTGTTGTCCCTTGCGTCGTGGAGATTGGATTTCGAGATCCTCTCCTTAAGCCACTCCAGATCTTCCTAATAAAAATTTAAAATATTGGTCTGGTGGATTCCTAATTCAATCGACAAAGGAGGAGTTATGGTAGACCGTGGAGACTTTATTGGCGGAGTGGTGGGGACGTAGGGTCGGAGGGTTGCCCTAACCGGAAGGGATGTCCAAATCCGATGGCTTGTCAGGCTTACCCCAGTGCCAGTCCAAGTCACACATAGCAATACAAGGCAAGATAGATAACCCATCATTTTAAGGAGAGAATTTAAAGTTTATATTGCGACCGAGACATAATTAAGTAGGTTGTTTATGCTAATTATAAGGTACAAGTAATGTGCACGTGCATTGCGTGTACGTAAAAAAAATTATTAAATTTTTTAAATATAAAATTATTATAAATATTGTCATTCCTGGCAATCGAATCCATGCAACGAAAAAAATATCTTCCACCTTAACCACTTAAATTAGAATTATTTAGTTGTAAATAAATAATATTAAGTAGTTAAATAAACCGAAAAATTGAATAAATCAAATAAATCAAAAATTGAACCGATTTAATTCGGTTTGATTTGGTACGGTTATGTTGAATTCTATTATTTATGAATAGTTATATTATTTATCTGGAAAAAAAAAAGGTGAGTTGTATTTATAGAATCTCATTGTGCCGCCAATAGTTAGTGACTAAAATAATCTTTTATTTGTTTAACAATACTATGTAAGAAAATTCAATAAACTGTCGCAATCACAACATGATAAGTAACCTACGGATCATACAAATTTCATACATATACAATATAAAGTGTAAACATGTTCTAATAATTTTGATATGTTTGCTAGGAAGCACACGGACCAAGTAAATGAGAGTGGACCCATTACTTAAGTATAATATATTGTACATAAATTTACATCAATGAATGATGTTCACGGGATTGGAGTATCTAACGGGCCTCCACATGGGCCCTTCGTATGGAATAGCCTAATTAGGCCGGGCCACCTGCATAGTTTCTCCAGTCCCACTTGATCATTCACTCAACTCACAAGAGAAGTTACATCGTTTCCCATACCAGAGAGTACCAGCATGAGAACAGAGCATAACGCACAAACCAAAAATGTCAAACACAAATCGCAGGCATAGAGATTTTTGACGTGGAAAATCATTGCGAAAAAAACCACGGGACTATCCGGGTCCAACCCTGAAAAGCATCCACTAATGGAATAAAAAATACACCGACTCCTTACAAACTTCTCACCGATCCAAACGGATCACCACAACTCTTTTGGAACAGAAAAAAGATTATAACCGCGAAGAAGAAAGACAACGAGAAATACCCAAAACTGATCTCCTTCTTCGAAACGACCTCTAATCCTTCTTTTTCTGCTCCAATGTTGCAATGTCACTCATGCCTCATTTTCTCTCCTTGTTACTATTTTTTTTCCAGAGAGAGAGATCTATATTTTAGGGCCAGGAGACACCTATATATTGCCTCAAACCCACAACTAGCATTTTTATTATAGATAGGAATATCCAATCTAAATCCAAATCCATTAATATATTCCTCTTATATGTAGGAATATCCAATCCAAATCCATCGAGATATTCCTATTATATTTAGGAATATCCAATCCAAATAAATTGAGGTATTATTATTATATGTAGAAATACTCAATCCAACTCCGGAGTATTTTTCACATAGGTTGGAAATCACACCCACTCCAACAGATCTCCCCATTCACAACTATGTGGAGGGGGTCGTCATCCCGACGATCCGCCTGCAGTACTCAAACTTTTTCCTTGGTAGAACCTTTGTGAACATATCTGCTCCGTTGTCATATGTATGAACCTTCTCAAGCGTTGCTTCCTTCTTGTCAACAACAACCCGTATCAAATGATACCGGGTATTAATGTGCTTGGACCGGCTATAAAATGTCTGGTTCTTCACAAGGTGAATAGCACTCTGACTATCGCAAAGCAAAAGATACTGCTTCTGCTTTAGCCCAATTTTCTACAGCAGCTTCTTCATCCACAGCAACTCCTTGCAAGCCTCCGTCGCCGCAATGTATTCTGCCTCTGTCGTCGACAAGGCAACACACTTCTGTAAACGCAACTGCCACGATACTGCTCCACCAGCAAACATCATCACATAACCCGAAGTTGATCGCCTCATCTCTATATCTCCAGTCATATCAGCGTCGGTATATCCTACCAGCTTCGGCTCATCATCACCAAATGTAAGTCTCCAATCGGCAGTACCCTGAAGATATCATAAAATCCACTTAACCCCACTCCAATGTACCCTTTCAGGATTGGAAGTGTACCTGCTAAATTTGTCGACTGCGTGAGAAATGTCTGGCCTCGTACATACCCTAGTATACATAAGACTCCCCACGGCTGAGGCATATGGAACTCGCTTCATATCTTCCTTCTCGTCCTCAGTAGATGGACACTGCTCCTCAGTGAACTTAAAGTGAGCCGAAAGGGGGTTACTCACTTTCTTCGACCCGTCCATCCTGAAACGCTAAAGTACCCGGTGAATGTACTTCTTTTGGTACAAGTGTAGCAGCTTGGACTCTCTCTCTCTCTCTCTCTCTCTCTCTCTCTCTCTCTCTCTCTCTCTCTCTCTCTCGGCTGATCTTCATCCCAATAATAGTCTTTGCTGCGCCCAAATCCTTCATAGAAAAGGCCGCGCCCAGTTGGCGCTTCAACTCTGCTATCCTGGTGGCATTTCGACCCTCCAACAACATGTCATTAACATAAAGCAACAAAATGATGAAATCATACTCGACGAAGTACCTCACAAAAATACAATGATCCGACGTCGTCTATGCATAGCCATGCTCCCCCATAAACGACTCAAACTTCCTGTACCACAGCCTCGGAGCCTGTTTCAGACCATACATGCTCTTTCTAAAACAACAGACCAAATATAACTTGCCCTTCTCACAAAATTTCTCTGGCTGCTCCATGTACAACACCTCCTCAAGATCACCGTTGAGGAATGTCGTTTTCATGTCACGTCCCTGTCCCAAAATATGTAGGACTAGGAACATGTAAGCATGTCAGCCGTATGTATATGGAGACTCCAATGTATGGATACCATAATACACACGTACGCTGTAATATGAATATTAAATCACATGTGGTATATAATTATCACAAGTCACAGACATAACTAAATCTTATCCACAGAATCAAATAGGAATAAATAACCAATCTACTATATAACTGAATCTCAATATGAAGTATCAAAGAATGATAGTCGGGTAGAAACAAATCCACTACCAAACTAGAATATAAGGGAAACCACATAAGAACATCTAATGAACCATGAGACTCGAAGAGAAGAACTCCTCGAAAGAGATAAGTGGCAACTCCTGATCCATGCTCCTGCGAATAGTCAAGATCGTCTACACCTAGAAAGGGACCAGGTCCTCAGAGGGACGTAACAAGATACATAGAAGCATACCAATTTGAATACAATAACATGCATAATGGGTAGAAAATATGTAAGTACGATGTACAAGACAATCTATATGAATGCATAATGAGAACAACTTTTCGACGTATGGGCATAGGTAGGCTACTCGATCTAAATCTCACAACTCACACACACGGCAGGGACATCAGAAATCGACATACCTCGGGGGTAGCGACCAGTGCGACACCAAAAATCGATATACCTCGGGGGTAGTGACCAGCGCGACACACTACCGTAGTGCGTGCTAGATACTACGGTTTACCAGAGTGGTTATAGCCCATACGCCTACTGATTGTCCTCCCCTCCCATGATACTATGTGTCAAGTGTATGTCAACATACATAATATATAGTAATGACTGAAAGAAAAACATACATGCAATAAACATATAAAAATATAATAAGCATGCAAAGTACTGTAATCAATTTGGCAAGATATCTTACCTGGCAAAAAAGCTGCAAAGTGTAAGCGTCCAAACGTCAGGCACCATAGATCAAAAACTACGACCTCAGAATGAACGTCTCCGGATGCTGAAATAAACATCACCAACGTTCCCAGAATAAGCGAGATAGCTAGAAAATACTACCCTTTCGTCCAATTTGGACCCAGGGGCAAAACGGTAATTTCGGTCAAAGCGGGATCCACATGTGGTCCACTTTGCACCGAAAAAAGTGTCAGAGATAAAGATCTCTAGAAGGGACAAATTATAGGTCAAACAAATTCTAAACGTCAATACGATCTCAACGGTACGTCCAATTTTGGATTCCGGTGAGCCGAACACAAATTCGCCCAAAAAGTCAACCGTAGGGCCCGCAAATAGGCGGCTTGGTCAACTGTCTGAGAATCGCTTGAAACTTGGGTCACAGGACCAGCGTGATACCACGAATCCAATGACGCAAGTTTCGTCGTATTCTGACGAGCGTATACTAAATGGTGAGGTATTTTATAAAAGTCATGATATGGGGACTTTTTACGGATACGGAGTGATTCTGACGCACACACATTTCCAAATCAGTTTCCGTAAAAGCCCACACGTCTGGACATACCATACACGCCTTTCGGTGCAACTGGTATGCGACGAGGCGGTTCCGTTTTGCGGGACGTGCTCCGTATCACAAATTTTAAAATTTTAAAAATAAGTTTTTATGGGTTTTCAACCTAATTAAATTTTGATTCTAACACATAATAAAATAATGTAATTAACAGGAAATAATTTTGGCTATATGGTCTTCACATAGCAAAAAGAAAATCTAAGTTTGGATCTTTATGGTGGAAGATATGGGTCCTTAAACATGGGTCATCGCAACAGATTTCTGCATCGTAAAAGTTGTGGTTTTTCTCCAACTTGGTCTCAATTTTTACTTAGGTTTACGCGCTGATCGGAGAAAACTAATACACAGATTTGGAAGAGGGATAGGTCGTGAACATACCGGTGAAGACGGGGTCGAATTTGGTCGCGAGATGGAGCGGAAATCTGCGCCTGAACAGGGGTACGCTGCTGTGAATTTCTGTTGTCGCGGGGTGCTCGCGGTCGCGGACGCTGCGGATTCCGGCGACGCTGCGGCGGGTCCAGGCCGCGGTCGAGGGGGTCGGCGGCGGCTCAGGGTTGTGGAGTTGGTAAGGGTTTAGGGTTAGGGTTTATATATATATATATATATATATATATATATATATATATATATATATATATATAGGTAGGATGAGATGGGTCGAGGTGTCGGGCATTCTCCGGGGGTGTATTCCGCTCGGATGAGGGATTATTGGTACAGCGGGTGGAGGAATATTGGGTTTGCTACTGTGGGCTTAGGGGTTAGGGTTGTGGGTTTAGGTATTAGGAAATTAGTTGTTGCTGCTGTCTTTTATTGGTTTAGTGGTTTTGATTTTATTTGATTTGATTTGATTTTATTTTTTTTCTTTTCTTTTCTTTATTCATTCATTCATTCATTCCTTTCTTTTCTTTTCTTTTCTATTTATTAATAATATATATATATATATATATATATATATATATATATATAAATATAATTTCCAGAAAATTATATTAGTACTGAAAAATAATCTTTTATCCTACAACCAGGTCTCCTACATAGAATAAAATAAGGTAAAATAATAGTTTGCTCAATAATTTTCTAGATGCATAATTACCTAGTAATTAAATCCAGTAAATTATATTTTCTAATTAACTAATAAATACTATAAATAAATTAAATGATTAATTAACTAATTAATACGATTTTTAAAATTAGGGGTTTTACACTTTACGTCCATTTGCTCAACCTCCAAGTCGACACTGGCTGCCAATGCTAGCACCACAAGTATAGAGGACTGCTTAACGACTGGCGAAAAGATCTTTTCATAATCTACGCATTTTTCCTGACAGTAGCCTTTAACTACCAGCCTCGCTTTGTATCGAGGGCGAGTAGTATTATCTGTTTCTTTCACTCTGAACACCCATCGATTCTTCAAAGACTTCTTATCCTTTGGTAACCGCACCGGATCATAAGTAGAGTTGCACTCCAAGGAACTCATTCCTCATGCATGGCCTCCATCCATTCCTGCCTTTGTTAGTCTTTCATAGCCTCTACGAAACTTTCGGGTTCTCCCCCGTCAGTAAGTAGCACATACTCACCCGGTGAGTATCTCGTAAATGGTCGACGCTCTCTATCGCTGATTCTTACCGGAACCACTGGGGCTGGCTGTATATCTTCCGTCTTTTCTCCTCTAGGAACTGCCTCCTCGGCATGCTCATCCTCCTGAGGGTCATCCTGACCACCATTAGCAGGCTGATGATCAAGGTTGGGAGCAACTCCATGTAATGGCTCCCCATAAATGGATCCTTTACGATGTCCTCTAAAAACTGCTCAAAATAAAATGACTCTAACTCAGGCAATTCCTCAGCCTCAGAAGGCATCTCGAAATCCTGAGTATTGGTCATGGTCTTATATTCGACGAATACCATGTCCCTGCTTCTGTAGAGCTTTTTTCTACTAGATCGTAGAGTCTATTGCCAAACTTATCCCGACCGTAGCCGACAAAGACGTACGGCCTCGTCTTTGGCTCAAGTTTGGATCTCTCGTCCTTCGGTACATGCACGAATGCCTTACAACCAAACACTCGCAGGTGATTGTATGACGGCTCTTTGTCGTACCAAATTTTGTCAGGCACATCACCTTGTAAAGGAGTAATAGGAGATAAATTAATGACATAAGCAGCTGTGTAAAGTGCCTCACCCTAATAGGTGCCTGGCAAGTTTGCTTCTGACAGCAAATAATGCACCCTCTCTATTAGCGTCATGTTCATCTGCTCCACTACAACGATATACGAGCTGCGGTGTCTTTCGTGGAGTCTTCTGGTGTCGTATCTCTTGGTCTCTGCAATAAGCATCAAAGGGGCCGATATACTCGCCGCTATTGTCCGACCGAACACAAAGTAGCTTCTTGCCCGTCTCCCTTTCAACAGAGGCCTGAAACTCGTTGAAAGTGGGTAGCACCTGAACCTTGGTCTTTAAGGTATAGACCCAAACCTTCCTGGAATAATCATCAATAAATGTTAAAAAAAAATAAGAAACACCACCAATGGATTTTACCTTCGTAGGACCGCAGACATCCGAGTGAATCAACTCGAGCAACTCAGGCTTTCTTGAACTTGGGTGACTTTGGAATGACACCATATTTTGCTTCCCCGCCAAACAGTGCGTGCACTTCTCCAACTTTATAGACTTTACCCCTGGAATCACCTTCATGTTCACCAAGTAGCTCATCCCCTTCTCGCTGATATGACCGAGCCGCCTATGCCATAACTCAGTAGACGCATTAGTAGCTGCGTTAACCTTATGTGCCCCCTGTGCGCTCTCTTCCATATAGTAGAGTCCGGACCTCTTGCTTCCTCTGGCAATCACCATCGAACCTCTGGAAAGCTTCTACTGATTATTCCCGAAGAGACTGAAGAAACCCTCGTCATCCAACCTTCTAACAGATACCAGGTTAAAACAGATATCAGGGACATAACGGACAACTTTTAGAACAAGAAATGCACCTGTCTTTGTCCTAAAATACACATCTCCAATGGCAACCGCCTTCGACTCAACTCCATTGTCCATCTTCAACACTCCATAGTCACATATTGTGTATGTAGCAAATAGTGTCCTGTTGTGAGATACGTGCGCTGAAGCACCTGAGTCCACCAGCCAAGAGTTTTTATCGCATGCGAGGTTCATAATTACCTCATCACCTATAATGATCACGCCGCCACTATGTGTCGGGGCCGCCGCTGTAGTGTTCTCACTTTGCTTTCCCTTGTCGCCCTTCTTCTCTCTCTTTCAAGAAAAATATTTTCACTTGATGTGGCTCTTTTTGCCATAATGGTAACACTTTGAGTCCTCGTACCGACCCTTGGACCTTCTCCTGCTTTTATCTCTGCCACCGCATGGACCCCTGCTTTTACCCCTTTTGCGGATCTCTGAAACAAGCGCCTTTAAGCTGGATGTAGATGAAGTGCCCTAAGAACGTCTCTGCATCTCTTTATTCAGTACCCCGCTCTTGGCAAACTCCAGACTGACCACACCTTCGGGAGCAGAAGTGTAAACACCCTATATTTTTAGATTTTTAAAAATCAATTTCTGGAATTAATATGCAAATTTTTTCAGGAAATTACATAGGCCCTATAGTGAGTTTAAAAATTTTTAATTGCCAATAAATAACATTAAAATGAAATGAAAATATGATTTTATGGTGTAAAATAGAAAACCGTACTTAGGGTAATTTTCTGGGATTTTATTGGGCCTCAGACCTATTTTTAAAAGCCTAAAAACTATTTTTCTAATTAAAAATTAATTAATATTTTTATTATTATTATTATTATTATTATTATTCTGTTTATTTTGGTTTTAGGGGCCCGGCCCGGCCCGGCCTAGTGGGCCGAGCCCGTTAGTGCAGCCCAGCCCGCACCAGCTTAGCGGGTCGGGCGGGTCCGCCTAACCAGGAACCCGCACCGACCCGACCCGACTTCCTCTCCCCTCCCACGTTCGAACGCTGACCGCGTCCCCCGCTCCGCCGCCCGGTTCCTCCGCCCCCTCCGCCGGCACGACTGCCACGACCCCACGCCCCGACTCGGCCTCCGCCAGACCCGGCTCCCCTCCGCCTATAAAAATCCCCTATTCCCTCTTCCCTCCTCCCTCGACCTCCCCAAACCCAGCCGCCCTCCACTGGAACCCCACTCCGGCCGTTCCCTTCCCCGCTGCAGCGCCGACCCCGGCTGCCCTTCCTCGACCTCCTCCCCTCCCAGACCTCGCCTTCTCCCTTCCTGCCGCCTCAAGGACCCGACGCCGGCCTCCCCAAGCTCCGCCGCCGCCCCTGAACCCCCGCCGAAGCACAGCCCTAGCCCGGCGCCACCACGCCGACGGTCGACCAGCCTCCAGCGTGTCCACCAGCAGCCCCTAGGCCGGACACAGGCACAGCCGGACGCGGACATAGCTCCGACACAGGATTCGGACACGACAGTGTCGTGTCGGACACGAACTCGAGTGTCGACACGAAAAACCCCGTTTCGTGAAGCCCTGTTCAGGTACTCCTAATTTCCTCCTCGTAGCTCGGAATTCGATTCCGTAAATTTCTACGCGAAGCCTGTATGACCCTCTCAGTGTCCGGATAAACCGCTCGGGGCATCGCGTCCTGTGGCGATCGCACACCGCGATCCAAAAACAGGAAAAACCAGACTCTGTTTCACCCCGGAACTGAGTGCGCCCCGCCAAACGGGACGACTTAGTCGCGCGCGGTCTTCACAGATACGTGCGCGTCGTTGATACGGACGTGGGGGATTTCGCGGAAGCTGATTCGGGTGTGCGTGCACACCGAAATCAACGCGTATCCGCGGACATCGTCCCGTATCTGCCTTTTCTGTAATTTACCCTAACTTCGTGCACACACGTCAGATCGAGATGAAACTTGTGCCATCGGACTCGTAGCGATACGCTGGTCCTGTGGGTCAAGTTTGGTCCGATTCTGAGAACGTTGACGAAATTGCGTGTCGTGGGCCCCACAGGCCCCGCTCGACGGGCGATTTCGTGATCGGCTCATCGGAATTCAAATCTGAAAGTTCCGTTGGGTTCGTATCAGCGTTCCTGACCTGTTGACACTAAGTTTGGTGAATTTGGAGACCATTGACCCTGACACATTTTTCGGTGCAAAGCGGGCCCACCGGTGGACCCCGTTTTGGGCCGAAATTACCGTTTTTGCCCTTGTCTCCAAATTGGACCCAAGGACAGGCGTTCCTAGCTGTTTGATACCTTCTGAGCGTGATGGTACTGCTTATTTCAGCTTTTGGAGACATCTCTGTAAATTTCCGAAACCAGGACCTAAGTGGAATTCAAACACCAGGCAAGTGCACCTTGCCAAACTTGCAGTCATTATTTTTATATTTTCTGTAAAAATACTCTGCTGGATTTCTTGTGCAAATTCATATAAACTGATTTAAACTGCTTAACCTAGGGAACGTATGACGTACCTAGTGTCCGATCATAGTCGGGTGCCGACACCTTACGCGGTGTTGGGTTCGTCATTTAGAGATGGATTTACGATTCCTTACTTTGTACTTGACCTATCAAGTACCCTACAACCCAGGACACTTGACACTATCATGGACATAATCCTCCTGAGATATTCGTGGTGATTCTGTATAGGATACAGGACTTGATAGAGACATTTATTATAGACAGTATGACTTGTTGCATTAGTTATAATCCCGCTGACATGGACATGAGACGTTATGGTCATGGCTTGCGTGATTACATTGGGTGGGGAGAGACACACAGGCTACAGGCTGTTCTACATATATATCTACTATTATTGTGAGGTTGTAGACTCTCCAGCAGAGCTAGACCCTTTACGTGTTATTACTGCTACCGGCTCCCCGACACCGAGCTTGTAGCGGTCTCAGCCTGAGTACTAGTGTTGCTCTCATTTGCATATCACATAGATGGTTACTTAGTTTACCCTGCTGTTCATTTATTTATTGCACTGCTTATTCATTTGGCTTGTTTTATTTTGTGCCTTGCTATGTCCACTGAGGACCTGGAATGGATTATGTCCCCAGGTTTAGCAGAGGAGAAGTACCCCGAGGTATACGGGACCGGAGCTGAAGCTATTGCTGGAGCTGAACCGAACACTGAAGACGAGGTGACTGCCGAGGACTTCTCCTGAGTGCCTGTCCCAGTACTCATTTATCTATTCCATGTTTATATCTTTTGTTCCTGGCCTATAGAGCCAGTTTATTCAGACTTAAGTCGGATTGTTTCTCCGACTGACTTGCTGTGATATTGTTGCTACTTATTTCCATTCAGTATGCAGTTTATTTCTTTATCTTTATGGATGAGATTAGTGTGACTTGTGTAGTAGACCTTATTTACAGCTTAAGTACGTCCTGATGGTTCCATTAAATTGGGTTATCCATCGGTGCGTGTTGCTGGCCATTGCCACGCATCTCCAGTCCCTCGGCATTGTGGGACTGGGGCGTGACAAGAAGTGATCATAGATACTCGTACGGTCTCCCATGAGTCTGGCAATGTACACAGCAGCCATAGTCCCTAAACCTCGTCGTCGAGCTTGACTCCCATCGAGGATAGCTGGTCAACCACGCCCTGTAAGTCACTCAAGTGATATGTAATAGATGTCCCATCTTTGTACCGCAGATCCATCATCATCCGGATCGGGAACAATTTATTTACTCCGGTTTTCTTCGCATACAAAGATTTCAGTTTATCCCACCGTGTCCTCGCGTGCTCAATATTGGCAACGTGGTTGTACACGTTCTCGTCAACGAACTGTCTGATGTACCCACACATCTGTATATGCTTGAAATTTCAGTCCTCTTCGGATTTGTCGCTGGGCCTCTCGGAAGCAAATACCGACAAATGCAGTTTCTTGACAAATAGCAGATCCTTCATCTTGTTCCTCCATTAATAATAGTTTGTACCGTTCAGGTTTACCATGCGCACCGACTTCGCGTCCATCTCTCCTTCCTAGTTTGCCTGTCAACTCCTGACACCCTTCAGAAATTTCAGAACCTTACTTTGATACCACTTTGTTGGGAACAAAAGTGCGAAAACCATTCCCCAAACCAGAGAGTACCTGCGAGAGAACCGAGCAAAACGCACAAACCAAAAATGCCAAAAACAAATCGTAGACACAGAAAATTTTGATGTGAAAAATCTTTGCGGTAAAAATCACGGGACGATCGGAGTCCAACCCTGAAAAGCCTCCACTAATGGAATAAGAAATACACCGACTCCTTACAAACTTCTCACCGATCCAAACGGATCACCACAACTCTTTTGGAACAGAAAATAGATTATAACCACGAAGAAGAAAGACAACGATAAATACCCGAAACTGATCTCCTTATTCGAAACGGCCTCCAATCCTTCTTTCTCCTCTCCAATGTTGCAATGACACTCTTGCCTCCTTTTCTCTCCTTGTTGCTATATTTTATTTTATTTTAGAGAGAGATCTATATTTTAGGGCCAGGAGACACCTATATATAGCCTCAAACCCACAATTAGCATTCTTATTATAGATAGAAATATCAATCAAAATACAAATTCATTGACATATTCCTATTATATGTAGGAATATCCAATTCAAATCCATTGAGATATTTCTATTATATTTAGAAATATCCAATCCAAATAAATTGAGGTATTTCTATTATATGTAGAAATATTCAATTCTACTCCGAGATATTTTTCATATGGGTTAAAAATTTCACCCACTCTAACAAAAAATAGTCGTTCATGAAATCGAACGAGAACACCACCTCCAATACGAAGATGGATTTTGGATCCCATGAAAATCTACATAGAATTCCAAACAGGCCCAAGAAAGCATTTGTAATATACATATATAGGCACAGAGTAAAACGCAGAGAACCAAAGTTGAACACATTTGATAGCACACAAAATACTTTCATTTTATTGAATACTGAAGATTTGGATTACAAAATGCTTGCTTGGCTGAGTTACAAAATATGCCTTAGAAGGCTTACAACTCTTTTTACATTCCCAAAACTAGCCACAACACCCATTACATTACATCCTTGTAATAGGACCAAAATAACAAAATATCTAGTAGAAGAGGAGTAGCCCACTGGAGAGGTAAGCAACGGAGGAAGCAGCACAAACACAGTCCTATGGAAGGGTGCGCACACGCTGATTCAGGTTCAGGATGCTTGCCAAACTCTCGCTTCCAGTACTTGGATATTTGTCCACAAACGTGGGTCAGTACTACCACATGTACTGGTGAGCGACCGTGGCCGAACTCACCTTAGAAATTCACACTAAGTAAAGCATATGAATCTAGCATTATTAGGTGATCTTTCTGGTTGTCTAGTTTCATTTTAATAATTCATACAAGGAAACATAGACAATATATAGCATATGCATATGATATTTCTTACCCACGGCCGAGCGATTATCCCTGCAGCAGACACACAAGTTAGTCACAATTTATATATGTGCATAAACTTATGTATCAATCTTCTGATGTCACAAACGATAGGTATGCAAGAAGGTAAACCTAGCATGCGCCCTATCTATATGACGGTCCATGAGTTTCCCCATTATTGGACAACAACACCCCCCAAGATCCCGAAGGACCGGACGTCAGGGTGCTTACACAATCCCTTCCGGACCGACCGATTCCCAGTGCCCCAGAAACCGATCGAGAGACTATTACCTTGTGCACAAGTTGTCCGAGATCCATGCATGGCAATCAAACATTTATAAATCAACTTCTTTGGATGCACAACATTAGCAAGCATATAACAATCTAATAGCCATACCCCCCAAGATCCCGAAGGACAGAACGTCAGGACGGACTACTAGACTTATCTTCTTCTCATTCTTCTTTTACACTTGACACAAACACTAACCATGAATGTTCAATGCACGATATAGTGATGCAACAAGTAAGTAAGGGACAACATTTAACTGAAGTAAAGCAGAATCTATTTATAGCATGCAGTTCATTTCTTAGCTTATCTTTTTAGTGAGGCAACATTTAGTGAACTAGAGATTCTTTTCATTTAGGCATGTGAACTGAAAGATTCATCGAAGGGCCTAAGCCACTCACCGAATCAATCGAACGAGAGGATGGGGAAGCCTTAAGCTACGTTCACTCTTTGGTTATGCGTCCTGAAAATGCAACAATACTTGGTTAGCATACTTCGATCTCTTTCCCTTACGATTCGAAAAGAACGCGCAAGCGAGAAGGCGAAATCATGAAAACCAAGTCATCGAAAGCAACTCAAAACACAAAGCAACACAAAACCAAAAAGCAAAGCAACCAACGAAAACTCTTGGACTTATTTCAATAGAAGCCGTTCGATTAATTCAAAGGGTTCATTGCACTTCGTCCGTGTTGATTTGGCGGTAAGGTTTCCCCGAGACTCGATTCTCAACCGAGTCGAAGCAGCGTAGTGTTCCATAAGTAACCGTTCGGAGCGGGACGTTACACAAACCGTCTTGATTCGAAATAATCGCTCTCCATTCGTGCTTGTGTATCCCGTCAGGACCGTTTTGACGTTCCAAAGATTTGGTACAAATACTAGAAAATAATCTTATATTTTAATCAGCCTAAAAAAAATTATGTTTTTATTTCTAACATTTTAAGAATTATGTACTGCAGTTTCTAGAAAATAAGAATATTTAAATCTAAAAATAGAGTTTCACATTAGTAATATATACGGATGCTAAAATTAAAAAAAAAATCGAATTTTACAGTCCTATGTTATCGTTCTGCTTGCATATGTTCAGAAACGATCCTGCAGTGCTCCGTGTCTGCACGTGATCACGTCGGTAGATCGTCTTCTTCGGCTTTTATGTATAGACTTCACTTCACTATGCCTGATTCAGGTTCATTCATCAACTGTTCATACAAGTTTTTCAGAACGTTGCAAGTGCAGTTTTCCCTTGCAGCATGCAAACAATAGGTAGCCAGGTCCAGCACTACTTGTAATGAATATGTGTCGGTCGTAAGTAGCAATGCATGCAAGACATACTAATGGCGCGCTACTCTCGTGCAATGAAAATAGTGAACACACTGCACATAAGCTACTAGTGAATTAATTAATTAATTGCAACAGTGTTAAAGTCATAGCAGTCCTATAATATTAGGTCAGACCAAAAGTAGACCAACCCGAACCCAACTTATGTGGATCCAGATGAAGAGTATATAAAAACCATGACCTGACCAGGCTAAAAAGGTAGCTAGCTAGCTAGCTAGCTAGCCAGTTAGACCACCTTGTAGAACCAGGGCCACATGTTCCGATTAGGGCCAAAGAGCATAGATCCCAAGAGGAAATGGCTTCGCCGAAAGCTTTTGTTTTTGCCCCATTTGGAATTAGGTAGGGATATATATATATATATAGTGTAGGAATTCAAAGACGTGTGTACCGGATACTTTCACCATCTTATGTCAAAATCCATGGAGACACGGACACGGGCCTACTATATAGAATCCAAACAAATAATACAAACATACATGTGGTAACTTGGCCATCCCTACGTTTTCAAACCTTTATATATCAATACTAATATTGAATATATGCAAGTACTTACCAATTTTTTTATATCCCAAAAAATACTTTCGTTATAACTTCTCAAGAAGGAAAATAGAAATATAGCGAGTTCATAAGAAAACCTCAAACTTTGATTCGTAAAATTTTGTAACTAGTAGCAGTTGTTCACCACCCAACAGAAACTATCTTTGACGGATTTGACGGATGTAGAAGCATAGAAAATATGCATCCATGCGTCCAATAACTACGCGTTCCAAAGTAAAGCCCAGAAGAAATTGGGCCGCAGAATCACCTTGCGGTCCAATAAAACGACATACATGCGTCCCAATCAGCCGAAGCAGCTTTGGCCGCAGATGGACCTGACACGTCATCCTAGTAACATGATTGTCCCTGACACAGAAATCATAACAAAGAAAATTTTATGAATGTCTCAAAAGATGTGAACACAATAAACGACAGAAGTCTCACGTCAGCACAGAACTTCACTCTCGATGGATGTGCAGCGCCACGTGTACAGCACAACTAGCCACATGCTTTACAGGTTCCATGCGGTCACATGCGTCTCTTGCCGCATGCGTTCCAGGCTCCATACGGTCCCATGCGTCTCTGGCCCCATACGTCCCAGACTACATGCGGCCTCATGCGTCTCTGGTCCCATGTGTCCCAGATGTAGTGCCTCAAATCCCGATACGACCTGTATGTGCACTATATAATTGGGCTTGTGGCTAGTCCATCTGAGTCGTAGCTTAGATCTTCGGCATCTTCTTGCCACGGACGAAATGCGATGATCCTTTCCAACTCATGGAAAGGCCTCTATTGAAACGAGTCCAATAGTTTTCGTGTTTGGTTGCTTGGTTTTCTTGATTGCTGCTTTGGGATTTTGATTTGGTGTTGCTTTCGAATTGCTTGGTTTTCACTGCTGGTTTTATCGTTTGGAGCTTTGATTCTTGGGGAGTTCGGCAATGAAGGATAGGCAAGAATTCTAATTGGTGCTCGTGCTGTTGCAGGTCCGCGTAACTGACGCTTGATCGTCGCTAGGCGAGATTCCTTGTTTCGGCAACCTTTTTCCTTAACCAGTGAGTGGTTTGGACCCTTCTTTCCTACTTCTTCACGGCCGCGTCTCTAATGTTTCAAACGTTCACTCGATGATGCCCGGTTGGATGCCTAGGAAATCCTTAGCCACAATGCATGCCAGCCACTAAGAAAGGAACATGGGAATTGTAGACTAATTTTACTATATGCTTGCATACCTTATGAACTTGAGTTTGTTGTAAAAAGAAGTTGGTTGTTGGTTGTTGGTTGCGGCCTGGTGCCTCGGATAGAGTTTGGACCTATGGGATACCAAAATCGGAACACCGCTTGAGAAAATATGAACTGTTGCATAAGATATATATTGTTGCTTTACTTCTTTTGTTTATTTCGATGCATTGTATGATATATGGAATGTTCATGCATTTGCATGGTCTGGGACAACTTGTGCACAAGGTTTGGCATTTCCTCGAAACGGTATTCCGGGGCACTGGAACCGTATCGATCCGGAGAAAAATATTTGATTCGTGCTAGTCGCGATGCATTGCGGGACCTCCAGCAAGGCTTGCTACCCGGGCTGATAGGGCGCGCCGCAAATGCTTGGAATAAGTCCCTAAGGTGTCGATCACACCAATGACCACATAGAATAGAACACATGCTAATTTATTGTCTTGTGCAGATGGTAAGTATACTTGTGTTTCGTTAGAGGGAAGGCGTGCATCGGTTGAGTAAGCAACCGGTGTACTGGTTGGATTGGATGTTATTTTCATTCCTATCAAAACAAGCAACTGATATGAATTGATTTCACTTGCTTCTTTATAGAAAGATCATCTTAATGCATGCTCACCCCTAATAAGCTAGTGTCAATTTAGTCGAGTGGGTTCATCCCGCTCACCAGTACAAGTTGAGTACTGACCCACGTTGTGGGCAACTATTTCAGGCTCTCAGGCGGTGCAACGCTAGTGGATAGACGAGGAGGCGTTAGGAGCACCTCTATTTTGAAGTATAGTTGGAGTCAATTCATTTTGGAGGCTTGGACTTGTCACGCCCCAGTCCCAAAATATCGAGGGACTAGACACGTGGCAATGGCTAGCAGCATGCACCGATGGACAAACCTAATTTAATGGATCCATCAGGGCATACTTAAGCTGTAGTACAACAATAATTAGGTCAAATGATACAAGTCACATTCTATACTAATCTCATCCATAACAGATAATCACAGATTAAATACCAGAATAATGCAAATAGAATAAACTAACAAATCTTAATAAAAGTGTCTCGGTGAACAATCCGAGAACAAGTCTGATACATCAATGCAATAGACAGGAAATAAAGGAACTGGAAATAGAAACAGAAATAACCGACTATAAATATCCAATGCTCAGGAGAAGTCCTCTGGTACGATCTCGTCCTCAGGTTCTGGTACAGCTCCTGGAGTTCTCCGGTACGGTGTATCTCTGGATGGATCTCTTCGGCTATACCTGGGGACATAATCCAAATCCAGGTCCTCAGGGGACATAGCAAGGTACAAAATAACTCATGCCAAAACAAATAAAGCAGTGCAGCAATAAATAAACAATAAGGTAAACTATGTAACCATCTATGTGAAATGCAAGTTGAGAGCATCACTAGAACTTAGGCTGATACCACTACAAGCTCTGTGTCGGGGAGCCGGTAGCAGCAATAACTATGAATTTTACTATGAAATTTACTATGTTTAATATATATGAAATCAGCCTGTAGCCTGTGTGTCTCTCCCCACCCAATGAAATTACACGTCTCATGTCCACGATGCCTCATGTCCATGTCATGCACGATCATAACTAATGCAGCAAGTCTTATGATAGCTATGAATCCAATGTCTATGAATATAATGTCGTTTGGTTTGAGTTGAATGCTTGCATGCTTAAACTGCTTTACAGCTTTCCTTAACATGTCATCCATATGCCATGAAACGAATCTAGGATTCAAACTAGAAAGATCACCATATAACTGTTTGCATTCACTATTTTACTTAGTGTCGGCTTAGGCGAGTGGGTTACCCCGCTCACCAGTACGGTTGTGTACTGACCCACGTTTGTGGGCAATATTTCAGGTACACAGGCGTAGTGGCGCTGCTTGGATATACGAGGCATGATGTATGAACTGTAAGTACCTTTGTGGGCTAGAGAAAAGAGCAAGAGCATTTCATCGTCTCCGTGGCATCGCCTTTGTGGCATCGCCTTTGTGGCATTGCCTTTGGGGCATTCTATTTGGACCCTATCGAGAGCTTCGCTGCGTATTACTCTGATGTGTGCTTGGTACACATAACGGCTTATGTTGTAACTTGGTTGTTTCGATGATAACTTTGGTGTTTAACAACATCGCCTTGTACAAGCGCAACTCCAGGCTCGTACGACATCACGTCCCGATGAGAATGATTGTCCTGCGGGAGAGCTGCAACGTGGTGATTCACGTTCAGCAGGGACATTTGAGCTTGCGGGAGATTGGGGCGTACAGTGGCTCCGGGCGAGGCGGTGGAGGGGGCCGACGGGTGCGGGGACGTGCGGAGCGGGCGGCGCGGCGTCGTGGCCGGCGAGGCGGCGGAAGAAGCGGGCCGGCGGAGCGGTTCGTGCGGGGGGGGGGGAAGACTGGGAACGGGTCTGCGGGTTTCGGGCGGGTCGGGTTCGGTCGAGCGGACCCGACCCGACCCGCTAAGCGGTCGGTCCGGTCCGGTTTAGCTGAACCTGGTTCAGCCGGTTTAGGCCGGTTTGAACCCGGTTCAGGCCGGTTCTGTTGGGTATTTTAAATTTTAATTATTTAAAAATGGTTTTCGGGCATTAAAAATATTTTCGGGGTCCAATAAATTTCCAGAAAATTATCCTAAGTCCAGTTTTTCATTTACACCCAAAAATATTATTTTCATAATATTTTAATATATTTTAAAAATATTTAATTTTATTTAATGCCAAAAATACCTCATTTTTAATTAGTAAAAATTCCCGAAAAATTTCAGAAAATTCTGAAAAATCCAGTTTTGAAAATCTTAAAAAATCAGGGGGTTTACAATCTACCCCCTTAAGAGGATTGCGTCCTCGCAATCAAAGAATAACCGGTCAGCAGAGATGACACGGTTGCAAGTATCGTTCGAAACACATCACAAGATACTTAGGAAAATATCGTTTCCCTAAGAATGAAAGTTATGCACTTTCCAGAGTAAAGAAATTCTAGTTAAAGAAAGAGAACCATAATTTTTAGAAAGCTAGGTTATTATTAACAAGTTCCAATTTACTAGGTTGGGGCTGAGGTCACGAACCAATAAGCACGAGCTAAACAATTCTAGAAACGGATACTACGAATCACTTACGCGCATTAGCTACTCCACGAGTCTGCGCGTTCTTCACGGTCATCGTGAGGGCTTGTTCGCGTCCTTGCAGTCGATTCTTCTGCTGCTGAGCCTGCTGGAAGAGTAGTGCCTGGGGTATCAAGGGTGGCCTCGGCTGATACCCTCTTGGAGTTGGTGGTAGGACTTCTTGAACTTCCATTTGCGGTACTCCTAATGCTAGATAGGCTGGCCTCGGTGCTGGTAACGCTTGTTGGTTTACCCTTGGTGCTCCTTCTCGACGCTCAGGGCATTCCCTCAATAAATGGTGACTGGATTCGCAAGCTAAACATAATCTCATTTTTCGTCTGCACTTGTTCTCTATATGACCTCGCCTGTGACAATATGGACAGACAGGTATTTCCTGTGGAGATGCTTCTGGTGGCTGGTGTATGTGAGGTCTTTTTGTAACTTTTTCTTGTGGTGCTCCGGCTGGTGCTGATGTGGATGGCCGCTTCAGACTGGTTTCTCTCCTGATGACGCGCTCCATGCGTCGCGCTGCAGCAAGGACGTCCGAGTACGAAGTAGGTACAACGGATCCAATTAGTTTCTGTAGCTCAATGTTTAGTCCGTCGAAGAATTTCTCAGCCTTCTCTTCTTCTGTCGGGATCAATGTTGGGGCGAAGCGACTTAGACGAATGAACTCAACGTTGTACTATTCCACAGTCTTAGCATCCTGAGTGAGGTGATTGAACTTGTCCCGAAGTTCTGATCGAGCGATAGCTGAAATGTACGTCTCCTGGAAGAGTCTAGAGAACTCTTCCCAAGTGACTCGGTCTGGTCCGAGCCGTGTCTCCTCAGATAGCCACCAGTGATGTGCATTGTCTGTCAACTGCATTCTGACGACAGTCATCCAACGTTCCCGGGGAAGCTCAACTGCTTCTAGTTGATGTTGAGTGTTGGTGAGCCACTCATGAACTTCTGTGGGCTCTTCCTTGCCTGAAAATGTGCGGGACTTCAGTTGGCGAAAGTCAGTGATAGAGCCCGTCGATGGCCGTCGAGCTGGTAGGTTGGCCTGCTCCAGTGCAGTTACGATGCTGCTCCTCAAGAAATCAGTCTCACGACGCTGAGCCTCGTGTTGGACTTGTTGCTGGGCTTGCATCATCGCGTAGATCATTTGGAATATCTGCTGCCCGTCAATCGGCTGTCCTTGTGGGAGTACGGGCGTTGGTGGAACGAACTACGGCGGAGGTGGGATGTCATCATGCCGGAATCTGGAGGTAGGTTGACCTGCCTGCTGGCTTTGTTGAGTTAATGGAACTCCACCGACTGGGGTCACTTCGTCGTCATAGGTGACACCAGTAGCTTGTGGTGTTTCCTGCGGGAGTCTCATCGCACGCTTGTGAATCCATTGCCCTGCATCCAAAATAAACTATAAGAAGCGTACAGAAGAATCAAGGCAGGATGCAAGTAAATTATTTTTTGAAGTCGATATATAGAGATCAAGAACGATTCAAGCAAGTGGATGAGATCCTAAAACTTATCATATTCTTATTGCAGGCATGTTCGGTCCCTAAGTTGAAACCGAACAATTTAGTCGTTGACCCACATGGGCCACCACAAAAACCATGTCACGTTCCAGTCCCAAAATGTCGAGGGACTAGACACGTGGCAATGGCCAGCAGCACGCACCGATGGACAAACCCAATTTAATGGATCCATCAGGGCATACTTAAGCTGTAGTACAACAATAATTAGGTCAAATGATACAAGTCACATTCTATACTAATCTCAACCACAACAGATAATCACAGATTAAATGCCAGAATAATGCAAATAGAATAAACTAACAAATCTTAATAAAAGTGTCTCGGTGAACAATCCGAGAACAAGTCTGATACATCAATACAATAGACAGGAAATAAAGGAACTGGAAATAGAAACAGAAATAACCGACTATAAACAGCCAATGCTCAGGAGAAGTCCTCTGGTACGATCTCGTCCTCAGGTTCTGGTACAGCTCCTGGAAGTTCTCCGGTACGGTGTATCTCTGGATGGATCTCTTCGGCTATACCTGGGGACATAATCCAAATCTAGGTCCTCAGGGGACATAGCAAGGTACAAAATAACTCATGCCAAAACAAATAAAGCAGTGCAGCAATAAATAAATAATAGGATAAACTATGTAACCATCTATGTGAAATGCAAGTTGAGAGCATCACTAGAACTTAGGCTGATACCACTACAAGCTCTGTGTCGGGGAGCCGGTAGCAGCAATAACTATGAATTTTACTATAAAATTTACTATGTTTAATATATATGAAATCAGCCTGTAGCCTGTGTGTCTCTCCCCACCCAATGAAATCATACGTCTCATGCCCACGATGCCTCATGTCCATGTCACGCACGATCATAACTAATGCAGCAAGTCTTATGATAGCTATGAATCCAATGTCTATGAATATAATGTCTATGTGTCACGACCCGCACCCGAAAGTTCGGGCACGAGTGCGTGGGTACGTCCAGCCTACGCCGCAGAGTCGGCGGTAGTACGCTGTCTAGGTCAAATCCATATTTACTAACTAGCTCATTCACAAATAACATTGGCAAGATAATAATGAGAACTGAAACTTAAGATTTGCAATTGAAATAAATGTGACAACAGATTCAAATGTTTAGTACAGAAAAATCAGAATAAAATCGGGGACAAACCCGATAAATAGGATAAGAAACAGAAATAAAAGATAGCTACTACTAGCTACTCTGCAGGGGTCTCCTGGGTGGGATCTGGCTCCTCATAGGTATCATCAGTCCCCTCATAGGGACCATAATAAGTAGGGGCAAGATCCTCATCATCGCCTAAATCAACAGATCCAGTCAGGAAAGGAGCAAAGTACACAGTGCACAACAAGGTTAAACTAAATATTTATGACAATTAAATATTGAATATCAAGTTAAGAAACTGCATAACAGAACATCATTATTTCAGAGTTAAAGCTGAAAGCAGGAATATGAGAAAGCAGAAATAAATGAAACTACACAGTCAGCAAGAAATAGAACATGACCAGAAACTATCTGTGTGAACTTGTGTTTATTTTTAGAATACATAGTTGGCATGTAGGGGTTTATAAGGCTAATCCGGCCGTCATAAACGGCTATTAAACAGGGAAAATCGAGATCCAGCTGAGGTACAGTCGCGTACCAACAGCTATTAAACATGACAAGGGGAAGGGTAAACTACATGCCTTCTAGTATTCTCCCACCCGACATGAAAATAAGACAGGAACTCAAATATTCAAGACATAAAATACAACATTTCTAACACTAGGTGTAATCATCAAGGGTACATGTAAGGCAGAGAATTAATTATTATATATATAAAGATTAACTTGAAGTGCAGGTACTTGCCTATTGTTTGGATCTGATTAATATTGGCTCTCGGGGGAAAATTCCAGAGATGAGTCCAAAAGCTGAAATAGACATTATCAACACGCTCAGAAGATGTCAAATAGCTAGAAACGCCTGTCTTTGGGTCCAATTTGGAGACAAGGGCAAAAACGGCAGTTTCGGGTCAAAACGGGGTCCGCCGGTGGGCCCGCTTTGCACCGAAAAATGTGTTCGGGTCAAAGGTCTCCAAATTCACCAAACTTAGTGTCAACAGGTCAGGAACGCTAATACGAACCCAACGGAACTTCCAGATTTGGATTCCGATGAGCCGAACACAAAATCGCCCGTCGAGCGGGGCCTGTGGGGCCCACGACACGCGATTTCGTCAATGTTCTCAGAATCGAACCAAACTTGACCCACAGGACCAGCGTATCGCTTCGAGTCCGATGGCGCAAGTTTCGTCTCGATCTGACGAGTGTACAAGAAGTTAGGGCGAATTACAGAAAAGTCGGATACGGGGCGATGTCCGCGGATACGCGTTGATTCCGGTGTGCACGCACACCCGAATAAGCTTCTGCAAAATCTCACACGTCCGTATCGACGATGCGCACGTATCTGTGAAGACCGCACGCGACCAAGTCGTCCCGTTTGGCGGGGCGTACTCAGTTCCGGGGTAAAACAGGGTCTGATTTTTCCTGTTTTTATTCGCGGTGTGCGATCACCACAGGACGCGATGCCCCGAGCGGTTTGTCCGGGCACCGAGAGGGTCATACAGGCTTCGCAACGCAATTTGCAGAATCAAAAACAGAGCTACGAACAAAAAGTTACACGTACCTGAAGGGGACCCGAAAACAGGGTCGAATCGTGTCCGACACGACACAGGACACTGTGTCCTGTGTCGGACACGGGGGAGAGAATTAGGGCTAGGGTTAGGGTTTAGGTAAAAATTCCGGTGAGGGGAGCGGCGGGCCAGCCGGAGCTGAGGCGGAGGGAGGCCGGGGCTGCTGGGACGGCGGAGGCGGGCTGCCGGCGAGGTCGGGGGAGCAAGGCGGCGGGGTCGGCCGGCGTCGAGGCGGCTCGGGCGGTCGACGGTGGTGGGGGTCGTGGCTGACTGTGGCGAGGGTGGGGGCTGCGGGGGTTTTAAAGGGGAGGGGAGGCGGTTGCGTCGTGGCGGGGGTGGCGCTCGCAGCGGCGTGCGGAGCGGCGGATCCGGCGGCGGAGCGATTCCGGCGGAGACGTGGGGAGATGCAGCGGGGACCGGGTCAGCGGACGGGCGGCGGGTCGGGTCTGACTGACCCGACCCGACCCGGTAGCGGGTTGGGCCGCGGGTCAGCCCAGTGGGCCGGGCTGGGGGAAACGGACCGGATTAAAATAAATAATAATAATGATAATAATAATAATAATAATAATAATAATAATAATAATAATAATAAATTAAAAAAAAATAGTTAATTAAATACTTTTTAGGTGTTTTAAAATAGGTCCGGGGTCCGATAAATTCCAGAAAAATTACCCTAAGTCCAGTTTTTCATTTTACACCCAAAAATATTATTTTTATGATATTTTAATATTGTTTATTAACGACTAAAAATTATTTAATATTTAAGAACCCTAATTTTAATTTCAGAAAATTTCCAGAAAATTGTGAAAAATTCTAATTTTAATATTTTTGAAAAATCAGGGGCTTACACTATGTCATAAAACCTGTATCCTACACAGAATCACCATGAATTTCTCAGGAAGACTCTGTCTCATGAATAGTGTCAAGTGTCCTGGGCTATGTTGTACTTGATAAGACAAGTACGAGAAGTACAGGGTCCCGGTATCCATGTCTATGTGACGTTACACAACTCCGCGTACGGGGTTGGCACCCGACTATTAATCGGACGCTAAGTAAAGTCACTCGGCCCTGGGTTGAACAGTTACATCAAGATTATATATGTATATACAAGGAACTCAAGCAAAGTACTATAACATGAATCACTGCGAGTTGGCAAGGTACACTAGCCTGGGGTTTCGGCTCCAATTCTGGCTCTGACTTCAGCGGGATTTGCAGGCAGTACTCCGTTTGCTAAAATAAATATCACCATCAGATTCAGAAAATATCAAATAGCTAGAAATGCCTGTCCTTGAGTCCAATTTGGAGACAAGGGCAAAAATGACAATTTCGGGTCAAAGCGGGGTCCACCTGTGGCCCGCTTCGCACCGAAAAATGTGTCAGGGACAAAGGTCTCCAAATTTGCCAAACTTAGTGTCAACAGGTCAGGAACGATGATACGAACCCAACGGAACTTCCAGAATTGGATTTCGATGAGCCGGTCACAAAATCGCCTGTCAAGTGGAGCCTGTGGGGCCCACGACACGCGATCTCGTCAACGTTCTCAGAATTGAACCAAACTTGGGTCACAGGACCAAGGTATCGCTACGAGTCCGATGGCGTAAGTTTCGTTTCGATCCGACGTGTGTACACAAAGTTAGGACGCATTCTAGAAAGGACGGATACAGGACGGTGTCCGCGGATACGCGTTGATTCCGGTGTGCACGCACATCCAAATCAACTTCTGCGAAATCCTGCACGTCCGTATCAACGTCGCGCACGTATCGGTGAAGACCGCACGCGACCAAGTCGTCCCGTTTGGCGGGACAAACTCAGTTCCGGGGTGAATCAGAGCGTTATTTTTCCTGTTTTTTGATCGCGATTCGCGATCGCCACAGGACGCGATGCGCCGAGCGGGTTACACGGGCACCGAGAGGGTCACGCAGGGTTCGCGATGCAACTAACGGAATAGAAAACGGGGCAGCGAGGAGAGAGAAACGGGTACCTGAACAGGGCTCAAAAAATCAAATTTCTCGTGTCCGACACGACTCGAC
The DNA here is from genome assembly GCA_036927795.1 of Iris macrosiphon. Classification (NCBI taxonomy): domain Eukaryota; kingdom Viridiplantae; phylum Streptophyta; class Magnoliopsida; order Asparagales; family Iridaceae; genus Iris; species Iris macrosiphon. The sequence continues at coordinate 6,967,526 of JAYESA010000009.1, forward strand.
GTGTCCGTGTCCTGAGTCGAAGACGCCTAGGGTTAGGGTTTGGCTGCTGGCCGGAGATCGAGAGGGCCGGAGGGAGGCTGGGGTCGGGAGGCACTGGCCGAAGGCGGCCGGGGGAGCAGAGGCGGCCGAGGTAGTCGACGGCGTCTCGGCGAGGGGAGGCGGTCGGAGTCGGGGTAGATCTGGCCGGAGGGGGCGGGGGTTCTAGGGCTTAAATAGGCGGTGGGCGAGGTCGTGGCTCCGGGCGAGGCGGTGGAGGGGACCGACGGGTGCGGGGACGTGCGGAACGGGCGCCGCGGCGTCGTGGTCGGCCAGGCGGCGGAAGAAGCGGGCCGGCGGAGCGGTTCGTGCGGGGGGGGATGACTGGGAACGGGTCTGCGGGTTTCGGGCGGGTCGGGTTCGGTCGGGCGGACCCGACCCGACCCGCTAAGCGGTCGGTCCGGTCCGGTTTAGCTGAACCTGGTTCAGGCCGGTTTGAACCCGGTTCAGGCCGGTTTGAACCCGGTTTAAGCCGGTTCAGTTGGGTATTTTAAATTTTAATTATTTAAAAATGGTTTTCGGGCATTAAAAATATTTTCGGGGTCCAATAAATTCTCAGAAAATTACCCTAAGTCCAGTTTTTCATTTTACACCCAAAAATATTATTTTCAGAATATTTTAATATATTTTAAAAATATTTAATTTTATTTAATGCCAAAAATACCTCATTTTTAATTAGTAAAAATTCCCGAAAAACTCCAGAAAATTCTGAAAAATCCAGTTTTAAAAATCTTGAAAAATCAGAGCACGACTTTACTTCCTTGGAATTTTAAAAAGAATTATAAAGGAGTTTGATGCACCTCTCAATTGAGTTGCGTTCGACATCCGCTGCATGAGATGAGTCGCCTATACAATGAGCCCATAGATACAAAATCAATCATTTTTGGAGTGTTAACAAAGCTACAACTGCAAGCAGTGCTCAGCCCATCCAGAACGATCCGACAAGTTTTGGAGAATCTGGAGGAGCGGGTTCTACCGATATGGCAGAACGGATTATGCATCTCATGGAGGTGCAGCAACAACAAGCCGTTACTCAACAGGCGCATGTTCAGACGCAGTTTGCTGCTCAACAAAAGCAGATGGATACCATGATGCAACTGATTGCATCCTTGGTACCCAGCAATGGGGGAGCTACTGTGACGCCTGCCACGCCGCCGGCTGTGGCGGTAGAGGATGAGTCAGAAAAAACACAGCCTCCAGC